>BSBN01000506.1:19946658-21314490 GCA_027924645.1 Cunninghamia lanceolata | reverse complement strand
TGACTTGTAATTTTTTTTGGAGAAAAACTATGTATAGCTTTTTTGCCTCGACGTTTCAGATCACAATTTTTATCATCTTCCTCATAATAGATCATAGAGTGTCATCCAAAATATCGATATAAAAAAACTATACATTTACAATTCAATAATTTACATGTTTTTATCATTATCAACTCTTATTAATCTAAATTGATTTATACTTAATTGTGTGCACATTCATTTAATTCACCTAGACTAACTTTGGGAAAAATATAATTTATATCTTTACACTCCTTAATAAAGAAAAAAGTTCTATCCGCAAAAAATAAATACAAAACATAAAGTTTCCACCCCAAAAAAAAGAGCATTACTTAATGGTATTACGAATAATAATAATTTAAGAATAAGAATATCTAGAACATTTTAAGTAATAATAAAGTCAAGGGCGATGGATATTTTTGCTATCGAAAGCTTGTGGTCACATTGGACACAATAAACACTAATGACGTACTTTTGGAATTGAAAGGGAAAGATAACCGCTGAAAATTTAGCTCAGGGTTTAGGGTTTTAGAATATCCCCAAAATTCTAATATACCCCCAAAATTGTGTCAGGGCTAAAATTGCTTGTGAATCGAAATATCAGATATTTTAGGGATGAAAACACTTTCAAATTATGTAAGCTTTTGGTATATTGATAATTTCCCTTTTTCTTTTCTTCCTTGCCATAGTTTTGAGCTGATCAGGCTCAGGGGTCTTAAATTTTATGCAGGGTTTTGTTATAGTGGAAAATTCCCTTCTTAAAACATTCAATCATTAATCTGCTTGAAGATCTTTTTCCTTTAAAAATCATAAGCCTTCTAAAATAATGTTAGCTGCTATTTTGCAGAGCGACCATTAGATAGACGGAGCATCTCTCGCATTCCCATTTGAGATTAAGGTTAGTAACGCAGAAAATACAGGTCAATATTTTTTGGGAGCTCTTACACAAATGGTTGAATGTCTCTCTGTTCGTTTTTATGGTGTTTCTGTTATTTTGTATTTTTTCTGTTAATTTCTTAGCATAAATTTGAAACTAGTTGGTTTTGGTCTTTGTTCACAAGTTGAAACTATTTGTAAATGAATTTGTAATGCTTTTGAAGTAACTGTGCAGTAAATTTTTAGGAGGGAAGTATCCGTCCTTTTTCACCATTATGTGTGAACCCCCCCTTTAGTCTCCCCTGCGTATCCTGAGGAGACCCACTTGTAATGGCATCCTGAGCTCTATTTATGTGTTACTAGATTAAGCAATCTTGACATTCTATTATTACGGAAGTTATTCAAATGTTGGATCAGGGAGTGTGATTGGGAATGTATTTATAAATGTTAAATTGACTACACAATTTCTCTAAAAGCATTAGAAATTCATTAATACGGACTGTGGAAACCTATTACTCTTAACCATTTTTTAATGTTAGTTTATGTTCTGCATTGATTACAGAGCCCTCTTTCCGCCACATTTTGGTAGTCTCATGAAGATATATGCTGATTCTGTACCGTTTTAGGGTTGAATTTGATGGCACAATTTAGAGGCTTGTCCCTTTTTTTAATGTTATTTATTTCCTTCTTTTTTGTGAAGGTTAATGCCAAAGCCATAGAGAAGAGAAAAATATTGATTCTTCTATAAGTGCTGGTCACATTTTTTGAGAACAGAAAACTGTCATGCAACAAGGCCCCCCTTTTCTCATTGTAGAACCCTTCTTTTGGTTCAATTCCTTATACCTTTGTTTATCAGTAGCTTAAGAGTCACCCCTATCGGGAGGAAAAAACTCTGGCCCTGTCTATAGAGGTGATACTGTTGGTGTTTACTGTTTGTGGGGGCTGGAGCGAGTCCTCCTCCAATTAGGTTCAATCACAGGGTTGTCAGGATTGCCTACTTCTGCCAACCAGAGTGTATCCCCTGTTAGAAATTTTCTTCACAGCCGAGCTCGCACTTAGGCATCTTAATAAATGTGGCCTAGCATTTAAGACCTGAGCCTCGCCATCTCAAAATCAAATGAAAGCGTGGGTATGATGTGTGTGAGCACTTACAAGGAGCTTGTTTTATCCCCCTTTTCTGCTGAAAGGGCATGATGATTCACAAGCAACTTAACGCTTCTTGCTCTTCATTTGTGATTGGTAAAACCAAAAATTTTTACTACCTTAGTGTGTAAATATACACTATTAACTTCAGGAACCCAATTTGACTATGCAGCCAAGAGTGAGGGGTTTCTATCTTATCCAAATTCATTTGTTACTTGCACTAGACTTGACGCGAAAAAAATGGGCTGCTCTAACATAGTGAGCAAGCCTAGATGTTGGACTCTAAACCCAAAGTAATCGCTACTTGCTACTTGGTTGGTCTTACCGCTAGACAATGGACTGCTACTTATTGTAGCATCTGTTAACTTGTAAGCTTATGCTATGATGAGAATCTTTTCTCCTACAAATATATCAATCTTTGTAATTTTCTTCTCCTTCTACATGGCCCATTTCACTAGAGCCTTTTGTAAAAACTAAGAAAGGTTCTTTTTCTTGTTGCATGTGCTTGATTTATCCAACTAGCATACAGACTTATCCTTGTACATTTGTTCAATCCATGCTAATGAAGAGAGTAAAGAAATTAGTTCTAGAGGCTATATCTTTGTTTTCTCTGTTGCTTGTGTATTTCTTTATTTAAATTTTTGGTGTGTGAATAGAGAGGTTTGATATCAGAAACCTCAAGATCAAGCTTAGGCTCTATGAGTGGTCGATCACATGTTTTTACCTCACCTATGCACCTACTACATTCACACGGATCATAAATGATGTTTTAAGGTACCATCTTGGAAAGTTTGCCCCCCTTATCTAAGGCAGCATCTTGATCCGGATCCTAGGAGGTATCCCAAGGACAACACTAAAAATAAAGAGAATTTAGATGTGTAAGAGAGGCTCTATTCTAACAAAGCATAACAAGATGATTCTGTCAAGCCAATTTAGTCTGCTCTGTCAAGCTCATTTAGCTTGTTTGAAGAAGCTGCAAATATCTCTCATAAGTCATAATTGCCCATTACAGTGTTATGCGCTGGTAAACTTTTTAACGTACGCTGGTGCAACACGCCCTCCGGCTCCACGCGAATGCTTTTGCCCGGAGCAATGAACCAGTGAGGCCACAACACGGGGACCTCATCCCCTAGCAAGAACACTTCAAACCCGTGAGCTTGTTGGCCCAGCGAAGGCGTAAAGCCTGCGAGCTCGTTGGCCCAGCGGGGGTTTGAACTCTAGTGGCCGCCACTACAACCGAGCGACGTAACCACCGAACCACGCCCTTATTGGCTCCATTACAGTGTTATTCAACATGATTCTATGATTACAATTTTTTGGTCAACATTGAGGTGTATCTTAGCAAACAGTTTTAGTGTATCTTCCGATGAATCTCGTGGCAAATGTCTGAAGGAAAGTCAGATGGTCATTTTCTACTGAAATATAAGCTTTACTGAGGGTTTCTCTGCATAATGTATGTTTAAACAAGAGCTTCCTGCAATTAATTTAAACCCTGCAAAACTTTCCAAGAAGATTTATTCTTGATACAGACTTTTTCTTTCCAATTAAGGTTCCCCTGCCACTGCATCAGGTTAAAACAGAGTTTCTTTAGACAATTCGTGCTTAAGCATTCTGTACAAAACTCATGTTCAACCATACGTAAACTATGATTTCAAAATTCATATAAAAAATTTAGGCTCTTACAATGTAATTCATGCTTAATCAAAAGGTTTTTCTAGCTAATTTTTTTATGAAGTATGAAATAGCACGCGTTATTTAGAGTGTACTCCTAAAACTGAAAATCTTCTAAATTCTGTAGATTTGTATTTTACAGCAACATGCCAAGCTGCAAATTTCTGGCAAAAAAACACAAAAGTGACCCTTTGTGGTCACATTGGACACAATAAACACTAATGAAACACTAAAGATGGATTTGTGGTCACATTGGACACAATAAACACTAATGACGTACTTTTGGAATTGAAAGGGAAAGATAACCGCTAAAAATTTAGCTCAGGGTTTAGGGTTTTAGAACATCCCCAAGATTCTAATATACCCTCAAAATGTGAGGCTGCTTACTTTAGCGGGTGGGGCCGAGGCAGCCACACATTAGCCCTCTACAGATATTTCCCACATAGATTGTTCAAGTTCTCTTTAGCGGGTGGACACATGGTTCGTTTCAGTCCTCCACTCTTAAACCCTTGCTTTATCACTACCCCTGAGCAAGGAAATACGAATTTTCCGGAAATATGGTGGCACTCTGAGCAGCATCAGAGCAACTGGTAACATTCATTTTAACGAGCTTAAATCCCATGAGCCTTTATGTGCATATTTCTTTTTCACATGTTTCTGTCTTACTAAGTCGAATTAAAATTCTGTTTTGTTTTTCTAAAGTTTAGGATTTTCCTTTATATTATAATTTTTGGGTTGCTTGAATTTGAGGGAATTTAAAACTGCGACTGAAAACTGCAGGGGCTGGGAGTGGCGCCTTTTCCGCCAATTGACAGAATGGGAGTAATGACAGTTAAGTAATAGGTGCAGTTTCTAGCGAGAAGACTTACTACCCCCTGGAGGTATGCATTTTTTATAAATTGGAATTTATGTTACGCGTATTGAATAGTACATGGTATCTTGGCTAATTGGCTACGCAGCGAGATGAGAGGCCAAGTTCGACCACCCGAAGAACATAGAATTCCTCTGTGATACCAAATCAAACAGATATAAATTGTAGGAGAATGATTGTAAACCTTGATTACTGCTGGGGTTTAGACTGGTTGAGGCTTACCCCAAATACATATAACAACATATAATTCAATATTAATCCAACAATGTTTTTAACAGAAGGACATAAATCTTGATTCTTCACCACCCTCTAGGGGTTTAGTCGAATGGAGCTTTTATAGTAATATTATCTAGGAAAGCATATTATTTCATTAGATTTTGAAATGACAGGCGAGGTTTATCCCTGTTGAATGACATGTGAATAAATGCCAAGAACAACATATGATTTTGTTATAGTTCAAACTGAAATCCATGAAACTTTTTTTTGACAGAGTGATGCAAATCTTAATTCCACACCACTCACCAAAATTGGAGTTTCAGTTGAGGTTTTTTCAGCTGAATGATCCGTGAATAAATTCCAAGGACAGCATATGTTATTTTTGTAGTTCAAAATGGAAGCAATAAAATTTGTAACAGAAGTATGTAAATCTTGATTCCATACCACTAACAAGAGCTGTGGTGCGGTTGAGGCCAAATGTCACCTGAATGATGTGGATATTTCATTATAGGTCAAAATAAATTGATAACTTTTTACAGAATGATGAAAATACTGATTCAACAACATCCATCAGGGGTGCAGTCTAACTGAGGCTTATCCCATCTGAATGACAGGTGGATGAGTACCCAGAACAGCATGTTATTTCTTGTAGTTTGAAATGGAACTGATGAAACTTCTAACAGAATGTTCAACCCTTAAAAGTTAATTCCATACTTCTCACCAGAGTTGGATTCTTGTTGAGGCTTATCCACATTAACAATCTACCAATGAATTCCTAAAACAGAGTATGGTTTCATTATAGGTCGAAATAGAAGCAATACAATTTCTAGCATAAGTTAGTAAATCTTGACTCCTTGCCATCGACTAGGGTTGTGGTCCACGTGAGGTTTATCCCACTGAATGATGCATGCATAGATCAAATAAAACCAAGAACATTTTTAGCCAAAGGATGTCTTGACCAACAGGGGTGGTCTGGTTGAGGCTCATTCCACATGAATGGCAGGTAGGCTAAGTTTCTGGTTCAGGTATGGGTATGGGTTTGAGAATTCACTGATTTTTGTTTCCCAGGTTTGATATGGCTGTGTCTGGCCATACAATATATATACATGTATATGTATGTTGTATAATTATAATATTAAAAATATATAAAAATAACCGTAATTTGCACAAAATGTACAAAATTAAATTTAGAAGTGAGAATACAGTTGATAATTGATAATTCAATGTCAATTGCCAAATGTTAAAGGTAAATCAAATTGATTTATATTAGCGCAACTGCACATGGGAAATCAATACAAATCATCATATTGCTTTTCATTGACAGCATCAATGTCATCAATTGGCTTGTTCAAACCATAAGCAGTGCCAGTGCCACTCCCCAGAGTTGCACTATGCAAGTCTTGTGTGGCAGTTTTATGCCCCTCATCCTTGATTGAGACTAAGGATTGTTCAATAGAAGCATCTCAGTCAGCATGCTTAGGTTCTACATCCCAATGCCTTGTCATACCCGCCTTGCATTCGACTTGGTAAGAGCTAGTACAAAATGCTCTCTTACCGTGTAAGATCTGGGTATGGATATAGACACCCAAGATCAAGAGAGCTAAAAGCAAGCACAAAGAATCAGAAGACCAATATGAAAGAGTAATGTTATTCTATTCAAGGATGCATGTGCAAAGGGGATACTCAACAAATAACTTTAGGTGGGTATTTATAGTATACACCACCAAGAGATGTGAATGTACAACCAAGGTGGGATAAAGGAGATGTAGTCACATGTATGCATAAGATCTCCACCAATTAAGGAAGTGCAAGTCACATGTGAAACCTACCCAAGCAGATGCTTATCTAAGCAAGCTTATCCTATCCTAGGTGCAAATATGCAATAAAGTAATTAACTAAATGCAAGAAAATAAGTATGCACCAATAGACTTGCTTGTGTGGGAGCATGCGCGAGTTGGAATGCAACATACACTAACTCCTCTTCCTTTTTCGTTGCAAATAGGTTGCACTGAATTGAGTTAATAAAGGAATATGTACTTCGATCTTGAAGAGGAACTCCCAAGCCATTGAGATTCAAGACAAAGTCAATACAACATTTAAAATTTTATTTGCCGAAGAAAAGTAAGAAAGCTAAAAAATTAAAGGTACATACTTGTGATAAAACTTTGATGTGAAGAGGTTGTAGGTAAATACAACCTTGGCCATGGAGGTACCACCATTTATGGGCATACTTCCTATACTTGTCTTGAAGAGCGCTAAGGCCGTGACTCGTTGAAACTATAAAATTTCCAAACTTGCCCACACCTATGTCCTCTACATCTAGACTAGGGAAGAGTCTAGTGATTGTCGCCTTGTAATTGTTACTAACTTCAATGTCTATGTATGGTGGCACCCTTCTAGGCAAATAAAATATCTTTGTGCTATAATACTTGGGGGTTAAAGCAAATGTTAGGAGATGTAGCAAGGTGGTCATCTTGTTCCATCATTCAATTATAATTTTTTGCATCATCTTGAAAAATGTTATCCACTTGATCCGTGTGCTAGGATTCTACATCACCAAGTTGAGTGAGTGGATGGCACATAGTGTCCAAAATATGTGCCCATATTTCACCTCAACCAACTTGGCAGTCTTGGAATTTTTAGCGTTGTCTAGACTTGGACAATGTTTTGAGACCCCCTTGCTTGAGTGGACTTTTTGAGGATATTGGCAATGAAGTTCACATCCTTCACTTGCCTCATAATTAACTGCCCTAAGAAAATGCCCCCTTTAGAGAACACTAAAATGTCATTAATTTGAGGTTTGTTTTTGTATTCTTTACATCAAATAGTAATAATAGACACCCCCATTTGGCCTGGGAACCCCTAATGGGCTACAACAAAGTCTTGACAATGAAGTGTCTACAACTTTCTTTTCTTGGTCAATAAGTTGGCGTGTACCTTTTCATAGCTAGGTCCTATGTATAGGCACCTCATTTATCCACCTGACCATTTTTTGTTAGTATAGTGATTTTACGAGGTTGAAAGGAAGCCCATTTTTGAAAATACATGTAATGTGCTCATCAACATTTGTCCCTTGCCTTGTTTTGAGATGATCTTTCTAATGGGCCTGCATCCTTGGTTCTTTTGTGGGAAAGAGAGAGTCTATTGTCTTCTTTCAAAAGATGGTTTCTCGAGAAATGGATGCGTGGAAGCCACTATTGGAGTACTCAAGGTAGTCTTGTAGGTGGCTTGTGGGATCCATTTGTGGCCAAAGGATTAGACTTTGATCTGTGTTTCTTGGCTGCACTATCTACCTCTTATTGTTTGATATAAGCAAGAAATTTTCCCTTTGGCAACCTATTTGTGATTCGTCCATCACAAGTGTAGATCTGTTGGCCAACAATCACACACAAGTGTGCCTTCACCCAATCATAGGAGCTTATGTTCTCATTTTGGCTGTTGTTACAGTTCTAAACATAACCCCCACCTCCAGAAAGCTGCAAAATCATTGTCAGATGTTGTCAAAGTGGTGAAAACTGGTTGAATTTGAAAGCCTTAGCCAACCCTTGGTCCATAGAGCTAGAGCTCAGCCATTCTAGACTATATCTGTATGTACATGTTTTAAAATAAACAAATGTCATCAAAAACAATAACACAACCCTAGGCTTAAAAAAATGAACAAGAGATTAAAAACATTGATTCTCCCTGATGCAAGCTCCTTGATCTTCCTAGCACCTATCTAACACTCCTTGAGGCATAGCAACAGTGAGGGCACAGTGTTTGAAGTGCTTCGAACACAAAGAAAACCTGCAGCCCTGAACAGCGAGTAGCAATGGATTTGGGTGGGTGAGGAATGAGAGTTAGGAATGTATTTATGCTTTTGTTTTGTGTATTGTTAGTGACCTAGAAGTCACTTTTTAGGGTGGGTTAGAATTTTTTTTTTGCTTTTTTAATTAAAAAGACCACTTTTGTATTTTTGGGGGACTTGGCAGGTTCCCCCCAAGTTCAATTGGAGTCCTGCCATGGGCTTGCTGATTTGGCCTGGGTAAATCTGAACACAATTGCGTTGAATCTGCAGGCCAGGGCAGGACCCTGGCTAGGATCAGTTTCTGGTCGGGGTTTGGCCAGGGTTTTGGTTGAATCTTGTACCACAGCAGGTAGGCTTTTGGCAGCGTGGGACAGTTTGCTAAAGCTTTATCAGCTTCTACAAGTTTTTATCCAAGACAATTTTTCCAAATCCCATGGAAAGCACTTGACCCTATATGGTGGGAATATCTGTCCGGCTAAGAGGCCTTTCTGTCCAATCTTTATCTCAGAGTTTCTTGCCTAGAGTTCAGTTTGACCTTCACCTTTATGAATTGCTCTTGCAGAGTTCTTTGCTTAGTGATAGCCTCTTTGTGTAATGTCCCTTTCTAGAACATTTCTTATTTTTGTATTAAAAATAATAATCCTAACTCAAAATGATAATTGCATAATTAATTATAAATATTACTTTATCTAAAATTACGAATTTTATTATAATATTCAGATTTCAGATTTATAACTTATGCAATAATTCTGAAAATAGAACTTATCTTGATTTTCTGCTATAAATTTCCTTCCAATTTGCAGCTATTCTTCTTGAATGATTGTCCCTAATATCTACCCAAGTTAGGGGTTTTCGTCCACCAACTTGCTAAGAGAAGTTAAGGGGTTTCGTCCTTAAATCTCTCAATTAACCTTGGAGGTGCTTTGTCCTCTTTGGCTGAATAATTCACTTGGAATATTTCATATTATTTCTTCTCAATTGATGCCTCCTCTTCCTTGAATGATCTTCCTTTTATACTAATGTCCTTTCAAGAGACATAACCTTTCATAAAATTGTTGGCTATTCTTAACAATTTAAATCTTTATTTAAACCTCAGTTCTATGTATAATATTATTTATAATGGTGGAGTGCTCCCTTAAATGACTTGCGATTTCCTTAACTTGTGATTTCTTTTTATTTACTATCCTTTTGTCTTCTAGCGCCAATGGTTGCCTTTGGTCCTTATTATTGTTGAGGTGGTTTGTTTTATTTGGCACTTTTCAATTCTTCGATGGATGATTTAAATTGTTTTAGAGGCGGGGGCTCAGGCGGGGGCATTGCAGTTCGCCCTTCCCAAGATTGCTTTCCTCAAGCAATTTTAAATTGGGATGATCAAAGCTTTCCACTCCTTCCCACGTGGCATCCTCCATACATAGATTCTTCCACTTAACCAAATATTCCGGAATAACCTTATTTCTTAACTTCTTTGCAATTTTAAATTGGGATGATCAAAGCTTTCCACTCCTTCCCACGTGGCATCCTCCATACGTAGATTCTTCCACTTAACCAAATATTCCGGAATAACCTTATTTCTTAACTTCTTTTCTCTCATGTCAATGATGGCTTCGGGTTCCAAATTCAATTTACCCTCATCATCAAGTGGGGGTAACTCTGGGCATGGCGTAACATGATTACCTATCACTTTCTTGAGGCGAGATATGTGAAAGACATTATGAATCTTACTGCTTGCTGGGTCACATCAGCATTCATCATATGTGTAATTGTGATTTTTGGGCGTTTTTAGACGTCATTCTCTGGGCACATTTTCGTCACGTCTCTGAGAATAGCGATTTCCAATAAGCGGTTTTGTTATCTGGTTTGACGACGCCCATCAGAAGTCGCGTTTCACAGAAACTTGCGATTCTTTGTTCAGTGTTGGTGTTTTGATGGCGGATTTGTGCTTATGACTACGATTCTCCTTCCAAGGTCATTTTTTTCCGCCCAACTCTCTGTTTGTGGTTCTGTTGGTATTCTGTATCGTGTTTCTAGGTTGCGATCTGCATTTTTTACTCGCGATTTCTGAAAGGGTTAACATTTGTGATCACATTTTACATTCTAGCGGATTCTCTACATCTTCTGGTTGCGCCTTTCAATACTCTGTTGGCGTTTTCGCGGCTTTGGTCGCGACTATTTTCAGAAGATTTTGTTGCCTGTAGTTTCATCTTCGACAATTATAATGTTTGCCTTTTTGCTCTGTGTCTGAGCCGCGACTCTATTCCTCTTAGAGGTTGTGTCTTTTTGTGCCTGGTTCCTGTGTCGGCTTCATTCCTTGATCACAGTTTTTTCTACTCGTTGGGAGCTTTCATCCTTGTCACATGGGAGCTTTGATTAGTGTTTTTGTCTAAAATCTCCCGTGGTTACATATTTGCCGATTGTCTTCTACAGATACTGGTTGCTATTGAAATTCCTTGAATTTCTTCTGACATGGTTTGTGGGAGTTAGTCTTTTGGCGCCCAGTGCCTGTTAAAGCACCATTTGGTGTTTTCTGCAGACATCATTGTTTCTCTTTTTTTTTTCCTCTTGGTGGTGAATTGGTAGTCTCGGTTTGTTATCGCTGATTATCTTCAGCAGTCTCTCTACTTTGATACTGCGGTTGCTGCTAATATAATTCCGTGATCACAGTTTCTGTTCGATGGCTTCATTGGAGGTTGTAGATTCTGTTTGAGGTTTGTGGTTCTGTAAGGTCCTTTCTTGATCGCCCTTTGCTTTTTTGGGTCAACAACCAGCGCCCAGTTCTCTCTCACCTCGGGATTTGTGCCTCGAAACCCGTAGTAGGGTTCTGTTCTCTGTTTGTGCCGTCGATTTGCCTTGTTTTTCGTGCCTCGAAGAGCATGAAGATGACGTATTTTGTCGAGCACACTAAGCAGGAGTCTGCGCTCTACGCCTTTATGGCCAAGAGACCTGCAGATCATGTCAAATCCTCTGCCTAGTACATTGATTTAGGTGCTTCTCGACATTTCACACATCGATGAGATTGGTTCACTCAGTACACGCCATTCAGAGATTCTGTCATCTTTGGAGGAGGCGAAGAGTATATTGTTGTCGGAAAGGGCAACGTACAGATTCAGTCTGGTGGGAGAAATTTAATATTTCTCGATGTATACTTTGTACCTGGCATGGAGCTGAATCTTCTCTCAGTCAGTCAGATTATGCGGCACTCTTCTCATTTGGATGTTGTTTTCAGCATGCACACATGTAGCATAGTGGATCGTGAGACACACACCACCATTGCCTAGGGCCTTGAGGATCATGGTTTGTATAGACTCGTGGATTCTGGTGATTCTCAAGAGCACGCCATGGCAGCCAAGAGTACTTCCATTAGCAAACTCTGGCATCATCGTTATGGGCACCTGAACATGCACTATCTCTCTCAGTTAGCTTGGGAGGGTCTAGTTGGTGGTCTTCTGAAGATTTAGACTCAGATTCATGGCGTATGTGACGCATGTCAAGCTGGCAAGCAGCATCGGACTCCATTTCCAAATGGTGTTAAATGGAGAGCATCCAAGGTTTTGCAGTTGGTTCACGTTGTTGTATGTGGACCAATGAACACTCCTTCCGTTATTGGGTGCAGATATTTCCTGCTATTTGTTGATGATTTCAACAGAAAGATGTGGGTGTATTTTTTGAAAAATAAATCAGAAGTGTTTGGTATATTTCAGCAGTTCAAGGCCCTAGTTGAAAAAGAGGCTATCCAATAGTCACTCTGAGATCTGATAATGGGGGAGAGTTTTGTTCTTCTGACTTCTCTCGTTTATGTGTTGCACATGGCATCAAATGCCAGCTTACCACACCTTACACACCTTAGCAGAATGGTGTCGTTGAGCGTCGCAATTGCACTATTACTGAGATGGCACGTTCTATGCTGGAGCATAGAAGTGTTCCTAAGAAGTTCTGGGCTGAAGTAGTCTACATTGCTGTTTATCTTCTGAACTGATCTCCGACCTATGCTGTCAAGAAGATGACTCTTGAAGAACCCTGGTTTGGACGTAAGCCTTAGGTCAACCATCTGAAAGTTTTTGGCTCTATACTCCAAAAGCCAGAAACTCATGTTCACTAGTTACAGTGAAAATCATAAGGCATACAGATTGATTGATGTAGACACTGATCGTCTCATGTTCAGTCGTGATGTAGTGGTTGATGAGACTATTGGTCCCTTTTTTTTGTCTACTCCTGTTATCCCTGAGGATCAGCCTTTGAAGGCTTTAGATGTAGGTGTTCGCCTTCCCCTAGCTCCACCTGATGGGAGGGATTCTGCAATTGTCCAAGCAACTCAGCCTGTTGTTCTACCACCCGCCCCTCCTCAGGATATTTTGATCTTCCTAATCTTGTTCCAGTCACACCAGGTGATGCTGTTGCACCCGTTTCAAATGTTGGTACATCTACTCTCCGGCCTAAATGGTGGGCCAAAACCATTGGTGATCTTCATGATAATGAATTGATCGAGGGTAGATCTGCTCGGAAGAAGAGCAAGTAGTAGAATACTGTCAATTTTGCTCTTATGGCCAACCTTCACAGCAGCTCGGAGCCTCAGACATATTCAAAGGCTAAAGGCATACCTGAGTGGGAACAGGCTATGGAAGTTGAGCATCATAGCCTTCTAAAGAACAACACTTGGGTCCTTTCCGATCTTCCACCTGGGAAGAAGCCCATTGGATGCAAATGAGTGTATAAAGTTAAGTACAAGGTTGACGGAACCCTTGACAAATATAAGGCTCGATTGGTGGCCAAAGGCTTCTCACAGAAAGAGGGCATTGACTATCAGGAGACTTTTGCTCCCACAACCAAAATGAGTACCATTCAGCTCGTCCTCACTATGGCAGCCCAGTTTGGATGGACAGTCCATCAAATGGACGTCAAGAGTGCCTTCCTCAATGGAGATTTGTAGGAAGAAGTTTACATGGCGCAACCTCCTGGCTTCAAGGTTGTTGGTAAAGAACACCAGGTGTGCAAATTGGTGAAAGCTCTCTATGGCCTTAAATAGGCTCCACGGGCATGGTACATAAAGATTGATAAGTACCTAGTGGATCATGGTATCAGAGCCTGAGTGGGAAATCTATTTTTAAGCGCTTTGCTCATTCAATACGGACGATGCTATTTCCCCTGGTTTGACGTTTTCTTTTAGATGGTGCACGACTTCGCTGTGGGTGTTAGCCTCGGTGTCTTTGGTTGATCGCTGTGCATTTTGAAGGTCGCATTACTGCCTGGAAGACACGTTTTTGAGTTCTTGAAGAAAAATCGTGATTTGCAAGGTTGCGTCTAAAAATTGCGATTCTGGGTTGCAGCGTCATGTTTTCATCAAGTGTTCCTTTGAGGTCGCGTTTTTTAAAATCGCGTCTTGTTTCACCTTGTTAAGGTCACGTGGTTTTTCAAATCTGGTTCAAACTTCTGTTCTTCTGACTGCCGTTTTTTGTTGGCGAGTTCCTGTATTTGCCGTGATCTCTTCATTGAGTCTTTTTTCTGGGTCGGCTCTTGGAGTTTAATCCTTTTTGAAGGTGTTAAAGATTTCTATTTCTTCCTAATCGCATGGGTCGTCCTGAAGACTTCTACGGGTTTACATATCTCTGCCTTTTAGTCGCCGATCCTTGGACTCGCGTTTTTTATACGGTTTCCTTCAAATCGTGAGTTGTGCCTTGTGACTGGCATCTGTATTTGCTCATGCAGGGTCGCGATTCTACAGAAAACACATAAAAGTGATTGACTATTGCTTGTGTTATTTGTCTTGAAGTCGCGACTTCTAGGTAGTCGTTTTGTCTTCTTTAGCGGGTCGCTTCCTCTTTGACTCGACAAGGTTTAAAACCCTTGTCTTTCTTTTGTTGCTGTGGGTGTTTAGGCGCAATTTGTTCTAGCGCTCATCTCATTTTTTGGGTATTTTTTCATTTGCAATCTCGGGATTCGAGTTATGAAATATATGCTAGTTGTGGGTCCCACCAACCTTTCCCAGTAGCATGTGAAGTGGTATTGAAATCTGGCAGGGGTTGCGGTTTTGTCTTCTACCGGAGATTCCTTTTTTCAAGAGTTTTTGTGGTCAGTGCAACTCTTAAGCCGTCGGTTAGCCTTTGACCTAGCCAGTCACACATCTGGACCAGCGACATGTTTTCTGTCTCGGTATCTTGCCTCGAAATCCGTGTTCGGATTTTTGAGCTTGTATTTTTTCCATACTCTCGGGATTAGAGCCTTGAAATCTGTGTTTGGATTTTTTGAGCCTATGTTTTCTATCTCGGGATCTATGCCTCAAAACCCATGCAAGGGTTTTGTTCCTAGTCTGTGTTGTCAATTTGCCTTTTTTTGTGCCATCAGTTTGTAATCTATTTTTTGTCTCGAAAAACGTGAAAGATGGCGTCTTGGTCCAACATCATGTTGGAAGGCAATTAGAAGTTCAACGACAGCAATTACAACACCTGGAAGCAGCAAATGTTAACCATTTTCGAGTATCGGTGCCTTGACCAGTTAGTTCTGGGCAAAACTACACGTCCTCAAGTGGCGGGTAAAGATCAGGATAAGTTTGATGAGCAGAGTCGGGAAGCAGTTATGCTCATTAAATTATTAGTCACCGATGATCTTCCGTATGGGAAAACAACGAAAGAAATCTAGGATTCATTGAAGGATCTTCATGAAACGTTCGACAAAAGCCGAGCGTTCTTTTTGAAGAACATGCTTTTCTCGATCATGATGGATGAAAAGATGTCTCTGCAAGAGCATCTCACCAAAATCAATGACATTCGTGATCAGTTGATGGCGATTGGTTGGGACATGGACGAGGAAGATATGGTAGTCATCACTCTGAAAAGTCTACCACAATCTTATGAGCACTTTATTGAGACACTCAACATTACCTTAACTAATGTTGACTTAAAGTTTCCAGAACTGTGCAACAAACTACTGCAGCAGGATCGATGGAGACAGTAGTTCGGTAGCAGTGTTAGTTCCTCCTCCACAGAGCAAGCATTTATTGCCAAGTCCTTTCAGCAGAATAAGGGCACCAATCAGCCCTCTCAGCCATCCAGTCAAGGTCAATCACAGGACCCTTCCAAGAATAAAAACATCCAGTGCAATTATTGCCATAAGTTTGGCCATATGAAAAAGGATTGTCGGAAATGCTTGGCTGCTGCACAGTCCAAGTCAGAAGAATCCACACCATCAACCCATATTGCAGAGCACATTGAGCAGAAGGAGTGCTTTCTACGCCTTTTAGACCAAGACACTTGCAGATCCTGTCAACTCTTTTGCCTGGTATTTTGATTCAGGTGCTCATGGGTGCCTTGGATAAAGTTGTCAAATTTAGGGGGCAACTTGGTGTAGTTAGTACATTGACCATTACAGGGGGTTATTAAAATAATATTTAGTTATTTAATGTCTCCAACCCTTCTTATAATTTTATAAGGTCTATAAAATCATGGCTTGAGTTTCTCTGCACCACTTCCCTTGAGGAAGGATTGTTTATAAGGTTGTAATCTTAGAAAAACCAAGTCTCCAACTTCAAATGTTCTTTCCGATCTATGGCGATCAACATACATCTTTTACTGATTCTGGGCATGTTGTAAGTTTTCTTTGAGTGTGTTTAAAATATCCACGCTCTGTTGTACCAAGTCTCTCGCTCCAGGGACTCTACTATCTGCAAGAATCAAATCCACAAATGATATTGCCTCATAACCATATAGTGCTTTGAAGGGAGTCATTCCTATTGACATATGGTGAGTAGAGTTGTAACAATATTCTTCAAGATGTAGCCATTTAACCCATGTTGTTTGTTGCCCTGTAACATAATTCTGTAAATACCCTTCAAGCCACTCATTTACAATTTCCATTTGCCCATCCGTTTGTGGGTGATAGCTAGTGCTTGGGGTTAGTTCTGTTCTAGTCAACCGAAAAAAGTTCTTGCCAAAATAAACTGAAAGATATGACATGAAAATGAGTGTACTTAGTGAGTATATCCATGACCACAAAGATGCAATCCTTTCCTTGTACTTTCGGAAGACCCGTGATGAAATCCATCAAAATACTCTCCCATTTTTGGTTTGGTATTGGCAAGGGTTGTAACAAATCAGCTGGAAATGTTTGTTCTACCTTGTTCTATTGACAAACCATACATTCCCTAACATGCTTTAAGACATCCCCCTTGAGGCCCTTCCAAGAAAATCGTTCTCTCACTTGTTTATATGTTTATAATATCCTTGATGATCGGCCAGAGGGGTATCATGATATGCTCTCAAAATCCTTTTTTTAATCTTCGATCTTGTGACTAGATATATTTAGTCTTTATAGAGAATGAGCTCTTCCACTACATTGTACCTATTGTCTTGTAACTTGCCTTCCAATATCTCATTAGCCAATGCATCTTTGGCATATTCTACTAATATAGACATTTTCCAATTAGCTGAAATATCTGTCATAGAGCATAAGTGAGGCCTTCGTGACAAAGCATCAACTACCACATTAATCTTCCCCTTCATATACTCAATATCAAAATCATAGGCTTGTAACTTGCTAACCCACTTCTGCTGCCTATCATTCAAATCCTTTTGATTTAGGAAGAACCTTACACTATTATGGTCAGTCTTCACCACAAATTTCCCACAAACCAAATGCTGCCTGCACTTGTCTAATGCATGCATGATAGCTAGCATCTCTGTCATAAATCGAGTAATTCCTCTTAGATTCCTCGAGTCTGCGACTCTTGAAGGCTATCAGGTGTTTATTTTGCATTATACGGCTCCAATAACTTCTCCTGAAGCATCACATTCTAATTCAAATGGGAGTGAGAAAATAGGGATGGCTAATACTGGGCATGAACTCATTACCTTTTTGAGCTTGTCAAAAGCTCTTTGTGCCTCCTCACTCCATGAAAATGCACCCTTCTTAGTTAGATCTGTTAATGGGGTAGTTAACCTTTAGAATCCTTTGACAAACCTTCTGTAATAACTTCAGAGTCCCACGAATCCTCTTAAATGTGTTAAAGTCTTAGGTTGAGGCCAATCTACTATTGCCTTGATTTGCTCTTCATCTACACTAACTCCTTGGGCACTGATCTTATGCCCCAAATACAAGATCTCAGTCATCCCAAACTCACATTTGGATGCTTTGGCAAATAGTGACTGTTGTTCAAATATTCCCAATACCTCGTTTATATGTCTTAAACGATCTTCCTAAGTTTTACTATAAATCAATAAATTGTCAAATAAAACCAAAACAAATTTCTTTAACTGTTTACTGAATACTTGGTTCATGCAGGATTGGAATGTAGCAGTTAGCCCAAATGGCAAAACTAGGAACTCAAAATGCCCGAAGTGACACCTTAAAGCTGTTTTGTGAACATCCTCCTTCCTCATCCTTATTTGGTGATATCCGGAACGCAAATCAATCTTAGAGAAATATACCGCACCCTGAAGTTTGTCAATCAATTCATCAACTCTAGGGATGGGATAGCGGTTCTTAATAGTCTTTTTATTGAATGCCTTATAATCTACACACATCCTCATAGTACCATCCTTCTTCTTTACCAATACCATGGAAGAAGCAAAAGGGCTAGAGCTGGGTTGTATGTGCCTCATATTGAGTAGTTCCTTAATTGTTTTCTCAATCTCTTCCTTATATCTCCTAGGATGTCGGTAAGGTGTGGTAATAACTGGTTTTGCTCCCTCTTCTAATTTGATGATGTGCTCAAAGCCCCTCTTAGGTGGTAGTCTCGGTGGAATATTGCTGAAAACCACGCTTATCTAGAATAGGTTGAATATCAATATGAGTAGTCTTCCCTGCTTTGGGGGAAAGTCTATCGGTAATCAAACACTATGCTGCCCATTCTACCTGCCCATGTCTAAATGCTCTCTCCATCCTCTTAGCTGTCACAACCCTTGGAGTTCCATCTGATAGACCTTGTAGAATCACCTCCTTGTCGTTATGTTGGAAACTTAGTTCCATCTTTTGAAAATCTTGATAGTATCTACCAAGAGAATGCAACCACCGAGTTCGCAAAGCTATATTTGTATCGCCCATGCCTACCACATGGAAATCATCACTTATTTGGTGCCTGAAAGTTTTCATGCTTTAACTTTATCCTCATCACTAGACCCTCATCAATGAAATTATGAGTGGCACTGCTATCAATCAAGATGGTCACCTTATGACCTTGCAAAACACCTCGGACTCAAAAAGGGTGATTCTTGGGTGCTCCTCAAAGTACTGCCAATGTCCCCCCTGTAAATCTTTCTTCTTGTTTCTCGAATTCTACCTCTTCCACTACCTATTTGGGTTCGGTTTCTTCCTCAGACCCTTCATCTGACATTGCTTCTATGTGACACACTTGTCCTTTCCCGACACATCTATGAGCTGGCTCGCATGGCTCCCTACAAGAAAAGCACAACTTCTTCCTTCAGAGCTCATTCTTAGAGTCTTCTTCTTTGCCTGATTTTGGAGGTAATACCTTAGGTTGTGAAAATGGTTTCTTATATTGCTTGGTTGGTGCATTCTTGAATATGACTTGTTCCGAGTGGTAGAAACCTCCAACCTCAATGCATTTTGAATCACATCTTGTAGAGATGTAGGATCAAGAGCACTCACCAAGCCACTGAGTGACTTCGTCAATCCCTCAATAAACAAGTATGTGAGCCTTCCTTCAGTAACATCTGGCACCATGACTGAAATTCTCTGAAATTCTACCACATAAACCTCTACTGAACCTTGTTGCTTTAATCGTGCCAATTCTTTGAAATGTCTTTCGGGATGCTTTTGATCAAATCGGTCTATAAGTCTTTGTGTAAAATCATCATACATCACAATATGTTGATGCTCTTGTGTGACAATTCCATGATGCCACCACTCATGTGCAATCCCATCCAAATTAAGAATAGCAAATTTGATAGCTTCCTCTTCTATCATTGGGCTGAGTGAGAGATATGTGTCCAATTTTTGGACCCAAGCTCTTGCTGTAACCTTTCCAGAAGCATCAAATTTTGGAAGTGACATCTTCTTAATCTTTGTTGTAGATCTTTGCTGGCCTGTTGCATGGTTTGTCTTCTCCTAGATCCACTCATAGCATTGAAGTATTGTATGAAAGGAATATCATGTCGGAGATTCGGATCAATCCTTGAATATTTATCTATGCAGGCTCTAGCATCAAATGCTGCTTGATTTCACTCTTCTTCTTCTTGGGGTGGCTCTGTTCTAGGCAGAAATGTAGGTTGAGTAAGACGTGGTGTGGATCCAATTTGAATTCTACTGTTATTCATGTGCATATTGGCTCCATTCTGATTAGTACTACTACATTCTGCCCCATTATTTTGTGTAGATCGGTTGGAATTGTTCAGGTTTTGCATCATTTGGATGAGTAATTGATTGGTTTGCTCTTGCTGCTTCATCATTTGCTCATTTCTTTCCGTCAATTGCTGCATAAATACCCTCCACTCATCCTGATCTGCCATTTCTGTTTTACTTCTAATTTGGTTTTCTTCCTCTTGTATTTTTTTCTCTCTCCAAAGTCCTTTGAGCTCTTTGGCTCCACTGCATCAACTAAATTTGTACCCGCAGGCTGGCAAGACTGCTGCTCTGATACCACTTGTAATCCCCCTTTTTAGAACATTTCTTTTTTTTGCCTTAAAAACAATAATCCTAACTCAAAATGATAATTGCATAATTAATTATAAATATTACTTTATCTAAAATTATGAATTTTATTATAATATTCAGATTTATAACTTATGCAATAATTCTGAAAATAGAACTTATCTTGATTTTCTGCTATAATTTTCCTTCCAATTTGAAGCTATTCTCATTGAATTATTGTCCCTAATATCTACCCAAGTTAGGGGTTTTCGTCCACCAACTTGCTAAGAGGAGTTAAGGAGTTTCGTCCTTAAATCTCTCAATTAACCTTAGAGGGGCTTCATCCTCTTTGGCTGAATAATTCACTTGGAATATTTCATATTATTTCTTCTCAATTGATGTCTCCTTTTCCTTGAATGATCTTCCTTTTACACTAATGTCCTTTCAAGAGACATAACTTTTCATAAAACTGCTTGCTATTCTTAACAACTTAAATCTTTATTTAAACTTCATTTCTTTGTATAATATTATTTATAATGGTGGAACGCTCCCTTAAATGACTTGCGATTTCCTTAACTTGTGATTTCTTTTTATTTACTATCCTTTTGTCTTCTAGCGGCAATGGTTGCCTTTGGTCATAATTGCTGAGGCGGTTTGTTTTATTTGGCACTTTTCAATTATTCGATGGATGATTTAAATTGTTTTAGAGGCGGGGGCATTACACTTTGTGGCTGAAATTAGCTCCACAATCTGTGTTTAAGTTTCTTCTTTTGTCTGCACTTCTGTGAACACTTCCTTAATGGCATTAACAGAGCTTCACAAAGCTTCCAAGTAATCACTGTACTATGAAGGAAGTGTTTACTTGTGGCTAGCCATAGCTTTGGCCTTCACTTCTCTGCTAGTACTTCTACCATACTGGGTTTTACATCCTAAAGGCCTTCTGACTTATGCTGTTGTATGATGGAGCATAAAGGTTTTTTCTTGATGCAATTAAAGTTAGGTTTAGGGATGCCTATTCTCTCCTCCATTTTGTGCCTTGGAGAACTAAGTCACTGACATTGAAGGTGATGCCTTGGTATGCTATATGACTGAGCTTCACTGTTAGTTTCATACTTTTAAGATCAACTGTCTCCAATTCATCAAAAATAACATTGATTTCATTTATAACTCTTTTCAATAAGATGCTTTTAGGATCAGACCTTTTTTTAATGCTATTTATAATTAAGGCTGCATTGCCTATGCAAGTCAATCTCTCAATGCCATTTTTCCTTACAAATTTGAACTTCTTGTGCACATGTGGCTGAGCTGGGTTGTTGGTTTGTTGCCAAGGTCTCATGCATATTTTAATCTTGTCATGCCACCATCCAGGTTCTTAATCAGCCCCCTGCTCTGGCTTTCCCTCGAATTTCCTGTTGCTATCCATTGTCGACATATGTGGTGAAACATGCTTTTCAGCCTGTTATATTGAAAATAACACCGATACATGTGGGTTAATTGTTCAATGTTTGGAACTCCACAGCATAATTCCATTGCCATCTTTATTTTCTTTGGAAAAAAGGCTGCTTATTTGGAAAACAATTGAAGGGTTTAAAGTAGAAGCTGTTAGAATTTAGCTGTATGATATCCATGCGAATTTATACTGTGATGGTTGTTTAAAGAGCCTATCTGTCAGTTAAATATTATCAATAAGGACAGATGATCATTTGTTGGTGCCAGTTAAATCAAGAGAAGAGTCTTTCAAGCAATTCTGTTGCAAAGAATTGAACTACATGCTGGTTATGCTTTATTTGTTTTTCATATAAACTTTTGTTTTGTTAACAGGTTATTTGGATGCAAGTCTCTGTTAAGCACGTTTGTCAGGATAGGTTCGATAGGTAATTGAATTGTGTATTTTCCCCAATTCTTTTACACACCTGAAGATATGCTTATATCGATCTCTATCATGTATCAACATTACTTGAGTATATGTATGACAGAGCCATAACAGAACTCTGTGCAGGATCAATGTAAATGGTTTCGGAGCTTATTTTAGTTTATCATCTTGTGAGATGTGACCCTTGTTGTTACACAAGTTGTTTTGCACCAGATGTACTTTAGACATTATTAGGGATAATGTGTTTGGAAAATATAAGACATTATGATGCTAAATTTTGTAATAACTGTAAAATTTGGCTCCTTAACAATATTATCTAAAATTTGTTTTGAGCAGAAAGAATAACACGTAAAAATGCTAAACTGCTTCTATCTTATCGAATATTCTAATTAAACTTACTAGGTAAAGAGGCTTTCAAAAGTCTAGTTGTACTTGGAGCTGGAGACATGCATAAAATCATAGTTGAAAAACTCGGACTTGGCAATTACTTGGCAGACTCAAAATTTTTAAAAACTCGGCAAAAACTCGGAAAAACTCTGGCAATAACTTGGCAAATTTATCGAACATTTAAAAATGCATAATTTTTTTAAAATATTCTTTAAAAACACACATATTTCTAAATTTGTAAAATGTATTACTGATTTCTTTCATATATAAATCAATACTATATATATAAATAATATATATATGACTTTTCGTTAATAAATAAATATAATATATATTTTTAAATATAATATTTGTATATATTTATTTATTTACACATATATTAATAAAATAAAATATATATCTAATATCTATAAATATTAAATATAAATTAAAAATATTAAATATATTAATGTGAATACATCAGTCAATGTATATTTATGTTTATATTAAGATATTTTAGCTGATAAGCTTTTATATGTGAGCATTATAGCAATCGGAATTGTCTCACGCTGTAAAAAAAAATTCATGCCGGACTCGTCCATTGTTGGAATTGTCCCACGCTGTAAAATAAATTCATGCCGGAAAATTTTCTAAACTCGTCGGTTGTTCCTATCGGCGTATTCCTTGAACCTCCTATGGGTGCATATTGTGTAAACCTGCATCATTGCCCTAAACGGATAAATCTAGGCGAGTTTTGCCTGCGTGACTCGCGAGTTTTGGCGATTATCGGCGAGTTTAAACCCTGAAAATCGCAGCGAGTTTAATCTATGACTCGTGGTGAGTTTTTCCACAAGTTACTCGCGGCCTGCAATTAACCGTGAGTACTCGCAGGGTATTGCAACTATGCTGATAAAATGATGTAGGTGCTGACATATATCTTAGAACATTAGATAACTACATCTTCTTTAAAATCAACTGAAGTAAATTGTCTGTCCCTGCCAGTATCAAAAATGACATTTTATGCCAAGCACTATAAATGCAATAAATGGAAGGGATTTTTTTTACGAAACATCCACCTTATTTTTAGATTTCTAACCTATGATCCTGAATATTTTGCCAATTTGATTATGTATTAGATCTTTTCGTATGATCTTGAATTTTTTGCCAATTTGACCATGAATTTTCTATTCTGTATTTTAGATTTAAGTTTTATATTTACAAACAACTATTTGTGGCGAATTGTGCAGCTTGATACAAATATTGATAACATGGTCAAGTATAAGCTATTTATGGACAAAAATGTTCAAAGAAAATTCAAGAGTCCAGAACAAGTTGAGGGTTTGGAGCGATTCTATGCAGGTAGGTTCCGACTGTTCGCGAGCATGCTTTCTATTAGCCTAGAAATTAATCAGCTGATATGTTTGTATTAGATCTCTTAGAATGTGATCAATATATGGCATGGAGCTTGGATTTCTCATTAACTTCTTGAATTCTTATTATAGTAAGCTTTTTTTTTATCAAGTAAATTCATTGCAGATGTTGTTCTTTTGTAAATTTGAAATACAGAGTTCATGTATCCCTCAGAAGCTATGAAAGCTAAGCTGGCAGTGGAATTAATGCTATCGAAAGATCAGGTCCATAAATGGTTTTGCCATAGAAGACAGAAGGAGAAAAAACTAAAGAAAGCTGATACAGGAATGGGGAGCAACCCATATGCCAATAGCAATTTGAAAAGAGATGATAGAAAAAAAGTGAAACGCCTTTGGCTGTCTAGATTGAGGGAGGGAGAAAAGCAGCGGCTCTTAAGTGTAAGGGATTATCCATATGCTATAGAGAACACTTATGTGGGAATTAGTTCATCACAAGAAATATCCACATTGCAGAATGCAAGTCGTTGTGAAATAGAATTAACCAGAACACAGTTTAAGAGTGGGAATCACTGTCCAGTGCTACCCGATAGACAGCTTCGAAAAAGGCGAAATCCTTATAGGATTGAATCAAAGAGAAGAAAGAACAGAGCATTGGATTTGGATATGGAACAGAACAATCTGCAAGAGGATGGTGATAATGAAGATGTTAGAGCTGCTAGAACTCATTTCTGTATGCAATTTTGTGAAGAAGGTCCACCGATGAGTGTTGAGTTTGATCCCCTTCCTCACGGCGCTTTTCATGTTCCAATAGGTAATTCTGATTTTGTATGTCTTCGTCTATACCTTTTTGCTATTTGCAGCTTCTTCTTCCATGTTTAGTATGGAGTAGTGAATTAATGTTTAATGTAACATTTTTGACTTTTATTTTAAAAGCCACTGATCTCTGCTAAATGTTGCAGTGTGACTTCTGGGTTTTAATTCCTTATAGTTCATATTTAATAATTTATAAGCTTTTTTTTTTGGATTTAGCTTCACCTCTGAATACCTAATAATGCCATCGTATGCAAGCTGTATGTTGATTATTATGTTTTTAGCATTCACATATACATATGTATAAAGTCCAGTGCCTTAAGTTTGTCTGCTTGGTACAATACAATAGTGCATGCTTGAATAAAGCATATTCTCGAAATGCCTTTTGAGGGTAATATCATATAGGTGACAGCAAAATCCTGGGTAGATACCGAAGGGATGTTTTATAAGGATATCCTAGGGATGATATCTCGATGTTTATAAATGTTTTAATGTGGATTTTTCTTTATATAAAGAGATCTTCCAAATTTGCTGTTCCTGCCAAGTTTGGCCAATAAACAAGGAACAAATTTGTTTCACTACATATTATCAACTAACAAGGTAAATGCTTAACACATTTGATGCAAGTAATTTTTTTGCACGGCAAATTTCACACCTCGATTGCACATTTCACTCCATATTATGAACTAACAGGGTAAATGCTTAACCCATTTGATGCAAGTAATTTGTTTGCATGACACATTTTACATCTCGATTGCATTTTTTCACCAGCACTTGAGATTTATCTTTTTCAATAGGCATTTGTTTTGTTGTACCTAAAAATTTCACCGTCCAGCTCTTTATTAAACTAGATGGCAGATGCTATTCCAAACTGATGAGCTGTTTATTGCTTCAACTCTTTTTTAACTTTTTAAGAGTTTGTATGTAGTTTTCTAATGTCCTTGATGGATGGATGCCTTCCCCAAATGTCTAATAGTCCAGGTCTTGTTCAAACAGTTGTTTTTATCTGTCATGCGTTCCTGTTTTCATGTCAAATTTATCTACCCTCCATCCCATACTGGTTCTATCTATACCACTGCTAAGAATTAATCACTTGAAGGTAGTGGTTTTGTGGTTGACCATTCTGGTGTGGGTTGCTGTCATTTAGGAAGTTGTATTAGTATTATACAACAATTTTACTTGATAAAGTTTATTTTCTGGGATTCTTATTTCAGTTGTTTTTGATTTGGGATTCTGATTTCAGCAGTATTTCTTTGGGAAGTCTCTTGTCAATTTCTATACGAGGTTCTGATATTATTAGCTATAATTGTTCTGGTCCAGTGGTATAGCTCGGAGATTCTAATATATATTTACTGGATGAATCTTCTTTTGGACAGAGTCACGCCATGAGGACATTCACATTTCCCAGGATCAGTCACGAATGCCAAAAAAGAAAACTGTAGAAATAAGAAAAGTAAGTGTCAGTTTTGGTCTCTCATTATACATAATAAATGCAGGGCAATCATCTTTTCAAATTGAGATCATAGGAGATATTAGGGAGTAATTATTTGGATTTTTTGATATAATTCAACATTATGTTTTGATATTCAGATTATGGCTGCCTCCTTGTTAATTGTTTCCTTGGATTAATCTTGAGTAACTTAGCTTCTTTGACAGTTTCACAACACATTCATGACTTATATGTGCAAGGAAGGATACTATGAAATGTAAGCATCATGTTTTCTTGGATAAAAGAGACTGCTCCTATATAAATGTTTCTTACAGATATAAATGGATTGAGGAATGTAGAAAATTAACAATGTTGTGCTTTACTATTTTGTTTGATTCTAATTTCTAAACGCAATCTTGGATGGAAGTTATCACTGACGGCATTTTCTTGTCATATTTATGGAAGTGGGGCACTAGATCTTATGAACTGATTTATACCATTTTCTTTATCATATTCGCATGTTCAACAATTGCAACAACTCCCTAAGAATGGCATATTCATAAGCACAGGTGGATAATGGGCATAGCACAAGAGTTTTCTCTTGCCTTTGCTCTTCATTGATCTATGTTTATCAAGTGATTTACAGGTGGTGAAACAGTACCACTATTCATAGCTTTCATTTGTATAAGTATATTGGTCTGGATCAGATTCTACAGATTGTAATAAAATCAATTATTTCCTTCCCTTGTTGAATGAAATTCAATGATTTTTAAATAAATTTAGCATGTTCTGTTTGTTTTTAACACTTTGGATTTAGACAATATGTGTTTTGTCTCTGTGCCATTGTGTAATAATTTGCAATTTGCACTTAATCAAGTTATATATTATGTGCAAGCTTGAAGTATATGGCTACTAGGAAGGATTCTGTACCATGTTTATTAGGGGTAAATGAATGTTTTACAGCAATGCCTTACAGTGAATCCAGTTTTGATAATTCACTGTTTCAATCATGCGTTACTATCTATTGAAACTTGAGACTAATTTGAGTAATGCAAATAATCGTCTACAGATGGGGAGAAGCTCTCTATCTTGTCACAAGAAATTTTCATCAGCAAGATCTAGTCGAAAGGGGAAGGATTTTTTGGCACCAAGATCTGGTGGGATGGGGAAAGCTTTTTTGCCACCAAGATCTGGTGGGATGGGGAAGGCCTTTTTGCTTCCAAGATCTGGCGGGATGGGGAAGGCCTTTTTACCTCCAAGATCTGGTGGGATGGGTAAGGTTTTGTTGCCATCTCAATATTCTTCACTAACTACAGAAGCTGGAAACATGAATATGGGAGCGGATGCTTATGCTCAAAATAATATTGATGGTCTTTATGCCAATGTTGGGGCATATCATGGAAATACAGGCACGGACCAAGCAATGCCTGATGAAGGACAGTGCCATCTGATTTCATTTCAAGGGAGTGACAAGTTTCAGCCTGAGGATAAGACTAAGGTATGTTTTTTTGCTCTAGGTTTGGTAATTTGAACTAGGTGTATGTAGATGTACAATAACACATGCCTGTATAAAGCATTCTGCAGTGTTTGTCACTATGTTGTAATTTTTAAGATAATAAAAGAAACCAAGTGAACATTGAGACACTTGAAATAACGGTACAATATAAAAATAATTAATATTCATCTTTGACTGAGAATTCCTTGATGTACTAATTTACATGATTTTTGCCAATCAAATAAGCAACATGGATGAGTTTGTGTAGACATGTATGCAATTTTATCTTCAGGACACATGCTAATTGTTATGGGCATAAGTCTTTAGGTTTAGATGAGTAGGAAAAGGAATAATGTCATTTTTGTTTGGTAAATAAAAAGATAGCATGTAGTATTTTACAAAAGGATAATAGTTTACATGAATTTTGCTAGTCATATAAGTGACATGGATGAGATTGAGTACACATCTATGCAGTAAAGATTGCAATTATGTCCTCAAGATAAATATGTTAATTGTTATGGGCATGATTCTTCTATGTTTGTGTGATTAGGAAAATGAGTAATGCCATTTTTGTTTTGGTAAACAAAAAGATTCCCTGTGGTATGTTTCAAAAGTAGTATAGGCCAAATTTTTTATAGCCCAAAGGCCAACCTACAATGTTTCCTCAAAACAATAGGGTAAAAATAAAATAAATATTGGCTGTTCGTGTAGACTCAGCCTTTCAAAAATCCTCATGTAATGATGACATAAAATGATGTATCTATAAAATTAAGACACAAATATCGGGACGAGTTTGAGTACACATGTTTGCAGTAAAGATTGCAATTATGTCTTTAGGAAAAATATGTTAATTGTTATGGGCACAAGTCTTCTATGTTTGTGTGATTGGGAAAACAAATAATGCCATTTTTGTTTGCTAAACTAAAAGATAGCTTGTAGTATGTTATGAAAGAGTAAAATATAGGCCAAAACCTTTATAGCCTAAAGGCCAATCAGCAATGTTTTCTCGGAACAATAGGGTAATGATAAAACAATATTGGTTGTATATGTAGACTTGGGCTTTCAAAAATCCTCATGTGACGATGACATAACATGATATCTTGATAAAATTAAGACACAAATATCAAAGCGTGCTTGAGCTAACTATAATTACGACCATATAACTCAGGGCTAGACTATATGACTAGAAAGCATTTTAATTATGTGCTAACTGAAGTTTAACAAGGTATTAGGACATTGATCCAACTGCAAATCATAGAGTAGGTATTGCAACCATATGGCCTCACAACCTGCACTAATGAATACCTTGTACCTTGCTTCACTATAAGACAAGGTGATTTTATGTTGGAGTTTGCTTTGACATGAGGCCTAGGTAGCCGATTCGAGTTCAGGTATAGGGATTTTATGTTGGGGTTCAGGTATCTGGATTCGACAAAATTTATTTTGTGGTTGGATTCATTTTTGGTTCCTCCATACAAAAACCATATATATATTTGCAGCCTAAAAATAGGAATTAAGTTCAGAATAATACATAGCATCATATAATTAACAAAACCACCATAAAATTAAAAACACCACTTCAATGTCAAATTGTTGAACTCAAACGTCATTAAAGAAATAAGAAGTAAAAAATATAGTGGCCACTTTAATTTTGAAACAAAGAAAGGTAAAGCGATGAACTGAAAAATGACTCCGAGAAGACCAAGAGAAAGATTGGCAGCATTGTGATTGGGGTGAGGATAATGGAGGGTCACAAAATTGGCATTCCCTCCTTTGATGGGGATGACCAAATTGATCCCGCAATCTAGTCGTGAACGACACTTCCCATCCCAAAGAGCGAGCTGCCACGAGTGCTTGTGGAGAGCAGCCCTTTGATGGTGAGCCCCTTCCTATATGGCATCTATGCCACCACCAGATTATATTCATTGCGCTTATTATCTCCCCCATAGCTCCCATTTTTGTCTTTCCTAGTCACAATCAAAGTAAAAAATTAATTAAAAAACAAAAAAATTAAAAAACCTTTTTTTTTTCCCGAGTTCTTGATGGATTTGCCTGGGTTCATCCATGACGAACCCATTGTCAAAAAATGCCCCTTGCTAAACCTCATCTTGGATCAACCTAGAATCCAAACTGAGTTCAAATTGGACCTGGATCCAGGGCCTACAGGGGATGAATTGGCTACATAGCATGAGACAACTTTTGAATTCATAGTAAGAACATAGCCAATAGTAGATCTCCACGTGTAAACAAAATTGGCTCATTAGATTTTGTGTATTTGACAACTTGAATTTTGAAGATTGGTGGTATGTGATGCCAAAGTCAAGTATACCTTTGACATATTAGAGTACTTTTTTTGCTGCTTCCTAGTGGACTAATTTCAGTTATGATAAGAATTGAGAAATATGATAGCTGAACACAGACGTGGTTGAGTGGATGTAAGATAGATGAAACTACCCACCAAATGTTTGAATGTTCATGCATTGGTTGGTGTTGAATTAATGTGGGCTGAAAGTTTAAGTCTAGGCAACCTCCATAGGTGTAGATGGAGGATTACAATTTACCATCTTGAATTTCTTTAGAAGATTTTTGTCATATTTGATCTAAGAGACAAAGATTACATGATCAAGTTGCTAAAATTCTACAACTAACTAATGTTGTAGGAAGCTCCAGTCTATCATGTCAAAAGATTAGCATAAATTTGATTTTACCATATGAATAGCATTGGCCTCTCTACTAGTGATGGCTAAATCATTAACATAGACAATGGGAATCACAATATCATCACCATTGCTTTTAACAAAGAGATTTGGGTCAAAGAAACTTCTTTAGAATCTAGAATCTTGTAACTTTTGATCAATTTTGACGTAAGCCCGTGGAGCCTATTTAAGTCCATATAAGGACTTGACCAACCTACACACCAAATGTTCTTTTCTCGGCGCTTGGAATTCTTCCAATTGTATGAGATAAACTTTCTCGTCTATATCCCTTCAAGAAAGGACTCTTGTCATCCCTCTAATATACTTCCCATCCAAATAAGGCTGCAATGGAGAGTGCTAATTGAAAAGTGACTATTTTGATAGTAGGAGCAAAGATCTCATAATTGATTCCTTCTTGCCACAAATAACCTTTGGCAACAAGACAAGTCTTATTCAAAGTATCATTTTCCTTGCATTTCACCTTATACACCCCAATTTGATTCCAATGCTCTGCTTACTTGGAGGCCATTCCCCTAACACCTAGGTATGATTCTTCATCAGAGCATCATACTCAACCTTCATGGCTGCTTCCCAACTTGGTCTACATTTTACTTTAGCAAAAGTGGTTATCTCCTTCACCTAAATCATGGATGATGAGAGTAAAATTCACATGTTCCTTGGAGCCAACTAGTTGCTTTCTTGACCTTTTTGTTGATGTATTGGAAAATAATCTTCGTTGCACTCTTGACAATGTAGTGTAATACCACTTAGGTCTCCTTTGTTGTTGAGGTTCAGGTATTGAAGCGATACCTCCAGAAGCATTGGCATATTTGATTTAAGAATTGGGACTCACATGGGCTAGGGGATGAAGTCACATTACCCCATTGTGTACCCTTTGAAATTAATGCTATTGTTGTCATTGGTTTAGAATCCAACAAAGACATAAAACTAGAACTAGTACCAACTTCCAGGCATATCCTTGGATACTGCACACCAGTTAGAACCATTAATACTATTTGAAGAATAACTATTCAATACCTTGGATATTGCATGGTTAGTCTCCTTTATTTATACTTCCATATTAACTATGACTTTTCTACGTCAAGAGGTAAAACTACAATGGTGGCAAGGGAGTTTTGAAGGTGAGTGTGTTCATCAAAACCCCTTTGGTGGTTGACATTATTTAATTTTTTTTCCTTTGATTGATTAGTTGGGGTTCTATTGTTGCCTCACTCTTAAAAGCAAAAGCATGAATACATCATATTGTCTTACAGAAAGCACTGCAAAAGCTAATTGGAAGCAACTCTACATGTTACCAAAAAACCAAACCTAACCTATAAAGGCCTTAAAGACATTTATTGCAGCACAAGGAGACAAATATTATAGAAACCCTAAAAATGTAGCATATTAGTGGCAGCCACCTTAAGTTCAACCTTTCTTTTCTACCAATTGTATCACCACTCGTCACCATATACTCCTCCACCCAACTTGTTGCAACAACCACTTCAATATTCCCCAAATTATCTTGCACTGGACCCCCAAGAGAAGGAAAACAAATGCTGAAGCCAATACCCCTGCGATGGCCAGCACAATGCCGTGATCCACCACAAAAGACTGGGCATGAAAAGTCATTTCCAACCTCCACATATCCCTGCGTGTGAATGACATGCATACTTGCGAAGACCTTGCCAACATCACAGCAATACACCCTTAGAACACCAATCTCTATGTGCATTTCATCTAGCTCAACCACATGATAATCCTTGGCTGTTGGGGAATTCATTGATTTGGCTCCTTCTAAGTGTCTTGTTGCCATCCTTTTAGGAAGCCCAAGGCCATCCTCAGGAGAAGTTGCCTCCATATCTCCAAATTGTGACGACAAAAAGAGCTTCAACAGACACAACCTAACAGTAGCATTAGGTACATACTTAGCCAAATTGGTAATAAAATCCCCTCTTATATCCACCTTCGACCGGTTCCTTGCTGCCATATCCATCCTGCCTAGCACTTCCTTTCCAAACCCTAGGGCTGCTAAGGAGTCATAGGAAAATATTTGCACAAGCCTCCCATTTGAGACTGAGCTTTGAAGCACTTTTCCTTACCCTTACCCAAGCTCCTCTTGCTTGCCTTGGTAGTGAACAACACCATCAATTGGCAACCTACACAAACCCAAAACAAATGTGCCAACAATAGACACCACAAGAAACTATGTGCCCATAATCCCAAAACAACAAGATATAAAAACTTGCTACGCACGAGCACTTATTAACATATCTTCCCACGCTCCTTTGTATATTACTTCAATCCAGAAGGGCCGAAAAAACAAACCAATCCTCCATGGCCCTAGAGTTTGACATGAATATATATTTACTACCTATGCTGAATGACCCCTCATAATCAATGCTTATATCACGCCTTAGCCGCCAAACTTATGGTAGTAGAAACATTTCACTTTGGTTTTTGATAAAGCTTCTGCAAATCACTTCTTTAAATGTGCTTTGCCTTTTATTTTGTGTTGTTCCACAAAAGCACCTCTCATACATTCAGAAGTGGATTCCCCCAATTGTGTTTGTTGCCTTTCTTTCTGCAAGAGGTATGTAGCAACTTGTTCAAAGGTTAACTTTTGAATCAACCAATAGGCCCAAGGACTTAATAATCTCTCATAGGAAGGGGACATATTGTTTGTCATTAGAGCAACCATATCCTCGTCATCTGCCTTTTTGTTTATAATAGATAACTAATCACATAGGTCTTTAACCTAAGCAGGTTTTCAAACTTCAGACAAAGACCTCCCTTAAGCCAACCTTGTGGACAACAAATTTTTAGATTCAATGCATGACTCTTATTGGATGTTTGATGCTTATTTTCCAAACTTGGTCATAAGACAACAACAAAAGTGGCATGTGGACTTTGGGTATTAAATCATCAGAGACAAAAAAAGTTTGAGGAGAAAGAGTTGACTCTCTGTGACACTTATCAAAATTATTAGCATGTGTAAAGGGTTTAATTTCCTTCTCCAAAATAATCTGGTCACAGTCCCAATACTCACATATTATAAGTATCTTGTAACTCCGAACATTATTGTGTTGCCTAGTGAGTTTTTGAGAAATAGGTTAACACTAAATTTTGTATATTAGCCATGATTGACAGCAGATTAAAGACATAAGAATAAGCTCTCAACCAGAAAGAATAGGCTGATTTCAAGAGGTCAAATGGGCTGGTTTTTTAAATTTCAGAACTTTGCATTGATGGACAACAGAAATCTAAAAAACCAGTCACTTTAAACTTAAGATATCAATTATTTTATCTAAATTGTGTTGTAATTTTGTGGCCTACCTTTTCAGTAGTTATGCTCTCTCCTTTATTTGTAGGGTGAAGTGTTACCATAAGACTCCCGATTCAACTCATATTCTAAATTGTTCACCATTCAGTCCATGATGGCTCTGAGAGGTGAAAATCTATAATTTTTCTCATCTGAACCTCACTTTGCTAACTAAGTGCAGCCTATTGGCTAAATTTTCATCCATTGTGTTGGCCACTGTTTGGCATATGTGATGTTAATACTCCCAAAAAACTTTCTCATGTTCTGTATCTGCTTTGCACATTTTCTAGAATATGATTGTTTTTTTGTTCTTGACTATCCTACCAATGGTGATCTACAAGTCACGATCAATAATCAGGCTCTAAATCCCTAATTGAATTGCTATTTTCAGCTAATCACTAATCCCTCCACAACTGAATTATATCTATGGCAGCCTAGATTTCTGTAACAATTGTACAAGGCCTTGTCTTCGCTATTCTGGAAATTACCACAATATCTATTATTCCCTAGATTTCATTTGGCTGCTCCCTTGTTGATATACTTTATGGAAAGGTGCTTATATTATTTAATTATCTCTTATTGGGATGGGAAATGTGCTCACATTTGAAGAATGCATGCATGCTTACACTTGTTACCACACTTTTTAGATTTTCAATTTTTATAAAGGATTTTACAAGCTTTTTCAGTCAGCACCTTTCATTTTAGGTTCCTATTCTAGTTCAGAATGCATTTGTTTTTTACATTCTTGTGGTTGGTTCTGTTTATGGATTTCAGAGAAGGATCAATTGTGAGAAGAAAATGCCACAGAAAAATCGGAATTGTGCATTGAAGGAGAAACTAAGCTCAGTTCAGAAAAGGAGGGTGAGTACAGTTTTACTGTTGCTTAAAGTGAAAGTTAGATAGGGGAATCTGCTGTGGAATTTGTTATAATTAGCTTGGAATTAAAATCATCTTCTTTGAGAACATTCTCATTCAGGAATTCAATATTAAGTCCTGAAATTTGCCTCAATTTCCTCTTAAAAATATCACCCTGAATGGCATTGGCAGGTGCAGGTTATTCAGAAGCAAAGAGATGGAACAAAGGGCAACAGTGATGCTCGAAAAGGGAAGGCAAGGAAAAAATCTATAAAGATGGTTAATTTAGCTGACAATGAGCACTTGGAATTGGGAGAACTTCAAAATAATTTGTATGATTTGTCAGTTGGAGCTGAAATTGGTACGACATATGCTGAATATGATGAAGGTTATACTTCAGACTTCTCATACTTTGTTTAGAAATCTTTGTATTACTTTTGGACTCTGTGAGGTCACCTGTTATGATGTGGAAGCCTAAGACATGTGGCTTAGAGATTGTCTCCTATCATGCTGATATTTACCACCCCAAACACACCTTATATTAAGGGTCTTTATTTACATAACTGTTTAAACTAGCATGGATATCTTAAACACATCTATCTTAAAGATGCCGAGAGATATCAGTTTCAAGGCACTTATCTAATTTTATATTGTAAATTCAATCTAAGTGCCTGGAGACTGATCTCTTGGCATCTTTTAGATAGATGTATTTAAGATATCTATGCTAGTTTACTTTCGCTTTTACTTCAAGAGCTATTTTATTACTCTATATGGATTTTAAATTTTAATAGGTATTTTTTAAACTAGTACACATACACAGACTATTTTATTTTACTTAGTTTTATTTGATATTTTATTTTAAACATTTATTTATTTTTTTGATCGATAAAAGGCACAAAGAAGTGCCAGAATTATATTGATAGTAAATATAATATTTAAATGTATTTTGAAATACATTCCTCAAGATTTTCTTCAGGTTTTTTCTGTCATATACAAAACAGTATTGTATGACGAAATTCAAAACAAAACAAAAGGCCAGCAAAAAAAACCTATTTCTCGAACACCAAAAAACCATCCAAATTCAGTCTTGGTTGTAAAATTCTTCTGATTCAACCAAAACAACAAAGAGCTGAATCCAAAGAGGGGATTCCTCTCGGACCATACCAATGGCACGCTAGATGAAATCCTTGCCTCTCAAAGCCCAGGTGCGGTGAGTGAGTAGTTTCTGGCCAGCCAAGTCCGGAAGAATTTGACAAGCGCTGAACAACCGCATCAGGCTCCAACAACTTGCTCAAGTCACCAGCCCTTGGAATGCCGTTTTCAAGGTCCGCGAAAACTGTAGTCTCCACATCGTCCCCCAAGATTGAATCCTTGAAAGTCTCATGGAGGCACACCAAAGCATCAATCTTTGATACCCCCAAATCCAGCAAAGAAGCAAGAAACCGAGACGAGATATCTGTGTTGACCCGGTACCGGTCCATGGAGGAGAGAAAATGGCAACTGAAAACCATCTTGACAGCGTCAATAAATAGCTTAGATTTAACCTCGCAAATGACCATGAGTCTTGCATCGGTTATTCGCCCCAAGAAAGCTACTTGGTGCCTAGCGCAAGTTAAGCGAATCAGAGTCTCCATGCTGTGGCTGAATTGAATTTGCTTCCATTCTAGCCCAAAATATATAACGTGCATCAGGAAATTGTGATTAACATCCTTCGTTAATGTATTCGTGGAGGGAGTGAATGAGCGTCCCCTCGCAAGAAAAATGTCGTCTCTCGCACAAGTGGAAGATCGTCCTCTGCTCAGAGCATTCAATCCTGCGTTAGCTGAAGTATAGAATATCCAGTGCAAGGAAAGACAAATGGTACGGGTTTATAACCATTATTAAATCCACGATCCATGATGTGATTATGACTTTTTATCAGTCAATTTGGATTTGGATTTTTGAAGTTTTCAACTGCCACATGGGAGTTTTAAAGAGGTTCTAGCTTGCGAGCGAAGTTATCGCCACATTTGGCCAAGAACCAACCTCTTTAACTACTTGTCCATCCGGCGCTAAATTATCTAACACATCTGCTTCCACATTGGCTTCTCTGTAAGTGTGGTTGACAGTGTAGGCTTCAAAAAGCTTTAATAAGTTCAGAGCACGTTCCAGATGTGCTCTTAATTTCCAATTGAGCATTGATTCTGATCGGATGGCATTTACTACTCAAGTAGAATTCCCTTCTATCTCTATCTTATCCAATTGAAGATCCTTACAGAGAAAGAGGCCATGAACAAGTGCTTTAAACTCTGCTGCATTATTGGTGTCTTCATCCAGAGGTACTGCCAGTTTGCCAATAATCTCTCCATTCCATAATCTAATGATGCAACCTGCACCTGACGGACCCGGATTGCCCCTTGAGGCACCATCGAAATTTAACTTAAACCAACCTCTTTTGGGAGCCTGCCATTTAGCTTGCTTTCTCTCAATGGCCGAGGCCTTCTCTCCAATACCAGTGTGTGGGGGAATCTTGAGGCCGAATCATCTGAGCCTCATAAGACCAGCCCATTTTGAAAATTTGCCCCTCCGACCAATGCCCGAACCAGCCCTATTGTTGACCACTTCCACTATGGTAGCTTCTACTTTATTCTGGAAGGAGACACTACTCATTTCCTTATTTGAAAGGATGCGTCTGTTCCTCTCCTTCCATAATTCCCATAGAAGAAGAGGGGCAAACAATCCACAAACTACTGAGAAGACCAGACCATGGCCTTATCGGCCATGCATGAAAGAGACTTTTTGTATCATTTGGGAGAGCTGTGATCCATCCCAATTTTGCACATAACCATCGCCAACATTCTTGCGAGAAGGGGCAGCCAAGAAACATATGATCAATACTTTCTTCCTCTTTTCTGCAAAAAACACACCATGAGGGTCCCTCAAAGCCTAATCTCTTGAATTTTTCTGCTGTTAAAATCTTCCTTTGGAGTGCAGCCCACGCAAATATCCCTACCCTGGGCACACACTGTTTGTCCCAACAAAGACGGGTAGGCAAATCAGTATTAACCATATAATCAATCCCTGCAACAACTCTATATCCATCTTTGGCAGTGAAATATCCACTCTTAGAGCCTGCCTAGATAGTCTTATCTGTCCCTCTCTTGAAGACTAACTTTCTTTGCACAAGTATCCTACCTAAGCTATTAATTTCTTCAACCGGGATAGGAAGAGAGGAAAGGTCTTTCCATTTCCAGGCTATGGATGGGTCATTTTGAGGAAAACACACATAATCTTTAACTTTGTCCCCCCAATGTAGCTTAAGGAAAGCCTTTGTTTGATCAATTGTGAGCTCTCTATCTAGACTTGGGTATCCACCACAAGAGTCTTCCCAAAACTAGGCTGTGGCTCCATCATGAATATCCCAAGTAATGAGATCAGAAATAACTGGCCTACAAGACAAAATAAAATTCCAAATTCTTGATCCTTTGGGTGGGTTAGGGATTTTGACAATTTCCAGGTTGTTATTACTATTTAGATATTTTGATTGAAGAATCTTGGCCCATTTCAGATTGGGTTTTTTAAGCATTTTCCATACTAGTTTCGCCCCTAATGCCTTGTTTTGCCATATTTGATTTCTCAATCTTGAACCTCCCTTATCCTTGGGCTTACACAGCTTTTCCCAAGAGATAAGAGCAATTTTATCTTTCTCTGAAGTGCCTTGCCAGAAAAACTCTCATTTTTTGAATCATTTCATTATTTGCTCCGGCTGAAAGAGCAAGATATGACAGTAAATAAATGGGGATGGATGAGATGACTGTCTTCAACATCAACAACCTTCCAGCCCAAGAAAGCCACCGACCCTTCCATGAATTCAAACTTTTATCCATTTTATCCTTGAAGGGGTCCCACAACTTTGTATTTCTGATACCTTTATCAATTGGTAAACCTAGATAAGAGCATGGCAGCTGTCCCTTTTTGAAGTTTAGGATACTCAAAATTTCCCGCTCCTTTCTTGGGCATGTAGAAAAGAACACTTCAGATTTATTTTTATTAACTTTCTGCCCCGAAGCTTGGGCATATGAAGTGAGTAACCTTAGCAGTTGTCTTGCCTTTGAAGGCTTGGCTGCCCCAAATAGCATAATGTCATCCGCAAACTATTGGAGTGTGACCCTGATATTTCTTGCTACCAGTATTCCTTCCAGTTGAGCCATATTTTGTGAACTTTTGATAGCCCTCCCAAGTGCCTTAGCCAGAATAATGAACAAAAAAGGGGATATTGGATCCCCTTGTCTTAGGCCCCTCAATGCACCAAAAAAACCCTCTGGTGTGCCATTGACTAGAACCGAGTATCTAGGTCCAGAGATGCATTCAAAAATCCAGTTTATCCATACTTCATCAAAACCAAACGCTTCCAAAACCTTGCAAAGGAACCTCCAGTCAACCTTGTCATATGCTTTCCTTATGTCGAGTTTGATTAACATTCCTGCTTCTTTAGTATTTTGCAGAGTGTGAATAACCTCTTGTGCAATGATAACTCCATCCAAGATGGATCTTCTAGGAACAAATCCTGTTTGCTCCTCTGAGATGATGTGAGTCAACAAGGATTTAAGTCTATTAGCTATGACCTTAGTCATGATCTTATAAATGGTATTACAAAGAGCTATAGGTCTGAAATCCTCCAATCTGCTAGCTTTCTCCTTCTTCGGTATAATAGCAATGAAAGTGTTATTTAATTCTTTTAGCAAGCTCCCTGAATTCCTAGCTGCTTCCAATGCTTCTGTCAGTTCTTGTCTAAAAAAGTGCCAACACGCCTGAAAGAAACCGGCAGGGAATTCATCCTGGCCGGGGGCCTTGTCTGGATGAAGTTGTTTGAGAGCCATTTCCACCTCTTCCAAAGAGAACTTTTTGTTTAAGGCCAAGTTCACTTATCAATTTGGGAATAAGGTGAAGAAGAGCATGTTGATTGACCATGTTGGAGCCATCTCTATTATTCAAGAATTCTTGGTAATAATTCACTATCTGATTTTTGATATCTTTAGGATCCTGAGATTGAGACCCATCTTCCAATTCCAAACAAAGAATTCTGTTAATGCCCCTTTTCTGTTTAGTGATGTTATGGAAACATTTTGTGTTCTTGTCACCAACTTCTATCCAATTTTCCCTTGATTTTTGTTTCCAAAAGGTTTCCTCTTTTGCTAAAACATCTTCATACTCTCCCTTTAGTTCCTTTTTTCTTAAATATGAAACTTGAGACATTCCATTGGAGATTACTTCTTCATTCAGCTTGGCTAGATTCTCTTCAATACGTTCCTTTGTCTTAAAGACATTTTTAAAATGAAGTCTATTCCATTCTAAAATCTTCTGCTTGACATATTTCAGCTTTGATATAAATTGGAACAATTTGGATCCTTCAAGGGATTCCTCATGCCACCATCTTTACACCAGGCTCAGAAAGTTCTCATCCTTTAGCCACATATTTTCGAATTTGAATGGCGATCTGATAGGCTTCTCATCTCCAAGGATATTTAAAATAATGGGGTAATGATCAGATCTAGAACAAGGCAAAATATTGCCTATCAGAGTGTGAGGGAAAGTGGACATATCCCCTCCAAAGAAAAACCTATATAACTTCTCTGCTATGTTACTAAAACCTGATCGCCTGTTATTCCATGTATAAGCTTCACCCCCAAAGTCAATCTCCAACAAATCATTTCGTTGCACCCAGTCATTGAAATTCCTCTGAGATTGTCCAGACCTTGATATGCCACCTTTCTTATCCCAATTGTGTAAAGTGGCATTAAAATCCCCTCCAATGATTTGAAAGGAAGAGGAAAGTTTGCCAAAAAAAGGTCTAATTCCACCCATAGTTCCCTTTTACCAAGACAAGAATTCGGTCCATAAACATTAGTCAACAGAAAATGAAAGTTGGAGGTCAAAGACCTTACCTTTCCGCCCATCCAATATTTTCCAGCCCCTAGGGGTTCAAAAAGCACTTTTGCCATATTCCAAGCAATGGCCAATCCTCCCGAAGCTCCCTTCTGATTGGACTAAAGCAGTTTTCCAATTTTGGAAACTATGCAGAAAATTGTCCATTTCTGGGACTTTCAATTTGGTTTCTTGAAATACAATTATTTCCGCCTTGGTTAAACAGATTCTCCATTTTACTAGACACTTTTTGTTAGGGGCGTTTAGGCCCCTAACATTCCATGAAAGGATTTTCATGGCGCCTTGGGAAGGGGATTACCCTTCCTTGTATCCATTAGAGTTGTTATTTTCAGTTGTCCTTCCGCATCACCATCTTTGCTCATGAGTTCCATCATGGATTTCCTCCCTACTTTCTTGCTTGATGTGCAAACATAATCCGGTTTTGATTTATTGGAAGAAATTTGCTGGATTCCTAACATAGGTTGTTCTGTCTGCATATAGCTGTCTGAGAACAAGAGGGCATTTTCCTTCTCCTCTAGTTCGCTTTCTACCAACATTTCTTGTATAAGAGCCAGTTTGTTTCTCTGCTCTTCTGGGGTAGATTGCTGGCCTTGGACATTCCTCGAATCTTCCTCGTTAAAAATCCCAAGGATTTCACATACAGAACTCAACTTAGCAGCTCTGCATCTCCCCTATCACCCTCTGTTTCTAGTAAGCTTTCTTTTACACTTTCATTTAAAGTTTCCTTGTTCTCCAAGACTACCCCCCTTCTCTCATTCCATGAAGCTTCCCCAGTGTCTTCCCCTTCTTTGCTTAGATCGACTAATTGTTGACTAATATCTCTGTGTAGAATCTTTGTTTCTTTTAGAAGCTGTACTAGTTCAATTTCTGGCTGTGAGGTAGGCTCTGATTCTTCCATCGAAAGGGGAATTGCTTCCCTTTCCGCCCTTGTGTTAGGAGTGGTTTCCGGATTTTCCACCATAATGATTGTGCCTGAAATGAGCTCTGTTCCTTCCACATGATGTTCTAACAGGCCATTCTTGTCCCCCCTTAAATCGTTCTTTATCATGAAGTTTTCCTCAATCTTTCTACTCCCTTGAATGTGAGATTGGAGACTGCCCATTCTTTTGAGAAGCCATACCTGAGCCTCCTACGCCACAAACACCCCTGAAGAGACACCTTTGAATGTTCTGGCCAGAGCTTTGTACTATTCTTTGATGCCATCTACCATTTGTGGTGAGGATTTCCAAAGTTCCACAAATTCCTACACCAATGTCTACTTCCACAAGAATACTTGGCTCTGATCCATCTTTGCCGTTCAGGAAGTCTGCATCAATACCCATGCAAGACCCTAAAGCATCTCCAATTTTGATTAGGGCCTCCATGCTCCAATATTCCGCCGGGAGGCCAACTAAGGTAATCCATGTGGGTTTCCTTCTAATGGTATACTTCCATGGATTAAAGTTTGGCATCCATTTGATGCAATGGAAGCTTGACCCATTGAAGAAGAGGGGATTACCATATAAAATTTCATGCTTTAGATCCCGATCTATACACTCAATGAGATAAAAAGAATTGGGTATTTGTTTAATGCTTACCCTATCTTTGAAAGAGCATCTCCACCATTCCATGATTTCCTGGGAAGAGCTTCCTTTGACACACCATTTGACCAGCAAGGCTTTGTCCAACAATCGTTCAACCACCGGGGCTATTGAATCAGTGGGGAGTGTAAAAAGCTTGCTGCCTCGTGGTCGTAGGGTATCCTGAAACCTGGCACCTTTGCTTCCATAATTGGGTGGTTCTTGTCGAACAAATCCTTTGGCTCTTTTGCTTCTCCATGTTGGCCAGAGAGACTGCTGCATTTTTCTGTTACCTAAAGGAATGGTGTTTGCGCCTGTGAGTGTAGGAGGAGCACCTATGAAGGATTCCTTCCATCGTCTTGCAAACTGTTGCCTGGTAACCTGAAAATTTTCCTTCCGCCATTGGTCCGTTGCTCACTACATCTTGTTTTTGTCTTGCTATTTTAAACATTTATTTTTATTTTTCTACAACTTTCAAAATAAAAATGCGCAATTGAAATCTACATAGGTAAAGTAAAATGTGTAGTTAAAATCTTGTTTATTTTTAGTAAATATAATAATCTACTCCATAGTTTAAAGATATGTCTTTAAGATACCATGCATACAAGTGAAATCTACATAACTAAATTAAAAATTTAAAATGTGCATTGAAATCTAGTTTATATTAAATGAATATGATAATCTACCCTGCAGTTAAAAGATAAGCATTTTAGATACCACACGTACAGTTGAAATCTACATAGTAATTTATGTAGGTAAATTCAAATGTGCAGCTGGGTAATTTCTACCTACAAACCCTAAAATCATATAAAATATAAACTATATTTTATTAAAAAATATATTTTTTGCATAGCATTCATACCTTAAAAATTTGTTTATTTGTGATGGTCTTCACTCTTCTCTGCTCTTGCTATTTTCTCTCCATATTTGTTTTGATTCAAACTTTTTAAAGATCAAAAACTTATATATACACATTTAATTTTATTTGTGTTGGCATTAATATATATTTTAAAAGTTTGGTGTCTTTATATTTAAAAAATAAATGTTGGCTCTAAATAATTTTTGTGAACATGGTCACACCATTGCACTCCACCCTTTGCTGCCATTGTAGTTACGCCTCTTGGAGTAAATATATGACTGACACAATTCCTAGTTTCCTAAATAAAGAAGGATAACTCATGATTAGTGAATGGGAACTATAGCCTTGTAGTGTATTACAAATGCAAAACGTCATTAGAAGAGCATATGCTTAGCAATCCTTTGCAATGACAGCCATAACCATAAAAATAGACAGATCTACAGTGGGTACTGAGAACAGTTCTGAGCAATTAATGACAGTCGAGATAACTAAAGTTGCATTCACCTGAAAACCTGAACCAGAGATTCTAATCTTGTGCTACTCATAGAGATATAAATTCCTTAAAGTATCAAAGCAAAGCTTGTCTGCCGTTGGTAATGTTGATTCACATTCAGAGCTAGGATTATTTTCAGGAAGCCTTTAAATCTAGATGGGGTATTGTGAATAGAGTTATAAGGATCTTTTGGATTCAATCTCATCTGACCAAGTGCCTCTTCATCCTACACAATTTAAATTTTTAATAATCACTTGTTGTATGTCATGACTTACATTATATATATGGTTCTAGTTGATTTGTTTCTCTGTAATTCGTTATTAGTAAATTTTTTTCTTGTGATATTGTTTCTAGTCTTCTGATGAAGTCTCTCTTGTGATTTGCTTCTTGTCTCCCAATTTCTGAGTAATGGAATTGTTTCCATAAAGTCAAATCCTTTATTATAAATATGGACATGAGTTTTATCTTTATCTGAGCTTTGTGTTGATGGGTGAGTTTGGATGCTTTTCTAGGTCTACTGGCAAGGTTTCCGCCTGCGACATTGAGAATGAAAAGGCCCTTGGCAGTCCATCCATGGATAGATTCAAAGGAGAATGTGAAAAATTTGTTCATGGTAACTTTATCTACTACCAAGATTTTGCTTATTTACATATTTTATTTTAGGAATGGTTGCTATGATGGCAGTTAAGAACAATATTCAAAGGAATTTGGTATTGATTGAGTTAAAGTCAAGCAACAAGAATTTGTAAAATGGAATGTGAAATATGCAGGGCAAGGAGCATAGGGGAACCACAAGGTCCTCCATGCCCCTTTCAACCCCTAAACCCTCCCTATAACTAACCTACACATGCATTTACAATTGACAATTACCACAATCAATTTGCATTTTGCATTTGTCATAAGGAAAACCATGAAAGTTTAATTTTTTATAGCTACTATAATTGAATCAATGAACATTGAATCTTGAATTTGATGCATTATGTGAATGTGTAAACTTGAATCTTAATGTCATGTACAGCTAAATTTGTAAAAAAATGAATTTCCCTATGCACACACACACACATATATATACATGCATATACATACATACATACATACATACATACATACATACATGTGCATGATATATAATTTATGTATGTATGTATGTAGACATAGATATGTATGCATGTATATACTAATACATATATCATATATGTATAGATGTATATACATAATATATATACATACACATTCATGCATGCATACAGATATGTATATAAATGTATTTATATATATGTTCATGTATAAATATATGTACTTATGTACATGATATATAATTTGTCTGTCTGTTTGTATACACAGATATGTATGCATGTATATACATAATATAGATGTATATACTTAATATATATACATACACGTGCGTGCATGCATGCATACATATATGTATATAAATTTATTATATATATTGTGTATATATATATGTACGTACGTATGTATGTACATAAATATACATACAATATGTATGCATGTACATATATGTATGTATATATAATTATATGTAGGTGTATCTATATATATACACACATATACATATGTTCATATGTACATGCATATATGTATATATACATGAATACTTGTATGTATGTGTATGCATGTCATTTATTAGATTTGTTTTCACTTTATATAGCTGAATATAAATCATGGGCCCTACTATAGGGCATTCCATCATATTTAGAAGTTTTATGGCATTTATTTTGGGTTTTTCTGATAAAATGACTAGAAGTTCATGCTATCTTGTAGAATTTATGATCTTTACAGGCCTTCATAAAACTGAGGCTGGTTTCTTGAGGCTGGTGTGGAAACAGAGTGCTTACAAATGTACTTGCTTATGAACTTGTAGAAAGCACTGGGTTTAAAGAATCTTTTTAAGCTTGTGGGATAGAATTGATAATATGTTTTGGAAGCTGGATTATAGATTTGTTTTGATTTTATATGTAAAAAAATTAGCAGAATATAAATCATGGGCCCTAATCTAGGGCATCCATCATATTTAGAAGTTATATGGCATTTATTTTGGATTTTTCTCCTAAAATGACCAGAAGTTAATGTTATCTTGTAGAATTTATGATCTTTATAAGCCTTCATAAAACTGAACCTGGTTTTTAGTTTGCTGCTATACACTGTATCTGGTTTCTAGTTTGGTGCTATGTTTTTGGACTAGAATATTTTTGGCCTCTGTGCTAAATAAGATTGATGTTAGAAGTTCCTCCGACTCCTTGAGGAAAGACATACAACTTGCCTCAAGATTTTTCAATTGGGAGGATGCTGAATTTCGCAAAAACAAAAGCTGAAGGATACTGATTTGTTCCTTTGTATTTCTCAGGGATGAAGTAAATCAACTTAAAATGGTAGTAATCTACATGTAGGTATTGCATTGTCTGATCTAAGGTCAAATTTGTTTTTCTGCTTCCTTGTGCAGGTCTTCCGATTTTTGTATACTTTTGCTGATGTGATCAACTTGTGCTCATTCACTCTGGATGAATTCGTTCAGGCCTTCCATGACCATGTACGTGCCATAATTCCTGTTGATTATTATTAAGGATGGAAACATGTGATTGGTTGACTTTGTCATATAGATATTGTATGTGATTTGATGTTTGGAAGGTAAAGCAAACAAGCCAATATTGAAATACTCCTATCTAAGAAACATACAAAATAATGCAGGGAAGACTAATAACAGAATATTTTATTTATTGTTGTGACAACTATAACAGTCCTTAGGAAAAGAATCATTCAACATAACTCACTAGACATATTGGCATACATATTAGGTTCCTAGGATGAAGCTGAGTGCTGGTTAGATCTTAGACGCCCAGATTTTATCCTGTTGTTGCCTGTTAGTAATGGCTGCTGATGAAGGTTTCCGTTCTCCCTGGAATGCTGCTAGCAACACCTGTAACTTCACCATGTCCTGCTTTTAGTACTACTGCTGCTGTGTAACTGAATGATGATGGCTACTAGAGGGTTTCGTCCCCAGAACCTGCTGACTGTACCTGTGGGTATTTTTACCCAGGCACCAAGAAATGCTGTAACTATGTCCCTTACCAACATGTACAATTTTGTAGGGTCTGTAGAAATGGGGTTTTAACTTTTCGGCCCCACTTCCTTTTAAGGTAGATTGCTTGTAGGGCTGTAGCTGAAGGAAAACCATGTCTCCCACTTCAAAAGATCTCTTGGTGTGATGCCTATCAGCATAAATCTTTTGTTGATTTTGTGCACATTGGAGCTGATCCTATAAACCCATCAAAACCTGCCTACTTTGTTCAACAAAGTCTTCTGTTGCAAGAACCTGCATCTCTAGAATTTTCAATTCTGCAAAAGCTGGTGCATCATAACAATACAATGCCATGAAAGGGGACATCCCAATGGACATGTGATAGGTAGAATTGTAACAATACTCTCCGAGGTATAACCAACACCCAAGGTGACAGGCACTCAATCACAAAACACAAGTACCCTTAGACCCACTTATTCACTATTTTTGTTTGCCCATCTATTTGAGGGTGATAAGTGGTACTGGGTGTCAATTCTATTCTTGACAACTTGAATAACTCTTGCAAGGCACTTATGAAGCCTGCATCTCTATCACTAACCACGGTGCGGGGTAACCCATGCAATCAAATGACCTCCTTGAAGAAAATGTCTCCTATTTGTGGAGCTTTGAATTCACCGGGAATGGAGAAGAAGTGGGCAAACTTCGTCAATCAATCAACAACTACGTAGATGCAATTTTCCCCCCTACTCTAGGCAAACTTGTGATGAAATCCATTGATACGGATTCCCATTTTTGTTGAGTAAAGGGGAGGGGCTGAAGTAGGCCTGCAAGGTAAGTGGTTTCATGTTTCATCCTTTGGCACACACCACACTCCCATACATATTGGGATACATACTCTTTTAGATCCTTCCAGGCATATCCATTCTGAACTTGTCTATAAGTTTTGAAAATTCCAGTGTGACCGGCAAGCGGAGAATCATGAAGTGCTGCAATAATTTTTTGTTTTAGCCTCGATCCTGGCACTACAAAAATTCTGTCTTTTTACAAAATAATATCGTTCTTCACCTAGTATCTCTCATCCTTGTCTGAGGTAGCGATTGTACCTTCAATCAACCACTGTAGCTAGTGGATCCTTGGCATGCTCGGCCAACAACTCTTCCAATCAAATTCTATTGAAAAAATGGCCAATAATTCAAGCCTCTGGGAGAGTGCATCCACTACTCTATTGTTCTTTCCTTTGACAGACTCATTGTCAAAATCATACGCTTGTAATTTGCTCACCCATTTTTGCTGCCTATCATTGAGATTACGTTGCAATAAGAAAAACCTCAAGCTGTTGTGGTCCATGTGAACTACAAAGTGTCTGCAAACTAAATATTGTTTGAATTTAGCTAGGGCATGCATAATTGCCAACATCTCCTTATCATATATAGAGATATTACACTCTATCTCTATTAATTTTTGACTTTCAAATGATATGGATCATCCTTTTTGCATAAGAACAGCCCCTAGACCTTCTCCTGAAGCATCACACTTTACCACAAAAGTTAGTGCAGAATCGGGTATGGCAAGAATGGGCCCAATGCACGTTACCTTCTTCAAATGGTCAAATGATGCCCATGCTGCTATGGACCAATGGAAAGCCCCCCTTTTGGTTAATTCTGTCAATGGAGAGGCTAGCTGTGAGAACCCCTAATAAACCTCCTGTAGTAGCTAGAGAGACTCAAAAAACCTCGTAATTGTGTCAATGTTCTTGGAGTAGGCTGTTCCTAGATGGATTGCACCTTGGTTAGATCCATCACTACACCTAACTTGCTGATTATGTGACCTAAATAAAGAATTTTCTACATTCCAAAATCACACTTACTTTTCTTGGTGAAGAGGGTCTGATGCTGCAGTATGGACAGCACTATCTCCAGGTGTTTCATGTGTTCTTCCCATGTCCTACTGTAAATCAGAATGTCAGTCAAAGCATACCAGCACGAATTTCCTCGAGTAAGGCCTGAAAATTTCATTCATTGCTGATTGGAAAGTGGCTGGTGCATTGGTGAGTCCAAAAGGCATCACCAAAAACTCGAAGTGCCCACAATGACACCGAAAAATAGTCTTGAATGAGTCCTTTGGTTTAACTCTTATCTGATGATACCCAGACCGCAAAGTAATTTTTGTGTGATATTCTACCCTGTGTAATTCATCAAGCAGTTCATCAATATGAGGTATGGGGTGTTTGTTCGTGATGATTTTTTATTCAGATCCCTATAATTTATACACATCCTCAATGTTCCATCTTTCTTCTTCACTAGTACCACTGGGATGCAAATGGACTTGTACTCTAATGTGTCCCAATTTCACCAGCTCCTCAACAGTCCTCTCTATCTCATCCTTGAAGGCATGAGGATGACAATAAGGCAATTATAGGCATCATCTCTGTTGCCAACTCAATAGTATGTTGGAAACCCCAATCTAGTGGATGCACTGAAGGCATATCCTCAAAAATAGAAGCACGTTTATTTAACAAAATTCGGATATCTAGAAGATATTCATGCACACTTGAGTCCATGATACCTAGAGGTAACCCCTTAATGGTGGAGATAGTTGCCATCCAACCTACTTGCTCCTGTCTTAAAATCCTCTCTATTCAATAAGTTGATACCTGTTGTATTGAAGCATCTGTAACCCTCTTGATGACATTCTTTCATCCTTGCTCCACAAAGCTGAGTGTCATTGTTTGGTAATTTTGTGTGAACTCTCCCAACGAATGTAACCATTGGACATCCAAAACCATGTGAGCTCCCCCAAGCGGAATGACATCAAAGTCATGGGTTATAGTATGCCCATCCAACACTACTTTCAATTGTTGGATCACCTACTTGTAGGCCAATGAGTAACCATCTGCTACTACCACTTCGAACTTTGCAATCTCTTCAACCATCAATCTGAAATGTGTTATCACACCTTGATCAATGAAGTTATGGGTTGCTCCCTCATCAATGAGTGCCATTATGTGCTGTCCTCCAATCCTTCCCTTAACTTGGAAAGAAAGGTACCTTGGTGCTCTTGACAAAGAAGTAATAGTAGTTGGCTGCATTCCCTCTTGAAGTGACTATATACCTTCAGTTACTATACCTGTTGGTGAGACCTCATCCTCCTCCACATTATGTGCCTCCGTACATGATTCGAGCTCTCCCTCATCATCTGAATATACCTCAATCAATGAACCTATCCTTTTCCCAAGCATGTATGTGTTGAATTCCATGGTTCTTTACAGTTGAAGCATAGTTGTTTCCTACGCAATTCATTGCGGGTCGTATCTATTGTTTGCTGATTCTAAAAGTGTGCCCCATCCCTTGGAATTCGTTGGGTTGAGAGGTTGCAACTCCCAGTTTTTGGGGGAAAGGTTTATACCGTGTTTCTTGCTGCCTTGGTTTCTGTTGCTGCTGTAATGCTCCTCTAAAGGTTGACCCTTGGCAAGGTCTACTAGGTGTAGTGGTCTCCAAGGTTAGGGACCTTTTTATGGCAGCTTACAACGAGTTAGGTTCTAGAGCCTTAACTAGGCCTCAAAGGGGTTCTTTCATCCCTTGCATAAAAAGAAACACTAGGTACCTCTTTGATACATTGGGTACCATTACTACTATTCTTTGAAATTCAGCCACATAATCCACTGAGCTTTGGTTGTGAGCTCCCTGAAATGCTCCTCAGGGTCTTGCCTTTGGAATCTATTTGTCAATCTCTCGCAAAATTCCTCATAGGCAGTCATATGGCTGTGCCCTTGAGTTACCAAGCCATGATACCACCATTCATGTGCAACTCCCTCTAGGGGAAGGTTTACAAAATTTGATTGCTTCCTCTTCATACATTGGGCTCAACAAAAAATGTGTTTAGCTTTTGGATCCATGCTCTAGCTGACGTTTTGTTGGACCCATCAAAAGAGGGAACAGTGAGCTTTCCCAGCCTGCTTTGTAGGTCTTTGTGAGGCCTGTTTGGAAAAGGTTTTATTTGCATTTTTAGTTTTAGTTTTTGTCTTCAGTGTACAAAAATTCATTAAGGTAATATTTGCTCAAACTTTTGCACTCTCTGCTCCATATTTTGCATGTAGTGCATCCAAATCCTCTTCCTGCTGTCTATCTATATCTTCATCTGGTGCCCCTGCTTTTTTTTTGCAAAGAAATGACATTGGGTAGACTTGTACCTATAGTTGACTCTGCTGGAATGTTCAGATTCATAGCTGCATATGAAGACGCCCCTTGTGCATCATTGCTTGGAGGTGTAGCAGTATGATTGGTTTTCTTACCTTGCATATTCTGAATGATGAGCTTGATGAGCTGCTGCTGCCCATCCCTTAAGGACTTAATTACATTGAAAATTTCTTGCATCTCCTTGTTGTGTGTCATTTCTTACTTCCTCTTTTCTCTTAGATGATACCTTGTTTCCTTGTCACTTGTTGACATGTGGTACAGTAGACTGGAAGTTTTTTTGTTTGTTTGTTTTTGTTTTGTTTTGTTTTCCACAGGCTAGCAGAATCATAGCTCTAATACCACTGAAATATTCCTATCTAAGAAACATACAAAAATAATATAGGAAAGAACAATAACAGAATATTTTATTTATTCTTTTGACAACTATAACAGGCCATAGGAAAAGAATCATTCAACATAACTCACTAGACGCCCTAGCATATAGATTGGGTTCCTAGGATGAAGCTGGGTGTTCATTGGATCTTAGATGCCCAGATTTTATCCTGCTACCGCTTGTTGGTAATGGCTGCTGATGAAGGTTTCTGTTCTTCCTGGAACACTGCTGACAACACCTGTAACTTCCCCATGTGCTGCTTTTAGTACTGCTGGTGCTGTGCAATTGAATGATGATAGTTGCTGGAGGGTTTCATCCCCAGAACCTGCTGACTATACATGTGGGTTTTTGTCCTAGGCACCAAGAAATGTTGTAGCTATGTCACTTTTATGTCACAAAAGAAAGTTTGATATTCAAAAAATAATTCTCTATCATTCCCAGTGCCACCTATTATACCCTCAGCCTGGGCGATCCACCAATTTTGGGAATTAATCCCATGTTTATTGTTGGTTAATTGATCAATCACTCCCAAGATTTCAGGAAGATAACTGACTGCATAACTCCTAATTTATCTGCATGTAACTGGAGGAGCATACAGCCAAAAAGATGGGTATAACTGCTAATTTATCACAGATTGATCAGTTGGAGAACAGGGGTGGTCATGCACTTTGAGTTCTCCTTAAACAGGTGAATGAAGCTCAGAATCAGACATAACTGCATTGGGTGTGATAACTTGCCTGCAGGAATTCCAGTGGAAGCACATTTCTGGTGAGAGATCTTCATAAGGATGAGGGATTTCGTAAAGAACCCTGAGCAGAATGCCTGCACTGCAGCAATTCATCCTACCCCACATCCCAACTTCTGCAACGAAGCAGCTTGTTGACTACAAACTATCAAACTACCAACCCAGGGGCGCAAATCCAAAAACTACTAGCTAAAAATAACATTGGCCTCTAGTTGCAAAATGAGGCAGGATAAAATATAGAAATTGAGGTAGAAAGAACAGTTAATGGGAAACAGTTTGTCAGAGAACACCACTGAAAATCCCATCAGAAACCACTAAAAGCTGAACAGGTGGAGCACAGGAATGACCATGCACGCTGACCTCTCTCTAATCAGACAGAGGAAGCTCAGAAGCAGACCTGGGTGGATGTTTTGGAGAATACAAGGGTAGGTCTGGGGCCCAGGGGTATTGTTCTTGATTAGCAGAAACTTATCCTGGATTTTTTTAAGCTTTAACCACTAAAAAAAAGGCACCATGACATCTTGATAGAACTAAGATTCAGAACAAGTTTGGTGAAGACCTTCATTTCATCCTTGAGTTGTTTTTTTATCCCTCACTGGCCTTGGTATTACTGTCTTTGGACTTTTTATTTTAATCAGTACATGTAAAATCCAGTTGCAGGTCAATTCATCTGAAACCTTAACACTCAAATTTGCTCAAAATCGCCAATGAGGGAGTGTTTTTGTTCCTTTTTTTACTTCCTTGTAGCATAGGTTGTTTGGGTTGAGAATATCTGTAATTAACTTTATAGTAGTCACATCTGTCATTAGGAATATCCCTCAAGGATTTTTGAGTAATTTCCTCACTGAATATACAAATGCCACGACAGTTGTACGTCTTGCCTTTACAACTATTGTCTTCTATCTTGCCATTTGCACCATGTTTGAAGCCAAACACCCTTGAACAGATTTTTAGAGCAGAATATGGAGAAAGCGGGGAAGGGATGAGGAGAATTTAACACAAACTGTTCTCATATAATGTCTGTTTTATCCCTTGTCCAAATGAGATGTCCTATTCGGATAATCATTCCTTGGAGGCACCTGAAATTTCACACAACTCCAACTCCAAGGACAATTAAAACTAGAAGTGGGTGGCACAATTCCTAGGGAAGGGCATGAAGTGAGATTGGACCTAAGCCCTTCCCAATCTTCTGTAGAGCTGCTAGCTAACATCTCATGCCCCTCTTTGTAGCACACCGGTGCTTGCTAGGTAATTGATTGGCTTATTGGCTTTCGTGTAACAATGTTGGAAGAAGAAGAAATTGAAGTTGCAAAGGAGATGGATTCTGCAAGGATTCCTTGTAGCTTCCAGCTTGGAATTGACAGATATTTTAGAGCATTAATGATAATCTATGAATCTACCTCCACCACCAGAGATTTGAAATCAAGGTGAAGGCCACTTTGTGGCCTTTCGGCAAATTAAACTATTTGTGGAGGAGGGATAGAAGTTAGTGTAGTGAACTACTTGTCTGACAGGCTGAGGGAGAACACTAAACTGACAAGGTGCTTGACCAATGAGAGAGGCAATGAAGGTCATTTATGTGCTGATAGACCAAGAAGGGGGAGGCACTCAATTTTCCCACTCTACCAATGTCAACCCAATTGGAAAGGGGAGAGGACTCCCTCCTTTTGACCAACACTAGTGTGAGAGGTCAATTGATGGAGGGCAAGGATGGGGGACTTAATTGATAGGCTGAAGGGCTTGACTGCCTTGAGCTATTAGGGGGAGGTAGAGCATCTGAAGGACAAAATGAAGGGGACTATTGGCCTCCTTTGTTTGGTGCCTAAACTAGAGATTTGCGGCTAACACAACTGAACTGTTCGTAGTCTTTTTGAGAGGCCCGATTAGAGCACATTATTTATTACTGCAATCATCAGCTACATCAATCTTTCTGAACACCTCCACTTTGTCTTGCTCAGAGAAGATTAGAGTTGGTTTACTGAAGATAAAGGACTTGCCTGGTTGGGTCCTAACAATTCCAATTCCCCTTTCTCTATTGCCAAGGTAGTGGTTCACTCAAGATTGAGCCCAATACAACCTAGATTTAAGCAGCTACAGGAAGGTTGAGTAGTTCCACATTTCAACTTCTTTGGCCTTCTCTCTTCTTTGTTGGTTGAGTCCCTCTCTTTTGTCGGTTAAGTAAGCTTCAGCTTAATTGTTCGAACCTTTGGTGAGTTAGATATGTTGGTGTGAATGAGGTATATTACTTAATCGGTTTCCCTATTAGGTCTTATTGACACAGTTTACTTAGGGCACACTTCGGATAGTTATCTCTGTGTCTCATGTAATATGATTAAGACACTTGTCATCATCCTATTTATTCCTATTTCACCACCTTGCCTATATAAGCAAGGTCTCTCATGTACTTTTTGTATCATATCATAATATCATAATTCCATTTTGCACCACAATTAAGCAATTCATCCTCTTGCTACTCTCTTGTGGAAGGTTAATTTTTGGTTTTGCAGGTGATCCTAGGAGCTTGAGTTCATTGGTGGCTCTTACATGGTATCAGAGATTCATATTGGAAGTCCCTTCTCAAATCTGGGAGAAAATCAGGCATGAGCTTTTGCTGGGTGCATTTTTGGGCAAAAAGGACCCCACCATCGAGTCCAAAAGGGCCGAAAGACGAATTTTGATATAAAACACCCTATATTTTGGTGACAAAAAATTTCAGCCATTTTGCTAGGTTTTGTAGAAAATTGCAGTAAAAAATTGCATACAAATCGTATGGAATCCGTACAATCAGTACGGATCTGTACTGTACGGTCGACGTACCGTTGCTGCGTAGTGCCTGCATCATCCAAGTGGTCTGCAAAATCAGCATCTTCGGCAAAATTTTCCGTCGCCTAGAGAGCCTGTGTCATCCATTGTACGATCTAGTGATTTCATTGATTGTACGTACCTTGCTGGCGTCAGCAGTCAGATCCGTCACTGTCGCAGCCAGTGACTCTTACAAGATAATGTAAATCTCCAATAACATTTTCTTTAAGTAGACCACTTGCATCAGCTCTTCTTGGGTTGCCTATGGAGGACCCATTAAAATTAAGTGTATCTTGTCTCATTTCAGATGACCCCAAACAACCAATGCTCTACGTGGCTTCTTTGCTCTTGCCCATTTATCAGGGATTCTTTAGTTAGATGTTTACTTGTTGGTGTGGTTCGAATTCAAATTAATAAACTGGCTGTAATCAATTCTGTTTGGAAAAAATAAAAAAAGGCATGTTGATGTAAGTTTTAATAAATAAAGCTAAAATTGGTAAATGTTGCATGAACACCTAATAATAATAACTTCCAACATGGTAACTTCCACATTGCTAATAATAGTAATAAACATGAAACTTACATGAACAGTATCTCACCAATCACTATGACATTTCTGTAATTTTCTCCTTGCTAAAAATTACATAAAGAGCCAGAGACTCATCATGTGACATGTCTTGTTTAAATTCATATTCTCAGATACTATGTCAAGATTACCAGTTATAATAATGTTTCATGTCTTTGGTTAGTTTCCATTTCTAATCTTTGAAGCTTGTTCACATGCAGGATTCAATGCTACTTGGGCAAATTCACATTGCTCTTCTGGAACTTCTTTTCGAAGATATTGAATATGAGCTTAAGAGCTTAAGAGCAAGGAAATCAACTAAAAATGATTTTTCTGTAAATGATTGTGGCTATTTGCGACTGATCCAATCTGTAAGTTTGTCAATTCCAATTTCTGCGTTTTGTTAATGTTTTCAATGTTCCTACTCTTTGCATTCTGTTTGGTACATGCCAGATTTTTATTACACAGTCTTACTCTTTCGGTGATCATTTTGCTGCAGCTGAAATATTTTTGATGTTCCGCATCCTTTGCAATGTGCTAGATTCCATTGTGCATTGACATGGCTTCACCATTGGGCCAACTCAAGCCTACAACCCTACCCTCCTCTGGATTCAAACATGTGACCTTGGGACTCAATTATAGAGTACATATTGTCTATGTATACATATTCATGTGTGTATATATATATATTTGCCAAGGAATCAAAGATATACACACACACACACATATATGCATACACATATATATACATACACATGTGTATGTATATATATATGTGTAACTCAAAAGTCTTGGATGGCACTCACAGGTTTGACTAGACACTAGATGCTACATGGATTATTGTTCACATTGACATGAAGTAGAGCCTAAGTTACATGAAACTGGGAAATACAAAAAGTTTCTGAAACAGGTACAAATTTGCCAAATGGCACATCCAAAAGTTCAAAACAAGGAATCAAAGATATATATACATACACACACATATATATACATACATACACATATACATATACATACACATATACATACATACACATACATATACATACATACACATATACATATACATACACATGTGTATGTATATGTATATGTGTATGTATGTATATATATGTGTGTGTATGTATATATATCTTTGATTCCTTGTTTTGAACTTTTGGATGTGCCATTTGGCAAATTTGTACCTGTTTCAGAAACTTTTTGTATTTCCCAGTTTCATGTAACTTAGGCTCTACTTCATGTCAATGTGAACAATAATCCATGTAGCATCTAGTGTCTAGTCAAACCTGTGAGTGCCATCCAAGACTTTTGAGTTTTAAAGACCATAGAGTAATGCAAATTGTTACCATCCAACTTTAGGTTTAAGCCTAGTGATCCATCAGACATTTTGAAGTACCAAAATTTTCTGCTCTCGTGGTCCCACTGCTAGGGGTGGAACCTGGACATTTTATGTCAGATAAACTTGGTCCCTCGATACAAATGTCAACAATCCCTAAGTTTCCTTGCCCTCTTCTCATTAATCAACCTAACTAAAAATTGTGATCGATAATGGTATTATAATTCACAGATCCAATGTAGAAATTATGTTGCTGGTTAGTAAATGTCTCTGTTGGACCCTGCAAATGGTTAACTTAAAAGGACAATCAGCTCATCACAGGAAACAAAGTTGTAGCTTAAAATTGATGTTTTTATTGCATCAAATACTTCTGAATGGAATAATGAGAAAGTGTATGCTACCGAATTACCTTAAACTTATTGGAGGTAGCTGCTAACAAGCTAAAACTTTCTTTGTGTGCCATGGCATGATGCCTTTATGTTTGCTTCATCAAATGTTGTGTTGAGAGTTGTGAATTTTGTAAGATCTTGTGGCCTTTTGATGAAATAGAAAAAGCAAGTTTGTTGGCCCTTGCGTATGATTTGACTCGGCTCTATATGGTTAGTTAACATAAAAAGGAGAAGCTCTTGTTGCATAAACTTAGCAGAAAGAAAGAAATACATGCTATCTAAACTTCCATGCTTTGTTCTTGCTTATAAATTGCATAGTAACCTGTTTTTTTCTTAGTCCTATAGCACATTTTTCAAGGTTTAATGTATATATTGACATTGTTGGTTTCATTGAATATGACTTGTATAACCCTAAGTTTTATATTTAACATTTTGGAAGTTTTTTTTGATGAATAATATTTTACTTCTAAACGTGGCTTTCTTTCACAGGTTAAATGTCAGGGTTTTGATTTTAAAGTTCGGCATAAGTTCTTGAACCCTCTTACATGGCCAGAGATTCTCAGGCAGGTTGTACTGGAAGCTGGTTTTGGTCCAAAACAAAAGGAGCTGCAAATAGAAAATAGAATTATCAATAAGGTAATACTAATTATATATGCATGGCATTGAATATATTTTTGAAGATTCTGATAAGTGTTAACTTCAATAGCATATAGTGCTCCCGTGTTAATGGCATTTTAGTTTTGTCATTCATATGGAAGAGATTGCATGTTTTATGTTGTTCTCATAATTATTTAAATTTTCCTTCATATATACCATAATTCTAGACTCTTGCAGTATTTGTGTTAAGTTATTTTTGGAAGTGAAAGGTTAACTGAACAAAAGGTAGAGGTTGTTGAAAAGAATTTGGATTGAGCAAGAGTCTCACCAAGGTTAACTTGGTCTTTCTGAGAGAATCCTTAAACAATAAATTTGTCTTGGTACTCTTCAGTACTCTGGCCAGCTGCATGCATGGAATCAGTCACTAATTCTACGGTAGGTTTAGAAACTGTCTCCATCATGGCATCCTGCCATACCTGCTCAACTGGATCAGCAAGTAGCCTGTGAAGGCTGCCATCTTGAAGTCCTTTGGCAAAAATTCGACCAGGTTCAGGGCTGCATTTTCTAATGATCACTTGCTGCCCCTCAAACTCAGCAATACACAATAGATTTATCATGCAGGAAATTGAAAGAAAACTCTTCTTTAAATCAAGAACATACAAAACATCATTTAGCTCAAGAACATCACTTGAAGTCATGCAGAAAGAGACAATCCAATCTGGTAACTGGACAAGTGGCATCATTGCCCAACTCCACTTGTATGCCATCCTCTAATTCTTGAAGTCTGTCGAACATTTTCTTATTGAAGGTCACATGTCTAGGTGCTCCATTGTGCACATACCACCTGTTGTGACGTTTTCACACAACGCCCCATTGCAAATGGGGACCCCCCCTTTTTTTGGCTTTCGGTCGTCGTAGGGTGTTAGGCCAAGCTTTGAGTCGTTGAGTTTTGGGGAGTATCAAGCAGTCGATCAAGTCTCCTCTACGAATTGGGAAGTGAGCCTCTGGAAACGAATCAAGTGAGTCAATCAACATGCAAATGAGGAATCACTGAAAGGGTCAATTTGATGAACAAGATACATTGAGAACACTGAAGTCAATCCTTGAGACTAGGAGTGATGAAATTTCATCAAAATTGAAAACAAAGAAAATTGCAAAAAAATGGCTAACTAAATTTTTAGCGCAAATTCCATGCCATAGTGGAAATTGCTCCAAAAAGCGCAATTTCCAGGCATCAGTGGAAATTGTGCCATTTTTTGGAGGCTCTTTTAATCATGAAAATTTCATATTTGTTTGCTAGGGATTGATTGATAGTTGGAAATTTTGGTGTTCCATGTTCAATTTTGATTCAAATTTCATGTGGAAAAACTTGGAAAATGATCATCATCATGAAAAAGCGCAATTTCTAGGGGGTAGTGGAAATTGCGCCTAGAAAAACTTGGCACTCACTTGTTGCAAATTTCAAAATTCTTTAAAACCTTAGCAAAAACACGAAGAAATTTTATGAAAAGTCTTAAAAAATCATCGAGAAATCCTTAGGAAAAATGTGATCATGAAGAAGTGAAACTGGCACAATTTCTAGCATAAGGTGGAAATGGCGCAATTTCCACTCTAGGGTGGAAGTTGCGCCAAATTTGGGATTTCAATTTTAGCTCATAAAAATCAAAATTCAACTTGAAAACATTTGAATCGTCCTTGAAATGCATTGGAAAATCATTAGAAAATCATTAGAAGAAAGTCGTTTGAAAAGAGAAGAAAGTCGCAAATTTTAACATCAAGGAGAAAAGTGCAACTTCCATGCACTTGTGGAAATTGCTCTTTCGCAATTTCCAGGCACAAGTGGAAATTGCGCCACCCTACATTTGCCTTGCATTCGATAAAAATTCGTCAACATCATGTAGATATATGCATTAAGGTAAAAGAACATGATATCATGTTCCCATTATCAAATACTATGACTTGTGAATTTTCATCTTGCAGGTGTGTGAGAATCCGGAGGCGAGCTATGCATCCAAAGAAGAGGAGCATCCAGAGGATCGAGACATCATCGAGTTCACCATCATCCTACCTCCAGAGAGAAGAACTTTATCATCACCTTGCAAGTTTTACCATCCGAGCATCCAGAAGATCATTTCCATGTTCAAATTCAAGAGCCTTCCATTTCATGCACCAGAAGAAGATTAAGAGCAAACATCATAAGGTCTACTCCAGGGATTCACGCCCAAGTCATCTCCTCTACTTCATCAATCCAGTGTTAGAATCCTCCACGAGCATCACAAGAAAGTTAGTCGAATGAGCAAGATTATCAAGAAATCCAAAATTACACTAAGGAATGAAAAGACGACAACAAGGAGTGAAGAACAAGGACAAGATTCCCAAGTTTCACATTAAAAGTTTTAGAAGTGAAAATCCAATTTCGAGACTTTGCCAAGAAAAGAAGATAGAATTTGGGAAAAGGCATCAAGAAGCACGAAAAAGTATGGAAAATCAAGCAAATTTGCTAAAGAAATGCTCAAGTGGCATTCATACATCATCAACCAGTCATTTCTCGCCACGTCACTTGTCCAGGTTCAACATATATGCAACAAAGTCCAAGAGAAAGAGGGCGTCCTATCTAGAAGATTCTCGAAGATTCCAACATGTCATGTTTATCACCTTGGGAAGCATGCCTTCATTGCCCTTGGGTTTTTACTAAAAATAGCTGGTTGTTGTAACTAACTGCTAATGTGGCAAGATCTCAGCCATCGTTTGCTCAAATCGATCTTGGCCCTTCATTGTATTTTGAGGACTATAAAAGGCTCGCCTCATTTGTAATCATATTATTATTGCTATAGGAGAGAGTAGAATAGCAAGTAGAGTAGGAGTAGAGTAGAGGAAGCTCTTCGAAAGTTGTTGGAGAGAACTTGAAGTTGTTGTAATCACTTCCAAGATTAATACATTTCTCATTGAAGCTTGGTGACAATTGTGTTATGTTGGAACGTGGCATGGTTTCTTATTTCTTAAAGATAATCTAGATGTGTTTCCAAGTAGAAGTAGAGTAGATTTACAAAGTTCATTGATATGGTGAATTTATGTGAAGATATTTGATGACTTCCTTGGTTCATACTTATTGTGGATTGCCAATGGTGATTTGCAGTGCAAAGTTAGCCTGAACCACTTGTTGCAATAGTTCAATTGTGGATGTTCATTCAAGTTGCGCCAATTGTGGGTATTTGGATGCATATTTGCAATTTGAAAATCCTTCTTATTTCCTTTGAAGATTGCACTAGTTTCGTGTAGTTGTTGTTCTCATGGCGAAGCGAAGCTCGGTTTGGAAGGAATTCGTCTATCGAAGTATTATTCATCACCTCTTGTCCTTCGATTAGATTTTCTTAACCCTTTCACTTTTGTTATTTCTTTAAGGTTGTCCATTCATTCACACATCCAAGGAGTAATGAATTTCACCCATGTCCATGAAGAAGGAGCAATTTAGCATAAGTCCCTTTGTGATTACCGGCAAGATCACATCCATTCATTGAGTCTATCCATGTGCAAGTCAAGACCTGACATTCAAGGAACCTTGGAGCACTCTTGTTTGATCACATAGTTTAGCATTCGAGAGGCTTTGTTCAAGAGAGGATAGAGCACTTGTGTGTTTTATTCTAATGTTGTTATTGTCACAAAAACATCATCATCACCACCCTACACCAAAAATAATGTTAGTGGATAGGCACGACACCATGGATAAAGTTGTCTCATGTTTGGATGCTAACTCATCCTTTCTGGCTGAAGTTTCTCCACTCCCTGCAAACTCCTACTATTGCTGCTTGGCTTTCTTCCTCTCAGGACATTGAGATGCATAGTGGCCCATCTTGTGGTACTTGGAACACTTCACGTGAATCAAGTCTTTCTTCCCTCGGTTAGAAGAATATGATTTTTCCTTCTTGCTCTTCTGGCCTTTCCTAGGTCCTCCTCTCTTACTGCCTTTCCACATCTTCCCTATGAGGGCTAGGTTTTGACTCTCTTCCACTCTAGCTGAAACATTCTCCAGTTTGATCTCCACTTGGATAAAAATCATCCCAAACCTTTACAAAACTGGAAAGCTTCTCATGAGCACAGACACCCGGAACAAATGGGTCCTAGGATGGAGAGAACCCATCTACAGTTATGGACACCAACTCATCGTCCTCCGCATTCACCTCGATAACAACAAGCTGATCTTGAAACTCAATGATCTTCATAAGGTAATTGGCCATTATGTCTATATCACTCATTTGTGTGGTGTTGAGCTTGTTCTTTAGTAGTATTTTAGAGAAATGTTTACATTGGTACAGAGTGATGAAGGCATTGTACATCTCCTTTGCCTTCTTCACATTTGAGGGATCAAACGGTCCTTCACCAAATCTAGGATGATTTGCTTCGCCTTGGCTGACCTTTGTTATGTTTGGCCAATTAAACAGGGTTGGTAGGAGCTGCAACCTTTGCCTCCACAAAACTCCAAAGATCAACCTCCTCAAGTACCATCTGCAATTCATACTTTCAAGGTGTAAAGTTGGAAGTGTCCTTTAGACAGTTACTCTCTTTAAGATTGAGACTAGTCATACCTGCAACTCCTAGAACATGCTAAAACCAAACAGGTCAGTTGGGAATAACTTAGATCAATAACATATCACAGGTGCAGATTAACACTCCAATCATTGGAACACTTAGGCATCCCACCCTACAACCACCTCTCATAGGTCTGGATCTCTTCAATTACTGAAGACTCTTGGGCATCACAGTCACTGAAATAAACCAGCCATCTATCTCAGATTAAAATCAACCCTTCAATCACTAGAAGATCATGTACATCACACCCAACAATGTACCATAGGTTCTTGTGCCTCTCAAGGGCACCAATAGCCTTCAATTACTGAAGCCCGGGCATCACCTTCTGAAACCCTCCAACAACTCTCTCTCACAGGCAGCAGCCCTCTCCATACATGTAAACCTTGGAAGATTTCAGATTTTCCCCTCTGATACCATGCTAATTTTCAGACCATGTTAAGGAGACTCTGTGCTCAGAAAAATTAAACCCTAAATACTATGAAACTTAAACTTGGTAACTCCTATCAAAACTGCTGATTCTGAATACAAGAATCTACAAACACATCACGCTGAAAATATGAACAGTGAATACACAATATTGAACTCTCAAACCTGCAACTGTCTTGTTATTAAATCTGAAAAAAGAATTCACTTTACTAGCTCAAAATTGGAATTAATTAGTTTTTCACTCACACCCCTGCCTTTCTTTTATAGATGAAGAATGCTACAAAACAGCTTAAAACCATGGGCAAATCCCACCCATGCAACCCATGCGGGGTCACCCATGCAAACAAAGCATTCATGCAAAGCACCACATTCCAAGAAAAGCAAAAAGCAAAGCATGAACGTAGAAGAAAAAGACAAAAATCTAAGCTTAGAGTTCTAAATATGGAACAGCAGTTAACTTACTGCTAGAATTGAGCCTTCTCATGCAAGTGCTGTTGAAACTATAACAGTATACTAAACTGGAATGGGACTAAACTTCAACCTATATGCCCACTGTTCCTGTGCCTCATTACACTGCTGCTTCCCACACAACTTTGCCCTCATTACACTGCTATGCTGCTGCTCTGCATCTACTGAAGTGTGCTGGTGCTTAAGCACGCCTCTGCTGAGAAGAACACAGACTGAGCAACTAGGTAAAAACTCTTAAAAGTATACAAGTGACAGAAGCTATCCTGACTACCTTTTCAAGGTTAGCTCCCTTCTGGACTTAATCCAGCTGCTTTCATCCCATCTGTGATATTGTCAGCCACCTTTCTTGTAATAAATATGCCAAAGTCCTCTTGGGCTTGGATTGGAGTACTGGTCCTCCATGAAGGAACAAGTGGACTTCTAAGCATTTTTGTCCAACCTTATTCATCTATTGTTTTATTTCTTAGACCTCACATTCTTCCTTTTAGAAATATAATTGTATATATTTTCTCTGACCATAAGGCAGACAATATTGTATGCAGAAGAAATAATGTAGAGTCATTATGGTAGAAATGAATGACAAAAGCTATTAGTTCAATACAGTCATCTGTCACTCCTATTCAGATTTATTGAAATTAACTCCTATTTCAAATTTTTATTTCATGATCAGAGACCCTTAGGAAAGTATTTATATCATAGTCAAGTGTAGATTCCTACTAATTTCTTGCATATGCAAGCCAAACTGCTTGAGACAATTAATATGTGTCAATTGATTTTCTGAAACGGTTAAACCACATACTTCGAGAATTTCAGGTACTAAATCTTCTGTGTTTTATTTTCTAGAAAAATATTTTTGTAGTCATTTGAACATCTGTATTTAATACATTTTGTATGTGTAAAACAATTACAAGTCTGCACACATAAATGAGTTTCTATGCAGATGTGAATAAGTTTCTCCTAGCTGTTTAAGATTTCAGCATCCATGATTTGCTGTCACTAATGGCATCAAGGAATGATATATTGAACAATTTCTTCCAACAGAGCATGTTATTGATGGTTTAATCACTTTTTCTCAATTAATGTTTTGCATGTTTCAGTTTAATAACTTCTTATTTTCTTTTGGCTATTTGTTTAATACTGTAGGATGACAGTCAAATAGGGCCCCATGGATTGGTCCCTGGAACACTAAAACATGTTTTATTCCATGTCTTGTTGCGGGAAGGCACTACTGGTTTGAAAGTTTCTAAAATGATTAAACATGTTCAGGTATTTTAATAATGTCTTTTAGGACAATAAGAGTTATGAATAGTTTTAAAATTAATTTCCGGTTCTGGAATCTTTGTGTGTTCTGTGGACTGACAATTTGAATGCATATGTTGAAAACCTCTGTTCCATGCATGGCATTGTGACTTGTATTGATCACATTGGCTCTTGAAGAATTCTGATTTGAATGATATCTCATCGAGCAATGGACTAGAAGCTGCAATATGTTCCACTCTTTCAAGCGACATTACGCTTTTTGAAAGGATTTCATCTTCAGCATTTCGTTTAAGAGCCAATCTTATACTTACAAGAGACAGAGAACAGTATCATTCATGTTCAGAAAGTTCAGATGTGGAAAGTGATTATGTGGAGAGTGATTCTGAAAAATCAGATAGGGATGAAACTGGGGAATCAGGCTATGAAGATCAAGATAGACCAAATATGACAGATTGTGTGAGAGAGGGTGTCCATGGCACAGGTAAAATCCCTCCAAGCATTGAAGGCTTCTTTAAGATACCAAAATTTTGATAAGATGGTTTAAAAACACTTGCTCCTGCAGGTACACAAGAAATTCTACCTTCAATGGAAGGTAGAAATCAACTTGAAGCATTAGAAGATGAGAGAAACAAGGGTGAAGGGAATGACAGACCTTGTGATGTTGGAACCGCAAGGGATGAAAGCCATGTAGGAGAGGCTTGGTTGTTGTGTCTGATGGAAGAGGAGTATGAAGAACTAAGTGTTGAAGAGAGGTTGAATGCTCTTGTGGCTCTGGTGAAATTAGTGAAATCTGGAAATAGCATACGGAAGTCAGTCAAGGTACATCAAACTTCCTATTTGTAGCGAGTGGTTACTGAAAGAAGCAAGTAATATTAGTCAATATTAATCTAATATTACTTTCATGTTTTGGATGCTTTATTGTTGTTTGTTATGTTCTTTCTATAGTTATTTTCATATATTGCAAAGCTTTTTTGGTTCCCTGCCAAGTAACAAAGTTCAATAGTAGGTCTCTCTATCAAATTAATTATGAGTTTTGAATTGTATGCTGACATTCGGATAATTGGAGTAAATGTTCAAACTCTTGGTTTTGTTAGAATTTCGCTTTTTTTAGAAGATCTTCTTTGTTCCCATATTATTTTGCAAATCTTAGCTGCATGATTTTAAGCAACAGAGCTTCTAATCTTTGTGGTTAGATCCACTGCAAACTAATTTCTTTTTAAAATGTTCAAATTTTTTGGTTTGGTTAGAATTTCGCTTAATTTAGATTCACTTTTTTTCTTCTCCCTTGTTTGCAAATTCGAGCTGCATGATTTCAAGCAAGTGATCTTCTAGTTTTTGTGATTACATCTACTGTGAACTAATCTCTTTCCAAATGTGCATGTCTGTAAAAAAGGATCCGTTGGAAACATCATCACAGTTTTCCTTACCAGTTGAACCTAAAAGAAATGGCAGTAAGAATGGGAGACATAAAACTGTGGCACCAAAAAAATATAATAAAAATGATCGATCGCGCAAGTTAAGTGATCTATCAGGTCAAAAGTCTCATTCAAAGGGGTTGCCAGCTTCACAGAAGCATGGTCGAGAATCATTTTCCATGCAATGTATTTGTCTGGGGTCAGATCGCAGGCATAATACATATTGGCAGTTTATAAGGAGAGGTAGCTTACACGACCTGGGATGCGGAAGGGTCTATTTTGAATCATCTGAAGACGGACATTGGGAAGTGATTGATAATGAAGAGGTATTAACTTATATTTAAAAGAAACAGTTGTTTTTGCTTTTCTAGAAGAAGAAACTGTGCCAGTACAGTGCCATAGAGGCATGATATAAGTAAATAAGAAAATTGGATTTCTAACCCATGTCTTGCAAAATTGCAGGAATTAGAGAACTTAATGGCACTTTTGGACAGTAGGAGCACTAGGGAAGCTAATCTTTTTGCTTCTTTAAGAAGTCATAAAGCTTTACTTCGCCGAGAGATGTACAAGTCTAAAGCTTGTAGAAATCAAGACATTTCAGGCAATGAACGTGAACGTTATGAAAGGGAGATTATGTCTAGCGACAGTTCTGCAGCGTCACTTGTAGAGAATAATCAAAATAGCATTGTTTCTGAGGCTGAGAATGATTCTTCTGCCCCCCCTGGAGCTATTTCACTTGAATTTGGGAGGACTGAAATGGAGAAGCAACATGAATGGGATCGTTATAGAGCCTTTGACAAATGGGTGTGGAGTGGTTTTTTCCAAATGCTTAATGTCCTAAAATGCAAACCAGATCTGCTAGTCTCTTGTCAAGGTTGTCATGACCTTTACTGGCCAGAGGAAGGGCATTGTAAGCTTTGTCATACAACTTTTGAGTTGGATTTTGATTCAGAAGAAAGGTATGCTGTACATGTTAAAAAGTGCAGAATAAACACTCAAAATGACAGCATCCATAGACATAAAGTTCTATCTTCACGGCTTCAGTCACTGAAAGCGGGGATGCAGGCTGTTGAGGTGAGCTGTATGCGCATATGATTGGTGGGATGTTTTGATACGAGGACAAGATTTTTGATTCCATTTTGTGATGTTCATTTCTGAAGCACCTATGAGTTGGTTCCTTGTGAAACATAATCCACAAACATGCTTATTATTGTCTTTAAAGTCATTTACTGCAATATAAATTTAATATCAAACATATATTTTCAGATAATGAGAATTGTAGCAATAAAAATCAAATTAAGACAGACAAGAAGTCAATTAGGATTTTCTCTTTGTCTATCTTGGTGTCACATGGATCCTGTATGATTGATTGGATTATAAAAACTTAATGTGGGATCTCAGAAGCCTATCATAAAATACAAGCTCTGCTAGAATAAACTATTTTCTGATGCCATGTTTTCTGCAGGCTGTGTTACCTCAAGAGGCTCTAGAGGTTTCTTGGAAGAGGTCAGGCCAGAAAGTTTGGATCAAGCGTCTCAGGCGTGCTTCATCTCCGAGTGAGCTTGCTCAGGTTTGAACTTTTCCATTCTTCTTTCTTTGTCACTGGCTCTGTGAATCTCATGTTTATCTATGCCAGAAAAAATGGTCTGTACCTTCATGCGGTCTTTTTTTGTTCCAGGTGCTTGGGGATCTTGAAAATGCTATCCGCGATGATTGGTTACAGTCCTGTAATTTATCATTGCAATCAAAATCTGCATGTAGGAAGATGATACCCATTTTTGCAGGCACTCCACAGACAATAGCTTCAATGGCGTTCTGGCTGATGAGATTGGATGCTATTATTTATGCTAGCCAGGAAAAAATTCACACCAAAGATACATGTCAGAGAAGGCTGCGTTCGAAAGGTGTGTTCATGTTTTCCAGTGTATAAATTTACAAATGCTTCTGAAATTTAGGGGATGACACATTTTCCAGAAATAGAGAAATATCCTACCTAATAGTCGCCATTACCCTTATCAATTTAGTTTCTTGTAGTTGGTGTGAATTTGTGCCTATCTTAGGCAAGTTGTTAATACATGGTATAAGCTATAAACATTTTGTTTATGTTTTAAGAGAAAGCAGTAAAACATAATTTCTAAGTGATGCAAACAGTAAGTGGGTCAAATGAACAATTGGCTAACAATTGCCAGACTTACACAACAAAAGCACAAGAATAAGGAAAAACCATGAGGAATGAGGAACACACATGTTCTATAATATTATTTCAGAAGAAATTACATCCTATGGGCCAAATCAAAATCGGGTGGAACCCAAATAGTCTACACTAACCAGTCTAGTGAATTGCAGAGAGTCTGTAGTACAATCTAACCCTTTTTACAAGCTCAACTATGCCAATGAACCACCTTGTCCTTACTCTCAACCTTTATAACCACTCTCAAGTCTACAGTCCTTCAGCTTGATTTTGCACAGATTTAAGCCCAACTTCAGCAGCCTCTACAGAAGGAAGTTTTCACTTTTATGCTGATGTGGTGACTGTTGGCCTTCCTCAAAGACGTGGGACCTGAAAGGTCTTTGCCGCACTACACATCTATAACTGAGGCTTCTAGAAACTTGCAGCTCTAGCTTCCATCCTATGGTTTTCCAGATTCCCTGCTGTTGTTGTATGCTTCTGGAGGCCACCCGAACACTTTTGACCATTGTGGAGAGTCTGACATAGCTGAGAAAAAAACATTTGTTATTTTACACTTGTTGGCTAGAGAATGGCTTCTCAACATTTTGCAGCCTCTGATGTGGGGACTCAATCCTACATGGCTTCGTAACACACAACACCTTTGTGATACGCTCTGCTTTGTGGAGTTTCTTGAGGGTCCACTCTATATTTACAAAGGAAAGAGTCTTCTCTGGCTTGTGTGCTTTATGTGACACAACTAGCACAACTAATGGCTCTCACGTTAATGCTCTAGATCACTTAGGCTCCAAAATACACAACCAAAAACGCACACAAAAATACACATCTCACACAGTTCCAACCAAAACGCAACAAAATGAAAGGAAACTGTTTTGGATGATGCAAGATTCCCTGACCCCTAGGATCTTCAGCATCATAGACTCTAGGTGAAAAGTTTGTGAGCTTAGTGCCCACAAAAGGGACTACATGGAAGATTGATCTGGCCACCCCAAGTTGGCTTATTCATTCAGAAGTAGTTAAAGATGAGAAGTGCCAAGTTCAAAGTTGGTATAGGTGAGTACAATGTAGAAAAGACTTACTCAAAATTGGAGTTAGGCATGGCGCACTTGAGGAAGAAAGGATTACCTTGTAATTAGATGATTGACACTTGAAGAAGCCTAAATGGGAGAGGATTTGAAGCATTGTGGCTTGATTTGGATTGCATTGAGGTAAAGGCAATTGAGATTGGACTCATGTGCAGTAGCATAGAGGGTGTAGATGGGATTGCATTGAGACCAAGAAGTGCAGATATGAAAGTAGTAACTTCAGCCAATGAAGGAATGAGGGGAACAAATAACCTGTTGGTAGCAATGGGGAAGATGAAGTGTTATGTGAAATCCTTAGATGTGGCTGGTCTAAAGGATACGACATGGATTGGTTTTAAGAAAGATCTAAATGATGTGATTTAGAAGAACACATCAAGCAAGTACCTTGTATGCTATTGAAGAAGAACAAAATTGTTTGGGTGGAAGAAACCAACGGGAGGAAAAAAGTGGAGTTTCATGAAGGTGTTGATGAACTTGAGATTCTAGATGGGAAGGCGTTGACACAATGTGCAGGAACACCTACAAGAGTAAGAAGACTACAAAGAAGCTAGAGAGGACAACATGTGGGTACAAAAGGTATCATCTAATAGAGAAGAAGATCTAAGAGATAACACATGATGGATATAGACCCAAAAGGTGGTAATTGAGAGTTGCTATGGGAAGAATATGTAGCATGAGATCGAAGAAGTTTGTATACTCAAAGGAGTCACCATTCAAGGGAAAATATTGAACAAGGATTCCATAAGGAGCATGAGAAGGTGGAATGCGATGTTGTAGATTGATGTAGGAGCAGCAACATGTACTTTGAGATGTCATAGTATGGGGGAGAATCAAAGTGTGTTGAGACAAGTGGAGTTGAACCATTGTAGAAATGTGGTAATAGTTATGTTGAGGGAGTTATTCTACAAGAGAACGTGATGGAAGAATACGTGGGGAAGGTTGATGATACGAGTGAGACTTTGGTCCTCAACGAGTGGGGAAGAGTGTAGCAGAACCAATTCTTGGTGGAGGAGGTTGACATATGCCCCAGTTCTTACTACTAGAATTGGAAGAGGGTGTAGGGAGACGCGTCTCTGACCCCCTAGGACACGTCTCGGAGACTGGTACACATTTCCTGTCTTGGAGACTTGATTGGGTACGTCTCCCTTCGTAGGAGACTTTTGGTCGCGTCTCCCACTCGTCTCCAAGTACCCTGCATCAATAAAAAGGCGTCTCCAATTTTTTTCTTTTTCTACCTTTCATTTTTTCCGTTGTTTTCTCACAAGCTCAGTGGATTCTTACTCCTATGGACTTCAAACCTCAATACTAGTGTCTACAATAATATATATACATTAAGTTATATTAAATTGTTACAAGTAAGCTATAAGCCTATAAGTAATATATATACAGTAAGCTGTATTAAATTGTTACAAGTAAGCTATAAACTTAAACTTTTCTAGTTCTCATGTTTTGAAAGTTCAATGCCATGATATTTTCAGTTTTAATGTTAGCATATTAATAAATTAATAAAATTATTAAATTATATTTAAAGAAAATGGCGTCTCTAAGTACCCCGTCTCCTATTTTAAAAAAAAAGATGTACCGGTACCGGTACCAGTCTCTCGTACTAGTACCAGTCTCCATGCAACCTTGATATATATATATATATATATATATATATATATATATATATTTGCATTTTTTGTTCTTTTGTTAAGTATTTGGAGTTTTGCTTTGTTGTTCCTACAATAGTTTATAACTTTATACCAAGTTTAATGAGTCATATGTGGTGGCGCAAGCTCAATTGATTGAGTTTTGATGGTTGTTGAATGATGGAGGCCAAATTTGTAGTCTTAAGCCTATGCGATAGCTCACAAGGATTTGTTCATCTTATGGTGGCCATGCAGTAATATGGTGTTCTTTATTAGCTTATCTTTCATCCTCTGAAGTGGAGCGAAATTCAAATATTCAAATTGGAGCCATTTTTCTTAACTTGGAGGACAAAATGATACATCCCATGAGTAGAAGATAAATTCAAGGTAGGAGGCTAGATCCAAGTGTGAGTTCGAAGAGCTAGCAACTGAGTTAGAAGATCATAAGTCCTTTGGCACATTAGTGTTTATCTGAAGGCATATTGCTAGAGGTGAAGACAAAGGATAGAAGATTGGTGGTAGTGCTTAGGTTGTAGAAGAAGTTTGTATTGCATGCATGAGTTGGGAGTGAAGTTCTTGGCTAATTTGCCAGTTTTGGTACGAGAATAGATACGGGTTTGGGGTTCGGGTCTGCTGGTACACCAATTTTTCCCAAGCTACAAGTATAACAATATATAATTGTATATGCAAAAAATATACACTATGCAAAGTTGAAAATACATTTGATATTTTATGCTATGATACTTGATAGTGATAAAGATAATCAAGAATTTAATGTTATATCATATATGTATCTTGCTCTCCAAAGAAAGCATCTAGATCTAAGTCAAACATGGTTCAACTTCATTTGAATTAGAAGCAATTGCAATGCTACTCCCACTAGCTACATCTTGTGTAGGAGTCTTGTCATCATCTAAAGTGACTTTGGCAAGCTCTAGAACAAATGCATCCAAGTTGGCACACTCAAGGGTTATATCCCAATTCTTTGTTGCCCCTTGCTTGTAGTCAACTTCCTTATGTGATAGGAGGTGCAAGTTGGAATGGACATAGACTAAATCTTCAGCTATTTTTGTAGCCAACTGGTTGCACTTGAGTGGATAAAGGAGTATGTACTCCATTTTTCCTTGGTCGAAGAAGAATTCATAACCCATTGAAATTGGAGAGAAAGTCAATACAACTTAAAAATGCAAAAGAATGGTATGAATGTTAAAAAAATAAAAAATACTTATATGTGATAAAATTTTAATTGCAAGGGGCCCGTGGAGGTACTCTGTCTTGTATTTATCTCGAAGGGTGCAAATACTATGATCTCGTGATGAGATGAACTTGCCAAACTTAGTCCTAACATTATACACCATGATTTGAGAAGATTTTTTGGAATGCTTTCTTGTACCTTCAACAACTTCACTGTCTCTATATGGTGCCATTCTCCTAGGCAAAGAAAGTATCTTTGTGTTGTAGTATTTGGGAGATAATGCATATGCAAGGAGATGCAAGGTTGTGGGCATCTTGTTCTAGTAGTCAAGAATGATTTTTTTCACCCTTAGGAAAAATGTTTCTTCGGGGTCATTCTTCTTCTCTACTATATGGCCTTTGTTTTTTCTATCATGGAGTCCATGCCATATAGATTTCTATCAAACACGATCAATCTATATTAACAAACTTGATCATACTCATGGCGGCTGTTGGCACCCAGGTTTTCAGCCTCATATTTGCAAAATCTTGTCAAATTCCTCAAAATTTTCCTAAGGGGTCCCTGTGCCTTTACCTTGATGCATGTTGTTGAACCCCTGATTTTGGCCAAGTTTGAAACCCTGAAACCCTTGATTTTGGCTAAGTATGAAACCATGAAAACCTTGAAAAATTGGCTAAGTCTGAAATCTAATGGATCCTCCAAATTCTAGTTTTTGCATTTCAACTCCTATGGATCCAAAACCCCTCTCAAACATCCTGACAGTATATTTTAAAATAATTTAAAGCATAAGATATTTTAAAATATATTGTCCTGTCGGGATTTCGGGACCCGTAAGGACTTTTGGACTCGGTCTCTGCGGGATTTCAGGATTCGAGCGGATTTTTGGACCTTTTCCAAGAAAGTCCAACAGTTCTTGGTCCTCTTGCCAATTCGGTCCCCGCTTTCTCTCGCCCCCCGCAGTATATTGAAAAGGTCCTGACGGGACTCTGGGCCCGATGGGACTTTTGGTCCTGGGCCCAAATCCCTTTGCGACCCTAGGATCCGCCAGAGAGTTCAAAATCTTCTCGAACCGCTTGAATTTTAAGTCCAATTTGGAGATGCAAAAAATTGAGTTTTAAGTAAATTTTTGAGGAAAGGGATAAGTATTTCATGCAGTTTTGAGTCAAACTTTCAGTTTTTGACTTTTGACACTTTTGGTCCCGTTGGGATTTCAGGATCCGATGGGACTTTTGGACTTTTTTCAAAAGGGTCTGTTGGGTCTCAAAAATGCAGGTTGTGGATTCTAAGGGGATGCCAAGCCCTATGGTCAAATCCACAACGTTTTTGAGCCAACGACTGGAGTTTGACCTTAACGATCAACTTCTCCCTGTGCTTTAGGTCCTGCTGTAACCTAGGCGGGTGAACCTTTACTTATCAGAGCAGGTTATATGATTAAATCAATGTTGGTTTGCTGCTAGTTTATCCAATTACAATGGCATACTTGTAAATCAGATGAGATATTGTAAACTATTTCTAAAGAAAGCAAATGATTTAATCTAAATTCTAACAGAAATAAATAACAACTAACATGAAATGAATCTAAACTATAGCGATAAAACAGAGTAAAGATTTTAAACATAAAATGAATCAATAGTTAGACTGGTGCTTTGTCCATTTGGGCAACGGAGTCAGGATGTCAGAAACAAATAACTTGTATCAGGTAATAACTCAATTTGATTGGCACATATAACTGTTTGCAACTTGTACAAACGTGCAAGGAAGAAATTATTAATTCATTCTTAATAATCCAAAGGACATAATTGTATTAAATGCAAAATATTAAAAGGATTTTAATCTTTCCAGAAAGAACCAATTTAACTTTGCAAAATAATAAATTAGATCAACTCTGGAGACAAATTAATAAACCTAATCAATTAATCGTACTTAGTAATCCATTCAACATTCTAAGATTACTATAATTGATGAGAAAGGATTTAATTCTCCTTGAGAAACCAATCAAATCAACTATACTGAATTAGCAAATGTAACCAGACAATTTGAACATATCCTTAACACATTCAAATTGAATAATCAGAAAATGAATGACATGGAGATAATTAAATTGATTGAATTAAAAACAACAAACAGATGATACTGTCATAGTGTATTTCGAATTTGAATCCTCAACTGCTGCCTCAGAATGTATCACGCACCATAGCCTTTCTCAGAATGAAATTGCATAGAAGGATCAAATTTGCATCAGATTGAATCAAATCTAGCCTAATCTAATCCTAAAATGTTTGAATTGTCTTTTTGTAAAAATATCTATTTCTAACCTAATTCTAACCTCCTTTTTTTCTGGTCTTGGTCATCTCTTATAAAGAGAGGCATACAAGCTTCAGACCAGTTACAATGGTTGTGACGGTTGATAACCGAACAACAACATTAGTTTTAATAAAACAGATTCAGAAAGATTAACAGTTGTCTTAATCATCAGATGGATAATCATCTCAGAATCAAACAAAGATCTTCAACTGCAATTCTGCTTAATCTCCTTCGAGGATTCCTTTATCAACCTACACAGACCAGATAAAACACAAATTAATGTATGATCAAACAATCCAAACAGATTTATTTGAACAAATGTATTTATTCAAGTAATTTCTCCCTTTATCAATGATTTGTCAGTTGCTCAAACTCCTTTCGCGGGTGTTTTATGGTTTGATCCCCGCTATGAATATCTTGCATAAAACCCATTTTTCAAATGTTAGAAGAGTATATTAACTATTCAAAATTAAATGATGTTTTTAGGGTTCCTGTATTTTGCATCGGCAAAACCTTTCACGTCGTGTCCCCGACATCGTTGTGACTATCGTGTCGGCGAGATTGGCATGCTTTATCCCAATTCATCTCTCTCACCGATATACTTGTTGGCGAATGTGTTTCTATCGGAATAAGATGCGTGATCGGAGTGACTTGTTTTAAGTCACCCGATAGTGGTTATCTTCCCGATAGCCTTCCTTTACACTTTCCGTCGGAGTGAGATATTCCATCGTAACCTTTTTCAAGTCACCCGATCCTATTTATCTCCCCGATGGCCGCTTTATATCTTTCATCGGAGAGAACCTCCCGAAGTGTCATCGACGATTTTATCGCTGTGACCTGCGAGTCGGTCAGACATATATATTTCATTCCGATCTATTCAGTTATACCGATATAACTATCGGTGTGAGTCTCACCGATATGTGTGATGACAATTGTTATCAATGTGTGTAATCCTCATGTCTATCGAAGTAATATATACCATCGGGGTAACCTTTTCCAAGTCACCTGACAATGTTTATCTCCCCGATGGCCACTTAGTATCTTTCATCGGAGAGAATTTGCCGAAGTGTCACTGACACTGTTATCGCTGTGACCTGTGAGTCGGCAAGACATTATTGCTTCATTCCGACATGTTGAGTTACCGATATATTTATTGGAGAAAGTCTCGTTGGCAAATGTATTTCTATTGGAATAAGATGTGTGATTGGAAAGACTTATTTCAAGTCATCCGATCGTGGTTATCTCTCCGATAGCCTTCCTTTACTTTTCATCGGAGTGACCTCCACAACATGTCCCCGACATCGTTGTGATCATCGTGTCGGTGAGATTCACAGGTTTCATTCCGATTCATCTCTCTCGCCGATACAAAGACTTTTTTTGGGTTGTATCTGCAGACAGTGCCTTTGCTTGTATATTTAAAATGTATGTCGAAAATATATATTGGTATCATACAAACCCAATGTACAAGTGGCGGGACCCATTTATTTGTATCTAACTTTCATTGCCCGATACATACGACGATTATTCTCCATTTCATAAATATTTCAGTTCCACGTTGTATGTACACCAATGTAGATCTCAAAGCATACAAACCTCGATAAAACCATATTTCATATTCTCCTCGGGTTCGTGATTTTGTATTTCATCAATCATTTAGCATATTGGTGTGTCGAAGAAGGTTTATCAGCATGAGTGACAACATCGGGGTGATCTTCGGAGTACTCTCTGATATACTCGTCTCAAGCCGATGTTGATTCAATCGGTATGACATTGCAATCTCCCTCCGATGAAAGGTCATCGGTGTGAATTCATACATCGGTGATTTTTAAGATTTTCTCGCCGATTGTCAATCTCACCCCGACACTGATTTCCTTTTGCATATCTCTCGGAGCTCCATCGGTGAGAGGTGTAACGTCGGTGTAAATTAAATTATCTTCGCCGATAACAAATGATCCCACCGATAGGTTATTTTTGTCCTTGTCCGAAATGATTTTCATTATCGGTGTGACGTCCATAGTCGGGGAGAGCTTCAAAGTATCATCCGATAACCCTTAGTCATACCGATCAGTGTGACTGCTGGATTTTCTTACCGATAAAAGGCCATCGGTATTACTTCTTCCATCAGTAACTTCTACAAATTTCTCTCCGATCCTTGTTCTCACGCCGATAGATTTAATTGGTATGACCTCGCCATCTCCTTCCGACGAAAGGCCATCGGTGTGAATTTACTCATCGATGATTCTTAATATTTTCTCACTGACCGTCAGTCTTACGCCGATACTCTTTTTCCTGTGAATGTTTCTCAGATAATGGTATAATTAAAACGCTGTCTTTGCTGATGAGTCTTATTCGCGATGGTCATTGAAGGCTTTCTTCCATGATCATTATTATTCATGGGACGACATATCTTTGAGGTGTATTTATGAGTGTTGAAATTGATTTTTTTATATGGGAACCCAAAATTTCTTGAAAAAATTGGTGTGAAATTTTAGGTCCCAACAGGGTCCAAAAGTCCTAAGTCCTCCCGCTGACCTGACACCAGCCGAAGGCCCAGGAACGCCCAAAAATGCGCCAACAACTATTAGGATCATATTAATGTGAAATGGGTAGTTGAAATTTATGTTTTTATTGCAGTTGGTGGGGTTTTTCCCGCCCATTTCATTCTCAGATCTGAGTTGTGAAGGCTATAAATAAAAGATTGAAATTCATTTCAAGGGTTGGTTGCTGAACCAATTGCTTGGTCTCGAAAGCCTAAGGGAGATTTAAGGGCATCAAGTAGAGCATAATGTTTAAACTGTGAATGAAGGGATGCATCCAGCAAAAGGGAGGAAAGGCTTTCATTGAATAATGTCATATCATGTATGTCTCCAGGACACTTTGTAATGATTCAGGGGGATATTGAATCGGAGTTTTGTATTCTCCTTTGCCACATTTGTTGGCACGAATGTAACAAAAGTTGGATAATGTATGACAACATTTAAATCATGCAAACCTTTTGTATGAGTCTTGTGTGAAATATATTTCATATTTGCATGTGTGCAACTCATGATTTTGTTGATATTTTGTTGGATGTGTTTCTTTCCATTTGTTGTTCGTGACTCAGTTGCCCAATGATGTAGGCACCGATCTATATTGGGAATGGATCAATCATCATTTTAATCAAACCCTTGTCTTGTTAGTTGTAGGGTTTGTCATGCTGTCCATGATTCAATGTAATAACCAGAGATAAATCTGAAGTGATGCAAAACAACTCGAATCATTTGTGAACCATGAACATGTATGCCTGCACTGTGTATCTTGTGTATGTAAAGTGGAGTCATCTTAAGGAATGTGATGTAATTATATTTGGGTGCAAATGCATAGTGCAGTAATCAACTTAATCAGAGGCTTGTGCAACCAGTTTGTCTTGATCTAGTGACAACTTTGGGGGCCAAGTGTACATTGGGTATGGCTGCATTTGTTTGTGTTCTATTTCATGCCTCTAGGAATATCCCTCCTAGGTCTAGCTGAGCCTGAAGTGCAGATTTGTTGATAAATCTCTTTCAATCACCTCGACGACACCCCTGGCCTGGGTGATTGTGAAATGTTTTAGGGTTTTTGGTTGTAGTGATTTTGGGAACCAACATTTTGGCGCCGTTGCCGGAGAGAATTTAAGGGTTCAAAGAAATTGAAGACTTTGCTGGTGAGCTGAACCCATAATCAGTTTGTGGCTTTGAAGATCAGTCACACTTCAAGGAATTCCTCTTTGGAAGAGGTGGCGACTCCACTGTCAAAGAACAAAGTTTGTTAATGTTGCCCCTGGTTGCTGTTGGTGTTTTGAAGACCCCATCTCAAGATTGCAGTAGTTGGTGAAATAAAGGTACACATGGTTTTCTTCTTGACCTTGAAGTTTGCTGTTCCTGTCATATTGAAGAAACAAATTTGTATGCCTCTCTTTTCTGCCTTGCATTGTAAGATGTTTTAGTCATGGCCAACTGGTATGAACATGGATACCCTAGGGATGCTCCTTCATGTGCATCTTCTTATGTTGCAGACCCTAGAAACTATCTGGCTTTTGACCATCCTAACAATGCATATTCCAGTCATGGCTCTGCATGTTATACAAACCCAAACCTATATGCACCCATGCAAAATCAAAATGACTTAGCAATGCAGCAATGTGAAATTGATAAGACTAAACAGCTACTAGAGTCCTTATGGCAGCAAGAAGAAGAAACAAAAAATCAGATTAGGCTGCTAGAGTCTGTGGTGTAGTCTAATGCACTCCCTACTGCCCCAAAAAATCAAATTGCTCAGTCCCCTGCTCCTCCCTTAGATCCAGTATATAATCGGCTAGACCTCTCATGGGTTGACTACAAAACACGAGGCATGCCAACCAAGGTCTATAGCCAGTTGCCCAAGTTTGATGGGTACAATATTTGGGAAGGGGACACACATGTTTCATTTTTAGAATTCATAGAAGAACATCAGTTTGAGGATGAGGACATGTGGATGAGGTTCTTTGTTAGGTCCTTGCATGGAAAGGTAAAATAATGGTTACAAAAAAACCAAGAAATTTTCGCTGCTGCATTGAAACATCACCTTCAAATGGAAAAAAACAGCATGGAGAGCAAAGATTCGATCAAGGATTTAAAGAACAATATAAACAACAGCAGGCTGATCCCTTTAATCCACAAAGCTCCAATGGTGTGCAAGAGGTCTCGGCCTAAGAAGGGGATCTCAAACACTTTCCCCTCAAACCCGTGGTTTGATGAAGAATGTAAAGTAGCAAAAAGAGCCCTTAAAGCAAACAAGTCAAACAAAAAAAACAAGAAAAAGTATGAGTACTTGTTAAAATCCAAAAAAGAAAGATACGTGGCTTCTAGAAGGAATGAACTAATTTCTTTGGGCAAAAACAACCCTAAAGGCTTTTGGAGGGAGTTACACTAGGAAAAGAAGCATACTGAAAACAATATTACTGACGCACAATGGTTAGACTATGCGAGGCTTTTATATGAACGGTCTCAAGAGAGAGTCACCCCCCCTATAGTTAACGCGTCGATCGAGCTTTTTTCGGTGGAAGATATCAAGCAGGGTATAAAGAAGTTGGCAAATGGTGCGCAAGACACTGATGGGCTGCAAGCTGAATTTTTAAAGTGGGGAGTAGAATACCTTGCGCCGCACATCAAAAGTATATTTAATGGCATCACAAAAGGGGGCTTTTCGAATGAGTGGGTCACTAGTGTTGTTATCTCCCTCTTCAAGAGTGGTGATATCAATAATCCCTCAAACTATAGGACTATCATGGTGAATCCTCTCCTTGGGAAACTATTCGGGAGCTTGATAGAGCGCAGGATCAGCTTTTGTGCAGAAAAAGAGGGAAAAAGAGCTTAGGGGCAGGCTGGTTTTAGATTAAGACAGTGTACTGTTGACCATTGCATCACGCTTAGGCATTTGATCGAAAAAGTTTGGGACACATGGGGGGGGGGCTTCTGTTGCTTTGTTGATTTTAACAAGGCTTTTGACACGATGCCCAGGGACAAATTGTGGAAAAGGATGGAAGAACTTGGCGTTCCAGGTGAATACAGGGCTGCTGTTCACAAGCTTTATGAGAAGGTTAGAGCTAAAATCAGAACTAAAGAGGGTATGTCGGAGTGGTTCGGCAGTGATATTGGGGTCAAGCAGGGCTGTCCCCTTTCTCCCACCATATTTGGCTTATATATTGACAAGCTAGAAGAATGGTTAAACAACACAGAAGGGGAAGGTATTTAGTTGGTGGGTTTTGTGGTGAAGTTACTTTTGTATGCTAACGACTTTATCCTGGTTGCCAAATCTGCCAATGGGTTGAGAGAACATCTGAAGGAGCTGGAGCTCTTCTATCATGAAGTGGGGATGCAAGTGAACACTAGCAAGACCAAAGTAATGATTTTTTCCTTGAAAAGGAAAAAGCAGCTTGTTAACTTTATTTTTGAGGGAAGCTTTTTGGAGATTGTTGAGGAGTACAAGTACCTTGGGATTATTTTCAACAATAGGCTCAGCTGGGACACTTGTAGAACGAAGAGGATCCAAGGAGGGTGGAGAGCTTCCTACATGCTTCAAAATAGATGTAGGAAAGCGGAACTATGGGATTGGAGAACGAAGAAGACTCTTCTTGGGCTGCTTGTCACGCCTGTTGTCTTATATGGATGCGAGGTTTGGGGTAGTAGCGTTTCTAATCACAAATGGAGACAAATAGAGAGAGTTCAAAAGCATCTTATCACTAGCAGTCTCAAAGTCAAAGCTATTGTTCCCTATGAGATTCTTTTGGCCGAAGCGGGCACCTTCCCGTTAGAGGTTGTTGCAATTACTCGGCTCCTTTGCTACCTAAAGAAAGTAGAAAACATGGAAAATCAGCGTTGGCCTAAATTGGCGGTGGAGGATGGGTTAGATCGTAGGAAAAAGACGTGGATGAAGCAGAACAACAAGTGGATGGAGAAATGGGATATTAATTTACAAGACTGTCCTAATACCAAAGCAGAAATTAAGTAGTTAGTGTTGGAAAAATTTAGGACTGCCATGTGGACTAAACAGATTGGCCAGAAAAAAATGCATTATATCAGAGTTTAACCCCACGTGGGAACACGGAGAAAAAGCTTACTTGCAGTCCACCCTTAAGGGTAAAGCGAGGCTGCTTATTGCGCAGTTCAGGACTAGTTCTCATCATCTCAGATGCGAAACTGGTAGATGGGCAGTCCCGAAGGAAGTTTGGGAAGATAGGTTATGCATGTTCTGCAGCAAAAAGGTTGTTAAAATTGAATGGCATTATATTTTTGAGTGTGCTGCCTATGAGGACATCTGCAGGCATTATGGGGACATCACGGAAGGGGGGAATCTTAGCGAGCTCTTTGAAGAGGCTAAGCTGCACATAACGGCCGGTTTCTTGGTCAAGTTGCATGTTAGAAGAGTCAAAATGGAAAAGAGTTTGAATTTATCTTAGGGATGCAGCCTTGGTCCCTTAGGCTGTTTTGGGCCTTGTGGACGTCATTAAAATTCAATTCAAAATTTCCCAGGGCAGTCCTTTGCCTCGTGGAATGGACTTGTGGCAGTATTTGAAAATGAATTTGCCAAAGGTGTTACGGGACTTTTTCCCCGTGAAAAATACATTGCAATAAAATAATGTAAAATTAATTAGCAAACATTATTGTTGTGAAAGGGTGTGGCTTTTGTAACCACCCTTTGGAGTATTATATAAACTCGTAAATTAGTGGAAACAAGCAGACAATGGAAAATCGGAAGAAAAAGGAATACAAAATTTGGAAGGCACACAAGAGTGAAGGTTTTTGGTTTTGGCTGGCATTTAAACATTTGGAGAAGGGGCACACAGTGTGTGTCCAACTCGGGGTATAGCGTACACTTGGGAGTGTTCTGGCCAGGGCTATGTTTATGTCGTAAAGATAGGTTGGTTCTGTGCAAGAACCGGTTCCTTCGGGGGTGTTTGTGCCGGGAAAAGTCATGGCCAGTAACCCTATCTTTGTGTGCGGGATAGCTGCTTCCAGAAACTATTAAAGATATGTATCATTTTCATTGCAGTATACTTTAATTATTTTCTATGTTAATTTGCCGTCTATTGTCAATATTATAGATTTCCTCATTTTGATATTCACATTATTATTCAAATGATTAATTATTGATGCTGCATTCTTTATTAAAGTTCCAATTAATACATGTCTTTTGCTAATTAAATAAATTGCAGCATTTATTTTATTTTTCACCGCTGGAAATAATTAAGTTGCGTTTATTCATAGTTTGGAAAATAGTTAGGTTTCAATTGGTATCAGAGCCAAACTTTCCTGTTAATTTAGATGTTGTTGTAACCCAATTATTCCTGTGTTTAAAAAATAAATAAATAAAATATTTCTATCAGTGTTAGAAATTGCAGTGTGGCACTTTGAGTCACCATTGCTAGGGAATTACTTCAAAGCCTAAACTAATTGTAGGCGTATTTGCTAAGAGCGTAGCACCAACACAGTATTGACAGAAGTGCTTTAATAGACGAAATCCCATAACCTGATCAAGTATTGATTTTTTTTTTTTTTTTGCAGACACAATAACACATCAGAATCTGCTACGGATTTTCTGAATTGATCAGTTAACTTTTTCTCCAAACGTTCAAATTTTGGTGCTAAATCCAATCTCCCCGAAAACGTAGGAAATTCAAGTACTGAGTTCGGCTTCAATCTCTAAAATCAAAGCCTAAAAAATATCGTCGTGCAAAAAAAAAAAACATATCAATAGCATGTAAATAAAATTTTAATTATTTGTTCTAAAGGTGATCAACAAAAAGCAAAATATATTAAGGAAATAAATAAAAAATAAAAAGATAAAAATTGCCATCCTTCATTTGTTAAGAAACATAGAAGGAATAAAGGAAATAGCTAAGCACGATTAATTCTCTAATTCTTTTTATTTGTAACTTTGTTTTTACATTGAAGAAAAAAAAAGAGTGGCTGTTGTTTTTCCAGAAAACCGTAAACATATGTAATAATAGTCTCAAAGCTTTGATTATTATTTTTACAATTACCATATTGTATTTCAATTCAAAGTTTTAACTTAACCAAATTCATTCTACTTCATAGCAGCGCACACTTCATTACCTTGCCCACACTTTTTTACTTATATGAAAATCAACCACCCTTTTTAACCAACACGCACCTATATACTACCTTGTATAAATTTTTGAAACGTATTCTCTTTATATGGAGTGCGCTCCTTTATATGCCTTTGCAGATTTTGACCTATAAAATAAAAGTGTATGCTCATATATATCCATATTTGTTTTAGCGTAGAAATTTAAAACATTGATTTTTACCATTAAAATCTTCGATTTTTATTTAGCGTTGATGATCTATATGAAAAGAGAATAATAGTTACAAGTAATAATAGTTTGAAGACTTTTATTTTTACTTTTGCCATTTATGATCTATTTGAAAGGAGTTTATTAATATTTTTACCATTTATGTAATAATAATTTCAAGACTTATTTTATTTTTACCATTAAATTAATAATAGTTACAAGACTTGTATTTTTATTTTTACCATTAAACTTCAAATCTCTCAACCAGCATAATAAAATAAAACATCTCATTGGGACTTGAACTCAAGACCTCTTATACTCTACACAAGAATCTTACCACTAGCCTACTTTTTATTTTGTGATTTAAATTTAGCTAAGTCCTTAAAACAAAACATTCACAAGAGAGTTATACATTTTTTAGTGAAAACTGACCAAAATAATTTCATGTTTAACCTGGAGTACATAAAGAACGACTCAACACCGATCACATTCTAATTGAAAATTTTTATTGAATATAGATTGACGTATCCCAATGTCGTTTGAGAGCGACCACTAGCCTACTTTTTATTTTGTGATTTCAATTTAGCTAAGTCCTTAAAACAAAACATTCACAAGAGAGTTATACATTTTTTAGTGAAAATTGATGAAAACAATTTCTTGTTTAACCTGGAGTACATAAAGAATGACTCGACACTGATCACATTCTAATTGAAATTTTTTATTGAATATAGATTGACCTATCCCAATGTCGTCTGAGAGCGACCAAAAAGCTTATGAGGCTTTAGAGAAAACCAACCAAGCATTAATGCAGGAAATCGCTGAATAGCCCAAGTCCAATAACTTAAGAAAGAATCCATGGAACAAAATAAACAACATGAAATAGAAAGCTCGAAAAGCAAGATTAGTTCTCGGTCAACTCGACATCAAAACCAAAGAAAGGAAAAATGTAGATCAAAAAATAAACGACGAAAAGATTCATCATAAGAGAGTGAGACTTCCAGATCAAGCAACTTTGACACTTCTGAATCAGAATCTTTGGAAAACACGTCAAGTAAACAAACACAACGGGAATTAGATAATTTTGCTCGTAAGATCAAGCTTCCCGAATATAATGGTGATATCGGTACATGCTAGGAAGCCGAGCAATGTTTAACGGTTAACCAGTCTAGAAAGATATTTTGACCTGCAAAACACAAGTAGTTATGCTAGGACTAGGATTGCCGCCTATCAATTGAAAAGTAGTGCGTTAAATTGGTGGCAAGACACAGTCCGATCTTCAAAACTATGGGCCAACAAAACAAGATGGTCACAATTTAAACGATTATTTGAACAGAAATACCTTTCTGATTACTTTCTACAAGAAAAGAAGAATGAATTCTTTGAACTAAAACAAAGGCTTCAATCTATGAATGAATACAAACAAAACTTTGAAAGACTTATTAGGTTTGTGCCATTCATTGACGGGCAGGGCCGTGTTGTTAGATTCATAATTGGTTTGAGGGAGGAATACAAAGCTCCCGTATGGTGCGGCAAGCCAACTTAGGTAGATGAAGCAGTGCAAATCGCTGAAAAATTTGAAACCTATCATCGAATCGCAAGACAGAAAAGGGAAAATCGTAGAAGACAGAGAAGAATCATATAAGAGAACTTTCAAGCCAGGAAGACACTTTTCAAATCAGAGCTCAGCCCAATGTCGATCCACCAAAATGTTTCATTCTAACAAAAATAAGACTATACCCTCCAAAATCCAATGTTGGACTTGTGGTGAGCATCATTTACAACAGTATTGCCCTCATTTGCATCCTCATTGTGGTAAATGTGGTCGAAACCATCGTAAAGATGATCATACATGTAAACGACAACAATACCCAAATCAAGATGGCAAGGATTCTGCTCCCACAAACATGAAGATTTATGCTGCAATAGATACTGGTACCGTACACTACCAACCTTCTCTAATTGAAATTAAGGGTTCTATAAATGGTCATACCATTGTTTTTCTTGTTGATTCAGGAAGTAGTCATAATGTTATTTCTCCTAGGGCTGTAGCAAAACTGAAGATTGCATCTAAACCAATAGAACCTTTAGTTGTTGAAATGGCAAATGGTAGAGTAGTTAGACAAACTAGTGCAATTATTGAAAATCTAAAATTTAAACTAGATAACTTTGTAACACATGATCAATTTCACATACTGAATCTTGGTACATACGATGCTATACTAGGTATGAGTTGGCTAGAGAAAAACAATGCTTTCCTAGGTTGTGAAAACAAACAAGTTATCCTAAATTCTAACATGGGGACATGTTGCATTTTACAGGGGGAGAGGAGAAAAGACCTCTTCACATTAAAACTATTTCAGCCATGCAAGTCAAGCGTAGGGCAAGGAAAAAATGTAAAATATTTTGTGCAATGCTTTTTCAAACAGGAGATAAATTTAAAATGGACATTAATATTAAACCTGTGGTACAAGAATTCAAAGATGTATTTCCTGAGGAATTAAATAATTTACCCCCTAAATGATCCGTAGAACATGCAATTGACCTAGTTCCCGGGGTAGAACTTGTTTCCAAAGCTTCGTATCATCAATCAATCCCTGAGTTAACCGAACTAAAAATTCAACTAACACAATAACTTAAGGTAAGATAAGACCAAGTGTCTCTCCTTGGGGTGCACCAGTATTATTTGTCAAAAAGAAAGACGGAACCATGAGATTATGCATAGATTACAGACAACTTAATAAATTAACCATAAAAAATAAGTATCCTTTACCACGTATTGATGACCTCCTTTCAATTAACACAATAACTTAAGGAAGGTAACATAAGACCAAGTGTCTCTCCTTGGGGTGCACCAGTATTATTTGTCAAAAAGAAAGACAGAACCATGAGATTATGCATAGATTATAGACAACTTATTAAATTAACCATAAAAAATAAGTATACCAAGTATTGATGACCTCCTTGATCAATTACATGGTGCCAAATGTTTTTTTAAAATAGATCTAAGATCAGGATATCATCAAATCCGCATCAAAGAATCTAACATTCCCAAGATAGCATTTCAAACACGATATGGCCATTATGAATTTGTAGTGATGCCTTGTGGTCTAACCAACACACCTGCAACCTTTATGACCTTGATGCATGATATCTTCCGACCATTTCTGGATGTATTCGTGATCATTTTTTTAGATGATATCTCAATGTACTCAAAGAATGAGGAAGAGCATGAACAACATCTTAGGATGGTACTAGAAACCTTGCGAAAGAATAAGTTGTATGCCAAACTTGGCAAGTGTGAATTCTTCAAATCAAAAGTATCTTACCTAGGGCATGTAGTTTCTGAGAAGGGTATTTCATCTAACCCTGCTAAAATTAAGGCAATTCAATATTGGCCTATTCCAAAGGATGCTCACGAAGTCAAAAGTTTTCTAGGATTGTATGGGTTTTATTGTCGTTTTGTTAGGAACTATTCCAAAATAGCTGCACCTTTGACCGATCTAACCAAGAAAGAACAAAGCTATAATTGGACCCCAGAATTTGATAAAGCTTTCAATACACTAAAGACTATTAACATCTGCACCTATTCTTTGTATTCCAAATTTTAGCAAGCCTTTTGTGGTGATCACCGATGCATGTGATACATGTATCGGTGGTGTTCTAATGCAAGATAATTGAGTAGTGTGTTATGAATCTAGAAAATTGTTACCAATTGAAAGAAATTATCCGATCCATGATCTTGAATTATTAGGCATTGTCCATGCTTTAAAAGTGTGGCACCATTATTTATTAGGGAATAAGTTTATATTAAAATTTGACCATCGTAGTCTCCAACACATCTTTACCCAACCTCACCTTAACATGAGACGAAGAAGATGGATGGAACTCTTAACTGAATATGATTTCACCATCCAATATGTTCTTGGAAAAGAAAACGTAGTGGCAGACGCTTTAAGTTGAAAACGACTATGTTCTAATGCTGTAACCTTGGAAAGAAGTCAATTTGAACAAGACATAAAATCCATGTTACCTACTGATGATTATTTCCAACTGATTTATGAAGGTCTGCAAAATCAATCCCCTAATATCCATCTAAAGGATTGAATAGAACATTATTTGCTAAATAGCAATGGTCTCCTCTGCCTCAAAGGAAGATTATGCATTCCCAATCTACCCAACCTTAAATTACAGATATTGAAAGATTCTCATGACATACCAATAGCCGGACATCCTGGATTCTAGAAAACCTATCTTTCCATCAAGAAAAACTACTTTTGGCCTCAAATGAAGACTGAAATCCGTACCTATATTCAACAATGTTTAACTTGTCAAAAGGTAAAAGCAGAACAATGTAAACCTCGAGGCCTCTTGCAACCCCTGTCTATCCCAAATTGGAAGTGGGAGTCAATTAGTATGGACTTTATTACTGGGCTAGCTTGAACACGTAAAGGACATGATTCTATTTTTGTAGCAGTGGATAGATTAACCAAGATGACACATTTCCTACCTATCAAAATAAAGTCTTCTGCTTCTGATATTGCCCATATTTTTGTCAAAGAGATTGTTAGGTTACATGGTCTTCCAAAGAATATTATTTTGGATCGAGATCCTAGGTTTACATCTTTTTGGAAATCTCTATTTACAGAACTTGGTACCCACCTAAATTTTAGTACTGCCTATCATCTTGAGTTTGATGGTCAAACTGAAAGGGTTAATAGAATCTTAGAAGATATGTTGCGAATGTATACCATGGATAAACCTGGGTCATGGGAAGATTATTTACACTTAGTAGAATTTGCATACAATCAAGGGTATCATTCAACCATTAAGATGTCACCTTTTGAAGCTGTTTATGGTCGAAATCGTAATACACCCATTTCATGGTCAGATCCTGTCCACAAGGTCTGGTATGAGAATGAAAATTTGTTAGAAATGGAGGCAATTATTCATAAAGCCAAGCAAAATATGAAGGCTGCCCAAAATAGGTATAAAAGTTGGGCTGATGCTAAGAGGTCTAATCAAGCTTTTGAGGTTGGTGAACATGTTTTTCTTAGAGTGAAACCCAGAAGGAGTTCATTAAAACTTGGTAAATATTCTATAAGATAGCTCCTCAATTTTGTGGACCTTTTGAAATATTAGAAAAACTAGGTGATGTTGCTTACAAACTTGCCTTACCTCCTTAGTTACAAATCCATAATGTATTTCATGTGAGTTTACCTAAGAAATATGTATATAATGCAGATCATGTTATTGATTGGAAAAACATTTCTATTGAACCTTCTTGTGAATTTAAGATTGAACCAGAAAAAATAATTGAAAAAAGATCTAGAATATTGAGAAATAAGGTTATAAATGAAGCAAAAATTAAGTGGAGTCATTGTGATAATGATAGTGCTAGTTGGGAAAATGTTGATTTTATTAAGGATCAATATCCACATTTGTTTAACTAAAGTTGTTATATTTGTATGTCTGGTACAAAAAATCATCAAGCTACTGAGGGCGGTAGCTAAATTACAGGGGGAAAATTGTTACAGGACTTTTTCCTAGGGAAAAATACATTGCAATAAAATAATGTAAAATTAATTAGCAAACATTATTGTTGTGAAAGGGGTGTGGCTTTTGTAACCATCCTTTGGAATATTATATAAACCCGTAAATTAGTGGAAATGGGTGAACGGAAAAGTGGAAGAAAAAGGAATACAAAATTTGGAAGGCACACAAGAGTGAAGGTTTTTGGTTCTGGCTAGCATTTAAACATTTGGAGGAGCACACATCGTGTGTCCAACTCAGGGTACAATGTACACCCGGGAGTGTCTTGGCTAGGGCTATGTTTATGTTGTAAAGACAGGTTGGTTCTGTGTAAGAACTGGATCCTCCGGGGGTGTTTGTGCCGGGAAAGTCAGGGTTAGTAACCCTATCTCTGTGTGCAGGATAGCTGCTTCCAGAAACTATTAAAGATATGTATCATTTTCATTGCAGTATAATTTAATTATTCTCTATGTTAATTTACTGTCTATTGTCAATATTATAGATTTCCTCATTTTGATATTCACATTATTATTCAAATGATTAATTATTGATGCTGCTTTCATTTATTAAAGTTTCAATTAATACATGTCTTTTGCTAATTAAATAAATTGCAGCATTTATTTCATTTTTCACTACTGGAAATAATTAAGTTGTGTTTATTCATAGTCTGGAAAATAGTTTGGTTTCAAAAGGTCTTGACCCTGTTGATCTTGTCATAGAGCTGAAAAAAATTAAAAGACAAGAGGGAGAGTCAAGCAAGGATTTTGGTCACAGGGTTGCTATTGCTCTTTCCCGTACTCTTGAAGGTTTCAGACCTAACATTCCCGCTTGCATTGATATGTTTTTCGAAGCATATGAAACTGGATTGAGTTATGTGCGGGAAGATTTCAAAATAACAAGTATGTGGCAGGCATATTTTTCCCTAGACTCCATGTAGAAAATGAGAGATGACTACATAAAGGGTTTGTTATCCACAAGTGCATGTGTTGTTGGTAATACGCATGTTGATCTGAACAGCAGCAGCGTGGATACATGCAATCAGGGGAATGCAACATTAGATGATGATGATTGTGTAGTCAGGAGGGTAGAAAGTGAAGTTGGTGCATTATATAATAGTGATGCATATGATGAAAGTAGTGTATGCACCAGCCTTCTGTTAGATAGTTCATCAAGTGAAAATGATAATGATAGATCCAATGATGACTTCCAATCTAATGCTGAGGTATGTGGTTCAGTGAACAAGGAGGATGATGTGTACAACGATGAACAGTCAGTAGGATCAGCTCATGAGGTTGATCATGTTGAGTGTACACAGGTAAATGAATTAGATTGTGAGCAAGGAACTTGTTTCTTTGTTGATGTATTACCCTCCTTTGTTCCTGTTTGTGACGAGGAAGTAGTTAATATTTGCTTGCATGAGGTAGATGTAGAGGTGGCTGCACATGATGATAATTGATCAGAGATAGTTGTTGGTGCAACCATGGAGTTTCAGTGTGAAGAGGTTGCCCTGGGTTGTGAAGATGGTGATCACGTGGATGCATATGAGAACTTGTTTCTTTGGTGCAAGGTATGTTGTCCTCCTCATGCAGAGTGTGCTTCATCCAAGCCACTGAAAAATGATAGAGATGAAGGAAGAAGATACATGTTAGCAGTCTATTTGCAGTAGCATGTATGACACAACAGATTGTCAGGGTGGACTTGAAATAGAGAGACAATTGGAAGAACTTAGTTCTTCATGTGAGGTGTTTCATGGTATTGATTTGTGTGTTGATGGTTTGGATTGCAACCTGAGTCATGCTTATGATTCAGAAATCAAAAGTTGTAGCATCACATATGAAAGTTGTGTTCAAGAGCTTGGTGGAAATACAAATAAATACGAGTCTTTCCACTTTGATATGGAATGTTTATCAGTTCTTGGATGTGTTGGTGCTGCAGTAGAGGTTGAGTCCTTTGTATGGGACATTGATGTGAATGAGTAGTGAGGCATGTGTATGCTTGAACTTCAACAAATGGCAGCCCAACTTGAAGGTATATCGATGTTGGAGTCTTTCCAGTTTGCTTTGCAAGATGAAGTGTCTTCTCTTGTGGATCAACAGTGCATTCAGGCATAGTTCTCCTTGCCATGTGAATTGGAGGTGTTCTTCTTTTCCCTCAATTTTCATGAAGAGGTCAGCAGGGATGACATTGTGGTAGTTGATGATGGATGCTTCCTTCCATATGTCTCTTTTGGTGTTGACCTGGTTATATATTTTTCACTTTTTGTTGTTGGGAACAAACATGATGTAGTATGGAATAGGTTGAGCACCTATTATTTGTGGCTGCCCTATAGTAGTGTTTTCAATGGTGAAATATGTCTTCACGTCATGTACAATGATTGCAGATTGGTGCACGCATATGAAAGACTTTAGTTGTTCCAACTGGGTGAAAAGTGCAGATTTGGTTTGAGGGAGATCAATTCTTTCATTCAGCTTGTCTTTGACAGAGGCAAGTAGTTTCAATCACCTGGGGCAGGTTTGACCTGTAGCGTGTTAAACTTTTGAATATAGTCAATTCCTCTTTTGTGTCCTCATGCTTATGATTGTATGTTGTCTTGTATATACACCCTCGTTGTAAATGCGTTGTTTCCTTTGTTCGTTTTAGCCTTTTGGTTTGCCCAAAGATTTGTGATTCTCATTGTGCCACTGCTTGGCACACGTCCCCAACCAGAGCCAGTGTTGACACCCAGGTTTTTAGTCTCATATTTGCAAAATCTTGCCAAATTCCTCAAAATTTTCTTAAGGGGTCCCTGTGCCTTTACCCTGATGCATGTTGCTAAACCCCTCATTTTGGCTAAGTTTGAAACCTTGAAAACCCTGAAAAATTGGTTAAGTTTGAAATCTGATGGATCCTCCAAATTCTAGTTTCTGCATTTCAACTCCTATGGATCCAAAACCCCTCTCAAACATCTCGACAGTATATTTTAAAATAATTTAAAGTAAAGATATTTTAAAATATACTGTCTCGTCGGGATTTCGGGACTCGCAAGGACTTTTGGACTCGGTCCCTGCGGGATTTTGAGACCCGAGCGGATTTTTGGACCTTTTCCAAAAAAGTCCAAAAGTTCTCAGTCCTCCCGCGAACCCGGTCCTCACTTTCTCTTGCCCCCTGTGGTATACTAAAAAGGTCTCGGCGGGACTCCGGGGCTCGATGGGACTTTTGGTCCTTGTCCAAAATCCCTTTGCGACCCTAGGATCTGCTAGAGAGTTCAAAATCTTCTCGGACCGCTTGAATTTTTAAGTCCAATTTGGAGATGCAAAAAATTGAGTTTTAAGTAATTTTTTGAGGAAAGGGATAAGTATTTCATGCAGTTTCGAGTCAAACTTGTTGGGATTTCAGGATCCGATGGAGCTTTTGGACTTTTTTCAAAAGGGTCCAAAAGTCCTAAGTCCTCCCACTGACTCGACACCCGTTGAAGAACCAGGTACGCCCAGAAACGCGCCAACAACTTTCAGGATCATCATTAATGCGAAATGGGTAGTTGAAATTTATGTTTTTATTGCAGTTGGTGTGGTTGTTGGGGTTTTTCCCACCCATTTCATTCTCAAATCCGAGTTGTGAAGGCTATAAATAAAAGATTGGAATTCATTTCAAGGGTTGGTCGTTGAACCAATTGCTTGGTCTGGAAAGCCTACGGGAGATTCTAGGGCATCAAGCAGAGCATAATGTCTGAACTGGGAACGAAAGGATGTGTCTAGCAGAATGGAAAGGTTTTCATTGAATATTCTCATATCATGGTATGTCTCCAGGATACTTTGTAATGATTCAGGGGGATATTGAATCGCAGTTTTGTATTCTCCTTTGCCACATTTGGTGGCACGAATGTAACAAAAGTTGGATAATGTATGACAATATTTAAATCATGCAAACCTTTTGTATGGGTCTTTCCTTTGTTATGTGTGGATTATTGCAGTTGTATTTGGGATTAATAAGTATGTCCATTGTATGAAATGTATTTCAGATTTGTATGTGTGCAACTCATGATTCTGTTGATATTTTGCTAGATGTGTTTCTTTCCATTTGTTGTTCATGACTCAGTTGCCCAATAGAGTAGGCACCGATCCATATTGGGAATGGATCAATCATCATTTTAACCAAGCCCTCGTCTTGTTAGCTGTAGGAGTAGGTTTAGTTTAGGGTTTCTCATGTTGTCTATGATTCAGTGTAATAACCAGGGATAAATCTGAAGTGATGCCAAACAACTTGAATAATTTGTGAACCATGAACATGTATGCCTACACTGTGTATCTTGTGTATGTAAAGTAAAACGGAGTCATCTTAAGGAATGTGATGTAATTATATTTGGGTGCAAATGCATAGTGCAGTAATCAACTTAATCAAAGGCCTGCACAGCTAGTTTGTCTTGACCTAGTGACAACTTTGGGGGTCAAGTGTACATTGGGTATGGCTGTGTTTGTTTATTTATGTTCTATTTCATGCCTCTAGGAATATCCCTCCTAGGTCTAGCTGAGCCTGAAGTGCAGAGGAGTATACCCACTCCTGTCAATTGACCAAAATCGCCCTTGACTTGATAAACCTCTTTCAATCACCTTGACAACACCCCTGGCCTGGGTGATTGTGAAATGTTTTAGGGTTTTGGGTTGTAGTGATTTTGGGAACCAATAGCGGGCTCAATGAAACTCAAGATGTAGTCCACACGAGCCCACCATTCATCATCTAGAATCAATGATTGGACCTTTAGGCCCCCCTGTGACTTTGATTGCCTCCACACACTCCATTGGTTGTTAATGACCATGGTGCTCAATGCCTCATAGCCTCAGAAGTCGTCTCAAAATGATTGTGTGTGATGCGAATTGAATCTCAATGACCTAATGTAGTGTAAAAAATAAGTTACTAACAAATTAAAATTTAATTAAGTAAATGTGTCATAAATTAAATTTAAAATAAATATTGAATTTTTTATAAATTCACCTTCAACAACTCCAAATTGGAGAAAGGATTGAAGATGCCTTGTGACATGATGGTTTGTCACAAACATCTAAATCTCCTCACCCTTGATGTATATTTCTTTCACCCACTCCATTTGAGTGCCAATCTTTTGCATCACCAAGTTGAGGAAGTGGACGCTACATGGTGTCCAAAAATGGTGCTCATACCTTTCCTTAACCAAAGCACCTGCTCCTCTACAACTTTTTGCATTGTCTGTTAAGACTTGGACAATGTTCTCAACACCCATTGTCTCTATGGACTCAATGAGGATTTTGGAAATGGAGTTTGCATCTTTCACTTGCCTCTCACAATCAACCAACTTAAAATATATTGCCCCTTTAGGGCACACTACAATGACATTTATTAAATGCCAGTTTTTGCGATCTTTCTATGCATCAAACACAATGGACACTTCTATTTCAACCCATGAATCTTTGATTGGTTTGAGTGGTGTCTCTACATTTTTTTTTTCTCTTGCCAATAAGGTGGTGCACACCTTCTCATACCTAGGACCTATGTAACCAGAGGGTGTTTGACTGATTGCCATCATGATTTCCTACCAATATGGTGATTTCACCAAGTTGAAAGGAAGACCATTGGTGTAAATGCAATGTGCAATTTATTTATCTGCATTGTCCCTCGCCTCATTTTGAAATGCCTTCTCCAATAGGCCTCTTATGCGGGAAGAAAGAGAGGGATCTTCTTCTTGGATATATGATGTCTCCAAGATAGGATTTGGGGCAGCTACTATTGAAGGAGACCTTGTAGATGGCCTCCACGATCCTTTCTTTGCTAAAGGATGAGATTTTAATTTTGCTCTTTCACTCACAACATCAACTACTTCCTTTTCTCTAATATATGTCATAATTTGTTCCTTCGACCACCCCTTGTTTGGCCCTTGACAAACTCTAATTCCATGGCCAGTCATAGCACATATGCGAGCTTTCACTCGGCTACATGAGCTATTATACTCCAACTTGCATTGACTACAATGCCAAAGAAAAGCCTCACCTCTTGGAAGTTGTTCAATCATCGTAACATATTTCCATAGAGGTGATGCTTGATCATATTTGAAATGTCTATTTGCTTCTGGGGTCACTAAACTTGAACTAACATGTATTTTGAATAAATGGCTATTATAAGAAAAATTACAAAAAATTGAAAATGTAACCCTAGTAAATAAAACAAAAAGCAAAAATACAAAATGTTTTAAAAAAAATCTAAAGAACTTGATTTAAAAAAAAAAATTGAAAAATTCTTACAAAATACTTACCTTTGATTGATAAATGTCCTTTGTGCAAGCTAGATCCCTCTCGTGGCACTTAGCAAACATCTTTGGCACCTTTGCAATCATTCACCTTCAAAAAAAATTAGCAAGCTTAAAAGAATGCAAAAATGACAACTTTCAACTATATTAGATGTTTGTGTGGGCTTGTGTTTGTGAAATGAATCAATAGCAAATGTTTTGAGGCACTTTTAGGTTTTCAATCATGTTTTAGGGTTGGGAAATGATTTTTTTTTATTGATAAAAAGGGATGGATTTGATGATTTTTAAATTAAAAAATGTTGTTTTTAATTACGGGTTCCACCAAGCGTGGCCTGACACGGACCCATCACCCTTAGTACATTTGGGACACACCCATAGGGCACTCGGGGCGGCAAGGCTGTGCCCTGGTCATCTCGTCTATGAACCGGTGCCTATTCCAGCACCAAAACCTATCCTGTCTGGCAACGACAAGAACCCAGTAACATAGGTTCCTGGTGAAGTCTATTGTATTGGACTATAAGACCATTTGGTTTGTGATTGGTATTAAGGCTTCAAGGCCCCGATTATAAAGCCAAGCGACTTGTTGTGACTTGTAACTATTGTCGATGTATAATATACATCATTTCTCTATTTGTCTGCTGTATATTTGGAATTTCCCATTGTGTGATTAGTTCTGCACTAAGAAGCTGAATCGGCTTGCCTGGAAGCCGATTCTAGGTACGAAACGTCTCGGAATTGAATTCAGGTCCGATTCGCCTGTGGGCACGCACAGGGTTCGTGATTTGGACTCTTGAATCGATTCCGCCATTTTCATTTTGTACCTGGGCATTCCAGAGGTTGACGTGGCGATTCAGCGCCGATTCCAACTCGATTTAGAGGTTTTCATTGACTCTTTGACCTCTGAATTCCTGGATGCGAATTGACTTGCTGGACGCGATATTTTCTGCCGACGGGATTTTTTCAGAGGATTTTGAGAGTCGTATTTTGAAGAGGTGTTTCAAAGGGATTATTTCCACCAACGGGATCCATTTCAGAGGTTTCTGCTTTTGCTTCGAAGACCCAGATGAGGTATTTACCTATTCGAAGATGCTTTAACATTGTTACGTTTGTTTTAACATTTGTTTATCGTTATTTATTGTTTAATATTTATTATTTAACTATTTAATATTTATAATTAATTAATTTATTATATTTAAGTTTTAACTATAAGTCTGTAAGTTTGTAACATATTCAGTATTCTATATTAATATTATTAATATTAACTGTTTATTAAAATTCATATGTTACTGAAATATTAAGTTTGTAAGTTTGTAATATTAACTGTAAGTTTGTAACATACTAAAATATGATTCTATATGTTTGTTAAAATTAAAAATATGATACTAAATACTAAAATAGTAAATATAAAATACAATATGCAGTATACTATATCGAATTAGTATATTATATTTCAGATTTTGAAACTTGTAATGGTTTTGTTTAGCATATGTGGTATTGATATTCTCAGATTTTGAAGATAATTCTGTTATTTAGGCGATATATATATATAATTTTAATTTTTAATATGTATTTTGTACTAACATACCCAAAACCCCCCCCCCCCCCCCCCCCCCCCAAAAAAAAATGCCGTACCGACGTACCGTATCCGAACTCGAACCCAATTCCGATTTGGCAACTTAGGTTCTGCATGTCAGTGCTTGATGGTTGGATAGTCTTGTAACTATTGTTGATGAATAATATACATCATTTCTCTCTTTTTTTTTTAAAATGCTGTGACCGGCGACACTGGTGCGACACGCCCTCCGGCTCCATGCGAATGCTTTTGCCCAGAGCAATGAACCGGTGAGGCCACAACACGGGGGACCTCATCCCCTAGCAAGAACACTTCAAACCCGCGAGCTCGTTGGCCCAGCGAAGGCGTAAAGCTTGCGAGCTCGTTGGCCCAGCGGCGGTTTGAACTCTGGTGGCTGCCAGTACAACCGAGCAACTTAACCACCGAACCACGCCCTTATTGGCTCATCATTTCTCTATTCATTCTGCTATATATTTGGAATTTCCCATTGTGTGATTATTTCTACATATTAGTGCTGCATGGTTGGATAGTCTTTCATTAGACCCTCCATCTGTGACTGCATCAGATAAGCATGTAGGATTAGGATGGCCCATTTCTTATTCAGTTATTTATTTCCAAAGGCAACAATAGCAAGGACAAAAATCTAGAGAATAGAGATAGCTGAATTATAATCTTGCTGATATTGCTTGGTCTGTAGTCGAAACTTGAAAGTATTAGTTTGTTTTGGTTTTCTCCATAAAGCAACAACCAATTTTACAAGAGACGATTTGGTTTTCCTCATGTTTTGATCTCAATTCTTAATCTCTGTGCTTTTTTATCTGTTGTAGGAAAGAATGCCATTTGATGATTGGGAACTGCTGCAGAAGTTTTGGGAATGTTTCTCATGGTGTTGAACTAAATGCACACTATAAGGAACTGTCGTGGTAAAGATCCCTAATGTATTTTAGGATTGCAGATATACTAGAAGACTGCTTATTGAAGAATCAATTAATTGTTCATAGATTTATATGCAATATGTTGCTGCAATCAGTAAGTTCTGCAACAACATGGCACAGTTTGCAAAAGGTGAATTCTAAACTGAATAACACGAGATGAGTATACTGCCTCTCTGGAGCATTATTTCAGATTATTACTATAGCAGACAAATGATGGGCTATCATGGTTAAATGATTTCCCTATTTTTGTATTGTCCTAGAATCTGCTTTCTGAAGCAACTAGAGATTTGTGATATAGCAGTTCAATATCATTTGTCATACTGAACTGATGTACAAGCAGCATTTTTGTCAATAATATATCTGATTCATGGCCAAGATTTAACATACGGGAGGCATTGTGGTACTATTGTAACCTTCTCCTGAGGGTTTGAGAAAACATTTTCAGTTGGAATAGAAAGAATTATTTTTCAGAGCCTTCTAATTAGAACTGTTTAGCCTACTCTATTTTTTATTGGCAACTGGTTGTCATAGATTGATTAGACACAATATATCCGTGACTCTGTAAATTAACTTAGAATTTACTAATAATGTTACTTGTGATTCACAGCTTTTATAATGAGATATTCGTAAACGAGAAGCTGTTTCTGAATTGGATTTGGAAAAATCATACAGCATCTAGAGGATTCTCCACGCTGATCTATAAATTGTGCTTGCTTACCACCAATGGTATTACAGTGTTGTGGATTTTCAATAATGTTTTATGGGTGGTCCGTGCTGGCAATGCCATTTCTAAATTATGAAGTGTTCTTGAGAGTATTTGGTTGAAAATTTGTACCTTCTTTCCTATTTTATATCTGATTTTATGTTTTCCATTTTGCATATAAAAAATAAGTGATGCAGTATAATTCTGAAATAAAGCTCACAGGTGGCTGCTAGCAAGAATCTTTTAATTCTTATAGCTACTCAACTGAATAATTTCAACGTACTATGTTGATCCATAGACAAATAAAAGAGATGCAGCATAAATTGTCACCGATGATACTGAATTTTGATTGAGATTGAAACTCTCAAGGATTTTTAGTGTTGCGTAGCATGCTAAACACTGACAAGTTTACACAATAATCAGTGCCACTCACTCAGCTGCCTACAGCTTTTTCTCTTATATACGTTTGTTGGTTGAGCAATTGAGTTACCTTCTCACTGCTGTGATTGTTTGATGTTTTAAGCCCAACATTGAATTTGCAAAGCAAGTGATGTCAAAGGTTGACTGTTAATATCAGGGTGATGGCACGGATAATTCTCTTAAATGTAATCTTATTCTCTATGTAATTAGGCTTAAACCAATTTATTTTGCTAGTCATCATTCACCTTAAAAGTGTTCTGGGTTTCAGGTTCTCACCAAACTAGTTGTAGCAGAGCCTTCATGAAATCGGTTGGAGAACAACTCTGTAGGCCTTCGAGGGTTTGAACTTGGTTGAATAAGCCTTCTAAGGTTTGAACTTGGTTGAATAAGCCTTCTAAGGTTTGAACTTGGTTGATTGACCACATCCCAATAGGCCTGTAAACATCTTTGAACAAAATTGAAATCTATATCCTTCCTGCAAAAGTCTGGCATTCAATAACTTGGTTAATCTGATTCCTTTGAGATTCCCTCTTTTGCCTCCTTACACCTAAGTTTGGTAACTTCTCCTCCACTAGAGTAGCTTAGTCAAGATTTTTTCATTTTTAGTGAATCATGTGTGCATGGGCATCCTGTTGTAATTTGAAACTCCATAGTATAAGTAGGGTCTTCTGAGCAAATTCTGTTGGTGTTTTTCTGGCTTATTGTTCCTTTATTTTGGTTTCTCCACACATGGACAGTTATTTTGGATAACTGATTCCAATTTTGATTGGAGGGGCATCATATTCTTGCCTAATGTTATTTCACATCATCTTAATGAACACCATTGATATTGTCTTTCCTCGTATCACAAGATTATGATAGACTTTCCATTGGGACACATCTGTAGAGAAAGCAAATAAGCTGTAACGAATGAAAGAAATAAGGATCAAAATCTATGTAGGGAAAATGAAAATGTAGAGAATTCATTTTATAGCATCGAGGGTCCCTAGAACTTGTGTTTCTTAGGAATGAAAATTAAGCAATATTTGAGGATTGGAAAGGTATCGTTTGTGTAGACACCCAAAATTGACCCATGTCAGCATCTAGGTATTTCATTGCATTTTCCATTGCATCTCTGCATCACATGCATTATCTTGTTTAACACACTTGTAAGCAAACCCTAATCATTTCTCCTATTCATTTCCGTCATTCTTCACGATTAATTAAATAAATTTTATTTATTTGATTAATCGCCTTGTTATCCTTCTACCTTCTTCACTTGCATTTATTCATCCCCTATTAATAATTAAAAAATTTTAATTATTTAATTATTATTATTCATTTCCTCTTAACAAATAAATAAAATTTACATTTTATTTATTTTATCACACATAGCATATGAATTATTTACTTAATTCATATTCCTCGCCACCTCCCTCACAAAATGAATTAAATAAATAAATTTAATTCATTTCTTCACATTGATTTCCCAAAAATCTTCCACCGTTTATCACATGCATTTCCCTCGCACCGTTGATCTAAAACCTTCCAAAAAACACTCACGCTCTCTCACATATAAGCCCTACAATTACTCATTTGTAACTCTTGGTCATTGCATTTTGAAAGTGGAGTGAAACCATTTGCTTTTTGGTTTTGTGCATTCACGACAATGGCCATGGAAATACACTTGAATCCTCATCAAATTTCTTTGAATCTACCCTTGCATGTTTGAATCTCTCTTGCATTTTTTGATCATACTTTGCAGCTTCAATGGATTTGGTTGCATGGAGAAGCAACCCACATTTCAAACAAGATATCGTTCAACCCAGGTGATGTTGTTTTGATTTGCATGTCTTCATTTAGTTTTTGGGTTTTGATTTCTTGAGTTTGGGTTGGATTTTGATCTTTGTTTTGTTTTGATCTTTGTTAAATTCTACCCAACACAAAATGACATGTCCGATGGGACCAGTCGTCTGGTCTTATTTTGGTACTAAAAATTGTATTTTCTAAGTTCAGGTTCAGGGCAAAATCGCATTTGGGGTGAAAAGTCGCATTTGAGCGACAAAAACTCGCACTTGAAGGATCAGAAGCCGCATATGGTTGGGGAAAACTCGCCTCTGGTCAGTCTACAAGCACATTTGATGAGCAGGAAGTCACATTTGGTTGCATGAGTCGCATCTAGTCTAGGTCTAGGATTTTCATGGTTGACTTGAGTTTTCTTGCAAGTTTTCATCATTTGGGGTCTTTGCATGTGGGTGGTATGTCATATTAGATTCAATCTTATGGCCTCTTGAGTCATTTTAGGTAGTTTTCTTCAAAGATCTCTAACAACCATTTAGCATAACTCAAAATCTCTGGTATTTTCACAAAAATTAGGACATGGGTATCATAAAATCCTTCTTTTTAGGTGTTCTAGGATCTCATATGTCACATGCAGAGACATGCAAGATGTTTTGGTATTAGATTTTTATAACCCTACAGGCAGAATGCGCATTGGATCAACAGAACATCACATATGAATAACAGAACATCGCATTTGGCAAATGGGAACTCACAGTTGGATGGCAGGTAATCGCATATGGTAAGCCTGCATGCGTATTTGATACATAGAAAGTCGCTTCTGGTCATTTCTATATGCATCTGGTTTCTGCTTCATAGGATTAGGGTTTTTTGGAAAATTGATGATTTCTCAGTGCAGCTTGATTAAATCATATGTCTAAGAATGGAGGCAAGCAAACTACTGATACGTTTTCTGCAGGTCTGAGTGGTCAAAGGATCTATTGTTTATCACTAGAGTAGGCACACTTCAGTTTGGTGCTTAAAATTAACAATCTGCCTTCTTTGTGTTTGCTTTTCTGGTATGATTGTCACCCAATTTAGCAATGAAAGTATCCTCTCCCCCCGCCTAACCAACGAATCTGGGGTGCATGAGAAATCATTGCTAACTCTAGGCGGGCCTGTCTTCCCATTGTGAGAAGGGGACGACCCGGGCGGAAATAGGTCAAAGACAGACCATTCCAATCCGCTTGATAAATAATGCGTTTGCGTCGAAAGTCACAAGTGACGGGTGTTGTTTTGCTATGTCGACGAATATTTCCTCCACAACCCCACAGAGTCTAACCTCTGCGGGTTGGGAAGCCTTCATTAATGGAGGGAATCACTGCATGCATAGCCACCCGAACGAAAAATCCGAACTAAAAATTGTGTTTTAATAGCCAAAAACCCCTATCTGTTGGTATAGGGGGACAAATGATTAGGCCTCTGATAGCCGTCCCACATTTTCGCAGCTTATGACAGAGATAGTAAAGTACCTCAAGATCTGCGCATCTTGAGGACTTGGAACTTGGTGTGCCTGAGAAGTGAGTGCATTGTAAGGGGAAGCCCATCCCTCAAGTTATTGGAGCTATAAAACATAAATAGGCACGGTTGGGTAAAACCACGTGGGAACCCAACAGGTACAGTCCTTGCCTAGCCATAGGTTGTAAAGTTTGAGCATGGATTATGTATGCGTGTTTGCCATTGTGTCTTCTCTGCCAAATTCACCAAAAACAATGCCTAAAACAAAAAATCTGCAACAAAATTGCCTTTTAAACCATGCAAAATTGCCTTTGAATAGTAGCCAATCGCATCTGATCAACACACAGTCGCTTATGAACATTTGCCAGTCGCCCTTGCTCCTTAGAAAATTGCCTTTGGTTAGCACACTTTCCTGCAAAAATCACTTTTGATCCACATCCAGTCGCTTATGAACCACAACCAGTTGCTTTTGCCCAACATCTAGTCGCATAGGAGCCTTAGCCACTCGCATCTGATCGACAGAATATCACTTATGAACACTTGCACATCACCTTTGGTTAGCACAGTTTACCTGCAGCATGCGTCTTTGGTCTCTGCAAAATCGCCTTTGAATCACAGTTGCTCCTTTTTGGCCTAATTCCAGTCGCTTGTGATCTATTCTCAGTCGCTTATGCACAGTAGCCCATCGCTTATGCGTTATCCCTAGTCGCCTTTGGTTTATCAGTCATTGCTTATGAATTGTAGAAAATCGCCTCTGGAATATCCTTAGTTGCCTTTGCATTAGTGCCAATCGCATCTGAAGCACAGAACATCGCATTTGGTTTTTCATAGTCTGCAAACTATCCTCCTGGTTAAAATCCCATTCAGTCAACTTGTCACAGTCAAGCCTGATCATTTACAGTCACCAAATCATCCTAGTCAGCTGTTTAACAACAATCAAACCAAACAATATCAACCAATCAATCCCTTTTGATTTTGGTTAGCCCATCTTTAGCCAATCTTTTTCATCAATCAATCAAATCACCTAATCAATCAATCTCTCCATCCAAAATCAGACACATCAATTAGTCTAACCAAGTCAAAATCAGCCATCAATCAAATCACCCAATCATCAACAATCTGATCAATCCATCCTAATCAATCAAATCGAAATCCAACCATCCATGTCTCAAACTAGGAGCCAATACAAAGCTGCTATGGAAGCCAACCTTAAAGAATTCCAGTCCACTCCCCTCAAGGATGCTACAAAATTCACAACCGGCATGCCACCCGATATCTTTGTACCTGAGGGTTATACCATTGGGCAATCATCTTCATCTATCTTACCTCAACAACAACATTTTTAACCCTCATCTTCTACAGTGATGCCACGACCTTTACTTGTCTATGATGATTCATCAGATGAGGACCTACAAGATCCCAAGGCTTTGCGACACATAAAATAATAAAAGCTAACCAAGAACAAATCCTTTTACAATTGATCCAAGCCAGAGTCAAACTACCTAGCGACTTTGACGTGTTTACAATCCGTAAAGAGAACCCCACCCATGTTACTACAGAGACCCTTGCTGCTGTTGTCACTATGTCTACCAAGTCTACCATACCTTCCATGCCATCCTTGTCCAGCCAACCCACTCATACACCCCAAACATTATCTGCACCTATGAGACCTAGTGTGTCACATGCTGCTACATCCATTGAGTCATTATTGACCCCATCTTATGTTCTTACCTCCATAGTCTCTAATATGAGTGGACCCTCCGTTTGTATGTCGGCTTCCATTTCATCTGCTTCCATGAGTACCATTTCCACTCAAGTCACTCAAGCCCCACCTATGTCCAATCTGAATGTGTCGCATGTTGGGTCATCCCAAATGTCTACTACTCCTCACATATCCCCGTACCACCTAGTCAACCAATCCAAACCTTGTACATCCCCATACCACCTAGTCAACCAATTCAAACCTCGTAATCCCCATACCACCTAGTCAACCAATCCAAACCTCATATATCCCCGTACCACCTAGTCAACCCATTCAAACCCCGCATGTTGCATATAATCCAAACATAACCCTCATAAATCAATCTTTCGTATCAAGTGCATCTTCTAATATCTCATGTTGATCAACTACTGTCCCTTGGACAACAACCACCTCATGTCACTCCACCATCCATCTCCCAAGGTCCATTGATCTCGACACAGCCCCCATCTTATACCAACACCACCTTTGGCTCACATGCGATACCAACCTATATTGTCAATCCAACACCTAATTCATACACATCATCCCCACTTGGTAGTCATATCCAAAACACTTTTATCCAACCTCAAGACACATATGGTCCATTATACGATCCATCACAACAACATTCATCGAGTCATCAATTGACCTATCATATCCCTCCATCAAGTCACTAGGGTCCTATGCAACAAAATCAATCAATTCTATCCCAATATGAATAGCGACTCCATCAAGTGGAACAAAAAATGACAAACATGAACATGGGCCAAAACAAGAAAACATTTTCCTTTGAGGATGTATGCTCATATCCCTTTGACAAATCTTTACAAATGATACCATTTCCCCCACACTTTGAAATACCACAATTCAATAAATATAAGGGGAGAGGAGACCCAAACGATCATCTTCGCACCTTCTATGTTGCCTTTCTCGATGTGGCCCATAATGACACATATCTTTTACGAATCTTCCCTCGAAGTCTAGGGGGCAGGCCATGGAATGGTTTTCTCACTTGCCTCCGAGCATCAAAACATTTAAGGAACTAGCACACAAATTTGTATCTCACTTTGCGTTTAACATAGAGCATGAAGTCACCATGAACGATCTTGTTAACAACAAACAACGCAATAGTGAAGCCTTTTCATCCTTTCTACAACGATGGAGAAACATGGCCAGTAAACTCTCCTGGCATATGCTTGAAAAGCAAAAAGTAGACATCTTTGTTCAAAACCTCCATCCCGAGTTGGCATTTCAATTACAAATGCACAATGCCACCTCCTTTGACGAGATTATATCTAAAGGAACCAACATCAAAAAAGCATTAATCGCAAAAGGCCTCATCAAAATCTTCAAGGAAAACAAGAATAATCCACAGTCCTCCAACGACAAATCTCGTTTTTGGAATAAGAATAAAAATGTCGTAAACGATGGAATTGTAGACGCAAAGAACGTACAAGCTGTACAAGCACCTGTCTGGGTCCAACCAGCACCTAACACATCGCCTTTCTTACCCCGTGATCAAATGAATACAAAACCAACACCAAGACGAAAATTTACCTCGTTGGGAGAACCAATTGAGATCATTCTTAGAAAACTAATCCAAGCGAGAAACATCACATTACCTGAAGTCAGATCAAATGAAGAGCCATAGTTTAAACCTCCGTGGTACAAGGATAATGAGTATTGTGAATATCACAGGGTAAAGGGACATAATACTGCTGGTTGCGTGAAACTAAACACTCGATTCAAAACCTTATCGATCAAGGACTTGTTAATGTTACATCACCAATGCAGACATCTAACTATGACCTGGATGCGTATAAGAATCCCCTTCCATCGCACGATAAAGCAAGTGCTCCCAATATTGGGAAGAATGCCAATTACATTTATGAGTCCACCATTGGCCATATCGAGCAATCTCGAATATCCACTATTACTATAAGAGGAAAAGCACCTGACTGCGCTGTCACCACTTGTCGCAGCCGCATAAGCATTCAAGGAGTACCTCCACCTGCCTTTCGTCTAAACCTTGACTATAATATCCTTGACCATCTAGGTAGAACTCCTGCTCACATCTCCATTTTAGAGCTATTGCGTATATCTCCCACTCATAAAGCTATCCTCGATAAAGCCCTACAAGAGTCCATGGTACCAAATGATATAGGAATGACACAATTCCAAGCTATGATGGCAAGTATCGCATCCCCTCATCACTTGACTTTTTTTGAATGAGACCTCACATCCTCCAACCCATCCCACCATGATGCCCTCCATATCAAAGTGTTCATTAACCAACATCGGGTTAAATGGGTCCTAGTAGATGGTGGAGCTGGACTAAACATATGTTCCTTGAAGTTAGTGAGATTGTTGGGATACATTGAGGGTTGTATTGACGCCACTAAAAGAATAACAATTAAGGCATATGATGATGGAGAAAGAGATTCAGAGGGGATCATCTTGTTGCCCATAAGAGTTGGTCCTGTTACTACTGCTACTAATGCCAAGTCCTCAATGTGGAATTGCCTTATAATATTATCCTTGGTCGTCTCTGGATCCACGCCTTAAAGGCAGTCCCATCTACATATCATCAATGCCTAATATTCCCTTATGATGGTGTAGAAATCACGATCCCCACAGATCCCAATGCCTTTGAATATTGCCGAGCATTTCAAGCCACCTATCAAAATCCCAATCGTATACCTAGCAATACTGAGGCCCATCCATCCTCGTCCTATGTGGATCCATCTGATCGAACCAAACCATCTACTAGCAAGGCTATGCCCAAGATTGAAATCAAAGAACGAGGACTTGGCGAGTATAGTTTGTAGGAATCTTGTTGTGTAGGAGCCATGCCTTTGTCTCCCAAATCATATGGTAAACTACCTATTTCTAAAGCCAGTTCATCCAAAACTACTATTGTCATCCCCCCAACTGTATTTATCTTATCAGGGTTACTTGATGATGAAGATGTGGATAGTGAGATTTCATCTTGGGTTTTCTACGATGAAAATGATCAAGTTGCTTTAGAAGTGGAAAGATACAACAATGGATTCAGAATCATTAAGAATATGGGCTATAAAGGCAAGGGAGGACTAGGGTTGCAAGAACAAGGCCCTCTAGAGCCTATCATAGTTACTAAGAAGTACAATAGACAGGTCTAGGGTACGGAAAGGAGGTCCTGCCTTCCGCAGATATTAAGTTTATCCTCAATGAAGTAGCCAAAGCCTTTGCTGCGGAAGAGGCAACTATTCAGGATACCAAACTATTCCAAGAAGCCTCCATTTTCATGCTGTCATCTGCCTCATCATCCACACTCCTAGACCTTCAACTTGTTTACCTTGACCTGATTGATTGGGACCAACAAGGGCATCTATCTTGGACACCTTTCAGAGCGATGAGGCCATAGCAGAGTTCATGGGTTTGAGGAAAGGTTTACCTTTGGGGGACCACAAAGTCAGATTCATGATTGACCTTCCTCAGCTGGCATACTTTGGTGGAAGTGTCAAATCCTCCAGTCGCAAAAGTGAAATGAATAAAATAAAAAAAGAAAGGTCACTAGGTGAAAATCGTAAGGCGCCTCTTGACTATGAAAAAATAAAAATAAAGGACGTATCCAAGGGTGAAAACCTCTTTGAGGCGCTTGAGGATGGAGGATTTGACCTTCCTGTGACCCCCGCACATCAGGAGCGGTCATCTCTGTTGGTAGAGGATTCTAAAGAAATCAATCTTAGGCACAACACAGAACCCAAAAGTCACCTTTCTAGTAGCGTCACTATTAGATGAAGAGGATGTTAACTTTATAACATTTTTTATGAAAAGGGCAATAAATTTTGCATGGACTTACGTAGATATGCCAGGGCTAGATCCTTCACTGGTAGTGTACCATCGGGCAGTATCTCCAAATGCCAAGTTGGTCAAACAAAAGATGAGAAAAATGCATCCCCAGATAGCTCTTCTAGTCAAGGCAGAAATTCAGAATCTTTTAGATGCCAAGTTTATCAAATCCATTAACTATCCTGAGTGGGTTTGCAATCTGGTGCTTGCTGCAAAGCCAGATGGATGGATCCGATGCTGTAACGACTTTAGAGATCTCAACAGGGCTTGCCCTAAGGATGACTTTCCATTACCAAGCATCGATGCAATTGTCGATCTCACAGGTGGTCATGAAATGCTTTCACTGATGGATGGGTTCCCTAGATATAATCAGATTAGAATTGCAGAAGAAGACCAACCTAAGACTTCTTTTATCTATCCATGGGGTATCTACTGTTGGGTGGTCATGCCTTTTGGCAGAAATTCAGAATCTTGCATCCCCAGATAGCTCTTCTAGTCAAGGCAGAAATTCAGAATCTTTTAGATGCCAAGTTTATCAAATCCATTAACTATCCTGAGTGGGTTTGCAATCTGGTGCCTGCTGCAAAGCCAGATGGATGGATCCGATAATGTAACGACTTTAGAGATCTCAACAGGGCATGCCCTAAGGATGACTTTCCATTACCAAGCATCGATGGAATTGTTGATCTCACAGGTGGTCATGAAATGCTTTCACTGATGGATGGGTTCCCTAGATATAATTAGATTAGAATTGCAGAAGAAGACCAACCTAAGACTTCTTTTATCTATCCATGGGGTATCTATTGTTGGGTGGTCATGCCTTTTGGCCTTAAGAACGATAGTGCAACTTATCAACGAGCTATGACCGTTATTTTTCATGACCTCTTCCATACTATCATGGAGGACTATGTGGACGACATTTTGGGAAAGTCTAAAACAAGAGAAGGCCACTTACAAGTATAGGAATAGATTTTTCACAAGTTGGAAAAATATCAAGTCAGGCTAAATAAAAAAAAATGTATCTTTGGTGTAACTTCTGATAAATTGTTTGGCTACATAGTCTCTAGAAGAGGCATTGAAGTTGATTTTGCCAAGGTAAAAGCTAGTCACTATGCCTCCGCTGTCAAATTTGAAATAGTTGCGTAGCCTACAAGGTCGCCTACAATCCATAAGCATATTCATTGCACAACTAGCAGATAAATGCCATCCTTTCCAGCATTTGCTTCGGAAAGGAGAGACCTTTAAATGGGATGACAAATGTCAGCAAGCTTTTGACCAGATCAAAGAATACCTAGCAACCGCCTGTGTTAGTACCACCTGTCTCTGATCGACCTTTGCTTTTGTATACTTCTTTAACGACAGTTGCCCTAGGTGCCCTAGGCTCAGAATGATGACACAGGAAAAGAATGTGCCATTTAGTACATAAGGACTCTTGTGGGTCATGGGCTAAATTATACAACTGTAGAAAAAGCATGATTGGCTGTGGTGTTTGCCTCTCAAACGTTGCGACATTACATGCTAAATCAGACAACAAAGCTCATATCTAGATTCGACCCACTCAAATATCTTCTTTCTAAAGCAACACTTATTGGAAGGATAGCAAAATGGGTGATGATCCTCAGTGAGTTTGATATTCAATATGTTGATCAGAAAGCTATCAAGGGACAAGTCATAGTCGATCAACTAGCATAAGCACCGATAACAAACACCCAACCTATCCATTCTACTTTTCCTGATGAAGAAATATTCAGTGTCTCTTCTTTCGAAATGTGGCAGTTGTGCTTTGACGGTTCCTACACTCAACATGGATCAGGAGCTGAAATCCTCTTTATCACCCCCAGGGTGATTGTATTCCAAAATCCTACAGAATTGCTTTTCCTTGCACTAATAACATAGCAGAGTACGAAACCCTGATCACAGGCTTTCGCATGGCTGTCCAGTGGGATATCAAAGAGCTGCAAGTATTTGGAGATTCCCAGCTTGTAATTAAACAAGCCCAAGATGAGTACCAAACAAAAGACGAGAAGCTCCTTCCTTACAAGCTAATGGTTGATGACTTCATGAAGTATTTCTCTAAGATAACATTTGAGCAGATCCCCATAATCAATAATAACGCAGCCGATGCTATGGCAACCATTGGTTCTCTCCATGACATGCCCGACAATATTAAGAGGTGTGAGTTCTTGGTAGAACAACTCCTAATTCTAGCATTCGAGGTGCCTCAATCAGATTTTATCTGTGCAATAGTTGGTCCCAATTCCCCCTGGTACCATGACATTCATGAATATCTAGGCGATGGTACTTTCCCTAGCCAACTGTCCAACACCCAACGCAAAACCTTCACTTGATAAGCCTCCCGCTATACTATACTTGCTAAAACCATTTACCATAAGAGTCTCGATGGTATCCTCCTTAGGTGTCTCGACTCGGTAGAGGCTGAAGTTGCTTTATGAGAGGTACACGAGGGTGTCTGTGAATCGCATTCCTCCAGTCCTATCCTTGTTAAAAACTTCTAAGAGTGGGTTACTATTGGCCCACTATGGAGAAGGACGCTTAGCAATTTGCCAGAAGATGCTTTCAATGTCAAAAGCATGGGGACCTGATACATGCCCCAGCACAAGAGCTCTAGCCTCTTATTGCTCCTTGACCATTTTCACAATGGGGACTTGACCTCATAGGTAAGATCAATCCACCCTCTTCTAATGGCCATAAGTTTATTATTACTACTACATAATATTTCACCAAATGGGTGGAAGCCATTCCTATGACCTACATCACTGGCAAGCAAATTTCCAAGTTTATTCTCCATTATATCATTTGCCGATATGGCGTCCCACAAGCCATCATTACTGACAATGGGTGCCCATTTAAGAACCAGGAGGTCCGTGATCTATGTAAAAAATTTCATATTCAACATAGATTTCCCACACCATATTACCCTCAAAGCAACGGTTAAGCTGAGGCCTCAAACAAGACCATTATAAAAATCTTGAAAAAGATGGTCAATGAGGCTGGTCGTGATTGGCACCTCCAATTGAACCCTACATTGTGGGCCTATTGCATAAGTGTCAGAACTCCTACTGGCACGACTTCTTATGCCCTAGTCTATGGTACTAATGCCATCTTGCCTATAGAGGTCAAGATACCCTCATTGCAGGTCTCGCTCCAACATATTATCTCTGATGAGGAGTACAAAACAACCTATCTAAATGAGTTAGAGCTATTGGATGAAAGACGTATCACAACACTTAATCATCTGTAGGTTTACCAAAATTGTCTTCATTGTATCTATAACAAAAAGATAAAAGAGAGAAGGTTCTAGGTGGGCGACCTAGTCCTGAAAGAGAATTAGAGAAACCAACAACAATGAGAGAAACAGGGTAAATTTGAGGGACCTTTGTCATTAGACCAGTGTTTGGGTTTGGAGCTTACACTCTGGCAACGCCTGAAGGCATCCCCATAGATGAACCACTCAACAATGTTCATCTTAAAAAGTTTTATCCTTGATTTCTGCATCCTCTATCTGCAAAAAATATAAAAAAAATCAAAAAAGCAAAAAAAAAACAAAAAAAGCAAAAAAGCAAAAAAATCAATCCAATAGTGAAAAACACTTTGGTGGCGCTTTGGGTTAGTGTCCAATGGTGAAAACTTGGCAAACAAGTGCATTGGATAAGTACCATAGTGAAAACCTGGCAAACAGGCACTATGGTAGAACCAGCTCTCACCATCTACTTTGCGACTTGTTTAACCCCCATTGTGCCGTGTCCTTTCATCTATCCCCTGATAGCCTCATCCACCCGTGTTAAGTCGTTCATCCCATTCATCTTCCTAGTGCCTTATTGCTATCATGGCTTGGAAATTGTTGAAGTTAATATATCATTTGCTGCCACAGGCTCCAATATGAGTCAACTACGGCCGCGCCTATCCATAACATAATTTCCATGCCCTTTGTACATAACCAACACTGTTCCCACACTAGGGGCACTTGCTTACGCTTTGATGTTTGGTGAACACTTTAGAGCATCATGGTCAATTGTAAAAAGTCCTAAAAAAACCCCAAAAAATCATAAAAGCCCTGAAAAAATCCCAAAAAATATAAAAAGTCCTGAAAAATCATAAAAAGTCCTAAAAAATCCAAAAAAATCGTAAAAATTCTTCAAAAAATCGTATAATGTCCTTAAAAAATCCAAAAAAATTGTATAATGTCCTAAAAAAATCCAAAAAAATCGTATAATGTCCTGAAAAAATCCAAAAAAAAAATCGTATGTCCTGAAAAAAATCCAAAAAAATCATGAAGTATCTTGAAAAGAAATCCAAAAAAGCATTCCAAACACATTCAAATTGCCAACACAAACCAAACTCCATCGTCATTGCAGACAAATCACCCAACCCAACCCGTCACCATCCCATAATAAATCAGAACTACATATCATATCTATCATTAAGTACCTTGATCTCGTGGACACGGGTATGTAGGCAGTCTGGTGTATGAAGGAAATACCTAGATTCAGGCACAAGACGATCCCCCTCCTCTACCTTTCATCCTTCCTCTGCCCATCTTTCTCATCATTTCATCTCATTTTTCTTCCATCCTTCATCTCTCTCATCATCAATAAACACCCAGAACTACATATTCATCATGTGTCATCATCATCGTGTGGTGCTTTGATCCCGTGGATATGGGTATGTAGGTAGTTTGGAATACGAAGGAAGTATCCAGTACGCAAGTATCAACGATTCATTTCTTCCATCCCTCGATCATCTTTTCTTTCTTCCGCTTTCTTCTCGTTGACTAATGCAAGCAGAAACAAACTATGCACCTCCCGATAGCTCGAGCACCTATCAAATCAGGGTTTAACTGAGATCCTTTGTTTGCATGTCTTAAGCCAACGTTCGCTATGTCAACCATTCATCTTAGCCTTCAACAGGATATATCTTTCCTCTCAACAAGGTGCTATCTCTCCAATCCATCCAAGAGCAATCTAAATTTGGCAAGAGAACATGATGGCAAGGTCTTTTGTTTTTCTTTTGATTTATCTTTTGTCCCTTTCTAATACCTAGTCAAGACTACCTTGATCTGTCATATCTTGGTATGTTGTGGTGAAGTATAGATTGGGGCATGGTTATTTGCTTTCGTATGTTGTGTTTGTGGGATGATCTTATTCTCTACTATGCCTAATGGTATCTTGTACGTGTTGGGATTAACATCTAGTATATCAATATCTTTTGCATATGAGAAGCTAAACAATCTCTTATGCACTAAGACTATTCTATGCTAAGACTATTTCCCATACATATAACCAACAAGGTTCATTATGTCTAGTGGAAATAAGCTCAAACCTTTTGCTTGTAGAGTCAAAGTCCATCTTGAGCGGCTGGTATTCATATCTTGTATCCTGACAAGGTTGGATTAGTCTGTCTGGCATTGGATGCTTGACACCTCGGTCCTTATACCCTGGTGCATAATATCTAGTGCTATATCAAACATAAGGATTACAATTCTCCAATGTCTTATGCAACCATTTGAAGCTGCCTTTTCATCATCCATCACTGCATTTCCAACTTGATCAACGGTCTGGCCATCATCTTTCTTCTTATCGTCTTTCTTCCGCTCCTCATCTTTTTCGTCTTCACTCATCATCCTCTTCCTGCAAAACAAGTGTGTTAGACGTAGTAATATCATCTATTATATCATAGTATTTGCATACATCATTATCCATAACAATTACAAGCATTTACCATCTATCTATCATTTAGGCATCTAGGCATCCATTATAAACATTACAAAATCATAGTACCATCATTATCACATCATACATATAAGCATATACTCATTATAAGCATCGCATACTCACGACAACATCATAATCGCATCATACACATAAGCATCTTTATCATGGCTATAAGCATCAAATCATCTATGCATATAACATCTATAACATAAAACATATAACAAGGTCACAAAAATAACAATGTATATCCATAACACATGTGCATATAGAATCGTCTCATCATATATATATCATCCATCTATGAATATGGGTCAATGTACAAGTGTCTGTCATATACAAAATATACACAAATCTGGCTACCTATGAGCCATAAAAAAATATGTACAATCTAGGTCGCAGGCCTAAAAAATGATACAATGATACATCATATGTACACATCTGTCTATCCCTGCTGTCTCGGGAGGCTACTCCCTAAGGAAGCCTCGCCCTGGTCTCTACCTCTTTCGCCTACCCTGCCTGTGTCCCTCTGTTGAGGAGGTCCCATAACTGATGCTACAGATCTAGAATTCCCTGTCTGTCTTGAGACTGAAGCCCCTAACTGACTCCTATAACTGGGCTGCCTCTGATCTACTAGAACTGCCCCATGGTACAATCCCCTGTAATACTCCACCTCACCCTGGGCTCTCGTGACCTCAATTTGCAGTCAGGTCATCTCTGTGACCATGTATAGTGTCGCCTGATCCGTGCCCATGGCAGCTACAACAGCATCCCTCTCTGAAATCACTCGCTGAGTCCTCTGCACAACGACATCTCTCTTTGCAGTAAGGGCCTATACCCTCTGTAATGCAGCATCTCTCTCAGTTGTGACCTTGGCTAGGGCCCTGTCATCTGGTGCAATCTGTGCTACTTGCTGCCTCTCTGCTTGTAACTGTGCTATCTGGGCTTGGTATGTCTCCATCTGTCCCCAGGCATGTTACATCGCCACTAGTGCCCTGTCTTTGTCTGCTATAGTATGTCTAAGCTGAGCCCATAGCCGTGCTACCCGAGCCATCTCTCTATCTAGCTGCCTCTTGTGTCTAGCAGCTGCATCACCATCTCCTCCTCCCCCAGCAATCTACTCTGGCTGGGGTGGTATATGAACCTATCTAGGGACTGGCCCTTGTATCTTCCCCTGGCCCCCTAGTGCTACCGCTTCTATGGGACTTGCCACAAATCCCACCCGTGGTGCCCGTCTTTGTCCTTTGACTCTGCTCCTCCTAGGAGCGTGTACAACTACCTCTCCCTGTTCTCCTGGCATAATCAATCTCGTAGGTTTGTGCGCAAGCCAAAAAGAATCATACTCCGGAGTCATTCCTGGAACCGCTGGCCCACCTATCCAGTCCCAAACAACTGGCCACAATCCCTCCAAATCTGCCAAGGCAACATCCACAATGATCTCGGGGCCCTAATCTGGAATCTCCCGCCGTGTCCTCCCGAAGATGGCATCACCCACTGGCTCACCCTGGGGCAACCCAAACTGTCTCAGAACCCTCTCTGGTAATTATCTCTCAATGGTATTATACTCTGACCAAATAGATATCGAGGCTGTCGAGCGTATAATAACTTTGGAACATCATTGTCCTAGCTCTTGCAGTGCTGTCACGATCTCCAGATGAACTGGTCCATGTCATAAAAAATCCTCCTCCAATACACTAGACAATGGAGCTATCTGTATGTGGTAGCTCCTCCATATATGTGTGCATATGGCTGCCCAGGTACCCGTTGTCTCAAACCCATCGGCCTCGAAACTGCAATATGCTCAAAAGCCCAGACATGTAACGGAGTGACTCCTGCCGACATGCTAGACCCCGCATTATATGCGTAGTCATGTAAATATCTGTATAGCTGTCCTAATATGTAGGGAGCCCAGACATATCTCGTCCCATACTTAAACATGCTCTCTAACATGGTCCCCCATCCTATTGGGAACCCACGAGCTTGCCGATTTGGTACCAAGAATCTGATAACTGCTACCACAACCCTCTGCAGCTGATCATATAGTCCCCTCATGGTCTGCATGGGTACCTCCAGATCATCATCCTCTATCTCGTCAGTCCCGAGTAATTGACGCAAACCTGCTGGCTCGTGATCAGGATCATAGTCCACCTGATCACCCTCTATAGGAACCTGCAAGATATGCCGCACATCCTCTAATGTGACAGTGGCCTCACTTGTAGGAAGTAAGAAGGAACTGTACTCATTGCACCATTACTCTACCAATGTAGTCATCATAGAAGTATGTGCTTTGAGTGGTGTAAGCTTTGCCGCATGATCCAAACCAACAATCTCAAGAAATAAATGCTCCTCTGCATCCAACTGTCGAACTAGCCGCATATCTGAAGGATGTACCTCACGTGATAGCAATGGTTGTAATACAGCCTGCATCCATAAGCATCGGCTTAGCATTTCTAACATTTTACGCAAATTTTTTTTTTGAAAAAAACTGCTAAGTTTAACCATAAGCGACCAGTTTTAACCCTAGGTGACTTCACCTGAGCATATGCGATTTGAATTCCCATATGCAATGTCCGTTAGCTCCTTTGAGCATCATTTGACCAAATGCGATGTTCTGTTATTCGCATGCGACATTTTTAACCACATGCGCATGGTACCCTACCAAATCCTACTTTCTAACCAAATGCGCATGGCATTTTCCAAGTGCAATCATTGGTCGCCCATATGCGGTGTGATTTTTCATATGCGACGAGATGTTATTCATATGCGACATTTCTTACCAAATGCACATCTTTAGGACCTAAACCCTATGTGACAACCATATGCGCATCCCGTGAACTAGATATGACAAAACCGTGTGCATATGCGACTAATTTTTCCAGACGTGACTTTTTGTCGTTGATATGCGTATGCCCTAGACCTAATGCACCTTTGGTAGCACACGCCTATTAATGACAGTTCGACTCAAAATAAATGCACATTTGGAGAGTTTTTCAGCACATATCGGTAGAGTACCTCCTACTGGTCGTCCGTAGGTCCTCACCCTCTCGGCTCAGTGCTTTGCACATGGAATGGGCATCCTCAAAGCTCAAAATGGCTCTCAAACACTCACAAAGGCTCAAAGCACAATTTCTCAAGAAGCAAATAACACAAATGAATTGAAATTGGCCATTGGAAACTATTTATAGGGTTCAAACCCTAATCAAGCTTTTTCAACCTTTGCTATTTGAAATTGCCAATTTAACCTAGTGACCCTTTTTGCCATTTTTCTTGTCGCGAATCAACCCAACCTTTGCCTGGCAACTTGGATTTTCTCTCGAGGGGGCATCATTCACCAGTTTCACTGGGGCATAGCCTGTTTATCCGAAGTATCATATCTTCTTTAAAACAACGCCCTAACGGACATTGTCTCAAAGAGGGGCAAAATGTAGACACCCAAAATTGACTGATGTCAGCATCTAGGCATTTCATCACATTTTCTATTGCATCTCTGCATCACATGCATTATCTTGTTTAACACACTTGTAAGCAAACCCAATCCTTTCTCCTATTCATTTCCGTCATTCTTCACGATTAATTAAATAAATTTTATTTATTTGATTAATCGCCTTGTTATCCTTCTACCTTCTTCACTTGCATTTATTCATCCCCTATTAATAATTAAATAATTCTAATTATTTAATTATTATTATTCATTTCCTCTAACAAATAAATAAAATTTACATTTTATTTATTTTATCACACATAGCATATGAATTATTTACTTAATTCATATTCCTCACCACCTCCCTCACAAAATGAATTAAATGAATAAATTTAATTCATTTCTTCACATTCATTTCCCCAAAATCCTCCACCGTTGATCACATGCATTTCCCTCCCACCGTTGATCTAAAACCTTCCAAAAAACATTCAAACTCTCTCACATATAAGCCCTACAATCACCCATTTGTAACTCTTGGTCATTGCATTTGGAAAGTGGAGTGAAAACATTTGCTTTTTGGTTTTGTGCATTCACGACAATGGCCATGGAAATACACTTGAATCCTCATCAAATTTCATTGAATCTACCCTTGCATGTTTGAATCTCTCTTGCATTTTTTGATCATACTTATTTGCAGCTTCAATGGATTTGGTTGCATGGAGAAGCAACCCACATTTCAAACAAGAAACCATTCAACCCAGGTGATGGTGTTTTGATTTGCATGTCTTCATTTAGTTTTTGGGTTTGATTTCTTGAGTTTGGGTTGGATCTCGATCTTTGTTTTGTTTTGATCTTTGTTAAATTCTACCCAACACAGTTTGATGTAGGAATCTTGGAAGTATTCTAGTAAGAGTAGTCAAAATTATGGTTATTTATGGGATTGACATATTTTGTGGTTCTTCTCGGAACCACAAAATTCTGGGAAAATCCTTGTTATGAGGCCATTGGCAATGCTATTGGTCATTTTTTGAAGGTTGATTCAACAACCACCTTCATGGGCCACCTTACATATGTTTGTATTTTAGTGGACATTGATGCCTCCAAGGTTCTTCATGGGGATATTGTTTTGATGGTGGGGGATAGGTCTTGGAATCAACCGCTTGATTATGAGAATCTCCTCTTTTGTTGCAGATGATGCTTTGCCATCAGACACTTGGCTTCTGACTGTCCTTCTCATCGCAAGGTGGGTCCAACTATGTGGTGGCAGAATGTCCTTTTCAACCACTTGATTGTTGTTGATTTTTACTCATAATGATGAGCCTTCTCCCATTTCCCCTGCGACGAATCGCATGATTGAGGTAGTGTCCCCTAGGGTGGTGCAACTTTTGCAATTTCCTCGATTCTTGCTGAGAGCTCTTCTTCAGAACTAATTGTGGTTGCTCCCTTGTCGGTTTCCATTCCCCCATAGCTTGTTGTAAGGGACCCTTGCTCCCGATATGTCTATCGATTCTGTGTAGCATTTGACTTCCTTGGATAGACATTCTCCCTCCTTGTGGGAGTTGGCTTTGGTTGAGGCAACAATACATAATTTCTCTCTCCTCTCTCCTTGATCGGAGGATTTAGATAATGGTGTTTCATGGACGTTTATTCAAAGAAGGAACATAGGTCTTCCCAAATTTATCTGATTCTCATACTCAAATCAAGGGTGTGTGGATTACTCGATGGGGGTCTGATGTTGTGTAGGGTGGCCCATTATGTTTTGGGAGTTTTTGTTCTGTAGGGCAGCTTAGCTGCAACTTTGTTAAGGTTTTAGGTGTTGTCAAAACTTAAGGGTGGTTGTTATTGCCATAAATTTTGCTTTGTACAAATCTAATGGTCCCTTTAAAACCAACTTATATTACTCAAAACATTTTTTGTGGTTTTAGTTAGCTCTAAAATCTTTGATGTAGGAATTTTCAAAGTATCCTAGTAAGAATAATCAAAATTACGGTTATTTATGAGACTACCATATTTCATGGTTCTAATTAGGTCTAAAATGACATTAGTGAGGTATTCATACAATAGATACTTTGTGCCATCATGTATAGCTTATTCAACAAAAACTTGCAACGAGAGAGAGAGAGAGAGAGAGAGAGAGAGAGAGAGAGAGAGAGAGAGAGAGAGAGAGAGAGAGTTAATAAGTTGTCATTTGGGGTGGATTCAAAGATCTTACACATTATGTGGATGTGCATGTAGATGTGCACACATGCACACACAAAGACACAAGCGTGTAGACATACATAGATAGAGACACACAAACATAGACAGAGAAATATACATACACAAATAGAGAGACACAATATACTGATGTAGTCATGGATAGAGGATCCAATGAATGATTATCTAACGATGCAACTAGATGAACAAATACACTAGAACTCAATGAAATATTCATAACAATACTATGCTCCTTGTTGATTCATAGTCGCAAATCAATTACAGTCTGTTGGAAGGGCTTACAATAAGAGGCCTTCACCTTCAATACACATGGGCACAACTATATGTGAATTACAAAATTCTCAAATGATATCACAATACAAGACTCTTTGAATATCAAATTGGCTGGAGTTAAGTTCCAAAAAAAAGTTGAGCTACTTTCAAATGATCATGAGTGGTGCTTATTATGCAGAGGCGTTCCTACATTCACAACATGGATAGGAGCTGAAAGATTCTAGAATTTCTATGTAAACTTATAAGATTCCAATCTAGAATCTTTATTAAAAAAACCAAATAGTCACTCCACAAATTAAAAAAACCAAAAAAAGAAGGTGAAAGGAATAAAAAAAAGAAAAAAAAGATGGATGATAGTTTCAAAGAAGCTATCACTATGCACTAAGATGAAAGAAAGAAATGTTACGAAATGGCATATGAAAAGACACACATTCAATCTATTTATATTGCCTCAATTTTTTTTTTCACGTGTAGAACAAATATATTAAATTTATATAGGCGCAAGGATATCTCTCGGCGTACTTTAGATATATCTTTTTAAATATAAATATACTAGTATAGTAGCTCTAGTCTTAGAGATGATCTCTATTTGCTGCAAGGAGGTGAAAAACTTAGTGCCAAGTGTAATGTGTAGTTGGCCAAATGTGTAGATGGTTCAATGAATCTTAATGTGGGTCAGACCATAAACTCTCTTTGAACCATTGAGTCTGTAAATGTATTCCTTTGTTGTCGCATGCTTCAGAATGGTGTTGCAAGTTTTGAATAGTGAAATCGGTTGTAAACTTGCTATGCTTGATAGTAAGTCTGAAACTCAAATATGCCTTTGAGGTGATCAAAATCTTTTGAAAATTGGATGTGACATTAACTCTTAGTAGAATGTATTTCCAACCACAATGTGAAATGTGCAAATGTGATGGAATGTGGTAGGAATTGTGGTGCTTGGATGATGTTTGGAATTAAAAACCCACAAATAAAGAAACAAAGTGAAAGAAAATATTTTTGGGTGATGCGAGATTGCTCTTACATCTAAGATTCTCCTGCATTATACATACATAGATAGAGAGACAAACACACACACACAATATATGTATATGTTTTTTTTAAGGCACTATATGGAGCATCTTTAGGCTTCAAGGAGGATCATAAGGGCAAGAGAATTTTGCTTCAACATCCTTAATCTTAACTTGGAGCAATGTTTAACTCAATGTCTCATACTTGATACAACAAATCACATCTTGTCACTGTATTATCATATGCTTTCATTGAAAGATGACATGGTAGACATGTTGTATCCTAGAGGTTGAGTATTTGATTGTAGGCTCTTGTCTAATCTGAAAATATGACAAGAACTCTTGTTTGATCCATAATTGGAATAAGAACTTTATCTTGAAGACTAGGTATTAAAGTTCAATGTAATATTTGAATAAAAGCTCTTGCTTTACCTGTAAGTTAAGGGTTATAGGGAAGCAAAGGTAGCATAATTAGCTTCCTACATTACACATTTAGAGGAGGGATGTATAGAAACTTTAAAAAATGATATAAATAATCATTGAAAATGCATAAACACGTACAAAAATATAAACAATGCAAACCATTATACAATGATTTACACAAGGAAAACCTTTCAGTAAAAAACCTCTCTCAAAATAAATCTAAGGTGTTATTCAGTAACACAAACAAGTTGCAATACACTTGTAAAGCAAGCTTTTACGAGAGTATAATCATCAACAATTCTGGAGTGATTTCGACAACATTTTGGTGCTAGCAGGTTACATCTTCTCAATTATACAAAACTACACTCCAATTCACTAATTTATAGACAAATTACAAATGACAAACCATAAATGGTTTTTCAAAAACTAAGTGCCAAAACCATGGGCCCAAAAGTCTGAATTAATATTTACCTTCAATAAAAAGATGTTTATGACATGCATCATAAGATTCCAATATAACTCCCCCTAATTTTACTCTTACGTGTCCTAAAATTTGTCATAGAATCCCACCAAAATTGGGCATCCCATATCTCCTCAAGATAGTGTATTTAATTATATTTTTACAACACCTCAAGATATTCGACACATGACACAAAATGCCAACACAAAGTGGGACACCTCATTTTCAATATGAGGTCATTTTAATTAAATAAAATATGGAAAATAAATAAATAAGTAATTGCAATACTAAGAACTTGCAAAGGTTGAGACACTTTAATTCCCAACATTCTCCCTCGAATACCTTGCAAGAGCAAGAGGGAAACTCACCAACACTAAAAAGTAATTGTCAGGGGCTGAGAGACCCATAAACTCATAACATCATCTAAAGCGACATGAACATTCTCTTGATGGAGAGCGTATCATCGAGGTAGAGGGTGTTTAGCCAACCAAAGATGAAATATGGTGAAGCGAATATGCACACACCACATAGATTTCATTTTGCATCAATGAGAAATATAATTGCATTGCATAATCATTTTGAAATAAAGATTTAACTAAATTACACAATTACAAATAAACGTTTATATATTTACTTTTGCATAATAGATTTAGTCAAATATCTAGTTGCAATAAATATATTTATTGCATTAACCTGAATTAATTATTTTGGGTATCTTTCAAAAGATTCTTATAATGCTTTCTTGAGTTAATGGATTCTAATTTTGGCCGCATGCAATAGAGTGACAATTATTTGTCTTGATGAGGGAATCCTTGATTTTTGTAATCTTACAATCAAAAAGGAATCAGAGTTGAAATTTTTGGTAAACATCCGACATGACAATGTGCCGGCTGTTTACCTACTCTATATAACTTGAAAGAAGATATAAATGATGAAATTTTCATGTCTGAAAAAAAGGGGGGGATGCCTTCACATATTCACCTGAAAGTATAGAAGATGGAAGCATCAGAGACATAGCAGATGATCAATATCACAAATATTAGGAAGATGTCAAACTCATGGCTTCACTTGGAAGTTGGGCTAGGCGTATATAGATTTTTTGAATCTTGGTGTCGAATCCTTTCGGGTACATTGCTTTTCATTTCACCACTTTAAAGTTATATGATTAGAAGATTCTACCATGGAAATTAAATTTCTTAGTTCAATCACCATGTTTTCGGATGGCTTCCAACTCTCATGCTTATCTCAATGAATGCAAGCCGGCTGCCAAACAGATCATGCTCTTTGTCTAAGATCCCACGTTTTGCATCTGTTAAAGGTAGAGAAGATGCCGATAATTATTGAGGAGTCAGGCTTAACACCTACCTATTGCATTTGCTTGAAAGGTTTAAAATGCCTTCCTTCAAACCATTTTTGTATATCCTGTAATCTTTGTGCTGCCAGAAGACATTGATTTGGCTTTACTTACCAAATTGCAATCGTTTAGAAGTTTCTTGAACTTGTATATTTAAGTACCTTGCTCAATTTGCTACCACGACTTCTTAATTTCGGTGCTATCTTCTGCGCAAGCAAAGGCTGTGGAATCAGCCTTACTCTAGCCTTTTGATTTGTATGAAATTCTAAAGGTTTCACCTTGAATGCACTTTTTACAGTTTGCATGACTGTTAAACAAAGTCTTATGACCATTTTCCTTACATGACGTGGTGATTAATCTTTTTTGTGCTTTTTCTTTGAATTCCATATTTTGCATGCATGTCTATCAGTGCACTTGCAACTACCGCAGCTAATTATAATTCCCTTTCAATTATGCTAGCACCTATTGATGTCATATAAATAGAGGGTTAGGAGTATTTACAGTGACACAGCTTTTGGTTTTAGATTCCAAATAAATGCTGCTAGATTTATGTTCTTCTCTCAAACACCTATGTCGAAGCGCAAAAGTGAGGAGACTAATGAAAGATTCAAGAATTGGAAGATCCCTGGATATGTTAACTAGAGAACAATACAAAGCACGGTCAATTACCTTAGTGCCTTGCCAACGCTTCCTCTTTGAAAACTGTGAAAACTTCCAAAGCCTAATCAACAATCCATTTTGTGCATATCCTACAATCATTGCATTTATGAGATGTCTTCACGTTGAGGCACACTGTCAAAAGTTCTTGTGCCTTGACTGTGTTTTCCCATTTGAGCATGTCAATCTAACCTTTTTCTTATTTGAATATAATTTTGTCTCATTTATGATGCATTTAAGTTTTAGATGTGAATTCATATTTTTCCACTATTATATGTATACAGATGAGGAGAAGTGGGATAGATATAATCAAGTTGTATAGATCAATACTAGTTGATTTGTTCATCTGTTCACCTTTTTACATGAGCAAGGGAATTAATTATGGCTTGTGTGTTCTCATAGAATAGTTGACAAAATATGGGTAGCAAAGTATAGCGTCACTATGATTTCTTATTAATAAAGATATGAATTTCATTATATTTCTTATTAATAAAGATATGAATTTTATTATGCAAATGTATTATATATATATATATATATATATATATATATATATATATATATATATATATGTCGTCTATGTTGCTTGAAACATATAATTTCCTAGAAGGCACAATGACTTTAATATATATATATATGTCGTCTATGTTGCTTGAAACATATAATTCCCTAGAAGGCATAATGACTTTAAGTTTGAACTTTACTTGTTTATATCTAACAATTCATTATACATTGACTGAATCATCCCTTACTTGTATAAGATCCATGATTCTTCTTTGATATTTCATGACATTCTATGTTTACGTAATCTTAGATTTCTGGTGTTGGCTATGAAGATTGGCTTTACACCTGCCGAATGCTTGTATTTCTGTTTATTTCTTATTTCTATGTGAATGATAAGAGTTTTTCTGGTGCCTTAGAATTGAATGTGGTAGCAAACTTTTGGTACTCTTTATAACTTGAAGAATGTTAACCATGGATGAGGTTAGATCCAACACTTTAGAAGGGAGTTGATTCTTCTTAGGGTTAGATTTATACTAGAGGTATAGTTCTACAATGATTGTATGTCTTACCTTGTGCAAGAAAATAAAGAGTAGAATTATGCCCTCAATTTGTTGATATTATCCTATCTTTGCTATTGATAGTGTGTAGACACCTAAATTTGTCCACTCTTCATGTTATCCCTATTCATCCCTAATTCATCCCCAAACTGCTCTAAAACTATCACTAAATATCTCTAAATGTCCCTAAATCACTATTTCTACCACATTAATTAAATAAACACGTTTAGACAATTAATTGATCAATTCCCCTTCAAACCATGATTTTACAATATTTTATTGTCAAAATCATTATTCACTATTCATCTGTACCTATATCGGTACCTGCATTGATACTTATCCCTAGCCTAAATGATTTATTAATCATTTATCCCCTTCTTCTATAGTCCAAACATTAGATAAATTTAATTTATCTATTATCCCTTTATCCCATCCCATGAATTCAATAAATATTTGTATTTATTTAATCCCTATTTTCTACACTTTTGATTAGGTCACCTAAACCTAATAACTAACCTATCGCCCACTTGCACAACCTAAACCCTAATCTAACCTTGGTCAAATCCTCTCCATTCCCCCAAATGTACAAAGGCATGGGCCTCTTGTACATGTCCACATGGCCTTCTTACAAAAGGCATGGTCAAGGACCCATGTACAAAGGTCCTTTTGTCCTCCATCCCCTATTCATCCAATTTTAAATTGGGCATATACCCATGCTTCCAATTTAAAATTCAAATCTAAGCCAACTCATCTTTTTTCCTCCAATTTTAAATTGGACATGTACCTATGCTTCCTAGTTTAAAATTCTAATCAAATCCAACCCATACTTCCCATTTATCAAGTCAATCTCATCCATCCATCTTCCCAAGGTCAAATCTCAACCCTTGATTCCTCCTTGATCCAAGGACATCTCATCTCGTCCAATCGTATCACGACACTTGTCAAACTCTCCTTGTTTGAGAGCTCTCAACAATCCTCCACCCTTGATCTTTCAATCAAATCCTAAACATCCAATTGAGTCTCCAAAAATCTATAAATTGGAGCTCACCCCTTCACAAAACACACAACTTCTTCATGCAACATAATGTTGCCTCTTTTCCTCCAAGACTCCATGAATTGCAAGGTTATGTTGTCCATTTGAGGATCTATCCACATCAACACCATCAAGGAACACATCCACAATCAAGGTTTGCATGTAGTTAATGGTTAACTTATTGTTTTATGCATTTCCTTTATGCTCAATTAGAGGTAGCTTAGGATTTGAGTGAAATAGGTTAGTTGTTTAACTTGTTTCTCATGCTCAATTTCTATGTTATACATTCTGACACCCCTGGTGGGATCCCCACCCTTCTAATAAACATCTTTATGAGTTTTCTTGTCAAGTGGTGTCGTGCAGGTTACAATCGCGCCTACGATTGTGGATTAGTACCCATGAGCTTTATGTCAGTGGCTACACCTCATCTCATGGCGCCTATGTCTGCTAATGCTCTATTTTTGCAGGGGTTTCATGGTTTAGTGTCTATACCTTACGGATTAGCGCCTAGATTTTTTCACACCATTTCATGATTTTATGTCTTGAATCTTGACATCTAACACTTGCTTTTGCCTTGGTTGCATCCCTAAAATGTCTTAACAACCTATTTTGTAGGTCTAACCCTTTGTTTTGCAGGTTTTTCATCAAATTATAGCCCCCATCCTCTCTATGTCGTATCAATGCCTGCACTCCCGAATCAACGCTTGCACCCCCAAATCAATGCCTATCCAGTCAGGTTCAGTGTCACTACACTCAGGTATATTTTCCCCATGTTTTAGTGCCTATATCAGACCTTTTAGTGCCTATATATCATGCTTTAGCGCCCATGCCTTAGGTCTTAGCACCCATGTCTACATTTTTATCACTTTCAGGACCCCCAAACTATTTTAGCACCCATATCCTAGGGATTAGCACCCATACCCTAGGGATTAGCACCCTTGCTTGCATCAACACCTAGATCTGTCTTTCCTACATCCTGTATCTCTGTCCATGCCCTTGCGGCCTCTGTCAACGCCTAATTTTCCTCAATTAGTGCCTATTAGCCCTCTGTCAGTGCCTGCACCTAGATTAGTATATGTGTTGCTCCCTTTAGTGCCTAGGACTTTCTTTAGTGCCTAGGACACCTCCTTTAGCACCTATGGATCTTCCTTTAGTGCCTAGGTTTGCTGATTTAGTGCTTTTGCGTGTGAAACAACGCCTAAAACTTCAAATGCCCATAACTTTTGCAAAACTTAATGAAATTTGATGATTTTTTTTGAAATGGCTTAAAATTTCACAAGGAATATGAATACCTTATCTAATCTTTTGTATCATTCCATATAAGATTTGGTTTTTTCATATTTTATCATTTTAATCTAACACACTTATTTGTAGTACATCGTTGGTCAAAGATAAAATCATCCAAACTACAAACAAGTTATTGTAACCCCGCTTGTCCTTGAGGATCCATCTTTTTTCCACTAAATCTAGGCACATTTCTTTTTGGGGTTAAAATGAACTTGTATGCTTTGTTTGAGGTCATTTCAAGGTGTATTGATGTAGGAGCATCCCTAGTTCAAGAGTGATCTTGCATCAACCAAAAATATTTGCATTTCAGTTTATTTGCAGTTCAGTTTTTTTTTTTTAATTTTCCAGTTCAGTTTAGGCAGTTCAGTTAGTAGCAGTTTCTGTATTTTGGTCCGCATTCTACCGTAGTTGCATTTCACATCTTCTGGAACTGGACTTAGCATCTAGACTTGTTCATCTACATCATATCTAGAATTCAGAGCATTTGGATTAAGTACTGAAAAGTTATCTCTATAAGAAGATCAACTATTTTCTTAGAATAGAGCATCCTGGTAGTTTCTGATAATCAGCTAAAGGAGAAGACTTGCGGAGCATTCCTTGACTTGTGGAGCTTAATGACACATCATTCAATGATCCTTGGTTCGTGGCCGACCTTCCTTGAGATCTACACATCATTCCATTCATTTGCAGAGGTGTTCTACATGACTAGGTCTGACCTATCTATGTACACACATTACAACTCTTCAATGGAGTTTGTGATCTTCCTTGGTCAACGCAGAGGAATCTTTTGTACCAGAGATGATATATAAGGATATAACAAATCACCTAGGAAGATAAATTTTTGATAGTTAGCATAGTTCTCATGATTTAGAAGATAGATGGTTTGGGCTCCTTCGCGAGAGGACTTCAAAGCTATATCTTACACATATTCTGATATTTTGTAATCAAGCCTTTGAGCCCTAGTTGTAACCCCGTATGATGTTGGCCAGATTGTATTTGAATTCTATGGTATGCTAAATGACTAAATCTGCATTTGCTTTATATCTTTGAGTTGTTTCCGTTGTGTTTACTCTTGCTACACGGCATGGACAGTACATTCTGTGAACCCTCCTACTGTGACTGCACCAAGTGGTATTAGAGCGAAATTTTGAATCTTTGGGGAGCGAATTGAGCAAAGTTGGTGAGGAATTCCATAGGATCTTGCTGTGGACAGATCACCAAATTGAGGCAGGTTACTTGTGTCGCAACCGATTGTCGATTGTGAGGCAGTTGTCACCTTGTAGCCCGATTGTTGAACTTGAGGCAGTTTGCACTTGATCCTAGGAAGAATGCCACCGAGGAGAGTTGTTGCTATTGGAACGATTGGAGGTAGAATGGATGAGATGATGGAAATGATGAAAACAATGAGAATTCAGTTGGATGCTGCTGAGGATGATAGGTGAAGAGGATTAACATCGAGACCTAATGTTGAAAGTGATGATGAAGAAGAATTTCAATCTGTTGAACAAATTAGAGAAACCCTAGGAGGTGATGAAGAAGAAGAATTAGATCAAGTAAAGATGTTGCGAGCTATTTCGAAGATAGGGAAAAGACCTAGAGTTGATGTGCCAAACTATACTGGTAATTTGAACCCTGAAGAATTGATTGACTAGATAAATGACATGGAAGAATACTTTGAATATGAAGAAATTGAAGATTTGAAGAAGGTGAAATTTGCAAAGACAAAATTGAAAGGACATGTTGCTATATGGTGGAAAGAAGTTCATTTGGATAGAAATAGAAGAGGTGAAGAAAAGATTACAAAATGGGATAGGATGGTGACAAAATTGAAGAATCAGTTTATACCCGCTGACTATGAGTTGGAACTATTGAAAAGATTGCAAAACTTGAGACAAAAGGAGAAATCTGTGAAGGAGTATACTGAAGAATTTCATAAAATGATTGTAAGGACATGACATAGTGAAGCATGCAAGGAGAAAGTGGCTAGATACATCAATGGACTGAGGTTGAACATTAAAGAAGAACTAAGTTTAGTGAGGATGACATCTTTAGAGGAAGCATATTAGTTTGCCTTGAAAGTTGAAGAGAAACTGAATAAGAGTAATGATCAGAGACAGAGAGGCAGAAGAGGTAAAATTCAGAGAGGTAGTACATTTTTTGGATGTGAGAACATTTGCGGAGCATAACAAGTTTGACAACCCATTTAAGAAAGATAACAGAGATAACAATGCTTATCGAAAAGATGACATAAATTTTTACCGAAGAGGAAATCCTAGTGCATACTGAAATGAAGGATACAGAAGAGAGGGAAGAGGATTTGATAAGAGAACATTCAAAGGCACTTGTATCAAGTTTGGAGGTGAAGGACATAGAGAATTCGAATGTAATCAAGGGAGTACAAGGAAGAGGACATAGAATAGTGGAAGAGAAGCCTACGTGGAAGAAGAACTTATTGGATCACCTAGTTCTGTTGGTAAGCCAGAGAAAGGAGAATCACTTGTGATGAGGAGAGCACTATTTCAAATAGAGAAAAATGAGGGACCACCGTAGAGGAAGAGTTTGTTCCGAACAAGATGCAAATCCGGAGGTACGTGTTGCAAAGTTGTGATTGATAGTGGTAGTTCAGATAATCTAGTTTTAGAGGAGATGGTGACTAAGCTGAAGTTGGAAAGATTGAGACACCCTAAGCCTTATCAGATAGCATGGATTCAAGATGATCATAAGGTATTGGTGAGTGAACAATGTTTGGTGAAATTTCATATTGGATCATATCATGATGAAGTCTTGTGTGATATCATGCCTATGGATGTTTGTCATATTTTGTTGGGTAGACCTTGGTAGTATGATAGAAAAGCTATACATAATGGGAGAAAGAATACATATACTATAACATCAAATAGGAGGAGAATTACCTTGATTCCTTTAGAAGATGATCCTAAGAGTGAAGTATGTGGGAATGCTAGAATCTATTTGGTAGATGGAAGAAAATTTCTGGATGGTTTGAGACATAAGAATATGTGTTATGCTTTGATTCCTAAGAAGCCTGAAGCATTGAAGGAGACTGAAGAAACACACCCAGAGGAGATAAAAGAGTTGCTAACAGAGTATAAAGACATCATATTAGATAATGTACCTGAAGGATTGCTACCAATTAGGAGTATCGGTCATCACATGGATCTTATACCGGGAGCTAGTTTGCCTAATAAAGTAGCACATAGGATGACACCGATAGAGAATGAAGAATTGAATAGATAGATACAAGAGTTGTTGCAGAAAGGTTTGATCAGAGAAAGTTTGAGTCCTTGTGCAGTTCCTACAGTGTTAGCACCTAAGAAAGATGGAGAATGGAGAATGTGTACTGACTCTAGAGCAATAAACAAGATCAAAGTTAAGTACATATTTCCTTTAGCTAGGATGGATGATATCATGGATTGTTTAAGTGGAGCAAAATATTTTACCAAGATAGACTTGAAGAGTGGATACCATCAGATCAAAATCAAAGAAGGAGATGAATGGAAGATTACTTTTAAGACAAATGAAGGACTATATGAGTGGTTAGTGATGCCCTTTGGATTGACAAATGTACCGAGTACTTTCATGAGGTTGATGAATGAAGTCTTGAAGAAATTCTTGGGTAAGTTTGTGATTGTATACTTGGATGATATTCTAATTTTCAGTAGGACAAGAGAGGAACATTTGTGGCATATTAGACAAGTTTTGCAGAGGTTGAGAGAAGAGAAATTGTTGATAAACATCAAGAAGTGTAGTTTCATGAAGGAAGAACTAGTATATTTGGGATTTGTGATTTCTGCAGAAGGATTAAAGATGGACCTTGAGAAGGTAAGAGCAATTATTGAATGGCCTACACCGGAGAGCATTGGAGAGGTTAGATTATTTCATGGATTGGCTAGTTTCTACCAGAAGTTCATCAGAAATATTAGTTCAGTATGTAATCCTATGACAGAGACAATGAGAGGTGACAGGAAAGATTTCAAGTGGACATCAGGAGCAGATAAGAGTTTTGAGTTGTTGAAGCAGAAAGTAACAGAGCAACCTATGTTGGCATTACCGGATTTCAATAAAGTATTTCAAGTGGATTACGATGCAAGTGGAAATGCGATTGGAGAAGTATTAAGTCAAGAAGGTAGACCTGTAGCATATTTTAGTGAAAAGTTGAATGATGCAAGGAGAAGATATTTAGTTTATGATCAAGAGTTCTATGCCATAATTCAAGCCTTGAAGAAGTGGAGACATTATTTGTTGCTTAAGGAGTTTGTGTTGTGTACAGATCATCAAGCTTTGCAATATTTGAATAGTCAAGGTAAGTTGAATCAGAGACATATGAGATGGGTAGAGTTCATGCAGAGTTACACTTTTGTGTTGAAGCATAGGAGTGGAAAATCAAACAAGGTTGTTGATGCATTGAGTAGGAGAAGAAACTTGTTGATAAAAATGAGAGTTGAAGTAATGGGATTCAATGAATTGAAGAAAATGTATGAGGGAGACACTGATTTTGTAGAACTTTGGAGAGAATGTAAGGAACCTATTGTGATAGATAGGAGTAAGTGGTTGGATTATTTCATTTAGGAAGATATGTTGTTAAGAGGAAATCAATTATGCATACCTAGAAGTTCAATGCGATATAATTTAATCAAGGAGAAGCATAGTGGTGGATTGGCAACATTGATAAGACAATGGCTTTGGTGAGTGAAAATTACTTTTGGCCTCAGATACATAAGGATGTTAGGAAATCTGTGCAAAATTGTATAGTTTGTCAAGTTGCAAAAGGGAGTAGTCAGAATACTAGATTGTATAAACCTTTGGTAGTACCGGAGAGACCTTGGGAAGACATAAGCATGTATTTTGTGATGGGATTGCCTAAGACACATAGAGGACATGATTCAATATTTGTAGTGGTGGACAGATTTTCAAAGATGGCTCATTTCATACCTTGTAAGAAGACAACTGATGCAGTGCATGTGGCTGACCTATTTTTCTAAGAAATTGTGAGATTGCATGGATTACCTAAGAGTATAATTTCAGACAGAGATGCTAGAATTTTTGGATACTTTTGGAAGACTCTTTGGAAGAAGATGAAGACAGATTTGAAGTTCAGGCCAACTTTTCATCCACAGACTGATGGACAAATAGAGGTAGTGAATAGGAGTTGGGGAAACTTGTTGAGATGTTTGGTTGGAGAGAAGGCATGAAGTTGGGATTTGATTCTTTCACAAGTAGAGTTTGCATACAATAATTCAGTAAATAGGAGTACCAGAAGAACACCTTTTGAGATTGTTATAGGAGTAAACCCTAGAGGAGTGACATAACTGAGAGACATGGGTACATAAGACAAGAGAAGTGCAGAAGTAGAGGAGTTTGCAGCTCACATGAAGACAATGCATAATCAGGTTAAGAAGCATTTGGAAGACATGAAAAACAAATATAAGGAGCAAGAAGATAAGAAGAGAAGACACAAAGAATTTGCAGTAGGAGATAAAGTGATGGTATACTTGAGAAAAGAAAGATTTCCATTTGGGACATATAACAAGTTGAAGATGAAGAAGTTTGGACCTTGTAGGATACTCAAAAAATTTGATTCAGGAAAAGCATATGAAGTGGAATTATCAGAGACATTGGGTATATCACCTATTTTCAACATTACAGACCTATATCAGTATCATGAAGTAGAGTTCAGTGACAAAATGGAAGAAGAATTGAAGAAGCAATTACCACAACAAGCACCGGAGCAAATTAAAGACATCTTGGGTAATAGAGTTGGACGCAGCACCAGAGGAAGACAATACAAAGAATACCTTGTGAAGTGGAAAGACAGACTGGAAGAAGATTCAACATGGATTTCTCAGGCTGAGGTGGACCATCTTGGTTTTCCTATAGCCCCGGCAAAGTGAGGGACTCACTTTTTCAATAACCCTAGATCTCTGATGCAAGAGCATCCCTGGTTCAAGAGCAGTCTTGCATCAACCAAAAACATTTGCATTTTAGTTTGCTTGCAGTTCAGTTTGTTTCTTTTTCATTTTCTAGTTCAGTTCAGGCAGTTCAGTCAGTAGCAGTTTCTTTATTTTGGTCCGCATTCTACCGTAGTTGCATTTCACATTTTGCAGAGCTGGACTTAACATCTAGACTTGTTCATCTACATTATATCCAGAATTTAGTGCATTTGGATTAAGTACCGAAAAGTTATCGCTATCAGAAGATCAACTATTTTCTCAGAATAGAGCATCCTGACAGTCTCTGATAATCAGCTAAAGGAGAAGACTTGCAGAACATTCCTTGAATTGTGGAGTTAATGACACATCATTCAATGATCTTTGGTTTGTGGCCGACCTTCCCCGAGATCTACACATAAGCTCTGAATCACCTAATACCTTAAGGGATTTGATTCCATGTTTCACAGCTTTACTCAATCCAAGTTAGAGTGCCTCATACTCTGCAATATTATTAGTGCACTTGAACTTTAAAAGGAATGAAAACATAAAAATCTTACCACTAGGAGCAACAAAAACTACACCTGCACCTAAACCTTCCTTTGAATAGGCACCATCAAAGTACATTGACCACAATTCATTTTCACCTTTTGATTTCTCTATCTCATGATCAATTGGCCTTTTCTTCTCAGTGTCAGCATTATATGATACTACCTAAAATATCACAATCCACATCAACAAAACATACCTAATCAACAGGTTCTTCTTCTTCAACTAGGTTAGGTGCTCTTTCTTACCTTTCCAATTTAACATCTCTGCCATTTATAGGAATCATGACATAAGACAGATCTAACTACATGCTACCTCCAATCAATGGTGCCCATCTTCTAGACAACAACATCCCATATTGAGGCTTCATGTCTACCATGGTGACATTCATTGTGTTACATCCCTAATTTTTGTCTTGCTATACTTTTTACTTTTACTTGGACATAAGTAAATCTATTATGATGTTTAAATTAAAGACAAGGAAAGACATGGATTATATTGAATGTCATTTATGAAATTATGGAAATGATTTTGTTATTATCGATTTAATATTTGCATTATGAGATTTGATTTATTTATTGAATAATGATGCACTGATCATAATTTGTTGGTTACAAGTTGAAACAAGAATATAGATTTTCAGATGACTCTCAGAGAAAAGAGAGAGTATCTTTTGAGGAGAGAGATATAGACCTCAGGTTACGAGTGGTTTATTTGCCAAATGAGTATAAGTGTTTAACGAAAACGTGAACCAATGTGTCGTAAGAGGTAAGTCTTGTCTTGTCAGTTTACTTTTGAATCTAATCGACAGGTAGTCGATATCTTGATTCTTTTCTAGTCAAGTCGTTTGTGAGTCGACATAGTCATTTGTGAAGAAAATGATGCTGTTTGAGTGTGAACTATGACTATTTATGTTTAACGTAAATATTACGATGTTATTGTCATAAAATGGTTCTCTTATTATTATTAAGTCACTTGAGGTGTTTTAACCGATTCTTGATGATAAGACTTTATCGTCAAGTTAAGATGACGTCTTTTTGTCGATGGATCGTGATGGGGAGACTAGCTCAACCCAATCACATTTTCCATAATCCTTTGTTTTAGTATTATCCTTATATTGATTAAATCATAATAATAAAATAGAGATAATGATATGAAAATATGATATAATCAAATATAATATGCTTACGAGTCGAATGAGGAAATACCTCATGATAAGTTAATATGGATTGTGCTTGAACAACCTTAGGCATCAATTGAGGAGTGCCATAAATATTAAAACATGATGGATCAAACTACTCTTTTAGAGTAATTGATTGCTCTCCATTTCAGTTATTTGAGTTGGCGGCCTCATTAAGGAGGAGTGGCAGATAACCCAACCACATTCACTATTTCTTCTCAACAATTTTTGCATAATCGACATATGGTGTCAATAGCACCATTCTTGCTGACAGTTGAGTTAAACTAGGAGACTAGAACCATTGGTATTGAATGAGTTTTTAATTGCAAGAGAGGGAGCGCATGGGGGAATGACTCATTTATGAGTCGGTTTGGGGCTCTTAATAGGCATGACTTAGATAGTCGATGCGAGTGGGAAGTCTGGTAGCTGTGAATAGAAAGGGAGATTTTGCGCGGGCAGAGGGAGAAGGCTGTGAGTGAATCTTGGAAGAATATAGAGTATTCTATCGACCATCTTTACTGTATAAATGTCGCTTACAGGTGAATGCCTCTGCATATTATGTTTTTCGAAATAGATGAGAGATTGCATGTTGTTTTGTCTTGGACATTCGTCCATTTTTATTTTGATATTCTTAAAAATTTATAGTGTAACTATTTCAAGGAATATGAGTCAACTATGTCTCTCTACATAGTATCGATTTAGCTTGTTTAAATGAGTCGACTGAATATGGAAGGTATATAGAGTCAGTGTATGACTGTTATTTTATTTTAGTTTTAAGCTTGAGAATCGATTTATCTTGGAAGAGTCAAATTCTTATGTTGATATCGAAATCTATCTCATGATTTTATTAGGCCAACCCTGTGTCTTAGTATAAGACTATGATGCTTGTCATAATATGTGTTTAAGAACCAAATGATTCTACTATTATTTATTCCACAAAGGATGATGTAGTTATCACGAAACTAGTGAACCAGTCTCATACTTGATTGAGTCTCCTTTTGAGGACAACCGACGGTGTAGATGTAAGTTAGTCTTGAAAAATAATTCTCAAGAATTAGTAGAGGCTAATTGTTAAGGGAAAACTTACCAAACTGTGAGTAGTGTGGTCTTGAATATCAAATAGAAAATAATATCTTTTGAAACCATTCTTGGTAACATACATTGGTCAAGAACGTTTCCTTTACCCATAGAATTTAGAGTCTAAGTGGTCTATGACAACTATGGTAAACCTATTGAGTTATAGATTAACTAAAGATAGTTTGGAAAAATGAATAAAATTTGAAAGACCTTCTATATTGTCTATAGAAGTAATCTTGGTGAGTATAGTATTATAGTACACCATTTTATGTCGAGAAGACTGTCTATAACTTTATATAGAATTCACTTATGAGTATATAAGAAGTGATGGTAATGGCATCGCTTAGAAGTGAATAGAATAGTATTCATGTTCCTTAGAATAGGAGTTATTATCTTTACAAAACCATAGTATTCTTAACCTTGGATGAGTTAAACCAAAGGTCATTTATAAACCTCAGTCTTGAAGTTATGAGATAGGGTTATTTTGATATAATGGATTATTCAAGGGTTAAATAAAACCCTAGTTTAACCTAGAAGGGTTAAAGATTATTTGATAATACCTTTATGGTTATAACTCGTTTTAGTTATTTTATGGGGGTAGACATTAAATGGCTGAGAACCCTAAATAATAAATGTTTATATTTATCTTATTGAAAAGAAATTTGTTTTTAGTCGATAATGTTTAACCTTAGGTAGAGGAACCTATTTGTTTGTTTACAGGTTGACTTGAGATATAAGTCATAAGCCTCAGGTTTTGTAAGCATGCAAGAGGTACCATTAAATGGTTAGTCTAACATTAAATTCATTAGACCTTTTGGTCACAACTTCTCTTAGCTATTACTTGTCGATAAGTGATAAATCTCAAATGTTGTAAAGATGCAAAGAGATACCCAAGAATAGATAGTCATTCCATAAGGTCTATGGAGTAATGTCAGTGTCTTGTGAATCCATCTAAGTCAGAAATACTAGATTAAGTTAGATAAAACTCTTTAGTTAAACCTTACCTTGACCCAACTATGGAAATTATTATATTAAATCGTTGTGATCATTATATAGAATCGTGATTGAAGGGACAATTACCCTAACTATGTAAATTTATTCTTACTTGTAAGAAAGGAAATAATTTCCTAGACTATGATGCTTAACTTGGGTAAGGTAACCATCTTAGTCATTATTAATCGATTTAAAATTCTTATGAATTGAAAAGTATTGGATCTCGAGTATTGCAATGATGTAATGAGAATCCTCATAAAGAAAGGTAGTCGATAAGGTCTATGGAATATAGACAGTGAATGTAAACTTGTCTAGGTCGGGAAGACTAAAATATTGAAATTGTCATGACTTCATAAGTTAAACGTAGTTGACCAAGTCAAACTGTAGGAATATGATAGTATCTGATTTGAGTTGGGTGGGTGAACATTACGACAACGTTCATTGCGAACATCAATTTATATTGAAACTATGGCCATAGTAATGCATATGTCTCTGCATGCATTGTCGGTTCATTGTATCTGGATTGCACAACCTATCGGAAATCATACTTAGCTAGAGGGTATCTAGGGTTGTATGATTGATAGAGTTGTGTAAGATACAACACTATGTACTCGGAAAGGCAAATTACCATTGGTCACCTTTGGTCTATATTCCTCATGAAGGTTAGGGCCACCTCCTATGTGGAAGATGTGTGGGAGACCGCTGGTCTGTGGATGGAGGTAAATCATTAGAAAGGTACTCTCTCTCTAGCAGAAGACGTGCTGAGGCTTGTGATAAAGATGTTAGATTTTTGGATGCAGTATATCTTTGAGACTTGTGTTTATTGAGACTATGTAAAATATTATCTATTGCAGATATTTGTAATTGTAAAGACAAAATGTTATCTTTGAATATTATATTATGTTGCTTATTTCAAGATAGAAATCTTGTAAATGTAGTTAATTGATTATATGTTGAATAAAAGAAAATTTTTCTCTATCTCATTTTTACCTTGTTGAATTACTTTATGGTAATTTTTTTGATTTTACTATGTTTTAGAACATGGATGTTACACATTGTATACCTTTTCTCAAGGTAGGCTGCAAGCATTAAGTCAACATTTTTCATAATTCCAATAACATGCACCTCCCTATTATCCATAACAAAACACTTACCACATGCCTTGTCTATTTTCATTCCTATCTCTTCCATAATATCTAAAGGCATGATATTGGTAGTTGCACCTAAGTCAAGCATACAATTTCAAGCTTTTTACCATTTATAATCAAAGAAACATAAAAAGGCTCAATTTGAGAAGGACATTTAGTGAGAGTATTTCCCAGGTATACTTCTGGAATCTCCTCTTCTCCAACATCATTTACTTGATCCCCTTCCTGATGTTTGTCACCTTGATCTATTTGATTAGAAATGCCATAAATTAAGGCCAATGCCTTATTCTTGTGTTCTTCAATTTTCATCATCTCAAGTAGTGGAACAAAAAATTTCATTTGTGACAGTGCTTGAGTCATGTCAAATGGAATAAAATTCTACACTTGAGCAGTGTTTTGACTCATACCTGGTGTATTGTGATTCTTACCTTTTTCATCAGCTTGAGCAGACTTAGTACCCTCTGAATTTTTGGCACTAGTACCTGGTTTGTCTCTAACCTCTTTCTTACTCTCTTTGTTCTACTTATTTGGAATCTCTGCATCTGAACCTCTGGCATTGCTTTAAAACTACTTCAGAAATAAACTTCCTCATCTTCTAGAGTCACCAGTCTAAACCTTACTTCTAATGTTATAGTTACTCTTTACTTGAGCAACTGCAGCAGCTGTGAGAGCTCTGATTTCTTCATCAGATGGTCTCCTCAAATAAATGTTAGGAACCGGTGAATCAAGTCCACACACATACTGATCTTCATTCTCACCATCTGATAAAATCTACTAACAAACCTACTCTTTATGATGTCTTCTTTCAGTTACATCTACTTCGGCATCATGTTCTTCTAAGGAAGAATAATCTCCACTGGTAAACAACATGTTAACATTATCATCCTCATTATAATTTGGTTCAATACACTCATCACAATTACTACCATCATTTTGGAAAGATTGAGCAACCATACACTGTAATGGTGACTGAGGAATTTGACAAACCATACACCATGGAGTGTCCTCAACCACATTAATGTTCTTCTTCAATGGATTAGGTGTATCTCTACTATGTTGACCTTTCTAATTATTATTCAAAATATGTTTTCCGTTATGCCAGTTTGTATTGTATGGTATGTCATGTAATTGTGGTCTTCTTTCAAGTTTCTGATAGTTCTATTTATGAGCTTCTAATCCTTGTTCTGGCCTAGCTACATTGTAACTAAGATGCTTCAAAGAATTCATTAAATTATCCAACTTATCTTCAAAAGTGGAAGTTGTGTTCTGTTGGACTTTATTGTTTGGGTTTTGTAGGATCTTGACTTCATCTCTCCTACCCCAATTTCCAAATGCCTTCTTATTATTCTCAATATTTGTTGCAATCCTGAAAGCATCTCTCAAACTAGCTAGGCTCTTCTCCATCAACTCATATCCCATTTTTGCATCAAAAGAAATTTGTATACAAAACCATACACATTGGTTCATTGGGTCTCATATGAGGTGGGACCTTATTCAGAATTTTAGTGAATCTTGCATTGAAATCAGTCACTGATTCATTTGATGCTTTAGTGATGCTAGTAAATTCATTTATAATAAACCTAGGATCAGTCTTGTCTCCATACTGCTCTCTAAAAACCCTTTTGAATTCATCCCAAGACCTAATACTTTGAGCAGGCAAGTTCTTATACCATTCCATAGATTCATCAGCCAAAGATTGCATGAACAATTTCATAACATCCTCATGTTCTACCTCAAAGTCATCCATTAAATTTAGGAATATATTCAAATGCTCTTCACCAGAAACTACATTGTTACTTGAAAATTTTGTTAATGAATTCACGATATCCTTGTCAATTGGATTAGGGTAACTAGGGATTCAAGTGAAATCTAACTATCTATACCTATCCAACTGCATAGGTCTTCTACCCACATTCTGATTTACATTAACTTGAGCATTGACATTTTGATTTACCCTATTTTGGTTCACATTTTGTTGTTGATTAGTAGGTACATTCTGATTCTGATTGGCTTGCAAATTCTGATTTTCATCTTCTTACAAATTTTGATTTGAATTTTGATTAACCCCTCCCTATTGTTACCCATTGGATTATGATTATTAGGATCGAGTACATTTTGATTATTCTGGTTATTTGCATTTTGAGCAATAGGGATTTGCATTTTGAGCAACAGGGATTTGCATTTTGAGCAACAGGGATTGCATTCTGATAATCAGTTCTTAATGCTTCAACCCTTACTCTCATTTCATCTCTTATCCTTATTGCTTCTAGGTACTCAATTTCAACTCTGATGTTTTTGACTTCATCAAACAAGTCATTTTCACTAGGCATTGATGAGCATGGTGCATTTGTGTCCTGATTATTTATAGATTCATTATCAAATGGATTGCTACCTAGATTTTTGTGAGACATATCAAGTCTTACTTTGTGTCTGTCAGCTTCCTGCTTTTGATAGACTTCATGGATATTGGCTTCTGCATTTGTGAAATGTTGTTCAAGAAACCTAGCCTCATGGGACTGACTACCACCTTGACTGTTATCAGTATTTTGGGGTCCAAGAGGATCATTTTGGTCACTTTGATTATTAGGAGATTTATTTTGTCCCTTTTTTGTCCACATTTTCCCTATTGGTAGCTCTGGAACCAAGGGATTATTTTGATACCTTCTACCATGCATAAAAAATAGTGATTCACCAGTTAGGAGATAAAATCAAAGTCACCACCCACCACAATGGGGTTCAATTTTGACACTATGGGATAAGGTCTAAATTCTTTTGTTGACAACTCCCTAGTAGAGTCGCCAATTTGTTGGTGTTCTTAACTGAATGCTTTATTTTCTATAAGGTATCTATCCTTAATGCTCTAGACTCTTAGATCAGTGGCCAACAAACATGAGACAATTGCTTGTTCTCCTCTACACTTCAAGCTCTGCTAGACCTAGGGTGGTATTCCCTTATGACAATATCTGACTATTTCTCCTAGGTACAATGAGATATTGTTTAAGTAGAATGTTCTCACTTGTGTATTAAGGTATGAATGATCCTATTTGAGACTAGCTAAGTCCTCGACATGCATCTACATTAGAACTCTGAGAACATGGAACAAATTGAACACATTATACAAAAAAGAGAAAAAGGTTTTGTCTTCTTGCCTTTCATGAATTTTTGATACTTGGACTTTGAGAGATATCCTCACATTGGTGCCTATTTAGGGTACTAGAGTCAAAACCCTACATGCAAGTGTTCCTTTGATGACAACAAATTTCCATACTCAAAAGGTTGATAATATCACTACTGCCTAACATCAATGAACCCAAGTAAGAGAATTATTTGTGATTCTTCTTCACTAAACCCTTGATACAACACACTTCCCCTATATCTGATCTAAAGAATTTTAATCCATTCCTTAAACAGATGCAACAAATCAGACATACAATATAACAAATGTATATTGATGAGTTTAGAAACCCTTAGCAACTTCACTCAAAAGAAAAACATTCATATGCAAGGAGACAATCACAAATACACACACATATAGTGTTTCTCATATAAGTCAATCTGAATAGAAAATTGCCATGTAAAAATAAGTAATCTCACATGCAAAATATATAACCTACAACCCAGAAGTACTGCTTTCTTATTAGAATTTGTCAAAATCACAAGGCTTTACAACTGATACAAAGTATCTTCTCCTTTCTAATACTACTCTTTGATACAAAGTGATACTAGATCTAGAACATAGTAGGAATTCCCCATATATAGGAAAGTATAAAAGTATTTCAGCTAAGCTCCTAAAATGACCATTTTTAGAAAATTTGACATTACAATATAAAAATAGTTTTTGGAGCTTGTGCTCATTCAATACTTGATATTACAATTCAATTACAATCGTATGATTGCTGACATAATCCTCCAATGATGATGTGTGATCCATTTGCATAGGCCAAAAATGTAGTATCACTGGAAACCTGCCAAAATAGGTCATCCTTGAAAACTAATGACCGATTGAAAGCTAACTCAAGCATCAATCATCTTCATACTTCTCCTCCCAAGCTCCATATTTTTTATCCTCTGGCCATTGGAACTCTAAAACTCTAACCACCCTTTCATTATGAGCAACCTATTGGGCACCAAGGATGGCTTTTGACTCCTTGCCAATATGGTGACACAACTTCTCCAATGAAATGAGCTCATCCAAAACTGAATTGAGGGGGTTTGTTCTCAATTCGCCATCAACATAGACTAAAGCAATCACCTTTGAACCCACAACATTGAATTTTGCCTTCCATTGATCCAATGTCTTGGCCTGACCCTGATCATCTTTGGAATTGGATAACACCTTCATATTCATTTGATTAATGGATGTTACCTTCTCCTTTAGTTATTTCTCTAATTTAATCATGTAGGAAGCAACATCATACATAATTACCATGACTTGTTATACAGCTTGTAGTCCAAGGGGTTTGTTCAGATCAAACTTGGTTGTCTTAACCAACTTCTTAATTGTGGCATTCATTGGCATTCACGTATTCATGATTTCTTGCAAACTAGATGAATTTGGATCATGCTTAACCAAATCTTGATTTAGATCTACAATCCCTCTGTATGCATCATCTAATTTTCCATTTATCTTAGTTACCTGATAGTTAACTATGTTTGACACAACTTTGCTATATGGTTGCATCCGGTCACCTTTTAGAGTCTGAACTGATCCTTTTAATTCTTTAATTTCTACAAGTAGAGCATCTCTATCAGATGGGAAATCCTCACTTGATGGGCTTGAAATGATAGGTATAGGGGCACTAGAAGATGCTAACTCCTTTTCCTCTAGGGCTCTTAATTTTACCAAATAATTTGTATATCTCTTCTACAGATCATTGTAGTCCTTTTGCAATTTCAAAATTGTATCTCGACTGAATATTGCAGTGTCAACCACCAAGGCAGTTGCATCTGGTGCTAGAGTATCAACAACTCTTTTCACAATCAAATTACCCCTCAACTGAACAATGCTCTCAACCATATCTATTTTGCTTGTGTTGGGTGCCAAGGTCCATATAGCCAATGTTTCAAAAGTTGGATTGAAACCACATCCAAAGTCTTCTTCCGCCTGCTCCTAAGTGGAGAAAAATACTTCATTTTGTTTCCTTATGGTTTCAAAGGCTAGGGCATTTGCTAGAATCCAATTTGGCAATAGCAACATGCCACTCTCCATTACCATCAATCTCCCTTCTTTAGGAGTGATGCTATCTAATCTCAAATCAAATTCAAACAAAACTCTTGTGGCTAGATTCTTCTCTTCAGATGAATCAATTTTCCCTCTTTCCTCTTCAAACCTAGTTTGATAGACTTCATGTTTTCTTCTTAGTATAAAGTCTCTAAACTCCTGGTTCTTCACAAATTCATCATTTTTCAAAAAAATTTGGTAAGCAAGTGCCCCAATGTCTCCAGTCTCATAATTAGCAACCTTCAAATAATCAATTGTCTTGTTTTGAGGTAGTGGTGGTATAATCATACCCATTTCTTCTTCAGCAATTACATCTGTAGTTCACACCTCTCCTGGAGTGTCCTCGACATCTACAATCTCCATGAGGGATTTTCCTTTGCCCTAAGGGAATATTTTGTCTTCAGAGGTCTTCTTCCTCTTAGCCTATTGGCTATCTACATCCGAGCAGTGTTTTGAGAGACTCCTTCCTCTATATCTTCACTCCTTGCCTTGACATAAGGTTTTATCCTCACACTAGGATCCCTTTGCACTTTAGGAGGTCCCTACTCCTCAGGAATCATCAATGTATCTACAATTTCTAACATTTTCCTGATCCTGACGACCCTATCCTTTTCTTCAAGACAAGAATCCTGAAATGTTAGATTCTTCTTAATCCTCTCATTCTCCCCTTTAACAATTCTTTCCCATGACTTAAGTTTGTTATCAGCTTCTTCATATGTCAGGGAGTTCCTTATCACATCCTCAACAAAATTCATGTCATGAGGGAATACAAACTTTTTTACACTTAATCTAATTGAATTAATGAAACCTTCAGGATCAAACTTCTCCCTAGAATTAGCACATGACAATTTGAAATCATTAAGTAAAGGATAAATTTGGTCCAAACCTTCCTTGTTTGATACTTGGAAGTCTACTTGGGTTCAAGCTCTTCCACCTTATCAAGGAGTGAAGGAGACTTGAAGACTTGTGAAGGTATAGTTATCATTATTTTGGGTTTCTTTCATGCATTTTTTGTCTTTGAAACCTTCCTCATCTTCATTTGGCATGCCCGGTGCGACCCCTAGTACTGAAGTAACCTCTTTTGTGAGTGGTTTTGTGAAGATTTTGACGTTGCAGGTCAGATTAGTGCACTTTGGTCTCATAGTCATTCTTTTTGTTCACAGTTTAGTACCATTGGAGACTATTTTAGAGCCATATGCTACTCTATTGGTGCCTTCATATCTGATTGACGACTACATTTTCTATTTTTTGTTAGCTGTCCATGTTTTACATATTAGCACCATCAGTCCCCAAATTAGCGCCATCAATCCTCAAATTAGTGCCCTCAATCCTTGGATAAGCACCATCAGTTCTTAGATTAGTGCCATATGTCCCCAGATTAGCGCCATTTGTCCACAGATTTGTGCCCAACCCTCTGTCTCTAGATTAGCACTATCGATCCACGGATTAGAATTATCGGTCCATAGATTAATGCTATTGGTCCTTAGATTAGCACCATTTGTCCCAATATTAGCACAATTTTGATAATTCTTGTAACGCATCCTATCTGTCTGTTAGCACTTTTTGTCTTTGTTTTAGCGCTATTAGTCATTGTTTTAGCACTATTCACTCTTTGTTTAGCGCTATATGTATTTCTATCAATGCTTTCTATCTCTGTATTAGCACCATTGTTCTAATAGAGTTTGTAGGTCTATGCAGAGGTCTAACATATCCTTGCAGGTACTATAACATTTTTCCAAGACTGATTTATCAAACTACTAACTTCTTTGGTGCAGATTCGCTTGTCAAAGTGTGTTTTTATCACTAAATCTTAGTTGCACTAAAGTTAGAGTAGAAGGAAATTTACCTTGTTTGCTTTGTCTTTTTTTCTTGTAGATGTATAATCTCCCCTCATACCTTAGGGTGGTCTTGGGGATCAAAAGTCTACTTGCAAACCTTTCTTGCTTTTAAGTGTATCCCGAAGGGGTTACCTTTTTTGCATATGCTCTCCCTTCGCACCTCGTGTGATCTTGAGTGATCAAAAGCAAGAGGTAATTTCTTATTAGGAGGCATGCTTGGGGATTTCATCACCCCAAGGGATGACCTCAGCCATGTGTACTGGTGGGGTATATCAAAGGGGGGAGAAGGAAACTTGTACCCCAATCTAGTTGCATTGTCATTGCGATAGCCTTGGGGCCCTAGGTGATTCTGGACACAAGGTGAAGTGGTGCTTTCTTAGCCGCTTGGTGCCACATCCCTTCAATGGACTAATGTTCATGGTTTGGGCCTCACGTACCTTGTGTATATCAAGGACTGCTTAGCAAGCTTGTTCAATCCTAGATTAAGACCTTTCGGCCATTTTCTAGTGTGGTGCAAGGGATGTGAACTACCCCTTGAAGTTACTCACCATTGTACCTCCTTGATGTCGAGATAAAAGTTGATGCAGTCAAGGTAGGAGGGTTTGATGAGGGACTATCCAAGGGAAAAACCCAGCCTTCAAAGCTCGTTCCTCTTTATATTATGATCTCAAAACACATTACATATGCCACTCGGGCTTTATAGATGCTAGGCCATAGTCCAGGATTACAAAAGATTCATATTATAACACTCTTCCATGATTTCCTTCCTCTACTTCTCAATTCTCTGTTCTGCAACTTCATCTGCTCTCTGCTTCAATTTTACTTCTTCCTCGGATCAAAACACTCATTCTCCTGCTTCCTATCTTCACATACTTGATCATCCTCTATTCTCTGCCTAAGAATTAACTATCTCATGAAACATGTAGACACAGATAGGTCATACCTAAACATAAGGTATTGCTCTGCTGGTGCATAGAACTTCATGTTGATCTCCATGAAGGTTGGCCAGGTCCTTAACCTCCTTGAATGATGTTCCTTTTAGCTCCACAAGTCACGAAATTTCTCCACAAGACAATTAGACTCCACTTAACATTGTCGGCTCTCCACTGTGAAAACAAGTGAAAATAGGTAATCTTCTGATAGCGATATCTTTTCAAAAATGAACCCAAATGATCTAAATTTTGGATATGATGTAGATGATGATGTCTATATGCTAAGTCTCGCTCTGCAGCCTATAATATGTAAATGCGGTAAAATGCAGTAATCTCCAAGGTTGCTCTCCCCAACACTCTACAACTTACTATTAACTGTCCCAATTGATTTGAATGCTTCCGAATGCTCTTGCATCAAACTCTTAGGGTTATTTGAAAAGTGAGCCTCTTAACTTTGGTCTGTATTATGTTAAAACCAATGTGATCCCTTAGGATAAGTTTAGTGGTCTACTTGCAAGCCTTGCACTGCCTCAATGATTGGCGGTCTGAGCAATTCTTCTCTGCAAGCTACCTCAAGTTATTCATCTTCTGGAGATCTAGGTTCGGTGGTCTACTTGCAAGCCTTGCACTACCTCAATGATCGGCGGTCTGAGAAAGTCTTCTCTGCAAGATGCCTCAATTTCTTCAACTTTTGGTGATCTATGGTCGGCAATCTACTTGCAAGCCTTGCGCTGCCTCAATGATTAGTGGTCCGAGAAAGTCTTCTCTGCAAGCTGCCTCAAATTAGTATCAATTTCAACCAATTAGGAGTCAATCAATACATACATGCATCCTCCAGAATAATCATGTTACTCCCCTTGATACAGTCAATACATTCTTGAATTTTCTCTGCAACACTTCTAATCTCTGGTTCTAGATAAATTTACTTCACACACATCAAAATCTTACAGTTTCTTCTCTGCATATACTGCTCCAATACTTTTCTCTGTTTGTTTATCCTTATCTCCTTTACTCCAGTACACAAATTGTCTCCTCTGGTAGAATATCTTGTCATTCCCTCTTTCTCTACAAAATGAATTTCCTTTTCCTACTATGCTTCACACTTGTTCACACAAACTGTCCCTTACACTGTTTCTTAGATGATTTTACACAAACTTTCTCTTGCATTGTTTCTCAGATGATTAGTCTACAACAAAATTCTTCTTAAGATCAATGCTTCTCCTTCTTCTGGTTTCTCTTTCAAACTTAGTGAGTTAATAGGTTCTTCCTCTGCATGAATCATCTCTACATCTTCAATTGTTTCTCTGGTTGTATCCTCTTGTTGACATTCATTGTTTGATTCCTTTCACCTCCAAACTTGAAAATAGGTTCTTCTGAATGGTCTTCTATCAAATCCTCTTTCATCTCTTCTATATCCTTCACTGTGATAAGAATTATGACTCCTGTCATCTCTCTCTCTGTAGAATGAATTATTGTCCTTGTTTTTCTCCACATAAAGTCTTCTTTCTCTGCATCTTGATCCATATCCTCCCACACATGAATACTTCCATATATACAACCTTCTGAACATACAAGTAACATGTTTCCATTTTAATCCATCAATCCATCCATAATCCATCTGCATACAATCTGTCATAGGTTTTCTCCTCCTCATTTTATTCCAACACATTTTTTAGAATGATTCCTCAATCCACAAAACTTATAAGGGTATAAATCCCAACAAAATTCTTTTTCATGTCCATGCCTATTACAATGAGAACAATACATACCTTTTCTTCCCTGATTTGATTTGTTTGAACTTGTAACAACATCCTTACCTCTGTCATATCCAAGGCCTTCACTTCTTGATCTTATTACTAGTTCAATAGGTTCTGTAATTCCTTGTTGATGCTTTCCCAATCCTTTCCCTTCATATCCCATTCTTGGCATGATGTTGAAACCAATACCATCACCAACAACTACAAGTTCAGTTACCTTGTCATCTTCAATCTCACTGTCTAAAGAAGCTTTTGCATCATCACACAAATCATTAGTATCACAAGAAACATCACAAAGTTTAGGCTTAGATCTTAGACTTTCATTCTCTTTTCTGCATGCTACAAGTGATTGCTCTAACTAATTAACCTGTTCCTTCAATCCTGATATTTCACTCTTCTATAGATTGTTTTCCTTTGTCAACTCTTCCAAATTTTCCTCCAAATCTCTATTCCTCCTTTCCACCTTCCCAAACAACTTGAATCCTTCTTCCAATTCTTCAAATCTCTTTTCGACATCCTCAAACAACTTCAACTTTGCCTCTAAATCTTCATTCCTCCTTTTTACATTTTTTAATTCTTCTTCAAGAGCCTCATATTTGTCTTCTCCTAGTTCTTTTATCCTTTCCATCAATTCTAAATTACACCTTTTGATTTTGTACAATTCTTCTTCTAGAATATTCTTTTCACATATTAGGTTTTCATTTTCTTTCTTCATCCTTTTTCCAATCTTCCCCATTGAAACAAATCAGATAAACAACTTAATTTGAAAAAGTTTACCCAAATCTTTCTTAACTTGATCTTCTTCAATGGTGACACTTGTTACTTCTAGGGTTTCACACTCCTTTCAACCCAATCCTCCTTTCCAATAGATTTGCAACCTTCCTAGCAGATACACAACTTGGCTATGATACCACTTGATGTATTCAAGGTAAGAGGGTCTGATGAGGGACTGTCCAACCTTGCAGCCTTAAACCACTAACAACATGATCAATTAGAGATGCAACATAAGTATATAGCTAACAACAAAAAGAAAGAGACATTCATAAGCACATGACACAAGATATATCATGGGAAAACCCTAAAAGGGAAAAACCTAGCCTTCAAAGCTCATTCCTCCTTATATTATGATCTCAAAACACATTACATATTCCACTCAGTGCTTTACAAATGCTAGCCCGTAGCCCAGGGTTACAAAAGATTCATATTATAACACTCTTCCATGATTTCCTTCTACTTCTAAATTCTCTGCTCTACAACTTCGTCTACTCTCTGCTTCAATTTTGCTTCTTCCTTGGATCAAAACACTCATCCTCTTGCTTCATATCTTCGCATATTTGATCATCCTCCATTCTCTTCCTTGAAACAATCCTTTACCTTTCATTTATATCCTCTGTAAGCCTTCATAACATCATCAAGTCGGCCTAAGAATTAAATGTCTCATGAAACGTGTAGACATGGATAGGTTAGACCTAAATAAAAGGTATTGCTCCACTGGTGCATAGAACTTCATGTGGATCTCTATGAAGGTTGGCCAGGTCCTTAACCTCCTTGAGTGATGTTCATTTTAGCTCCACAAGTCACAAAATTTCTTTGCAAGCCAATTAGACTCCATTGAACACTGTCAGCTCTCCACTGTGAAAACAGGTAATCTTCTGATAGCGATATCTTTTCAGAAATGAACCCAAATGAACTAAATTTTGGATATGATGTAGATAATGATTTCTAGATACTAAGTCTAGATATGCAACCTCTGATATGCAAATGCGGTAATCTCCAAGGTCGCTCTCCCTGACACTCTACAACTTATTGTTAATTGTCCCAATTGATTTGAATGCTTCTGGATGCTCCTACATCAGAAGTCTTCTTTGGTTATGGCTTGAAAGCCACCAAGGGGTATTGGGTGCAATTCACTCATCCTTATCTATCCATACTTGGTGAAGTGTTCTTAGTTAGGTAAGAACATGGATAGGTATTCAACCATGTGGGCCCACACTAGGAATCACTCCCACTTCAATAATTTAGGAATGTTCATGTGAATGCTGTGTCTTCTTTGTCAAAACCTGTATAAGACAAAAACCCAATTTTACCCATTGAAGTAAAACCATTGTGCCTTCTTTCTTGTTTAATTTCTTGCCAAGAAGCTTTAAAGCCAAAAAAATCAAAATTTCCATCAAAACCATCAATTTTATAAGCCCATTTATCAAATCCCATCATTTGAGCTTAATTAATCCCCATATTTGAGCTTAATCCCATATTTTCATCATAATCAGATTCTAATCCAATATCCATTATCTTTCCAATCCATATCCTAATCCATTTATCCAACCTTAATCACCTCATATCCTATTAATCCAACCCTCTTATCCTCCTAATCATTATCCCAATCATTCAAATCATTCTCCTCATCCATCATCATTAGACTCTAATCCCAATCAATTTGTTAAGTCAAGGCAAGGTCCTAATCCTAACCACCTATCCTATTCATTTCCCATTCAACCAAATTATCCAAACCTTATCTTACCTATCATATATTATTCATCCTAATCATTCTAGTCATTCATTCTATCCATCTATCATCCATAATCCAATTCATCACCATCATTTAATCCAACTCCCTTATCCACTTGATCACATCTCATCTAAACCTTCATCAAGATCCTATCCAAATCAAACCTTCATCCAAATCTATCTTCAAATCAAAATCCAACATCATCCATCATCCTTTATCTATTCCAATCAAACATTCCAACCCCTAATTCTTAATCAACAAATTATCCTTTGCAAAACAAACTTTGGTTAAGGACTTAGTCTCCTTCATCCTCCATCAACCTTTCATCCAAAATCCCAATCAAATCCAAAATCCAATCCATCCAATAAAAAAAATGAAGACCCTAGTTGTTCATCATCAACCTTTATCCAAACTTGCTTGAGATCATTAGTCTATCTTAAGTAAGTCATCCAATCCAATAAACTCCATTGCTTAAGATCATTAGTCTATCTTAAGTATAGAGAGTCATTCAATCCTTCAAATCAAATCATTCTAAGGTCTTGAAATATGATCCCCAACCTACATCACACTCATCCATTATCCCACATCATCTCATATCCTCCCAACAACATGGATCCTTATGTAACAATACAACAATTACAAAGACTTAGACATATCTGTGAAAATATGGATCCTAATGCTAAGGAAAAATGCAAAAATGTCATTAGTGATATAACCTTAGCACACCTCATCATGGGAGGTTCCCAAACTCCTATTCCATCCACATCTTCATCCTACATGTCATCTTCATCAACCTCATATCAACCTTCATCCTATATGCCAACCCCATCGATCTCATATCAACTCTCATCACCCTATCTTTCATCCCAATCAACCTCATATCAACCTTCATCCCCTTATGTGACTACGCCATCACACCAATCCAATCTATCAATACCTCCAAGATATTCATCCCACAACCATTATTATACTACCTTTGATGAAGGGAGCATCAACCTAGCACACAAGCACCTTATGGCTGAAATTGAAAGCTTACATGCACAACCATGGCCCTATGTGAATCCCCCATCTTCCAATCCATCAATCTCCCCAATCACTCCATCACAATATCTCTCCAATCCTATTAACCTTAATCCATTATCCTACATACCTCACAATCCATCAAACACCATCTAATCCACCATCAAAGCTTCCAAGTTTTAATCCATAAACCAAAGAATCCTTGAGGGATTTTCTCCACAGAACATTAGAAAAAAATTAAAAAAAATCAAATCTATGGACTCCCCCGAAACTCCTACCTCTCCAAAACCATCATGCAATCCCATCATCCACCTACTCGATCCTAATCCTAAACCTAATACATCCACTATCATTATCCATTCACTATATTATCCTACCAAACCTCTTGAACAATCTCCTACCATAACTCAAAAACCATCATCTATCCATGTTGATGAGCCCATCCAAGAACCTATCACATCCATCCAAGTCACTTCCACTTCTATCCAAACACACGAGCCATGTCAAGAGTCAAATCCAAAGCATGTTGAAACATCAACCTCCTATCCTAATCAAGATCTAAGCATCCCATCTAATCCCATCCCTAATCCCCTCCCATCTAGTGATCACCTTATCTACACCAACCCTATCACCCCTACCACAACATCCACCATTGATCCTCTACCACCACCTACCAATCTCATTACAAATCCATCCTCTAATCTACATGGAAAACACCTTCATCTGTGATGGCTCCCTCGTAGGAGGTGAACAACTTCCATCCACCACCCATCTTTCTCCAACAAATAATGGACTCACGTCTTGTTTCCAAAGTACCAAATATCCCATAGCACGTCACATACTCCAAAGCATGAACTATCAAGGCAAAGGTTTAGGCCTTCATGAACAAGGTATTTTGGAACCCATCCATACCACATTCCATCCATCCTCACATGGCCTTGGCTATACATCCCAAGAAAAATAATCCACCCATGTTGGTAGCACTTGCACACCTCATAAAGCATCTCCTTCTAACTTCAAACCCGATGCACCTCATCGCGCCTCCTGTTAGGTCTCAAAAATACAGGTTGCCAATCCTAAGAGGATGCCAAGCTCTATGTTTAGATTGGCAACGTTTCTGAACTAACTTGACGAAATCAACCTTCAAGGTTTGATGATTTCCTTCGCTTTAGGTCCTACTACACCTAGGCGGGTAAACCTTGGAAAATTAAAGCAGATCGAATGTGAATGTGTGGATTAATTAAATCTACCTACAATGGCATAAGATGTAGGATAGATGAAATGCTTGCTAAATAGTTTTATGTCTAATGTCTAATGAGTGATTGGTAGAAATTGTATAAGCAATATCAAGGAAAAAAGGGTTTAAGTATTGAATAAAATAAGACTAGTGCCTTGTTGGGTAACAGAGTCAATTTAAAGGACCAAGATTAGTGGTTTCCTGATGGCAATAATTCTAATTGTTTGGCACAGTTTCAGTTTATAACTTGTATAAACGTGCAAGTAAATGACTGACAAACTCTTCTTGATAATACAACCAAATAGAATCGGATATCTTATAATTCACCAGAAGGTATTTTAATCCTTACTTGAAGGAACCAAATGAAATGAATGGACAAGATTAACAGATAATATTTTACTGGAGACAGAATGACAATCTAATTGTATGGCCCTACTTAGTAATCCAAGCTTAATACTTCCAGGCTACTGTAACTAAATCAGAAGGGTTTAATTCCTCAAATGGATACCAACCTATTTAATCACATAGATATAGCAAATGTGTACTAACAGATCAAATATATACTTGATATGTTTAATCTGAATATCAAGGAAATGCAGAAATGGAGACAACCACACAATTGAATAATCTTAACAAACAACTGATACCAAAGCAGAACCACTGAATCAGAGAACTTCAAACTTCTTCTTCAAATAAAATGTGCAACATAGTTGTTTTGAAACATTGTATATATAAGGTATATGAATATATTCTACTGCTGATGATCTCTCAGCATCGATTGTTTGGACTTATATAGATATTTCTGTGAAGAGACATAACTCTTCAATAAGTCTTTTGGGAACTTAACAAGCATTAATAATAATTACATAAGCATAATTAAGCTCTATTCAGCCATAAATAAACTTTAGCCAGGTGATCTAAATACTCCTGATCACGGTGAGAATCAGTAAGATCAATAGCATCTCTGGTAATCACATCAATTGTGACCATCTTTTCCAGGTGTTTGCAGGCTTCTCTGGATGTAGCAGTTTTGTCTTTGAGTGCTCCTGTGGCCTCGTGTAATATGACTTGACAATCAACAATCCATTCTTCTTTGCTCTTTACCTCTCCATTGTCTTTAAATAATCTGGGCACTCCTTCGTTTGAGGCATCAGCTCCTTCCTTAGCATCAGCTTTAAGTTTGTCATAATAATTTTGGTGCTGTTTGAGCAATGCTCTTCTATCAGAGATATCTGTACTATTAGTAGCACTTTTGTTTTGTAACTCAATCAATTTTTCTTGTATTCTCTTTTCAAGTCTTTCATGTTCTTTAACTGCTTTATGATTCTCTGAGTAATTGTCCCAAAACTGGTTTAACCCCCGCACCATGTTTGCATACTTGCTCTACAGTATTGTTACAAATGCATCTATCTGAATTTGTGTGGCCTGGTCAGGGGATAATACTTGAATGCCTTGTGAACTCTCACCTTGAGTTATTCTTTTAGTGGATTGACCAAAAGTGCTCTTAACAGCATCCTTCAAGTAATCATTTTCTTTTGTCAGTCTTTCACAATTCAATTTGTATGTATCTCTTTCTTTGATCAACATTTGAGCTTGTGCTTTATTCAACTTTGCAACATTGATACCAATGTCTGCAGTAATTATAGGGTCAGTTTCCCCTGCTCTGAAAGTCATAACATGGCCAAAAGTCTTTTCAGTATCTATGATGGCCGTCTTCTTATGGGGAGGGTATAACGCCCATATCATCAAGGAATTTTCATCATTATTGTATCTTGTTCCCATATATACTTCATTAACTCCTTCTGGAGTAAGCTTATACTTGTCATTAGCATTATTCAGAAAACTATCAAAAACCAAAGCAGAATTTAAATCCAGACCAGGAAAAATCATAACCCCTGCATCCTTGAGCAACTGTCTACCCTTGCTAGGTGTCATGTCCTGCATTTCCTTATCTACTGTTTCCTTCAGCATATCTAATAATTATTTTTCATTATCAGCAGAAATATCATCTACTGATTCTCTGATCTCTTTCCCTTTGTATTTATACAGGAATGATTTAAATTCTTTTGATTGAATAAATTTATCATCTGAAATGAAAGAATCATAAGCTGCTTGGCGTGGATCCTCATCAGCAGACCCCTCCTCATCATGTAGCACAACTGGAGGCTGATATTGTTGCATTTTCCTTTTGGACATTTCCATTGTGTTATCTTGTGGCTGCTCTTGTTCTGTCAATTCTTCATCTTCAGAGGATACCACTTCAATCTCTGCTAACTGCTTTTTCTTTTCACTTAAATCCCTGTTATATTTTCTACCACCAATTCGACTTCTGCTTCTAAATTTCTAATGACATCATCATGTGGATAATGTATGTGCATGTATCCACTGAGATTTTGTTTTCTTCTTGTAGAGTCAATAAAACCTTCAGGGTCAAATCCTTTTCTCACCTCAACAGTCATCATGTTATAATGCATTAATTTATCCAGAATGAGATTGTAACCTTCTTTTGAAACCACAGTAAAATCTTCAAAACATAAGGTGTTGGGCATAACCGATTGTTTGTCATGTGAACTCAAATGCATCACATTTGAACAATGCATTTTCCTGATTATCTCCAGATATGCAAGCCTGTTAGGGACAGTCTTGGGTAATATGAATGGAGCATCCTCAAAACCATAAACTCTGATCATAGTAGCATCCTCAAAGCAATACCAGTCTCCCCAATTATGAGTAACAGTAGGGGGCCACCAAAATCTTTTGGTCTGAGGAACCTTTTTATTTCAGTTGAAATTGAATATTCACAGGGGTGGTTAAAATACCTATACAACACTTTTACACAATGCTCTTCAAATTGAGCATAGCTGGAGTGGGCATATCTACTATCCCAGATTCTGGTCCACATTTGTACAGGTATCTTTTCCCCTTTCTTATCTGTAGCAACAACTCGAAACTCACTTGGCCATAACCCTACTTCCTGGCCATAATATAACACCATGTGCATAAGCATTGAGTAATGCTCAAAAGAGCATGCTGGAGCACTGCTTTTTATTGCAGATAGACCAAAGTCCATTCTATTAGCAATATAGGAAGCATAATCGAATTGCCTTGCATTATGACACTGAATGTCAGAGGCTATGACCATCAGAGGAATAGTCATGAACTCGGGGACCTCTGAGCCAAGGACTTGGCCTACAGAAAAATAGGTATGCTGTATATATGGTTCAAATATGGCTACATGAAAGGGAGGGCCATCATTCTCAGTTAAGGGCATCACTTCTCCTTCAACCCTGGGCCTATGAATGGGCAACCTCCATCCATTGTAAGTTGTGTCCATTCTCCAATACTCTTTATCCAGATCTTCATAAATGATAGGGACAGTGCATAAATCATCTAAATCAAAAACCTCACAAATAGCATTTTTTGACAAATGCACAATTGGTTCTCCCTGTGGGTTGCAAATGGCTTTCAGGTTTGAATTATAATGTCTGGCAAGCAATTGAAGGAGTTCCACATTCAAGAATACATTAGGTACAACCAGTTTTCCTAAATTCATGTGCCATGGGTTTGACACAGGAGCATTCCTAAACCTTCTATTATAGTGGAATCTGAAAAGTTCATATCCCCGAATTGGGGTCCAGATATCTTCTAATTTCTCCACTTCTGCTCTGAGTTGGGCAGACCTTCTGGCCTTGGGAGTTGACCCAGGCAATTGGTCAATTAGGTCCTGATTGAGTTTTCTTTCTTTCATTTTCTCCTCAGGGGTTTGTTCAGTTTTTTGTTTCTTAGGCTTATTGGTTTCCCCTTGTAACTTTCTTCCTTTTCCCTTTCCCGGAGTTTCCATTTTAAAACTTTGGCAAAAAATTTAAATACAGGCTATACAGTGGTTTGTGTATATGTACCTATCGTTCGGTGGCTAGAATTGGAATCCTCTGCTTTTGCCTTAAGAGTTCCTCTGTATTCTCTTCTCGGACGGTTTTTTGCAACTATAATGATCGTAGAAATTTTGTAGCCATTTGTATTTAATTATCTGATCAATTCAATGTTCATCGCTGTGAAGTGTCACATCGCCATAACTCTTCTTATCGGCGTGAATTTTAAAATGTCTGGGCGACCTCAATGCTTTTATGGCACGAACAGTCAATCGGCGTGACCCCTCAATTGTATTCCCGACGCTATGTAATGTCATATCTTTAAGTGGGCGTGACCATCAGCATGACTTCCTTCATCGCCATGTGTTTTAGATTTCTCTGCGATATAGTGAGTCCTATCGATATGATTTGTTTATCGGGGTGATTAATACTATCGGGATAACATAATTATGTTCTCCCGATCTTTGTTGTCTCATCGATAGTCATCTCTACTTTGGATCGGGATAACTTTATTATTGTCTCGCCGCTAGAGTATCAACAGGTATGAATTTTATTCTTATCGGAATGACATATACTATTGGGATAGCCTTTTAAAGATAACCCGATCTGAATCATCTCCCCGATGGCCCTTTCATATCCTTTATCAGACAGAGTATGTTAAAGTGTCACCGACACCTTTTGATCACCGTGACTTGTGAATTGGCGAGACCTAATTCCCTTGTCCCGATATGTTGAGTCATCCCGACAAATACTTGTATCGCTGTGCGTCTTGCCGAAAGCTCTCTTATCGCCAAGACATTGAGTATCGGAAACTTCTTTGTGTCTTATCCCGATAGTTTACTTCTTGCCGATGGCTATTTGCTTCGTTACCCCCGCAGGATGTTCGGTGAGACTCTTGCCGAAATACTTCATCGGTATGATATATACCGTCGGGGCAACTTTTAAAAGGTCATCCGATAGTTGTCTGTCATACCGATCGGTATGACCACTTGCTTCTCTTGCCGATGTAAGGTCATCGGTATTACTTATTCCATCGGTGACTTCCATAGATCTCCTTCCGATTTGCCTTCTCACGCCGATGGTTATTTTGAAATGATTCCTTATGTATCGGTGTAAACAAAACAACATCTTGCCGATGGATTGACTTTGAAGAAATTTGGCACTGCTCATCTATAGACACCTTGTGAGATACATTAAATTTTTATTATGGTCTTTTGGGGTGTTTTTTTTAGGATTTGTTCAAATATAATGGAGTGAAAAGATAGTAAAAATTTCAAAATTTTTACTGTCCTAACAGTGGCTCTGTCTGGGATGTATACTCTCTATGAGTATAACAAGGATCCAGATCTCTTGGGGAAGTAGACCACATATTTTATTTATTTTGGGGTGAGGTTTTTGGGAAAAGGAAAGTAACAAATGATGGGGAGCGGGAATGATTCCTAAACTACTGTGCATGGAATAAGATATTTTGAGAATTATTTGAAGGTTGTCCATGCACTGGCAACGCTCAATTCTCTTTGTACATGTTTATGAAAATAACTGCTTCAAATATTGCCCATGTACAGGCAATTCCTACTCCTCTCCTGACATATTCTGTACATAGTAAGAATCATCACCTCCCTTGCCAGTGATAACGAAAGGACCCAACCACAGGGCTTCAAATTTTCCATGTTTTCCTTTGTCCTGACATCTTGCATTCCACATCAGTACCAGATCATTTACTTCAAACTTTCTGTCTTTGGCCTTCTTGTCAAAGAGATATTTTACCTGTGATTGTAATTTAACATTCTGCCTCTGAGCTATTCTTCTTGTTTCATCAAGCTCTGCCAATTGTTCCAACCTTTCCTCCATTGGTTCAGGAATATTCAAGTCTTCCTGGAGAATGAATTTGTATACTGGTATAAGATTTTCCAATGGTAATCTTGCTTGTGTTCCATATACCAACTCATAAGGAGATCTCCCAATTGCTCTTTTTATAGTAATTCTATCAGCCCATATTGCCATTCTTAATTTTGAATCCCAAGCCTTCTTATTTCTATCCAACATTCTTTTTATGATTTTCAAGAGGCTCTTATTACTTGATTCAGCTTGTCCATTGGCCTGAGGATGGTAGGGAGCAGCATAAGAAACAGTGATACCATGTGTACTGCAAAAACCTTTGAATTCATCAGATCTAAAACACATCCCATTATCTGTAATCAATCTTACTGGAGTACCAAATCTGCATATAATATTATCCATTAGAAAATTAATCACAACTTTACTTGTAGCCTGTTTGGTTGGGATCGCTTCTACCCATTTTGTAAAGTAGTCAGTAGCAACTAAAATCCATTTATGCCCCCCACTTGATTTCTCTGAGATTTCACCTATAAAATCAATACCCCATTGATAAAATGGAGCCTCAACCTGCATAGGTTTTAAGGGTAGTGCTCCCTGATATTTTAACTTGCCTGAGAACTTCTGGCATGCTTCACACTTTCTAGTGTACTGGTATGAATCATTAAAAACTTTAGGCCAATAGTATCCTGCCCTCAGGATTTTGTGGGTTGTAGTTTTCGCTGAGAAATGACCTCCACACATGCCTTCATGCAACTCCTTCATAATACGTTTTGACTGATATTCATCCAAGCATAATGGTAGAACCCCATCTCTGTTTTTCCAATAAAGATCCCCACTGATGAGTACATATTTTGAAGCTTGTAGTTTGAGTGTCCTCCTTTTATTATCATCATATCCTTCAGGACACTTCATATGATTTAGATAATATATTATATCAGTATACCATGGAGTGTGTTCAATACTGGTACTTGCATCAATATTACATATCTGAGAAGCTTCTAGATTACTTTTAGCCATCAATTTGGCAAGACCCTGTCCCCTTACCAAATTGGTGATTTGGATTTCAATGTTGAATTCCTGAATCCTATTGATCCACCTACATCTCCTACCGGTGACTTTAGTTTGGACCAATACATCCTCCATTGCAGCATTAGGAACATATGCTGTGACTTTAGCTCCCACCAAATATGGTCTAAAATTTTTAACTGCTTTTACCAATGCATATGCCTATTTTTCAATAATGTCATACTTCAACTCTACATTCTTAAGGGACTTGCTGAAGAAAGAGATAGGTTGTTCATATCCATCATTGTTTTTCTGTAATAACACTGTTGCAACTGTATGATAGGAAGCAAATGAGAAAAGTTGGAACGTTTTACTGAAGTTAGGAGATACTAAGACTAGAGCTTGCTTGATTGCCTCCTTAATATTACCAAATGCTTCTAATGTTTCTGTTGTCCACTTTATTTTTGAGTTCTTCTTCAGCATTCTTGATATAGGACAAACAATCTCTGCAAAATTTGGTATAAATCTTCTGACAAAATTTATCTGACCAAAAAATGATTGTATAGCTTTTACATTTTTTGGAATAGGGATTTGATCAATTGCTTTTACCCTTTCAGGGTCTATTTTAACTCCTTCCTTCGAGACTATATGGCCAAGCAATTTTCCTTCTGTTACTGCAAAATGGCATTTTTTAGGGTTCAATGATATTCCATATTCTAGGGCTTTGATAAATATTTGTTCTAAATGTGTGCAATGATCTTCGGCCCTTTTTGAATATGCTGTCAGGTCGTCTTGATATACTATCATAATCTTATTGATCAATTTAGCAAAAGCTACATCCATTGCTCTTTGAAATGTTGCTCTAGCATTGGTTAATCCGAATGGCATTCTCAAATATACATATGTTCCCCACGGAGTGGTGAATGCAGTCTTAAATTGTTCAGACTCCTTAACTTTTACCTGATTGTAGCCAGAGAAACCATCCATCATTGATAACAATTCACACCCAGTGACTTTCTGCAATATTGCTTCCATATTGGGGAGAGGATAATTATCTTTGAGGGAAGATTTATTCAAATTTCTGAAATCCACACACAGTCTAATGTCACCATTCTTTTTTCTGACAGGCACTAAATTTGAAACCCAGGAAGAATGTCTAATAGGTTTGATTATAGCTCCATCCCTTAACTTTGTAAGTTCTTCTAGCATTTTAGGGGCTAATGTAGGATTAATCGGCCTCTGCTTCTGTCTGAATGGTTTAGCATCTGGCTTCAGTGGTATCTCATGTTGAAATAAATCCTCTCTATATGCCTTTAAATCATCATATGACCAAGCGAATACATGCCTATACTTCCTATGTAGGTTGATGATTCTGATCTTGATTTTTGGGTCAAGATTCCTTCCGATATACACATTCTTTGGGGCTGTCTGCGTTCCCAAATTGATTTCCTCAAGGTCCTTAGGTATCACTGGTGTGTCTTTATTTTTATATCTATCATGCCCATCAAATGCCTTTTCTAATGCAATAAGTCCCTTGGGTATCTTATTTGTCTTCAACTGAACCACCTCTTGGCCAAAAAGGGTTTCCTTCCCATCATGTTCCTCCACAAATGCACTGAAATCAATCTCTTGATTTTCATAATAATCAGCACAATGTAAGAATTTGATTATATCAGCATCACTATCAAATACTTGCCAGTTCTGTATATTATCAGGGATGGTAGGTCTAGTTTTAAATTCAACTTCTGTGATTCCTCCTAATGTAACATCATCTCTCTTTAATGCAATGTTTGCTAAAAAGTCTGCCATAATGTTTTTAGACCTATTAACCCAGCTGATTGAAAAGGCATCAAATAATTCAACACTATCCCAAACTGCATTTCTGTATTGTCTTAATCTTTTATTTTTAGATAAGTATTTTTCTCTTACTTGGGAGATAACCAGTTCAGAATCACCATAAACAGCTAACTTTTTTTTATTTTGTGTTTAGTGGCTATGTTTAGGCCAATGAGCAGGGCTTCATACTCAGCTACATTATTTGTGCATACAAATGTCAATAGGAAAGAGTATTTAAAAGTTTTACCTCCTGGTGAAATGAAAATTACTCTAGCCCTATTTCCTATTTTACTGCATGCACCATCAAAATACATTTTCCATAGAACATTTTCTTCTTTCATAGATTCAGTGTGTATTGGATCAGTGTTATGCAACTCTGGTGTAGTTTCTCCAACTTTGAAAACTCCCAAATCTATGTCACAAAAGAAATTCACCTGATGCCGATCCATTCTTTCTATAATATTGTCATACCTTGGCTCTCTGCACAATTTGATTTCCTTGCCACCCACTGGTATGGTGGCATATGATAAATCTAACTGAACATTGCCTCCTGCCATTGCAGCCCATTGCCTTGATAGAAGCATCCCATAATACGGTGGGATGTCAACCACAGTAATGTCAATGTTATAAGTTGCTTCAGGATGTGAGGCAAGTTTTATCTCTACATCCTTCATGATACCAACTACTGGAATAGATCTGTTATCCATTGCATAACACTGGCCATACGTAGTATCAACCCACATTCCCAATTCTTTCATAACTGCTATAGGCATGATATTCATAGCAGCACCTGAATCAATCATGCAATTTCTGACTATCCTGTTCTTGATTACTAGTGTAGTATAGAATGGGTCTACCTGTGAGGGATTTTTTGTAAGTGTGTCACCAAGGTATACCTCAGGCATCTTGAAATTTTCCTGATGCACATTATTTGTTGTTTTTTCAAACCCTTTATGTTTTAGATTTGGTGTATCAGAAATCATCTTGACAACTGTACTCCTATATTTATCTATTTTCATCATCTCTAGAAGTGGGACTGATATCTTCACCTAAGACACTGCATGTGCAATGTCAAAAGAATGGGCTATGATCTGATCATTCTTTTCTGTTTTTGTGTTCTCTTTTTCTTGATTTTCTTTCATTTTACTTTTATCCCCCTTTTCTGGTTCTTTAGATGATGATTTTGTATTATTCCCTTTGTTATTCTGGTCTTTTATAAATACACTCCCAGGGGTTCCTTGCCCAACATTTGTTGTTCTATTCCTTAAGTTGTAATAATTTCAAGCTTGAGCCACTGCAGCCACTGTGAGAGCTTCTCTTTCATCCTCAGTAGGTTTTTTCCATTGACCATATGACTTGTTGTTACAACTATCTTCCTGGTCTGAGAATACCTCTTGTTCTCCCATGTTGATATGATACTTTTGGTTCCCTACATCATACTCATATCCTTCTTCTTCTGAAGAAGAATAATCTTCTGTCACCACACATGGTGTATCCTGCATCATATTGATGGTGTGATTATCCCTATTATAGTTGTATAGCATTTCCTCTTGCTGTATGGATTTAGCTACCTCACAGTATTCAGGTAAATGTGGTAGATTACATACAAAACACCAAGGCTTATTTTCTGCCATGTGTGCCATGTTTCTTTTCAAGGGATCAGGAGTATCTTTTCCATATGGTTGCTTTCTGTTGTTATCGATAGATCTTCCATCCTTCCAATTTGTATTGTAGGGCATATCATGTAACCTAGGTCTATCATGTCTATGCTGACCATCTGGTTTAGTCTGTTGAACAGTTGGATTCTGAGGATTTCTATGATTATCCCTCTTACTGACCATTCCTGCAGCCTTCCTGTTATTTTCAATAGTTATGGCCACTTTCTGTGCTTCGGCCAAGGTTGCAGGACACCTGTTTCTAAGTTCATATCCTGTTTTGGGGTCAAATGCTTTCATATAGATACTTAGTGCTGCCTGGTCAGATAACTTAGCTCCATGTGGTACCTTATTATGTAACTTGGAAAACTTCAAGTTGAAATCGAATACTGACTCATTTTGATACTTCTGTATACTTATTAATTCATGTAATGCAAAATCAGGAGCATATTGGTTACCATACTGATCCTTAAACTGGTTATGGAAATCAGTTATTGAATTGATTGATGCATCAGGCAAGCTATTAAACCAATCTCTGGCATCTTCAGTGAGGGACATCATAAATAACCTCATTCTAATGTCTTCCCAATCCATACCAATATCTTGTACAAAAGCATTAAAACTTCTGATATGATCTTCCACAGATATTGCATTATTTCCAGTAAACTTGGGAACCATATTTCTCCAAGTACTATCCATAGGATATGGATACAACTGATATCCAATTAAATCAAATTGACTACATATATTTGCAAGGTTTTGGGGTGGGAAATTCAAAGGTGGTGGATTGGGATAATAATTGTATCCACCTTGTGGCTAATGATATGCATATTGTTGATGTTGGTTCATGTGGGGATTTGTGTGATGATTTTGTGGTCTATAATATTGTTGACCAGGGGGTGGGTAAGTATTTACTATGTGTTGAGATGCATTACGTATGGGAGGTGGTCTAGGGTTTTGGGGAATAGTGTTCTGATGACTTCCGGAAGCATGTGAGTTTTGAGCACCACTTGTATTTTGCTGTGTATTTCTTGAAATATTCCCTCTGGGGGTACATATTTTGGGGGAGCTGTTTTGGCTTTATTTTTCCTCTGTTGAATTTCTTGCCGCAACAACTCCCTCTCTTCCTGTATCTTGTACCTTTCAAGTTCCTTCCGGAGCATGAGTATTTCCTATTGCTCTTCACTCATGTCCTGATTATTTATTTCCTGATGTTCTGGATTATCATTCATTCCTTGATTTGAAAATCCATATCCTATCTCTTCTCCTTGATGTAATGACATCTTGAAATCATGTTCAGCTTGGTTCCTATCAATATCCCTCATGACCTTTGCATCATGATCACGCTGTTCTTGAGGAGTGGGTCTGTACCTTGCCAAAATATCATCAGTTGCTCCACTGAGGTTCTCGTTTGAATCATGCAGAGGTGCGAATTTGTTGTGAATTGAAATATTTTGTTCTGAATCATTCTCTTGGATGTCCAGATTATTATCTTGGTGGGAATGCTTTGAATTCACATTTCTTTTAGAAATGTTTCTAAGTGGTGGAGATGACTGCAAATTTCTGCCTTCCATCTTGGATCTCCTACCATCCATTGGATATTGAATTTTTTTGTTATAATTGTAACTAGAGTCGCCACCTATTTGTTAAATAGGAAAAGTTTATATTTTATCTGTAGGGTTCTTGTCACCAGCAGAGTTACCAAATTAAATTTTCTGAATTGATCTATGAAAGAAAGGATTAATTTCTAAAATCTTTTACTAGTCCCCAGCAGAGTCGCCAATTTGTTAGGTCTCAAAAATGCAGGTTGCCAATCCTAAGAGGATGCCAAGCTCTATGTTTAGATTGGCAACGTTTCTGAACTAACTTGACGAAATCAACCTTCAAGGTTTGATGATTTCCTTCGCTTTAGGTCCTGCTACACCTAGCAGGTAAACCTTGGAAAATTAAAGCAGATTGAATGTGAATGTGTGGATTAATTAAATCTACCTACAATGGCATAAGATGTAGGATAGATGAAATGCTTGCTAAATAGTTTTATGTCTAATGTCTAATGAGTGATTGGTAGAAATTCTATAAGCAATATCAAGGTAAAAAGGGTTTAAGTATTAAATAAAATAAGACTAGTGCCTTGTTGGGTAACAGAGTCAATTTAAAGGACCAAGATTAGTGGTTTCCTGATGGCAATAATTCTAATTGTTTGGCACAGTTTCAGTTTATAACTTGTATAAACGTGCAAGTAAATGACTGACAAACTCTTCTTGATAATCCAACCAAATAGAATCCGATATCTTATAATTCACCAGAAGGTATTTTAATCCTTACTTGAAGGAACCAAATGAAATGAATGGACAAGATTAACAGATAATATTTTACTGGAGACAGAATGGCAATCTAATTGTATGGCCCTACTTAGTAATCCAAGCTTAATACTTCCAGGCTACTGTAACTAAATCAGAAGGGTTTAATTCCTCAAATGGATACCAACCTATTTAATCACATAGATACAGCAAATGTGTACTAACAGATCAAATATATACTTGATATGTTTAATCTAAATATCAAGGAAATGCAGAAATGGAGACAACCACACAACTGAATAATCTTAACAAACAACTGATACCAAAGCAGAACCACTGAATCAGAGAACTTCAAACTTCTTCTTCAAATAAAATGTGCAACATAGTCATTTTGAAACATTGTATATATAAGGTATATGAATATATTCTACCGCTGATGATCTCTCAGCATCTATTGTTTGGACTTATATAGATATTTCTGTGAAGAGACATAACTCTTCAATAAGTCTTTTGGGAACTTAACAAGCATTAATAATAATTACATAAGTGTAATTAAGCTCTATTCAGCCATAAATAAACTTTAGCTAGGTGATCTAAATACTCCTGATCACAGTGAGAATCAGTAAGATCAATAGCATCTCTGGTAATCACATCAATTGTGACCATCTTTTCCAGGTGTTTGCAGGCTTCTCTGGATGCAGAAGTTTTGTCTTTGAGCGCTCCTGTGGCCTCGTGTAATATGACTTGACAATCAACAATCCATTCTTCTTTGCTCTTTACCTCTCCATTGTCTTTAAATAATCTGGGCACTCCTGCGTTTGAGGCATCAGCTCCTTCCTTAGCATCGGCTTTAAGTTTGTCATAATAATTTTGGTGTTGTTTGAGCAATGCTCTTGTATCAGAGATATCTGTACTATTAGTAGCACTTTTGTTTTGTAACTCAATCAATTTTTCTTGTATTCTCTTTTCAAGTCTTTCATGTTCTTTAACTGCTTTATGATTCTCTGAGTAATTGTCCCAAAACTGGTTTAACCCCCGCACCATGTTTGCATACCTGCTCTGCAGTATTGTTACAAATGCATCTATTTGAATTTGTGTGGCCTGGTCAAGGGATAATACTTGAATGCCTTGTGAACTCTCACCTTGAGTTATTCTTTTAGTGGATTGACCAAAAGTGCTCTTAACAGCATCCTTCAAGTAATCATTTTCTTTTGTCAGTCTTTCACAATTCAATTTGTATGTATCTCTTTCTTTGATCAACATTTGAGCTTGTGCTTTATTCAACTTTGCAACATTGATACCAATGTCTGCAGTAATTATAGGGTTAGTTTCCCCTGCTCTGAAAGTCATAACATGGCCAAAAGTCTTTTCAGTATCTATGATGGCCGTCTTCTTATGGGGAGGGTATAACGCCCATATCATCAAGGAATTTTCATCATTATTGTATCTTGTTCCCATATATACTTCATTAACTCCTTCTGGAGTAAGCTTATACTTGTCATTAGCATTATTCAGAAAACTATCAAAAACCAAAGCAGAATTTAAATCCAGACCAGGAAAAATCATAACCCCTGCATCCTTGAGCAACTGTCTACCCTTGCTAGGTGTCATGTCCTGCATTTCCTTATCTACTGTTTCCTTCAGCATATCTAATAATTGTTTTTCATTATCAGCAGAAATATCATCTACTGATTCTCTGATCTCTTTCCCTTTGTATTTATACAGGAATGATTTAAATTCTTTTGATTGAATAAATTTATCATCTGAAATGAAAGAATCACAAGCTGCTTGGCGTGGATCCTCATCAGCAGACCCCTCCTCATCATGTAGCACAACTGGAGGCTGATATTGTTGCATTTTCCTTTTGGACATTTCCATTGTTTTATCTTGTGGCTGCTCTTGTTCTGTCAGTTCTTCATCTTCAGAGGATACCACTTCAATCTCTGCTAACTGCTTTTTCTTTTCACTTAAATCCCTGTTATATTTTTCTACCACCAATTCGACTTATGCTTCTTCTAAATTTCTAATGACATCATCATGTGGATAATGTATGTGCATGTATCCACTGAGATTTTGTTTTCTTCTTGCAGAGTCAATAAAACCTTCAGGGTCAAATCCTTTTCTCACCTCAGCAGTCATCATGTTAAAATGCATTAATTTATCCAGAATGAGATTGTAACCTTCTTTTGAAACCATAGTAAAATCTCCAAAACATAAGGTGCTGGGCATAAACGATTGTTTGTCATGTGAACTCAAATGCATCACATTTGAACAATGCATTTGCCTGATTATCTCCAGCTATGCAAGCCTGTCAGGGACAGTCTTGGGTAATATGAATGGAGCATCCTCAAAACCATAAACTTTGATCATAGTAGCATCCTCAAAGCAATACTAGTCTCCCCAATTATGAGTAACAGTAGGGGGGCCACCAAAATCTTTTGGTCTGAGGAACCTTTTTATTTCAGTTGAAATTGAATATTCACAGGGGTGGTTAAAATACCTATACAACACTTTTACACAATGCTCTTCAAATTAAGCATAGCTGGAGTGGGCATATCTACTATCCTAGATTCTGGTCCACATTTGTACAGGTATCTTTTCCCCTTTCTTATCTGTAGCAACAACTCGAAACTCACTTGGCCATAACCCTACTTCCTGGCCATAATATAACACCATGTGCATAAGCATTGAGTAATGCTCAAAAGAGCATGCTGGAGCACTGTTTTTTATTATAGATAGACCAGAGTCCATTCTATTAGCAATATAGGAAGCATAATCGAATTGCCTTGCTTTATGACACTGAATGTCAGAGGCTATGACCATCAGAGGAATAGTCATGAACTCGGGGACCTCTGAGCCAAGGACTTGGCCTATAGAAAAATAGGTATGCTGTATATATGGTTCAAATATGGCTACATGAAAGGGAGGGCCATCATTCTCAGTTAAGGGCATCACTTCTCCTTCAACCCTGGGCCTATGAATGGGCAACCTCCATCCATTGTAAGTTGTGTCCATTCTCCAATACTCTTTATCCAGATCTTCATAAATGATAGGGACAGTGCATAAATCATCTAAATCAAAAACCTCACAAATAGCATTTTTTGACAAATGCACAATTGGTTCTCCCTGTGGGTTGCAGATGGCTTTCAGGTTTGAATTATAATGTCTGGCAATTAATTGAAGGAGTTCCACATTTAAGAATACATTAGGTACAACCAGTTTTCCTAAACTCATGTGCCATGGGTTTGACACAGGAGCATTCCTAAACCTTCTATTATAGTGGAATCTGAAAAGTTCATATCCCCAAATTGGGGTCCAGATATCTCCCAGGCGTTTGTGTTTATCTTCTAATTTCTCCACTTCTGCCCTGAGTTGGGCAGACCTTCTGGCCTTGGGAGTTGACCCAGGCAATTGGTCAATTAGGTCCTGATTGAGTTTTCTTTCTTTCATTTTCTCCTCAGGGGTTTGTTCAGTTTTTTGTTTCTTAGGCTTACTGGTTTCCCCTTGTAACTTTCTTCCTTTTCCCTTTCCCGGAGTTTCCATTTTAAAACTTTGGCAAAAAATTTAAATACAGGCTATACAGTGGTTTGTGTATATGTACCTGTCGTTCGGTGGCTGGAATTGGAATCCTCTACTTTTGCCTTAAGAGTTCCTCTGTATTCTCTTCTCAGACGGTTTTTTGCAACTATAATGATCGTAGAAATTTCGTAGCCGTTTGTATTTAATTATCTGATCAATTCAATGTTCATCACTGTGAAGTGTCACATCGCCATAACTCTTCTTATTGGCGTGAATTTTAAAATGTCTGGGCGACCTCAATGCTTTTATGGCGCGAACAGTCAATCGGCGTGACCCCTCAATTGTATTCCTGACACTATGTAATGTCATATCTTTAAGTGGGTGCGACCATCGGCATGACTTCCTTCATCGCCATGTGTTTTAGATTTCTCTGCGATATAGTGAGTCCTACCGATATGATTTGTTTATCGGGGTGATTAATACTATCAGGATAACATAATTATGTTCTCCCGATCTTTGTTGTCTCACCGATAGTCATCTCTACTTTGGATCGGGACGACTTTATTATTGTCTCGCCGCTAGAGTATCAACAGGTATGAATTTTATTCTTATCAGAATGACATATACTATCGGGATAGCCTTTTAAAGATAACCCGATCCGAATCATCTCCCCAATGGCCCTTTCATATCCTTTATCGGACAGAGTATGTTAAAGTGTCACCGACACCTTTTGATTGCCGTGACTTGTGAATTGGCGAGACCTAATTCCCTTGTCCCAATATGTTGAGTCATCCCGACAGATACTTGTATCGCTGTGAGTCTTGCCGAAAGCTCTCTTATCGCCAAGACATTGAGTATCAGAAACTTCTTTGTGTCTTATCCCAATAGTTTACTTCTTGCCGATGGCTATTTGCTTCATTACCCCCGCAGGATGTTCGATGAGACTCTTGCCGAAATACTTCATCGGTATGATATATACCGTCGGGGCAACTTTTAAAAGGTCATCCGATAGTTGTCTGTCATACCGATCGGTATGACCACTTGCTTCTCTTGTCAATGTAAGGTCATCAGTATTACTTATTCCATTGGTGACTTCCATAGATCTCCTTCCGATCTACCTTCTCACGCCGATGGTTATTTTGAAATGATTCCTTATGTATCGGTGTAAACAAAACAACATCTTGCCGATGGATTGACTTTGAAGAAATTTGGCACTACTCATCTATAGACACCTTGTGAGATACATTAAATTTTTATTATGGTCTTTTGGGGTGTTGTTTTTAGGATTTGTTCAAATATAATGGAGTGAAAAGATAGTAAAAATTTCAAAATTTTTACTGTCCTAACACCTCCAAATCATATTTTGTCATCCCTCCATTGCCATATCATTCATAATAGCATGTGACCATACATCTACCCCCATCAACTTTACCTCCACTCCTCCCAACTCCTAATATTCCTATCCTCAAATCCCTTTATACTCCTATTTTTCCAACTCCCATCCATAAATCCTCATCCCATAAATCCCAATCTCCTAACATCCCCAATCATGACCAACAAAAGCACACATTGACCAAACTTGAAGCCATCACAAACCCCATGGGATTCATAAGTAAAAAATTGGATGCCTCCACTCATAAAGTGAAAAATCTGCAAAAGCCTCAAGAGTATCATGCCATAAGGCATCGATACAAAACATCTAAGAATAATCCATCTAGAAGCCTATTAAAATCCAAACCATCAAAAGAAAAAGCAAAAACAAAAATGGTGTGGGTCCCTAAACAAAAAAAAAGCAATCCAAGTGGAGCATCCATGTCCTATTCCATTTCAAAATATCATACATCCCACTCCCCATCTAAAAATCCCACAATTCCTAAGTCTATTTGGATCCCTAAGTCCCAAAATCAATAATCCCCATTACTCCCTGCTCCACATCCAAAATATAAGCTTCAAAATATATCACGATGTGTGCAACCATTGGTCATGGTTCCTCTACACCCCATGGCATTCCCACATACCCCTATTCTCCCATCTTATATCTTCTATCCCACATATCTTCCCCATCACATCCCTATGGTCCATGCTTTCACATAATCCACATCATAATCCATCATCCTCCATTCATCCATAATCCATGTATCCACAATCCATCTCATGCAACCATCTACCAACATACATGCGTGACAATTATCCAACATGGGACAACATTCCCTTCCTATGAAAACAGATGCTAGAGTCTCCATTCCATCAAAAAAGCAAAAAAGTTTTAAAAAAAGCAAAATAGTAAAGAAAAAAATCATTCGTCCAATGGTGAAAATCATTCCTTGCCGCGCCTTAGACAAGTACCATGATGAAAACCCCTTGTGGGGATCATGCATAATCCCTTATCCATTCATTTGTATCTTATACTTGGGGGCAACATCATGCCATTCATCCACATCCATAATATCCTTTTGCATATCCTATCTATTATGTATCCTTATCTTATCATATTCCTATCTTTCATCCTCATATCTACCCTATCATCTCCCATCCATCCTATCTACTATATCTTCCTCCTTATCCAATTGTTATTAGATCTTGATAAAGAAAGGGGCAAAATATCAAAAACATACTTTCGACACCTCTCAACATATGTCCCTTTCCAAGCATACCCTCCATTCATCCATCTACTACAAAGTCCATCCATCCCTTTTAAGCATGAGCCCATCATACAAAATCCAGAGCATCATACCTAGCATGGGGCATATGATTCCTATGCAACTTAGTCTTTGGGGATCATCCTTAACCCCTCCATCCATCTATCATGAATCCCTACCCTATCCTTTATCCCCATGTTCCATCTATCTATCATGCATCCCCATCCTATCTGTTATCCCCATCTTCCATCCATTTATCATGAATTGCCTATCCATCATCTTTCATCACCAATCCCCCTATCCAACCCCATCACCTTCAACTCTAGAATTGGTGTTCCCTTGTCATCGGTATCTAGCGCAAAGGCTATCTAAATGTAATCCAATGTCATCCCATAATAAAATCATACCCTATCTAAAATATTTAAAATCCAAAAACATCAAAATCCAAAAAAATTAGAAAATATAGAAAATCCAAAAAAATCAAAATGTCCACAAAAACCCAAAAACATTAGAAAATACAAAAATCCCAAAAATATCAATTCCAAAATCAACATCATTCCATCTTACATCAATATTCCCTTCTACATCCAACCCATCCCGAACCATCCCACATCATCACCACAAATCAGAACTACATATCATCACCACCCACATCTTAATGTGCCTTGATCCTATGGATATAGGGTATGTAGGCAGTCTAGAATACGAAGGAAGTATCCAGTACGTAGGTACATAAGATGCACCCATCCAACTCTCTTTGATGGTCCCTATCTCCTGAGATTACACTAGATCCAAACGCAATATCCAAAGCATCGCATCAACTATCAAAGCATCATCCCTTAAAAAAATCAACTATAAAATCAACATCAACCACAACTTATAGCCTATATCTTGAGCCCATCCTTTGAATTATCCTAATCATCCATCAATTCTTGCTTTAACGGATATATCGTTTATACAATAGGCAGAATCCATCATCAAATCATCACCCATATTAGAAAGAGATACAATGGTTGTTTGTTTGGTTCGTTGGTCTTTTGGTTCTTGATTTTTATCATTTGTCCTATTCAAAGATCATTTCAAAATTACCTTGATCTCACTATATCATGGTATGTGGTAAAATATCTAGAATGGGGCATAGTCATTGCTTTTGTATGTTGTGCTTGTGGGTTGTTCTCATTACTCCAAGTCAGTATTCATATCTTGTGAATCGTAGGGTTGGTTCTAGCATATTGATCTCCTTTTGCATCTAAGGTTCCTCATACCTTTTGTATATTAAGGGCTTATGCTATGAATCCCCTTCATTTGTCTTGGCAAGGTTGTACTATCTTGGGCATGCATGGGATCACCCTCTTGTCTGTGTGTCTAATCCATAAAAATGATGGATATACATCATCACCCTGGTTTCTATACCTTGGTGAAAATATCCTCTTTTCTATAACAAACCTAGGATTGCTCTAAATCATATTAGCACAATAATAATCCATCTCCAATCTATCCAATATCCAAAATCAACTTACCGTCACCTACCCATAGCCTTTATCATCACACCCCCTTATCCTCCATCCCCTTTATTAACATGTTCATCCATTTCGAGAGTGCACCCGTGTTCTCGCAACCTGCCTGCCCTCTCGAGGGGGCATCACCCTTACCATCATCCCTGAACACAATCCTATTCTTCTAAATGAAAGTCTTTTTCTATCCAATCCAACACTATATCTTAAACTTCTTTGAAATAATGTTACCTAGTTGCAACATCATTTCAAAGAGGGGAAAAATGTAGACACCTAAAAATGACTTGCCTCCACAAGCCACTTTCTTGCATCCTCACATCACTAATTTACCCTTTACCAATTAATTAAATAAAATCAATTTATTTAATTAATTTATCCTAAACCATTTACCCCTAACCATTCATCTTATTCATCCCTTGTAATGAATTAATTCAATTAATTTGTTACTATACCTTAGAATATCATCCTCCAATTGATTAAATAAATATCCTAATATTTATTTGATTGATTTCCCTCATCCCCTAATCTAAATTAATTAAATAAACATACTTATTTAATTAATCCCCCTAGCCTATGACCTAAACCTAGCCTAATTGAATAAATAGCAATTATTTAATTAGCTACCCTAGCCTACATAACCCCTAGACTTAAATTAATTAAGTAAACCATTACTTAATTAATTTTAACCTCTAATTAGCCTCCTCACTAATTTCCAACAGCCATATTAATTAAGTTAAACACTTAATTAATATGGTCAAACCATCATTAACCCTTATCCCCAGACACTTTGAATAAAAAGTAATTTTTTATTCAAAGGGGTCACATGACCCTTCCACCTCACCTTTCCTCTTCCATGTAAGAGTTCGCACATGTGTTTTACAAAAAGACACATGTGCCACATGTCCTCACACTCACCAATAAACCTTAATTTTTTATTCACACCATCCCCCACAAAAATGAATTTTTAATTCATTGACAAGTCCTAATAATCCTCACACTCTCCTATGGAAATGATTCTTTTATTCATTCCTCATCCTTCCCAATGTGAATTTAAAATTCACAAATAATGGGAGCTATCCATTATTGTTGATCACATCTCCACTCTTGATCTCCACCATTGATCTCTACTTTGAATCTCCACCATTGGATTCAAATCCCTCCAAAAATGCCTATAAATACAACCCTCACCCAAGCCATTTTCATCTCATCCTTTTGGCATCACCACTATGTCAAAATATTCTTATCCATCTCCCTCATCTCAAGCCTTTCATATCCTCATAATGTCAAAATCTCAACTCATTCATCTTTAACCATGAATCTCTCATCTCATTGTTGAACACACTAAGTTACTGAGGGGGGTGAATCAATATCTAAACAAATCTCAAATTCTCTAGAGCAAATTAAAACTTAAGCATTACAACATAAACATAAACATGACAGATCAACACAATGCACATCAACACATAACACCAGATATATGTGGAAAAGCCTAGAAGGGAAAAACCACGGTGAGGATTAACTCACAATATATGAAGCTCAAAATAACAACTTTGTTTTAGGGCTACAACCCAAGGAAGCTACTACTCCCTACTGACTTTGGTTTAAGGGTACAACCCAAGGAAGCAAATACTCCCTAAAAAATTTGATTTAGAGTCACTCCTAAGGGAGCTACAACTCCCTAAAGACTTTGTTTTAGGGTCACTCCCAAGGAAGCAACTATTCCCTGAATTAAGAACACACTTAGAATAGATTACAGTATGACAGTCTCTCTACTGCCTGAAAAACTAAAAATGAAGCTCACACCTTTGATGATTGCAATTATGCCTCTTCACACTTCCTTCCAATGATCAGATCAGTTAGGCACACTCTACACTTGATCACTATCACAGATATGTCTTCAAGATAAATTAGGAAAGCCTCTAACACATCTGCTCTTTCTCCTTCAGTCGTACATCATAATGTAGTCATTTTGCTCCTTTTCTTGTTTGCAAACCTTATCAATGATTTTGCAATCACACCCAACCTAACTCAATTTTATTTACAATTTATACATGATATTACATTGCTTACATTGCTTTTCGACCAAAGACAATATGAAAAATACATTTACAAGTCAGCCAGACTACACACAACATGAAATGTGTAGAGGACAAGTCCTAAACAAGACCACACGCTACACCAATAGAAGACCCATGCCTTGTGGACATCAACACTTGCTTAACCAGGTCCAAAACACCCTTCACAACATCAAACATTGAGAAATTATATCCACACTCTCTGCTCATTTGAAAATAGGACAACCTTAAGCAAAGACAAATGAAACTTGAAGCATAATGGCTATAGCAACTTGAGAACCTTGTGTGGTCCTGGAAACAAGGAAGATCTTCATGTAACTCTTCTAGATGAGTCTACAAGACTCATACAACATCTCCAAACACTCCTTTACCTCCACACATTAAGGATTTTGTGCCGCACATCTTCAATCATGAACTCTGAGCATAACAAGTCATCCAAAACACACTGCAACATACTGTCATTGAAAAACTGAGCTTGCGGATCACCAAGAGGCTTGAAATTGTAAGAAAACATGTAAAGCACATCCATAAACATGTCCACAAAACCACAAAGGCAAACATTCATTTACGGAGGAATGTGGAGCATTCCAACAAGCCTTTAACACCACCTCACTCTGCCAGAAGATATGTCAGTACTCTATCATGAATAACTTTCACAATGGAAGGACAAATGATCTATGTTTTATAGGAAAATGGGGAATCAAGATAGTTATTTCAAGTCCCACACTTTCACACTAAAACATTAGGGAAGTAAGGAATACGTTTAGGGATAAACTAATGATTTCCTATGTTCCCTTTTTCTGCTAATAAGGTCTATGTGGTTGTCTTGATTAGGTTTTTGCAAGCTAGTATCTTTCACTAAGCATGAAAACCTAAATTACCAATCAAACTATAATAACTGAATTTCCAACATAGATATAGATGAAATGATTACATAAATGTAGAGGAAACAGTACAGAGAAAGTGTACTAGGAAACAAAGGCTCTAATGGACTAGGGCGCTAGTGGTAGTGTCCCAGAAGTTTTTGACTATCGAGATCTTCTATAGAAAATATCTTGCAATCTCCAGAGGCTTCCAGATCATGAAGAAAATATCTAATTAGATTGGGGCACGAGTGGTAATGTCCTAAAAGTTTCACAATCTTGAAATCTAAAAATTTGCAATGACTATGTTTGTAATACCCATCTTCCTGTTGCTCCTTTCTGTCGAATCTCACCGAATTCAACTTGCACATGCAAAAGGAGGAGAAAGAAGGTTGTGGCTATATAGGAGCTTGCCTCAATCAAGCCCCGTCTTCAGTATTCCTACCTCAATAAAAGCCAAGGATAAAGATCTATAGATGTGTGTGTTCATCTAACAAATGTGTATGTAGAAAATATAAAACCCTAGATAAATCAAGCATCAAGGAAAGATCAACACAACAAACAGTGTGAAAATCCAAGTCTGGCAACCCGAGATGGAGGCTTTTGATGAAAATTGTTTACTTCTAGACCTAGATAGTGATAGGAATTCTCATCCACTTGCTAAATATAAAGGGAGTTTTCACTTTTCACCATTCATTCTTACTTGTCATTATGTAGAGGAGAGAAGGAGAAGGAGGAAGAGACCAAGAATGCTGACCTGATGTCTATACCAGATCCCGAGATTGGAGATGCTCTGAGCCTGAGTGGCAGAGAGATGCTTCAAGGCTGAGGTAGGGTCCTAGTCCTTGCTTCTATCATCATTATTTCTATTGTCTTTAGGTTTTGTCATTTTTCGTGCCGCATAGGCAATTCTGGACAAAGGTCCCCAACAGGGGCGCCCAAGTCCACTCAGGGTGCTTGTGTCTCATCAGGGCACCCTAGTCCTCCTAGGGCACCCAAGTTAGACTTGGACACCTAGGTCCTCCTAGGGTGCCCAAGTCCAAAAAGGACAAGGGCCCTAGGGGTAGGGCACTAGTCGTTGTAGATACTAAATGATGATTTTATGTTGTATACCGATTCAACTTCTCACTGTTTATCATGTAGGTCATCCCCGAGATGCGAGAGCATACAGGTGGTTGCCTGATGTTGCTTCTTTGAGATCACATCGGTACCATGACTGACATAGAGAGAGGTCACCTATAGTCAATAGGGCTCTGGTGGGTGTTTGATATGCCCACGATGAGATTCCAGTGGAGTATGCTTATGGCTTTGATGGAGAGGTGGAATGCGGATACTTCTACATTCTATCTGCCCATAGGGGAGATGACTGTTACACTAGAGGATGTCTACTGGATCTTGTGACTGCCTATACATGGAAAGACAGTCGGGATCATAGAGCGTCACTCAGCGGAGTACACATGAGAGAGCCAGATTTATTATCTAGGCTACACAGTCGCTTGGGCGGAGCGAGGGCACATTCAACTCTGATTACTAGAGTAGGGATGCATGGACATCCCTTTGATTCAGAGGATTATGATTGTTACAGTTGCACTAGCAATCACACTAGATGGACGAGGCACTCACCTTCATGGGGGCTTTGTTCACACTATCAAGGTGATGGAAGAGCAGGGGACAGTCTATGCGTGGGGGCGCAATATGCTTGTGCACCTCTACCGTGGGTTGGGATGACATGTCCATTATGAGGTGTAGGGCCTGATGTGTTGCACTTTATTACAGGTCTGGGCATTTGAGCATATCAGATGTACATGGCCTACAGATTTTCCCATAGAGCCAACGTTTAGTCATCCACGTGTCCACACATATCCTCTTGTAAGATGTTGGAGACATAGTGATCTGCTATATTGGAGAGTTATATTTGATAGACTACAGTCCAATGACATCATCTAGAGACCATATCGTGGCTACATAGTGTGGCCAAGTTAGCACATGCAGTTGGCTAGGATGCAGAGGGATCAGCTGATGGCCGGTCGCCTTGACATCATAGTTGTGTGGTTTTACTTTGATAGAGTGGTGCAGTAGTTCAGATGCTGACAGGATGTCCCTATGATGCGTCTGAGCTATGCACGCTCTGTGTGCAGTGCAGTCAAGGCAAACTATGCCCGACGACCGACGGTAGAAGATGTAGCAGTTAGTGATGATAATGGTACAGAGGATGCATAGCCGATATTTGATGCAAAGGACATCAGAGTTACTCGAGCATACCAGGTCTGGTGGTAGACAACACAACCTACTCCTATCTATCCTCCCAGTCACCCCACAGGCGATCCTCGAGCATGGGCTAGTCATGCTAGTGACACCAAGGTAGAGGATGGTGTTAGTGACTTTACTAGATATTATGATCTAGATGAGGAGGAGGGTGATGATGAGGAGGAGGAAGAGATCCCATCACAATACGTCTTCAGAGCGAGACTGCGACAGGGTCAGCAGGAGGTAGACAACGACAAGGAGGCTGAGTCAAGGCCACAGTCGAGAGCTTGTGGTCCAGCTCCTATGGATGTGAGGAGATCGAGCCGACACGAGTGAGGGGAGACCAGTAGTCATGTTCCCCCAACTATAGAGTCAGCTGTAGAGCTAGTCACACCATCAGCTATCCAAGATCCATCTTGGCGAGATGGAGATCTAGATAGGATACTTTTATATAGATGCATGTATTTTGATGATTATGATGACTACATGAGATATTGATATCTATTTTGTTTATTTTTATAGTTGGGACATATGCATGGCACGACCTTGTGTGTTTCATCATAGCAAAGATAGTTTCAACTGATGTGGTTGAGCGACAGGTGCGGATGGGGTATTCACTATAGCCAACTACAGGGTGGCATGTAGAGATATTCATGCCATTCATGAGATACAAGTTATTTGTAGAGTCTATTCTAGATCAAGCTATTCAGAGAGATAAGCGTGCGGAGGTGGAGCTCTAGACACTATGAGATCAGGCTATAGTAGTACCTGCACTTGAGAGAGATCCTATCATGAGTGAGATCCTACTTCTTGAGTTACACTAGGCGAGAGCTAACAGAGACAGGGTCCGAGTGGAGCTAGAGAGAGTCATATCTGAGAGAGACCAATATCAACAGATGTACCAGGAGTCACATGACGAGGTGCTAGGACTGAGAGGAGAGATCAGGGGGTTACGATCGTGAAGTGTCTCTAGGAGTCATTCGCGGTCCGTAGCCACACATGGTCAGGCCTCTGTCACATGCACACCACGAGGTCTCGAGGGGACAAGTGACCGAGGTTTAACTATGTGATGTATCTTATGTACTACAACGTCCCATCTTGATATACGGGATAGTCGAATCTGATGTATATTCAAACTGATTATATATATATATATGATGTTTTCCTATTACTATTTCTAATGTTGTTTAATCTATCACATGTGATTGATATGAAATGCAACTACTGATAAATGTTACTATCTATGTGGAAATATGACTAATGCTAATGTGATACTAAACAATTCTTTGCAAAACATATAATAAAAGGCACAATGATTAATGAATTTCACACGTAACCAACATTCTATGCTACATTCAGTTAATACAAAGGTGATCTTAATAAAGCATGTTTAAACAAGATACAATAATGATTAACTAAAAAGATTCTATGCTAAATGAATTAAGACAAAATAATCATATCTTGTTGAAATTGAAGCTAAACAAACTAATAAGCTTGCTTTTTAAAGTAACATCTAACATATAATCTTAAGCATAAAATTTCATGAGGTGTATAGCATTAATAGGTTCTTTAAGCGGCATACCTTGTTCATCGGCTAGCTTATACGCTCCTAATCCAAAGGCTTCAGTAACAACATACGGTCTGAGCCAATTAGGGCTAAACTTTCCTTTTTCTCTAGGAGGTGCATTTACATTGCATTGATTCTCATATAGTACCAGATCTCCAACATCGAATGAATGATGTATGACACACTCGTTATACGATAGTTGGATACTCTTCCGGTGGGCCATAAGATGCTCGAGAGCGTTAATACACTATTCATCTAGCATCTCAAGTTGTTGTAATCTCTCTTCACATTCCATATCATCATCCATATCATCTCTCAAGGAAACTCTCAATGAAGGAATTTCCAACTCCAAGGGCATTACCACATCAGCGCCATAAACAAGATTGTATAGAGTAGTTCCAATAGTCATACAGATGCTTGTTCTATAGGCCCATAATGCGTAGTATAATTCAGTATGCCAATCTTTCTAATGTTTGTTAATAGTTTTTCATAAAATTTGTCCAATAACCTTGTTTGAAGCTTTTGCTTGGCCATTCGATTAAGGATAGTAAGGTGTAGAAAAGCAGTGTTGAATGTGATATTTTTCAAGAAACTTCTTCACATCCTTGTTCTTGAATGGCGTACCATTGTCAGAGACCAAGGAGGAAGGAATACCAAATCGAGAGATTATGTTATCTTATATAAAATGACAAATTATTTCAGCAATCGTGGATCATAAAGGAACAACTTTGACCCACTTCGTGAAGTAATAAGTAGCGGTGATTATAAAGGTATGTCTTTGAGAAGAAGGTGGTGAAGTTTTACGAATTAGATCCAAGCCCCAAACAGAAAATGGCCAAGGTGAAACTTGGGCATGAAGTTCTTGGGTAGGTGCTCAGATTAAATGTTGATGTTGTTGACATTACAGAGACTTCTTGACATAAGCAAAGGAATCTTGTTCCATGCATTGCCAATAATACCCCATACGTATTAGTTTTTGTACCAATGAAATGCCCTCCATAAGTACTGGAGAGATTTTCTTCCAAAGCTATCAGGGTCTTCGAATTACTAAGACATCGGAGAATAACACCATTGTAACTCTGTCTGTATAAAACATTAGATAGAATGATATAGGGCACTACAAGTTTGCGTAGGCAAACTCAAGTGTTTTTAGATGTTGAATTAGGGATGCTTCCATCATGCAAATAGTTAAATATATGGGAGAACCATTCATCAGAATTCACATTATAGCAGAGGTTAATGTCTGAAGATATATTTTCATCTAATGCAAGCATCTTAAGATTATGAATGATAAAGATGTATTCATCAGGTGAATTGGTAGAGGATATAAGGGAAGCCACACTTGCCATTGCATCCACCCTGTCGATTGTCTTTCTAGGCATAGTATCAATTGAGAAAGATGTAAACTATTGTAACAAAGATAAGGCTACATCATGATATTAAGATAATTTGTCTTGTTTTTCTTGATACGATCCTGTTATTTGGTGTACAATTAGTTGTGAATCACCATATATAGTGATGTTTCTGATATTTAAAGCCAAAGCGGCATGAAGTCTGGTGATGAGAGATTCGTACTCAGCGATGTTGTTTGTGCATGAGAAATTTAAATGATAAGACATAGGAATCTACTTACCCAAAGGAGGTACTAATATAACACCAGCATTAGAGCCAGTTCGAAACCTTGATCCATCAAAATACAATTCCCATTTGTCATCTTTATCCATATTTAATATTTTATCATCAGGAAATGTCTCCTAATTTGTATAGCAAAGGGAGAAGGTGCTTCAGCTAAATGGTCGGTTAATGCTTTTGAGATATAAATTTGAGGTCAAATTTAGTTAACAACATAACCCCTTTAGCGAGGTGACCTGAAAGGTCTATTTTAGTGAATAAATGTTTCAAAGGATTAAATTTTACCATTACATGTATCTCAACATTAAAAAGATAATGCGTAAGATTTTGTGTTGCAAAGACAAGAGTTAAGCATTGTTTCTCGATGACAGTATATCGCACTTCATAATCGAGCAATGTTTAGCTGATGTAATATACAACACATTCCTTGCCTTAAATATTATGTTACGCTAATGATGTTGCAAGGGCACTATTAGATGTTGAGGTATAAAGAATAAAAGGTTTATCTGTTGGAGTCCAGGACAACACTAAGAGGGGGGGTGAATCAGTGTTGTATTAGTTTTCAAATCTTTTTGCAAACTTTTACTTTCAAGATACAAAGAGAGAAAGATATAATTGATTTGTCAAACACATATGCACATGACTGAGAATGAAGGAAGAGAACAAAACCTCATGAGCAAAGTAATAACACACACACATACAGATGAAAACAATATGAGACATAACACAAATTTGCACGAGTGGAAAACCCTCCTGGGGTAGAAAAACCACTCCAAAATTGCCTCATTGGCTTAACCTTGAAAAAAAAATATTTACAAGCCTCACTGGCTGATATGGGTGTCTCACTGACAAAATGGTCTCACTGACCTACAAGCCTCACTGGCATAGTCTCACTGACATGTGAAAGCCTCACTGGCATAGTCTCACTGATATGTGAAAGCCTCACTTGCATAGTCTCACTGACATTTACACAAACACTTTGGGTCCATATACAAATTTTATCAGGGGATTACCCTGTTTCAATGAAGCTCAAAAACCTTATATCTCCTCTTTCATTTTCACAACAAATTCTTCACAAAAATTTTGATCTTCAACCTCTGCAAAAAGGACAAAAATAATGTCTTTTTTTGATGTCATCAAATCACCAAAAGATCATTTTCAACCTGGTACAAATTACAATGGAATCTTTGATACACTATTGATCACAATTTCAATGATTGTAAAAGAAGACTATCTCTGCAAAAAATTAACACATCATAAGTTCAAATTCTCTGTAAAATCATTTATCCCTGCAACATAAGACATCTCTGAAAAATCCTTGAAGTCACCTCTGCAAACAACTCCATTACTTTAATCTCCTTTCAATCAAACAACATCTCTGCAAGATAAACAATTAACTCTTCACACTCATCCAATACATTCTTCTATAAGTTTATTAAAATTGCTCTTCATCAGATCAATTCTATTATCTTCTTCTCTGCATGACCATTCATTTTCACCTTCCATATTTTTTTTTAATCTGCCCTCATATCCATCTTTCTATTTTCTTATCTCTAAAAAAAACTTCAATAGACTTAAATAAACTTAAATCCATTAAGCCACTATTCATCTGCATGAGACAAAAGAAATCATAAAAAAACTTCAAAACAATTCTACCCAATGTCTCGATATATCCTTCATTTGATATGAGGAAAGAAGGAAAAAAACTTCCAAAAATATTTCTTGAAAAAAAATCTCCTTCATATTATTTGATTTTATAGAAAGATGCCTTTTTTTAAGGCCTATAAAATAGAATATGAAAAAGCTTCTAAATTTAAAACTAAAGCCATTTATGGCTTATTCTCGATCCCTTAAAAAAAAAACTTTCCAAACTTCATGAAACACATTCAAACCAAAAGAATTCGATGCATTTTATAAAAACAAAAACCTCTATTAAATATCTTAGATTGATATGCATCGAACACTCCAACTTGGCTTTGTATAAATTGGGCTCTCCAAAAGGCAATTCGATGCCCTTATTAAAATCATTTGATAGCCTTTTCAAATAAAATGATTACCGTTGCAATATGTTAAAGAGCCAAGAGGACTGGTAGCATATATGAGAAGAGAACCCTCTACAAGGTCACACTTAAGTGATATGACTTGCTATCAAAGGTCAACAAAAATTAAAACATAAATAGCATTTGATATATGACGGGTAGTGAGTGTTAAGAAAAAGAGATATATAGTATAGGATTTGGGTTTTAAAACATTAGAATATTGGCATTAAAAGATGACAAGTCAAATAACAATTTTCAACAAATGAAAAATCTTGACTATCTAGTAGAGGGGAAAAAATAACAAATAGGACCTTTTAATGACTTGGGAAAACAACCTCGAGAAGTTTTATACTTGGAACTTAGAAGTTCTTTTAGGGATTTTTGAACAATAGCAAGGGTTTTAACTAATAAAAAAGATAACATCCTTACTGCCATCTTCTCATAAGCAACCAACAACATCAATACCTTTGTATACCAACAACTGACATCGTCAACCTTGTCATGAACCTGATGAATAATGAAGACCACTCCTGAAATATGCCTACCAAGAATATGCCATTTCCACTGATAAATCATGACATTGTGAAGACCAACTAATTGTATGAACCAAGTATGAAGACCACTCAAAATGCCAAACAACAAACTCCTAGATATCACATCATGATGAAAACCATTGATCAAGACATGATGCCCTTTTTGATTATCCTGAATAACACAATGATAACATAAAGCAAGATCCCACTATCCAAAATGTTCTTTCCAAGGTGATTGTGAAGACAACCTTTGTAAACCAAGTAAACCAAGAATGAAGATCACATCTCTGCATATCTACATAACCATGCATGAATGAAGATCACATTTCTGCACATCTGGATAACCATGCATGATGAACATTATCTAGACCATTAAGATAGAAATCATTAAGGTACACTATAATGGAAAAACAACCTTGTCTTGAGCACAACCTGTGACCTTTAAATTCACATCATGTGACCTCAATTGTATGACATCACATTTCCAAGCTTATGATCAATGACATCCTGAAACATGAAGAAACTCTTGCCATCAATAATACATTACATCAAACCAACTCCAGATTTTTGTGAACTGCACAACTATCTCCTCCTGAAGTCTTGCAAAAACTATGGCAACTTTACATCATCAACTGAACACACTTTTGACATCAATGACAACCTATCACCATCATTATCAATGGTAGCAGGTTGTAAAACAGGAGGTTTAGCAAGATAACTTTTTAAGTCCTCAAAAGCCTTCTGACATTCTGAATTCCATTAAAATTTTGAATGCTTCTTCAGCAGTTGAGTAAAAGGGTGGGTCCTATCCATGAGTTGTGAGACAAATCGGTGAATGGCATGTATCTTCCCTTGCAAACTACGAAGTTAAGATATGTTTTTAGGTGCTGGCATGTTAACAATCACATCACTTTTTTTTGTATCTACTTCAATACCACAATTTGAAACTATAAATCCCAACAGTTTCCCACTGTATACACCAAAGATGCACTTACAAGGATTTAATCACATGTTGTATTTCTTTATTCTCTCAAAGATTTGTCGAAGAATCATGGTATGATCTTGGCGATGAATATACTTCACCAAGATGTCATCGACATAGTCCTCTAAGATACTATGCATGTAATCATGAAAGATAAGAGTCATAGCACATTGGTAAGTAGCTCTGGCATTCTTAAGTCCAAACGACATGACTCCCCAACAAAATGTTCCCCAAGGTGTTATAAAAGTTTTTTTATATTGATCTTGAGGGTTTATAAAAATTTGATTATATCCTAAAAATTAGTCCATGAAGGAGAGTAGTTCATGGCCAGCTATTGAATTAATAATCATATCAATGTTTGGAAGGGGGAAATCATCTTTCAAAGATGCAAGATTCAAATCTTGAAAGTCAGTGCACATTCAAATATGATCATCAGGTTTAGCAACAACCACTATATTCAAAATCCAAGGTGAATAGTCAATAGGGCAGATAAAGCCAGCTTGTAAGAACTTTTCTATCTCAGCCTTAATGAGTAATGCAATCTTAGGATTCGTTTTACAAATCTTTTGTTTAAATGGCTTAGCATTTGGTTTTAATATAATATTACAAGTCACAATCTAAGGATCAATTCCAGGCATATCTGAATAATTCCAAGCAAATAATTCAGAAAATTCATGTAACAACTTTGTTATATCTTCTTTTTCTTCTGTATTTAAGCAATCACCTATAGGGATAACTTTTTCAGTGCTATCTTTCTCCATGAAAACATCAACAATCGTTCCATTAAGTAGAGTACTGTGGTCTAGGAGATCAGGTGATTGTGGTAATTCTTTAGATTCATCCTTAGATTTTAGAGTAGTATTTATCATGTTATTGGACTTTCCAAAGTATACAGTATTGTTCAAACAATAAGGTAATCCACGTTTATGATGGTAATGGGGAATATTGTCGTAAGCACCCAAGAATTCAAGTATCACTTCATCTGTTGAAAAGATATCCAAGAGAATCTCTCCTGGAGGACAGTTAGTGTCAATCATCTTAGGAAAGATCAAATTAAGCATTGATATTGTATTCACATTAAGAGTAGGATGTCTACGGGATTTAGATTCCTTGAAAGGGTTATATCCAATGCCACTTTAGTAATGTTGTGAAGCAGATTCTATAGGTACTCGAATTCCTTGTTGATTAATACCACAACCATTACCTACATAGTCACGGTTCTTATAAAGGATATGAAATCCTCGACCATAGAGAGAAGCCATTTCCTTAGAAGAAGGTGGGGCCTCATAAGTCTCATAATATGTAGTGTAGGTGAAAGTATTATCCATGTTCGTTACCAAAGAGATTTTCGAGTTTGAATTTTTAGAAGATATCAACACAACATTTGATGTTTCAGGAATATGATCGTTAGTTTTATATTCACCTATGGAGGGGGATGTAAAATCTAATGAACCCCAATCATCACCAAGAAATGCATTTGATTGTTTGGACTCTTGCACAACATTGTTTGTGGAAAGAGGAATTGACAAGTCAACTTTGAGATTGTTTAAGATCTTATGATGAATGACTTGCTTTTGTGATTCAATTTGTAAATAGTTATCTGGTTCAAGATAAACATCAATAGTATGAATTTTGTCTTTATAAACAAATTTGATCGAATGATGAAGGGTAGAAGGAACTGACCCTAATGCATGAATCCAAGGTCTACCGAGAATCATGTTGTAAGATAAAGAGCCAGGAATGACATAAATCAGGGTAGATAAAGTCACAAGCCCAACTTGTACAGGTAAAGTTATAGTGCCTATAGATTGTCTTCGCACATTATCAAAGCCACATATACTTATTCTAACTGGCTTACTCAAAGATGTATCAACTTTAATTTTATGTAATAAATTTATTCCACAAACATTAAGAGCTGATCCATTATCAATCATAACTCGTTTGATAAGTTTCTTATTTATTGTAATGAATATAATCAAAGGATCATACTGATTTTGAACTTCAAGGGATGACAACTCATGTTGTTGAAATAGAATGTCTATTTTTGTTGCATGCATACAATCTAAGAGAGCTACTACATCATTTGGTTTGAGAGTAGGTGGCACAATCACCTTTTGTAAATCTTCTTGGAGCATTCCATGGTATGTAGGTGAAGTTTGTATAAGTTCCCAAAGAGAAATTTTGGCAGGAGTAGTGTGAAGCTTCTCAACAAGATCATAATCTTGACCAACTATTTGTGTCAAATGAGGTGCTTGAAGAAGCATAGGTTGAGAAGCTGGTAAATATATTGAAATGCTTGATTGTTGTTTTCTTTGTTTGTTATTCTAAGTGTTATATGTATGAGCAACCATAATATGACTAGGTTGTTGTAAATTTCGATGTGTTATTTGTTTAGCATAGTTATAAATGTAATCAGGAGATCAAGAAGAAGGAAAAAGACCTATAACAATAAGCACTAGTTTAGAGTGTGGTTGAGCCACATCTGAACAAAAGTTAACCACTATCTTTGGTTTCACAAGTTCTTCTTGAGGTTTATGAACATAAATTGCATTTACTAATCTTTGAAACAACAACTGTTTAGGAGTCGTAGTGGAACGTTCAATCGAGATAAAGTCCTCAAGGGCTTCATATAACATATTGAAGTCATCACAACTAAATGACTCATCATACACATGAAGTCTTACAAAAGGTAATCCAATAGTATAGCATGTTCTAATTAACCCAAGACTTAAATGTAAGAAGATATAGCATAAACTTTGTGAAAATGAAATAAAATAGCACTATGCAACACACAAATTTGTAATTTCAAACTCTTTTAATGAAAGGAATAAAAAAATCACTCAAGTTTCAATGTATGTACTTTCACAAAAGAGGGTTTGCAATCTAAATGTGACTTAAGATAGCAAACTAATTCAGATCTGATGTTAAAAAAGGATGCAAATTCTTTAGAGCACGGGTTCACCAAAATGTTTTAAGGAAAATGGGAAATCAAGATAGTTATTTCAAGTCCCACACTTTCACACACTAAAACATTAGGGAAGTAAGGAATAAGTTTAGGGATAAACTAATGGTTTCCTATGTTACCTTTTTCTGCTAATTAGGTCTGTGTGGTTGCCTTGATTAGGTTTTTACAAGATAGTATCTTTCACTAAGCATGAAACCCTAAATTACCAATTAGACTATAATAATTGAATTTTTGACATAGATACAGATGAAATGATTATAGAAATGCGGAGGAAATAGTACAGAGAAAGTGTACCTAAAAACAAAGGCTCTAATGGACTAGGGTACTAGTGGTAGTGTCCCAGAAGTTTCTAACTGTCGGGATCTTCTGTAGTGGATATCTTGCAATCTCCAGAGGCTTCCAAATCATGAATAAAATATCTAGTTGGATTAGGGCATGAGTGGGAATGTCCCGAAAGTTTTGCAATCTTGAAATCCAAAACTCTGCGACGACTGTGTTTGCAATACTCGTCTTCTTGTTGCTCCTTTTCGTCGGATCTCATCAAATTTGACCTGCACATGCAAAAGGAGGAGAAAGAAGGTTGTGGCTATATAGGAGCTTGCCTCAGTCAAGCCCCATCTTCGATATTCCTACCTCAACAATAGCCAAGGATAAAGATCTGTAGATGTGTGTGTTCATCTAACAAATGTGTATGCAAAAAATATAAAACCCTAGATGACTCAAGCATCAAGGAAAGATTAACACTTTGCTTCACTCAATGAAACAAATACAACTTCACGTCAAGGAGATGAAAACAATGAAGACTTGCATGAAAAAGAAGGTGAGGCATCCATTTCCATGGAGGAATTCCAAGCTTGATGTTGGAAGCTTCAACCCTTCTCCTGATCATGTAAAATGTGTACAAACCCTAGGAAGAGCAAGATAGTCTAAAGATCTTGATTTCTAATCTCCATCAAATGTCTCCGTGATAGAAAATTTAAATAACTTCAAGAGATTCAATAATTTGCTAATCTTCAATGGCAATTTCGGTAGAGTTTTGGCATAAAACTTGCATATAGATTGTGTATAATAAAATGATTTTCAAACGTCTTTAAATATCTAACCTTAGGAATTTCAAATTTTGAAATAAGATTTCAACATAGCGTGAAAAATGAAAATTTGAAAATGGAATCCCAGAATGTACGGTGGTAGCCGACACCCCACAAAAATTCAAAGCCCTGAGAAATAGGGTAGGACTAGAGCGCAAGTGCCCAAGTCCAAGCCCTAATTTCCCGATTAAGTCTGCCTTAATGGGGTCTGAGAATCCCAAATCTAATCTTTCTTTTTCACCTTCAGTCTTTTGTTATCTCAAAACATGACATTTCTTCCATTAGACATAGGTCAATCAGGGTTTAGGAAGCTCTGAAATAAACTAGGTTGAAGGACACCAAAGGAGGGGAGCTAACTATGAGAAATTGTACCCTTCCATGTAGGAGGACAATTTATGACATAATAATATGAAACTTTGGAACTATCACCTTCACTGCACCCTGAACATAGTTCCAGAACCACATAGCCACAATAGCTAATGTAGAGGAATGCAGAGCAATCTCCCAGATAGTCTTCAAAGATAATTACCTTGTAGCAGAAACTATCACCAACTTTTGGAGGCCAAAACTTCACATGCATTCTTAGGAAAAGTAAGATAGATCATACAATATGTTTCAGGCCACTAGTAACATCTTCTCAATATCAGCAACACATCTGATCATCTTAGTGCTTCTAATTCCCATATTAATGTATCTTCTTGATGCTTCTAATTCCCATCTTATTATAACTTCATACTCAACTCTGCATTGATCAAGGCATGACATCCAACCATGAACTTTAGTAACCTCATTATATTCAACATGACATCCAACCATGAACTACATCTTCTCTGTTGGATAGAACATGCCATCCAACCATGAACTTGTATCTTCTTTAGGAACATGACATCCAACCATGAACTTCAATAACCTCATTATATTCAACATAGTATCCAACCATGAACTATATCTTCTCTACTAGATAGGACATGACATCCAACCATGAACACCATCACACATCCAAGGTAGTGATGACATCAATGACAACCTTAGGAACCATATGTGTAACACTCATTTCTATCCAAATCTATAACCAAATCTCTATCCAATCCATAGCCAAATCCTTATCTCATCCACATTGTGTTGAAGAACAAGAGCAATCCACATACACACTATTTCAACTTGGGTAAAGCTAGGAGCTACTTGGGTGCAAGCTCTTCCACCTTATCAAGAAGTGAAGAAGACTTGGAGACTTCTGAAGGTATAATTCTCTTTATTTTGAGTTTCTTTCATGCATTTTGTGTCTTTCAAACCTTCCTCATCTTCAGAAACCATAGAAATAAGTTGACATTGAGAGAAAACAACCTTTCTAAATATATTTTTGGAGATAGAACCAAACTTGATTTGATTAAGATATAGTATTATAATAGAAGCAATATTTAAACAAACTGAAATCATAATGGGGATAGAGTGAGTAAATTTAGTTGTTTCTACTTATGAGTAAAGTTGACTTATATGATGCATCATTTCTATTTTTAGGACGATATTACTAAGTAAATTGACTTGCATTGCACAAGTTTAGTGGATAACACAATGAAAAAATGAGAATTCAATGGTTTTAAATTATCATTTGTCATTTTAAAATATATATAATGGATATAATTTCAAGTATGTCATGAGTCCTCTCACTTTCATTTATAATTTTTTATTTATTTGTCTAAATTCTTCAAATATTAGGAAACACAAGTATAGTGGGTAACACTATGCACCTCAATTTGAAATATATAATGGTAAAGGTGATCTGGAAAAACATTTGAGGTCCTTTACTACTACATGTTTGGGTTTTGTATATTAGGATAAGTTCTTGGCTAATTTGTTTCCACACGTGCACCAACAGAATTTGCTATTGAATTCTTGTTTTCTCTTCCAAATGGTTTTATTCATACTTTTTATGATCTTGTCTAAGGGTATGTGCATCTTTTTAATATGAATAAGGGGTTGAAAACTATAGTTTTAGATATATTTGCTCATGAATAAGGACCTCGTGAGCACATTCATGAGTTTTCCATTAGATTTATGTCCTTATGTTCTAAGATGCAAGAATTATTCCCCTATGATAAGCTTCTTATGTCAATTGATTAGTTAAAATAATGAGATAATTAACTTGGTTTCTTATAAAATCTTATGTGATATTACATTCCATTGAAGAGGTACCATACAATTCTATCATTGTTTTGTTTGTCCTATCTATTAACAAAAATACCTTTGGAATTGTTAATATATACTTTAGTTTAGTTTATATGAAAAATATGACAGTGTTTAGATATAGTACATTAGGAAATTGCAAAGAAAGCAATAGAACTATAATAAAACCCTACAAAAATGCATATAAACTCCTTCAGATTAGGTAGGGTAGGATTGCACATCAACAAACATTGCAATATTGACATTATGGTCTACTTCCCCTACCTACATAGTCACTTTGAGATTTGATATAATTACTCAATTATGACATTCAAAATAGAGAGGGTTTTGAACATGCATGAAGGGCCTAAACAACCATGAATGAACTCACCTCTATTGCATGATCTCCTTCAAGAATCTCCTTCTAGAGAGAGAGATCCTTTGCATTGGCATCAGAAAAAGGATTTTAAAATTTGGTGACTATGAAAGTACTTTTAACTTTTATTACATTTTTATAGTGTGAGATAAGGGAGATGGGTGAGAGTATTGTCAACATTGTTAAAGTGTGATGGTTAGTGTTTTTAACATCATTGTTAAAGACTAATGATTAGTTAATTTAGCATCATGGATAAAGTATGATGAGATAGTGATATTAATGTGATCAAAGTCAGGATGTGGTCAAGAGATGGGAGTAGCTGACAAGAGATGGGAGTAGTAGCAACGTTTGGGGGGGCCACCTACCACCTAAGAAAGTCAAAGTTTTGTGCATGCGGGACAAGGACAACCACTAATTCTCATTAATCACATCCTTGGGTTCTTCGTATCTAGTACACACTAAGATTTGACTTGCTTAGGTGGTAGGTGGGGCCCCAAATGTTGACACTACTTCTATCTGCCATCAACTACTCCCCACACTTGATCGTATTCCAACTTTGACCGCATTAATATCATTAACCGATCAGATTTTATCCACATTAAATTCACTAACCATACATCTTTAATAGTGATGTTTTTGAGTAATAATAAAGCAGGTTTTTAAAGGGTCCCCAAAACCTTGTACAAAATGTTGTTAAAACATATTCTTAATAAACCAATAGCCAAACCATCGCAAACAACGAACCAACAACAAAACATAATGCAGGTTTTACAAGGATCCTGCAACCTAATGTATAACACTATCCAAAGTATAGATATAAAAGCAACCATCCAGCATAACATAACATCTAACCAACAACATAACAGACATATACTGTTAACAAAAAACAAAGTAGGACACCTCCCATTACAACTACTTGAGAGTTTTGGTTGCTTTGAGTTCCTGTTTCTTGAATTCAACATGCAAGTTAACGAACCCAATTAGCTCCTCCTCCACATCAAAGGGTTTCTTTCTAGAACTCATACGCGCACTAGGACCAACTTTCTCAACATTGCCATACTTTTCCTTCATATCCTCCTCCCGTAGTTCCCTAAGTTTCTCAATGAGTTTATTGAGTCCGTCAGCACTTTTTTTAATGGTCGGATGACTCACCTTCAACGTTTTCTATAAGTTCTCCTTGATGAACTTATGCTCCTTTTTTTGGGTATCCACCCTCTCCTCCATTTCTTTCTTCCACTCTTTTCGATTCCCCAACTCCATCCTCAAGTTCGACACTTCCTTCTCTAGATTCTCCTGTGAGGCCTATTTGTTTCACTCCCTTATTTTGATCATTTCATATTTGCAGTTGGAGACATTTTAGACATTTAGGGACTGTTGATCCCAATATGCAGACTCTAGACTATATTCCCTTATTTTGGATTAGCTATGCTTAGTATGTGGTGATTTGACTAGATCCTGATTTTGATTCACTGATGATGTTTAGACATGTGATATGCACCTTGATTTTATCTTTATGGGGATTTTTAGTTGGAAATTTATCTTTATTTTATCTATTTTACCTTATGGGGATTTTTAGTTGGAAATTTATTTTTTCTTGGGTTCTAGTGATATTGGGTGCTTTGAGTGGGAGTTTAGTGTCCAACTAAGATTAATTTGGCTATAGGGTATTAGGATTATTTTATTATTGTGTTGTAGTGATGGTATATAAATAAATTATAGAGTTTTCTCTTAGCAAATTAATAGTGGCCTGGGGTACTTATTAGACTTTGGAATTAAATAATTTTATTGTATGCCTTATCGATGAAGTTATTCATTTAAACCTAAGGAGTTAATTTATGATATTGTTTTGGGACGATAATTAATTAATCTAGTGTAGTTCGTAATTTAATTAATTTTATTTAAATATTTGGGGAGTCTTTGGTACGAAATTTATAGTTAGAATAATTCCTACATACGCCCAAGACGCGTTATGCTGCCGGATTCTTCTAGGAATCAGGGTTAATTTCTTGGATGATTTAATCCTTGCATTGATTAATACTTTAAGGTTTTCATAATTTAATGTTGTGTTGATAAGTTGTTATTTAATCTTTTTACGCTTTACCATTAGGGTTTGGATATCAACACATGTCAAAATCCCACCACTCATTTAGGAAACTTAGGGTTCGGGTCAAGTCGATCCTAACCCTAATGGCGACACTCATCGCGTCGCATAACCCCCTAGTCAGCTATCATCACGTAGGGGAGTGCACATGTAATCGTACTACCCTGAGATTTGATTGACATGTTTACGCCTTATGCATATTGCCACTAAGCACGCTGATGCGTGCGAGGGGGTTTCTAGGGATACATGGAAAAGTTTTTGATATCTCGTGTCATGACCACATGACAAATGTGGACATGACACGTGTTTTACATGTCATGACCGCATGGAAAATGTGGGCATGACATCTCCACATCAAATATCATATCCCATTTCTTGAGGATGTTAAGATCATCTTCGGTGGTGACTTGATTCTCCTTCCCATAAATTTTATATATAATAGCCAGCTTCAAGTTAATCCTATTGATTTCCAAATAGTACCATTTTGACATGATATTATGTGCTGCTAGGGCCTCTATAATACTATTTTAAGTGCTCTCCACATCCTCTATAAATTCAGTCTGAGCCACACATTCAAGGAAGTCTTCCGGGATAGGTAGAGTAACATCCAAGATAGGTGGAAAAGGGCTCCTACCTTAGGTTCTATCATTAACTTACCTTTTACCTTCTCAATTTCAATAGGGGCTTCTTCTCCTTGCTTTTGTCCATGATCAACATCATCCTCTCTCTCAAAATCCTTAGTTTCTTGAACTTTACCCTTACCTTTTTTGGTTGTCTTTACCTTATTAGTCTTCTTTTTAGAGGTGATTTCCACTTGTTACTCCTCTTTCTTTTCATCACCCATTTCAAACCCTTCTGACCAAGACTCTCTGTTTAAAGTCTTCTTAGCACTAGCTTTAGGGGTTTCAACTTGAATCTTCCTTCTAGTCCTCCTAACAGGGGTTTTCTCCTCCTCATTCTCCAGATACTCTGGATCAGAGGAAACCTCCACCAACTGGTTGATGTCCTCATCCTCCTCACTATCATTTCCAGAATCCTCTTCCTTCGTATGACCAAAATCCTCTAATAGTGATGTTAATATCACTAACTATCACACTTTTAAAATTCCAATAATACTCCCTTCCAACCCATCTTCGTTAAAATTGTTGTCATAGTTTGCAATTTTGAAATTGCCTATATGCCACTAATACAAAAGAGCTCTCCCTATCTAGAAGGAGATTATCAAAGGAGATCAAATTTATGTTGTAACACAACACTTGGGAAATTTAGTATGAATGAAGAAACATGCATTGAGAGAGCTCCCATAAATTCTATCAAGAGAGCATATGAAAATTTCTGGTCACATAGTTAGGGTTGGATGCTAATGGTTCTTGAACATGATCATAGGCATGTCAAAGCTTAGTGTGTGCAAGAGCATTATTATTACCATTATATATGTTGCAAATGGCATTAGTTTGCTTCTTTGAGTTAGTATTAATGTGGTATCAACAAGTGTGACTTGATGTTTATAGATTTTCTCTCATTTTACCTACAAACATTGTAGCTCCTAGGCTAAGGATATAATCCTAATCTATAATCAATTATTATGGGATTATTTTAACTTGTAATGAACTAATGAGAGTAGTGTTGTGTAAATAATATTGGTTCACTAGGGACAATAACAACTCCCAAAATAGTAGCGGTCACATAATCAATGTGAGGTTACCATTTTCATTGGGGTTGTGTTTTCATGTTATTTACTCTTGAGGGTATTAAGGCAAAGGGACAATTTTGATTCAAAGGAAATACTTTTGATGGAGGATCTAAGAGAGGGGCTTTGGTACAATGTCTACTCAATCATTGATGAGAAATAGAGGAGGGTTTCAAACAAACATGAAAAGACATGAACTAACACTATTTTGCATACATGTCTAGCTACAAGAATGAATAGACTCACCTCAATGCAGTGTAAGTCTCTCCGACATGATCTCCTTCCATGGGGGTGGCCATATGTGGGGCTCATTTGTGTTAGCGTTGATAGAAAACAAGGATATTTTCAAATTGTAGACTGTGATAGTAGGATAATATTTATCACATTTGACTGTCTTATGTGTGTGGGTTAACGAAGATCACATCGAATATTGTATTATCTATGTGAGTTAACAGTGACTATATTGGGAGTGAAGTCAGTTAGTGATGTTAACAATGTGGTCAAAGGCATATAGTTAGTGATGTTAACAATGTGGTTGTGGGCAGTGCAAGGAGTAGAAATGATAGACTGACAAAAGACTAGTAACATTAGAGGGGCCCACCTACTACCTAAGGAGGTTAAAGCTCGGTGTGTGCAAGATAATGGGAGCCCAATTATCACTATTGAAGAATGTTCAAGCCACAATTAATTGCATAGCCAACATTGCAGGGTTGAACACCAAATTGTTAATGGTTGATGAAATTGAACTATAACTACTATTGTGCTCCTTTTTTATGTATGGGTGCTCTATTTTAGCTTCATTGGTCACCTACGATATTTATAATCTTTTGTTATTGTTATTCTTTAGTTGTTGCAAGACTTTATTTTTAGTAGTTAAGTCTTTTATATACTTCATTTTTAATATGGCAGCTAAGTTATACTATCTTTTGTTGAAATTTGCTTCTTATAAACCAACTTAATTCAATATAAAAAGAAAAAAATCTTTATACACTGCACATTGATAAAAGACACAACACAAGGCCCATATGCAGCATGGTCACTTCCCTTTTAGAGAGTAATATTTAATAACACTTTTAACGAGTTGTTTTAATGAGTTATGGCCACCAGTGCTTAGATTTCAACACTTTCATCAATACTTTGAATATTTTTAAGTTGTTTCATCAAAACTTAGAATATTTTATCACACTATTTTTTAACAAGTTTGTTGACAAACACTTGTTGAAAAACACAATGTATTTTTTAATATCTGATTATGTAAACTGCCATGATTTGAACCTATGACTTGTATTTTATTAGCGCACACATCAACTAACTATGTTGCATAGGCAATGATCCTTCCAACTATAATGACTCACATTTATGAAACTTATTGTTCCACAACGAATGAGCCTTGCCAGTGCTAATTCATGATGGATGATACGTCTAGTATGAAACATTCATTTTAATAATGCAATAATATGTTAAAGGCATGCCCATAAATACATCTAATATGGAACTTAGCTTTCACTTGATGCCCACTAGAACTTTTAAATATTAATTTATAAAAGAGTACCTAGTGACCGCCTCTTGTGACTTTCATAAAGATTAACTTTGCATCACATTTTGTGCTCTTAATTAGCTATTTTCAATTTGGAAGAGGACTTGCAAGAGATGCTTTCCCATTTGGTGATAAATTCCTTGCCCATTACCAAGGGAATTTATGCCTAGGTCAAATTTTGAGTGGTGAGTGGCAAGTGGTCATTGGAGACCCACGACTCTCATATTTCCTAGTAATAAGTGGATATTGAGTTGCACCGACAAAATGATGGGGAAATGTGTTGGGGGTTTCTTTCCCCTTCCATACAAAAGAGTTAGTGCACTGCATCACATCATAACATATGCTACTTTTTCCTCCAAACGCACCACTTTCCAATCAAGATACAAATATATTAATAGTACTAATATAGTCTTTCATATCAATCCAAACATTTAGAACTGCAAGAAAAAGTGCAATTTACATTCTATGTATATGTAGTAAAACTAGTTGTAATGTAAATTATTTGGAAAAATAGACATAGGGACATGATAACTACTTGTAATGGTACAATTTATAAGGTTATGTCATTTCTCATTTAGTTTTGTTTTGATCTTGGAGAATGTTTTAATACATTTATCTTTTAAAAAAATGAATTTTGAGTTATTTTATTTTATTTTAGAACTATTTTATTTTAAAATTATTTTACAATTATGTTATATTTTCAATTTTATAGTTTGAGTTTTTTAAATATATGTTGTGTGTTTACTTTTTATGTGTATGATCACTACATACACTATGTGTCTTGTTATTATTGTAGAACACCTCGCAACATAATTACATAGATATATGGACACAAATTTTTTTTTTTTTAATTTTTAGTTAAGAATTATTTTATTTTACCTACATTTGGAACAACTATTCCACCCCTGTATGTAACTTTTAATTATACTTTTAGAAAAGCCACCATTCATTTTTTCCATAATCCTTTTGTTTTGTTTTTACTTTGAAAAGTATAATAAATATTATATACTTATATGCTATGTTTTAATAGTTTCATTTGTAAGCATTAATATATGTTTAAAATGTTGATGTCTTTATATTTAAAAAACAAATAATAACTTTTCTACTAAATAAAGATTAATTAGTTTATAATATATATTTATTTTTTTAATTGTTGATAAAGTAAAATAAAAATATACTTGTTTTGTTTTATAGTTATTTTATATTTATATGTTTTATTTCTATATTTAATTATGTCAGCTATATTTTTAATTTTATAATCTTAGTTTTTTTTCAATATAATTGGTCATGTTTTAGTTTTTATGTACATGGACACAACATGAAACTTCATATCCTATTGCCCTTATAGAACACCTCTCGGCATAATAATGATATATCAATAAATGACATAATTTTGTATAAATTTAGATTTATTCCTCTAGTTTTCATTTATTTTTATATGCATACATTCTTATACATTTGTTCACGTTTATATATTTCTACACACCTCCCTACACATCCCACCTTTGTTGCACCATCTATGATTAAACAATCATTTTGTCCATAGACTTTACTATTTTATCTCATTTCTACGGGTGCAAGATTGATCCCACATCTATGGATCTGACCCTCAAATTTTTAAAATTCAAACAGAAAATTAGCTAACTCTTGCCCACACTAGCTATTATGACTCAACTAAATAGGCATTTGTGAGATTAATTGTTATGTACTTGCATTCAAAGGCATTCATTTATCATTAGAAACTTCAAGGAAATATCATTCACATGCAAGAAGGATGCTATGAACACTTCCTTTAGTGCACTAAAAAGAATCAGAATCTACATATTCATCCTAGAAGCATTTGCATGACTAAAACTTGTTTTCAATCATTAGCACAACTATAAAGTTGGTCATTTTCTAGGGGTTGACCTATGACAACTTGTTCCCTAGTGAAATAAAAACCCTCTAAGGGTATTCATATCACCAACCCAGATAGTGGAGTAGACAAAGGTGTATTCATTTGATAAGAAAATAGGATGTTCATAGAACCTATAGGATGAAATCTATAAACACATAAATGATATAGAGGCATGGACTTAGCCCAAGTAAAGGCACAAGTCTTGCACAAAATTTTAGGTGACATATAGATATTAAGGTAATATTCCTAAGCAATAGAAAATTCAAATTCTAGAAGCTCATTCATTCTTCAAGTCATCGAACTAAGTACCCCTATCTACTTGGCATTTACTTTTCTAGAATAACACTTAATTCAAAATTACACATGCCCATAACTATCATTTATTAAGATTTAGATTAACTTATGTTTATGTGTTTGCATCTTAGTGGATTAGCCTAGATTAAGTTTAGGGAAAATTTTTCTTCCTTTACACTACTACAACATGAAGAGAACATTTATTTTGGATTATGTAGTCATGTAAAGGAAAATAACCTCTTTTAGAGATAATTTAGGCTAATTAAATGAATGCAATTAACTCAACATAATTTAACCTAGATTAAAGTGAATGATAGTTGGTGTGATAAAGCATGTAAATTGAACTGTTAAATTAGGAAAGCAAATGTGAGGGGTTAAGATACTTAGCTCAAGGAACAAGGATGAAGAAAAATTTGATGTTGCATTAAAATTAACTTTTCGTACCTAACTGATAATGAATGCTCTCTATATGTACTTCACCTCAAGATTAAATAGTTTGTAAATTTTTTGTGGGTCAAATCTACATTATGTAGGATTGATCCTACTCACTGTGGAAATGATATGTTGCATAGAAGTGATATGAGACCCATGAAATGACCATTCACACTATAGACTTTTGCAACCAAACTTGTTGTGATCTTTTCTCTTTGTTGATTTTTGAGGAATAGCGGTATTTAAAAATACTATAGGGAGATTTTTGAATCATGAGGGTCAAGTTCTCCTAGGTCAACCCCTTGATTGGTTGACTTTATGATCATGAAATGATTGGCATACAACAATCAAGCATGCAAGTGATCTAGATGTTGATTCTAATGCAAAGTAGTGTTCCTATTGAATGCTCCTGGTATGATCTAGGATGTCAAATGATTATTGGGTGTAAATTAATTCTCAAATGACTATATTAAAATACAAGGACATATCAAATTGTTGCATAAACATATAGTAAGATGACTCTCAATAGTTGGTGAAAAAGGGTAGGAGTTAACAAATTTGAATTTTAAAAAATTGGGTCAAATCTATGTTGTGGGGGATTGCTCCCACACTATGGAAATGACTTGGAACATGGAATGTTGAATATAGGGATCAGACATGAATGTGTGGAAATTTGGGCTAATAAATGATGGGAATGTGTGAGAATAAATGTGGATATGATAAGGATAAAGATAGATGTATAGAAATGTGCAAAAGTAGGAATAAATGAGGGTGGACTGGAATTGGGGAAGGAGCCAAACTTCATACAAAATGTGTGCCACATGTCACTATATAATCGTGTTAACACATTCTCTCAAAATGGGCCCAAAACTAAATGGGAATTGGCATGGTTATGCAAATTTTACCATTACATTTTGCCCCCACTTTGAGATCCATGTGAATCTTAGCATGAACATGTATTTCAAAGTAAATGAATACTCACAAATATGCATGCGAAAGTAAATATTAAAACAAAAAAGGCTATTGGGGTCCATATAAAGGAATTGACCCAAGTGCATAATGTTATGTGTGTTCATCCTCAACATGCATGCTACATAGGAACCTACAAGGCAAAGAAAAGTGTGCAATGATTAGCTTATGTCTCATCAAAAGTGGAATAAACACAAATAATCAACTTGCTTGGCTATCTAGAAAAAATAAAAAGTAGGAGTAAGATTAAAAAATTTCTTGTATGAAAAGTGGTGTGGCATATTAGGCATTGCCATGTCATGTTTAATAAAGCTCCATTTTTCACATGGTGATATGTCTCTATATTAGTACCTATAACCATTTACAAGATCAACAAAGAAGTGTTGTAGCAAGATATTCTCCCTTCAATTAATTACATCCATTAGATGCAAGGAATTGGAGGAGAGGGAAAATAATACATGAAATGTAAAAGTGCACTAGTCATATATCATATATATCATGTAAATTAATGAGTGTCCTAAATACATTATGTAACAAGCAAACAAGATAAAGAGTAGGCTAGGAATGAAATAACATTGAAAGGAGATAAATGTCAAGGGATAAGTTTGCACTAGTATAGGTAAATGGTAAAGTGAAAATGGACCTAGAGGCTCAATATAAGTGGTATGGGGAGGCATGGTTTCCTCAATGTGACTCTTAGAACATGGAAAGGCATGCGAGTACACATAATAGGATAGGGGAAGGAATAATACTCCCAATGTAGTAAAGGTATCTCTATTAACATAATAAAGCATATAGGCATAAGTTGATATGAAGAAAGGCATAGTGCTCCCAATGTGGTAGGGAAACTCATGATAAGGCAATGATAGAAAAATGGAAGGAGGAAGAGAAAGATGCTCCTAATCTAAAATGATAGCTCTAAAAGCCTAAAAAGACAATGTAAGTGTGGTATAGCATGGGGGAGGCATGATATCCCCTAATATAATAGGATGACATGGAAATAAAAGCACATTGTGGATACATAGGATGCGAGGAATATTTAATGCCATATTTAAGGGGTATGTAATGACAAAATTATCCATGGAAAAACTAAGCTAAAACCCAACCAATTTTAAAAAAACCAAAAGCACTATACAATGGTAATATGATACACTCACACATGTGTTTCCAACATATGTGATGCCACATGATACCAACCATGTGTGAAATAATGAATCGATAGGTAGCATGTATACCCATGCAATACACCCTATGTTGAAAAAGTAAACTAGGATGTGATATGGCACCAATGCAAAGAATTCCCTTGAAAGGAGTCGCATCCTCACGATGATCACTCCTCCAAGGTTCTAGATGGGAAGATGGAGGGCTATGCCTTCCTAAGACTTATTCTTAATATACATAAATTTTCTAAACAACTAATTAATCATAGTATCAATTTCTCTTTTTAACTATCATACTAATTGTAATGATAAATAAACAAAATCATCCATCTCCTCAATCATTTTTCGTTAGATCCATAATTAAGCATCATAACATCATCTATCTACATCAACATTCTAATTAACTAGAGATAGGGGAAATATGATAACATCTATATGAATGAAACTCATTCAAAGTAAACATAAGTTCATCATTTCCTTTATAATTATTCTAGAGGTAAGGGATAAAGATTATAAAAACAAACAATTATTCTACTAAGATATAAATATTAAATACATCTAAAATATTCATTAGGGAGAAACATTCGTTGAGTATTTTACTTATTACACAATATCCTTTTATTAATAGCATTCACTATTTCATTTAATGAGTTTCCTACAAAAGGGTAGATAACTTTGACATCCATTCATTTAATTTGTGTTTGTGTGAGATAGAGAGAGATAGATTCGAAAGTAATTTAGAACATTCATAAGTCAATGCATCATCTATTCATTCTTCTTTTTGTTTCTTATTAACTACACAACACAAGGTAAATACTAACTACAAGAGAGTAAGGGAGGAAGTTACAATAATTTGATTGCATTTCCAATTGTTTATTTACAAGGCTTATTATGAATGTATAAACATGCATAGACAGTCAAGAAGGAAGGGGAATAATTCAATAATTGATAGTGGATTATGATTATTTAAGTCAATAATTATTAAACATGAAATGGAAAATAACGGGGAAGTAGTTAAAATAAAATGGGAATTATAAACTTATATAGAGACCAACACGTTACATAGTATATATGTGGAGAAAACCCTTTCAGGTAAAAAACAACCCATAGAGAATCATTCATTAAGAGGAAACATTCATCAATGTTTATAAAAAAACAAACACACCAGGAACATTTCTTTCATTCTATCTCATTCACTTCCTTTCTTCCTTACAATAGCCTCACAAGATCTTACAAATCCTTTACAATGCACTCTACAAAACCTCTCGTGCTTTACAGTTGCCTCTTTTTACACAACATTGTATATGCAATAATGCATTCACAATGTATATTCTCCTCTATTTAAGTTAAAACTCAAATATAGGTACTAATTGATTAAATTATCAATCATTCACTTAGGGGTTGGTGACTTTTCACCTTATAATAATTTTTTGTTATTTAAATTAATTAATAAACTAACTAATAATTTTAAAGTTAAACTTTATAAATCACCCCTAAATAATATGACCAAGGCCATATTATTATAGTACAAGGCTAAACCTTAAAACATTAAAGCCTTATAAATATTTATAGGGACACTTAAGTTAATTGTGGATCCCTAATAAATATTATGCTCTAACACCCCCCCTTAATGTTTATTGGGGATACATGCCATCCATTTCCTATATTTTTAAAGAAAAATGAAGACCCTCCAATGGAGGACTTCTTTGACTGGCATACCATGGAATCACCTATCTAATGATGGTATCCCATGTTTCCTTTGAATGATGTAAAAGAGGACTAGCATATATTTTTGGAGCCATCTATAAAATAAGGAATCTCCACAAAGCATAATGCCCCTAGGTTCTTGTTACAATGGTCATATACAATAATTTTTACAATAGAAGAAGGAAGTACAGAGAGGAAGGGATACATCAAGTTGGCCCTTAGGAGGTTTCATTGTCATGCACACTCTCCCTCAATGGAAGCTTCTTAAGGCCCAACATTGATTTGAATTTACAAAATTTCACATTGTATATAGGTATTGTGAAAATATTTGCCACCTAACCATTAGTTTGGCAAAACAATAGACTAATATTGCTATTGAGAACCTTTTCATAGATGAAGTCTACATGAAATTCAATGTGCTTCATTCTTTAATATTGAACCAAATTTTTGGCAAGAGCTATACAACTTTGCTTATCGCATAACAATGTGGTATATCCAATGACACCAATGTGTAGTTCATATAAAATATTTTAAGGAACATTGTTTCCTTTGATGCTTATATTGCACTTATATATTCAACTTTTATATATGAGAGAGAAACAATTGTCTATTCCTTGCTTCTCCAAGTGATAGTAACTACACCAAACTTGAAGATATAGCTAGAAGTAGATTTTCTATCAATAGAATCACCAACATAGTCAACATCACAATAACCAAATAATTAAGCATTTTTGGTGCAAATATAATACATACCATAATTATGATAAGGACATGGTGGGTGGTTAAGTCACAAGGTTTTTGTAGCAGCCACCAAGGTTCAAACCCCTTTTGGGCCACTAAGCTCATAGGCCTTGTGCCTTTGTTGGGATGACATGCTCACAGGATGATGAGGTCAGAGTAGGCTTTGTTAATACATCATCATTTACTCTTTATCAATTTGGAGGTGTCTGGAGTGATCTACGATAAGACTGTTTATTGGGGTGTTTTTTGAATGGAATGGTTTAGGACCAAGGATCAGTTTAGGGACCCTTGCATAGTTGGATTTTTGATCTTTTTGCTCATGAAATAAAATACCTTAATTTTCTTGAAAAGAAACACTCTTGCTTGGAATGAAACTATTCTAACATTGCTGAAATAAATGATAATCTAATTGCTTGAAACAAACACATGTGCTGAAATGAAGGTTTAATCTAGTTGCTGGAAATGAACACACTTGCAGAAATGAGAGATGAAAAGAAATGAAATCTATTGTTACTTCTTAGGCATGCAATACTCTAAACATCACAATGCTTAAAGAGATAACAAATCTAATTTTTATGATTTTCTATTTTTGAGGAATAAACCTAAAGGTGAGAATAGATAACAGGAAACAACACATAACAATTTGCTGCAAGGAAATTAACAAGAACAAAAATAACACAAACAAAATACCGAGAGATCTCTTCCAAGATGGGGAAGTGGGCCCTACTTTCCCAGCTGGAGATGATCCTCTTTGCTTAACAACTTCTTTCAAAAGAAATCTCCCTTCATTTGCATTTTATTCTCATTCAAAGAACGTACATGCCTAAACTCAAAAGTTTTCCTTTTGTTGAAAACAAACTGTGATGAACAACTAATTGATGAAAAAGAGGAACTAACTTAAAAAGGTACGATGGCTCTTCTACTTATACAATTGAGCTTTATTGGAAAGAGATACTAATTGTGAGTTTAACTGCAGCAAACTGGAATAGCTAGTTGCATGCTTATTGAAAGGAAAATCTAGTTACTAACTAATTCCTATGAACTGGAACTGGAACAACCAGCTGTATTATTTGCTTGATTACACAATTAGTTGCAAGGAACTCCAAATCCACGATTTGAATAAGGTGATTAGCAGGGCGAACTCCATGAGTTCCCTAAAACAGTGGGGTGCCTGGTGGCAGCGATAACTGGAATTGATGTCTGCCATCGGTTATTTGGGTCACCAAGTTCAGTGACATGGTGGTGTGATCAAGAGCTACGACAAGGATTGAGGCGCTGGTTTGGATGTGTTGTAGGTTTTAGAGGGTCTCCAGGAGCATTTACTAGAAGTCATCGACTCAGGGGAGGATGACGCTTAGGAAGTATTGGCCTCCAGAGCTATTTGGAGTTTAGTTGAAGTTCAGCTGTTGCAATCCTTATTTAACATCCACAACTTATACCACAAATTATGAGATATGCACATAGAAAATGTCATTCAAGTATCAAAATTAAAGAGATTTAATCAAAGCATAATGGAAACAAAACATAAGCATAATCAATTCTCAAGACAAATATAATTATAATAATATGTATTTATATGCCAACATGTTTTTAAAAGTTTATCAGAGCATGAAAATATTGATAATTAAATGATTCAATTATTTGGCTCATCATCTCCTCCCCACTTAGCTTCTACCATGCCCACATGGCCTCTACTGCACTACCCCATCAAGTATGTTTTTCCCCTCCATTATTGTGCTGCAGTTGTAGTCGTCATCACTATATTGGAACAACTGTCTTCCCTTGGGATGGAACCCATCATTCTCTTGAATCCTGCTGTGCCATTTGCTAAATTTTTCCTGCAGCATTGGTTCACCTTGAGGATGGCTGAGCCTGGGTGCTGGCATGAGCAACAGTGGGGGTTTAAACCTCATTCCTATCCAGTTTTGTTGCTTTTGTTGAATAATTGGAATGAGCCTCCTGACTTTTGTGGTCATCCATCGTATGTTTGCAGGGGAAACTGGTTCCCTTCTTTTTAGTACATTGGGAAGTGTCTCAAACCATGCTCGGTAGCTTGACACAACGACATTGGGAAGGTAATCTGCAATAGCAAAGAAATTTGCGATACAAGAATTCAGATTTTGTATATATTGGCCTATGATACCCTGCTTATAAACATTTGCTCTGAAAGTGTTTCTAAACCATGTAGTCTTTGGACATTCATGCTTTATTAATAGGCCAATTGTCCCAGCAGCAGTCTCATACTCCTCCATTTTGTCTTCCCATAATCTGTGTTTCTCAATAGCGACAGATAGCTCCAGATTTGGAGTTCCCCTATATAAAGATTTAGCATAGAAGTATCGACATGACCCAGAATATGGCCATGTTGGAAAAACTCACAGAGAAGGTTCCTCTGCTATGGCAGGTTTTAAAGGTAACATTCAACAAATTATTTTTCATTCTCAAAATCAAAAGGCAAATTGCAGCTAATGCGTAACAATTTCCATATCAAAAATTGTTCTCTTAGAAAAAGAGCATACACACCTAAGGGTGCTCTTTGTGCCAATAGGGTTTCCCCTGTTTCATAGGTGAGAGCCATATTTTGCTCTACCTTTGCTTTCTCCTGCCTCAAGGTCTCCATCTCTCTCTGGAGCTTTGCAATTTCACCCCTGAGTTGCCTGTTATCTCCAGTTAACTTCAAATTTTGTGCATAAACAGTTAAGGACGCGGTGGTAGGGGTTTGCTGGGCTGCAGTCTGTCTTAGTCTAGCAATTTGCTTGTCCTTTTGGGCAATCATACCCACTTGATTATCCACCTCCTTTTTCAAAGAAACAATTTCTTTCTCCTTTTCTTCTTTTTCCCTAGTGGCCTTTGCCCTTTCTATCGCCAGCTCCTCATCTTTCTCTTTTACTTGCTGGGACAAGACTGCCATATATGCCTTACATTGCTTTAGCTCAAATTCAATATTTGAAATGGCAAGGGCATGCCAGGTATCCTGTGTCATGGTATCCTTAGAGCTGGAGCTCTCTGTCATGACCTATTTGCCCTGCCTATGGCCATGTTGAAATGGTTCGTTCTTTGGTGCCTTCGGAGCATCATGCTCACCAACTGCTGCTGGAATGCCACTGCCACCACCTTCCTCAATTATTTCTTGTACCTTTGGTGGAATATCATTTCTGCCACTCTCCTCAGTTGCTTCTTGTGTTCTTGGCAGACTACCTTGCTGACTTATCAGAGCAATGGGGACTGGTTCAATATCTTCCTCATTCGAAGAAATAATAAATGTGTGAGAGTGTCTTATTTGTGTAGGTCCAGAGGATGCTACTTCACCCTGTTGGCGCTAATGCTATGCACCTTTTCGGAGCCTTTTGAAGTAGACTTCGGAAGGATTTGAAGACATGGCGACGGCCTCACCAGATACAGACATAGTAGTAGAAGAGTGCTTTGTTCTTTTCTTCCTTGGTGTCAAAGCCAGAAAGTCTTCCCAATTTCTTTGCCCATCTTCATGTTGCACGAAATGGTGTTTTATAATCAAATAAATTAACCCCGCATGGCTAACCTGACCCTCTCTATTTTTCTGCTTTGTCAGCATGTTTATCAATGTAGTGTGCAAAAAGACAGGGATGTTTATCAGGAATTGCAAGTTATTGACACCATGTCTCAGGTGGGTAATCAATCTCATTCTAGGGCTGAGTACAGTCCCATACTGGCCATCACAGGTGAAGAACTTCATAACCCATAGGACTACAGTCTTCCATGGATTCAGAAGACTATTCCTATTGATGCCTTTTGTGGCACCTTTGCTAACAATGTATCGAGGGAAGGGCTCTGGAGCGACATGGAAGTTCTAAATTAACTCCTCATACGAGGGTTTAGTGGCAAACAAATCAACTCCTATTGCAGCTATTCCAGAAATTTGACGAATGATAGTAGAATTGATTGGAATCCTTACCCCTTTTACAGTTGGAATGTCCTGTGGAAATTTTTGACAAATTATTGGACTAATTCCGCCTCAAAACTCTCAAACTTCTACAAGAACTCCAACCACCCTGCCTGTTGGAAAATCTAAGCATTGGCATCATCGATGATTGTGTTTTCTAGTTCTACCTTCCTTTTGTGCCCCATGTCTGGTGATTATCTCTCTGTCTGCTACTCTGGTTTGAAGAAATTCAATCTGGAGCAAGGGGTTTACATTGCAACTTTGGTTTATTGAAAAATTTCTTTATTTTGGCTCGGTGAAGAAGAAAGGTATCGAAGTATGAGTTGCCAACTATAGATTCGTTGGAAGAAATAATTGCATGCAGGTTGGCACTTGTTCCGACTGTCCTTTCAATACTCATGGAGGATACTCCTAAGTGTTTTCGTAGGGTGGTGCGTGCAAAATTTTTCTTTAGAGCTGCCATTTTAATTGCCTTCTATGCGTTTCCAGAGCTGACGCCATTCCACTATGGCGTTATGTCAATTCAGATGTACTTTCCCCTTAATTGGTCATCATTACTGTTATTATGTTTTTGCAAATCGGGCTCTTATTCCATTTTTGGAAATAATTTAAAACTCACCCATCTTAATGACCAAGTAGTACGATCTCCTTAGGGAATACGCAAGATCCGCTATCAAGTACCCTATTGCCACTTGTCAGCCCACAATCATTGTCGAGACTGCTATTTTTCTGTGCCAAAAGTTGAAGCTGCATGATGTTACTTTTTGAAACATGTGGCATAGTTATACACATTAAAATAATTATATAAGTTTTGAGAAGAGAGTATACTTACGTAATGTACCCATGACCTTGACTATGTCACTTCAACTTTTTTTACCAAATTAATTTCTGCCACACATTGGTTTTGCGCCTGAGGGTATTTGAGAAGGCAGTACCTGCTTGGTATTCGTCTGGAGCCGTCTAGAGCTTTTCAGAGCCATATGGATCTCGTTATATCACAAAAAGATCTATAGAATCTGCAAAAGATTTTTATTGAAAAGGAAGGGAATTTCAAAGAAAAGACCGCCATTGTTGGTTTTCAACATTTGCTCGAGTTTTTTTTTAATGTTTTCTGACAGGAGAGGCTGCCATTTTTGGTTTTCAACCTCAACTGCTTTATTAATTCAAGAATCATCATTTAGAGCACAATTCCCATGGAAGAAAGATCTTCCACAGAGAAATGTTCTATCCGAGACTAAATTTTGGTAGAGAATTCTTCTTTAGAGGCTGGTTTATGATACAACTTCAATCTATGTCCGTTGACTAGAAAAACTCTGCGATCTCCATCAATTGGAACTAACTAGACAACTCCATTGCTGAAGGCTTCTTGAATTTCATAGGGCCCCAACCATCTAGTATGTAGTTTTCCTTTTAGATCTTGGTATTTAGAATCATACAACATGGCCCAATCTCCTTGCTTGAAGTGCTTGCTGTTGATGTGCTTGTAATGCCATTCTTTCCTTTGTTGTTGGATTAACTCCGTATGTTGAAGTGCCTCCATTCTCATCTCATCCAGCTTGTTTAACCCTAATATCCTTTGTTGTTGTGCCTCGGTCAAATTAATGCCAACTTCAAGTGTTGTCCTTAATGTCTCTACCTCATATTCGATGGGTACAATTGGGTGCTTCCCATAAACTAACTCATATGGAGTGAAGTTAGTTGTTGATCTCCAGGTAGTATTATAAGCCCAAATAACTTATGCCATTCTATCATCCCAATCTGTTACTTCAACCTAACCATTGCTTTGTAGATGATATGGTGAAGATTTCCTGTGACTGATTTGATATCTTTCTAGGAATGCTTTGATCATGGCAGACATAAATTGTGGTCCCTGATAAGAGACAAGAGTTCTGGGTGCTCCAAACCGCTGCAAGATATGTTTGTACAAGAAATCTGCAACTTTCTCCTCCTTTTCTGCTGGTAGTGCTTTTGCTTCAACCCATTTGGTGGCATAGTCTATGCAGACCAGTATGTAGTGATTTCCTCTGGATGGTGGGTCAATTGGTCTGACAAAATCTATCCCCCATTTTTCAAATGGCTCTAAAGCCACTTGGGGATGGAGTGGCATCTCTACAGTGAAGGTTGGACGTCCCATTCATTGACACTAATCGCATTGCTTGACATATTGGTGAATATCTTTGGTCATTGTTGGCCAAAAATATCTGGCTCCCAGGATTTTGTGCCCCGTTTTGATGGCTAAAAAGTGTCCACCAGAAGGTTCATCGTGACATGTATGGATTATGTCATACACCTCCATTTCCTGCACACACTGACGTAATACATGATCAGGACAATTTTTAAACAGAAAATCATTTACCCACTTGTATCTGGAGCTCTCCTGAACTAGCCGTTTGATTTCTTTCAAGTTGAAATGTTGTGGACATTTCCCTGAAACCAGATAATTAGCTAGATTAGCAAACCATGGAGATTGTATAGATATAGCGAACAAATGTTCATCAGGAAAGGTATCATCCACTGGTTTGTTATTTCCCTGCACATTCAATCTAGACAAAAAGTCAGCAACAACATTATCTTTGCCTAGTTTATCAACAATGGTTATGTCAAATTCTTGCAATAATAATAGCCATCAGATAATTCTACCTCCTACTACAGCCTTGTTCATCAGATATCTTATGGCTGCATGATCAGTGTGTATGAAGATTTTATAGCCTATGATGTAGTGGCAAAATTTGTTGATAGCATAAACTACTGCTAGAAATTCTTTTTCAGTTGTGGTGTAATTTTTCTTGGTTGGGTTCAAGTTTTTTCTGATGTAATATATTGCATGCATACCTCCAGACTCACTTGATTGTCCTAATACTGCCCCAATGGCCTGATTGGAAGCATCTCTATGGATGTGAAATGGTTCTCCCCAATTTGGTCCTTTTATTACCAAAGCAGTTATGAGGGCACTTTTGATGGCCTCAAATGACTATTGGCATTCTTGTGTCCATTTAAATTTAGAATCCTTTTTTAGCAAAGTGAACATAGGGTCAGCTTTTCGACTAAAATTTTCAATGAACCTTTTGTAATAGCTAGCATGTCCCAAAAAGCTCCTTACCTTAGTTTGAGTTTTAGGATGAGGAATTTGTACTATGATTTCGATCTTTTTGGGGTCCACTTTCAATCCCTCCTGTGAGATGTGGTGACCAAGTACAATTCCCTCAGTCATCGTGAGGAAGCATTTTTCATGGTTTAAAGATAGCTAGTGTTCTTTGCATCTTTCAAGCACCTTATTTAAACTATTCAGGGCTTCGTCAAAGGTTTTACCATGCATCGTAAAGTCATCCATATAGACTTCTACACAGGTATTTGCTAGATCAGCAAATATTGCCAAAACAACATGTTGAAATGTGGTTGGTGCATTACATAACCTGAATGGAAAGACTCTGTAGGCAAATGTTCCCCATGGAGAGGTGAAGATTGTCTTATCCTGATCTTCTGGAGCTACATGGATTTGGTTGTAGCCACTAAAACCATCCAAGAAGGAGAAATAGCGACTTCCAGCCAGGTTGTCTAGGACTTGGTCAATGAAAGGGAGTGGAAAATAATGTTTCTTTGTAGCTTTGTTCAGCTCCCTATAATCTATGTAGACTTGTGATTTTCCATTCTTTTTGGGCACTATTACTAATGGCAATACCCATTGACTGTCAGAGATGGGATAAATGAATCCTACCTGCAATAGTTTCTCAACTTCTTCCTTCAATATGTCTTTTAAAGTTAGGTTGATTCTTCGTTGTGGTTGCCTAATAGGTCGGACATCCTCAATATAAATATGGTGTGTACAAACACTGGGATGGATTCCTTTCATGTCTTTGTATTCCCATGCAAAAGCCTAGGTGTGGTTTTGTAACAATTTTGCCAACCGAATCTCTTCCAGTTCTATTAACCAATTGCTGATAGAGAGTTATGTGTTGGTTTGAACTAGGATTTGTTTTGTGCCAGCATAGACAGAAAGAAGTTCTCTATATGGACTTAACAGCATGTTTAAAGGACAAAGGTGAGGTATGACTTGGTGGAGAGTTTTTGCTTATTGGTAACTTACATGGGAGGCAATCTTTTCAGAGTATGGACAATTAAAAGCTTTGAAGGATCCTTTCGGGTCTCTTTGGAGCCATCCGAAGACCTCTTGCTGAGTAGCACTATATAAGGAGAGTTCACTGTTTGGTTCCAGCTCCTTATATTCCTCATTACATTCTTCAAAATGTTCTACTATTGTTACCATTGCCAACGAGGAGGCATCCTCTTCATCAGAATCCATCAAGTCATCTATCCATGGTTTGTTTTCATATTGCAGAAATGGTTTGGCTAGAGGATAGATAGAAAGTTCTTTAAGTCTTTTTCCATTTGAAATGGTCGTACTTTCAGATCTACAGTCAATAAGTGTTGCTGCTATAGCCAGCCAAGGTCTTCCCAGGATTATTGGCTAAACTGATCATTTATTTCTTATCTGTAGGATAAGGAAATCAACTGAATAATCCCAAGTGTCAATAGTGACTATGACATCCTCCAAAATTGCTTCCAATTTGGTAATAGATAGGTCTGCAAGTTGTAATACAGTTGAGGTTGGCTGAACGTGTTTTAAAGCCAAAGCTTCTATAGTTTCTAATGCCATTACATTGATGGTAGCACCCAAATCTATTAAAACATTTGAAACAAATACCCCTTTTATGTGTACTGTAATGACTAGGCTCCCAGGATCCCCATACTTTTGAGGGATTAACTTGCCTGATAGGACATCCATAAGTTTTCCTTCCACTTGGATAGTGTTGGGCAATTTTCTTTTTCTGCCTGGAAGTTTTAGACACAAACTCTTAATGGTCTGGTTGATCTCAAGAATTTCTTTTATCGCCTGTAACAAAGGAACTTCAATGTGCATTTTTCTAAGTTCCCTAATTAATTGGGAGTCATCATGTGAGGGCTGGTTTTAATCATTCTAGGAATGGAATAGAGGTCTCCTTCAGAATCTCTTTTGTTTCTTTTTCTTTAGCCTTCTTATTGGACTATTGTGTATCATCCTTAGGATTTACTTCTTCTTCTTCATTGACTTCCTCAATAGGTATAGTAATAGGCACATTTCTGGATCAGAGTTGGATATCATTAATCTCTACCACATTCAGGTTTGTTGTATTTGGATCAATATTGTACACCTGTTGTTGTGGCCTATTATTCTTGGGGTTTGGAACTAGTTGTGCGGGCATTGATGGTTGGTTTACTTGCTCATTGGGATTTGCATTCGCAGGCTGTGAAGGTCCTGGAAGTAAGGCCTGAGGTTGGTTTCCAAATCTCCTCATTCCTTGGTTGTATTGAGGAGCCCACTGTTGTTGATATTGCTTCTAGTTTGACCATTGTGGATTGGACGAAGATTGATTTGTCCAATCTTGTTGAGGCCATGAACCCCATTGCATTGGCATTTGCATTCCCCAGGGTCCATTATAAGAGTTTCCTCTTGGAACATATTGGTTTTGAAACTGATTAAATCCATAAGTAGGTTGTTTTTGACCAATAAAATTCAGCTCTTCCTCATCTGCTAGAACCTTTTTTAGTCTATTTTTAATCTTAGGAAGCAAGCCACATTCATTGGTAGGATGATTTTTCTCACAGATTTTACAGAACTCAGTTCTATTCAAAGGGCATTCCCTAAGTGGATGTTTTTCCCTACAACAAGGGCAATAAATAGCTAAGGGTTCAATATTATTTTTACTAGCCTGCATGCCATTCAAAGTGGTATTCAAATGAAGTAGGATGTTAGTTTTAAGATTTGCTAGTTCCTCCATTACTTTCGTAACATCATTTTTACTACTCCTTTTTAAAATTCTCTTACCAGCTCTTGTACGAGAATAGTTTCTGCAAACTTCTATAATTTCTTCAAAAGTTTGCTTATTAATGTCTCCCTTACCCATTAGATTTAATGCCTCTCTGCTGTCATCATCAATCCCTCTTAGAAAGATGGTCTTACTTAGTTCCTCATCTAGGTTTTTTCCACACCTCCTATGGACAAATAAGAATCTATCCACATAGTCTTCTAAGTTCTCCTCCATTTGTTTCATGCGAAAAAGTTCATCTTTTCGATCCCTGACTCTATACTAATCCTAATATTTATCAAGAAAAACTGTTGCCATATCATCCCATGTGATGATAGAGTCTGCTGCCAAGCCTATAAACCATCTTAAAGATGACTCCTTAAGAGTGGAAGGGAAAATTTTTAGCTTCTGGTTATCAGTAGTGCAGTCATAAGTTTGACATAGAACTTTGAACTCAAATAGGAATTGGTCTAGATCTTCTGACATTTTTCCCCTAAAGGTAGGTAAAAATGCAGGTGATATGTTTTTCATAGGAGGCTCATTTAACTCGGGAACAATCGCCATCGGATAAGAGAAAGTTCTGTTAACAGTTGGATCTTCCTGAACACCCATGGTTGAGGATGTCGCAGATGAGTTGGAAGACTCTGATAGTACTGGTAATCCTTGATTGATCGGATGATCTGGAGGTTCTTCCAAATTAGCCTCCAGAGGTATATCTGCTATAGGATGTCTAACGAATCGACCTAAGGCATCCCTAGGTCTTCTCATAAAATAATGGATCGAAAGTCTTATTGACACCTTAAACCTACAATGATTTGTAGATTATCCCCAGCAACGGTCCCAAAAATAATGAGGTCAGAGTAGGCTTTGTTAATACATCAGCATTTACTCTTTATCAATCCAGAGGTGTCTGGAGCGATCTGCGATAAGATTGTTTATTGGGGGGTTTTTTGAATGGAATGGTTGAGGACCAAGGATCGGTTTAGGGACCCTTACACAGTTGGAGTTTTGATCTTCTTGCTCATGAAATAAACTACCTTAATTTGCTTGAAAAGAAACATTCTTGCTTGGAACGAAACTATTCTAACATTGCTGAAATAAACACACTTGCTGAAATAAACGCTAATCTAATTGCTTGAAACAAACACGTGCTAAAATGAAGGTTTAATCTAGTTGCTGGAAATGAACACACTTGTGGAAATGAGAGATGAAAAGAAATGAAATCTATTGTTACTTCTTAGGCATGCAATACTTTGAACAACACAGTGCTTAAAGACATAACAAATCTAATTTTTATGATTTTCTATTTTTGAGGAATAAATCTGCAGGTGAGAATGGATAACAAGAAACAACACATATAACAATTTGTTGCAAGGAAATTAACAGGAACATAAATAACACAAATAGAATACCGAGAGATCTCCTCCAAGATGGGGAAGTGGGCTCTACTTTCCCAGCTGGAGATGATCCTCTTTGCTTAACAACTTCTTTCAAAAGAAATCTCCCTTCATTTGCATTTTATTCTCATTCAAAGAACGTACATGCCTAAACTCAGAAGTTTTCCTTTTGTTGAAAACAAACTGCGATGAACAACTAATTGATGAAAAAGAGGAACTAACTTAAAAAGGTGCGATGGCTCTTCTACATTTATAATTGAGCCCTATTGGAAAGAGATACTAATTACGAGTTTAGCTGCAGTAAACTGGAACAGCCAGCTGTATTATTTACTTGATTACACAATCAATTATAAGGAACTCTAGATCCATGATCTAAATAAGGTGATTAGCAGGGCGAACTCCATGAATTCCCTAAAACAGTGGGGTGTCTGGTGGCAGTGATAGCTAGAACTGATGTCTGCCATCGATTATTTGGGTCACCAAGTTCAGTGACATGGCGGTGTGATCAAGAGTTGTGGCAAGGATTGAGGCGCTGGTTTGGATGTGTTGCAGGTTTTAGAGGGTCTCCAGGAGCGTTTGCTGGAAGTCATCGACTCAGGGGAGGATGACGCTTAGGAAGTATTAGCCTCTGGAGCTATCTGGAGTTTAGCTGAAGTTTAACTGCTGCAATCCTTATTTAACATCCACAACTTATACCACAAATTATGAGATATGCACATAGAAAATGTCATTCAAGTATCAAAATTAAAGAGATTTCATCAAAGCATAATGGAAACAAAACATAAGCATAATCAATTCTCAAGACAAATATAATTATAATAATATGTATTTATATGCCAATATGTTTTTAAAAGTTTATCAGAGCATGAAAATATTGATAATTAAATGAGTCAATTATTTGGCTCATCACAGGATGTGTGCCTTTGTTGGGCTATCATGGTCGTAGTTTGTGGGCCTTTGCTGGGCTATTGAGCTCAAAATTTTGAAAAAATGTGGTGATAATACCTTGGGGACTAAGTCCCCCTTGTAGTTCTCTTAGTGATAAATCCAATGGGAAGAGATCCCCCCATAAGTGGTCTCTTTGGGCTTAGAATAGGCTAAAATCCCAAGTTTCCCAAAGCTAAAAAAATACATACCATAATTATATGTACCTTTGATATACCTTAGAATTATTTTTCTATTTTCTAGTGATCAAGATATGGATCTTGTATAAATCAAGCAGCAATTCCTACAACTTAGGTAATATATAGTCTAGTTATGGTAAGTTAGATCAAACTTCCTACTAGCTATCTATATAAGGTAGGATTAGCTTTCTCACTTGGAGCTTTAGGATCAAGTTTGATTCCTACATCAATATGTATGTAAGCCAATTTGCAGTTAGTCATTTTGAACTTTTTAAGTAGATCATGTGCATATCTAGCTTGGGATACCACAATACTATGATCATCTCTACAATGTGGTGAAGAAGGCCTAAGTCAAAAAATTTGAATGATTAGTTTAATTTGGTTTTATATTTGAGCATTAAGGATTTTAGACTATTGGTAATGAATAATTCATCCACATAGAGCACAAGAATGATGATTTAACCATATTTAACTTTTATAAAGAGATCATATTTTGTATAAGAGTTAGAGAACCTAAGGGGTTTGAAGTAGATGTTAATTTTTGTATACCAAGCTCTAGGATCTTGTTTAAGACAATAAAGTGATTTATTAAGCTTAAAACATAATTTTACTTTCTAGGTTGTTCAAAACCTTTTGGTTGAGTCATGTAAATCTTTTCCTAAAGATTGCCATTTAGGAATACATTTGTAACATCCATGTTCGGTGTATTTCCCAACTATTTTTGTTGTGAGACAAAGAAGCATCCCAAGGGTACTCATCTTAATAACTAGGGAAAAGGTTTCATCATAGTCTATACTATGTCACTATATAAATCCTCTAGCAACTAAGCTTGCCTTATATTTATCTTCTTCACCAATGCAGTTATACTTGACCTTATAAAGCAATATACAATCAAATATATTTATTTTAGAAGGTGGAGGAACAAGGTCCCATGTTTTTTTTTATTAGAGCATCATAGACTAATTTCATAGCATCCCTCCATATTTCATCTCTATGATCTTCAAAATATTAGGGTTCACTTTCATATAAATGTCATTAAAGCATGATATGTTTGTTGACTTCTAAACCCTAGGACAATCGTAAGTTTCTTGTTTTTTTTTGTAATTTCAATGTGGCTTCTAACATCAGTATGTTGTGCATGATCTCTTAACTCATTTTTGTAGGTCTAGATGTAGGACATCAAATTAAAGGTAAGTACAAGTAAGTATGATTGACAATCCACACCACATTTTAGGAAGAAACGCCCACTAAAAATTGTGGAATGTCTTTCCTTAGTGGGTAGTATGTAAGTGACCAAAATTGAACTATCCTACATGGCAAGTCCAATGATGACCAAAGATCTAGCAAATGCGCCTACATGGAATAAAACATAAAACTGTGATAATTGACTAGCATACCTCTAGAGTAAGATGCCATGTGTCAAACTTGTAGAACTCTACATATGTCTCTGATATTTTTATTATCTTCTAAGTGTTTGTTTATTCGTTTTGCCTAAAATTTATTTTCTACCCCTAGTTATGAGTTTTTCACTTGACTTTAGTGGTGAACACATCTTCATCATAGTGAAATTTTTATTGTCCAAGCAACAGTTTTTCTTAGAAGAAACAAAATCATTCTGCTTATTCACACATGTAATTGAATCTAAAAACTTGAGTTTTCCTTCAACTCTTAACTCATTTTTTCCTAGTTTAGATACATGAACCGTGTTTTTTACTACAAGCAATTGAGGTTTCTACAAATAAGCTAGTTTTAGTCTTTTCAAAAGTCCAAATTTTGAAGAATCCATTTGCATAGTCCACCATGAAGCTCCATTGTTGTGACCAATTTTACTTACAAACACTATTCAACTAGTGTTTATATAATATTAATCACATTTTTGTAACCCCTTGTTCTATTCTTTACATTCCTATCCTAGTTTGCAAGCCTCTTTCCTTGCTCTAGAGGTTGATCCACCTAGTTGAGGATCACAAAAAGAGGAAGAAGCAACTATTGGATCTTAAAAGATAAGGGTAATAGTGTCAATTATATTCAATATTTCTCTACATCTAAAGTAATACTAGCTCTAGGTGTAAAAAAATTAGTTTAATAGATTATATTTCCTTTTAATAGCTTAGGAATTATTTCTAAAATATTTCCCTCTATAGCTTAGATTTTATTTGTTGATTTAGAGATTACTAGAGCACAAAGGTTGGATTTTATTTATTATTTGTGCATTACTTCTAGCTATTACATTTAGAATCTCTTTATTCAATCTCTTTCTCATTGATTTTCTAAAATAAATCACAAAAGAATACAATCTAAAACCAAAATTCTTCAAACTACATACAAAACTAAGTACTCATTCCACTTTATTATTTTAAAAAGTATATTTACATGTCTCAACTAATTATGGCATGAGGCATTTTACAATGGTAGTAGGGCACATAGTCTCATGCCATGAATATGTACGTAAAAATCAAAACACAACTGACATATATTTAGAAAAATTAAAACTTTACCTGACATTATTAAATATAGAAATAAAACATATAAGTATAAAATAAAACAAATATGTATTTTTATTTTACTTTGTCAACAATAAAAATAAATAAATAATTATAAACTAACTAATTTTTTTTATTATGGGTAAAAAGGGATTTTTGAAAGGGTCCCAACCCTTTTACAACATAGAACCAAAAGAGAACACAAAATGCCCAAAGTAGTCAAACAAGAAACACCCAAGCCACACCAAAATAGGGAATAGAGAAAATACATCTAGTCAACAACTAAAAGGAATCAAAACAACCATCAAGAGACTAGAACAAGAGAATTAAATCTGCCAGATTTTTAAGAGCAATAGTAGCCTCCATTCCTCTTTCATATGATGTGGGTTATCATTAAGATTTCTCACTTCAAGGGTTTCCATATCAACAACCTAATAGTGACTCCTAGTTCTTTTCCTTGTTCCACCTTGCACAAACCCAACATTCCCTTCTTTCCTCTTATTAAGGTTACCTTGTAACCTCTAAATATTGTTGACACAATTGTTGAACATTGTGATGCTAAGTTTGATTATCTTGTCAACATTTCCTTTTAGAGAGTCCATATCATTTTGCATATTCTCTAGTCTTTCCCTTAAGCTTATTGATTCCTCCTTCAAATGGCTAAATTCCTATCTTAAATTTTGGTTATTATCTTCTATAGGATTACCAAATCGTCCACCCATATGTTGTTTCTACCAAGACTCAAATTTACCTTTCTGAGCTCCTTTGTCATTGATGAATTAGTTGAGGATGCTCTTATGAAAATTTGATTCTTCTTTAAGGGTATTAATCTTCCTCTAAAGATCCACCTCAATAAGCTTCCCGTAGCTCTATATGGGAGGAGATCCATCATTCACTTGGTTAGAAATTCCCTTGATGTTATTCAAACCACTCCTTGGTAATGGGTCTTCATCAAATTGGGTAGCATCATTCACCTTCAAAATATAAATGAGAATGGGGGATTCCTTCACCTAGTCTTCACTTTTGTTCTCTAATTTATCCTTCATAGAGATAGGTTTCTTGGACTTGATTACATCCCTCAAAACTTCATTTCCCTTATTTGAAGCAAGCTCCCTTCTTTGATATTTCAAGACCTCTATTCCCTCTTAGGCCTAGGTAGATTTAGGAGAAATTATAATTTATATAATTGTAGGGCCCTATCATTTTATTCCCATATGATGCCAAAACTCGATTGTTAATCTTCATAATTTCTTTTCCTTTACCTGTTGAGGATTTAGGGTCTAAATTATCCACAAAGAGAGAAATTTTAGGTAAGAATCTCTAAAAGAGTTGGAAGATGAGGGCTTGATGGGTGGACACCTCCATCTTTATAAGCTATACATCTAAGACATATCTTTCAAGAGACAACAAGAATAAGAAGGGAATACTCATGAGATTCTTATGCCTAAAATGGTTTAGAAGAGATCAATGATATGAGTACAATCTAGAATATTTGCCTTCTAGAGTGACATACTTCATGATTTACAAATTGACCTTAGCCAAAGGAAAAATCAATGAGGCTCTTATGATACCATCCCCTTCCTCTAATTTCTCAATAAGTTCACATTTCATGTAAAATTTATTAATCTCTAAGTCTTTACACCTTTTATCCTTAAATATTTTCATCCCATCCATATACATACCTATAATCCTAACCATGTATTATTTTTATATTTCTAGAAACACTCCTCTCATTGCCACCATTCTCCTTTTCAAGGATTTAGCAAAATCAACTGAGAGAGTCAAATCATGTCCTTTGGTTCTTTCTATAAAATTTGCTAGCCCTTCTTTCTAGAAAATTCACCATGACTCAACAACCTTTTTGGCTCCTTTTCTAGATGGGGGTTCAATCCTAGCCCTAGCCCCACCCATACCTACCACAAAATGTCTCTCCACCTAAAACAAGTTCTCTCTAAAATGACTAGAATGATTGTAAATAAACTATAGGACCACATATATTCAAATGTCTTAATGATGCTAGTTATTATTTCTCCCTTTGTGTGAGTTATCAAACCTCACCTCGTTCTATAAATTTCCATCAATATTTAATCTCACATGTTTGGCATATAACATACTTCCACCAGATCTTGCTCATGATTGCAAGCTTTTGATTACCCTCAATGTAATAACTAGATAACATAGAAACATGATAATCCATGTCATCCTTAATATTGTTTTGCATACTCCCATCAAGATTATAGTTTGAATACAAAGAGTCCAAAAATCCCCCTAGAGGTACTTCATTCATAGTGGGTTTATATTTTTGCTTCATCATTGATGATTTTTAGAATGGAGCTAGGAAGTTCTAAAGAGTTGATCCATTTTCTCCTTCTATCACTAAAGGCCCCACAATTTGTGAACTAGTCAATGGCACTATTCCCTTTCTTATAGGTGTGCTTGAAGGATATCTCTTTGAAGTGTTGCAACAGGGCACAAACATCATTAATAATATTCCTAATTATCTAGTTGGGTGATTTGGTGTTCCTTAGACAATTCACAATGTTAAGGGAGTCCTTGTTTATGATTAATTGCATATAATCCATCTCCTTGGCCACTTGGATACCCCACCATGGCTAAGGCTTCAAATCAGTGATTTGACTTGATGCTAAGAGGTTTAGAAATTTTTTTAAAAAGGTTCCTTTTACTATCTCTAATGATTCATCCCACCCTTACTGGGCCAAGGTTCCCTTTTGGAGCTCCATCAAAGTTTAGTTTGGACCATTTAGGGGGGGCAAGACCCACTTGACAACATTCTTTTCCACCTTATTACTCTCTAATTTCTCCCACAACCAAAGGCAAACTCCATTTGAGAGCATTTTTCTTTTCTTCTTATTTCACTTTATCATTCCCTTTCTAAAACTAAAAAAACTTAATAGCATCCATTATCTTAGAAACAATCATTTGAATACAGCATTTCTTATTCTCAGAAATTCTATTATTTCTCTGTTTCTAGAGACCCTAGAACAAATGGGGGATGGTCAACTTCCAAAGTATTTTGAGGGGGGACTAGAGAAAGGGGGAACCCAATGATAAATGAGGTCAAGAATAAAGTTTAGTATGACCTAAGGGACATCAAACACATAAAGAAGTGAATTAAAGGTTCTACTAGAAAAGGGACATGAGATGAGAATATGAGAAACTAATTTAATCTTTCCTATACAAAGGACACAACTGTTTGGCAACATTAAACTTCTCTTGCTGAGCTTGTCCAAAGTGAGGATTTTATTCTGACTAGATAACAAGAAAAAGAGGTCAATCTTCATAATAAGGTCCTTATCTCAAATAATATCAGGTAAGAGAAACCTCTTATTCTAGGGTCCAACTTGAGGATATAACCAATTTTGACACTATAAGACCCATACTCTATGGCTGACCAAACCAATTCATCCTCTTTAGGAACTTGGTTGATATGATAGCCTCTAAGGCTTAAATTTAGAGTTTTCAAGATAAACTCGTTAGAGGGGTTCAAACTAGCCAAACTAATGGATTTCTAAGATTTACCTTGAGTAGACTCCTAAAAGTAATCCATAACCATCTCTCCCAAAACTATTTTGAACACACTACTAAGTTTATTCCAAGGATCCATAGAACTTAAGTTGCAATTATGAAGATACGAATCATCCCAAATTAGGGTTTTATCCCCTATTTAGTAGGAAAAGAGGATGAGATGATGAATGCACTAGAGCAAACCCTCCCTTCACTACAACATTCAAGGACAAAACCAAGCCAAGTCACTACAAGATGAAAGAAGACTCGGCTACTGATTTTGTGCTCTTGTTTGAAGAGGAAAGATGTGATTCAACCAAGCCTTTTATCAAACCCTAGGCCAATCAATGCACTAAACCCTAGATTTTGGATAATTATCTTATAATAGAGAAACAACAACAAGTCAGGATCTAAAAGTACTAGGATGATCAGTGAGATGTTCTAACCTATTCCTCAGAAGATGAAATGTTGGAAGACTCTGGGGCTAGCGCTGGAGTCTAGAAAGTCCCAATCTCTGAAAGCTCAAAACTGGAAAAATGTCATAAATGATGCTCTGATATTAAATTCAGGGTTTGTTTTTTCTATTGGACACTGGGGCTAGTGCCCAAGTCTACTACGGGTGAATTTCTAAACTCTATTTTCAGATATTGAATCTTGATTCCTTAAGAAACCTCCTTGTACCTTCACTTCTGCAATTTTTGCACCTGTAACCTGCACACAAAAAGAAAAGGGGTTTGAGGGTTGTGGTGTTTAGGGATTTTCCTCAGTCAAATCCAAGTTAGCATTCAATCTTTCCCAACACCATTGTTAGAGAGAGAGTGTGTCCTTGTAGGACAAAGGCTAAAGGTAATCCAAATGATGATGAAATGATTCGAACACAATGATAATGTCACCATGGCAGTGAAGCCCTTAGGAGGATAAAGATTCTTCAACTCATAAGGATGTTGATGATGATTCCAAATCTGCAGCAAATACAATACTAACACAAGTCTGCCATAAACACAATGAATGCGTTGAATTCACCTTTGCACAATATCATAACCTTGCTATCATCAACTTCTTTCAAGATGAATTCAAACACTTGTTTATATATGCTATCCCGTTAAACATTCACAAATTAATTGAAAGAGATGACAAGGGAGGAACCATTTAAGAGTCCTATGTTGACATGCATTTGATTTTACCCTGACTAATCAGGGTGGACTTGGGTGTGAGCCCAAGTCCCAAGGGGCCTTTTTGGTCAGGACTTAAACATTAAATGGGCCCCTAGTCCCTATTTGACATAGTTTCAGGGGATTCTCATTGGGATGAATAATTTTATTGTAGAGTGTAAACACATGGACCTAGGAGCTAAAATAGGAGGTAAAAAGGCATGTGTCCACTTTTTACTCCATAACATTTAGCCCCCACTTTAATGTGTGTGTGATCCTACAATTCAACAAATGCATTAAAGTACACTGGAAGCATATCAAAACACATCAAATACTAGAAAGTAGACACACCCTAAGCTTGAAGGACTATTTCTAGCCCCCAAACTTAGGCAAACATAAGAAAACACTTAACAGTCACATATGACATAGTGAATATAGTAAGGAAGCATGCAATACATAGAGAAGACAATGAAAGCATGCAATACACAAATAATACATGAAGAGAAGACATAATTAAGTAATTACATATCTATGTATAATGCTAAAGTAAATAAAACACATATGTAAAGACACGCAAAACACATATAGTGTGGGGAGGGGCTTATTACCACATAGATTTAGACTACGCCACAAACATGCAAGACACGCAAGGAAGACACATAAAACACACGAAAGACACAAAGAATACATGAGCATCGCATAGCATGCCATAGACACACTATACATCTTATACATGGCAAACACAGATGATATGAAGGAGCTCATCACTGCACTCTACTATCTAAAACACGTAAAACACACCTGATGGTTGACCTATGCTACGACAACCACCAAAGACATGCTTAAGGGTGAATGACTCAAGATCCAACCCCACCTCGTGATGAGGACTTCGTATAAAAGGATGTGCACTAGCTCAAGAGATACACCATCCTGCCTCGTGATGAGGGCTTTGTATAAAAGGATGCGCACTAGCTCAAGAGATACACCATCCCGCCTTGTGATGAGGGATTTTTTTCTTAAAAGGATGTGCACTAGCTCAAGAGATACACCATCTCACCTTGTGATGAGGGATTTCAAACACACTTTGTCAGTGTCAAAAGTAATCAAGCAGATACCATTATATATGCCCCCACCTTAAGGTTGTTGATCCTGCTTGCTGGTATCAAGCACATTAAGGTAAAGTAAAAACATGCAAGGGAACAAGAGCTTTCACAAAGCCCATGCCCCAAAGGTGACATGTGCCACGATCACCAAATGTTCCCACAAACACATCGAGATTAGTTTCTAAGATAATCAACAAAATATAAACTTTGGTTAGAAAATCTTACTCTAAGATAACACCCAAATCAATTCATAGAAGCTATTCATAAATCATATATTAGATCACATCAAAGACCAAGGCTACACTTGTAGGTTTGGAACTGAGTATAGTCATTGGGCTATACTGCAGGTATCTCAGAACCGAGTGTAGCAACAAGGTGAGATACAAAACAATCCAAAGAGTATAGAACAATTTTCACAACACAATACATCACACAGAGTGATTCTACTAGTCAAGAGTCAGATATATATATATATTGAAATTAGGGCAGACAACTCAGAGGGGGGTGAATCAGTTGTCACCAAAATTTTGTCCTTTACTGTAATTAAACTTCTTTACCACTTAATAACGGATGAATGATGTAACCATGAAAGCATGAATCAACAACACACGAGTAGAAGAAAAATCAACACACATAACACCAGGATTTTTATGTGGAAACCTGGTTAAGGGAAAAACCACAGTGGGGGTTAACCCACAAGATTTATTCTTTGTTAAAAGAATAGACAAACTCCAATCTAACTTCATTTTCATTTACCTTCTCTCTCAAAAAGTGAAACTTGATGGATATATGCTTTGTCTTTGAATGCAACACTAAATTCTTTGAAATGTTTATTGCACTTGAATTATCACAGAAGATTGTAACAGGCTCTTCAAACACAACTTTGATATCCTTCAACATTTGCTTCATCCACAAAACTTGAATACAAGTACTTGCTGCTACTATATACTCTACCTCTGCAGTAGATAGAGATATTGCCTCCTACTTTGTGCTTAGCCAAGAAACCAATCTCTTTCCCAAGAAAAATGCACCTCCACTAGTACTCTTTTTGTCATCCACATCTCCTACCCAATCAGCATCTGTATATGCATGAAGAGTGAAATCATCACCCTTAGGATACCATAAGCCATAATCAGATGTTCCCTTCAGATATTTGAAAATTCTTTTGACTACTACAACATGAGATTCTCTAGGATCAGCTTGAAATCTAGCAACAAGGCCAACTGCATTCATAATATCAGGTCTAGTATGAGTCAGATAAAGCAGTCCTCCAATCATTGATCTACACCTTTTCTAATTTGCCTTAGGAGAATCATCATCTTTACTCAACTTGCATCCGGTTACCATAGGAGTACTCACTGGTTTTGAATCTTCCATTCCAAACTTTTTCAACAATTCTTTCAAATACTTAGACTGAGATATGAAGATACCTTTTTCTAACTGAACGATTTGTAGACCTAAGAAAAAATTCATTTCACCAAGCATGGACATCTCAAATTCACTTTGCATTTGATCAGCAAAATTTTTACACATGCTCTCATTTCCACCAAAGATGATATCATCAACAAATACCTCAACAATCAAGATGTGTTCATGATCAATTTTGAAATAAACATTACTATCAGTAGTGCCTTTGCTAAAGCCTAACTTTAGCTGATACTTATCTAATCTTGCATACTAGGCTCTTAGGGCTTGTTTAAGTCCATGCAATGCTTTCTTCAATTTGCAGACCTTATCTCCTTGATCAGACAGCTGGAACCCTTCTGGTTGCTCAATGTAGACCTCTTCTTCCAATCTCCATTTAGGAATGTTGACTTGACATCCATCTGGTAAACTTTGAAACCTCTGAAAGCAGCAAAGGCAAGAAATAATCTGACTGCTTCAATTCTTGCCACTGGAGCAAATGTTTCTTCAAAATCAATTCCCTCTACCTGAGAATATCCTTTGCACACCAATCTTGCTTTATTTCTCAAAACTTCACCATCTTCATTCAATTTATTCTGGAAGACCCATTTAGTTCCAATTACATTTTTGTTTTCAGGTCTTGGAACAAGATCTCAAGTATGATTCTTTTCAATTTGCATTAATTCTTCTTCCATTGCTTTTACCCAACTTTCATCATTACAAGCTTCATTCAATGATTTTAGTTCAATCTTTGAAATTAGACAATACTCCTCTTATTCTTCTGCAATTCTTCTTCTAGTTTGAACACCTTTATTTTTATCTCCTATGATTTGATTTTGAGAATGATTCAATCTTACATACCTGGGAGTTTTGGGATTTTCTTCAACTTCTGATTCTTGAACTTGTTCCTCAACATCTGCATTAACTTCTTGAGTCACTGGATTCTCTGGAGCAAACTGAACTTGCTCTCCTTCATTTTGTTCATTTGATTCATATCCACAAAACCTTGAAGGTCTTTCCTTGCTTTCATCAACCTTGACATTAGCACTTTCAACAATCTTTTTCAATCTCTTGTTAAAGCACCGGTATGCCTTGCTTTGATTAGAATAATCGAGAAATATTCCTTCATCACATCTTGCATCAAACTTGCCTAGATCTTCATCTCTTTTGATATAACATTTACTACCAAAAACTCTGAAATATTTAACAGAAGGAGCATTACTAAACCATAGTTCATAAGGTGTTTTACCAGAATTACCTTTGCTCTGCACCCAGTTAAGAGTGTAGACAACAGTACTTACAGCATCTCTCTAATAGACATGTGGAACATTTCCTTCCATCATCATGGTTCTTGTAGCCTCTTGAATAGTCCAGTTCTTTCTTTCCACAACTCCATTCTACTGAGGAGGTTTAGGAGCAGACAATTTCCTTCTTATTCCATGCTTTTCACAAAATGCATTAAACTCACCGAAGGTAAATTCTCCACCTCTGTCAGATCTCAGACACTTTATCTTCACACCAATCTCATTCTCCACCCTGTTTAGGGTAAAATTGGATTTTGTTAATCTTTTGTTGTTTAGATGTTAAAGTCTGCCTCTCCACTAAACATTGAAGGATCTAGGGTCGAGTGGCAAGCACTATCATACCCTAGGTCACTTTTAGATGTAGGGAAACTTGGATTAGGGAATTTAATTATTAATTTTCCTTCTCTTATGCTCGATTAACCATTAAAACCCTAATTATGAAAATACGACAACAAATTGATGAAAGACGAAAAAAGCTCTTACAGACGGGAGTAAAATAACAAATTACAGAATACCTATTTTTGGGGTCCTGAGGTAGAACAGTCAGGGACACTGGAGCGGGTGCCCAAGTCCAAGGTACCTGCTTTTTTCAGGGAATCTGGACCTCCTTCTGACACTGATCAGCCATGTAACTTTTGTTTCCCAGGATCTATCTACGAAGGACACTAGATCGAGTGACCAAGTCCTGGAAGTGCTCCTGTGTCTGACTTTTCATCAAATCTTGAATCCTTGATGCTTGCCCAGTCTTCCTGCAACTCCACTTTTTCCAGATGCGATACCTATAACCTGCAATCACAAGACTTGGTTTGGGGTTGTGGTGTTTAGAGGTTTGCCTCAGTCAAACCTCAGATGACACTTAAGTCTCTGAACACTGTTGTCAGATAAAGAGGGCATGTCCTTGTGAGGTAGAGGCCAAACCCAAAGGAATCAATGATAAAAACACAATGATATGTCACCTTGTAGTGAAGCTCTCATGGAGGAAGATGCTCTTCATGCCATGAGGAGATTGATGCTCAAATCTAAAAATATCAACACATAAAACACACAAGTCTGCTCTTGCAACACAATAGAAAGCCTTCAATCACCTTGAGAATGCCTAAAGTGCACAATGATCCTCTAATTGGAATCTAGTTTACAAATTAATGCCTAAGCATGTTTATATATGCATCTACAAACACTCCCACAAAGATATTTGAAATTCAAACTTACCGTGTCGGCAAAGGGACCTAATAATGATCACTAACTGACACCCAGAAATTGGGGCTGCCCCAAAATAGGGTAGGACTAGGGTGTGGGCGCCCAAGTCCTCCCCCCCTATTTTGGGTAGGGTATAGCTCAAGGGGTTGACCTAGGTCCCATTTGCCATGGAACTTAGATCTCATTCCATCAGGGTGTTAAAATATGAACTAAAATCTCCTAAATGCACACTAAAGACCCGGGAGCTAAACCTTATGAGGGAAAAGCCCCCAAGGGGACATTTTCCAATGTTACATTTAGCCCCCACTTTAATGTACGTATAAACGCGAGACCAGTACATGCATTAAAGTAAGGTCACAAACACAACAAACACATCGAGCACGGAGAAGACATGCCAATCACATAGAAGATAGTAATAGGCACACAAAACACGGAGAAGACACTTACAGTCACGTAGAACATGGAGCAGATAGTCAATGCATAGAAGACACATTAATGCATGGAAGACAAAAATGATATCTTTTCTTTTCTTTTTCTCATATATATGAAATGCAAATGCAAGTACTGGAAAGTAAACAAACCTCCCATAATACACGATGCACCACCATAGGGCATAGGTCTCTATATATATGGGGCAACACACACGCAAGACACACAAAACCTCCCAAAATGTAGGAAGCACTACTTGAGGGCATTGGTCTTTGCATATGGGGCAATAAACACGCCACACAAACAAGCACGCCAAAACACACACACTTGAAGACACGGAGAAAACACAGCAGACAAGCGATGGTGTGTTCCCTATTTCTAGGCTCATCACCATCTCAGGCACATTACAAGCACACATCGATGATTGTGCTTCGCTACAACAATCACTAAAAACACGTGTAAGGGTTGAGTTAGTCACAGAACCACTCCCCGCCTCCGCAGAGGACTTTTGAAAATGATAGGATGATGCAATCTGCTCCGAGAAGTACACCATCCCCGCCTCTGTAGAGGGCTTAAGAAAAAGGATAAGCTTGATATCCTACCTCCATAGAGGGCTTACATGATTGATTGATTGATTGCAAACAAGCTCAGGATGCATGATGAACTACTTTGGGGCACAAGTCTCTATATCTGAGGTCAAACACATTGCTAATGTCTACAACAGACAGCTTACCTTATATGCCCCCGCCTTAAGGTGGTTGATATCAATTATCGATATCAAGCACATTAAGGTAGGAAGAAAACACACAAGGGAACACTAACTTTTGCGAAGCCCATGCCCCCCGGAGGTGACATGTACTTTATGATTGCCAAATGCTCCCACAAACACATCCCTGCAAGAAACATGTTAGTGTCTACAATATCATAATAAACAATAACATCAATGCATATGATTAACCACACAAAGAGCCAAGGTTATACAATGAATCTGGAGTTCGAGGATAACTGTAGGGCTATATCACGAAGCTCTTCGAATCGAGTACCGCCAAGGCTAGATTCAAAGACAAACAAAGGTTCATAGAGCAACAATATTGTTAAGGTTTGTAAATGCGACAGAAACATCATCAAATTCACTATGTAGAAAGCACGAGTGCTTCCACTAGCCAAGCGTCAAATAAGATATACAACTCCATCATCATATTAGGAACTAAGTCCATTTTTTGATTGCTCTTGAAAGGGACACTAGGTCCACATCAGTATAAATGTTTGTCATCATCCGCCTGTTAGATGGAAACACTAGAGGAAGGGAAATAATAAATAAGAGAGGAGGAACAAGTGTCTTAGGGATAGTCACGTAAGAGGGTGCCCCGAAGTCACCAACCGTGACGCTATGTCTGTAAGACACATCACACAACAATGAAATCAGAGAGAGAGAGACAATATAGAAGAATGATGATACAAATAGAATAAGGTCACAACAGAGGTGGTCTCTGGGTATCCCAGACCTTATAGGAAAATCAATGGTCGTCCCAGGAGGCCTAAACAATACATAACACATCACGGGGGAAGCACATCATGATAGAGATAAAGGGTTAGAGATACTTACCTATAGGGCCCCTGGCGGGCTAGAAATTGTCTATAAGCAAATCATCATCATCATCTTCCCACTCCCTAATGATGGTGAATAGTGGGACATATGGTACCATAGCCAAATTCATATCTTGTTCATCATGTTGTTCACTATTATGATCATTATTGTTTTGTTGAATGTTGGGGTCAATGTTTTCTTGTTGAGAGGCAAGGTTTATAGCATATTCTTGTCTTCTTTTTCATCTTTCTCTTGCTTTTCTGTTTCTCTTTCTTTGACCACTTATCTCTTGTAAGACAGGGCCTTGCTCTTTCATAGGTTTTTGCAAATTAGAAGATGAAGCACCGGGATCAAACCTCATTTGTCGTGGTGGAAGATTTTGTTGTTGACAATGATCTCCCGATCCTTGTAAGGATTTCGGGGGAGGAACTTCAGCATAGGGACCTTGTCCTTTCAGTCTAAAGTTCTCTTCACATGCGGGTTGATTCTCTTTTGTCATTTCTTGTGTAGGAGGACTAGGTATTTCAGTTTTATCCCAAAAGTAGTTCAACTTGTAATGTGTTTTCTGAACCATAGGTTTATACTTGTTGCGAGGGACTGTGATTATACGGCCATCCAGAGGGAATTTTAGACAATGGTGTATTGTTGAAGGGATAGCTTTTATTTCTTTTAGCCAGGGATGTCCCAATTTAATGCAAAAGAGGTCAGAAACAAGGACAACATCAAACCATTGTTTGACATGTTTTCCTAATAGTGTTACTAACAATAATATCTTACCCAAAGGCTTGATAAAGGTTCCCGTATGTGTCTTAATCATCATGCTTGAGAGTTCATAAGAACCTTGCATTAGTTGATGTGAAAAGAGGAACTCCTCAGTGGAAACATTTGTCATGCAATTAGGATCATTAAGTGTTCCATCCATCAGGTTTCCCATTATTTTCACAGTGATGTAAAGAGGTCCTTCTTTGTCTCCAGTTGTTCTATCATGAGGTGTAAAGACAATTTCAGACTCAGGTGTTTTTCTTTTCATGTAAGGTCTAGGAGGGAACCCATTATTGTTATTGTGACTAGAGGCCATGTTTTTGTGCTCAAATTAATTCCAAATCAAATTTTAAAAGCTTTGTAAAATAGGTGAAAAAGATAAGAGCAAAAATAGCCCAGAATGTTTGATTTTTCGATACTTTTTCAATGTAAATGAATGAACCGAAGGGTGTTATAAGGATTTCAGTCAAGGGAAGCAAGATGTATGCCTGATATCAGTCCAAAACAGAAATAATCTCACTCTCAACACACTCTTGATGCAATTTTTAGTTGATGCCAAGTCAAAATATAGTGAAAATATGTCAAAAAAGGCATTTTTTGACCACAACTCAATGCAAGAGAGCATAAAAAAGGGTGTTGTAAGGAAAATTATGATGGAAAACAAATAATATCAGTAATAACAGCCACTTGGAGCCAAAATAACCAACACAACACACATTTGGTGCCACTTAATGTCAAACCCTAATGAAAATATAGCGAAAATAAGCTACTTTTCACGGTTTTTCAACTCCAAGACCTAGCCAAAGGGGTGTTGTAAGGAATTTTAGGAGGGAAAGAAAATAATATCAGTGATATCAGTCACCTTAATCCATAAAATGGATCACAAAACACTTGGAGTGCAAACTAGGTCAAACGCTAGGGCAAAAATAGTCAAAAAGTGTAGTTTTTCACCAAATTTTCACTATAAGAGACCATTAAAAGGGTGTTGTGAAGATTTTTATGAGGGGAAGAAAATGATTACCCAAATAATATAAAAATAATACCAAAATATCTTTCACAACACACCAATGGTGCAAATTTATAAAGTCGATAAGGCTAATTTTAGTGAAAATTGTTGTTTTCAAAGCCCTAGGTTTGAGATCTTGAGAGAAAATGCTATGAAAATGTTTTGAAGTCTGATTTTTTATGGAAATTACATACTCTCAGATCTGAAAATGATTTTAAAGCTTTAATATGCAAAATGACCATGCAAATTTAATGAAAATGCACCAAAATTGCTAGTTTTTGTTGCAATTTTCAATGCAAAAATGCAAATATTTTAAATTTAAATGCAAATTCACATTAAAATGCAAGACTACAGCCAAATGTAAATTTTAATGAGCCTCTAAAATCAGTAGAAAATTTTTATAAAATATTTTGCCTACCAACCCTAGATTTTGGAATTACTAGGTTATATAAAATTGTCAATATTTCCACAAAACCCTAGCACTTAAATAATGAAAATGCAACCGAAAATTTTGAATTTTTCCATTTTTCTATATTTTATATCAGATCTGATTCAAAAATCATGAATTAGGAAAATTTAGGAAGAACTGATGCAATTTAGTAAGCCCAACAATGCATTTTTTTTGAATTTTCCCAAATTTTTATTTTTTTTGAATTTTGCTCAATGCAATAAATTGAATGAAATCAATACAAATCTACAAACAAACACTCATCAAGTTGCAATTTAAGTTCAAAAACACGGGTTCACCAAAATGTTTATGGTAAAATTGGATTTTGTTAATCTTTTGTTGTTTAGATGTTAAAATCCACCTCTCCACTAAACATTGAAGGATCTAGGGTCAAGTGGCGAGCACTATCATACCCAGGTCACTTTCAGATGTAGGGAAACTTGGATCAGGGAATTTAATTATTAATTTTCCTTCTCTTAAGCCTGATTAACCATAAAAACCCTAATTATGCAAATACAAAAACAAATTGACGAAAGACGGAAAAAGCTCTTGTAGACAGGAGTAAAATACCAAATTATAGAATACCTATTTTTAGGGTCCCGAGGTGGAATAGTCAGGGACACTGGAGCGGGCGCCCAAGTCCAAGGTACCTACTTTTTTTGGGAATTTGGACCTCCTTCCGACACTGATTAGCCCTGTAACTTCTGTTTCCTGGGATCTGTTTGCGGAGGACACTAAAGTGAGCACCCAAGTCCTGGAAGTGCTCCTGTGTCTGACTTTTCTTTAGATCCTAAATCCCTGATACCTGCCCAGTCTTCCTGCAACTCCACTTTTTCTGGATGTGATACTTGTAACTTGCAATCACAAGACTTGGTTTGGGGGTTGTGGTGTTTAGAGGTTTGCCTCAGTCAAACCCTGAAGGACACTTAAGTCTTCGAACACTGTTGTCAGATAAAGAGGGCATGCCCTTGTGAGGCAGAGGCCAAAACCAAAGGAATCAATGATAAAAACACAATGATATGTCACCTTGTAGTGAAGCTCTCATGGAGGAAGATTCTCTTCATGCCATGAGGAGATTGATGCTCAAATCTGCAAATATCAACACATAAAACACACAAGTTTGCTCTTACAACACAATAGAAAGCCTTCAATCACCTTGAGAATGCCTAGAGTGCACAATGATCCTCTAATTGGAATCTAGTTTACAAATGAATGCCTAATCATGTTTATATATGCATCTACAAACACTCCCGCTAAGATATTTAAAATTCAAACTTACCGTGTCAGCAAAGGGACCTAATAACGGTCACTAACTGACACCTGGAAATTAGTGCTGCCCCAAAATAGGGCAGGACTAGGGCATGGACACCCAAGTCCTCCCTCCTATTTTGGGTAGGGTACAGCTCAAAGGGTCCACCTAGGTCCCATTTTCCATGGAACTTAGGTCTCATTCCATCAGGGTGTTAAAATATGAACTAAAATGTCCTAAATGCACACTAAAGACCCAGGAGCTAAACCTTATGAGGGAAAAGCCCCCAAGGGGACATTTTCTGGTGTTACACACCCTAGCCTTGAACACTTTAAATTTGTCAAGAGCCTCTGATTTCTCTCTCAAGAAAGTAACCCACATCATCCGGGAGTGATAATCAATTAACAACATAAAGTATATGTCTCCTTGCAAACTCCTAACCCTGGCAGGACCACACAAATCAGTGTGCACAAGTTCCAACAATCCACTTGAAGATTGTTCTTTACTCTTGAATGTAGTTTTGCTCTATTTTCCCAACTGACATTCCTTACACATTCTAATAGTAGGTTTCACAAGCTTTGGAAGATCTCTCACAGCGTGAGTAGCACTTATCTTGACAATGTTGTCAAAGTTTACATGACACATTCTCCTATGCCATAGCCAACTCTGATCAATTTGAGCAATTAAACAACTTTTACCAATACCACTTAAATGAAAGACGTTACCTCTAATCTGTGTACTAGATGCAATCTTAGTTCTGGAGCTTTCAAAAATTTTGCATTTTCTATCCTTGAATCAGAGATCATATCCCTTGTCAACCAACTGTCCAACACTGAGAAGATTATGCTTCAATCCTTCTACATACAAAACATCATTAGTGTTATTCTTACCATCAAGAGAGATGGACCCTCTGCCACGGATTCTACCTGTTGAATTGTCTCCAAACTTCACAATTCCACCTTCATACTTTTCCATACTTACAAACTTACTCTTATCACCTGTCATATGATGAGAGCATTCACTGCCAATTACCCATTCATCCTTTTCTTCAACCTGAGTAGCCAAGGCTCTTTCCACATTCACACAGCTAGCAGATTCAATAGGCACTGGATCTTCTTCTTTGATGGCAATGAACACCCATTCATTTCCTGAGGTACTTCCCTTATCAGATTCATCATCAGTGACTCCTTCTTCATCAGCTTCTTGGACATAGTAACATTTCTTCTGAACCCTAGGTCTGTTAGGGTTTGGCTTTAAAACCCTCTCTAGACATCTTGAGGTAAAATAACCAATCTTATTGCAAGAAAAACATTTGATAGGCAATTTTCCTTCATACTTACCGGATCCTCTTGGTAATCTTTTGGCAAACAGGGCTTCAAGTTCTTCAAACTCCAATTCATCTTCTTCAAGATCCTTCCTTGCCTTCTCATATCTGGTTAATCTTATTGAAGAACTTTCACCTAGATCAAATCTTTGCTTTCTAGAAATACTGGCCTTAAATGCATATTCAGATTTAGGAAGAGAATCACCAAACTCACTCATTTCAAATGCTGAGAGCTTGCCAACCAACTGATCTCTTGTAACAATTGTCATAGTCCTACTTTCCTCAATAGCAGCAAAGTTCTATGCTTGTATGAAGCAGGTAAGGATCTGAGCACATTGCCAACAATGTCTGATTCTTCCAATTTTCCACTAGCACACCGGATACCACACACAAGTTCATTCACCTTCTACATGTAGGAAGTAATGTTTTCATCTTCACTCATCCTCAAATTTTTGTATCTACCCTCCAGGCTCTGCAACTTAGCACATTTGACATGTTCATCACCTTCATATATAGTTTCCAACTTCTTCCAGATTTCATGAGCAATTTTCAATTCTAGGACATTTGTCATTTCTGTATTAGTTAGGGCACTCGGCAAAGCTTCTTTAGCTCGAATGTTGTTTTTAGCATCTTTGATTTAATCTAGAGTTGAAGGACCTTTCTTTGGGGGCTCATACTTATCCTTTGTTATCAACTAATAAGCATCACCCATGCATTGCAAATGGCACTCCATGTGACTCTTCCAAAGAGAGTAATTTGTTCCATCAAATCTCGGACTGTCCTTCTTGTAAGTTGACATCCTAGATCTCCTCAAATGGTCAAGCTTCTTTTAGAGGAACTAGCTCTGATACTAATTGTTGAATTTAGGGCAGAGAACTAAGAGGGGGGTGAATCAGTTGTAACCAAAATTTTATCCTTTGTTGTAATTAAACTTCTTTACCACTTAATAACAAATGAATGATGTAACCATGAAAGCATGAATCAACAACACATGAGCAGAAGCAAAATCAACACACATAACACCAAGATTTTTACGTGGAAACCTAGTTAAGTGAAAAACCATGGTGGGGGTTAACCCACAATATTTATTCTCTGTTAAAAGAATAGAAAATGGGGAAGGCACATGCCTTTAGGGCGTACTACCCAGAGCTCACTACCTACAGAAATATTTATAGGTTTGTCACAGAAAGATTGAACTGGAAAATAGCATCTTCTTCATGCAAGGTTTAGTTCCATTGAAGCGCACTATACTTTTGCTCTTCCCCCAAACACTTCTTCGCTATCTCCTAATACTTTACTGCTCTTCCTCTTTTTCTCTTCTTCTTTTCTACTCTGCCTTTCCTCCTTTCTTAGGATCTTGTCATTTTCGTACAAAGATACATTTCCACAACTCAACCACACATATTTATATGTTTCATCAACCTTGGAATAAACATCAAGGTCGGCACTACAAACATCTGACTTAATGCGAATCACTATACTGTCGGCCAAACATAGCTGGGCTCCAAATCTTCCTCAAACACCACGCCACACTTCATAGAACATCTCTTAGATCATCCGCAACATGCACAAAGCATCCAGTCGGCCAAGACTGGAAAGAATAGCAACACCCAAGGAGAAATCTTCATCCACAAGCTCAATCCTCAATGCAGACCACCAACACAATAGGCACCTGATTCAGAGACCACCACAAGGACAAAGAAATCAATAGGAACAATTGCACCACCTCAAATCACCAGAAACACTTGCACCTTCATCCGGGAACTCAAGAACACCAACCGTCATGACTGTCACACTAGAAAGATTGCTTGCGGACCTCCAAACCATAAACCACTTGAGTTGAAGATACACACTGACATCCCAAACACACCTCTAGATCCACAGATCATAATATTCCAATGCAGATCAATCCTGACCATACTTCTATCGCTCTGTCACCTCTTAACACTGCAAAAACCTTGTTCTACTCAGATGGCCATAACTTCACCAATTCTCCATGCGGACCTCTCAAATCTTGACTGGAGCAACTTCAGACAATCCTCTATAAACCCTTTAATCCGCAAACTCTGGTCTTCATCTTACTGGGAATGCGGAGCAATCTACTTCATTGAACTGCACTATCTTCACTGTCTTTTACAAAGAGATGTAACTCACTTGTCTCTTCCGGAGAGGCTAATTTTCTCAATATCCTCAACATACAGGTCTTCTAAATAGGTACAGTTGACACCAATGACAACAAGGATATGTTGACATCAATGACATCACCGATTAGGCACATATTTGCAACAATATCAACCCCATCTTCATATATGGACTGGGTCCATTTTTACTTTTCTTGCTGAAGGGACACATGGTCCTTTTCAGTATTTAATTTTTTTGTCATCCGCTGAATAGTAGAGTCACTAAAGAATGTAAACAATAATAATGAGAGAGGAGACAAGAGTGACTTGGGTTTACAACATGGGAATATACCCCCAAGACATCCTCCACAATGCTATGCTCCCAAGGCACAACACACAACAATAAAATAGAGGAGAAGAAAGTAGAAGAATATATAGACAAATAGTAGAATGGTCACAATAGAGGCAGTCTCCTTGCATCCTTGACCTTACAAGAGTATCAAGGGTCATCTAAAGAGACCTAAACAACATATAACACATCACGGGGGAACACAACACATAAGAGGAGGCCACATAAGAGAGCAACTCAAAGAGATGCTACAACAAAGGTGGCTAAAAAGGATTAGACATACTTACCTGTTAGACAACCGAACTAGCAGTTGTCATGGAGAAAATCATCTTCCTCCCAATCTCAAATGCAAGAGGAAATAGGTACATAAGGTATAATTGCCCAACTTGAATCATTGTCCTTTACTCTTATACATTTAGTTCTTCCTTTGTTGATTCAATATTAGTTGGTGGAATGTTTTCTTGTTGAGGTATTGTTTGTTGAACTAAGGTTTGTCTTTTCCTTCTTCTTTCTCATGCGTGCCTATTCCTTCATGTTTTATTAGTGATGTTTGCAAAAGGATTCGCATGATTTTCCACAGTATTCATTAATTTAGAAGAAGAAGTCGGCACAAAGTTTATTTTCTATGATGAAATGTTTTGTTCTTTATGGGTATCTCCTGATCCTTGTAAGGATGGCAGAGGAGGAACCTTGGCAAAGACTCCCTTACCTCGTGGTCGAGGGAGTTCTTTAAATTCAGGTTGTGATTCACTTATTATTTGTTCAATAGGAGGTATAGCCAACTTTGTTATTAATTTTTCTTTGTATCTTTGATATCCCAGGAAGAATTGATGTTCTCTTGGTTGAGGAGGCTCAGTAGGTTGTGGCCAAAAGTAGTCTAGGTTGAAGTTTCCATGAGTAACCATAGGTTTCCATATATTATGGTGGACAACATATACTCTCTCTTGATGAAGAAATTTTAGACATTTATGAATTGTAGAGGGGACCGCTTTCATGGACTTGAGCCATGGGTGGCTTAGTTTCACGTGAAATAGGTCAAATGTAGGAATGATGTCAAATGATTGTTCCAAGGCTTTCTAAACTACTTTAATCAATAATGTAATCTTCCCAATAGCCGAGAGAAAAGCTCCAGTATGTGTCTTAGCCATCATATGTGTGGGTTCATAAGATTCTTGTATCAAATCATGCATGTAGAGGAACTCTTCAGTGATCACATTCGTCATACTGTTAGGATTGATAAGGACCCCTCTTGTAGGATTTACACTTATGTGTGTGATAATGTAAAGAGTTCCCTCAATATCTCCAATTGTTCTATCATGTGGTGTAAAGGTTATTTCAGGTTTAGGAATCTTCCTCTTCCTATAAACTTGAGGAGGGACCATAGCATTATTGTTGTGATGAGAAGCCATGTATGTGAGACTGTTTCACATCAAAGCACTGTTGGCAAGAGACACTATATGGATTCATGGTTGTTGTCATTGATGGCAACAAAGGTCATCCCACATATCCGCAAGACATGATATGTCTCTACCGGAAGTCAGAATAAAGAATGTTGTGGTCCGGTGAAGAAGAACAGAGCATGTGGCAAGGTCCGACAGATTGGTCCGGACCTCTCAGAGGAAGTGTCTTGGTGCAGTGCGGATTTGGGGAAGTCAAGAGGACTACCTTGAGTGGTATATTCCAAGGATTTAGCCTCCGGTGATGGACAAGGAAAAAGATATGAATGGTTGAGTACCGGATTCCTGAGAGACAGTGAAAACAGAGGAAGAACTGACTGGCAGAGTATCAGACTGCTTTCCGGATGGGTTACTATTGATGACAGAGGTTGTGAAGGCATGAATCATGTTTGGCCGACATGATTAATGATATCTACAAGTATATGCTTGATCCGCATTGCTTGGTGAGGAAGGATTCAGCCGACAGAATGAAAGTTTATAAGAAACTAGACTGTTCCGGATGCCGACTAGAAAGGTGATGAAATTACTTGTGCGGATATATATAGAGGATGGATTTAGTTGTGAAGGAGTAGTTGTTGTGGAGAGATATGCGAATAAGTCCAGATAAAGAGCAGAGGTAGCAAAAAGGATCCGGTATGTGAAAGATAGCAGAATAAAGAACAGAGGAAAGATGAAGTGCAGCAGATCAGTGTACTGAGCCTAACCGGAACTGAACTCCAGCATATGCAGATGCTTCCAATCAGTTCAAAGACTGTGATTCTCATCACTTTGTAGACAGTGTGTCTTCTTGTAGGCAGTGGGCCTCTTGTGAGCAGTGTGCTCGGGCAGTGAGCCCTAATTGGCAAGTGCCATCTTTGTAATTTCCTATTCTTCTAACAGAGAATAATTTTGGGTTAATCACCCCGTGGTTTTCTCCCTTAACAGGGTTTCCACGTCAAAAATACTGTGTCATGTGTTTCTTGTTTTATGGTTAATGTTTTATGTTTGATTTTATGCTGCATCAATTAAAAGGAAAGTTCAATAAAGGAAACAATTAGGATAACTGATTCACCCCCCCCCCCCCCTCTCAGTTATCAACAAGCACTTGTTTGAGGAAATCAGATTTTTAAAGAGAAAAAACACATGGATTTCATGAAAACCCAAGTAGATGGAAATAGTGCTACACAACAAGGTAAGATGAATGATTAAAAGTTTTCTTAAAGAATTGTGAAGAAAGTGTGTAAAACCCTTAATGTTGAAATACACATTGTGTAATTGCAAAATTTGAAATTTCAATGCAAGAATGTATAATGAAGCAACACTAAAAATCCAAATTAGATTTGAATGAGTGTTTAAAGGATAAACAAATTTGAAATAAGATTTTGACTACTAACCCTAGCTTTTTGCAAAAACTAGGTTATATGAAAAAAATGCATATTTTCAACAAAAACCCTTACAAATGAGATATGCAAATGTAAGATATGATATCATGAAATGATTAATTGCTGTAATTTGTTTCAGATCTGATGTAAAAATCATAAAATTAAATGTTTCCAATGATATGCAATGAAATAATGCAAAACTATGCCTTTATGCAAGCCTACAATGCTTATTTTTTCAAAATTTTCAAATGTATGCAAGATTTTTCAATGTAAAATGATAAGTATGATATGAAGTAATGCAAAATCTAAACACTCAGCAAGATGCAAGTTCATTAAAAACATGGGTTCACCAAAATGTTTAGTAGGGAAAAGAGGATGAGATGATGAATGCACTAGATCAAACCCTCCTTTCACTACAACATTCAAGGACAAAACCAAGCCAAGTCACTACAAGATGAAAGAGAACTCAACTATTGATTTTGTTCTCTTGTTTGCAAAGGAAAGATGTGATTTAACCAAGACTTTTATCAAACCCTGGGCCAATCAATGCACTAAACCCTAGAATTTGGATAATCAACTTATAATAAAGAAACAACAACAATCAAGATCTAAAAGTACTAGGATGATCAGTGAGATTTCCTAACCTATCCCTCAAAAGATGAAATGTCAGAAGACTCCGGGGCTAGCGCCTGAGTCCAAAAAGTCTTAATCTCTGAAAGCTCAAAACTAGAAAAATATCATAAATGATGCTCTGATGCTGAATTCAGGGTCTATTTTGCCTGTTGGGCACTACCCAGGCTAGCACCCAAGTCTGCTATGAGTGAATTTTCTAACTCTATTTTTGGATCTTGAATCTTGATTCCTTAAGAAACCTCCTTGTACCTTCACTTCTACAATTCTCGCACCTGTAACCTGGACACGAGAAGAAAAGGGGTTTGGGGGTTGTGGTGTTTAGGGATTTGCCTTAGTCAAATCCCAGGTTAGCATTCAATCTTTCCCAACACCATTGTTAGAGAGAGAGTGTGTCCTTGTAGGACAGAGGCTAAAGGTAATCCAAATGATGATAAAATAATTCAAACACAATGATAATGTCACCTTGGCAATGAATCTCGTAAGAGGATGAAGATTCTTCAACTCATAAGGATGTTGATGATGATTCCGAATCTGCAACAAACACAATACTAACACAAGTCTGCCACACACACAATGAATGCCTTGAATTTTCCTTTGCACAATATCATAACCTTGCTCTCATCAACTTCTTTCAAAATTAATTCAAACACTTGTTTATATATGATATCACGTTAAACATTCACAAATTAATTGAAAGAGCCGACAAGGGAGGACCCATTTAAGAGTCCTATGCCGACATGCATTTGATTTTACCCTGACCAATCAGGGTGGACTTGGGCATGAGCACCCAAGTCCCAAGGGGCATTTTTGGTCTGAACTTAAACAATAAATGGGCCCCTAGTCCCTATTTGACATGGGTTTCAGGGGATTTCTCATCAGGATGAATAATTTGCTTATAGAGTGTAAACACGGGGACCTAGGAGCTAAACTAGGAGGTAAAAAGGTATGTGTCCACTTTTTCCTCCATAACACCCCCTTCCCAACATTCCATCTATATCCCTTCCCCAAGAGCTTCCTACTTTTCACCACATTGTTCTAAAAGAGAGAACATTGTGGAGGAGATTCTAGAGTAGGAAGTTAACAACCTCCCTGTTCCCCAAATATTTTTTCTTTATGGTGTTGGTCCACAAGTTGTCTTCAATCACAATCTCTTACCTATTTTACCTGCAAGGAGCACTTTGTTCATAACTTTTATTTTCCTTAGACCCAAACCACCTTACTTTTTGGGAAGACAAACTTTGTCTCAGTCCACAAGGGGAATTCTACTTTTCTCCGCTACCCTTGACCACATAAATCTTCTTTGAATCCTCTCAACATTTTCCACAACCTTATTAGGGATCATGAATAGAGACATCAAGTAAATGTGAAGATTCTAGAGGGAATTTTTAAGAAGTTGCATCTTACTATCTTGACTAAGGAGACACACTTTCCACCAATACCAATTTGATTTGGAATCTATCCAATAGAGAATTATAGCTATTAATATCCAATCTATCTCTAAATAATAGCATTCTAAGGTAGGAAGAGGGAAGGTCTTTGATTTGGCAACCCAAAATTTTGAAATTCTCCTTTGTCTAGCTTCCAGAGTGTTGATAAAAAAGAGGGAGATTTTCTCCATGTTGATGCATTGCCTAAAGACCTAAGTACTCTTTCAAAAGGATTTTTATCTCTTTTTCTTCCTAGATAGAAGCATCTCTAAGGATAATTGTCGCATCCACAAATTGTTAGTGGGACACCAAACTGGAAGAGGGACAAATAAAGAACCCTTTAATGGCTCCATTGTTGTGACCTTCCAAGAAATTTCTCCCTAAAGCCTCAACCAAGATGATGAAATGTACAAGGATATGGGGTACCTTGTCTAATACCATGCTCAACCATAAATAAATTGGCCAAGTACCCATTGACCAACACTTAGAATATGGTAGTGGAAATGTAAGAGGACACTATTTGCTTGAAATTATAGAGAAAACCATGTCTCTCTAAAATGTTGTCAAGGAAAACCCAAGAAATCTTTTCATAGGATTTATTCATATCTAATTTGAGGATCATCCCTACTCTATTAAAGTTATCAATAGAATGAATGGCTTCCTAAACCAAAATAATACTATTTGTAGTTTGTCTACCTTGGACAAAATCCCCTGATGGTTTGAGATGATCCTTGGAAGGAAAGGTTTGAGTGTTAAAGCTAAGAGTTTGGTACATACCTTATAGAAGGTATTGCATAAACTAATAGGTCTAAAATCTTTTAAATCCTTAACTCCTACCTTTTGAGGGATAAGAACCAAGAAGGTATTGTTGATCTCCTTAAGGATTTTCCTAGATAACAATAAACTCTACAACCATCTAGACCATGTCCCCTCCCAAGATATCCTAGAAGTGCTATAAGAAAGTAGGAGGAAACCCATTTAGGTTGGAAGCCTTATCTCCTTCCATTGAGAAGACAACAAGCTTTACATATTTTACCAAGCCTAGAGAGGGGAAAGAAGAGAATCATTTTCAGGTCTAGATATGGTATTATGAAAAAGGCTTAAGATAACTTCATCTTTGATTAGGTTAGGTTAATTTCTTATTGAGAGTAGATATTTGAAGAAAGTCACAACTTCTTCCTTAATGAATTCAATGTTTGAACTTGATCTCCTAAAATAATTTCCTTGATTTTGTTTGAATTCGTGTCCTAGAGATGAGAGATGGTTTTGTGTTTCTATCCCTAGCTTTCAACCATCAATTTCTTAATTCCTATTTCTAGAAAGTTTCCACTTTATCTTCCAAGGAATGAAACAAACTTAATAAAGTTATCTCTTTTTCAAGATTATTCTAGTTCGCTCCATTATTTTGTCTCTACTTCAATTGACACCAACTCCTCTACTAATTTCGCCTTCTAGACAAAAATATTTCTAAAGGTGTGCTTGTTTTATTTTTTAAATTGAATTGGACAATCCTTAATTTCCTAGCTAGCCTAAACATGGTCATACCATTAATGTCCACTTTCAACCACTCTTTAATTTTATCTTTCAGACTAGGGTGTTGAAGCCACATATTTTTGAATCTAAAGGGGTGATTTCCATTTTTTTTTTAGAATATCAAGCACGAGAGGAATGTGATGTGAACCGATTCTTGGCAAGGATAAAAGATAGATGTTTTATTTGAAAAATGATTTAGTTGATATCATAAATCTATCCAACCTAAGTTGAATATGATCACCCCTATCCTTTTGTTAGTCTAGGTAAATTTGGACCCACTAAATTCTATGTCAAACAATCCACAATCTGCAATGAAGTTTCCCAAATCCTCCATACTCTTAGTTAGATCCTAAAGCTCACCCTTTTTCTCTAGAGGAGATAAGGGGGTGTTGAAATCTCTTGCAACGCAACCAACCATTTGAAATCCCTACAAGAGAGTTTGAAAGCTTTAAGTTCATTTCATAATCTCCTCCTCCCATGGAGGGAATTCAAAGCATAAATATTGGACAACACCCAGACATAATTGTCATCTATGTTAGAAAACATAATTGCCATATAATGATAACTTAACTACTCTTTCAACCACATGAGGATCCCACAAAACCGCTAAACCTCTTGAAGCTCCCAATGAGCTCATACCTGTGAATTCAACCTTGTGCCAGAGTTTGTCTTTGATACTACTTGGGGTACCTTCAGACATCTTGGTTTCTTGGATCAATAAAATACTAGGTTTGTGCATTTTTCTAAGGTTTCTAACTAATTTTTTTTTTTAAGTAGAAAAGGTATTATTTATTTTCTAAAAATAAAGACCTAAAAATTTTAAAATATATATCAATGCCTACAAATGAAACTATTAAAAATAACATATAAGTATATAATATTTGCTACACTTTTGAAAGCAAAAACAAAACAAAAAATCATGAATAGTTGTTTTTCCAAAAGTTGAAGTTAAAGTTACATTAAAAAATAGTTCTTCAAATAAAAATAAAATAAACAATGTAGATAAAATAAAATAATTCTTAACTAAAAACTAAAATTTATGTGTCCACATACATAAATAACTCTTAAATAAATAAAGTTTCTCCACATGTTATTGAATTTTTTATGAAATAAATTTAAAAAAAAGTTAATTGCACGGGTGTGACAAACTTTGTAATCAACTCCTCCCTCCTCTTTTTTTTTTAAGAAAATGCGAGCTTCCTCCACTTTTGTTGGTACCGTCCTTGGAAAGAGAGCGCGTGGTAATTTGAATTGAGAGGGGCCTCCTATACTTAATTTTCTCATAATCAATAAAGCATGGTACCTAATTTCCTTAATAAACAAAGACAATAATATATTGGTCCTCACTCTATAACCTATGGTACGAACATGTGTATGTGGCAATGATTAAATCAAAATCAAGTTGTCGTTTTTTAAAATGTAAAGTGACACATGAAGTAGATTGAATTGTCCATTTTTTCATTATAGTGATATTCTTCCCATTTCATTCCACCATCTATCTACTCAAAATTATGGAGTCACTGTACCATTTGCTATGACATGATAGAAGGTTTATTGATGACTGAAGATGACAAATCGTTAAGTCAAATCTATCATTTGCTATGACATGATAGAAATTCGGATCTAATATAACTTTCATGTTAGTTGTCCTTGATCTCTTAACAAATATCTATGCTCTCCTTGGAAATCCCTCATATTATATTGTTCTTAATGCATTGAGATAGTAATCCATTGTGCCTAGAAAATTGTAATGGTTTCCCACACTTTCATAATATCTTTTCTGGCTTGTTTTAAGCCCATTTTAAGAGGAGAAAAGCATCTAGTCATGAAAGTTAATCAACCATTGATTACCTCTAATCATAATTCTACATAGTGAGAAAGTATTTCTTATATAAGTAGTTAGACAAGAATCGGATTCTTGCAGAGTATTTTTTATTCGAAATTTTAGGTGGTTTAAGGTTTAATGTTCTAGATGTAGACCTACATGTATTATGATATCCAAAAGTAATTTGGAGATGAAGTATTAAACAAAGAAGAATACGAGAACTAAAATAGATGGTTATATTAATATGTGCATTCTATATATGGCATGCTCTTCACAAGGGATGTATGGTTGTGTACTTACTGTTATCTAATGTTTAAATGTTTGTCTATTTATATATGTTATATATATGTACTTTTATAATTTGCATGATCTTGAAGATAAAGGTCGTTATGGAAGTTAAACCAGTTGGCCTTCCATGTGCAGCACTTCATCTTCTAATGGTTAATATTTTGGTTGTATTTTGTGTTGACAAGTGACATGTTATGAAACAACTCCAAAAGATGTGTGGGACTATAGTGTGATGCTCTAAGATGCATGGTGTTCTATGTTGAATTCTAAATTGTGTTTTGCATGTGCTAACATGTAGGAATGCAAGTGTGGCATGTAACATAGATAGAGTTGTCGGTAATGTTTGTAGCATGATCATTGACATTGCATGAATGGCACATCATGCAAAGGGTTATGTATGAGCTACATGATGTATTTTGAGTTGTACAACATGATTCCAAGCACTATGTGGATGGCACATAAAGAAAGAAACTATGTGTGGGGTTGTGTATTGTGGTGTTGATGTCTAGTGGTGCATGAGATTGTGCAATAATACACAAATAATTCATCCCTTCTTTAAAGAAAATCATCCTAATTGTGCAAAAGGAAACTTGTACAATTCAATATAGAAGTTACATAACATGTTTGACTTGTGGAATAACTTCAAGAACCCGATATCTCTTACTACTCATTGATATGATGATGCTTCAAGGATTGGTTGTGTAAACACCGTGGCAATGATGCAAGTAGGAGTGCCCAAGGATTATGTCATTGGAATCAATCGGGCACAATGTCACATACTAAATCCTCACAAAAGGATGAATAACGTATGAGAAGTGTCATTGATGTATGACATATATACCTCTAGTGCTATGGGAATTAATCCATCCCAAACTATAATGTTTTGAATGAAGTATGGTTGATAAATTTAGGCATGCAACAATAACTTTGGAAATGAGGTTCTTCATGCTACTACCTGTTGAATGCACAAGACAACTGAGAGGGGGGGTGAATCAATTGTAGGTTAAAATTCCAAAACCCTCACACACATTCAAATCCACATTAATCCAATTAACCTTTAAACTATTATGATGATTAAGCATGAAAAGCAAATAACAGAAACTAAATCACAACCACACCATACATAAGAGAACACCAGATTTTACATGGAAAACCCAAGAAGGGAAAAACCATGGTGAGGATTAGCTGACAATATAAAGTAGTATCAACATTGAATTACAAAAGGCTCACTTCCAAAGGCTCATGGTGCAGGAGCACATTCTCTGTAGTGCAGGGTTATCTTTTTTTTTGTTTTCTCATAAGGCTCTTAAGCCATTTCATTTTGTAATAAGGGTCAATTTGGTCCCATGAATGTAATTGTGCAAGGCAAACAAGTGATTTGCTTGTATGAAGGGTAAACCAACGGCTAACTGATTTGAAAATCAGTTTGCACGGTTGGAGGGGATAACTGTTGTCTCTACATCTTCTTTAGAGGCAGGTTGTATGTCACACAGAGCAGAGAGAGAAGTGTGTATTACAACAAGTTCTTTTCGATAACTGAATAAAGAGAGTTCTGGGTATGATCTGTGTTGATTTTCTTGGTTGTTCTTAGCGATTTGATATCTTTATCCTGATTTTGTAAATGGAACCCTAACCGGATGCTATCTGTCAATCCATAGTGACTCTGTAGTGTGCAGACGGTGTAAAATCCATGGTTCCACAGTGGCTGGTTCGTAACCTAGGAGTAGGTTTTTGATTCATACATGGAGGCCCTTTCCTCTGTCCACTGAAGCCCTGTATAGTATCAGTGTGATGGGGGAAAGACTTTTCACGTTTGTTGTTGTTGAATTCTTACCCAGGAAGCCAGCGAACTCAGTCAAGTTCGACTAGACATCGTCATGTGGCTAGTCGGGAAATCGGAGTGAAATTGGATAGTTTTGATGTGGGATCAGATTGCTACAAGTGATCGAGGGTTTGATATATGAAACGGCCAAATTCCATTATTCGGTCGAAAGGAATTCTAGTTCGGCGTCTCAGAACAGTTGGAAATCCATCGGCGTGAAAGGCTCTCCGTCTTGTCGAAGATTGGTATAGTGTCGGAGACACATACCATTGTTATTCGCATCGGTGAGAGAAACGATATCGGGCTAAGGAAAATACACTTAGCCGACGGTATACAGTTTCACCAATCGGTGAGACATCCTCGGAGTATCGCCGATAAAGAGTATCGGTGTGAGGAACCTTGTCGGGGGAAGCCGAAGAAGTCATGGCGACCGTTAGAGTCTCGCCGATAGAAACTCATCGGAATGAGATGAACCATCGGGGCCGCGAACCGGAGTCTTACCGAAGCGGAGGATCTGGCCGATGTGCCTGACGATATCGGCGGGAGACAAGGTGTCGGCGTAGGTGAAAGGAGTCTTACCGAAGGAGGAAGTCTGGCCGACGAAGATTGGTCATCAGAGTGACGGAGTATATCGGCCTAAGAAATTTCTCGTGGTCTGATAGTATGAGGTGTTGCCGATAGGCAACTAACCGCTAGGGGGATATCGGTGAGAACTTGGGGGACCTCTTGCCGATAGGGAAGATATAGTCAAATCTTCATCCGCTTCTGCTGGCACTCTGCATCAGCTCACTACCAAAGGGCTCACTGCCCAAAGAGAAAGAGATAGAAGAAGTGGCTCACTGCCAAGATTTGAATTGTTATAGTCACATCTAACATATGCATGGAGTACAATTCTAATGAAGCTCAAAAAATAGAACCAATATTCACCACAATACCAACATCACCTCCGCAACATCACTGAAAATAGTAGACACATTCTGCTCACTGCATCTAATAATCTAACACATGAAGGCTTGTACTACACCATACACTAAACCACACTGTTACTCACATCACATCCATCACACACACACCAAATCACGATCCCTTGACACTCATTTATATTGTCTTCAACCTTGAGAACATTCTCCAAGGTCAGCAAATCACCTTAACCCAAAAAACTCAAATTAGGTCTGGACCTAAACATTCCCTCGATGGAAAGGAATGAAAGCGGACCACAACACATATTAGCTTGGACCTAAATTCATCCAAGCACGCTACTCTACACTTTCACAATCACTAAAGCAACTCGCTAATTAGTGTAAACACCCAAGGTCGGCCAAACCTGTGTTAACACAATGAACTTTTAAGTACACTCTTCCTCAAACCTAAAAATGACTTGTGGACCACATGCAAGACTTCACCATAATCTAGATTATTCCACAAGCATCCTGAAACACCCTGAAATCCAACAAATTCCTCTGCAACAACTTTCACCTGCTGCACACCCTTATCCTGTTTATCCAATATGCTTAACTGTCTCTGTCATAAATTGTATCTCTAGAAATCAACTTCCAGAGGACCAAACCATGAATAACTTCAACAAAAGAAAGATATAATCTTTATAAGCACAATTCCAAAACCGCAAGACCTAAAAGTTTTTTGCGGAGAAATCCAGAGCAAAGACATTTCTCCGAGACACCTCTACAACACTCAGAAACACAATCTTCATACTGGTGAACACAACTTTCTCTACACAACGAACTGGAGCACAAAATTTGGAATATAACATCTCTAAACACCCCTGAACAACATATCCAAATTGCAAAGATAAATCTTCAACATAGAGCAAATGCGGAGCAAAATCAAAATGCTAGTCTGTAAGCCAAAAAGCCACTTCAACACACTATTTCCTTTATTAATCAAATTTTCTCAAAAGCACTTGGAAACCAACCAACAAAAACATATTCCTAACATCTTCAACATCTCTTCAAAGAAACCACATCATCTTCATCAAAGCAGCTCAACCAAATGGCTCATACCATTGCAACAACCTCATCTCAGAGATAATATCCATTCAACACTAACTACTCATACACTTGCACCATAAGCAACTCACACAAATGACACAGTTGACATCAATGACAACACCGATTACACTTACTTGCAACACTACCATCAACTAGAAAAACAAGTGGCCACCCTTACACCCACATCCATAAATGGAATAAGCACTCTACTTTTGTATTTGGGAGAGATTTTGTGGTTGTTGTTGTGTAAAGATAGGTAGCTTTAGGGTCTTGTTCTCCACCTTTGGCCCATGGGAACCCTCTACTTTTGCATGCACAAACAAGTTCTTTTGTGCATAGCACTCTATATTGGAGTGTTGTTGTGTTTGTCACACCATTTATCTATCTTAGATGGTTTGGTCTTGTTTGAAGGAATTTTCTTTGGCATGAAGGATTTGACATGTTTCCTCTTCTATCTTTACTCCTCCTCAATGATAGTGTTGGGAAAGGTGTCTCAACCTTGCATCCTAATGTTCATAGTTATTAATTATTTGGATTTATTTATTACTTTGGCCTCATGTGGGAAATAGGTTATCCTACTTTGAGGTGGAACTCTTGGTGACATGTTGGCTACTTTGTAAAGTGTGTAAGAAGTTGTAAGAGCATATAATGTTATTATTATGTACAAGAAAATATTATGACATTGTAAGATGGGAGTTAGTAAATGATAGATTCTATTATGTGTAAGAGCATGAATATAGGGGAGTTAAATTGGAATCTTGACTAGCATTATGATAGTTTATGATTCATGTCATAGATAATCTTGAAATGGAGAACAAGATAAATTTGGGGCACCTAAGTTAGGTGGTCAACTATGATAGTGTTATGACAGCTATGATAGATGAAAGAAATATTATAAATATAGCCCAAAGACCAAGAAAGCATTATAATTTGTGTCAATTTCAATGCCACTTTTGGGCTCATGGATTTGGTACATGATTTTGTAAAAGCATTTGTGGTTTCCTACTTCTTCATGTGTTGTATACATTAGGTTCTTGGGTTGGAGTTTTGTATGGGTGAATTACAGGTATGGTTATGTTATCAAAATTTCCAAACATAAATGCTAGTGATACTCTTGTAAAGGCATAACTTGGAAGTTGTATTGTTCCTTATTGGTTTCTATAGAATAGAATTAGTTTTTCTTTGGAGTGTGGGTTTTTTCTCCTATAAGAGTTCTCTCCATGTAAATCACTATGTTATGTTATATTGTTTTGTGTTATTCTTTTCTATAACTATGTCATCAATTTATTTTGCAATACCTCCTCTCATAGATCAGTGTAGGAAGCATATTCCACACCTTTGTTTCCTTTCAGTGGTATTAGAGATTTATCACCTTGGGTCCTAGGTGTTAGCGATAAGGTTTTTTTAATCTAGCCTTGGTTTGAGTGGGAGATTGTATAGAAGGAGATCTTGTTGCTAGAAAAATGGCAAGCACATCAATGATATAGATGGATAAGTTTATTAGCACTAAATTTGAGTTGTGGAAGCTCAAAATGGAGGATATGCTTGTAGATATAGATCTATGGGCTCTTGTCTTAAATCTAGACCATCAATAATGTCATAGGCTGACTAGGATCTATTGGACAAAAGGTGAAGGTCCTCATCAATATTTGCTTGGAAAATTTAGTTTTGTTGAATGCACATGAAGAGCCCACCTCACAATATCTTTGGAAGAAGTTGGGAGACTTATACCAAGCTAAATCCCTAATTAATATTTTTTCTTGAGAAAGAAGTTGTATACCTTGAGAATGGATGATGGTGGTTCCATGGCTGAGAATTTGAATGCATTCAATATGATCATGACCTAGTTGCACTTTGATGGAGTGAAGATGGAGGAGGATCATTGTATGACACTTCTATGTTCTTTGCCAAACTCATGGAATTACTTGGTGATGTAAATTAGGAGAACTATCTCAAAAATCAAGATGGATGAGGTAGTGCTCACTTTAATCTTAGAGGAGATGTAATGAAAATCTTATGAATCTACTAAGGATACTTAATTGTTCATGGAATATTGAAGGAGAATGGCAAGAATAAAGATAAGTATAGATCCAAATCTTGTGGGAGATCCATATCTCCTAGAAATTCTAAGGATAAATGTGGGACTTGTGGAAAGACTAGGCACTATCAAAGAGACTGTAAAGAGGAGGAAAATAAAAAGGAGTGGTTCTAATGATGATTCTAACAAGCCTTCTCAAGATGGTGTAGTGGATGCCTTTAATGTGGTGTTGGCAACACATGCACCTAAGGGTGCATAGTTGATAGACTTTAGAGATTCCTTCAACATGACCTCCCATTAGGGGTGGTTTTTAAAGTATGAAGAGTATGATGGTGGAAAAATGTACCTCAATGACGACTCTCATATAAGCATATAGTTAGTCATATGATGACAAGTCTATTAAAATAGTAAGTGAATATAAGGGGAAGGAGTGGGCCTCACAGAAGCAACAAGACATTACAAATTTTATAGTCCAAAGGCTCTTTGAGATATTTGAGGTACATTCCAATGAATTGATTTTGAAACATTGGGTTTGTACTTGCAAAAATCATCCCTATGGGAGCATAGGTTTGATTTTGTTGATGTGTGTGTTGAAATTTTAGTAGAATCATAAAGTTTTACATAGAATTAATACCACTTAATTTATTGTTCTAATTTTAAGGCAGTATGAAAGCCTCATTTCCAGTGTTTTGTGCATAAAAGTTCAAGTACAAGGGAAGTTGAATTGCTCCCTAGCTTTGTTCTATAAGTAAATTTCTTCACATTCCTGGTCTTTCTAGTTGGGACTATATAGCAACTCCTTCTAGTGTCTTGATTCTTTGAACCAATGTATCTATGATGTCGGCAAGAGTGGCTCTTTTTGTTCTATAATTTTTATTACTTTGTAGCAGCTTGTCTTGAACTCAGTTTTAAGTGGCCCTATTTGTTTTATGATCTACCAACACTTGTCATGATACAAATATTTCTATTTGGTAAGATACATGAAGGGATTCTCATGCCTCATGTGCTTCTTGCAAGTTTTTTTCTGGATGACCAACTTTGATGTCAATTTGCATAGTAGTTTCTCTGTATGTTTGAACAGGATGGCCATCTAGATGAACTTTTGATCTTAATCGATGTGGTTAATTTTTATTGGGATAATCTTGGTCTCAAGTTGTATTGTTAAAGGTTAATGATCTTTGTGGCTTTGGTAAAGGACCTTCATAGTCTAAAGCTTTATAGTCAAAATAGTTTATTACAAGTTCTAGAGGATTAGTAGGTATGTATCTTTCAAAGGATAGAGTGATCAGGTCACTTGAGGGGATGTTTTCCTGAGGTCTATCCAAATCTGTCATATTCAGGGGTGTTATGAAACACCTTAGAATAAATGGAGTGGATGCAAAAGAGTGGATAGAAGGTGAGATGAAACAAACAAGTGGATGGAAAGTAGATGAAAAGTGAAATGAAAATGTGAAAATGAGATCTGAGTAGTAAGGATGCAAACAACTCTAGCAAAAGATTTTGTTTTTCATGTCAAGTTCACCAAAATCTATGACATTTGGAACCGAAACAAGCATAATGTGAATGAGTCGATCCCCAAGGTGACACATGGGGGATTGAGAACCCTTGTAAAGGTGACCCTCCAATCACTCCCACTCTAGAGGCAATATCTAGTGGATCAATGACAACACTGAGGGGTTATCCGTCTCCCTCGAGAGTGGGACTTCATAGGCCTTGGTCATGGCAATCAAGTCTATTGGCGAGGCATTTGCATCACCCTCATTGCAATCAATGTTGTGAGTTTCTTCTTCTCCTTTTCCCTATTGTTGTCTTGGTGTTAATTCACGTAGCTTAAGAGTTAGTTCTCATATTATGTTTAGATCTTCTATGGATTCTCTCAAAATTTGTAACTCTTGTGTAGCTTCTTGAAAGAACCTATCAAAGATTTGGTATTGGATTTCAAAGAATTGGTTGATTTGAGTCACTATCATGTCATGTCTTATTTGTCCTAGGATTTAAATCTATTTTTCAATATTTTTCTCTAAAGTTCTTTCTTCTTCTAGATCTTCTATGTCAATTGGATTGATGAGTTCTTCAAGGAAACTTGCTCTAATCTCCTCTAACACTTGTTCTCCCCAACTCTCTCTCACACGAAGGCACTCGGGCGCTTAGTGGAGAGAATATGAGTATTCAAGAGTTTATTTTATGCAATGTGGTTTCTCTAAGCCTCGTGGTGAAAGCAAGGACTTAGGTTGCCTATGTTTTTGAGTTGATTTCATCGTGATGAAAATGAGGGCTTAATGCTTGAATGTAAAAGTTATACGTAGTTGAATATGAAGTTTCTACATGCAAATTAAACTACATGCATGCATGCAACTATTTTTGTTCTTTTTCTAGATTTTTAGTATTATCTAATTACTAAGAAAGGAAATATGTATGCTAGTAAAATGATTCTTCCTAAATGTAATTTTTACTATTTTTTATGTTTTTAATTTTGATATCACAATGATTAATGTAATTAATCTATGAATGCAAAAATAAATGAAGAAGCAATCTTTTCCCTACACTAAAAACTTTCTTTTTCTAGATTACTAAGAAATGCAGATCTACTTTCTCAAAAGACATGGTAATCAATGTAATTAATCTATGAATGTAAAAATAAATGAAGAAGCAATCTTTTCTTTACACTTGATCATGCCAATACCAGGAAAATAGTCCTCAGAGGTCCAGCTTTATCTGAGTGTCCTCATCTGCAATAGTGGGGTACTCTACTTGATTATGGGAAGAAGAAATAGGATGTAAACAAATGAAAATAAAAGAAGCTCTATGGTTTGATGGTTGTAAAGAGAAAGAGGCTCGAGGCCTATATGTGAAGTTTGGTTGGGCTAAGGCTTCTAGATATATTCTTCCTAAAAGATATCTAATCTAAGAACAAATAAGCAAAAGGCTTGAGGCCTGTAACGAATCCTGCAAGAAGCTTGAAGAAATTGAGAAGCTTTATTAGAGCACTCAAAAACAAGTGAAGTCATGAGAAATAATGAAGAGTGAACAAGTATTTATAGGTAAAAATGGGAGGGAATGGGAGAAGACATAAGATCAAAAAGAAATCACAACTCAAGAAGAAGATAGAAACAATCCAAGAATAGTCAAAGAGATAAATAAGAAAATTAAATAGATAATTCAAATAAATTGAAGAGATAAAATTGAATCATGAGTTCATAATAGAATAAAGCAAGGAAAGAAATGAGTTGGCACAAAAAAATGCATGTTAAAATAGGGTAAAAATCAAGTCAAAAATCCAAAAAGTTGAAATGACGCGTAGATTTAAAAATGATAGGGCCACCCATTTTTCCAATCAGGTCACCCAAGTGACCCAAGAACACAAGGAGTGACCCTAAACAGGCAAAAACAAGGGGTCATCTAGGCAACGTGAAAAGTGAGAAAGGTCAAATGAATGGCAAAAAAGAGGGGCAAAAGATGACAAAACAAAAGGGGGAGTCATCAAGACATAAAACTCTTGGGAGAGGTAAAATCATGCCTTCAAGGGTCATGATCTATGACCACCATCTCATCATAGGACTGCCATATTAGCTTGATGCTATTTTAGTACCTACAATTACCATTGTAGAATTACCATTGCACAATTTTGTAAGTGTTGTTCCTCTAATATTATTCAGTGCCTTGCTTGCTCCATTTGCTTAAGGGTGGCAGGGGTTGCTCCTATTATGTACTATCATAAAGATGTCCAAAATCTCTACAATTATTCTACTAACAAAATATTGTCCTTAGTCGCTTGTTATGCTTAGTGGACAACCAAATCTTGTGATAATATTCTAGTAAACAAAATTTGTGGTAGTGTGAGCTATACAATCTTTAGTTTCTTTATCTTTTGCCCATTTTGTAAGATACTCAACCCCTATTATAATGAATCTTGATTTTGATTTATTTTTTGGGGGGTCAATGGGTCTAATAATATTAATTTACTATGTTTCAAATGGTTATTGTGCTAGTACTGGATGTAAAAACATTTCATCTCTTGTGGTTGCCTTCCCTACTCTCTAACATACATCACATTGTCTTGCATACTTATTTGCATTTTTGAATAATGTAGGCCACCATAATCTTTCCAACAACACCTTTCTTGTAGTGCTTTCTCCTAAATTATGTCCTACAGATATCCTATCATGGGCTTCTCTTAAAATGCTATTTATTTCATGGTCTAATATAGCTCTTCTTACAATTTCATCCCTGCCTATGATATGTAGTTCTCTTTCAATCAAGGTATATGGTAATGAATTCTACAAAAGTCTATCCCTTTCATTTTTAGAGTATTGCTCTAAGAATTGTCCTATAGATAATAATCGGGCTACCTTTGTCAGTTCTTCTAGTATCACATTTATCCTAAATAGATTTGTGCCAGGTAATTCAAACTTATGAAATTCTTAGCGGGAATGTTTATAATTGCATATATAAGCATGATTAATGATTCATTTGTAAACTAGATGGATATTTTGATTGGCAAGCTTATGTTAAGGTGATTAAAGGCATTCATTGTGTGGCAAAGCAAGATTTTGTGTTGTTATTGTGTTTGTAGTTGCAGATTTGGCATCCATCTCCTCATGGCATGAAGAGCATCTTCCTCCATGAGATCTTCACTACAAGGTGATATCAATTGTGTTTTCCATCATTTATCATTTGGACTTTGTCTCTATCCTGCAGGGATACACACTCTTTATTTGACAACGGTGTTCAGAAGACTTGAATGTCTCTCTGGGGCTTAACTGAGGCAAGCCTCTAAACACCACAACCCCCAACCCACTTTTCTATGATTGCAAGTTACAGGTTGCAAAATTGAAAGAAGAGTTGCAGGAGAGTAGTGCAAACTATCAGAATTGCAGATCAAAGAAGAAAACATGGACCTAGACTTGAGCGCCCGCTCATTAGTCCTCTGGATCCCGCAATTGTAAAATCTCCAGAACAACAGGAACAGGTTACAAGAAACATTCCCAGATCCTGACAAAAACTATGGCACTGGACTAGGGCGCCCGCTCATTAGTCCCTGACTTTTCCACACACCAAACTTTAAAATCTGGTATGCATTTGATTGTCATTTGATATCTCTGTGTATGATCATTTTTCGTAATTTGTTCATTTGTTTACGATTTCATGAAATTAGGGTTTTGAGCATAATTAGGTTTAATTGAACAAAAAATCTACACAATTCTAATATTCCCCTATGTTCTAAATGACAGGAGATCTGTAGTAGAGTTCTCTACTTGGCTAAATGTCCTTGAATGTTTAGTGGTGAAAGGAGGATCAACAAAAACCATTAAAATCAACCCTAAACATTTTTCACACTAAACATTTTGGTGAATGCATGTTTTTGGACTTTTTGCACCTTGCTGAGTGTTGTACTTTAGATTTACATTATTTCATTATTCATCTTATTGCATTTTAAAAATTAAAAATAAAAATAAAAATTTGGAAAAAATTGGCATTTTTAGCTTGCATTTTCAAATAATTTGAATTAGTTGGCATTTAATTTCATAAATTTTCTGTCATTATCATCAAATCTGATTTCAAATACAGAAATTTTTCATTCATCATTCATTTAGATTGCATTTTCATGCTTAAATTGTTGAAAATTGCTTGAAATTGTGTATTTTTCCATATAACCTAGTTTTGCATCAGCTAGGGTTTGTAGTCAAAATATTGTTTTAGATTTTTCTACCCTTTTAAAACACTCATTAGGACTGATTTATAATTGTAGTGTTGCATCATAGTGGTTTTCTTGCAAAAATTTCATGCCTAGGGTTTGAAAACCTTGCTTTTTCACTAGATTTGGCCTTATCATGTCTCTCTAAAATTGCATCATAGGCATGTTGTGAAGAATATTTTTGCACTAATTGGCTGTCACTAGGGTTATTATCTTCTGCCCCTCCTCAAATTCTTTACAACACCCTTTTTATTGGGCCTTTGCATTAAAATTTGTTGAAAATTTACATATTTTGGCTATATTTTTCCCTAGGGTTTGACTTAGATTGGCACTATAAGTGTGTTGTGATAGATTTTATGGCTTTAGGTGACTTATATTACTATTATAATCTGCTTAACACCCTAAAATTATTTACAACACCCTTTTTATTGGGTCTTTGCATTGAAAATTTGTGAAAATTTGCATATTTTAGTGTATTTTCACTAGGTTTTGACTTGTCATCACTCTAGGTTTGCATCAAAAGTGTGTTGTGAAAGATATTGTTGCTTTATTGGACTTATATCAGACATATTACTTGCTGAAATTCATCAATTTCCTTACAACACCTTTTCTTTGACTTATTTGCATTGAAAAAAGTTGAAAAAATAAAGCATTTTAGGTCATTTTCACACATAGTTTTGCACTTGTATCTTGCATAACTTTTGAAAAAATTCTAAAATCTGATTTCACATTCATTTGAATACATATACACATGGCTTCTGATTTCAACAATAACAATAGGTCCCCTCCTAGGCCTTACATGAAAAGAAAGGTCCCAGAACCTGAAATTGTGTTTACACCTCATGATAGAACAATTGGAGACACTAAAAGACCTCTTTATATCACTGTGAAAATAATGGAAAATTCTCTAGATGGAACTCTTATTGATCCTAACTACATGACTAATTTGGTAATGGAAGAATTCCTTTACTCACATGGTTTGACACAAGACTTCTATGACCCTTCGGACATGATGATTAAGACACACAAGGGAACCTTTATAAACACTTCTAGGAAGATATCTTTATTGGTTACTATATTTGACAAATCCATAGAATAATTATTTGATGTTTTCCCTGTATCTGACCTTTTTCACATAAAGTTAGGACACCCATGGTTAAAGGCTATGAAAGTTGTCCCTTCAACAATTCACAATTGTGTAAAATTTCCTTTGAATGGACAAGTGCATACTATCCCTTGCAATAGGTATAAACCTTTGGATACAAGACAACACTTTACACTTGATTACTTTTTGGAATGATCTGAAGAGGAACCGAAGCCATAGATAGATTTTAACATCTTGAGCTATAGAAACTACAAAACAAAATTAATACATCAAGTGGCTAGTCCTATTCAAGAAACAACAAAAGATGAACAACCTGTATTTGAAGAGAATCCTAGACCCAAAGGAAAAGGACCCTATTCTAAGATTCCTCCTCACCATCCTTACAAGGATTGGGAGGTAGTCGTCGACAGCTCAAAACATTCCACCTAGACAAATGAGATTTGATCCTGGTGCTTCCTCCTCTAAAACACAAAAACCTATGGAAGAGAAAAACACTATCTTACAAGAGATAAGTGGTAAGACAAAAAGAAATAGACAAGCAAGAGAAAGAAGGAGGAGAGGACAAGCTTATGCCCAAAGAATTGCAACTCAACAAGAAAACATCTCACCTAACATTGAATCAAACAAAGATCTTAAGATTGGACAACTTGAAGACAAGAATAAGAGTTGGGCTATGGTACCTTATGTCCCACTTTCCTCTAACATTCAAGAGTGGGAAGATGATGATGATTTGCTTGATGACAACCCTTAGTTAGGTTGTCCCTACAGGTAAGTATTTCTAACCCTTTACCTATCATGCTGTGTTTCCCTCGTGATGTGTTATGTGTTGTTTAGGCCTCCTGAGATGACCCTTGACACTCTTGTAAGGTCAAGGATACTAGGAGAATGCCTCTATTGTGACCTTCTTCTATTTGTATCATCATTCTTTTGTATTTCTTCTCCTCTATTTTTCACTATTGTGTGTTGTGTCTTATGGACATAACATTGCGGTTGGTAACTTGGGTGAACCCTCCTACATGACTATCCCTAAGGCACTTGTTTCTCCTCTCTTGATTTATTGTTTCCCTTCCTCTAGTGTTTCTATCTAGTGGGCGTATGACAAAAAATTTATTATACTGATACAGACCTAGTGTCCCTTCAGTGAGAAATCAAAAAATGGACCAAGTCCATACATGACAATGGGGTTGATATATATTATCCGACGCTTGGCTAGTAGAATCACTTCGTGTGATCTTGATGTTGTCTTATCGCACTTCTAAACCATAACAATACTGCTTTTCTGTGCACTTTGTTTATCTTTGAATCTTGCCTTGGTTACACTCGGTTTGAGATTTCTGTGGTATAGCCCCACAGTTATACTCAGTCTCTAAATCCACAGTATAACCTTAGCTCTCTATATGAATGATCATATGCATTGTTGTTTATCATGATTATATGGACGCTAACACTTTTCTTGTAGGAATGTGTTTGTGGGAACATTTGGTGATCGTAAAGTACATGTCACCTTTGGGGGGCATGGGCTTTGCGAGAGTCCGTGTTCCCTTGTGTGTTTTATACCTACCTTAACGTGCTTGATATTGATACATGATATCAACCACCTTAAGGTGGGGGCATATATAAGGTAATCTGTCTGATTTAGATGCTAGCAAAGTGTTTTTGTTCTCAAGTGTAGTTTAAAGATTGGTGGCGATGAGTCCCTCATGTACTCTGAGATTTGTTTGTGAAATCTACTACAATCATTTAAGCCCTTTGTGGAGGTGGGATATCACATATATCTTTTTTCTTTATTGTAAGCCCTCTACGGAGGCATGGATGATGTATTTCTCAAGGAGAGTGCACATCCTGTCATTTTTAAAAAGTCCTTTGTGGAGGCGAGGAGCGAATCTATGACAATTCTAACCCTTAAGTGTGTCTTCAGCAATTATTGTGGTGAAGCCCAATCATCAGTGTGTGCCTGTAATGTGCCTATGATGGTGATAACCCTAGAAATAGGATCACTCCATCACCTATCTATCATGTTTTCTCTATGTCTTCTATGTGTGTGTGTATTGTGTGTTTGTTCAAAGCATAGTTTAAAGACCGGTGGTGATGAGTCCCTCCTATGTTTTGGAATTTGTATGGCATGTTTGTTCTCAAGTGTAGTCTTAAAGACTAGTGGCGATGAGTCCCTTCTGCACTCTGAGATTTGTTTTGCATGTATGTTGCCCCATATGTAGTTTAAAGACTGGTGGTGATGAGTCCCTCTTGCATTTTGGGTTGTGTTTACTTTCCTTGTACTTGCATCTACATTTCATATATATGAGAAAAAGAAAAGAAAAAGAAAATCATTCCTGTATTCACTGCATTCACTGTATTCACTATGTTTTGCATGACTGTAACTATCTTCTCTATGTTTTGCGTGCCTATTACTATCTTCATTGTGATTGGTGTGTCTTCTCCGTGCTTGGCATGTTTGTTGTGTTTGTTGACTGTACTTTAATGCATGTATTGGCCTTACATTTATACATACATTAAAGTGGGGGCTAAATGTCATGTCAGAAAAAGTATCCTTGGGGGCTTTTTCCTATTAAGGTTTAGCTCTTGGGTCCCTTAGAATGCATTTAGAGTATCTTGCATGATTTTGATGACTCCCGATGAGAAATCCCTGAAGTTTGATGAAAAATGGGACTCAGGAGATGCACTTAACATAAATCTTACCTGAAATAGGGGGAGGACTTGGGCGCCCGCACCCTAGTCCTACCCTATTTTAGGTGAGGACCTATTTCAAAGTGTCAGTTTATGACCATTATTTAGGTCCTATGCTGACATGATAAATTTGAATTACAAAATTCTTAGCAGGAATGTTTGTAGTTACATATATAAGCATGATTAGTGATTCATTTGTAAACAAGATGAATATTTTGATTGACAAGCTGAAGTTAAGGTGATTCAAGGCATTCATTGTGTGGCAAAGCAGAATTTTATGTTGTTATTGTGTTTGTATTTGCAAATTTGGCATCCATCTCCTCATGGCATGAAGAGCATCTTCCTTCCATGAGATCTTCACTACAAGGTGATATCAATTGTGTTTTCTATCATTTATCATTTAGATTTTTCCTCTATCCTGTAGGGATACACACTCTCTATCTGACAACAGTATTTGGAAGACTTGAATGTCTCTCTGAGGCTTGACTAAGGTAAGCCTCTAAACACCACAACCCCCAACCCACTTTTATGTGATTGCAGGTTATAGGTTACGAACACGAAAGAAGTGGAGTTGCAGGAGAGTAGTGCAAACTATCAGAATTGCATATTAGAGAAGAAAATAGGGACTTGGACTTAAGTGTCTGCTCATTAGTCCTTTGGATCTCGCAACCGTAAAATCTCCAAAATAGCAGGAACAAGTTGCAGACAACATTCTTAGATCCCAACAAAAACTGTGGCACTGGACTAGGGCACCCGCTCATTAGTCCTCGAATTCTCTGCACACTGAACTTCAAAATTTAGTACACATTTGATTGTCATTTGATATCTTTGTGTATGATCATTTTCCGTAATTTGTTCATTTGTTTATGATTTCATGAAATTAGGGTTTTGAGCATAATTGGGTTTAATTGAACAACAAATCTACACAATTCCAATCTTCCCAGTGATCTAGGAGATATGTAGTAGAGTTCTCTACTCGGTTGAATGTCCTTGAATGTTTAGTGGTGAAAGGAGGATCAACACAAACCATTAAAATCAACCCTAAACATTTTTCACACTAAACAAGGGGTTCCTTCTAAAGTTAGTTTATAATGGTTCATTGAAATATTTGTTTTCTGGCACATTATCAGTGGCTATCTCTCTTTCTCCTTCTTCCACTTCTATTTTTAAGTTTTAAGGATTTTCTTCTTTGGGTTCCATAATATTGCTAGAGGTGCCACATAAATTTTTCGATTGGAATTTCAACCTTATCCATCCATTCTATTAATGTCCAAATACCTCTCTCTTTTAATGGTATAGCTTGATCTTCTTTGTAAATGATTATTTTTTCCAAAGATAAGATTATTTGTTTCATCTTATGGAGTGTGTTGTGGATCAACTTGTCATTATCATTGAATGCAAATGTTTTGTAGAAATCATCTTATACCCTCACCTAGCTTCTAGTTTCCCCTCTTTTTTATTCATTAATATACCAGGTTTTTGTAATGTGTGATAACATCCAATAGAAATTTGGGTATATGTTAGAACACACTGATATACTAAGAGGGGGTTAATTAGTATAACTAAAACTTAATCCAATTCAACTTTAATAACCAAAACCTTTTACTGCCTTAAACAAAAGATAAATCAAATTAAGTAGATCAAAGCACACAACATGAGCACACAACCTTAACACTAGATTTATGTGGAAAAAACTAGAAGGGAAAAACCACGGTGAGAAAGTTGCTTGGATCTACTGTCCAAATCCAGCCTCACAAATAATGATAAAACTGATTACAACAAGTTTTAGGGCTACAACCCAAGGGAGGACACACTCCCTAAAATACAATGCAACAACACTTATAAAATGAGGCTACAACCTTTGAACATCTCACTCAACAAATCTCACTGATCAACTTCCTCCGCAACATCAACACACTTAACTCTGGCTCAAACCTTCACTTACTTTTCACAACTATCACTGCTATCTTAAACACATATTCACATCCACACTTACTCACTTTCACACTCATTCACATAACCTCGCAGACTCTCACTCAATCACTCAATCCACAACAAACAAGTTCTTTTATTTATACCTTCCGCAAAAAACAAAATCTTTCTCCTTCGTCAACTAAGATGAAACATGTAGAATGAAACATCAACCACACCAAGTCGACATCCAAACAATGTAGAAATCCAATGCGGTTGAATCCAAGTGATAACCAGAACCTATTCTTCATTAACACATTCTTCCAAGCTGGTGTACACTTCCAAGCATCCGGCTGGATCATCAAAGCACATCAAGTCGACCCAACAAACCCTTATCCTTCTACAAACTAGCTCTAGACATAAAGCAGTACCGGAGGGACCAATTGGCATCATGCGGATCACTTCACAAGTAATATAAGACTTGCACACACCTTCTCAAATAGTCCTTCCTCTAAAATATATGTTTTCTTTCTATTGCAAACAAACAAACACTAAACCTGGTATCACATACAAATATTGAATACCCAATCTTGAGAAAGAGCATTGAAAAACCAACTTGCAGTGCAATTCAATACCTAAAACTTGAAATGAACAAACATACAAACTAATTGAAATCATCCTCCAAACATAATGGCCAAAAGATGAATTGCAGTGAAATGTGGTTGCTTTTGCTTTCTTCTCTAGACAACCCTAATCAACAACATGATATATCTTTGTTCTGCTAACTCCGGAGGACCTCTGTAGTACAACTTATCAACTAAAAATTTAATATAACAATCTTCTCAATTACATCTAACCATCCTTCAAACAACAGGACCTCATATTCAAAAGTAGAGAAATGCAGAGCACTTCTTTGACTGTATCAACACAGGAACACTGTCTTCGCTCTGAAAGCTCTAGAACATTTTGTGGTAACTTTCAAGCTCTGAAATTAGGAACATACAACCTTCACACTTGTCTAAATCTAACTCCCAAACCGTAAGATCATACCTTCAAATGTGGAGGAATGCGGAGCATTCTCCTGAGCTTTCTCAATGCAACTTCTAATACCTTAGACTTCCTGAATTTTTATCTCAAGATTTAAGCAATGCTTTTCATCAGGAAACAATGAATACAACATTCACCATAACAGAGACTCCATTCACAACATTATATAATAACAATCACAATTATTTTCATCAAACAAGAATCTTCATGTAGGCACAACCTTTGTCAATGAACTTCAGAAGATAGGGTGCAACTGTGTATAGATGATACTGATCCAATCAATGAACATAATACATGGCATTCATCAATTTACCCTTTACTTCACAACTTCTCTGATCCATCTCTTTATTACTCCTTTGTCCTCTTCTCTGATCACCACCTGATTTGTTGTTTTAGGACAGACAATTGAGAGGGGGCGTGAATCAGTTGTCTCCAAAAACTTTCCTTTCTGTAAACACTTAAATACTTCTTATATTTCTATAGCATAATAATGTTTTAATCATGAAAGCACAATGCAATATCTTAAGAGTAAAAACACATTAACACATATGGCACCAAGATTTTGATGTGGAAAACCTGGTTAAGGGAAAAACCACAGGGTGACTAACCCAAGATTGCATTCTCTATTAAAAGAATAAGAAGAACAAAATGGCACTTGCTAATTAAGGCTCACTGCCCAAGCACATTGCTCACAAGAGGCCCACTGCCTACAAGAGACACACTGTCTACAAAATAATAATATAAATATTACATACTTGAACTAGAGATTAGCATCTTCATCATGCTTGAGACAGTTCCATTTAAGCTCAACACTTCTGCTCTGCTTTTCGCTCTTCTCCTCTCTATCATACTCTCATCTTCACACCCACCCTTTGAAATGACTTCACAAATCTTATTTATACAAGACATTGAATTTGGAATGATCATCAAAGTTGGCACAACATACACTTACTTTATTACAGAGCAATTACAAAAATACAATTTGACTCATTAGAAAAACTTCATGCGCATTATTATACTGTCGGCCACACATAGTTGGAACTTCAATCTTCTTCGAGGAACATGCCATGCTTCGTAAAACATTTGTAAGATTATCTGCAACATGTGCAAATCATCTAGTCAGCCAGGACTGGGAAGAACACCACTACCCAAAGATAAATCTTCAATTATAAGCTCAATCTTTAATGCGGACCACCAACATGAACTGGACACAATCTGGAGACCTTAACAAGCTTGCTTGAATCACCAAGAACATCCGCACCACTTCTGCTTACTGTAATCATTTGCATCTTCATCTAGAATCTCAAGAACATAGCTGATCATCACTGTCACATTAGAAGGATCACTTGTGGACCTCCAAACCACATACCAATTGAGTTTTTAATTCAAATTAGCTTCCCAAACATGCCACCAAGTCTGCAGAGCATGACATTGCATTTCTGGATCTCACTGGACCTATTTGTGCCACTCTGTCACCACTGAACAGCTGCTGGAACAAGTTCTACTCATATACCCATAACTTCTTCAGATCTTCATGTGGACCTCTAAAATCTTGACTGGACAACCTTCAAACACATATCTACAAACCCTTTGATGCACATACTCTGATCTTCAACCATAGGACCTTACTGTCTTTACTGTTCTTCTCTATTTCTGATGGGGCTAATTTTCTCAATATCCTCAGCACATAACTCATCCAATTCTTGACATCAATGCAACAGGAGTATGTTGACATCAATGATAACACCGTTTAGAGCCATACTTGCAACAATCTCCCCCTTAGTCATTGATGGCAACATATGATGTGAAAAACTGTTTTAACCATCAAGACAAGACATAGCTCCCCCTATCATTAGCAATCATTCACATATCTTCTCTTCCTCTACTACTCCTTTGATTAGCAACCACTTTTTGTTTTTCACATGTCTTCTCTCCCCCTTTGACATCAATGGCAAAGGGTACATACTTGCAACCACTTCTCATGCTTCAGAATCATACTGACTGCTCCCCCTAAGTAGCAGCCACCTAGCATCAATCTGAATCATAACATATGACTGTGAAATCCACCGAACAGATGCACATTAGTGCACCTTAATTTAGAACCAGAGGGGTAATAACCCCTAACTTCTCCCTAAGAAACTCAAAAGTGTCCTTAGGTAGAGGTTTGGTAAAAATGTTTCCAATATGATCCTTTGAAGGCACAAACTCTAATCTGACTTCATTCTTATTCACCTACTCTCTTAAAAAGTGGAACTTGATGGATATATGTTTTATCTTTGAATGCAACACCGAATTTCTGGATATATTTATTGCACTTGAGTTATCACAGAAGATTGTGATAGGTTCTTCATACTTCACTCTGATGTCTCTTAACATTTACTTCATCCACAAAACTTGAGTGCAACTGCTTGCTGCTACAATATACTCTGCTTCTGCAGTAGATAGAGATATTGCCTCTTATTTCTTGCTTAGCCAAGAAACCAATCTTTTCCCTAAAAAGAATGAACCACCGCTGGTACTCTTCTGGTCATCCACGCCACCTGCCCAATCAGCATCAGTATAAGCATGAAGAGAGAAATCATGATCCTTGGGATACCACAATCCATACTCAACTATTCCCTTCAAGTATCTGAGAATTCTCTTGATTGCCATGACATGAGATTGTTTAGGATCAGCTTGAAATCTAGAAACAAGACCAACAACATTCATAATGTCAGGTCTAGTTTGAGTGAGGTAGAGCAATCCTCCAATCATAGACCTATATTTTTTCTGATCATCTTTAGGAGATTCAACATCTTTGCTTAGTTTACATCCAGTTGCCATGGGAGTATTCATTGGTTTTGGATCTTCCATCCCAAATTTGTTCAACAATTCTTTCACATATTTGGTCTATGATATGAAGATTCCTTTCTTTGTTTGAGTTATTTGTAGACCCAAGAAGAAATTCATTTCCCCAAACATAGACATCTCAAATTCACTTTTCATTTGATTTGCAAAAGTCTTGCACATACTATCTCTTCCTCCAAAAATGGGGACATCCGGTTATGCGTAGATTTTAGGAATCTAAATAAGGCGTTTGAGAAAGACAATTATCCTCTGCCTTCCATGGATGAAGTGTTACAAGCAGTAACTAGGGCCAAGATGATGTTCTTTTTAGACAGTTTTTCAGGTTATAACCAGGTCCTAATTGATGAGGAAGATAGGCTAAAGACCACTTTTACTAGTAAATGGGGTAATTTTGCATATAGAAGAATGCCATTTGGCCTAATCAATGCAGGTGCCACATTTCAGCGGGCCATGGACATTGTGTTTCGTGGATTGACAGGTAAGTGTATTGTGATTTACATGGATGATCTAACTATGTATTCTAAGGATGTGTCTACTCATGCCGAGGATTTAAGAAGAATACTCAAGAGATGTGAGAGGTACGGAATTTCTCTCAACCCTAAAAAATGTGTATTTGGCGTAACAGAGGGTAAATTACGAGGGCATGTCATTTCTGAAAATGGTATATCCATTGATCCTGATAGAATAGAATGCATAAAGAAATTATAGTTACCAAACACTAGAAAAGAATTAAAATCTTTTTTTGGTAAAATTAACTTTGTCAGGAAGTTCATTACAAGATTTGCAGAGATCGTGCAACTGCTGAATGCCATGTTGAAAAAGGATGCAGTGATAAAGTGGACACTAGTAGTGAAGGCCGCATTTGAAGATATCAAGGAGGCCATTTCTGAGGCTCCCATGTTAACAAGGCCAGACTATACCAAGCCATTCTACATTTAGTCATTTGCATCCTCACATTCAGTTGCAGCTGCACTGACCCAAAAAGGAAAAGATAATGAAGAAAAGCCTATCGCTTTTATGAGTGCACCTCTGAAAGATGCACAGCTGAAGTACATGGATATAGAAAGATAGGCATTTGCACTGGTGAGGGCAGTAAAGAAGTTTAGGCACTACATTCTACGCAGTCAGGTTAAAGTTGTGGTACCTGATGTAGCAGTGAAGATGCTGCTGATGCAAAATGAGCCTGGAGAGAAAAGAGCTAAGTGGATCACCACTCTGCAGGAGTTTGACATGGAGATCATACCGATGAGGCTAGTCAGGGGACAAGCTTTAGTACAAACCATTGCCAATACAGACCCAAATCTGGTAAAATAGCAGTATGTGCTAAATACAAGTGATGCATCAGGGTGGTACGATGATCTCAACACTTTTCTAATATCAGGGAAATACCCAAACAAGATGAAATCCTCACAGAGGAGAGATTTGAAGATCAAGGCACAAAAGTATATGGTGCAAGGAGGTCTTCTATTCAGGAAGAACCACGAGGGAATTTATTTAAGATGTTTAAATAGAGATGAAGCAGATAAGGTGTTGCTGGAACTGCATGATAAATATGGAACTGCTCATGGTTCCCATCTAGCTACGACACATAAGATACTGAAAGCGGGTTATTATTGGCCTACCATGTTTAAAGATACAGAGCATCACGTTAGAAACTGTCACATTTGTTAGGTTATAGCAGATAAAGGGAGAAATCAAGCCAATCCATTGCAGCCAATCATTGAGACTAGGCCGTTTGCACAGTGGGGCTTGGATTTCATTGGAGTCATCAATCCTCCATCATCTGCAAGACACAAATTCATATTGACAGTGACTGATTACTGTACAAGGTGGACTGAAGCCACATGTTGCAAATTCTCCACTATAGAGGTCATCATCAAGTTTCTTGAAGAGAACATCATCACCAGGTTTGGAGTTCCCTATTCGCTGGTATGTGACAATGGCCCTGCATTTTCTTCTTTAAAGTTTTCTAAATGGGCGTTTGAACATGGAATTGTTTTAAAGTTCTCTTCAAATTATTATCCTCAGGGGAATGGGTTAGCTGAATCCACAAATAAAATCTTTCTAGACATAATCAAAAAGCTAATTGAAAAGAACCCAAGAGAGTGGAACACATTGCTAAAGTATGCACTATGGGTAGATAGGACCAAAGTTAAGGCAGCTCTGGGTAATTACCATTTAGTTTATGGGACTGATCCCATACTTCCAGTGAATCTAAGAATACCAATATGGAAGTTCGTGAACGAGTACTTAGGCTTCAATGATCATAGGGAAGCCAGAATTGTTCAAATGATGCAATTAGATGAGAAAAGAGACCAAGCTATTGAAAGATTTGCCAAACATCAAGCAGTGGTAAAGAGATGGTTTGATAAATGAGCAAGAGTCAAAACATTTAAGATTTCAGACTTAGTGCTGTGCTGGGATAAAGCACATGAGAAGAAAGGTAGCCATGGAAAACTTGACAAGTTATGGTTAGGTCCATTACAAGTGTCAGAAATAATAGGAGACAACACTTTTAGACTCAAAACCCTAACTGGAGAAGATGTGTCATTACTAGTTAATGGCCAGCATTTGAAGCACTACTTCCAGGCTTGAGATGAAGGTTATTGGTCTGTTGTATCATAATGTGGATAATTGTACAGTTTTGTTTCTTTGTTTTGTTTTTGGTTGTGTTTTTGCTTTGTTTTGTTTTGTTATTTTCTGTTGGTTGTTGTTTTGTGTTTGTTTGTTTGTTTTCTGTTGCTTTAGCAAGGGTGTTTGTTTTGTTCTAGAGTATACAGGAGTAGATTAGCAACCATTGAAAACAATACAAAATTTAAAACATTCAAGTTAATCATTTGAAATTTATACATAACTTGTTGTGACTGTCATAAATGTAGAAAGTTAGTTAGCTTGTGAAATTTTGTATTCAATAAGAATGGGTTGAGTATTCAAGGGAAGTTCTCACAATGACACACCTAAAATCCTTGGGTTTGTTGAACCTACCAATGTAGATGTTAGGTAAAAAATCAAAGGTCACCCTTGCTACCATTACAATTCTCAGCTTAATTTTTGCAAGTGACCATGCCTTGCATCATAAAGTTACAACAGCTATATCTTATGAAATCTCAATCTTTATTAAAATATAAAATAAATAAATAAATAAGCTGGATTTTACTGAAATCCAAGTTAAGCCATCTAAGTAACTCTATCGGGGCTATAGACGCTCGCTAGCAATGGGGCTCTACTTAAGAGAATTGTAACGATAACCTTGCCGGGGTTATGGACACCTGCTGGCAGCAAGGCTCTATCCGGTTGGCTATGAAGGAATGACATCAACTACGTAGCCTAATGTCAGTCACTGGTCTGTTCAACTAATTTTCAAGATGAGGATAATTAATCACGTGCACCCACTTAAACTGAAAAGGAAAATTCATGCACCTTATTGAATACATTAAGTCTTAAGTTAAATGATGATTTGCATAAAAGATAGTCAGAAATTATGAATTTATTTCATTTTGTTTCCTTTAATGGTTTTAATTTAATTGTTTTATTTGGTTGCTAGTTGTTGTGATGCTCATAACATGCCCCATTTTACTCCTTAGCAAAATGAGGACCCCTGCTGTAGCTGGGTTTTGGTTGCTTTTGTGTGTGGGTTTTGCTCGGTGGTAAAGGGAAGAGGCAGATTAAGTACAAACCTTGTTAAAAATAGGGAAAATTTGCATTTAAGTACCAGGTCAAAGTACAGGTGAGTTCCTTGTTGAAAATAAACAGGGGTTGCTTTTTGAACTTTTCTGAAATTCGTTGTATTTTGCAAGTTATTCTTGTTTTTGGTAAATGTACAATTAGAGGGTTTGTGCCTTGTATATACAAAGTTCTTTGTATATGCAGGGTCGTCTCATATACAAAGGTGTTTGTATATCGGGTCTTGGTGTTAGTCGCAAAGGAGGGGTAATCGAGTTTTATACAATTTTATACTTGTATACATTATGTGGTAATGTTTCATCTTCAATATACAAGTCGGACCCGGAAAAAAAGTTAAGATCGAGATGAATAAGTGGTTCAATTCCGCTATGTATTTTCCAGTTTGTATATTGGGCAAATGGAAGACATACAAATAAATATACAAGGGATTATACATAGCGCGGAATTGAAGAAGTATTAAATTTGGTATATTCGGTGTATGTTTGGCACTTGTATATTTGGCGAGTGCGAAATATACATTCGAAGATACAAAGGAATCATATACAGCGCGGAACCGAAAAGTTATCAAAATAATTAAGTCCTTGTATATTTGGTGTCATATGTTCATAATGTACAACTCTGATATACATAGCGCTTTATACAAACCAGCACCGAAGATATTATGGAATAGCATTAACCTGTTGTATGTTTGGCACTTGTATATTTGGCAAGCGCGAAATATACAATCGAGAGGTACATTGAGTTTTATACAACGCGGAATCGAAAGGAAATTAAATATAGTATAAATGATTCATTTGGATTTGATGTATATTGCGATGCACTTTTCACTTTATACAATGGTTGGAATTGAAATCATTATGAAATGTGGCTAACTTGTATGTTTTGTCTTTGTATGTTCGGAGTGTACAAAGCAAAATATATAAGGTTTTATACATCACGGAGCCGAGGGTATATACAATGCAGTTTATAATGGTTTAAGGTCCGAAAGCTCAATAAAGAGTAAAGGCATCGCGGAAGTGGCAAAGTTAAAAGGTAAAGTGGACCCCACTATATGAATATTTCGGCTTGTATAATTGACATGTATATTTTATGATGTACATTCGGAAGATACAAAGCCAAAATACAAGCTGGACGCCAGAAAAGAGTTAAAAACGGAAAGGTCTTTGTATATTTGGTGATTGTATATTTTAATATACAATCCCGATATACAAAGGATCAAAGGGCATTGTGAAGGGACAAAAGGTAAGGAATGTTTATATAGTGTGTTTGTATATGCGGTTATACAATGGAATGTACAAGTGAAATATACAAGCAAGAAGTACAAGGGGCGTACGGAAAAAGGTAAAAGGAAAAAGGGGCTTTAGTTCAATTGTATGCACAAGGCATTGTATGTCCGAAGATACAAGGAAAACATACAACGAAATATACAAAGGAAAATGCATGTTCAATTAAGCCAATGACCAAAAGTTCAAAACTCTCAAACACGGAAAAGGAAAGTCGAAGGTTGCAGCGCATTAATGACTATAATTAATGCAAATTTAATACTCAAGCAAATGGAATTTAACATGGGTTAGGGCGGAATTATTGCTATTTTTTTGCTTTCAAGATATATTGTTTTACACTGAAATTTGCAAAAAAAAGGGCGCTGTCACAGTAAAATCGAATGGAATTTACCGAATTAGCGAAGTTACAGTTGCTGAGTGAAAGCGAAAGGTAAAGTAAGTCAACATCAAAGGTTAAACGGTCACAGAAATAGGTATTTATCTTGGAACCCTATTTAAATTTCAAACGGTAAAGCACAGCTGTTAATTCCAGTAATTTCACTTTCAAAATGCATGCATTCGTTAAAGTTACTGTTTTAACTGTTAATTAGCTAAATAGAGCTTAACAAATTCAAGGAGGTTACAAGTTAGGGTAAATAGTAGAAAATAGACATTCACAGTAAAACCCTAGATATGAAGTAAAAACGAGAATTGAGACATGTATACTTCTATAGGATGGCCCCTAAACCAAAGAAAGATACAGGGGAAGATACAAAAAAAGAAAGGAAACCACGGAAAGAGGTAGAGAAAGAAGAATTACCTATACACAGAGGGTGTCCGACCCTGGTCAGCACGAATGGAGTGGGGACAGATACTAACATAGGAAACTATGATGCAGAAGATGTGCTAAAAAAGATTACTGCTGCAGATGCTACTCCCGATATGAAATGCATTTGGGATGGTGGGTTGTACCAAGCTGCAGGTTTCCCATTAGCAATGGAGGCTAGGGATTTGTGCTTGGACTGTGTAATAATGTATAACCCAAGTACCAGGATGGTCATGCTCTATGATAAAATAATTGCTGATTTGACTCCTGAGGGGATTGCTAACACTTTCAGGTTGGAGATTGTTGCAAGTATGAGGTGAACCAGTGTTGTCATTGATGTCAACTTACTCATATTGCATTAGTAAGAAGGTTTCGATGAGTTGTGTGCTGTTGTTATTGAGGAAATCAGTCTCCATCTAGAACAGTGAAGAACAGTAATGAGAAGAAGGCAAATGTACTATATAGGTTAAGAACCAGAGGTTGCGGATTAAAGGGTTTGTAGATATGAGTCTTGAGATGCTTTAGCTAAGATTTCAGAGGTCTGCATGAAGATCTGAAGAAGTTGTGGCTGTCTGTGTGGAACTGGTTCCGGCAAGTGTTCAGAGGTGACAGAGGATCACAGAAAGGTCCGGAATTGTATTATCTTAATCTGCGAATTGGAAGGAGTGTTTGGGATGTCCTTGTGATGTGTCATCTCGAGTTGTGTATGATTTTGTGGTCCGAAAGTACCTTTTGCATTGTGACAGTGGCGACAGACTGTGTTCTTGAAGTACCGGATGATGAAGAGAAGAATTTCGGTAAGCTAATGAAGTGCGGATGTTTTTGATGATTCAGGAAAGGTTATGATGATCATTGGATCATATCTAGTTCATGTTGGCAGTCCAAATTAAAGTTAGAGTTAGATTTGATGTTATGGCTACCAGTTGTTGGTGTTCTTCCTATAACAGGCCGACCGGATGTTCTACATGCCTTGCGAATGTTATTGTGATGTTTGCCGACTTAGATGATTGTTCCTAAGTTGATGTCTTGTATAAATAAGTGTTTGAGAATTCATTTTGAGGTGTGGATTGTGAGGGATGAGTATGGTATAGCGAAGAGAAGTGCGAAAGGCAAAGCAAGGGTTTTTGGGCTTAAATGGAACTGATCTGGACATGGTAGAGATGTCATTCTCCAGTTCAAGATTGTGATTCTTATCACTTTGTAGACAGTGTGTGTCTCCCTATAGGCAGTGTGCCTCTTTCTAAGCAGTGTGCTCGGGCAGTGAGCCCTAATTGGCATGTGCCATTCATTTTTCTTATTCTTCTAACAGAGAATAATCCTTGGGTTAATCACCCCGTGGTTTTTCCCTTAATCGGGTTTTCCACGTCAAAATCTTGGTGTTCAATGTGTTGATGTTTATCTGCTCTTATGTTTATGCATTATGCTTTCATGGATGGTTAATTGATATGTTGTTAACTAACAAAGAAGAATCAAGTGTTTGAAGTAAGAGCAAGTTTTTATACAACTGATTCATCCCCCCTCTCAGTTGTATGCCCTAGATCCAACAATTGGTATCAGAGCCAAGTTCCTCTAAAAGGAGCTTAACCGCTTGAGGAGATCCAGGATGTCGTCATACAAGAAGGATAGTCTGAAGTTTGATGGAACCAACTTCACTCTCTGGAAAGGTCGCATGAAATGTCACTTGGAGTGTATGGGAAAAGCATACTTGGCCATGGTCTCAAAACCATATGTACCTCCACAGGGTGGTCTAACAACTCTGAATGAAATCACAGATGCTGAAAACAATCTGTGGACCAAAGAAGCTCTTCTAAGCGCATTGAATGACTCAGATCTCTCAAATGTTATCGACCTACCAACTACATATGAGATCTTGACTAAACTAGAACTTCTGTATGAAGGAGATGAGTTTGTCAAAAGTGCAAGGTTGCAAAGTCTGAAAGGGAAATTTGAAAGATTGAAGATGAGAGAAGATGAAAACATCACTACCTTTATGCCAAGAGTGAATGAGCGGGTATGTGGAATTAGAAATGCTAGTGGAACTCTGGATGAAAATGAGATTGTTTGCAAAATTCTCAGATCCCTTCCTACTGCCTACAAAATCAAGGTTGCTACCATTGATGAATTCAAAGCCCACACAACTGTCACAAGAGAACAATTGGCTGGCAAACTAGCTGCATTTGAAATGACCGAGTTTGGAGATGATCCACCCAAGACTGAATCTGCTTTCAAAGCCAGTACCTATGTGAAAGGCAAACAAAGATTTGATCCGAGAGAAAACTCTTCAAGGAAGATGTCATGGTATGATCAAGCAAGAAGAGACATGGAAGAAGAGGAAGCAGAAACAACTCAACTTGAAGCCCTCATTGCAAAGAGACTGCCAAGAGGATCCCGTAAGTATGAAGGAAAACTACCCTTTAAGTGTTTCAACTGCAATAAGATTGGTCATTTTGCTTCAAGATGTCCGGAAAGATCTGCAAGGTCTAATACTGACAGACAAAGGTTTCAAAAGAACTGCTATTATGTTCATGAAGAAGATGACAATGAAGGAGTAACAGATGATGAATCAGAACTAGGAAGTAAATCCGGAAATGAATGGGTGTTTATTGCCATCAAGGAAGAAGATTCAATATCCTCTGAATCTGTCAATCACAAGGTTGTGGAAAGAGCTTTGGCTGTTCAAGTAGAAGAAAAGGATGATTGGGTTATTGATAGTGGATGTTCTCACCATATGACTGGTGACAAGAATAAGTTCTTAGATTTGGAAAGGTATGAAGGAGGAATGGTAAAGTTTGGTGACAATTCTGCTGGCAGAATCAGAGGTAGGGGAACTATTTCCTTTGATGGAAAGAGCAAAACAGGTAATGTACTATATGTTGAAGGATTGAAGCACAATCTTCTCAGTGTTGGTCAGTTAGTGGACAAAGGCTATGATCTCCAGTTCAAGAATGGAAAATGTAGAATCTTTACAAGCTCCGGAACTGAAATTGCATCCGGTGCTCAAACAAAAGGTAATATCTTTCATCTGGTTGATTCAAATAAAAGTTGTCTATTTGTTCAAGTTGATCAGAGTTGGTTATGGCATAGAAGAATGTGTCATGTAAATTTTGATAACATCATCAAGATAAGCAATATTCAGGCTGTAAGAGATCTTCCAAGATTGGTGAAACCTACAAATAGTTTGTGTAAAGAATGTCAGCTAGGTAAACAGAGCAGAGTCTCTTTCAAAAGCAAAAATCAGTCCTCTACCGGATTGTTGGAATTAGTACATACTAATCTCTGTGGTCCGACGAGAATCAAGAGTCTGCAAGGTGATAGATATTTCATGTTGCTAATTGATGACCATTCCCAGATGATGTGGGTTACCTTCCTAAAAGAGAAATCAGAAGCCCTTGAGAAGTTCAAGATCTTCAAAGCTATGGTAGAGAATCAAACCGGATTAAAACTGAAGTGTCTAAGGTCTGATAGAGGTGGTGAATTTACATCTGGTGAGTTCATTGACTTTTGTGAGAAACAAGGTATAAGGAGACAGTTGTCTGCTCCTAGGACTCCACAGCAGAATGGAGTAGTTGAGAGAAAGAACTGGACCATCTAGGAAGCTGCCAGGACAATGATGTTGGAAGCAAATGTTCCTCAGATATTTTGGAAAGAAGCTATCAGCACTGCAATCTACACTCTCAACCGAGTTCAAATCAGAAATAATACCGGTAAGACCCCCTATGAACTTTGGTTTGGCATCACTCCTACTGTGAGATATTTCAGAGTATTTGGCAACAAGTGTTATATTAAAAGAGATGAAGATCTAGGAAAGTTTGATGCTAGAAGTGATGAAGGAATTTTCTTGGGTTACTCCACTCAAAGCAAAGCATACCGGTGTTACAATAAGAGACTAAGGAAGATGATAGAAAGTACTAATGTAAAAGTTGATGAAGGAATTGAGAATCCCTCAAGGTTCTATGAATGTGATGAAGATGATCAAAATGATCCTCTGGTGCAAGGAGCTCCTTCCTCCTCTGAAATTCAGATCCAGACTAATCCGATAAATCAGGAAGAAGACGTTTGTCTGAATGAGCCTGATCAAGAATTAGTAGTGCAAGAAACTCGCAAAGTTCCAAGGTATGTAACTCTAAATCACTCTGAAGATCATATCATAGGTGACAAAAGTAAAGGGGTACAAACAAGAAGAAGAATTACTCAAGATTCAAATGAATACTGTCTGATTTCAAAAATTGAACCTAAGACAGTAAATGAAGCTTGCAATGATGAAAACTGGACCAAAGCAATGGAGGAAGAATTGATGCAAATTGATAAAAATCGTACTTGGGATCTTGTTCCCAGACCTAGAGACAAGAATGTGATTGGAACCAAATGGGTCTTCCAGAACAAATTGAATCAAGCTGGTGAAGTAATCAGAAACAAAGCTAGATTGGTCTGCAAAGGCTACTCTCAAATAGAAGGAATTGATTTTGAAGAGACCTTTGCTCCTATGGCAAGAATTGAAGTAGTCAGATTATTTCTTGCATTTGCTGCCTTCAAAGACTTCAAGGTATATCAGATGGATGTCAAGTCTGCCTTCCTAAATGGTGATCTGGAAGAAGAAGTTTACATTGAACAACCGGATGGATTTCAATTGTCTGATAATGATGATATGGTCTGCAAGTTGAAGAAAGCATTGTATGGATTGAAGCAAGCCCCAAGAGCATGGTATGAAAGGTTGGATAAGCATCTTGTGTAGATTGGATTCAACAAAGGTACTGCTGACAGTAACTTATATTTCAAAATTGATCATGAAAACATTTTGATTGTTGAAGTGTTTGTGGATGATATCATTTTTGGAGGAAGAGATAGTATGTGCAAAACTTTTGCAAATCAGATGAAAAGTGAGTTTGAAATGTCTATGCTTGGTGAAATGAATTTCTTCTTGGGTCTGCAAATTACTCAAACAAAGAAAGGGATCTTCATTTCTCAGACCAAATATGTGAAAGAATTGTTGAGGAAATTCGGTATGGAAGATTCAAAGCCAATGAACACTCCTATGGCAACCAGATGTAAGTTGAGCAAAGATGATGACTCTCCAAAGGCAGATCAGACAAAGTATAGATCAATGATTGGTGGATTGTTGTATCTCACTCAGACTAGACCAGATATAATGCAGGTTGTTGGTCTTGTGGCAAGATTCCAGGCTGATCCTAGAGAATCTCATGTTATGGCAATCAAAAGAATTTTTAGGTACTTGAAAGGAACAGTTGAGTATGGTCTATGGTACCCTAGAGATCTGGATTTCTCTCTTCATGCTTACACAGATGCAGATTGGGCAGGAGATGTGGATGACCGGAAGAGCACCAGTGGTGGAGCATTCTTTTTGGGGAAGAGATTGGTTTCTTGGCTAAGCAAGAAACAAGATGCAATATCTTTGTCTACAACTGAAGTAGAATACATTGCAGCAGCAGGTAGTTGCACTCAAATCTTATGGATGAAGCAGATGCTAAGAGACATTAAAATTGAATATGAGGAGCCTATCACAATTTTCTGTGATAATTCAAGTGCAATTAATATTTCTAAGAATCCAGTATTGCATTCTAAGACTAAGCACATATCTATCAAGTTTCACTTTTTGAGAGAACAAGTGAACAAGGAAGAAGTCAGATTGGAGTATGTACCCTCCAAGGATCAGATTGCAGATATCTTCACTAAACCTCTTCCCAAGGACTCTTTTGAATATCTCCGGGAGAAGTTAGGGGTCATGGCCCCTCCGGTGATGAACTAGGATGCACTGATGTGCATCAGTCCGGTGGATATCACAGTCATATCTTGTGATCCGGATTGATGATGGGGAGATGCTACTAAGGGGGAGCAACTGGTATGATTCTGATGTATTATAATTGCAAGTATGAGCCCTTTGCCATTGATGTCAAAGGGGGAGAGAAGACATGTGAAAAACAAGTGGTTGATGATCAAAGGGGGAGCAGTAAAGGAAGAGAAGACATGTGAAAAGTTGTTGTTGATAGGGGGAGCTATGACAAAAAGGAGAAGTTCTTGTCTTGATGGTTTTTCACATCATATGTTGCCATCAATGACAAAGGGGAGATTGTTGCAAGTATGAGGTGAACCAATGTTGTCATTGATGTCAACTTACTCATATTGCATTAGTAAAAAGGATGAGTTGTGTGCTGTTGTTATTGAGGAAATCAGTCTCCATCCGGAACAATGAAGAACAGTGATGAGAAGAAGGCAAATGTACTGTATAGGTTAAGAACCAGAGGTTGCGGATTAAAGGGTTTGTAGATATGAGTCTTGAGATGCTTCAGCTAAGATTTCAGAGGTCCGCATGAAGATCTGAAGAAGTTGTGGTTGTCTGTGTGGAACCGGTTCCGGCAAGTGTTCAAAGGTGACAGAGGATCACAAAAAGGTCCGGTAAGGTCTGGAATTGTATTATCTTAATCTGCAGATTGGAAGGAGTGTTTGGGATGTCCTTGTGATGTGGCATCTCAAGTTGTGTATGATTTTGAGGTCTGGAAGTACCTTTTGCATTGTGACAGTGGCGACAGACTGTGTTCTTGAAGTACCAGATGATGAAGAGAAGAATTCCAGTAAGCTGATGAAGTACGGATGTTTTTGATGATTCAGGAAAGGTTATGATGATCATTGGATCATATCTAGTTCGTGTTGGTGGTCCGCATTGAAGTTAGAGTTGGATTTGATGTTATGGCTACCAGTTGTTGGTGTTCTTCCTGTAACAGGCCGACCGGATGTTCTACACGCCTTGCAAATGTTATTGTGATGTTTACCGACTTAGATGATTGTTCCTAAGTCGATGTCTTGTATAAATAAGTGTTTGAGAATTCATTTTGAGGTGTGGATTATGAGGGATGAGTATGGTATAGCGAAGAGAAGTGCGAAAGGTAGAGCAAGGCTTTTTGGGCTTAAATGGAACTGATCCGGACATGGTAGAGATGTCATTCTCCAGTTCAAGATTGTGATTCTTATCACTTTGTAGACAGTGTGTCTCCCTGTAGGCAGTGTGCCTCTTTATGAGCAGTGTGCTCAGGTAGTGAGCCCTAATTAGCATGTGCCATTCATTTTTCTTATTCTTCTAATAGAGAATAATCCTTGGGTTAATCACCCCGTGGTTTTTCCCTTAACCAGGTTTTCCACGTCAAAATCTTGGTGTTTAATGTGTTGATGTTTATTTGCTCTTATGTTTATGCATTATGCTTTCATGGATGGTTAATTGATATGTTGTTAACTAACAAAGAAGAATCAAGTGTTTGAAGTAAGAGCAAGTTTTTATACAACTGATTCACCCCCCCTCTCAGTTGTATGCCCTAGATCCAACAGAGATCACTGACAAAATGACAGACATTGATATAGATCAGTATAATGAGAGTTTCTACGCGAATGAGGGAGACTGTAGGGGTAAAATATTTTGCCACTGGTACAGTCCATAGAACAAACCAAAGGCAGTGGCCAGAGTCCCTAAGAATCTGATGAGGATACATTTCAGGGAGGAGATATATTTGATGATCACCATGCTGAGTAGACTGGTTGGACTGAGGGATGCCACCAAATGTGAACCCTGGATGTTTACTATCATAGAATACTTGAGAATAGGTGAAAAGGAACAAGGGCAAATTCATTGGGCCAAGGCCATTAGTATGGCTATTTGGAGGTAGGCCATGCTGAGGCAGCAAAAGGGCTTGCCATTTTGTTTGTCTTCTTATGTGTTGTATTCCTGTGCTACAGCAATTAGGCCTTTTATTCATGGGATAAAAAGGATTGGTGTTTTAGGGAATGGCCCTAATCAGAAGCTAGCATATGAACATTACCCTTTCTTGTAGGAAGAGAATGCTTTAAAGAATTTTGCTTTAGTAAATGATGTTTTTTACACCTACTTGGTAAGAGTATTAAGGGAGGAACCTGATAAAAGATTGTCTAAAGATGCTGAAAATTGGATTGCACAGTTCATGGTTTATACAGTTTGAACACTTCACTTATATAAGAACTGAGGGTTTTGAGGGGAAGCCATTCATGCTTCCCAGGTATCCTTCTGACAAATTAATTGTGTTGGAGTTTTCGAGGCAGAATTTAAATGTTTTCAGGATGTACAAGAGAAAATTTAATGGTAGGAGAAACGTGAGACTACCATGGGCAATTGGCAGATATTCTTATTTCAGTGAGGAGGTGGCAATCTATTCAGAACAAGAATTGAGATATTATGGCTTCAAAGAGTTTGAGTTAGCAAGGAGATTTGACCCCTTCCACAGGATTCAGAATTTTGTAGACAAGAAATACAAGCAACAAGTACTTATTGAAGATTTCTGGGCTGACTGCCAAAAAGACAAGGAGGTAAGGAAAAGGGCTCACAAAAGGTTGACTATGGAGAAAATGAGGTCTATTGGAGATATATATGTCCCTCCAGAGGTTAGGGAAGATGACCAATTGTTACACCAGAGCTATGCACAAGCTAGGCTAACTCCCATTATAGAGCCCGATTGGTCGCAGCCTTGGAACACATAATTGGATGTTTTGACAAGGCCAGTGATATTATTTTCAAAAACATGGCTTAGGGACAGGGTAGAAGAGCTTAAAGCTGAAGGAAAAGAAATTACATTCCCAAAGAGGGGAAGGGAGAGAAAGGCAGAGCCCAGTGAGGACCTACAATGTTTCTACGAGAAGAAGACAAAATTTGTAGAGGCAAGAATTATGGAAAATAATAAGGATGCTACACTGATGGATCCATATGCTTTAGGCATAATAGTAGCAGTGGCATCTCAAACTTTTGTTGATGCAAAATCCATGAGCCATGAGGTTAGTGAAGAAGAGGCACATGCTGCAAAAGGGGTAGCAGGACCATCAGTCATGAGGGCAATCCCAATAGGTTTGTCTAAGGGCGAGTCCTTGAAACCAAAAGATACAATTGGAGCCCAAGAAGTGGGAGAGAAAATGAGAAGTATGTCCAGTACTTCTGCTCCAATGGAACCAAGACAGACGTTCATAAAGGTGAAGGCAGAGCTGACTGGAGAGAGGCTGTAGGAGTCAAAAATTAGTAAGGCCAAACCTACTACTATAGAAACTGTGCAAATTGAGAGCAGTGACAGTGAAGAAAAGGTAATGTACAGGGGAAAAGTGATCGACATAGAGGAAGAATCAAGTGATTTCCTCAGTGAAGAAGAAGAGGTGCCGGTAGAAATAGGATTTGTTGATCCATTTGGTACTTTAGTACCACCAGAAATCATTAGAGATGTGCAAGAGGAAGCACATAAGATTGAAGAGGCTGAAAAGGAGAAATCATCTGAAAGGATAAACATAGAAGGACAGGCACCACGAGGGGACACCTCAGAAGTGGATGCATTGGATATACTAAATGCATATGGGGAGCAGGGTGAAGAAGAGGAAAATACAGGAAACTTGCAAGCCTAAGGAGAAGAACCAAAAGAAGATGAGGTAAAGACCAGTTCACCGATACATCCAGAGCTACCACAAATAGGAAATACAAAGGCAAAAGAAAGAATAGATGAGAATAAACCTGAGGAGCTAGCAGTAGAAGAGGCTCCTGATAAAGAAGACCAAGAAGATGGATATACTGAGGTGGAGGAGGAGGAAGATGAAGTTGAGTCAAAGCAACAAGAGCCTCCATTACAACAAGAACAACAACAACAAGATCAACAACAACAACCAGAGCAACAACAACAACAGGAGCAGCAACAAGAAGAAATTGGAATGGATAAACCTCATGAAGAGGTGATTGATGCAGAGAAAGTTGCAGAGGGCACAAAGGAGATGCCTACCTGGCTAGTAGGAGAGGTAAGGAAGGAAAAGAAGGAGATACAGCTGGCTCCTATTGACATCAAGAGCCTATTAGGTGAGAAAACTACCCCAAGGAAAGAAAAGAGAAAAGCTAGGATGATGTCTGCAATACAGAGAGGTCCAGATGGATCCAGAACTTTGAACCTAGCTATACCACAAAAGGAGAAAGAAAAGGGTGAGATTACCAATAATATCTAAAGAGGAAGTGCGGGACATGGAAAACAAAAGGTTCAAGGCCAATATTTTTGATGAATGGTTTCATGATTTTATGCAAGCAGGCAAACAAACAATAAGGCAAGCTGTGAAGAGCTGGAAAGTGACCACAGAAGAAAGAGACAAAGGTATGGGGTTAATAAATAATTGTCAAACAAGAGTAGAGGAATGCAGATCTGAAATTGAACAATTAACTGAAGTTGACAGAAGGGCAGAGGAATTGATAAACGAAGGGGCACTCAGTGTCACATTAGCAAATCAAGTGCCAAAGATAATTTTTTAGCTCAAATTTGAAGAGGATAACCTCAAAAGAAATGCAGTAGTCATGCAGGAACTGGTAAAAAAGGCAGGAGAGATGATCAAAATACATAAGAAAATCATGGAAAGACTCCTACAACATGAATGTGCAGAGATGCCACCCTATGACCTAGACAGAGCATTAACAGAGTTCAGGGCCATATTCACACCCTGTATAGAAAATCCTGATGTAATCCTTAGAAAACAAATGATGGATACACGGATGGAGGAAAGAGCCAAAATGAAGAAGTACTAGAAAAGAACAGAGAGCTTAGAAGACAAAGAGAAAGAATTTAAAGAAAAGATGATGATACAAGAGTATGTTTTTGCAAAAAGTCCAGGAGGGGACCAAACCTTTGTGAAGGGTATGCTTGATAATTTCCAGAAATACTTGAGAAAGTAAGAAGACAGGGAGTAAAGGATTTTGAGAAGAAATTAAATGAAGAGTTCTGGCGGGAAAAGGTCACATAAAATGGGAATCTTATGTAAAGATTCCAAGCGCATCCTTTGAGAGAAAAGATGCCAAGTGGTGGACTGGCACACGGTTATGAAATGAAGGCATACCATTGGTCAATAATAAAAGGACCTTAACCATGGAATGATGGTTGTAACCGTAAAATGATGGTTGTAACCGTAGCATGGAGAGAATTCAAATTCTATATAAGGAGTGTGCTACTTGTATATTAGTTTACACAGGGATTTAAAGGAAATAGCATAGAAATTATAATTCTTTCTGAGAATTTTGAGTAGAATATTATAGTTTAGAGAAGGTCGGCTGTTGTCTACATTGAGGAATGTGTGGAAACATCCAGCTTTCTTAATGTATCTTTAAAGCACTGTAAGTTTTGGTATATTCGATTAATAAAAGCTAAGAGTCATTCCTACATTATAAATCTTGTATGACTATGTTTTTGAATATAAGTGAATTTGGAAGTCTGTGTCTATTTTCTGAGTGTCTTCTGGCTCTTCCTTGCATTTTAAAATAATTTCTCTTAAAGCTCGCAATCTTGAATGCAATATTCATGAAAATATTTAGGATATTTGTGTTTAACGATTTAGTCTACTGGTTTAATTAAATCTACTGTATTTCTTACTGTGTGCATAACAAAACGTTTAGATCCTGTAGTGAATGGTGGTAGATTTAAATTTCTCTAACTTTTCCCAACAATTCTAAAATACTTAGCTTAAACGTTGAAATCCAAAGGAGATTATCTAACATTTGAAAGAGTTTAAGAGCAATAAGTTGATAGTTGGTAATCTTCATAATTAGTTAAAAGCAAAGCACGTTTGAATATAAATCTTGTAAAGCTTTGAAGTACAGTAACAATTTTATGCAAAATGAATGATTAGAAAGTTGAAATTTGTATTGGTTTGCATAATAGAAGTCCAATAAGTCACAAACTCACTTTAAATCACATAAGGCCCCTTGCACATTACAGCTTCATAATAACCTACTGAACAGTCCAACAGGTCAAGACCTGACCAATAAGGAAACTTGGGATTGAGTAAGCTTAATTGATTTCTCTATATCTTTCAAGATAGTTAGGTTCATTTATGAATTTTAACTTTCGTTATGAATGTGTAAAACAATCATCAACAGGAACTAATTCAAAAAGAGATGAATTGTCAAGGATGACTCGTCACAGTGAAAGTGCCAGCCTGGCTAGTCAGCTTTTTAGGGTGAAGATGATGTGGACATTGAAGTACGGGGTTATTATGAACTATTGTACTTTTCTGACTAATGCCATTTTGGCATTTTTTTATCACTCGCATTAAGGTGAGTTGGATATGTGATAATGATAGTGAATTTATGAATATCATTTCCGAGCATGGGAAAGGTTGGCAACGATTGGAGATTGTGAAGGCGCTTCAGGGTATTGATATCTCGCGCATGTTAGTTCATTGCCTCATTTATTATTTCATCATTCCTTTCTGAGCATCTAGAATTATCTTGCAAAAACACTTTGTTGAAAGGTATCCTCGGCTCTGTGTTATCTATGTTTTCGAGGGTAAGGAGATAATGGGAGGAGACAGGATTCGCATTAAGCCTATATCTTGTTGTGAATTTAAGGATAATGATGTTGTTTGGCATTATTGCAAGGAAGGTGGCATAAGTCCTTTTCTGGAATGCCTCAATAGTTTTGATGAAAACTTGTCTATGCAGTGTGCCCTTTTGTGGCAAAATCGCAGAGTTACCGTGGGCAGAATTGGTTTTGAAATCTTTGAACAAGTTATAGCCATGGTGACTGGCCTTTCCACTAAGGGTACTAAGTTGCAACAGAAGGCTAAGGTAGCTGACCATCTGAACCAAAAGCTTTTTCTGGGGGAGGGAGAGGAATTAGTTCCCTACCAAGGAGGGTTTGAACGGGCTAAGTTGTCGGAGCCGTGGGACGAGATGTGTTTTCTTCTGATGAAATACTTCACATTGGAAGGTCATTTCACTAGGTTTTATAATTATCACCTCCCTCTGTTCAACCATTTCAAGCATAATGCTTTGATTAGTTTTCCTTTTTACTTGATGTCTTCCCTAGAACACTCTATTTTTAGGGTTAAAGCTAAGTTTGAAAAGAAACCCTCTAAACGCCCTATTCCTTTGCATCAAGGCCTCATTCTTCGTTTATATAATTTTTATCTTGCCTTGGAGCCTCCTAAGCCAATTCAGCCTTCTAGTATTGAGGTCCCTACTAATACCCACCCCATTACTGCCATTGTTTCTGAGGAACCTTGCCCTACCCTTGATTCCCAAAAATTGAAAGGGGTTTCTTTTTCTATGACCACTGAGGAGACCATGGTGAAGGCTATGCATACGCTGGCTTCTAAAGGGAGTGTGAAAAGTAAGAAAAGGAAACTCAGGGAGATGGATTCTAATGGGGAAATTGCGGGGGATATTGTTGGGACCCATAAGAATCTGAGTAGTAACTTTGTGGGACCTGGGAATAAACATAAAACCAAATTGTCTGCTAAAGATAATAATGAGGGTTTCTCTTCTGGGGTAAGAAGGTTGGGAAGAATTATTGGTACGCCTACTCTGCAGGCTAAATTAATTGATTACTCTGAAAGTGCTTCTGAAGCTTCCACTCAGGGGATGATCAGTTGAATTCCAAAGACACTGAAGTCCAAGAGATCTCTGAAGAGGCTGCTGGTGAGGGAGAAGGGAAACAAACTGAAGACTCAGGAGGTGATGATGGTGATCCTATGGACAATGTTGGTGAAGGGGAGAGGATGATTGTGCAGGAGGTTGGAGAGTAGACTAAGGAGGAGGGAGATGACCAGAGGTATGATATTGCTGTCCTCAGGGGTCGGGTGGATGAACTGGAGTAGAAGGTTACTTCTATGGGAGATTTCATAAGCAGCATGCTCTGTTGCATGGCGATGCTCAACCTAACTCTGCTGCAGGAATATGGGACTCGAGCTGATGGAGAGGAGATGGAGAAATTTAAGAAACTTGATGAAATTGTTGAATTTCTAGCTAAAGGTTGGGAGAGTGTATCTCCTTAGTCTTGTTACTCTTTATATTTTATGATGTCTATCTACTGCTACTTACTATCTATTGGTAATAGGCTGTATTTGTTGTTAATGTTGTAGTTGGTTTGGGTGGCTCTTTTTATTCTTAAGCCTCTGTTGTCTCTTTTTGTTATGTTGTTGTAAAGGTTTGGCCCGTGGTTTTTGCCGACTTATATAATAAAAAACAAATAGTAAAGTAAATCATGACAATTACTTTATTATTTGTTCACATTATTTTCTTCATCTCCAAAATCATGCAAAATCAGGATGTGGAGTTAACTGAGGTATTTTGGAGTTCCACATGGTCAAACAGGATGTGAGAGGTAGTTCGGAGCTATTTTTGCTCAATTTGGATCAGTTATGAGGCCACATTTCTAGGCTTTTCTCTTTTACTCGTGAATCAACTTGGAGGAGTTATTTTTAGAGTGCAGTTGAACTGCAGTGCTTTTTCCATGCACTTGAGGATTCATTTTTTGATATAACTGAGAAAAACTTAGGTTTTTCTCAGTTATTGCAGAGAATAGGGGTGTTTTGTAACTCATTATTTTTATATCTATACAGTACAACAGGTTACATATTCATATTTTGTCTTACGTAGTGGTTTTTCCTTCTATTTCCATTTAGAATACATCAAATTTCCCCTTTTCAAATTAATGCAAGTGCCTTTATGAGTGATTTGATGAAATTATTGTGTTTTAACCATTAAAACTTTTAAGTTTGTCTCACTCATTATTGTGCATCCATCACAGGTCTCGAGTTGTGATTGTTTTCATTTTGTTCTTAAAACTATGAAAATTTATTTTCTTCTTGAAAGAACAAACTGTTTGGCCTGCTTTAGAAACACTTTTGTGGTTAAGTCATCATTTATGAATTGTGTAAATAGTTTTCTTAGAGATAGTTGTGAATCATTCTGCGAGTTTTAACATCATATAGGTGCATCACCACAATTTCAAATATAGTTTATTGTTCCTTTGCAATTCTTTCTATCCTTTTTCCTGCAAAGTCATTTTACCATTAGATCAATAATAAGGGAACCAGCCCACAATCTAGAGGTCTACCTTCACCATAGGGCACCCATAACCTGAAGGTATTCCCATGTTACACAGGATTACTGAGCCTCACAGCTTTGCATCACGAATGCAATCCTAGTTGATAACAATTTTTGGCACACCCAGTGGGACTCTGAACTAAGTTCAGGCCACTAGATACTATTTCCATTGTTGTTTTAGTATAGACAACAGTGTTTCTTGACCTTTTGAGGTTATAAACATATACCTGGTGACTCTATTCTCTGATTTTTAAAGCAGATCTAGTGTGAATAGCCATAAGAAGAGTACATACTAAAGGATTTGGTGTTTCCTTTAGTGTTCTCAGCTTTTGGAGGCAAAATCATCAAACACCATGGTGACTCTAAGCATATATTAGTTGGTTTTAGTAGCCCATGAATATACATGAATTAGGTCAGTGATGTCTTTAATGTTCATGTTTTGATGGTCATATGATTCAGATCTTTCATGTAAAATGTCTAAATATTGCAGCAATTATGGTGATTCTCCAACATATCATGAAAATCCAAGCTTTAGGCCCTCAAACAATCATTTCCCTCATTATAACCAACATTATGAACCTTCTATCCAGCCATATCAGATTGAGAATGTTGTTGGTTTCATCCCAGACAGCCATACAACAGCAGTATATCAGCATACTCAACATGCTTACCTCCCACCCACCCTTGCTCAGCCTTCATGGCAACACACCTATGCTCATAATCAGCTCCAAGAAGAATATTGTGTTCCCAATTAGCATATTTTCCTTGTTGATCATCCTTAGTGTGATAAAGCATGAGCATTCAGGATTTCAATTTGAATTTTTAAAGGCAGTTAAATGAGATTGACAGGGAATGAGAGTATAACATGCAGCAGGAGGAACTGGCTTATCAAGACTATCTTCATGAGCATGAGTTAGAGGCATAAAGATTATAGTTTGAAGAAAGCCTTAAGAGGGAGATGGTAGTAAAAGATGAGCAGATCAGGTTTTTGTTTGCTCAAACACAAAGGTATGAGGTCCAAACAACTCGTTTCATTCCAGATCAGCTTGTTCAAGAGGAGGTTCATAAGCATAAGTTTCCAAGTTTCAAGCAAAGTGAGCCTCCTAACCCTCCTAAGGTCAAGATTCCTAGTTTTAGAAATCCTTTACCATTGCAAAAGCCTAAGTTGACACAATCTAAATTTGTTATGCTTCAAAACTAGCCACTTGAAGAGCCTTTTTTTCCTCCAAGAAACTCAAGAAACTCCCCAAAGTCTCCAAATTCCAAGTTTCAAAAGTTTTGATTTTGCTCAAGAGCCTGTTTGCATTCAAAACTAGTCCATTAATCCTTAGTTTCAGTCATATCAAGAACCTGAACCAAGTCATCAAAGTTTTGAACAACCATGGTAGCCTTATTGGACTAAGTATCCTGATTATAAAATGCCAAACCTTGTTAAGGCTAACCCTCCCATACCAATCCAAAATCAGGAAGAGGAAAAGGTAGTAAAATTTGAACCAATCAAGATTCCAAGTTGGTGTGGTGAACATGAGCAAAAGGTTGTAGAGCCCAAGCTAATAAAAATTTCAAGTTTCAATCCAGTAGCTGAAGTTTCTTACAGTTCTTTTTGTGCCACCAAATCAAAAAAATCAGATGTGGAGCAAGAGGTTGCTAGTGTTTGTGCTACATTCCCAGCTCAATATGAGCATAATGCATGTGAAGAGGATGTTGGTTCAGGCTTAATGCCAAGTCCTTTGCATTTTGATTCATTTCAAAAGTTTTCTAATGTTGTTTATAAGATGAATGAAAGCAAAGTACAAAGGTCACAAGGTGAAAGTCTTCAGTTACAAAGATAGAATGCCTAAGTTTCATTGGAGAAAACACTGCATGAGGAGGAAGAATTGGTTCCTTTATTTGATCAGCTACCTGGTTTTATTGAGCCAGATGAGGAAAGCATGCTCATACCAAAGGCAACAACAAAGGGATAGCAGGAGGATGCAAATGATTGTGATAGTGTGCTGGCCTACCGAGAACAAAATGAGGACAGTCTTGTTTTGGAAGATGAAGAGATTGTTGTTCTTAAGAGTCTTTAAAGATCTAATAGTTTTGATGAATTATTGGCTTCCATTACAGAGGGAAATGATCCATTGACCATGGATGAAGAGTTGACATAGAAATTTATCATGCAAAGGTGACAATAATGATATTATTTCTAATCAGTCAAACTATCTTCTAACTTGTCAAAACTCAGTTTTGAAACAAAACAACCATGAACAACAGGAGGAAAGGTTTGAAGAAGGAAACCATGACAATATTATATCAATCTTCCTAGATTTTTTAAAGGAAGTAGAGGGAGACCATGAAGTTCCAAATCAGCTGCTTATCCCATAGGAGCAATAGTTCAGCCCAAAGCTTTCAAGAGGATGCCCAATCAGAGATTTAGCCAAGAGGGATACCAACAACGTTCCACAAATCTTACCTGCACCTTAACATGAAGTTATGACTGAGAGGTAGCATTTTCATCTTGCTTATATATCTCAGAGTAGCAGCATGTCTAATGATTATAATGAGGTAGGTGGACTTGTTCTTATTTTTCTAGAGATATTGTAGTAGTTGATCAAATCTTTTGGATTTCTCCATATCTCTCAAGTTGCTCATAAGCATCTGAAGCATTGCAAATTGTTGAGGAAGGGAAGTTATTTTGTAGAACCAATAAACGGTTATGTCTAAACACTACCACTGCTGGTTAGTGTAGAGTAGAGTAAAATTTTTAGTTCAATGTTCGTTTTCCAAGAAGTGCAATTGCACAATTAGCTTGCCCTGTTCAAAGCCATGGTAGTTTGTTTTCAGTTTTGTTTTGCTATTGTATAGTTCCTGACAGCTGAGTTACTTAAAGTTTTTTAAGTTTTCAAGCAAAAAGAGACTCTTATGCCTAATGGATGAAGAAGGCTACTAATCCTATTTTGTTTAGTAGGAAAACACCCCTAAGAGGTCACCAAAAATGTTACTAAATTATGTTTACAGCCTAATTTAGTAAGGCCTAACAACAGTTGTTGAAAAGGGGGGTAAGAAATTTTTTTATACATAGGATCATCTAGTCAATGTCTGATTTCTTGGTAAAAGAGTTGTTTCATGATCATTCATCAAGACCATATAACAACTCAAACTAGGCTGTTACACGATCTTGGTAAGTGAAAATGTCCTAAAGGCAAGAAACCAGGCATCCAAAGAATGACAGGTATCTAATTGACTTCATTTTTCAATTATGATGTTGCTGATTATTCAATACATTTCAGTGCAATTTCAAGGAGGTATTTATAAACTATTAATTCTTCATCATTTTTTAAACATGTGCTTTAAGAGAGATTCGGTTGTTTCATGCTATGTAATTGATTCAAAAAGGAAAAATACAAATAAACCATTACATAAAATGAAATAACTGATTTTAAATTCAAAAAAGCGTTTAAATATGTCCCACACAAGCCATGGGAATGACTGGAATATGCTGCATAAAAGTAAATTATACTTTTGAAAGAATAGAAATGCATAAAAAAAGCAAAGGGACCCATCATTGTCTGTAAACGATGAATCCTGAGGTTGAGTTAATCTTCAGCTCCCTCCATCTGCCGAGCTCCAAATTACCTACAAAAGATTGTGTTAGAATCTCTTGGTTCCAATACTTTTCATACACATACAAACAACAAAAGCATAACCTACTTTTATGAAGCAGCAGTCATTTAATGTTCATATAATGCAAAAGAGAAGCAGAAAAGCTAGTTGAATAAGAAGATGCAAGTACCAGATCAAAAAAGATAAATCCACACAAGAAGCATCATGTCATGTAACCAAAGGTATGTTTTATGTTCTAATATGTTTGTTGAATGTGCAGGAATAGGCAATCAATGATAACATGTGAAAGATATAGCATGTGGAGAAAATGTGGCTCCCACAAGGGTTGAGCCCAGCATGCTACCCTCTCCTTAACAATTGAGAGGATTCATAGTCCAAACAATCAACATACATGTTAGAACATAACAACATTTGTCAATAAGCAAAATCCATGGTGGCATTGAGCTTTTGTGAAGTTGTAAGAAAGAAGAGAAGTACTAAAGGATACAAGTAAAATTCCTCCTTGCACAAATATCAAGGGTACCAATGAGGCTCCACACAGTGGGTATGCCCTTAACATCCAGAACATCTTATAATTGGACCTTGTTACAAGCAACAAATGAATCATCATTATGATACAAGGATACTACAGCTAAAGGACAAAGTGCTTGTTGCACAGTGAAGACTTGTGAATGCCTTGGAACAAATCAGTCAAGGAGAAATGTTGTTGATATATCAATCATGTCTATGTTCAGGAAAGAAATGTCATCAAAGGATATTCAAGTCAAGGCAGCTAAATGAGAAGGTACAGATTGCATAGAATATGCATTCACAGGGTGTAGATTGCACAATGTAGTATCAATTTTCATTAAACTGTATTTTGAAAACCATACAATAAAGCAATTTATTCAAGAATAGTCATATATAATGGAGAGCGACATCATCATAGCTACCATGGTACAATGTCATAGATGCAATGTTACAGTCAAGTAGAGACTACAAGGAGATCATCATGATAAACTTGACAGAGAACAACAATAAACCACAAAGCAGAATCACAGAGGATGCAAAAAGACAGACAAAGACCCTAACACAATAGTAAGATACATAGTTTAAAGATCATGTATACAATGAATAAAGAGACTCTAAATCATGGTCAATCACTGTCAACATGTAGAGAGAAATTTTGCTATTAGAATAACAAGTATGTTCACATACAACAAAGAGAGTTACTATAGCAAGTACTTCTTCATCTTCATGAATAATGAGTCAAGATATGAATGAGAGCTTCCAAGTAACCAAGGTACTGAAAATGCAAATGAAAGTACCATAGTTTTCAAAGCAAGACCAGCTACAAGAAAGGGTCTACAACTGAAGGAGACAGTCACCTATAGTGAAGAGAAGCTATCACAGCGAGTTCTTACCAAGAACCCATATAGGGTTTATTCCATTTCAAGCCATTTTTTGTCAAAACCCTAGCTCAATAGTGAAAGAAGTGTTGGGAATTAAGGTGTCTCAACCTTTGCAAATTCCTAATGTTGTATTTATTTATCCCATGTTGAGTTGGCATAGTTAGCACCTTGTGTATATGCAGCAAGGTAAATTTTGGTGACTTTGACAGCTGTGATTTCCCCCTTGAATAATTAACGAGGGTTTGGGGGCAGCGCCCCTAAGACAGGGTCAAGGGGTGTAGCACCTTGCGGGGTCTAGGGGCAGCGCCCCTAGCGCACTCCCTGTCGCGGTACAAGGCGGGGTCAAGGGGCAGCGCCCTTGTGGGGGCTCGGGGGCAACGCCCCCAAAACCTCAAACGATTTTTAATTAATGACAAGTGTCGTTGAGTATCTTTGCACGAGAGAAAGGCATCTTTGGGCGGTCAAGGAAGGTTATGACATGTAAGAGGAATATGATATTTTTAGTCAGTATATGACAGATTCTATGACAGCTGTAAGGTGCGTAAGAGCATTTGTCGTAACCTATCTTGGGACCAGGTGCCCACTTCTGGATGGGATGTTGGACAAGTGTCCTTAGGCATGGGTTTTGGGGCATGAGTCCAAGATGGACCCCCATCTCTAGAAGGTTCCATATTTGCCTTGTAAACTCTATATAAATAGGTGCTTGGATGGGAGATAGATAACTTTGGTACAAGTACTATTATGCTGCCAGAATATCTCCAGATTCGACATTCGAAGACTCCTGAAAGAGCATTGGCTCTGAAACTGTATTGTAATCTGTTATTGTTTACTGTAATACATTTGAGCTGTGTTTTGGAGTGTGGGGTTTTTTACCCGTAAGGGTTTTCCCCACGTATATCTTGTCTCTCTCTCTTCTGTCTTCTTTCTGGTTATTGTGTTTTGCTGCAATATCTCATGTTAATGGTTTTACATTGCTGTAATAGTTAGGATAAAGTTAGATTTGCATAGCCCTCTCCTCATTAGATTAGTGTAGGAAGCATTTTCTGCACACCTAGCTTCCTGTCAAGAAGACCACGGTAAAGAACTGGCATAGCAAGGAGTAGAAAGATAGTTTGAGATACAAGAAGAATGATATATATGTGAAGAGATAAGCAGAGATTTATGATAGAATAGTTAAGGGTTTTCAGTTTTGGCACTCTTTTCACCATGTTCTCAGCATATTCTCCTTTTTCACGGCATTCAAGCAAACTAGAACAATTTATATGCAAAAAAGAAGTGTTATGAGCAACTTATTGCCAAACAACCCCAAGAGTTTATAAGAAAATGCAGATATTTTTCATAGAAATGCCTCATAAATAAAGCAACAATGAAGCCATACAAATTTCCAAAGAAAGAGGATTGAAATAGCTAGTTAAGTACAATTTTTCTCCAAGTTTTCCATGAAAATACAGGATAAAGGGAGGAATAGTCTTACTAGTGAGAGAAAATGCAGGCAAGAGCAGCATGGCGGCCTATTTCAGTCATTCAAATGGCTCAGAAAACTATCAAAGCAGCAGAAAGCCTCGGCCATGGCGGCGCAGCGGAGCTCCCGAGAGGAGACAATGAAAAATAAAATATTTTTAGGGTTAGAAACCCTTTTTTACTTGAAGGGAGACCTAGGCTTCAAAATGGCATTTTGTGCTTTTTTCTTAAATTTTAAATATGTGATGTAAATTGCCACCATGGGCCAACACTTAGGTCTTGAGAAGCCTAATGAAATACAATATGGCATGGGAGTCATAAGAGGATATCATATGCATGTTTATGGTGATGGATGTGATATGGGAGTCATAAGGGTGCAATGATTTGTATAATCAAATGCTTTTATGTTGACTTGTGCATTGATTGGACATGAGGTCCAATGATATAACATTATGGCATGGGAGATATAAGGGATTAATCCATGATTTTATTGATCATATCTCACATATGATAATGTGTTTTGACTTGTGCATGTGAGGAGAGTATGTTTTTATTGGCATCATCATAGGATGCATGAGGAGATTATGCAAGTCAAAGGGGAGTTATAAGGAGAGATATTATTTTTGACTTTTGAACTAAAGGAGAATTGAGGAAATGGAAAATAATTAGATTCTCCTTAGTTTATCATGATTTGGAAACCAATGTACAAATGTAAACAAATAATAAAGTAATAAATTATAAATTACTTTATTATTTGTCATAAAATTGTAAAAATCAAGAATAGACAAATTCATAACAAATAGTAAAGTAAATCACGACGATTACTTTATTATTTGTTCACATTGTTTTCTTCATCTGCAAAATCATGCAAAATTAGGATGTGGAGTTAAGTGAGGTATTTTGGAGTTCCACATGGTCAAACAGGATGTGAGAGACAGTTTGGAGCTATTTTTGCTCAATTTGGATCAGTTATGAGGCCTTATTTCTAGGCTTTTCTCTTTTTCTCGTGAATCAACTTGGAGGAGTTATTTTTAGAGTGTAGTTGAACTGCAATGCTTTTTCCATGCACTTGAGGGTTCATTTTTTGATATATTGGAGAAAAACTTAGGTTTTTCTCAGTTTTTTCTCTCACACATTGCAGAGAATAGGGGTGTTTTGTAACTTATTATTTTCATATCTATACAGTACAATGGGTTACAGGTTCATATTTTGTCTTACGCAGTGGTTTTTCCTTCTATTTCCATTTAGAATACATCAAATTTCCCCTTTTCAGATTGATGCAAGTGCCTTTATGAGTGATTTGATGAAATTATTGTGTTTTAACCATTAAAACCTTTAAGTTTGTCTCACTCATTATTGTGCATCCATCACAGGTCTCGAGTTGTGCTTTTTTCATTTTGGTCTTAAAAGTGTGAAAAATTATTTTCCTCTTGAAAGAACAAACTATTTGGCCTGCTTTAGAAATACTTTTGTGATTAAGTCATCATTTATGAATTGTGTAAATAGTTTTCTTGGAGAGAGTTGTGAATCATTCTGTAAGTTTTAACATCATATAGGTGTATCACCACAATTTCAACTTCATTTTATTGTTCCTTTGCAATTCTTTCTATCCTTTTTCCTGCAAAGTTAGTTTACCATTAGAACAATCATAAGGGAACCAGCCCACAATATGGAGGTCTACCTTCAACATAGGGCACCCACAACCTAAAGGTATTCCCATGTTACACAGGATTGCTAAGCCTTACAGCTTTGCATCACAGGTGCAATCCTAGTTGATAACACATATATCACAACACTTTTAAATTTTCACATACTTTTCATACAAAAATTTCACTTACTCCTACTAGGCTCACACTTAAATTACTTAAATAAATTCAATCCCTTCTATACCAACCCCATAGTGAGATTGATGACTTAATTTCAATCACGCAACAACATATTTTGAACACTGGTTCTCTTACTATTATAATTTAATCTTGCACATTGCACTACATTTTCCAACTTTACTTTTATTTCACTAGGTTTTACTCATCTAATTCAACCTAATTCTATTTCATTGAAACACATATAAAATGAGTGATTGTTGTTCTACATCCTATCCTAGCTTCTCTTTTTTTATATTATAACTAAGTTTACTACCATAACAAGCTTAAGTTTCAATTCACATGTAATTTTTTATCCTTTAAAATAATATGCAAATGGAACGACCTTTTCAATGTACTTCGATCATTCCTAAATGAATAATGACAATTTATAGCTGCTACAATACAATATTGCATATATCAGTGATGAACATGAGACAAATTATCCGATTACATCCTAGGTACGCCTCAACTCTTAGTCCATACCAACTCATGCAATGGTCATTCACAAGGTATTTTGCAAACATAATAATTAATGAAGGAAATAATTTTAACACCTGGATTGGTCTTAACTAGCACATATATACATATTTCTATATACTTCTCTGTATGCTACTTTTAGCATGTTTAACTCAATTAACTAGGCAACAAAATAAGTCTTTTTACACACAACAAATTAAAATATTAAAAGAAGGGAATTCACAACTCTCACTTAATCATGGATCAACTAGTAATTAAATTTTCAACTATAATCGACCTAACCATCACAAATTCAAATAGCAGTCTTTCATGTTCATAATAGAGCTAGGATGTTGTTCCCAATGTTAACAAGGATATTTTTGTATTTAAGTAGAATAGTGTTAGCATGTCACTGTAGTTGGAGAAATGGAAACAATATCATAACAAAAGATTGGTCACTCTTCAAAAGGAGCTAATAGGCATAAAGGATAAGCTTAATAGGGTCATTTTGGTAAGCAACTGCACTATTAAAAATAGTGCAATGGGAATTAAGATTCTCACTTAGAAACTTAAAGAATTGGCAAAAGGATCTAAGGCCCAGTGTGTGGAAGAAAATACATCAGTGCTAATAAGAGTGGAAGACTGGCTCTAGTGCAATGACTTGGAGTAGTAAGAAATATTAGTTTGAAGATGAGAAAAGGAACTCCAAGACTTTGTTAAACTTCATAAGAGATTTTCCTAGTAGGAGATGGAAGAAGCTATAGATTGGGGTGGTTTTTCCTTTTGTGTTGGTATTTTATTGTTGGTTGGTCTAGGGGGTTTGATCCTTTTTTATGATGGTGTCTGAGTTTGTATTCTACAAACATTTTTCTATTTCTTTGCTAATCTTTTATTGGTTGTAAAGGGTTTCAGGGTCCCTTCAAAACTTGTTTTACCTAATTAATAAAAACAATTCACTCCCTAATGATTTTAATCACCTTAACAAGACTTATACATCTAATCAAAATAAGGACAACAACAAAAGGATCAAGTTGCAATTGGATTAATGTTTAATATGTAGATAGAATATCGTTCACACATCAATGCCTATTTCTAACCTTTCATAATATAGTTCAAAAGCCACAAGATTTCCTAAATTTTAACAACGTTAATTAGAGAAACTATCAAAATATGAATAAAGTGAATCACACTATAATACTTGAGAGCATCACAAAGCATTGCTTAGGCCCAAAACAAAATTATTATACCAAGAGACTATTCTAAGGTAGCACATGAGGTGTCAAAAGGTTCATAAAATGAGAAGAGGGTCTCTAATCCAACATTATTATAACAACTTAATCTAGTGAGGTATACAATGTGAGAGCAATTAACAAGTCCTTATACATTAATATACCAATATTCACATTCTAACCCATGCTCAAGTCAAGGGTAGCTTAACCACAACACATAGGGAGATATATCATAATCCTAATCACACATGAAGATGAAAATAATCTAATAGGGTACCTAACTCTATAACACAATGCATGCATAACATAGAGCTTTTCATCATCTTAGAACCTCGTCAAGGAGCTAACTATTAAAGTATAGAAACTTGCTCATACATTACCTAGATTAGCTAGTAAATAACATGATGGCTAATGAGATTGGGAGACATAATTCATTTCTCAAGTAGGTGTACTCCTACCAAGAAAAATTTCTTGATGCATTCTAAAATATACATGGTTCAACATACACATTCATGGGAATTCTATAGAACATGCAAGCATCCACAACATGCAATGTGTTGAATCATCAGATTATGTTTTCATGATTTACTGCTACATTAACATTGCAATATATACCTCATTGGAAGCCTAGATAGAAGTAGTCACTTGTTCCCCAAGAAATCACCACCAAAAAAGGTCCCAACACATATGTTTGTACACACCCTAAGTTTTTTGTAAACCCAGCTTTAATACCAAATGTAATGCCCAAACTAACACTCAAGGAAACAACCCACTTATCACCCTAATTTTCTTTGAAAATTTGCATTGATGTAATGCAACACACACACACAACACACACACACACACACACACACACACACACACACACACACACACACACACACACACACACACACACACACACACACACACACACATTTCATTGTCATGTGCACCACATTATGAATGACCACACATGAAGGTGGAGTATGACATCAATATGAGAGGACAAGAAGGAAGATGTAGTTGAATGATTAAGCTTATAAAAGACAACCAAACCAAGCAGATAAACTAGTTTGGGTGTAATGCCACCAAATATAAAATAAAAGGTAAAAATAAGGACATCGCATGTATCTGTGACTTTGAAGGTTAAGGGTGCTATACTACTATAGAATGTGCACACTCACATAATTGATGTTGCATACACAACACCGCATGTTATATCTCCTATGGGGAGGACTCCTAGTAAAAGTTCCTTAAGGTTCGAGGATAAGGATAATGGGAAGGGTGATCAAGTTTCCATGAATCTCCATGTGACACATGCTATGATATCTAAGGGAAGTGGTATTCCGATTATACCCAATCTGTTAAGATGCTCTAGAAGTAGACAACATAGTGTCCAAGATAGTAATACAAGGTTAAAAGCCATCAACTGATTCCAAATGCATAAATAAACATAATTAGATCTAGATACCAAGTACAACCTCCTTGAATGTCATTACACAAACAATTTCCATCACACCACCATAATTTTGTGTATGACAATTTGTTGAAAGACTTCATCCTTAATATTGGGAATTAGGGTGTCTCAACATTAGTAATTCCTTGCATTTATTTATTGTAATGTATTTATTTATTGCCTATTGTGTAATTAGGATGCAAATCCTATTTTTTCATCTTGTGGGAGTTGGCACGATGATGTGTCATCCTACATGGAAGGTGACCACATGTAATTTTGTCCTCACATGAGGAGATAGGCATCCCACTTAGTGGTAGAGGTATTTTTCCATGTGTCGGCACTTTGACTAGTGTGTAAGTAAATCTTGACCGAAACGGTTATGACATATTCCTATGACAGAATCTCTGACGCATAAGAGTCGTAAATGGAATGTTCTATGACAAGTGAAGACATGTGTCACAAGGCATCTTGGAAGAAGGTATCTTTGGGCTCCCCAAGGAGGGTTATGACATGTTGTAAGATAATATGCTATTTTTAGTCAGTGTATGACAGATTCTCTTACAGCTATAAGTACTATCAGTATGACGGATTCTATGACGGTCGTAAGATGCATAAGAGCATCTGTCATTGCCCAACTTGGGAATAGGTGACCATATTGGGATGGGGTGATATGACAAGTGTCATAACCATGCTGCAATGTTGGACAAGTGTCCCTAGGTGTGGGTTTTGGGTCATGAGGCCAAGTTGGACGCCCATATCAAGGAAAGTTCATTTTTGCCTTGAAAACTTCTATTTAAGAAGGTGCTTTGAGAGGAGATGTATCATGTGATTGACAGGTATTGTTATGCTGCCAGATTGTCTCCAAATACGAGTGTCGAAGACTCCTGTAAAGACTTACATTGCAAGTGTGTTGTAAACCTTGTTGTTTAGATAATACATTGTGCAGGTTTTGGAGTGTGGGGTTTTTCACCTGTAAGGGTTTTCCCCATGTTATATCTTGTCTCTCTCTTCTTTTGTCTTACATTCTTGTGTTGTGTATTGCTGCAATATCTTTGTTGTTGGGTTAATAACACTATAATTTTAAAGATTAAAAAGAATCTGCACTCATCTCTCCTCATTAGAATAGTGTAGGAAGTGATTTCTGCACACCTAGCTTCCTTTCACTTAAAATATTCTAAAATGACACTTAATTTTAGCGAATTGATTACCAAAGATAATGTAACAAAGTTCAATATCTTATGTACTATGCAATATGGAAATAAGGACCCACCCTTTTCTTTTAATTTGATAAATTTCAACAAAACCTTTATACCTTGTTTTAATATTATGATGTTATAATTAATAATTTATGGAACTAACATTATAGCTTTCTTAGTTAAAAAAAGAATCATAAACTGTTATACATAATGAGTCACAATCACTACAAAATTAACAAAAGAACCTATGTCCCCTAAATGAGTCGCAATCACTATATAATTAACAATATGGCTTACGTCCCCTAAATCCCTAATTTCAAAATTTTAAGCAAGATGCACTAAAATAAAATGAGGGCAATGCATATAAAAAGGATAATAACCCTAGCTCTTTTCAACAAAAAATAGAGCTTAATGGAAGCATCTAGAGCTACTTGTAGGTGATATTGGGTTTGAATTCCCTATGGCATATGGTAGCTTTGAAAGCAAGAGGAGTAGAATGTGATTGAGAGTATTTTGAGAGATTATTGTTATTATTATTTTCTTCTAACTTGCAGGAGTATCTCAAATAGATTGGATATTTTCTAGATGTATATTTTTCCTATGTAGAAATGTTTGTAGTATGTATGTGTATATATATATACTTTTCCCATTTGCAATGGATCTTCCAACAATAATTTCTTTTGAAAGAAATATTTATTTTCTACCTATATGCATGGTGTTGTATTATACAAGGATTGGTCGAGAAGAAGCCTCATATTATAAAAAGGAAATGGGTTGATCTTGTTGGATTTGTGACAACAAAGAAAGAAAGCAAAAATCTTATCTTTCAAAGAAAGATTAAAAATCTTATATTTTGTTTTCAATCTACTTTTTTCCTAAAAAGAGAAAAATCTACTTTTTTCTAAAATTGATGGTGGCAGTTATGTTGAAGATATTATATATCTTTGTAGCCTTCAAAGAAAAATTAAATGCTAATTACAGTTGTGTGAAGATTGTAATTTTTTCCTCTAAACAATAAGAATACTGATACTTTGCCCCGTGGATGTTTGTCTGGCATATTGCTGGAGTTTTACCATGTAAATCCTCTTATTATTTTTTATGTGATCTTTTATTCTATTAAGTTTATTATTCTATTGTTATCTCTAATTTCTTTGTAACTAATTTGTACTGCAATATTATACGATTATGGAGTTTTAAGTTTATCATTAAATCCAAAGATTTTTCAACAAGTGGTATCAAAGATTTTATTTTGTAGCGACTATGTTAGTATATGGTGTTTTGTTCTAAAACATCAAATGGTGAATCTTTTGAATGCAAGGTTCAAGGTGGAGAAATTCAATGGGAAGAATAACTTTAAGTTGTGGAAGCTCAAGATGCGTGATCCATTGGTGCAACGAGGACTGCAAAAGGCATTGGTAGGCAAGTCAAAGAAACCTGTGAATATGACTGATGAGGACTGGGATGATCTAGATACAAGAGCTCTTAGCACAATTTGGTTGTGTTTGTCAGATGATGTTCTTTTCAATATTGTTGGAGAGAAGACAATAGTAGGCTTATGGATTAGAATGGAGAGTTTTTACATGACAAAATCCTTGACAAACCAAATCTACTTGAAGAGGTAGTTGTACAATATACAAATTAAGGAAGGTACCAAAATTGTTGATCATTTAGATTTTTTCAATACTATTATGTGCCAATTAACTAGTATGGATGTAAAAATCAAAGATGAATACAAGGTAGTCACATTATTGTGTTCATTTCCTGAATCCTAGAATCACTTAGTCACTTCCATTAGCTTTAACACAACTGACACCCTTGAATTTGATTTTTTTTGTGGGAACTTTGTTGTCTGAGGAGGTGCGGAGGAAATCTAATACAGAAACCTCCACATAAGAAGCAATGGTGGCTAGAGGTGATCCATAGAAAAGGGGGAAAATTCAAGAGGTACATCAAGATCTAAGTCAAAAGGCAAAAAGGGTAAAGGAAAATGTTGGTACTGCAACAAATCTAGGCATCTCAAGAAATATTTCTGGAAGAGGAAAGAAGATAATGATGACTCCAAAAAGGAAGAAAATTTGGTTGAAATAAGTTTAGGTACAGTTGATCAAGTACTATCTATTTGTAATATCTCACAATTCATGACGAATGGTTATTAGATTATGGTGCTTCATATCACATGTGTCCACATAGGAGTTGGTTTTCTTCTTACCAAACTATTGATGGTAGTGTTGTTCTTATGGGAAACAATTTTTCTTGTAGGACTATTGGGATTGGGAGTATTAAGATTAAAATATTTGATGGTATTGTGAGGACATTGACAAAAGTAGACATGTACCAAAACTAAAAATAATAATTTCCTTGGGAGTTTTGGATTCTGGAAGTTATAAATTTACGTGTTAAGGTGGAGCACTAAAAGTGTCCAAGGGTATTATGGTGTTAATGAAGGCTACAAAGATTGGGAACCTTTACAAGTTACATGGGAGTACTAAAATAATTGAAATAGAGGTGGTATCTAAAAAAGTAAATAAATCTACTCATTTATGGCATCAGTGACTTGGCCATATGAGAAAGAAAGGGCTAAAGGTACTAGTAAACCATAATTTACTTCTAGATTTAAAATCTCTAAATTTGAATTTCTGCAAATTTTATCTTTGGAAGTAATGTAGATAGAAGTTTAAAACAGGTAGTTATACAAGTAAGGGTATCCTAGATTATATTCATTCAAATGTTTGGGGACCATCCCCTACAGTTACATTTGGAGGATCATCATATTTTGTGAAATTTATTGATGATTACTCTAGAAAGGTGCTGGTCTATATTCTTAAAAGGAAAGTCGATCATGTGTTTAGTGTTTTTAAGTAGTTTAGAGATTTGTTTGAAAAGAGTACTGGCAGGTTAATCAAGTGTTCAAGAACAGATAATGGAGGCAAGTTCACATCTTTGGAATTTGAAAATTATTGCAAGGAAACTAGGATTGAAAGGCATAAAACCACAATTTACACTTCTTAGCAAAATGGTGTTGCTAAACGCATGAATATGACTCTTCTAGAGAGAGAAAGGAGCATGCTCAATAATGCCAAGTTGGAGAAAGAGTTGTAGGCAAAAGCAGTCAATGTACAGTATGCTATCTAGTAAATAGATCACCATCAACTTCAATATACTATAAGATTCCTGAAGAGGTATGGACATGTCATTCTTGTGATTACTCAAATCTAAAAATTTTGGTTGTGATGCTATGCTCTTATTTATAGAGATCATCATTCTAAATTGGACCCCAAATTGAAGATGTATATCTTTGTTGGTTATGGTGATGGAGTTAAGGGATATAGATTGTGGGATCCTACTGACCACAAAATAATCATTAGTAGAGATGTAGTATTTGATGAATCTCCTCTCATAAAATCAGACATAGTAGAAGTTGAAATGAAATGGGAACAAGTACCACATTATCACCAAATTCAGTTGGAAACTTAGCCATCTACAGATAAAAAGGAGTAGGAAGAAGCTTATGAAGATGAAGATGAGGATCTAGAAAACATACAAGAAAATGTGGAAATACCACAGCCAACTCTAAGGAGATGTACATGAGTCAGAAATCCTCCTAAAAGGTATTATGATTATAGTTTATCTATTGCACTTTGATTTCTAATGATGGGGAGCCTAGTTGTTATCAAGAAGTGATGGATGATATTGAAAGTGCTAAATAGAAAATAGCAATGAAACAAGAAATGGATTCCTTGGAGAAGAATAAAACACGGGACTTGGTAGAACTCCCAAAGGGTAGAAAAATTGTTGGTTGCAAATAGGTTTACAAACTAAAGAAAGGTGTTGATGATAAAGTTTAAAGGTACAAAGCAAGACTAGTAGAAAAAGGGTATGCTCAAAAGGAAGGTATTGATTTCCATGAAATTTTTTCACCAATTTTTAAGCTTGTTTCTATTCGGGTAGTATTAACACCAGTTGCTTTACTTGATCTAGAGTTAAAGCAACTAGATGATAAAATAACATTTTTACATGGAGATTTGGAAGAAGATATATATATATATATATATATATATATATATATATATATATATATATATATGGAACAACTAGAAGGGTTTGTTGAGGATCACAAAAGAAGATTTGTTTGTATACTCAGGAAGTCATTGTATGGCCTGAAGTGATCGCCCAAGCAATGGTACAAGAAGTTTGATTCCTTCATGGTGAGCCAAAATTTTACAATAAGTAAGTATGACCATTGTGTTTACTTCAAAAGTTTGGAAAATGGTTTAATCATTATCTTAGTATTATATGTTGATGATATGCTTGTAGCAAGCAAAACTATGGTAGAGATTAGCAAGTTAAAGGTTCAATTGGCTAGGATGTTTGATATGAAGAATCTAGGAGAAACAAAACAAATTTTGGGCATGGAGATACACAGAGATGGGGAAAATGGTAAGCTTTGGTTATCACAATAGAAGTATGTAAAGAAGATCCTCATGCGATTCAGTATGAAGAATGTGAAACTGGTAAATATCCCTTCGGCTTCTCATTTTAAGCTTTCTACAAGTCTATGTCATGGTAATAAAGAAGAAAAGGATTATATGTCTCGTGTACCATATATTAGTACATTAGGAAGTTTAATGTATGTGGTGATATGTACAAGACCAGATATTTCACATGTAGTTGGTGTTGTCAATAGATACATGGGAAATCTAGGTAAAGAGCATTGGGCAACAGTGAAATGGATGCTTTTCTATCTCAGAGGTACAAGAGATTATTGTATTACCTATAGTGGTTACAGTGATTTAGTTTTGGATATGTTGATTTAGATATTGCAGGTGATTTGGACAAAAGGAGGTCTACATCAGGTTATGTCTTTACTCTTGCACGAGGACTTGTTTCTTGGATGTCAAAGCTTCAAGGAATAGTTTCTTTGTCCACTAATAAGATATAATATATTGTTGTCTCACATACATGCAAAGAGGCAATTTGGTTAAAGGGTCTTTTGGGTGAGTTTGAAAAAATGTAATATAAAGTGAATGTATTATGTGATAGTCAGAGTGTTATTCATTTGGCTAAAAATTTAGCTTATCATAGTAGGACCAAGCATATTGTAGTTAAATACCATTTTGTAAGACAAGTTATTGATGGAGGTGGAGTAGCTCTTGAGAAGGTCTATATGCAAGAAATTGTGTAGACATGTTTACAAAACCAATACTATTAGAGAAGTTGAGGCAGTGTTTGGCTTCTCTTGGCTTGCAAAAAAGGTGATGAATGGGCATGAAAAAAGTATTAAGTAAATTGTTGTCAAGGTGGAGATTGTTGGATTTATGACAACAAAGAAAGATTAAAAATCTTATCTTTCAAATAAATATTAAAAATCTTATCTTTCAAAGAAAGATTAAATATCTTATCTTTTGTTTTAAATCTACTTTTTTCCTAAAGAGAGAAAAATCTACTTTTTCTAAAATTTACGGTGGCAGTTATGTTGAAGATATTATATATCTTTGCGGCCTTCACAAGAAAATTAAATTGTAATTGCAGTTGTGTGAAGATTGTATTTTATTCCTCTGGACAATAAGAATACCAATACTTTACCCCATGGATGTTTCTCTAGCAAATTGCTGGAGTTTTACCATGTAAATCCTCTTGTTATTTTTTAAGTGATCACTTATTCTATCAAGTTTATTATTCTGTTGTTATCTCTAATTTCTTTGTAACTAATTTGTGTTGCAATATTATATGATTCTAGAGTTTTAAGTTTATCGTTAAATCTAAAGATTTTTCAATAGATCCAAGGAGGGATGTGAGGTATTTAACCCTCAAGGCGATGACCCCTCTACAAGGGCCATGCCCATGGAGACAAGGTTTGACCGTACTACCCTAGAGAAAAAATCATTTTCTTTAAGGTATACAACTAAATGAAATATGTGTAGCTTTATAATGACATTTGTGGAGTAAACCCCTTGCTAGTTTTCTATGTCATTAGGAACCAAAATCATTCACATCTATAAAGAAATGTTGTTGATTTAAAAAGACAAACAACATTGTTAGAATTAGCTCAGTAATGTGAAGTTTATTGTTTGGTGTGATTTTGGAGCCTAGCATTTTGTTGTAAGATTTCTCTATATTGAATCTAATCTACAAACACATTCAACTTCTTAGAGTTTTGTTATTTATGGGAAGAAATTTTTGTTTAATATTAATATTCATGAAAATGTTGTACATTTTTTTACCACCTGTTGCTTGTAGGATGGAATATTTCACCCATGGTAGCAAACATCTCAAGAGCCTAATTAAGTATGATGATGTTTAAGAATGAGAAATATGTGGTTACTTTAGTTTCAATCTTTTGATTGTATGTTATGGAGACTTAATTTTTTCTTTTTAAACTTCAAAATAGTTTCACTCTCAAATACAACATTCATGACTTAAAACAATTCTTTCAAATATATATATATATACTATTAACTTTATTCAAGAATGTAATATATATGTATATATCCCCTCTTTAAATATATACATGTGTTTAACTAAATCAATATATATTCTTTAAATGTCTCCCCACAAGTATTTCAAATCTAAAAAAAATACATTTCTATCTATCTCAACAAACATTTCAAGCGAGAGCAAGTATGCATATATGTTGGAAACATACTGGGAGCTAGAGCAGTTATTGCATGATGGCGCAAAGGACTTGTGGAGCATAAGGTTGACAAGGGAAGAAGATAGAAAGGTGTTACATAAGGGACACACCCCTATATTATGTATACAGACATGTATGTAACAATGTAACTATTGTCACTAAATACACACCCTTGCTTGGGAGAGGAGCTCTCAAGCTATTCAGTGAAAACATTGAAATGTCTCTCAATGTGGGACCTGTAAAAGTGAGACAAATCTCCAGAGAGGGCTGGTTCCCTTGGATTTTAATACCTAAACTAGACTAGTTACTATTGTTTGTTGAGAAAAGAGTGAGGAAAAGACATAACATGAACCTAATCTAGATGGAAAGGTGATGCACCAAATAATATAGGACCTATACTATTGTCTTGACACACACAATATGACCAATGAGCTATCCATGTCATGCACAACTTGGATTTTGACATGTTTTGATGCATAAGTATTTTATAGACAGGAAAATGAGTTTTGAGCATCTTTTAGAAGGAAAGGTTTAATGGTTTTCACAACTAAAACATGCATAAACTCACAACACAACCTATAACCTACATATTTCATGTTTTATATCTACATAAGGTACTAAAAATGAAACTACAAATCAAGGGGGAAACAACTTCACCAAATAATCATACCAATCACTTCCATATTTTACACAAAATGTAGCTTTGAGAAGGCAAAAATGATTATTTTTATTGATCAAAAGGTAACATACAACTATATATGTACCTGAAATCTAACATTCTTCTCTAAGAAATAGAAATTGCATTGTTGTTCTGAGTTATAATCATGGTTTTGAAACTAGAAAAGAACTAAAAAAGTTACAATATCAGTCCCAAAACTGAAAGAACTCCCTCAACAACTAGTATGAACTAACTTAAAATTGATCCAGGGCTTCCTTTTTGAACTCCAATAGATGGAGGGAAAATAGGACATGCTTTGAAAGAGAAGAGGACACTTGTCCTTGAAGAGGTTTGGTCAAACCTTCCTTGCTACTGCTGTAGGAACATGGACCTAATTCTTCTCTTTGGAAGACTCCACTATGCATGAAAAGTGGAGGCAATTGGGATGTGCAACTTGGAAGGTGGAACTGCTCCTTTTTAGGCTCCTAGATGCTTGGGTGCTCTTAAAACTTCCCTTCAATTACCTCAAACTGCTCCCTTGGTCTTAGGTCATGAGCTTCATGTTTGTAGATGTCATTATAAGTCCTTAATGTGTGTCAGAAAGATGCTCCTTGGCTTCTTGATCTTCAAATTGACCTCATAACTCTCAATACCCCCCTTTTTACAATCATAAAATATGTTTTGATGAGCCTTGTTGAGGGCATTTAGCTCATGAGGGCGTAGAAGGATAATTCAATTCCTTTAAGACTTCAAAAATCTCTTATAATTGTTTATTTGAATGCCAACTTCCTTTACGTGCCACCTGTTTGCCCATGCCTAGAATTTGATATAAATACATCCCTGCCTCAAAAGTTTTGAATGTCTTCCTTTATTCCTACATTGTCTTCATTGCATTGTTTCAAGTTTGCAGGGGTATCCTATTCTCTTCATGTCATCATACTATGTTAGAAGGTCTTATGGATTTGCTACTAACTTGATAAACTTCCACAAACCCTTAGAAGACCTCAAGGACTCTATACAGACCTTTCAATATCTTGCACACTTTGTACCTTATCACATTCACTGTCCAGCCTTTTTTTCCTGCTACCCATCTTCATGGATCTTGAGGGTTTCCTCAAGAACACCTGCATACTACTAGAGCCAAATCATAATATATAAAGCTCTTCATATCCATTTGACACACCTAAGATTTGAGAATGTTAAAAGGTTGTATGCTAAAGGTTTGATTGCTCCTTCATGACAGTTGAGATTGCTAGAAGTTTCATGTTTAGTTGGGTCACCATTCACTTTGGATCACCTTGCAATGCGTGGAACATGGTTGTTTAGTTTCAACAACTTTCCATAATTGATATGTACCCTTATAGTCTTTCAAACCCTTCAACACATTTGCATGCACTTTGACCTCAATGTACACCTCATGACAGGCCTTTGCACAGTGGGCGTAGACCCTCTAATATTTGGCAGTCTTCAACCTCATTAATTAACCTTACAATAACAAATAGACCTCAAAAAAATGACTGTCAACCTTTCCAAACAATAGCACAAGCCCTAAAATAACTTGGCAGACCCTCATTGACACTTGCCATGAAAACTTTTCATATCATATTCAACATAAGATAATCATTTGAGTGCACAAAATCATGTGGTTGCATGATCATCTAACCCTTGCTAGCTTCATACTCCTTTGAGTTTTTCTTGCACTTCTTTCAATCTTTGTATAGGTTTGTGTCTTTGACACTGCACTGAATCTTAGACTGCTCCAATGTCTCTTGCTCCTCTTGTCATAGCTCTCTGTCATTTATTTTGGTACCTGTGTATATTGCCCTCACTTGTGCAGGCTCCTTAAAGTAAAGATGGGGTCTAAAACTAAGACATAGACCTTGTAACACTATCCACTATCTAATGTCATTATTTTTCACTACCTAACAGGGTTGTTAGGGTTTCATAAATCAACTGTGGCTTGTTGTTCATGTCTCCCTTATAATGCATGTAAGTGTTGTTCCATTATCCTCAACATGTGCATATTGTGGGTAGGATATTAAATCTCTTATCAGACTTATAGATCCCTTTGAAAACCTCACAAGGATCTCTCTTATAATTATCTTTTAACCACTACCAATTATCATTGCATACCCTCTACCCATTCATCTATAATTCTCATGGTCTACATACACTAACTTCATTAATAGAGGTTCTTTGAACATGTTTTGAATAGATATGATCTCTATGTCTTCATACCTTTTCATTTTGGACTTCATTTAACTATGTTCTTTACACACTATAGTTTAGGTCTGAATAGACCTTGTAGACTTCTTTAGGTCTTGTCCTTTAAGAAAGTCGCCTTCTTGTTGTCTCCATATTGACAATAGATATTTGATGACCTCCATCATAAACACTAGCATTCAAAGCATGCAAATAATGATCAATATAGTTTTCTTTTCATTGAAGTCAGTTTCTTCAAGTGGCGCAGTCTTCTTGCTATTCAACAGACTTTGAGGACTTTTTTAAGGGCTCAATAGACCTCTTCCACGTGACAACAGTCCCCTCACACTGTCACAAAGCTTTACATCTGCTTGAAAAGATCTCTTGTGTCATCAAAAATCCTTTAAGGAGTACATCTTGGTTTGGGTTCTCACTCTTCAGATCTATGAGAATGATTTGGTAATCTATGTATCTCTACTATGTGATTCACCTGATTGATCTTTATCTGTTCTACCGTTTTTGTTGAACTAAAGCTTTGTAGTATTTAAAAATATCTTTAGAGGGTTGTTGGTATGTTGCTAGGGGACATGTTCTCCTAGGTCAACCCTTAGAAAACATTTGTAAAGGATTGAAAACAGCAAGCTTCAATTGTGCAAATCCTCTAGGATGAATATACACATCTAGATTCATTTTAGTGTAACAATGGAAGTGTTCCTTGCATGCTCCTTTGTAAATGTGAATGATACCCAATGTTATCTGATGATGATGATAAGTGCAATTGAATGCCTTTAAATACAAGTGCATAGCATCAAATTGTGGAAATGTATGTTTCGTCAACTTAGGTTGGGAAAATAATTGGTGGCAATCGGCCAAGATTTGATTTAAAATTTCAAGGGTCAAGACTGTAACCACAAGGTCGACCTTGCACCCATGAAAATAATTGGAGACATGAAAAGGTTTAGGTTAAGGTAAAGTAAGTTTGTGTGTGTGTGTGTGGGGGGGGGGGGGGGGGGTGTGTGTCCACTTAAACGCATTCTCACATATTTATTCTCTATTCTATTCATAAATGTGTACATTCCAATATATTTCCCCAAATCATGCATTATATCTATTGGAATGTACACATTTATGAATAGAATAGAGAATAAATATGTAAGAATGAGTTTAACTAGATAAATAAATAGCATGGGGAAGGGACCCAACTTTACATAAATGTGTACATTCCAATATATTTTCCCAAATCATGCATTATATATATTGGAATGTACACATTTATGAATATAATAGAGAATAAATATGTGAGAATGAGTTTAAGTGGATAAATAAATAGCATGGGAGGGGACCCAACCTTACATAAAATTACACAATTTCTTAATATATAAATATATTAAACCATTCTCATAAAATAAGCACAAAAATAAATAAATAAATATACAAATTTCACCATTACATTCCTATACATTTTCATTTGCTTGATTGTTGTTGAATTCAACCATGTATGGAACCCGAAAAAGGAAAAACAGAAAAAAAGGTAGCTCATCACAAATTGTTGCATCTCTCACATGATTGTTTCTACTTGATATTCATGCATGATTTGGGGAAACATATTGGAATGTACACATTTATGAATAGAATAGAGAATAAATGTGCGAAAATGAATTTAAGTGGATAAAAAAATAGAATGGGGAAGGGACCCAACTTTACATAAAAATACACAATTTCTTAATATATAAATATATTAAATCATTCTCATAAAATAAACAAAAGAAAACATAAATATACAAATTTCACCATTACATTCCTATACATTTTCATTTCCTTGATTGTTGTTGAATCCAACCATGTATAAAACTAAAAAAGGAGAAAAAAAAGTAACTCGTCACAAGTTGTTGCATCTATACCATGTATGAAACTCAAAAAAGGAAAAAGGTCATTCAGAAGTTGTTGCATCTATCACATGATTCTTTCGACTTGACGTGCATTCCCATCTCATTGAATTTTATCGATAAACCTTGTATTTAATGTTTTGCGTGTGGGGGAATTCATTCTTCTCTTCTAGCCCGTGATGTTCACGTGTCCCATCCAAAACTTTGGCAGAACCCAATATTCCCCTCGTGTTTGGAATAAATTGTGAAGCCATTTATCAAGTATTTTTTTGCCATGCTTTGACGAAGGATGGAATCCACGCTTAAGAGGTGAAAAGATAGCCTAACAAGTAATTAATTTTCGATGAAGAGTCAGTCGAAATATATAAGCAGATTTTTTTAGTAATATGAAAGGGTAAGTACTTAGTTTCAGTGATAAAAGGGGGGTTTCATATTAGATTTGGTTCTGGGATGTTTTGAGTGATGGACAACTAACATATTTTCTATTTTGGATTGAATCCATGTTATTAATTTTTTATGAAAAAGTGAAATTTATTTGTGTATTAAACCTCTGCATGCAAAGATGGTCTATGAAGTTCTAGTCATCTAAAACATGTTCACCTCACCCCTTTGAATCTAAATCTATAAAATAAATGGTGTTAACAACACCTTTGAGGAGTTTGTTAGGAAAGGAACCTCAACTTTGGTCAAAGCAACCGTACAAGATTTGCTAAGCAGATGTTCATGTAAGTTGATGAAGCAATGATGCACTATGAGGTGCTCAAATGATAATGCTATGATGCTTGAATAAATGATAGATGTCTTGGGATATGTGAAATTGAATTAGGGTTTATATTTTTATACAATGCTCTAGCACACAAATTAACATATTTCACACTCAAGTCAACACGTAATGACTAGTTAAGAGGGAGTCATCTTAGGCTCATGATTAAATTTGAATTTAAGAGTTCTAGGATCATTTCTACGCCCATGAATTTGATTAAAGTAGGTGAATGAATAAAACAAATATTAGGATTGGTGTAATGCCCCAACTTTTACACCAAGACATTAGTGAACAAAACATGGACGAATAATTTTTTGCATTATAATTGTGACATACACATGTCATAACTCACGCGCACACACACTACGATGTCATCAAAAGGAACAACAACACACCCAAAACACAAAGCAAGACCAATAGGTGCATGATGACATGAGGTCAACGGACACCAACACACAAACACTAGCAAAAGACTTCTAAAATCATCATGGCATAACACCAACATGATGGCATATAGAGAAGATAGAATCTTCTCACAACTAACAAGAGAGTACATGACTCTCATCAACACCAATGATAGGCAAGAATGGAAAGAAATAAAGCCCATACAAAGTCCATCCCCAACACATTCAAGCCTTTAAGAAAACACACAAGGATGGATTCACAACACTCAAACAAGCTACGAATGGTTGATCACTAGGGAGATGTGACAACTCAATTGAGTCTCACCAAATACTAACCAAGCACATTCAAGGACACAAGCACAACATAAAAAGGATCACAACTAAAAAGGACAAAAGATAACTCCAAACCAACAAGATAGGCATTCAAGGAAGACCCTAGTGAGCAACTTTCATTTAGAAAACTTTTTCAAAAATGGTCTAGAAGTGCTCATTGTCCCCAAATCATCCTTATTGCTAGTTGAAATCACCTATGTGACCTAGCAAATGACCCATGTTGCTAGTCAAATTGTCCCCATTGCAAACAAGTGATTCAAAAACAACAGAATGTCTTGTTTGGCTCCTAGGACTTCTACAGACCCCAAAAAGGATGCCTAGACAACACAAGAAACCCTCAACAAGCCTACCAACCAAACTAACCTCCAAGACCATGTTTCAACACCATGAAACATGATTAAGAAAAAAACCCAAATAGGTGCATGGCTAGGATAATACGACACTGAAAAGACAAACACAAGACATGGCTTAACTCCCTAGATTTGTGAGCTATAAATGAATGATTTGAAATAGCCAACTATAATGAGTTTAATCCACATTATGACATCCTTAAAAGTCATAAAACATGAATATTAATTTTACCAAAAAAGCACTATTCACATGCAAGCATTCATCTACTCAAAATGTGAGAATGGGACATGTAATCACATGCAACTTCTAAATGAAGAATTGAGAACATAAACATGTTATTATTGATTTCTATACATTCACAACATCTAAAATATGACAAAACATGATTAATCCATCATTTTCCTTCACAAGTACATAATAGGATTTACATACAATCATGATATTTCAACCCAAATTAAGATTTGACTTCTCATTAAATCAATAACATGACATTATTATAAAGTAGAGGCCACATCCCAAACATGGATGGATTTCACTCCAATACAAAGATATTACCACTTTTCCATGCCTTAACAAAAGTTCACCAATAACCATATATTACAACTTTCTCGAATATGACAAATAACAATAAATCAAGATACACCAATTAAGGAGAGATTAGATCCATGCATGCTCTCCAAAACACACCACCACAACCCCATCATGCATTCCAATGGTGATCAACATCCCTGACCATGTGAAACCCTAAGGCCCACCCCTCTATACTAATAAATGAACACCATGGTAGAAAACATAAGCTTAACATACATAATTGGCCTCAAACATGTAACACAATCAAGCATGGTTCAATTTAACAAATTGATACCACACAAAGAGCATAATTTACACAAGAGGGAAAGAAATGGAGGCCTAAGACATGGAGTTTATTTGCCTTGGTCCTCCAAGACATAAAGTAAACTTATGGAGACATGATTATCTCAAGTAGCAGGTCCATAATATCAAATGCATTCCTTTGAACATTTTTATCAGACTAGATAAAATCCTAATAGTTTGGAAAGTAATGTTATCTTACCTACAACATGTACATCAACTCTAGATAAAATTCTAATTTAGTTGAAAGATAATGTCGCATTTAAGTCTTTTCAAGTAGTTAATAATTGAACTCGTATTTTATTAATTTAATGAATTCAATTGTGTCTTAACCCTAGATAAAATTCAATAGAGTTAGAGCAATGGAAAATCAAATTTTCATGCAAGCATGTTTCCCAAGGAGCAAGCAATTTATCCCTATGGTAAAATTCATTACTCCACAAAATAAAAACCATTCACAAGTTCCAAATTTCAAAACTAAATAACAAAAGATTTTCCAAAATTTCTCCAATGTTCAAGTCGCTCCATTAAAGAACTTTTAATTTTCTCAAAATTTTGAAATACAAACAATCTTAATATTCTAAAAATGTCCACTTGTCCCAAATTCACCTAGCAACACAAATATGCAACCATATAAAATTTTAGGGAATTTTGCAAGAGCTTGGGTACAAAATTCATATTTTCTAAATTTCCTAAACTATGAAATAAAAATAAATGAACTTTTAAAACTATCTGGTGCTTTTACAACCATATAAAATCATTACTTTTCCTAAAACTATCAATACAAGATAAGACTCCATTAAAATATTGAACTGGATTTAAGAGGAGACCCAATGCAATCTTTCATTTAATTCACCAAGAGTTCACAACAAGCTTTCTCTTGCAATGAAATTTACAATTAAATATACAACAAAAGAACAATAAAAATACCTCTACAAATCCAATACAAACATAAGTTAAATATTTCTCCTTCAATAAGCAAGCTTTCAAACCCTCTTCAATCCACTTCCAATACTTTCAAAGCAAGTAAGCTTAAGTGAAGGTTTCAATTAATACACTCCCTCTCTTTTTTCTCTCCCAAAACTCATAAGGAAAAGAATGGAATAGAATGAAAACCTTTTTGCATATAAAGAAATACCTAATATCCACTTTCCCTTTTGATCCTTTTCACATTTGACTAACTCACTTTGGGATAGTATCTAATTTCTAACAAATATCAATTTAGTCTAGCCAATTTTCACTTCTTTTTTTACTGTAATGTATTTTCTAGATATCTTTCAACTTAAAATGTAATATTTCCCAGTTACTTTTCCTAGATTAATAAAGAAATTTTTCCTTTATAAATAATTTAAAATCATTCCATTATTCTAAAAATCCCTTTTAACCATTTCACACGCATGCTAACATTTCGCTAAACAATTTTAATTGATTTCACTTATAGCCACTAAAATGCATATAAAAAAATAATGAGCATATGAAAAAATGTAAACATGTTATTGGATTAGCACGATAGGGATCCAAAATTGCACTCAATTCAGATAAGGCTAACTAGTTTAACACATCACATGTCTTGCACTCTGATAGGGTTTAGATGGGTAAACACAATAGAGAAACCATGTGAATGCCTCTGATTAACCACCATTATAATTTTACTTGTACATGCACACTTCAATCACACATAATGTGCGTCTACTCAATATGTAACAATAGCCACAGAGAATGGCAAAATAAACCAATCATCAAATTGACCTCATTTTAATAATTTTATTTCAATTAAATAATTTATCAAAGCAATGATGTAAAATTATGGAATTAATTCATCTAGCATATCATCTTAATGAAAATAATGAAGCTGAATACATCAATGCATGATTTATCATGAATTTAATATGCATGCATATATATACACACATATCAAGTATCCAAAATTAGTATATTGGCATCCATACGTGATAACCAACCAATACAAAACAATATAACATCTCATATAACCATCAATACGTAATTGCAAGATGAAGAGAAAGGCAAAAACGTCTATGGGTGTTATAATTAGTCCCTAGGGATGTGTGTAGATGGAATCAAGTTAGGTTTAGGTAATTTGCTAACTTTCATACAAAAACACACTTGTATACTAGTCATTGCATAAAGGACAACCCAATCAAAGTGATCCCAAAAAGAATGCGAAAAGTGTAGGGTATGTAATTTTAATCATTATATTTTACTCCTACTTTGACTTGCATGTGAACTACTATGAAGTTACACATTAAACTAAAACAAGCAATCAACGTGAAAGTAAATTTTCAAACACTCATAAAAAGGATATGGATAAAGATGATGATCTAGCATATTCTCCTCACAATCGGCACTCCATCTTAAAACCTACAAACATAAAAGGTTCCAATGAATAGTGTCTAACAAATATTGAAATAGACATTAACACAATTGTGTAAAAATATTTTCATTCAAAAAATAAATTAGCATAAATTTGAAATACCATGAATCCATGAAAAATAATGAAGCTAAAACAACATCAAGCCATGGTGGTACAAATCTGTCATTGTAATCATAAATATTAAGAAACATTGGTGACAATACATGCCCCTTCTAATTGGATGCATACAAAGGATGCAAGGAATTGAAGAGGAGAAAAAGATGTGATCATTAAGTACCCAATAAGCATGTAATAAGTGTCATAAGTAACATCATCAGACAAACATGTGATAAGGTAATAAGATATGATTGTAAAAGCATATGTAAAGAGGGGAAGCTAGGTGTCCCCAATGAGAGGCATTAACAAGTAATAAAATCCATGAATATTGGAGAATAAACATGTATGCATAAAAAATATAAGGTTTCATCATGATAAGCAGTGGTAAAGTATAATCATCATAAACATGTGAGCATGGGCATGTGTAAGAAAGAAACATTAAGAGCATAAGAAAAATAGAATAAGATGTGAGAATGATAAGCATATGTTTTATAAGAGAGGCACATGTAAGAATTAAATTGTGTAAGCATCATAAGATGTAACCAATGTGAGTGTATAATCATCATAAGATAAGATAATGTAAGTGTGTACTTAGATATGAGTCAGATCTTAAACCAGAATATCTATAAAGCTAAAATAAAAAGTGCTATTCTTTATATGGAAAATGGGAAGTCACTAGGGTTAGATGGTATGCCAGTAGAATTTTATAAGGCTAACCTGGAATGGATCATAGATGACTTGTTTGACCTATATCAAGAATCTATAAATAAAGGAACTCTTGGGCAAGATATAAACAAAGGATTTATTAAACTATTGCCCAAAGATGGAGATAAATGTAACAAGAAGAATTGGAGGCCAATTACACTATTGAATGTTTCCTATAAAATAATTGTAAAAATCCTTGCTATGAGATTGTCATAAATTCTCCCCCTTATTATAAACCCGACACAAACTGGGTTTATAAAGGGGAGATACATTCTTGGAAACCTTATTACTAGTTGGGAGGCCTTGAGCTAGGCCAAAGACACAGGGAAGAACTCAAGTATTGTTTTGATTGATTTTGAAAAAGCTTATGACAGGATTGAATGCTCTTTTGTTCTAATGATGATGAAAGCTCTTGGTTTTCCTAAGCACTATTGTAGTATAGTTAAAATGTTGTTTCAAGATGCCTCTGTTCAAATGGAAGTTAATGGGTCTCTAACCAACTCCTTCATCATGGGAAGATCAATTAGACAGGGTTTTCCCTTGGCCCCAACCTTATTTGTTATATCATCTAAAGCCCTATTCTATCTTTTGAGAACTGACCTCTTGGAAGGGAATGTTAAAGGTATCCTTCTCCTGAATAATGATTCTCTGCTAAACATGCAATTTGTAGATGATACTACATTATTTCCAATACTTGAAAAGGATAATTTAAGGAATATGGAACAAAGACTTGACATTTTTTATCAGGCTCCTGGAGCAAAAATCTCCTTTTCTAAATCTATTTTATTAAGTTGGAATGATGTTCCTCTTGACTGGTTTATTCCCAATAGATGGAAATGGGGGGATGCTAACAAATAAGTGAGATTTCTAGGCATACCCATTTATTTGAATCCTTCTTTGAAGAAAATGTGGGATTGGATACAGGAAAAGATAGATAAAAAACTGAGAATCTGGAATAATCAATACTTATCCCTAACTGGGAGAATGCAAGTTTGTCAAAAAATTCTATCAGCATACTCCATCTATTATGCCTCAATGTGGCTATCTGCTAGTTATCAGATAAACAATATTCAAAAAAAGATCAGAGATTTTCTTTGGTCAGATGGGAAAGGGAGGAAAAAAAGTCATGTTGTTTCTTGGGACTTGTGTTGTTTGAGTAAAGATAAAGGAGGGTTAGGTCTGAAAGACTTAAAGTTCCAAGGTGTAACCTTGGTTGCAAAATGGATCGTTAAGGCTTTGGTGGGAAATGAGCCTTGGAAAACTCTTTTGAGAAATAACTTATACAATGCAGTACCAAGAAGAGAAAATTATTAGAAAATATTAAATTTGAAATATTGTATTTTAGGTGAATTCAATGTTAAACCCTTCGGATCTGTTATTTTTTCTATTATATGGAAAGCTTGGGAATCTATGAAGCCATACATTGGGAATAAAGAGGTGATTAACACTAATTGTTAAACTTTACAAGGAGACAAATCTATTTGGTGGAACCTAAAATATAAGGACAAGTTTCTTGCTCTATTACAGGGGTGTTCAACAAAGAAGTGGAATAAATTAGGAATATCTAGATTCAAAGATGTCATTAGTAACAGTTCGTTGAAAAGTTAGACTCAAATTCAAATTGAATATTTTGTGTCAAATTCAAATAAAAAACTTATGTTGTACTATGTCAGACTTTTAAGGGAGATTTGACTCAATTATCTGTTGAGGAAGGTGAAAATTTTGATAGAGTAAACTAGGTGGATGTCATAGTTTTTTTTTAAATGAATTCTAAGAAATTGCACAATTTTATTACGGAGTCCCAAGTGGTATTTGAACACATCAACTCTTCTTGGAATGCCAAAATAGATCACAATATTTTGTCTAAATCTTTAAAGTCATTTGGTCTAAGCATCTTGAACCAAAAAATCCTACTTCAAAATGGTTGTTTATCCTTTAAAAACTTGTTGGATTTGGCAATAGATTGTGTTCTTTTTATAAGCAGCTTGAAACTTGTCTGTTCAGAATTAAGGTGTCTCAACCTTTGCAAGTTCCTAATGTTGTATTTATTTATTCTTGCCTACTAAATTGTAATTTTCTATGTAAATTTTGTCCTCATATGAGGAGGTAGGCGTCCCATGTTGACTTAGCATAGTTTTGCCATGTGTCAGCACGTTGTGTTCATGTGTACATGGTGACTTTGTCAGCCGCGGTTTCAATAGTTAGTTTGTTATTAGCTGACATGGAAAAGCTAGCATTGGATAACCGTAAAAGAGGCTTGATAAATAAGTGGCTGGAGAATGTGAAAGGTCATGGGATGCAAATGAGAATCGATGTTGTGTATTCCTGAAAGAGTTTACATTGCAAGTGTGTTGCAATCATCTTTTGATTTGATAATACATTGTGCAGGTTTTAGAGTGTGGGGTTTTTCACCCAAAAGGGTTTTCCCCACGTATATCTTGTGTTGTGAGTCTTGCATTTGCATTTAGAAGTTGTTATTACCTTTTTGTTAATGTGCATCTTAATCTGTAACTGTAAAAGTTTAAATTTGCATAAATCTTTCCTTAGTAGATGAGTGTAGGAAGCGTTTCCGCATACCTTGCTTCCTTTTAGTTAGTATTAGAGCCTAATCACCTTTGGTTCTAGTTGTTGGGTAGAGGGTTTTTGAGCTAATCTTCATTTTAAGTGGGAGTTTGTGCAGAGGATTTTGAAATCTTTGTTGCAGGAAAGAGATGGTGAGCACATCTGGGAGGTTTCAGATAGAGAAGTTTATGGAGGCAACTTTGAGTTGTGGAAATTCAAGATGGAGGACGTATTGGTGGATAGATATTTATGGCTCGCAGTATTCGGAACCATGCCATCAAGCATGAAATAAGAAGAATGGGATCTGATGGATTGAAAGGCTAAGGGTCTAATAAGATTTTGTTTGGCTGATTTAGTGCTCCTGATTATCCATGAAGAGAAGATTGCAAAAGATCTTTGGAAGAAACTTGGAGATGTTTATCAAGATAAATCCCTGGTGAACAAGTTATTCCTGTGAAAGAAACTATATTCTCTAAGGATGGAAGATGGAGGATCTGTCACTGATCACTTGAATACTTTCAATATGCTTGTTGTCCAGTTGACCTATGTTGGTGTGAAGATGGAGGAGGAGGATTGATGTATGAAATAACTATGTTCCTTATCAGATTCATGGGACCACCTTGTTATGGCCACTGGGAGTACCACTACCACCTTCAAGATGGATGAAGTGGCTTCTTCATTATTGTCTGATAAGATGTAGGAAAAATCTTTCAAGTTGGCTAAGGAGACTTTTGTGGTTCATGGTAGATCTAAAGAGAAAGGGAAGAAAAAGGATAAGAAGAAAGAAGAAAAAGGAGGATCCAAATCCCATGGGAGATCCAAGTTTCCTGGAAAGTCCAAGGCTCTATATTGGAACTACGAAAAACATGGTCACTTCTGCAAGGAGTGCAAGGAGGAGGAGAATAAAAAGAAGAACTATGATTTGGATTCTGACAAGTCCTCTCAAGATGATGGAGAAGCGTTTGTCACTGCCTTGGAAACACATGCATCTGAGGATGTATGGCTTATTGACTCTGGTGCATCTTTTCACATGACCTCTCATCAAGGTTGGTTTTCAACGTATAAAGGATATGATGGTGGGAAGGTGTAGTTGGGTGATGACTCTCACCTGAAGATTGTTGGCCATGGAAGAGTCTTGATTCGATTCCTTGATGGAAAAGTGAAGGGGATCAATGGTTTTCAACATATCCTTGGTTTGGTATGGAACCTATTAGATGTAGGTTGAATGATGTGGATGTGCAGGTTGTTTTCTTGAATGGAGGATGTAAGATGACTAGAGGAGCTATGGTGCTAGCTAAGGGTGTTCGAATTGGCACTCTATTTTAGCTTGATGCATGCACGGTACAGTGCAATAGTTCCTCTATTTCAAAGAAGAGAACTTCAGAGTCTTTATCCTCACCATTGGAACCAACAGCAAAGAGGACTATTACATCTACTTCTGATGGTCGTGTTTTCTAGGTACGTAAGGGTGCTCGTTCTATGGAGATGAAACTTCCAATTAACAAGACAATTTTATGGCACCAAAGGCTTGGTCACATTGTTGAAAAGGGTTTGAGGACCCTAAAAAATAAAAACCTTGTTGAGGTTTTGAATTATTGTAATCTTGAGTTTTATTTTTGTGAACAATGCATCTATGGTAAACAAAACCATGTTTAGTTTTATTTCAGTTCTCACAACTATTCTGAGATGTTGGACTTGATTCATTCTGATGTGTTTGTTTCAGTTTATGTTCCTTCAATTTCAAAAGCTATTTTACTTTGTCTCATTCATTGATGATTACAGTATAAGGACATGGGTCTATTTCCTTAGAAGCAAATCTAAAGTCTTTAGTAGATTCAAAGAGTTCAAAGCTCTTGTAGAGAATCAAAAGGATAGAAAGATTAAGTGTTTGAGGACTAATAATGGTGGTGAGTTTTGTTCAGTAGATTTCGAAAAGTTCTATAAAGAACATAGAATTGAGAGGCACAAGACAATTCTGTATACCCCTTAGTAGAGTGGATTTGCAGAGAGGATGAATATAATGTTGATGGAGAGGGCAAGGAATATGCTAAGTGGAGCTAGCCTTGAACAAAAGTTTTGGCCTGAAGCTGTTGCTACCACTTGTTGTCTGGTTAACAGGTCTCCTACATTGACACTTGTTGATAAGACACCTACGGAGGTGTGGTTTGGTAAAAATCCTTTATTGAGACACATTCAAGTATTTGGTTGTGAGGCATATGCACATATGCCTAAGGAGAAGAGGTCTAAGTTGGAGAACAAGATTGTGGAGTGTATCTTCATCGGTTGTGGCATCAATGTGAAAGGTTACAAGCTTTGGGATCCAGTGGCCGAGAGAGTTCTGTATAACAGAAGTATGATCTTTAGAGAGCTCAATCCTTCTTCTATTTTTCTACAACTAGAGAAAGAAGATAAAGAGCATGTGGTTTAGCTTCCTTCCACCCCTGAGAAAGTTGAACCAAAGACATCTGTTGGACCTGATAATGAGGAGAGCTCTAGTAGCTCTAAAAATTTAGAAGAAGATGAAGAACCTTAACCTTAACCTTTGAGGAGGTCCACGCGAATAAGGCAGTAACCTGATAGGTTTGGTTATTCATTGCATGATTCCAGTTGTATTTTTTCTTTGATTTCTAACACTGATGAGCCTAGGACCATAAGCAAGGCTATGGGTATGAGTGATGCAGATTCCTGGAAAGAGGTCATGGAAGAAGAGATGGCTTCCTTGCAAAAAAACAATACTTGGGATCTAGTGCCCTTGCCTAATGGACGAAAACCTGTTGGATGCAAATGGGTGTTCAAGAAGAAATTTGGTTCAAATGGCAATGTTGAGAAGTTTGAGGCAAGTTTGGTCACAAAGGGTTATTCCCAAGTTGAGGGAATAGATTATGGTGAGATTTTCTCTCCCATTTCAAAGTTGACATCTATCAAATTCTTGTTATCACTTGTTGCAACATATGATTTAGATGTTGAACAGATGGATGTGAAGACAACTTTACTTCATGGTGACTTGGAGGAAGAAATCTATGTCATAGCTAGAGAACTACGTGGTAAAAGGTAAAGAAAATCTAGTTTGCAAGTTGAAAGAGTCTTTGTATGGTTTGAAGCAATCTCCTAGGATGTGGTACCAGAAATTTGATGGCTTTATGTTGAGTTTGAGATTTCTAAGATCAAAATCAAATCATTATGTTTACTTTAAGATGGATAATGATCTCATTCTCATTATTGCATTATATGTTGATGATATGTTGTTCATTGGGAATGGTAAGAATTTGATTTCTAATTTGAAGTCTCAGTTGTCAGCATAGTTTGAGATGATAGATTTAGGGGCAACCAGATACATCTTGGGAATGGAAATTAAAAGAGACAGAGCTAACTGAAAACTATGGTTAGGCCAAAGTAAGTATGTGAACACCATGTTGGAAAGATTTGACATGGTAGCTTGTAGACCATTGACTGTTCTTGTTATGATGGAGACAATGTTATTTGTTATAGATTGTTTAAAGTCTCCTTCTGAGATGGAGGATGTGAGCAGAGTTCCTTATACTAGTGCAAGTATGTAAACACCATGTTGGAAAGATTTAGCATGGCAGCTTGTAGACCGTTGACTATTTCTGTTATGATGGGGACAAAGTTATCTATTACACATTGTCCAAAGTCTCCTTCTAAGATGGAGGATGTGAGTAGAGTTCCTTATGCTTTGTGTTGAGTTTGGGATTTCTAATATCAAAATCAAATCATTGTGTTTACTTTAAGATGGATAATGATCATATTCTCATTATTGCATTATATGTTGATGATATGTTCATTGGGAATGATAAGAATTTGATTTCTTATTTGAAGTCTCAACTGTCAACACAATTTGAGATGAAAGATTTAGGAGCAGCCAGATACATCTTGGGAATGGAAATCAGAAGAGGTAGAGCTAACAGAAAATTGTGGTTAGGCCAAAGTAAGTATGTGAACACTGTGTTGGAAAGATTCAGTATGGCAACTTGTAGACCATTGACTATTCTTGTTATGATGGGGACAAAGTTATCTGTTACAGATTGTCCAAAGTCTCCTTCTGAGATGGAGGATGTGAGTAGAGTTCCTTATGCTAGTGTGGTTGGCAGCTTGATGTATGCTATGGTTTTTACAAGACTAGACATTGCCTAAGCAGTGGGATTCCTTAGTCAGTTTATCGCTAATCCTGGATGGGTACATTGGGATGTAGTGAAGAAAGTGTTCAAATATTTGCAGCGTACTTCTGAGTATTCCCTATGTTATCATGGTTATCCTACAGGACCTCGGCATTCACTTTGTATTCGAGGATTTGTAGATTCAGATTGGGCAGGTGACATTGACAGGAGAAGATCCACAAGTGCTTATGTTTTCACTATGTTTTGGGGTGCTATTAGTTGGATGAGTAAGTGGCAACCTATGGTCACTTTGTCCACTACTAAAGCAGAGTACATGGCAGTAACTCATGCTAGTAAAGAAGCCATTTGGCTTAAGAGATTGTGTTATGATGTTGGGTTTGATGCAAGGAAGATTAACATTTGTTGTTTTAAATTTGTATGTTTTCCATGCCACATTTAGTGGATTGTTATTGCATCCTGATTAGGCAAGGAAAAATTAGATATGAATTTATGGTTGTTTTATGTAATTTTGCTTTTGGTTGGAAACATGCAAAAATAGACAAGGTTATGACAAATTTTACCTAGGATTGCCCACCTTGTTTTTATTGCATATTTGGAATGTTGTGCATTTATGATACAATGGGTAGTTGTCAAATTTCCATTTGAGTTTGAAACATGAGACTTAGAAAATGGCTCAAGGTAGTCAAGCTTGCAACAATGGTGAATTTAGGTTTTTATGGTTTTCATGCAATTAGAAAAAAAAAAGTGAAATTCTAATTTTAAACCTTTCCTTTATTAATTTTAATGTGGGATGAGTTGCCTCCCATGTGGGAAATGATGTTTTGCATCTTTTTAGAAAATTTTGTGTTTTTGTCAAATTGGGATTTTGTTACCTCGTAAACCATGCCAAACCCAATTGGCTAAATTGGAGCTTTGGGTGTTTAGGAAGAGGTCTATGGGTAGGAAAAGGAGTGGTTTCCATCATGCACCACGACCCAAAGAGGTCATTGGAATTAGTGAATGGAATTTTTTAATCAAGAATAACATTTAAACATATTAGGTAATAAAATTTAATAATGAGATCATCTACACCAAACTGCATGCCCTGGAGAAGTGTCCGGCTTGCTTGGGTTTGGGTGTAAAGAGCAATATTTGGTGTATTGTCCAGTTGCTATGAGGAGTTTATGCCCTCATTTTTTGCCACGAGATGAGTATTGCCCTCGTATGACACTCCTTGTCCTGACTACCTAGGTCTCTCTTCCTTCTTCTTCTTCCGTCATAGTTTGACTTGATGTTTGATGTTTACCATGTGATTTCATGTGCATTGTGATGTCTGATTCATGCTTGTATGTGTCTACTATGGACTATGATTTATGCCTCGTTCAACGTGCATTGAAGGTGTGATTATTTCCCTTATGCTTGAATCTTGTGATGTCATTCTATTATGCTTTAGCAAGTGTGCCATATGTTAAATCAATGATGGTAGTTCTACCATGTGTTGTTTATATGCATTGTATTGGTAGTTGTGCCATGTGTGTTGTGTGCATTGATTGGCATGTATGCCATATGTTTCTATGTATACCCTAGATTGAGTGAGATGATGCTAGAGGGTTTTCCATGATCACCTTCTTCGTAGCTCAAGGGTTACTTAAAGTTGCATAGATAGCTATTACGCTCGACGATGGCAATATGGTTGGGAGGCGAGCAACATTTCCCCATTGGTCCTTCATGATGATCTTTAGGTATTTGACTATTTCCTTATCTTCTTGTAGGTTGATTATGTTGTGCTTCGTGTCTTATTGCACCTTGGAGAGCGTGTTGGTTTTTGGGTGGTTTATGCACTTGTATATTATCAATATTGATTATTATAACCTTTGTAATGTAGGTCTTTTGAGACCCTTGTAATAAGATGTAATTAATTCTGTGAGTTGATTTATGATGTTGGCTATTACTTATCTATGTTTAGTATGAATCCCTTCAAATATTGTAATTATTAGATATCGTCTTGTATTTTTCCACACCTCATTTTGTGAGGATGTTGGCATATTTTGATAGATTTTACATGTTATAATCTAGCTATGTTAGCATGATTAGACTCATTTATTTGATGTTTATGGATATGTTTGTGTTGGATCGTATTCGACCCACATAGGTGGTGAGGATCCTATCTTTTCTTTTGGCAAGCATCGGCATTGGTGTCGAACATGCGTAGCCTTTTGTATCACTTTTGTCATGTTTTTCCTGTTTAACCCTTTTGTGAAGTTTGTTGTCATAAGGTGCTTGTTTGACCATATGAGTGTATCTATAGTGTCATTTCCATGATGTGATATGCACTCTTGGATTATTCCCTCTTTTTCATTGGGAAGCATTCCTTTGCATGAGTTTGACTAGTGAGCATTCCAGTTGGTTGAGGAATCGTACCCCCTAGTTGGACCATCTCGTGGGTGAGCGTTACACTTGTGTTTGGGATGTCTTGTGTAGTCATGGAATGGACTGAGGTGGATGTCACCCTCATCCTACTCCATGTGTTCGCGAGGGAGCAAGGTCATGGACATGTATCTAATCCTCGTCATGGAGTGAGCTCCACCTCTCGCTTGGTCATTGTGGTGAGTTGACACACGATGGGTGAAGTCTTCCACTTGTGCCACCTTGCTTAGTGTAATGGTGATGTCATTTTAGGTGTTTTTGTTCTTGTTGCAACACCTTGTGTGTGCATGAGTGCAATGAGACATGTAAATGTTGCACTTGCAAACGTGAAAAATTGTTGGTCGATGTTTGTTCAGCTAGTGCTTTGGATGAAAACCTAGGGCATTACACTTGGTATTAGAGCTCATGTTGCAACATTGGGAGCTCTGGGGTGTGTTATGCTCAGCTTGTTCGAGCATGTGTGGGGTCCCTGTGTGTTTACATGTTGTTAGTAGCATGTGCTTTCTTTCGATATGTCTTCCTTGTATGTGTGTATTTGAGTGACCTTTGTAGGGTCATGTTCGTGCTTGTGTGACCACTTTTGATAGTGGAGTTATGGGAACCTTTGTGTGAAAGTAAATACCATGTTCTTGAGTGTGATTGAACCCAATTTACTCTTCTAAGAGTTATGCATTTGTATGTGAAAGAGATGATGTTTTGATCATATGCATGATATGTGAAGAATATTGTTGTGGTAATTCTAGTTTAAATGAACCTTGCATTATGCACCTTGTTATGTGTATGCTTGTTGCAAGAGTAGCATACCCTCATAATGCTTGTCATATTTGTTTATTAATTGCCTATGTATGGTGATTGGAAATGCTTTCTTGAAATGCATATTGCATTATCTTCTTGAGAGCATGTCCATGTGTGTGGATCAATTATGCAATTGTAAGAAAGATACTGTTGCATTGGATTTCTAGAATAGATCATTTGGGTAATGACTTATGTCCCCAAATTGCATTCTTCCCTAGGATTCATGTGGGAAGCTAGGTGTAATTATTGCATTGTGCATTATTTGAAGAGTTAAAGAGAAAAGGGGTTGTGAAAAGGGTCATTTGCATAGTCCTTGTGATGTTTGAGGTGTTAGAATCATGAGTGAAGTAGCAAACCCTGCATCTTGTGTTTCTAAGTTGTGTTTCCTCTATTGTAATGCGTGCATTTAATATACTTGTCATCATGTTGTGGAGAAATTTAGCATCATGTGAATGGAACATTAGGTAAGTGCTTGACCCCCAACCTAATTCTCCCTCATGTTTTGATTTGTGTCGTATGTGAATGTTGCATTAATGCATTATCCATATGCTTGGTGAATCCCTGTATGGTGAGAAATGTTAACCACTCTTGTTGTGAGAGTGATGTGTTTAGATATCTTGGTTTGTGAACCTGATTTTGTCCTAGCTTAATCTTGGTTACTAAATGTTTTCTAGTGTGTGACTTTGTGTGTCATTACATGGTGATTGTGATTCCCTTGAATGGAATGTGACCTTTATTGTTGGGCATCTTGAGTGATGTTTGTTTGGCTAAGTAGAAATGATCTCATGTGTTGACGTGATTGTAGTCTTAGAAGACTTGTTTGCTTAGCGTGTTTGAATGTGTTCTCTTACTTGCCTTGGATTTTACAATCCATGTGTAGTATAGCATTGTACTCCCTCTCTTGTGACTAGAATTAGTCATGTAGTTCATGTAATGTGGAACTTTTGAATTTTGATACTTTATTTATTTGGCTTTGGTGAATTCACTAAACATTGTAAGGGCCAGCATTGAATTTTTATTCTTGTTTATAAATAAGTATAGCCATCAAAATTTGATATTTATTTATCTTGTGACCTTTATGGTCATGTTTGATTTATTGTTGAAATTGAGCTCATTTTATGCCTTATTGGGAATTGATTTTTCTTCCACTTTGGTATTTTATTTATTTATTTATTATTGGTGGCTATGCTTTAATGTTTTAAATTGATGGTCATGTATCATGTTATGTTCTCTATCATGTCCATGTTGGGCCTTTGATGGATTGTATAAGGGAGTAGAATGCGAAGAATATACTAGTTCTTGGTGTGTGTGTGTGTGTTACTAAAACTATGGTAGATTGAATTCCTTGGTTTGTTGTTAGACTCAAGTGAATATTATGTGAAATGTTGAGAAAGTTTTGAAATGGTTTTGTGTTGCTATGGATCACTTGATGTGAATTGAATTATTGTATGAGCTTAAATGTTGATTCTTGATTGTGTCTATGTGAATGAGATATGTAGAGAACTTGTTTGGATTGAATCTTGCTTTTAGTAATTGCATTTGGTTGAATGTTGACTTAGTCCACCAACTATGGTTGTTCTTGCTTGTCTTGTTCCTGATAGTCTTGGGCGTGATGCCATGCTCCTAGTGTTTCAACATTAGTGGAGTGTATGATGTGTCCTTTTGATGTGAGTTCCATCACTACACTTATGTTTTGACATAGTGTAGGGTATGATGGATCCTTATTTAGTGCATGAGCACATATTATTTATATATATGGTATTATAGTTGTCTTATTGCTCTTGTTGAGTTGCCAACCTTGGGAATTTAGATGCTTCAAGAGTTTCTCCTTAGTGTTGTGGAGGTTTCCTAGCATAATGTTGGAAGGGATGCAACTCTTGTATGAAGAGGTTGCTATCATATGTATTCCATTTTATGGATACTTGGTGTTTAGGCCACAAGGAAGCCTTGTGTTGCCTAGTCGATCATGAATTCGTGATCGTGTTGTGTTGTTTGACCTTTTTGGTCTATCTTAGTTAAGAGTTGAAGTGGTGTTGTGAGTAGTCTTACACCTCATTAGTGTGTTGTGGCGGCCTTAGATGTGCTCCTTGTGAGCAACGAGTTGCTAAGCCTTGCTTGATGGAAGTGCTTATGTTGTTAGAAGATGTGATTTAGATTCTTCTCTCTCAGAACTTGTTTGGTTGATCCTAGTTTTGGTGGTGTAGAGCTAGAGTGTTAGAGAAATCCTCTCTTTTAGGAGTGGAACGTGAGGAAGCACCTCATGTAGGGAAACCGTGTCTAGAGTTGATGCATGCTTTTGGTCAGGATGAAGGTGCGGTAGTGGTGCATATAACCTTTTTGAGTTAGCTTTCTCTGATCCTTGAGTTCTTTTTTTGGGGGTAGTGCCTAAGGAAGGATTGTTGAGAGAGTAATCTTTTATTTGCAATTCTCCTTGAGAGTGGATATGGTAGCCTTGTGAGTTTCCTTAGACTTAGTTGAGAGCTTAAGAGGCTACCCCAGCATATTTGTGGTCCTAAATTTTACAGACTTGGCTTTCTTGTGGTCTAATGCACCTTTTGGCTAGAGCCTCTTCTCATTGCAATGGAAGTTAGAGGATGGAGTGGTGTAATCTCAAAGGAGTTGTATGCACGATGGTTGGTTTTGACCTAGTTGGTGTACCTTTGGAGATTTATTTCATTCTTTCGAGACCTCAACCTAGTGATGGTTAGGAGGATTGATCTTTTGAGATTTTTTGTGTTTGTAAAGGATTGTGTACTGAGGGTACTTCATCCTTGTGTTTTTGTAGGCTTCCAGGAGTAAGCCTAATGCTATTGGGGGAGGATGTAATGTCCACCCTTGTTTGTGCCTAGTGTGCTTTCTGATTCATGTGTTGTATATTGTTCTAAGTGTTTATCAATGTATTATGTGATTACTATGCTTTGATTCATTACATCAAACTTGTCGATGAGGTTTATGGTGCCATCTAGGGGTTCTAATGGTGTATTCTGCATGACCATTGAGGTGTTTCTAATGGGATTTTGCTTTTTTATTTGGTTTCCAACTATTCATTATGGGATACATATGTTGTGATTGTGTGTGTTAAATTATTCCAATGCTTAAGCTTCATTGTTTTCACTATACTTGTTATAATTGTGATTGGCGTATTATTCTCGCATTGTGAAATGTTTCCATTTATGCATCATGTTCCTAGATCATGCTATTCGTAGATGATTATTGTGGATGTGATTATTTTATATCATGTGTGATTATACCACGTTGGAGTGGATTATGTTGCTTCAACTATTGTATGTGGAGCAGGTACGCCTTCTGGTTGACTTAAGTGTCTAGGTAATTCCAGGTGTTAACTTATGTGCGAAATGTGGAGAAGGTTGACATGGGACACTAAGCCATCTCACCCTTATCCTTTTGTTGTAGAAACCCGCAATGTGTGATTGAAGTCAGTTGCATGTGTTTCCTTAGAATTTTGCACTTTATTTTAAATCATCTTGAAAAATGTGTTTTCAGATTATTTTAATGATTAATTATCTTAGCAAAAATATCTATTGCATTATATTATGCTAGAGGAATAAATTTAAATGATTTCAAATTATTTTTGAATTTTAATATTTTTTTGTCAAAAAGGTAGAATTGCATTAAATTAGAAAACAAAATTCCTAATATGTCATGTTTGGACTTTTTAGAATGAGATTGAGTTAAAAGGTGATTGCCTATTTGGAATAGTTGCAATAAGTTCATTAGCTAATTTTCTATTACTAAATGTGTTGCATGAAAGGTATTTGGAAGTTGAAATATTGTTAAATCAATTTTAATGTTCCTATGTATTTTATTAAAATATTTAGGTTAGTAAAATGAAATGAATTAGATATATTTTAAATCCAATGTATTAAATGAATATATCTTATTTCATTATTGATTGAAAGAAAATGATTATAAGTGAATTTTATATTCTATTTTAAATTAGGGCTTTTGGGTGTTAAAAGGAAAAAAAGGAGTTATTTTAATTCATTCTTTTCCTTTCCATTTGCTCTCTCCTTTCAAACCCTCTCTTGTTGGAAAGAAGGATTTCTCCATGAATGAAAGAAAGGTTGACTTGCTTGGATTGCTTGGTTGAAATGGAGTGGATTTGAATTGTGGGTGCTTGTGTGTGATCAAAGATTGCTTTCAAAACCCTCTCCTTCTCCTTGGATTGCTTGTAGGAAAGGTATGATTCTTGAATCTTTCCCTTGTTTTAAATTTGTATGCTTTCTTCACTGTCATGCCACATTTAGTGGATTGTTATGGCATCCTGATTAGGCAAGGAAAACTTAGATATGAATTTACGGTTGTTTTATGTAATTTTGTGTTAGGTTCTTGGTTGGAAACATGCAAAAATAGACAGGGTTATGGCAAATTTCACCTAGGATTACCCACCTTGTTTTTATTACATATTTGGAATATTGTGCATTTATGCTACAATGGGTAGTTGTCAGATTTTCTGATGCAGAGGCATCCACACTAAAACCCTGACATACAGCATGGATGTCCGCAACCCTTCATCATCATCATCATATTTCTTGCTAACACTGTCAGCATCATCATATTTCCTCTCGCCGACCGATATCCTCCTGCAGACAAGCCTTCACCCTTTCGCCTGTCAGCAGCATCATCATATTCGACTATCGGCAGCATCATCATATTCGACTATCGGCAAGCGCGAACATCCTCCTGACGTTCACTGTTCATCTCACCGCCAACCTCTACCTTCACTATCTTCAGCATCATGATGTTCAACATCATGTTCATCAGCAGGATATAGAACATCCGGTTCCCTCCATATATCCTGATGATGATACTCTACTTCACGCACCTTTCCTCCGATGCTTACGTCACCCCGATATCCTGATGACGATTATCTTGATGACGATGACGTCACATGCAGCTCCTCAATATCCTGCGGCCCCGATCTACTCTCAGGGTGATCTTCCAAACTCTCACTATCAGCTCGACCTAGCACATACCCATGCTAGGGTTCTCAACATCTCTCGACGGTGATCCTGCACACCTGCATGCGAACAAACAAACTAAATCCTAACCTACTGTACATGGCCATTCCACCGATTCGACGAATCAACCGGTGGAATGGATCAGTGAATCCATGAAACCACCAAAACAGCAAATCGATTTCACAATGGAGATCAAACAAAAATGAACACAAACAGGATCTCTTTATTGATTTCAAAAGATGCAATACAATGTTCAGTCTCTCTCTCTCTGTCTCACTCTGTGCAACCTAGCTCGATGCAATACTGTATCTAAAATCAACCGATCCTCATGCATATATAGGATCTCTGGCGAGTACTACTGACCCGACTCCAAGCGGCTGGGAAATCTCTCCAGGCGGCTGGGAGATCCAACCGGACCTACAGCATGACAACTGTCCTAACAAACTATCTAAAAATAGCAAAGAATGGTCAACATGACCTTATTACATGCATTGGTCTTATCAGACCTTCTTGGAAACATTAACAAGACTCAAACTAACTAACTGCCTCATGGAGGCCAGCTGTCAGGTAGGTGCTCCTGCACCATACTCCCCAACAAAAAAGAACTCATGTCCCATGAGTTTAGTTTGTGGATGTCCTCCACCTTTACACTTTGCCTTTGCAGTGTCTTGACCTGTTCCAGCTTTGTCCTCTGCTGACTCTTGGCTGCTCCAAGACTTCTGAACTGTAACTTGCTTTCCGGCAAGTAAATCCTCATGCCTGTCAATGTAGGCCCTTCTCTCACATACCTTGTGTTTGTCAGGTTGTCTGACCAGAACCTCTGTCTGAACTGCCTCTTGAACTTCTGCAATGTTCAACTCTATCTTTCTGATACCACTATGATGCAGAGGCATCCACACTAAAACCCTGACATACAGCATGGATGTCCACTACAACAAGGCAAACCAATGAGGGTCAAGAAGACACTGGTAAAGGACAGGGACAGTCTGATTTCAGAGGTGGATGGAAAGGTAATAGAGGAAGATTTGGAGGTGGTAGAGGTTCTACTACATTTTCAGGAAAATGTTACACCTGTGGTGAGTTTGGTCATCCATCTTTCAAATGTCCAGAAAGCAAAGGTTCATCATCCAGAAATGATAGAACAAATGACAAGAGAGTACAACTTGTCCAAGAAGAGAAAGTAGAGCAAAGTGTGCAAAGTTCAAACACTTATCAAAGAGATAGGGAGCCTGACAATTATGCATATCCTGAGGAGGGAGAAGCATTGATGCTTAGGAGAATTAGTTTGCAGGCATCAAAGGAGATGATGCAAAGAAGAGCTCTTTTCAAGACCACATGCAAGAGCAAAGGTAAAGTATGTAAGGTTGTCATTGATACTGGTTCAACAGACAACATGGTATCTCAGGAAATGGTGGATAAACTGAATTTGGAAAGGATTCCACATCAGCACCCTTACAAGGCATCTTGGGTGAGTGATAGTCAATCACTTTTTGTCTATGAACAGGCATATGTGGATTTTCAGATTGGAGCATATCATGATAGAGTTTTGTGTGACATTTTGCCCATGGAATGTTGTCACCTATTGTTGGGTAGACCATGGCAATTTGATAGAAGGGTACTGTATGATGGGTATGCTAATACCTACACCATCAAGAAAGATGGGAAGACTATTAAGTTGATGCCATTGCAGGCAGCTGCTGCAACACAGGGGGCAGCCAAAATCATTTTAGTGGGAAAGAAGGAATTAGTGCAGATGCCTATAGGAGCAGGCATAAAGGCAGTTGAGGACACTGCAGGGACAGAAGTTGTTAAGGACAACAGTTTGAAGAGAGTTTCAATTTTGCCTGACAGAGGTCAGCAGCAGGTGCAGAAACAGGTTTGCAAACAGCAACCAGTTGAGAGGAATGACAAGGATGTTGTCATAGTTGGGACTATTGTTTGTCCTATAAAGGTTGAAATAAAGATAGAGTTGAACATTGCAGAAGTTCAAGAGGCAGTTCAGACAGAGGTTCTGGTCAGACAACCTGACAAACACAAGGTATGTGAGAGAAAGGCCTACATTGACAGGCATGAGGATTTACTTGCAGGAAAGCAAGTTACAGTTCAGAAGTCTTGGAGCAGCCAAGAGCCAGCAGAGGATAAAGCTGGAACAGGTCAGAACACTGACATGACAAAGTATAAAGGTGGAGGACTTCCACATACTAAACTCATGGGACATGAGTTCTTTTCTGTTGGGGAGTATGGTGCAGGAGCACCTACCTGACAGCTGGCCTCCATGAGGCAGTTAGTTTGTTTTGAGTCTTGTTAATGTTTTCCAAGAAGGCACATGCAGCTCCTCAATATCCTGCGGCCCCGATCTACTCTCAGGGTGATCTTCCAAACTCTCACTATCAGCTCTACCTAGCACATACCCATGCTAGGGTTCTCAACATCTCTCGACGGCGATCCTGCATACCTGCATGCGAACAAACAAACTAAATCCTAACCTACTGTACATGGCCATTCCACCGATTCGACGAATCAGCTGGTGGAATGGATCAGTGAATCCATGAAACCACCAAAACAGCAAATCGATTTCACAATGGAGATCAAACAGAAATGAACACAAACAGGATCTCTTTATTGATTTCAAAAGATGCAATACAATGTTCAGTCTCTCTCTCTCTGTCTCACTCTGTGCAACCTAGCTCGATGCAATACTGTATCTAAAATCAACCGATCCTCATGCATATATAGGATCTCTGGCGAGTACTACTGACCCGACTCCAAGCGGCTGGGAAATCTCTCCAGGCAGCTGGGAGATCCAACCGGACCTGGGTTGCTCTGATACCACTATGATGCAGAGGCATCCACACTAAAACCCTGACATACAGCATGGATGTCCGCAACCCTTCATCATCATCATCATATTTCTTGCTAACACTGTCAGCATCATCATATTTCCTCTCGCCGACCGATATCCTCCTGCAGACAAGCCTTTGCCCTTTCGCCTATCAGCAGCATCATCATATTCGACTATCGGCAAGCGCGAACATCCTCCTGACGTTCACTGTTCATCTCACCGCCAACCTCTACCTTCACTATCTTCAGCATCATGATGTTCAACATCATGTTCATCAGCAGGATATAGAACATCTGGTTCCCTCCATACATCCTGATGATGATACTCTACTTCACGCACCTTTCCTCCGATGCTTACGTCACCCCGATATCCTGATGACGATTATCCTGATGACGATGACGTCACATGCAGCTCCTCAATATCCTGCAGCCCCGATCTACTCTCAGGGTGATCTTCCAAACTCTCACTATCAGCTCGACCTAGCACATACCCATGCTAGGGTTCTCAACATCTCTCGACGGCGATCCTGCACACCTGCATGCGAACAAACAAACTAAATCCTAACCTACTGTACATGGCCATTCCACCGATTCGACGAATCAACCGGTGGAATGGATCAGTGAATCCATGAAACCACCAAAACAGCAAATCGATTTCACAATGGAGATCAAACAGAAATGAACACAAACAGGATCTCTTTATTGATTTCAAAAGATGCAATACAATGTTCAGTCTCTCTCTCTCTCTGTCTCACTCTGTGCAACCTAGCTCGATGCAATACTGTATCTAAAATCAACCGATCCTCATGCATATATAGGATCTCTGGCGAGTACTACTGACCCGACTCCAAGCGGCTGGGAAATCTCTCCAGGCGGTTGGGAGATCCAACCGGACCTACAGCATAACAACTGTCCTAACAAACTATCTAAAAATAGCAAAGAATGGTCAACATGACCTTATTACATGCATTGGTCTTATCAGACCTTCTTGGAAACATTAACAAGACTCAAACTAACTAACTGCCTCATGGAGGCCAGCTGTCAGGTAGGTGCTCCTGCACCATTTTCATTTGAGTTTGAAACATAAGAGTTAGAAAATGGCTCAAGGTAGCCAAGCTTGCAACAATGGTGAATTTGGGTTTTTATGTTTTTTCATGCAATTAGAAAAAAAATGAAATTCCAATTTTAAACATTTATTAATTTTAATGTGAGATGAGTTGCCTCCCATGGGAAATGACGTTTTGCATCTTTTTAGAAAATGTTGTTTTTTTGTCAAATTGGGATTTTGTTACCTCGTAAATTGTGCCAAGCCCAATTGGCTAAATTGGATCTTTGGGTGTTTAGGAGAGGTCTAGGGGTAGGGAAAGGAGTGGCTTCCATTGTGCACCACAACCCAAAGAGGTCATTGGAATTAGTGAATGGAAATTTTTAATCAAGAATAACATTTAAACACATTGGGTAATAAAATTTAATAATGAGATCATCTACACCAAACTGCATGTCCTGGTGAAGTGTCCGGCTTGCTTGGGTTTGCGTGTAAAGAGCAATCTTTAGTGTATTGTCTGGTTGCTATGAGGAGGTTATGCCCTCATGTTTTGCCACGAGGTGAGTATTGCCCTCGTATGACACTCCTTGTCCTAACTACCTAGGTCTCTCTTTCTTCTTCCACCGTTGGAGTTTGACTTGACATGTGATGTTTACCATGTGCATTGTGATGTTTGCTTCATGCTTGTATGTGTCTATGATGGACTGTAATTTATGCCTTGTTTTGTGTGCATTAAAGGTGTGATTATTTCCCTTATGCTTGAATGTTGTGATGTCATTCTATTATGCTTTGGCAAATGTGCCATATGTTACTTGAATGCAATTAGATGGTAGTTGTACCATGTGTTGTTTATATGCATTGTATTAGTAGTTGTGCCATGTGTGTTGTGTGCATTGATTGGCATGTATGCCATATGTTGCTATGTATACCCTAGATTGACTTAGATGATGCTAGCGGGTTTGTCATGATCACCTTATTTGTAGCTTAGGGGTTGCCTAGAGTTGCGTAGATAGCTATTGCGCTCGACATTAACAATATGGTTGGGAGGCAAGCAACATTTTCCCATTGGTCCTTCATGATGATCTCTAGGTGTTGGATGGTTCCCTTATCTTATTTCAAGTTGATTAATTACATCTTATGTTTATGCACTTGTATATTATCATTATTGATTATTGTAACCTTTGTATTGTAGGTCTTTTCAGACCCTTGTAATAAGATGTAATTAATGCTATAAGTTGATTAATGATGCTGCCTATGATTTATCTATGTTCTGGATGAAGCCCTTTGAATAATGTAATTATTGGATATCATCTTGTATTTTTCCACACCTCGATTTGTGAGGACGTTGGCATGTTTTGATAGATTTTATATGTTAGAATCTAGCTATGTTAAAATGTTTAGACTCATTTATTTGATGTTGTATTTGATGTTTATGGATATGTTTGTGTTGGATCGTATTCATCCCACATAGGTCGTGAGGATCTTATCTTTGATTTTGGCATGTGTCGACGTTGGTGTCGAACATCCGTAGCCTTTTGTATCGCTTTTGTCCTTTTTTTCTTGATCAACCTTTTTGTGAAGTTTTTTGTCGTAAGGTGCTCGTTTGACAACCTAAGTGTATTTATGGTGTCATTTCCATGATGTGATATGCACTCTTGGATTATTCCCTCTTTTTCTTTGGTAAGCGTGCCTTTGCACGAGTTTGACTAGTCACCATTCCAATTGGTTGAGGAATCATACCTCCTAGTTGGACCATCCCATGGGTGAGCATTACCCTTGTGTTTGGGATGTCTTGTGTAGTCATGGAATGGATTGAGGTGGATGTCACCTTCATCCTACTCCATGTGTTCGTGAGGAAGCAAGGTCATGGACGTGTATCTGATCCTCGTCATGGAGTGAGCTCCACCTCTTGCTTGGTCATTGTGGCGAGTTGTCACACAATGGGTGAAGTCTTCCACTTGTGCCACCTTGCTTAGTGTAGTGGTGATGTCATTTTAGGTGTTTTTGTTCTTTTTGCAACACCTTGTGTGTGCGTGAGTTCAATACGATATGTAAATATCTCACTTGTAAACACAAAAATTTGTTGGTTGGTGTTCGTTTAGCTAATGCTTTGGGTGAAAACCCAGGGCATTACACTCTGTGCTACTTTGACTAAGATATCTCTATGGGATTTAATACAAACATTGCCTACATACCATAGAATGCTCCACAAGGCTCTACAAAAGGTAGTTGTTCCACCTTCTGTTAGACCAAATGATGTAGCATCTCTGTTTAGTTGTATGCATGTGACAACATCAGATATTTCATTTCAACCACATGAATTATCTCCCATAGAAGTTCAAAACCAATATGAACCTCTAATGATATTTGTCATTATTAATAATATGAGCGTAAGATGCACTTTGATTGATGGTTGATCGGGTCTTAATGTTTGTGGCATAGGCTTGTTACATAAACTCAATGTTGATACATCTCTCATCAAACTAGATAAACTCAATATTCGTGGCTTTGATAATGCTGGTAAACAATCACTAGGTACAATCACCTTAGATGTTAAGGTTGGAACTGTGATGTTGCCTACCATTATCCATGTCATGCCTAATTCTCTTTCATACATTCTTCTTCTTGGTAGATAGTGGATTCATGCCATGGGGGCAGTCCCGTCTACCCTTCATCATTCAATAAAATTTATTTTCAAAAACATACCTTATACAATTAAAGTTGATTCAACTCAGGAAAATTGCTTGCAAATGGAAATGAGATATCAAACTCCTTTAAAAAGTTTGATCCCTTCTTTAACACTACCCTCCACTGCTAACAATGGTATGGGTCAAGATATTGTCAGTCCTTCGAATGCATTTTTTGGTGATGATTGGGGTTCGTTAGATTTTACACCCTCCTTTACGAGTGAATATAAGGTCTCACCCTCACACCCAAAAATCTTGAAGGTAAATGAAATTTCTTCAAAACAATTTTCTACTCCTTCAAAGTTTAAACTCAAGATTAATGATGATGGAACCTTTAAAATTGATGAAGATCCACCTTCTTCTATAGAAATGGCGGCCATTTGTGATAAAGTATCATCTAATTCTAATACATGTCTTGGTAAGGACAAGGTCTCTTTAGATTTCAACCCCCATGGGATTGTTGAAACAAAGATTGACCCTCCTAACCATGTTCAAATGTGTGATCCATCTACCTCTTCTTTCAACAAAGATAGTCATATGACCTCTCCTCTTCCTTCGGACTTGGAGAAGTGTTATGGATGTGGATTCAAAATTATTTCTAGACAAGGATACAATGGAATGGGTTAGGATGCAAAGAACAAGGAATTAAGGAACTTGTGGAGCCAACATCGCACTTGTCTAAAGTAGGTTTAGGTTTCTGACCTTCTCCTACATTCTCTCCACCATTTTCACAACAATAAGGGTTGCTTCCAACTCCACCTAAATCTTCTTTTCTATCTCAACAAGAGTATATGTTGTTGAGTCTACTCAAAGGCCACATAATCACTTTTCCTCCTCCAACACACAAAATGATTCTACAAAATAATCATTCAATACCTCATTATTGTGCATATCATCGGGCACTTGGCCATTCCACTAAGGAATGTCGAGTCTTAGGTGACAAAATTCAACAACTTTGAACAAGGTACGGCTCTAGAACTCTTCACCATGCTTGATGTAGTCCTTAGAGTAGATTTTCCTCCATCCATTTTATCATAATCAAGTTGGGGGAGGATAAGTTTTTCTAGGCCGACTCGCAAGAGTGGTCCCTCTCTCTCATTTTTTTTTATGCTTGTATGTATTGGTATCCCTGTATCGTGATGTTTTATAGGTTCTCCCTTGGCACCCTTGTTAGCACAAAGGTACAAGGAGTAAGAACATAGTGTGTCATTCCTCTATATGTATCTTCATTCTTCTATATGTCATAGTTTGCAATTTCCTTATCTTCCTTTTGGATGATTTAGCATCCTTTCATGTTGATTCAATTTGTGTACTCTACTTTCATGTGATCTTTCCTTTGTTATCTTCGTAGTTATGATGTTTTATGTATGTGGCACCTTTTCGCAATGCTCATCATCATACCATGACTACATAATCCATTGTGTATCATGCTTGTAAGCATCACCTTGGTTTGTTCATCTTGGGGGCAACCCCTTGTCGTGATGTAGATTTTGAAAACACATATCATTTGGGCATATATTTTAGAAAGCTCTCGTGCCTATTTTATATTTCTTCTTCACTCTACCATAAAGGCAATTGCTCCCTAATGGAGTTAGCAATCACTTTAAGGTGGGGGCATAAATTGTACTATGAGCCTCACTCTCATCTTTCTATCAAAATACTTGTTGATTATCTTTGTTACTCCACTCTCTTGGAAAGGATTATGGTAAGCTTGGAAGAAATATCTTGAGTCTATCTTGTTCTCCCAAGTTGAAGCTCCTTGTATGTTTGGGAGAAGGGTTTTGCCACCAACTAGAGTTCGGTAGTAAGGTTGCTTCATCTTCTTATTCTACAAGGCTTTGTGTAATTTCACTTGCGGGGGGTAGTTTGTGTATTCCCTTGAGTGGAAACACTTTTCTTAATGTGGATTATGTGTATGATATGTTTATACCCTTCTTGTGCTTCTCATTTCTAACTAACCCCTTAGCATTATTCTTATTGCATCTTGGGGAATGATGCATGGTGATTGAGACACCTTTTAGATTGAGGCCTCTTTTGCCATGTTGACTCAAGGTATTCCATTATGTGTTTCTTGTTTTTAATGTATGATGTGTGTATTCTCCTCATATATTCTTATTCTCTATATGTTCTTCACGCCTCACGCATGCCTCACATATATTCTCTCTATGTGTTCCTTATGTATGCTTCTTGAGTGCTTTGCATGTATTCCATGTGTGCTTCATGTGTATTCTATGTATACTTTATGCCTTATGTGTATACTTTGTGTCAAGTGTGTATACTGTGTGTATGATGTGTATACTTTGTGTACGACATCTATGCTTTGCATATTGCATGTATACATTATGATTTCTCAAGTGTATGCCTTGTGTATGCCTTGTCTTATCTCATGTTTTATAAGTGCTTCATATATGAGTGAATTATGTCAGGTGTCCTATGTGTATGCCAATAATCATAGACTCTTAGAATCTTAAACTTGGGGCTTGATTACCCCTCAATTTTGGTGACAGTCTATGGTTTCTATGTTTGTTGTGATTGAAATATGTCTTCTCCTTCTTTTAGTGTGTGTTCAAACGTAAGTTTGTACCCATGCTAAAGTGGGGGCTAAATGTTACATCATAAAATGTGCACACTAGCTTTTTACACCTAGTTTAACACCCAAGTGGACCTAAAATGTTTACACTTGTTAATCAAGACCTGTTTCAACACCTTTTTGAACATTAAATGATTAAATCTTGATCTTGATGATAAATCCTAACAAAATAACAATGAGACCGACCTAAGCACACTTAAAGGGACTTATGCCAAAGTTTTTAGGGCTAAAGGACAAGGGCGTCCAAGCGCCCTAGTCCCTCATTTAGCCTTGACCTAATTTAAAGGTATGTCAATTTAAAACATCTTATGTGGTTCCTCATGTTGGCCCCATTTGGTTTTATTCATCGTTTGTGAGTGGGAATGCATATAAAAGCAAGTTAGTTTATTCATTTGAACATCTCTAAGTTCTCTAAGTAATCTAGGCACACTTGCACTCTCTTCTTCTCTCTCATGCTCTCTACTCTTCTCTAAAGCTCTCCATGGTCGATTATTGTTGCGACACTAACTTATTGCAGGTCTTGTGAATATTTTTCTACTTCTTTGGGCTACACTAACTTATTAAGTCAAGTTGTGATGTTGCATCAAGCATGCCATGGTTCCCATGCTCATGGTGACTTATTTCCTTCATGCTTTGATCTAGCATTCCATTCTACTTCAAGTTTGCCTCTGCCCTCATAGGGCATGCTCTCTTTATCTATCATCATTGCTATTATGGAGTTGGAAACACCATTCACTGAGCTTGACTTAGGCAAGCTCCTAAATAGCACCCAACCATTTTCCTTCTTGTCTGTGTACATGTAGCATCTAGAGGAATTTGTAGAAAACAAGTTAAAAGAGGTAGAAACATAGAAGGTTGAAGACACAGGAAGTTTAACATTTTGCAAAACCCTAATTAGGGTCTAGGGCACCCAAGATCCCTAGTCCTTTGAGCTCCCGAGTCTGGATCCAGGTTCTCCTCTGTCCACTGGTCTCTGTTGTGCTTTTGGATTGTCTATATCTATTTCTGATAGTTTGTTATGCTCTGATCTTGCTCAATTAGGTTTTCATGTTTTACCCTAGTTTGATTGGTTAGATTTGGTTGGTTCTCCTCTATACAACAAAGAAACAAAGCCCCTATAGTTTGGCTCTCATTCTTGGGTAGCAGCGAAGCCTGACTTGTGTTCTAATGTTGGATAGAAGAGGGTTTGACCTAGTTAATCTTGCTAGGCTAAGTCACTCTTTTCTATCTAACACCTTTGTTGAGGCTTCCTCCTTTTAAATATTTAATGTAAAACTTCCTCCCCTTTATGAGGAGTGTGAGACAAGTTACCCAAAATGGGTGATGTCTATTTTTAGGTTTAACATGTAAATCATTTTGATCCCTTGGGTTAACCCTTTTGATCTATGGCTAAGATTGAGCAAGCTATATGTATAGGGTTTCTCCTCTTTCTAGAGATCTTTTTGTTGTCTTTACAATTTTATGTAATGTTTTGCTATTGTAAAAATGGACTAATCACTAGTTTTTAGCTCTTTAGTAATGAAATGTTATTTTAGGATTTTGTTCTCACATCTCATCTTGAAGAGTGTCCTCTAGTCTAGTTTTTGAATGTGTCTCATGTTTTTTTGTTTATGTCCCTAGACGAAATTGAATCATTCTTGTACATTTGAACATCCACTGGTGATAGATTCTAATTGATGTTGTTTTGTGCATTGACAGGTTCACATAATGTAAGTTGAGGTAACCCTACCACAAATATTTGTATGTTTATGGATGAATGTTGGTTATGTTCTAAAGGGAGGGCTAACCGATCTCTTTTTTTTTAACCATATGCTTCTTGTTATCCCTTTTCCTTACAAGCATTAGTTTAGATTTTTAGTCAGTCTTTTCTAGAGGTTGCTCATGTATTTGAAAGTTACGTGTATGGTCAATCATGACTATGTTGTCCCCTATTCTGGCATATCTAGTCCTTTCTAGGCCCTAGGTTATTTGTTTGGAGTAGCCAACAAATCTCTTATATCTCCTATTGAGAGCATTGGTACTTTGTGATGTATTGTAATCTTGTTATTGTGATTAATACATTGAATGTGCTTTAAAGGACACATTTTTTTGGAAAGGGTTTTCAAAGGATATATCTTATGTTATCTCTTAGTTGTTACTCTACCAAAATTTGTATAGATCTATTCTTACTTGCATAATTTATCTCATAGGATTAGTCAGGATCTAATCTAGTTTCCTTTCACTTGGTATCAAAGCTAGAATAGCTTGTTAGATCCATGGGAGGAGACACTATTGTATTAATCCTTGTTTGAATGGGAGTTTTACATAGGGTGATATTATTTTTAGGTACAAAGAATGGATGGCACATTTTGAATGGAGATTGAGAAGTTTAATGGCACTAACTTTAAGCTTTAGAAGCTCAAGATGGAAGACCTTATTTTTATAGAGATCTATGGCCAACAATTTCTAGTCAAAAACACTTTGGCACATTTGTAGAAGATTGGGAAATGATTGATAGAACAACATGAATCTTAGTTCACCTTTGTATTTTTAATCTAGTGATCCTAAATGTATCGGTAGAAAGCTCCATCCCTAACCTCTAGATAGAGTTAGGGAACTTGTATTAGACAAAGTCCCTTGTGAACATTTTTTCCATGGAATAATCTCTATTCATTTAGGTTAAATGATGGATTTTCTATGACATGTCACTTGAATTCCTTCAACATTTTGGTAAACCAATTAGAAACTATGGGTGTGAACACATATCAGGAAGACTAGTGTATCACATTGCAAAGTTATTTGCCAAATCCATGAGGCAACCTAGTTATGGTGAGTAGTGGTATTGTCTCAGATCTAAAGCCTGACAAGGTTATCGATGCCTTATTATTAGAAGAAATGAGGTAGAAAATTTTAGAATCCATCAAAGATGCTTTAGTTATCAAAGGTTGGTCAAAGGAAAAGGGAAAGAACAAAAAAATGAGATAAGAGATCTAAATCCAATGGAATATCTAAATCACCTAGAAAATCAAAGGTGAGATGTTGGAACTATGGAAATAACATCCATATATGTAGGCAATGCAAGGAGAATCTAATGATGGTTCAAACTCGAAAATCTCCAACAATGAATCTAGAGATGTGTTCTTAGCATCTACATTACACATGCATGTGACAATGCATGGATTATGGTGGTTTGTACCTCATGGCTTCTACAAGGAAGTGGTTTATATAGTATAAGAGATAAAGAGGAGGAGAGTCTTCTTAGGAGATAACTCATCTCTTAAGATTATTTTTATGGGAAGGTCAAGCTTGTGTTTAGTGATGAAAGGTCAAAAAACATTTCTGGTGTGTTGCACATTCTTGGTTGGCAAAAAAACTAATATCCATAAGTAGACTAAATTACTTGGATGTGTGTGTTTCATTTAGAAAGGAAGCATGTAAAATGGTCAGAGGAGCCATGGCGTTGACACAGTGGGTTCATGTTGGAACCTAGTTTAGACTCAATGCTGACACACTTATTAAATGTAATAATTATGAGGCTTTTGTTTTAGAGGATCATAATCTTTCTATTGAGAAGACAATCTAGTGGCATGAGCACATGGGCCACATTAGTGAGAAAGGTCTAATTGGAGAACCACGAGCTCCAAGAACCGATTGATAAGCATATTATTCTGTTGACACCCTCTAAGTTGCTTATGATTTGGGTTGGTTTGAAAGAGGTAAAGATGTGCAAGACCAATTAGAATCCAAAAGACAAGGCAGGGTTTGAATCCTCATATAATTTGTTCCTAGTTGTGGGATAAAAAATCCTTGTAATCAATATTATATGATTTAAAATTAGACTAGTTAAGTTAGTGAAATCAACCAACTTAGTCACTTAATTTTCTTATGAACATTTTCCTTGTACTTCACACTCCTAATGACTTAATCTAATAAGAAGCATGATTGAACAAATTTTCAAAAATATATTTTTAGGGTAGAATTGAGACATAGGTGCATTGAGTGATCTAGATACTCATGGAGCCGATGTCATGTAGAATTTTATCATTGGAGATATATTTGACCCTAGTTGAATTCATCTAATAAGTTCAATGATAGTTGCACTCATATTGTGCAGAGAAAGTCAATAGAGATGAGTTTGGTCATGGGTGAAATAGTACCAAACATGAGAAAAATTGAGTGTTTGGGGTTTTCAGAAGTTGGAACATTTCATATTCTTTAGTTTTGTAACATCGTAAAATGTGCACGCCACCATTTTACACTTAGTTTAGCTCCTAGATGGGCCTCAAATATTTGCACTTGTTAATTAGGACCTATTATAACACCTTTTTGAGCATTAAGCATGTAGTTATTGATCCCAATGCACGAAACCTGGAAAAGAATCATAAGGCGGGGCTAAGCATACTTTAAGTGTGGGCTCTTTCGAAGATTATGTGGCTAAAGGACTAGAGTGCCCAAGTGCCCTGGGCCCTCCTTTAGCCCTACCCTAAATTGTGGCCTTGTCAGATTAGGCCTCTTAAATGACTCCCAAGGTCGGCCTCATGTGGTTTAGCTCTCTGAAAATCAACGAGAGTGCATATAACAATAAGTTAAGTCATTCATTTGAACACCTAACTCTCTCTAGCAAATCTTGGCACTCTTGCACTCTCTCTTGTGGATTATTGTTGTGGCACTAACATATTGCATGTCTTGTGAATATCTTTGGGATACACCAACTTCTTGAGTCAAGTTGTGATGTCATCTTCAAGCATGCAAGGGTTTCCATGCTCATGGTGACTTTTGTCCTTCATGCTTTGTTCTAGCATTCCATTCTACTTTAGAATTGCCTTTGCCCTCTATTGATGTTTAAATTTGTAGATAATCACCAACAATGGGAAACCCTAAGAATGTAGGACTTGACTCTTAGGATAACCTCCGGATTTTAAAGAAGTTGGTTCTTCTCTAGGGGTTTGATGTAAAGGGAAGAAAAACAAGATTATAAAGAACCCTTAAACTATAGCTAAGGTGATGTGCCAGATTTATGTTAAGGTCTAGATTAATAGCACAATGATTAACTTGTAAGATTTCTGATAGGCCAAAGAGCATTAAGCATAATTGACTACAACAAAATATGTATATCTGATTCATCAAAGGCATAACACAGAAAGCAAAGAACAAGATTCATAAAGACATCATAATATGCACAGAATACCACTCTCTCTTCATTGATGGTCAAGAGAACAAAGTACATAAGGCAAAAATGCACAAATTTACAATATTTGATCTCTCCTGAGAGGCACCTATTAAGACAAAAATAAATTTCTAATCCAACAGATAAAACTCTCTGATAATTCAAATTTCTATCTATCCATTTCATCTACTAGACTTCACTATTTATAGCACAAAAATGAAGCTCAAAGCTTCTTTGGGGCCGTTAAGATCCTAACCACCTCGCAACCTACAACTTTAGTTAACTATCATGATCTTCTCCTCAACCCACGTGCCAACAATCCTCACAGGATCTTCAACCTTAGTTCCTTCATGTTGTTGCAACTGATTCTGTGCACTCAAAACTTCTCCCGTCTTCTAGTTAAGTCGACCATCATAGCGTTGACCAATAGACGGTCATTCAAACAAAGGTTCCAACAATCAATACCGTCAGGACAAATGACAGCATCTATGAGTCTTAATGAAGCTCAAAAATGGGGTATGTGGCAGCTTCATGCTTAACTCATGAAAACTTCACCAAAACTTCCTCCAAATGCCCGTAATTGTGCCACTTGTCACTCTCCGCAGCCTCTTCAATTTTCAATAGTCTCAGGTCCCACTTTAACGCACAGCAGACTTTTGGCAGCATTTATCACTTAATAAAAAGAGACCCCACCCTGACATCACATGGACACGTGGCAAGCTCCACGACCTCTCCAAAAGGACACATGGCATCTATGCGCTCCTCCAAAAGAACTTAACCAAAATAACATTTCAAATGCCTGCGGTGCTAATACTTGGCATACTCTGCGAAGACTTGGAAACCTTATGAAAGAAACTCAAAACAAACATAGATGCAGACAAGTGGACAGGTCCCGCTTCCTTCTGTTATGGTCATTAGATTGCACATAGTGGGCACACCTGTTGCTCTTCATGAGGACTTCAAAAAACCATCGGTTCCTTGCCCTTTTGGCCTGGTGACCTAACGTCTGAGACATGTGGCGCCTTCACATGTTCTTGGAGGAAACTTTCCTTTGTGAGCCCTCAAATGCCCGTGGTGCTAACACTTGGCATGACCCGCAGCTTCGAGATTATTCATGCACTTTGATTTAGCCCTAACTTATTGAACTGAGTCGATCTAACATATTTTTATAAATATAAAATGTAGAGTTTTTTAAGCTCTACAGTTCTTGGTGACCAAAAAGGGACTCTATGCCTACATAGAGAGAACCCAAAATCTCTGCAAAAATAAGCAACAAAACTAAAATTTTATCCAGCTGGGATCTTCAAAGTTTATGTAAAGCAGCTTGATAATCAGACCATTCTGTATCTATTAGGCATTTCCTTTTCTAAAGGGCCTGGAAAACCAAATCTAGTTCAATGATTTCCTTATGTGAAAAGGTCTACAAACTCTATATCACAACATGCAATTGAAACTCTAACTGAGCCATAGGAAGCAAAACTAACTCTACTTCACCAACACTAGATGAATCACTCAAGGTTTGAAAAATTGTTTGATCATTTTGTTTTACTTGTAGTAGAGCCTTTATCTGATCCTCCATCAACATTGTGTTGTTATCTGGGAATGGTGAGGGAAGTCCTAATTGGACTAGGTTTTCAATATGTCCCTTCATTCCATTGACCCCTTGCTTTAGCAGATTTAACAATGATTTACATTTGGTAGCAGCTTTGTGATAGCTCAAAATTTCATTAACTTTTTTTACTGCTGTCATTCTATCATTTATCCCTACCGCCTGCAAAATCTCATCAGAGGCATTGTAGAACTTTTGAAGTAAAAGCTAAGATTCAGAAACCTTGATAGACACTGAAGATAAAATTTCTTCTACATAAGACTCCACCTTTTCACATAGTTGTTGTGCATTCAAAATAAACTTAAGAGCTGGCTTTAACTGAGACACATCATTTGAGATTCTTTGCCAATAAGAAACGTAAAGCTCCTTTACCATTGCCAACACCCCAGCATTCTGTGACTATTGGGTGAGCTCCAGACTCAATTGCTTCACTTTTTCTTGCTCAGCCAAAAATTGGGTCTACAAAGCAATTCTTTGATCTTTCTCAATCTTAAGGTTCTGTTGCAATTGGGCAACTTCTTTAGTTTTATCATTATGTTTTTTCTCCAAAAGAATATTTTCCTGTTCCAGCATATCCATTGCAATTTTAACCTGGGACAATTCAGACTGCAGTCCAATTACTTTCAACCGTGAAGCTTGAAAAACTTCCTTTGACACTGCGGCCTTAATATCTTTGTTCAATCTATCAATCTCTAGGTCTTTATCTTTGATTTCTTCATGGAGTTGACTCATTGTTGCCTTTGTTTGAGTCAAATCCATCTCCACTTTCTACAATTTCTTAGAGACCTTAAGATAATATGAGGTCACTGCCACTGATGTTTCATTCATTAACTCTACTTTATCTTGCGGCCTGAATTGGGTCAAGTCCATTGCCACAGCACTCATAGTATAGTCTTCTGGCTGCATCTGTTCAAGGGGCTTCACTACATTGGGGCTCATGTGGGCAATGGTTAAAGACTATTGAATAGGATAAAAAAGGGATCTCATCCATGGAACAGTAGGGGCTTTGCCCTCCTTAACTCTTTTCTTTTCTATTCTTGACTCCCTAGCTTTCTTGGCAACCTCAAATTGGCTTTAAAAAGAAGAAGGGGAAGCAATTAGACCGCCTACAAAAGGGAAGCCTTGAGGTAGACCATAAGGAATGGTCATCATCTGCTAACTTGGGTCTTGCAATTGTATGGGCCTCCTAGGCACTGATGGGGAAATAACTGGCAAACTCAATGTTTGGGTAGTGGTAAATGATGTGGAACTAGCTATAGGTGACAAAGATTGTAAAGGTATAGCTGAGGTAGCCAGAGACATGGAAACAGAGGGCATATGGGTAGCCACTCCCAAGGTAGAAGAAGACTGACCAACCAAAAAAGGTAAAGGAAGACTTACCTGAGAAACTGCCATAGTTGCTGGGTTCTACATCTTATCCACAACTTCTTCTTCTTCCTCTTCCCTTTGTAAGACCAATTTTCCCTTCCTCCTAATGAGTGTACCTGCTTGTTCCTCCTTTTTCTCTTCTATCATCACTTGGTGTGGGGAAACCAATGATTCTGAAACTCTATTTTTTTGCAAAATTACCACTTCAAGGGCCCCAAATGTCAAAGTTGTTTGGCCCTCATGAGATGCTTGTGAAACCCTTTGCTACTCAATGTTGTTGAGTGATCGTGGCCACACTGTTAATTTAGGATTTGACACCACTGCCTCTTCTTTTGACTGTTCAGGTCTTTGGATATTACTTGTATCTGGACTAGAGATACATGTCATATGTGCTTCATCCCACAAACTTTCCCATTTCTCATCTGAACCAACCTGTTCAAATCCTTTCTCTGGCTCAAAGATTTCTTACCTATACTTCCACCATGTGGATATCTTGTCTTCACTCCATCCTTTTTTGACCAGAGTTTGCTTCAAACCATGAGTCATCCTCCTTTTTGGATCATAATCTTTGATTGGAGAGTAAAATGTCTCCCATGCTTTCGGCGACTCATTAGGTATGTCACTTCTCTCAACATAAACTTCAGGGGTATCAATTTGTGGTCACCTCCTTTTCTCAAAGAATGGTCAGCTCTCATGAATGAAAGTAGTATAGACCTTGTTAATAACTAGCCAAGAAGCTAAGAACCCATCAAGGTCATACTTCCACTTGTCTTGAACCATTACCAACCCATAATTTGCTATTTTTTTCTATAACAAAGACTTTCATTCTCTCTTTACTACAAAAATGCCACCCTTACTCCAAGGAACATCATACAATGCCTTTTTCCTCTTTTTGGCTCCAAACTCATTGTCAATTATGGATAATCAGCGGGCCAATTCTAGGGCTAAAACCCTAGTTGTCAAAACCTTTGGGAGCATAAAAGACTCTACCCCAAAATCGTGGACTCTAATCATGGTAAAATGTGCCCTGAAAAAGTAATCACAGGGGACCCATTAGTTTATTATAACCCCCCTAACCCTATTAGTCATTTTGTCTTTGATCTCTTCTTTTTCTAATTGCTCAACAAGAGGAGCCACAAAACATTCAGCAAACTCATAGGGATTGGAGGTTTCAGACAAGATGTGGGTCCATGCAGACATAGGAATTACTTTTTGAGGATCAACCTATAGGTCATATAGGTCCAGGTGCATATATTGTAGAAATAGTTGCTAGTTTTGATATAAAATCAAATGAAAAACGAATAAGAATACCTAAAAACGTGTGTAGTTGCAAAATTGGCCAATTGGTCACACATCGAGTGAGCAATGTGCTTCAAGAAATTTAATTTATACTCATTTTGCCATGATACTTTCTTGAGGCAGAAAATGGCCCCAAATTGCCAATCATATACATTGGCATCTTCCTCCTAACCGAAAATGAAATCCAACATCGAGCACGTAACCTACATGTCTGTGGTCAGCAAATGACAAGCAAGGGAAATTGACAACATCTTGACATTGTCCTCATCTAGACGAAGTTCCAAGTTCAAGAAATTTTGCTTGGTTTCCACCTGACGCCAAACATTCTGCATTTTGGGTATGTCATAGAAACTGGCGTTTGGGTCATATGTTAACCCCAACATGTCATGGATGGCCTTTGCATTTATATGAACTTGGACATTTTTGTTTTGAATTGTCCTAGTAGAAGCATCAAAGTTAGTTGCACATAATTGAACTAGCTCAAGGTAAGAATGCACCAATGGGACCATGAACTGGGCTAGATTAGACTCCAAATCCTCATACCAAAAGATTCATTTTTCCCCTATTTTTCCTGGAAGATAAGTCTTGCATGCACCCCTTCTCTTAGGGTCTTTGGATTCTTTGAAATTCTAGGATAAAAAACACCATCCTCAAAGTCTTTGACTTGAGAAGGATCCACGACCTTACCTTTTTTGAGAACTCTGGTTCTTGGAATATTAACCCTGGGCTGTGCTTTAGCTGTGGCATATGGCTTGGTCTTCTTCCATTTTTTAGGCAATTTGAACAACCCCTTTTGCTTGTCACCCTTTGAGGATTGTCCTCCTTCGGCCATCTTTGTAATTTTCTGCTTAGGCTATACTCTTGCTCAAAAAGTTGAAAAGGATCAATTCTTGCAAGAAATTATGTCGCAACAATACAACAATGAGGAATAGATCCCTCCTTTTAAAATGCTCAGCTCCAATTGCAGGAATTAATGAGACCATATTAATGGGGTCATCGTTTCATATTAATGACTTTGAAAAACGTGCCCAAAAGACGATTAGCAAGATCCTTTAAATTTGTAACATATCTCATAATGACCTATCATTAATATGCCATTCTTTGATATCATTGGCCATCATCCTAGATTTATGAGTCTTTATCAATGGTACCATCGAAAAGGACACTTAAAAGATCTTTGGGAGTTTTAGCCATGGACACGTGTTCAAAGAACACTTGTTAAAAGAAGCAGGAAAAACATTTAAAAGAAAACATATAGAAGGGAAACTAAGCTAACTATAATACAGGAAGCCTGATTAGCCTTTATGTGAATTGTTTGAGGAAGATCCCATTAATATGAATCTCCAAGGGCTCTCCTTCCATAGTCTCTAATTCATATGTGTTGTGTTGTTTACAAGTAGTGATCTTAAACGGGTCTATCCATAGTGAATCAAACTTTCCATGATGTCCTGTTTTTGAGCCTCTTTCATCCCACTTTAAGACCCAACAACCAACTTCGAACCCCGGTTTGAAAGCATTTTGATCAAACCAAGTTTCAATAGTCTGTTGTCGGTTCATTAAATACTCATGTGCTAATTCCCTTTTCTCTTGAAGTTCTAGCAATTCCGCAAGCCTCACCTCCATGGGACCATTCTCTTCTATCTCAATTTAGTTGATCAACTGTAAACCTAGAATCTCTATTGACAAGGGCATTACTACACTTTTGCCATAAACTAATTCATAAGGAGAAATTTTAATTACCTTCTTTGGTGTGATTCGATCAGCCCATAAGGCTGCTTTCAAATGCTTATGCCACTCCTTTTGATGCTTTGTTCCCATTCTTTTAATGAGTCTGATCAAGTTCTTATTTGTCGACTCAGCCAAGTCATTCCCTTGTGGATAATAATTTGATGAAGTCTTAAGTAAATGGCATTCCTCAAAGCAAACTCAAATATCTTTGACCCTAAAAATGCCTTAGTAGTATCAGATATGATAGTGCGAGGAGGTCCAAACCTGGTTGTTATTTCTTCAAGAAAGTCCAAGATAACCTTGTCAGTGGCTTCTTTCAATGGAACAACTTAACTCCACCTAGTGAAATAGTCAGTGGTAGTGAGGATGCACTTGTGTCTTGAACTTGAAATTGGGTTAATCATTCCTACAAAATCCAAACCCCACTGAGCAAAAGGTTGCATTCCTTCTTTTACCAACATAAAACTGCAAGTCTGGCATTCCTTAACCATTTTAAGACAATCAGAAAACATTGAGGGTCAATAGTAACTTGCCTGGGTAATCTTAATGGTGGTAGTCTTTGCGGAAAATGTCCTCCTGATGTCCCATGATTTAATTCATGTAGAATTCTATGAGCTTCACCCTTTTCTACACACCTGAGCAATATTCCATCAATATTTCTTTTGAAAAGGACATGATCTATTAAAATGAAATTGGATCCTTGTTGTCTATAGTATCTTTTTTTTTCAGGAGAGAGCAGACTAGGGAGTCAACCAGTCTCCATAAAATGAGTCATGTTGCTAACCCAAGAGTCTAATTCACCTTCTTGTATTTTTAACACAGTCTCTTCCCTTTCATCTACCAATGGAGATTTTGAGTCTTGAGCAATATATTGACAAAGACCCCTACCTCTTATCAGTTTAGTGGGTTTTACCTCTACATCATACTCTAGAATCTTGGTTATCCAATTGGCTCTCTTTTCAATGATTTCTCCTTCCATAATGTAATCTCTGACCCTTGAATGGGATACTAGTATCAAAATCTTATTTCCTATTACCAAGTGTCTAAATTTTTTCAATCCCTTGACTATGGCATATGCTTGCTTTTCAACAAAAATGTACCTAGATTCATATTCCCGCATAGTCCTAGAAAAGAAGGCAATGGGATGTTCTCCTTCCTCTACTTGATCCTTTTGAGTTACGATGACTGATATACTGTACTCTCCCCCATAGACATACATTATAAAGTCTTGGAAAAATCTAGATTACATAGCACTAGGGCAATAGAGATTGCTCTCTTAATATTTGCAAAAGCCTGTCTGCCCTCAACTATCAATTTAAAATTTAGATCCTTCTTTAACATCAAGGTGATGGGTCTAATTAACCTTGCAAAATCAAATATAAATCTACTGACAAAATTAATTTTCCCCAAAAAGGACTGTACTACCTTCTTGTTGATAAGTAAAGACAAATCCATTATTGCTTTAACTCTGTCTAGGTCTATAAAGATTCTATCTTTTGAAACTATGTGCCCTAGTAGTTTCCCTTGAGGTACTCCAAACACACATTTCTTAGGATTCAAAGAAATCCCAAATTCTTGACATCTTTGGAAAATAGCCTCTAAATGATCAAAGTGATCACTAGCCAATTTTGTGAACACAGTTAAATCATCCAAATAGATCAGAATGATCTTATTTATCAACCCATTGAATGCTATGTCCATAGCATGTTGAAAATTTGCCCCAGCATTTGAAAGTCCAAAAGACATCTTAGCATATGCAAAGGTTCCCCACTTAGTGGTGAAAGTGTTCTTGTACTAGTCTTCATTTGCCAACTAGATTTGATTGTAACCTAAAAAACCATCCAGTAGAGAAAACTTTTCAGCACCGACCACAGTCTCTAAATCTGCTCCATTGAAGGCAGTGGATAGTGATCCTTTAATGAGGCTTTATTCAGGTCTCTAAAGTCTACACAGAGCCTGATTTCTCCATTTTTCTTCCTCACAGGCACTAAATTGGACACCCATGTTGAGTGTTTGATTGGGAAAATTATCTTAGATTCTAATAGCTTCTGGAGTTCCTCTACCATGAGAGACTCAATCTTTGGATTTACTGGTCTCTGTTTCTAATGCATAGGTTTTGATCCTTCAGTGAGTTCAATAGTATGCTGGACTATATCTCTATTATAACCCTGAAGATCTTCATAGGTCCATGCGATTACCTTGTCATATTTATTACATAGAGATCTTAGTCTATCTCTTTCTTCCTGAGTAGTGACATTGCCTACCTTCAACTTTCTTCCATTGCTGACCTCAATCTCTGAGTAATCATCTTTGTTTGCCACAAACTTCCTCTTGTCTAAGCTTGCATCATCAAGATCAAAAAGATTCTCCAGAGTTATTGATCCTCTCATAAGCTTATTCAATTTTAACTGCATTATCTGGTCACCATATGCTTCTTCAATTTTAGGCTGTAATTGATCTGCAAATTCCCCAAACTGTTGGAATAAAAGGCTCTGAAGGTCACTATCAAAAACTTACCAATTATCTCCATTATCAGGGATGGCAGGGCGGATGATGACCTTGACTATTTGTTCATTGACCAAGAGGTCTTTAGTTGGGTCAAACTGAAATCCAATCTGGGCCATCATGTCTACTTCAGTATTCTAGGATCTTGGTATAACTTGTATATTGAAGGCCAAAATCTTCAATTAGGTCCCATATTTGATGACGATATGACCTCATTCTCACATTTTTGTAACAATTGTCTCCTTTATCTGTTTTACTACCAACTCTGAATCACCCAAGACCCTTAGGTTCTTTATCCCTTTCTTTTTGGCAAGAATCAGGCCATGTACTAGGGATTCATATTCAGCTTCATTATTAGTGCAGGAAAAATGGAAGCGCAGAGCTCTAAGAACCTTTTCCCCTTTCAATGAAGTAAGGTAAATGCCTGCTCCAGCACCATTCTTACTTCTAGCTCCATCAAAATTTAGTGTCCAAATTTTAGAGTCTTCATCATGTTCCTCTTCTTCCTTCTTTGGTTGACTCATCACCTCGGGTATTTCTTGGTCTTCATAAAAAATAACATATGTCCCCAAGCCAGTAGAGTCATAATTTCCAAAAGGATCACACTGCATCATACATGATATGTAATTACTATCTTCTTCCTTCTCATCCTCTGTTGTCCATTCTCCTATTTCTTCCACCAAGACTCCTGATAGGATCCAAACATATAATAATGGAAATAACACAATGTAGAAGATAGATCTTACACAACAGAAGAGATGTTTGTGGGCCAATATGCCCTAATATCCAATATATGCAGAAATAGAATAAACCCTTGAGGTAGGGTAACACCATACAACATGTTGGTTTTTTCCCAGACTGGATGCTTGTTCCCAGTATCCCTACAAGGTAGCCATCAGTGATCAACAGGATTTCTGGGCCAGGGGCCAACAGTATAGGAGATAGACTCTATTTTTATCTCCTCTTCTTCTTTAGGCTCTGTGAAACCTAGGGGGTATTCCCTATTCAACATCCATAAAATGTATCTATGGATGGTGGGATGTTGACATAAAGCAAATAAATCCTCTATTATGCAGACCAAAACTGTCAGATAAGTGCAAAGGGGCTAGCTTTGGGCCTATATTCAGTTGTAGACAGAGGATTTCAGATCCTAAAACTATCTCTAAGGTCCTAATAGTTTGGTTTTGAAGTTTTAGTTTGATTTTTGTGTATGGATGCAAAACTAGGACTTTGGGTTACAACAGAGATAGCAGACCAGATCGATGCCTATCCAAGGCTCGGAGTCAGTAGACATATATATGTGAATGTTCATCACAGACTTAAAACAACAATCAGATTTCAAGGGGTTTTTTTATATGTCCGCCTTACAGACAATACCCAAGAAAGAGTATTAGGTTATTTCTGCTTACAAATATCCCTACTGCAATGTATTCTTCTCAACACTCAATCCAAAACATTCAATCTACTCCTTGAGCGGAGGTAAGAGACTAAGCATTCAATATAGAAAATCTATATTCTAGAATCTACAACACCCCTTAGATGTTCAGAGTCAGAAGAAAAACACATTCAGTCTGGAGACAAATAACAAAATACATGCAATGAAGCATTTCTCATTTAAATCAACATGAAATTGATAATTCTGTGCATAATACATACAACATACAACTCATAAACTCACAAAGACACTTGAAATAGAGTCACCAAAAAGTTGTATTCCTACTGCAGCACCCAGAATTTTCTACTCTTCAACAACCACCATGGGTAAAACAGCTTGGTCCTTATATCAAGATTGTGTACCCAGCAAAATTAATTACACGACAGGGTCAAAATTCTGCCAGATACATGCATTAGAAGATGGCACTCCAAAATAGTTAATGCAGCAGGAGAAACAGGGAGAAGAGGCAGGTAAAATCAGGATCTGGGCTGCCGCTGGAAGACCCTCCGCCATAAACCAAGTACTTGGCCATCTGACCATCGGCCCATGCCTCTGCATATCGCCATTAATGGCTCAACTATCCATAGCCTCCTTGGAAATTTGTCGCAGCGCACCCATGGAACTTTCCCGCTCAAAATATGCCTGAGGATGCAAGGAAAACCAACCCCACAACTTTGAAACCTGGCCGTCGATTCCTCTCATTGCCAAGATCTGCAGCCTCGAGGTGCTACGAAAAGTTGACAACCAATGAGAATGTGCCATGCAGGCACCCTTGTTATTGTTGACTTTTCAAACTATGTGAAATCAAAAGTCCCACATTTACCCCACAGGGACCTTTCGATCATTTTATATATCACACTGCATGTAAATAAATTGTCATGCATTTTACCCTACGTGACCTGTGACCTAACTACTGGCGGTTACCACTTCATCTCTTGCCTCCGTCGGTGTGACTTACACCATCAGAGTGACCAAAGATACTCCTGCCGACCGCATCGATCACGCTGATGCCTATCCTTCGCTTGGTCTTCAGCCAGACCCAAATTATCGGCGCACTCCAAATTTCTCATACCGATATGCCATGTTACGCTGATGACCACACCTGTCGACATGACTGGAACCATCGGAGTATCCTCTGCCTATCTGCCCGATACACTTCATCACGCCGATGACCACACAGCCTTGAAAACTTCAAACCATTCGTCGTCGGCTAGACTAGCCTCATTGGATTAACCTCCATCGGTCAGGCTGATGCCATACATCACACCGATGGCATCTTTCCATCGGTAAGACCCAAGCACATTGGTGAATCTCAAAATTCTTTCACTGATATAACCCGTCACACCGATGGACAAATAAAATTCCTAAGGTTTGAAATGAAAAGTGTCTATTGATTCATATTTTGAAACCTTAACTACAAATGGGGCATCACCACATTGCATGAGAACTGGTTAACTTTCGAATACTCCAGCCTGCGAACATCCAAAGCTTAAAACCCTAAACATAAATAAGTACCAACACAAGCTCCGATTGGGGACGTGCAAGCATATGGCTGCAGCGAGAACCAGATCTCCTCCGGGCAAACCAAGCAAAACCTAGAACACAAAAGAGCACTGACTATACAGAGTATTTACAAGCAATATACACATACTTTACAATTGTGCACAGAGGCTAATTATTTATGCAAAATAAAACTTGAGGAATTGACCGTGCACAGGCAATTCCAGCACTTCACCATCTAGGGCGTGGAGGAAGTAAGAATTTTCCCCATAAGTATTACAAACCTGATATGGGCCCATCCACAAGGGCTCAAACTTTCCATGTTTGCCCTTGTCCTGACTCCTTGCATTCCAAATAAGGACCAGATCATTGATTTGAAAATTCCTTTCTGTAGTCCTTTTATCAAATAGATATTTCACATTTTGTTGTTTCTTTATGTTTGTCTGGTAAGCTTCTCTTCTGACCTCATCCAGTGCAACCAGCTGGTTTATTCTCTCTATCATGGAGTCTTCGATTTCTTCATCATTTTCATGGATGAACCCATAGATTGGCAAGAGGTTGTTCACAGGCAGTCTAGCTGATGCACCATATACCAATTCAAAAGGGGACCTTCCAGTTGCTCCTTTCACTGTCACCCTATCAGCCCATAATGCCAACTTTAGCTTTGAATCCCAGGCTCTCTTGTTTTTGTCTACCATCCTTTTGATGATTTTCATGAGGCTCTTGTTACTTGACTCTGCTTGACCGTTTCCTTGTGGGTGGTATGGTGATGCATATGACAAGTTAATTCCATATTTGTTGCAAAAATCAACAAATTCACCTGATCTGAAGCACATTACATTATCTGTGACCAACTTGACTAGTACTCCAAACCTGATATTAATATTTTCTAGTATGAAATCCATCACCACCTTACTTGTAGCTCTCTTGGTCGGAATAGCCTCAATCCATTTAGTGAAGTAATCAATTGCTACCAAAATCCAACTGTGCCCCCCACTTGATTTCTCTGCAATTTCCCCTATGAAGTCAATTCCCCATTGCTGAAATGGAGCCTCCACAGTTACAGTTCTTAGGGGCAACACACCTTCATATCTTAACCTTCTTGAGAACCTTTGGCAAGGATCACACTTTCTTACCAACTTTTGTGCATCTGAGAAAAGAGTTGGCCACCAATATCCTGCCCTCAAAATTTTGTGAGCTGTTGTTTGAGTAGTATAGTGTCCACCACACACTCCTTTATGCATGTCATTTAAAATATTCTTGGCCTCACCTTCATCCACACATCTAAGTAATACACCATCAGGATTCTTCCAGAATAGTTCTCCTTGAACAACAATGTATTTGATTGCATGTAGCTTCAAGGTCCTTTTCTGATTATCACTGAAATGGGAAGGACAATTCAAATTCTACAAGTAATATACAATATCCTCATACCACTTAGATTTTGATATATTAACAACTTCATTTTGGACTATATTTACTTGGCATGCTTTCAAATTTGGTTGTGCCATCATTTTAGCTAACCCTTCTCCCCTTACCAGCTCTGTGATCTGTATCTCTATATTGAATTATTGTAGTTTATTTATCTACCTGTACCTTCTTCCTGTTACCTCTTGCTGAGTAAAAATGTCCTTGACCACTGCATGGGGCACATATGCAACTATCTGGGATCCTACCAGATATGGCCTAAAGCTTTTGACTGCTCTGACTAGTGCATATGCTTGCTTTACCATAATGTCATACTTTAACTCAGCAGCCTGCAAGGACATACTAAAGAAAGCAATGGGCTGCTCAAAACCATCATCATTTTTCTGAAGTAAACATGCAGCAACAGTGTGGAAAGAAGCAAATGAAAACAATTGAAATGGCTTAGAAAAATCAAGAGACTTTGGCACAGGAGCCATCTTTATTGCTTCCTTGATGTCCTGGAATGATCTGCTTGCTTCACCTTCCCAACTGACAGTCTCACCCTTCTTCAGCATTTTAGAAATGTTCCTTGTGGTTTCTGCAAAGTTGGGAACAAATCTTCTAACAAAATTTATTTTTCCAAAGAAGGACTGGATTCCTTTTACTATTTTTGGCATCTGGATCTTATCAATTGTAGCAACCCTTTCAGGATCTATCCTTATTCCATCTTTGGAAACAATGTGCCCCAGGATCCTTCCTTCAACTACCCCAAAAGCACACTTCCTTGGATTTAGAGAAATACCATATTCAAGTGCTCCAATGAAAATCTGTTCTAAGTGCATACAATGCTGCTCTTCCTTCTTTGAATAGGCAGTCAAATCATCCTGATAAACAGCCAAGATTGAATCAATCAACCCTGCAAAAGTAATGTCCATTGCTCTTTGAAATGTAGCACCTGCATTTGTCAGTCCAAATGGCATTCTCACATATACATAAGTTCCCCATGGAGTGGTAAAGGCAATCTTGTATTGTTCTGATTCCTTTACCTTCCCCTGATTGTATCCTGAGAATCCATCCATCATGGATAGGAGTTCACAACCAGTCACCTTCTGTAACATGACCTCCATATTTGGCAGTGGATAATTGTCTTTCAAAGAAGACACTTTCAGATTTCTAAAGTCAACACAAAGTCTTATGTCACCATTCTTTTTCCTAACTGGGACAAGGTTAGACACCCAAGTTGAATGTCTGATTGGCACAATTATCCTAGCCTCCCTCAGCTTCTTGAGTTCTTCCTGCATTTTTGGAGCCAAGGTGGGATTAATAGGCCTTTGCTTTTGTCTAAATGGCTTAGCTCTAGGCTTCAATGGGATTTCATGCTGAAATAAGTCTTCTCTATAAGCTTTGAGGTCTTCATATGACCATGCAAAAACATGCTTATATTTTTTCAGTAGTGCAATCAGCATGCTCCTGATGTGTGGTTTGAGCTGTCTGCCAATGTATACCTTCTTGGGGGCCCGAGATGTCCCCAAATTTATCTCCTCTAAGTCATCTTTGTTTGTGGGAGATGTCTTTGTGACCAATTTGTCTCTATTGTCAAAAGCTCTTTCTAAAGCTACCAACCCTCTAGGGATTTTGTTAGTCTTCAGCTGAATTACTTCTTTCCCCAAAAGAGTTTCTTTTCCTTCTACAATTTCTACAAAATTTTGAAAATCAATTTCTTGGTTCTCATATTCAACTATGCAGTGCAAAAATTTTAACAAGTCCTTGTCATCATCAAACACTTGCCAACTGCATATGTTCTCTGGTACTGCAGGTCTAATTTTAACTTCAACATTTGTAACATCTGATAGAGTGATATCATCTGGCCTTAATGCTACATTGGCTAAGAAATCAGCCATGACATTTTTTGATCTCTCTACCCAGCCTATTGAAAATGCATCATATAATTCAATTGTATCCCAGACAACATGCTTATATTGTTTTAACCTTTTATTCCTTGAGGCATATCTATCTCTAACTTGGGATACAATTAACTCAGAATCCCCAAATACTCTCAGCATCTTAATTCCATGTTTGAGAGCCATATCTAAACCTAAGAGTAAGGCTTCATACTCTGCAATGTTGTTTGTACAAGCAAATCTTAGCAAGAAAGAGAATTTTAGGAGCCTACCAGTTGGAGACAGGAACACAACTCTAGCACCAAAGCCTTCCTTCGAACAAGCTCCATCAAAATACATGGTCCACAGACCTTGTTGGTCAAACTTTTGAATGCAAGTTTCTCCCCCTTTATCTCCTTGGTCACTTGAGACAATTCTAAAATTTTCACAGTCAGTGTCAACAAAACAGATGTGCTCCTCAGACCCTTGATCCTCAACATTTTCTGATGATCTTTCCTCTCTGATCAGTTTAACATCCCTGCCATTCATGGGGATCATAGCATGTGACAGATCCAATTGCATACTCCCTCCAATCAATGTTGCCCATCTTCTTGACAACAGCATACCATATTGCGGCTTTATGTCAACCACTGTTATGTTCATTTTATATGTCTTCTCTGGATACGCCGCTAACCTGAAATCTACATCTTTCATGATTCCAATAACAGGTACCTCTCTAGCATCCATAGCATAGCATTTTCCACATGCCTTGTCTATTTTCAACCCAACTTGTTGCATGATAGCCAGAGGCATGATATTAGTTGATGCCCCTGAGTCAAGCATACAATTTTTTATCACTTTCCCATTGATAACAAGGGAAACATAAAATGGTTCCACTTGTGATGGGCATTTTGTCATGGTCACCCCCATATATACTTTAGGGACTTCATCTTCATGAGTGCACATGACCTGCCTCTTACCTTGAACCTCAACATTTTGCTTGGCTTGACACGGTACTCCTGAAATTAAGGACACTGCCTTATCTCTGAACTCTTCCACCTTCATGAGTTCCATCAATGGTACAGAGACTTTTACCTGGGATAATACCTAAGCTATGTCAAATGGAGCATAACTTTGTATAGCAGTTGTAACCTGCTCCACCATTTTACCTCTATCCTGAGATAATCCAGCTTTAATTTTTATAGCTTCTTGACTGTCATTGTTGATCTAAGAATTTTTGTTTTGATCCTTAATATGGGGAATTCTGTTTTCTGGTCCTTAAGGATCATAACCTATCTTTTGCTTAAAGTTTTGCCTATTATTACTCCATTGTTTCTTTTGTGGTTCAGTTCCTTTATGACCATGCACTGGCTGGTTCACCAAAGTATTCTCTGGTTGGTGTGAGTTGCTTACTTGGGCCTTGCCCCTGAGATTGTAATTGCTTTTGACTTGAGCTATTGCTGCAGCTGTGAAGGCTCTAATTTCTTCATCAGAAGGCCTCTGCAGGTTATTTAAGTAATTGTATGAATCCTAAGCATAAGCGTAGCTATCCTCTTCATCTTCATCATATGGGAACTGTTGGCAGACCTGAATGTCGTTATCTGCACTTGCATCAGCATCATGAAAAAAGTATCCTCTGTTTGTAGATAGCATATTGACATTATCATCTTTTATGCAATGAGACTCACTGCACTCATCACAGGCAACAGCATTATTGTATAAAGACTGAGCAATGAGGCATTGTGACTGTGAGTGTGGCATCTGACAGATTATGCACCATGGAGTATCATCAGCAATATTTACAGCTTTCTTCAAAGGATCAGGAGTTTCCTTGACATGTTGAGCTCTTTGGTTAGGGTTGCTACTTGGAAAAACTGGTTTACCATTATGCCAATTTGTGTGATAGGACATATCGTGTAGTGATGGTCTTTTCTCCTGCCTCTGGTAAACCTGCCTGTCAGGACCTATCCCCTTTTCATTTCTAGCAAGTCTGTAACTTAAGTCCTTTACAACATTTGTCAATTTATCTATTTTGTCTTCAGGGGCAGATGTGTTACCTTGACTATTCTGAGATTTAGTGTTTGGATTTTGCAAAATTTTTACATCGTCTCTTCTGTTTGTCTTACCAGATGCTTTTCTATTATTTTTAATATTTGTTGCAATTTTGAAGGCATCTCTGAGGCTAGCGGGACTCTTATCTCTCAGTCCGTAAGCTGTCTTGGCATCAAAAGCATTTATATACAACACTATGCACATAGGTTCATTAGGCCTCAAATCTTGTGGCAATTTGTTCAATACCTTCATGAATCTAGCATTGAAATCAGCAACCTGTTCATTTGATCCTTTGGTAATGCCAGTAAATTCATTAATGAAGAAACTAGGATCAATTTTGTCACCATACTGTTCTTTGAATGTTCTTTTGAAATCCTCCCATGATGAAATGCTTCTGTCAGGTTGGCCTTTGTACCATTCCTTGGCTTCATCAACTAAGGATTGCATAAATGATTTCATGAAAACATCCTCATGCTCAACCCCGAAGTTGTCCATGATATTCTGAAAAGCTTTTAAATGGTCTTCACCTGACACAGTATTGTTTCCTAAAAATTTAGGCACTTGCAGCCTCACATGTTTGTCAATAGGGTTTGGGTAACCCGGAATGCCATAAAAAACAAGCTGTCTGAATCTGTCTAGCTACATGGGTTGTCTACCAAATTGGTTAGCATTGGCATTTCTATTTGCATTCTAATTTCTTACGTTATTTGCTAGTATTCTAGCATTATTTGCATTCTGTCTTTGATCATTATGCTGACACTGGACCTTAATTCTGTGCTGATTTCTTTGCACATTTGTGTTTTCAAGGTTAGGAACTGAATCATTTTGAGCAAATCTCAGAGCTTGCACTTTCTGTTTCATATCATCTTTGATTTTTACTGCCTGTAGATTTTCTAATTCTTCTTTTAAACTTTTGATTTCTTTAGCTAACTGTTCTTCTCTGGGCATAGAAGAGGATGGTCCCATTCCATTCCGGTCATCGTCATTATCATCCCTTGGAGATTCAATCTCTTCAAACCTGTCACTGGGATCTAAGAAAGGGCACTCTTGAAACACTTCTGACCTTATTCTCAAAGCACCATTTTGCTATTTTTCATATACATTTTGGATTTCAGCCTCTGTGTTTGAAAAATAAGGCTCTGTCCTCTCTAAAGATCCTGGATTGCCTTGAATAAATTCATTTTTTCTGGGGCTAGGAGAACCATCTTGACTGGCTTGAGTGGTCCCTTTTTTCTTATACATCATTTTTATGGGTAACTCTTCAAACAGAGTATTACGCTGGGATCTTCTCCCTTGCATACAAATTTTTTCTTTACCGGTTGGGAGATTAGTTCAGAGTCGCCACCTATTACTAGGAATTATTTTCTTTGTTTAATCAGGGTTCTTTCACTATTCCCTAGCAGAGTCGCCAATTTCTGTTGGTTTTTTCCTAGATTGGATGCTTGTTCCCAGTATCCCTACAAGGTAGCCATCAGTGATCAACAGGATTTCTGGGCCAGGGGCCAACAGTGTAGGAGATAGACTCTATTTTTATCTCCTCTTCTTCTTCAGGCTCTGCGAAACCTAGGGGGTATTCCCTATTCAACATCCATAAAATGTATCTATGGATGGTGGGATGTTGACATAAAGCAAATAAATCCTCTATTATGCAGACCAAAACTGTCAGATAAGTGCAAAGGGGCTAGCTTTGGGCCTATATTCAGTTGTAGACAGAGGATTTCAGATCCTAAAACTATCTCTAAGGTCCTAATAGTTTGGTTTTGAAGTTTTAGTTTGATTTTTGTGTATGGATGCAAAACTAGGACTTTGGGTTACAACAGAGATAGCAAACTAGATCGGTGCCTATCCAGGGCTCAGAGTCAGTAGACATATATATGTGAATGTTCATCACAGACTTAAAACAGCAATCAGATTTCAAGGGGTTTTTTATATGTCCGCCTTACAGATAATACCCAAGAAAGAGTATTAGGTTATTTCTGCTTACAAATATCCCTACTGCAATGTATTCTTCTCAACACTCAATCCAAAACATTCAATCTACTCCTTGAGCAGAGGTAAGAGACTAAGCATTCAATATAGAAAATCTATATTCTAGAATCTACAACACCCCTTAGATGTTCAGAGTCAAAAGAAAAACACATTTAGTCTGGAGACAAATAACAAAATACATGCAATGAAGCATTTCTCATTTAAATCAACATGAAATTGATAATTCTGTGCATAATACATACAACATACAACTCATAAACTCACAAAGACACCTGAAATAGAGTCACCAAAAAGTTGTATTCCTACTACAACACCCAGAATTTTCCAGTTTTCAACAACCACCATGGGTAACACAGCTTGGTCCTTATATCAAGACTGTGTAACCAGCAAAATTAATTACATGACAGGGTCAAAATTCCACCAGATACATGCATTAGAAGATGGCGCTCCAAAATAGTTAATGCAGCAGGAGAAACAGGGAGAAGAGGCAAGTAAAATCGAGATCTGGGCCGCCGCTGGAAGACCCTCCACCATAAACCAAGTACCTGGCCGTCTGACCATCGGCCCATGCCTCTGCATATCACCATTAATGGCTCAACTATCCGTAGCCTCCTTGGAAATTTGTCGCAGTGCACCGATGAAACTTTCCCGCTCAAAATATGCCTGAGGATGCAAGGAAAACCAACCCCACAACTTTAAAACCTGGCCGTCAATTCCTCTCATCGCCAAGATCTACAGCCTCAATGCGCTACGAAAAGTTGGCAACCAATGAGAATGTGCCATGCAGGCACCCTTGTTATTGTTGACTTTTCAAACTATGTGAAATCAAAAGTCCCACATTTACCCCACAGGGACCTTTCGATCATTTTATATATCACGCTGCATGTAAATAAATTATCAGGCATTTTACCCTACGTGACCCGTGAGCCAACCGCTGGCGATTACCACTTCATCTCTTACCTCTGTCGGTGTGACTTACACCATCAGAGCGACCAAAGATACTCTTGCTGATCGCATCGATCACGTCGATGCCTATCCTTCGCTTGGTCTTCGGCCAGACCCAAACATCGGCGCACTCCAAATTTCTCATACCGATATGCCATGTTACGCTGATGACCACACCTGTCGACATGACTGGAACCATCAGAGTATCCTCTGCCTATCTGCCCGATACACTTCATCACGCCGATGACCACACAGCCTTGAAAACTTCAAACCATCCGTCGTCAGCCAGACTAGCCTCATCAGATTAACCTCCATCAGTAAGACCCAAGCACATCGGTGAATCTCAAAATTCTTTCGCCGATATAACCTGTCACACCGATGGACAAATAAAATTCCTAAGGTTTGAAATGAAAGTGTCTATTGATTCATATTTTGAAACCTTAACTACAAATGGGGCATCACCACATTGCATGAGAACTGGTTAACTTTCGAATACTCCAACCTGTGAACATCCAAAGCTTAAAACCCTAAACATAAATAAGTACCAACACAACACTCCTTATGGAAGAAGCCACTCCATGCTATATCTCTAATACAATATCATACTCTACACATATTCTTACAATAATATTCACCTCCTATATATAAACCACCTCTTAATCACCTAATGGGAGGGTAATCCTAATAAAGGCCTACTCAACTCCTGATACAATTAATTATACAAGTTATCCATAAGACCTAATATAACTAACTCAAGGGATGTGTGCCACATGTTGGCATCTCCATCCACCTAAATACATTATAATATCATATCCCTAGGTACATAACATGCCATCCCTCCTTGACATGTTTCATCTCCGAAACATGAGAAGAAGCCAAATAGTAAGATTGTCGCAAGTTGTTATGAATGTTCCACCATGACCAATCATGCAACCATCCATATTTGATCTTCGCAGTGGTTTTATCTTGATAGTACCTAGATCCCATCCTTGATCCATATTTTGTTGCACCTCTTTGATTGCATTCCTTATCATAGTGTTGGCACTAATTTTGGTCTGGATCTGAGCGCAAATGTTGGAGGGTTTTTTCTTTTTGGGCCCTAAGTTTCCTTGTTCATCGCTGTGACTTTCTCTATCGGCGAAACTTCTTTTTGAGTGCTCAGATTATGATTGAACCATCGTTTTGAACCACCGCGTTGAACCCTTTTGGTTCATGGTTCAACGGTTCAAGGCTTTGTGTTTGTGTTCGGCTAATGTTCTTTTTGAAGTGCTCTGTTTGGCATTGAACTTCTTGGTTGAACCATCCGTTTGAACCGGTTCATGGTTCAAAGGTTCGGAGCTTTATGTTTTTGGTTCATCGGAGTAATCGGCATCATCGGCGAGCTATTTTTTGTTCCCTTCGATGTGTTTGGTTTGGCCGATGGAAATGCCATCAGTGTGATATTCATCGTCAGCAGGCTTCATTTGTGTTTGGCCGATGGATGTTATCGGCGTGTGTTGTATTGTTAGCGTGAGTGTTTTGAGTTGTGCCGACGATGGGGGGCTTGGCCGATGGGACCAAGGAGGATGTGTCTTTCGGAGTGACAAGTTCTATCGGTGTAGGCATTTTGTTGTTCGCTGATGGCTTTGGTCATACTGACAGGCGAGGAATGTGGAGACTTCATCAGTGAGAGTTTGGTATGTCGGCGAGGGAATTTTGGGCTAGCCCGACGGTTGTTGTCTGGCCGACGAAGTATGTTTTGGTGGCCATCGGGGAGACTCGTATTATCGGTGGGAGTCTGGGGAGTTAGCCTGATGGTCAGTCTCTGGCCGATGAGGGGAATGTAGTGAAATGGTCGGCGAGACTATTGAGGTCGGCCAGAGGATTTTTGGATGCTCCGATGGAGGGAGTCACGCCGACGGGGGTGCAGAGTGTAGTTTGTGGTCATCGGCCAGACTATTGATGTCAGGATGAGTTTTGTGGAGTTGGCCGATGGTTCTTCTCTGGCCGATATGGAAGTTGTAGGCCTTTGGGAGGTGTCGTCGGCGAGACTTGATAGATCGGCAGGAGGATTTGGGAGTGTGCCGATGGCTCGGGTCTTGGTGATAGGCTTTGGACAAAGGCTTATGCATCGAGCGCGGCAAAAGCGCTCGACATTTGTTATACATGCGGCCGTGTTTTTAAAATGATAAAGTTGTCTCCGCACCACCAATGTGGGACTATTCTTCCCGCACATTTGAAACTTCAGTAAAATGCATTTTGGCGGGAACTTCTGCTTGAACGCAACGACGGTTTCCAGGTAGGCCGCAGGTGGTTGAGGCCTTTAATGGCGACTGTAGCAGAGATATGGGCAATAGTACGCATGATCAGGTTGCCCGATTTTTGAGTGGAGACTTCCTGATGGCAGTACAGGGCTCGAGGTCTTTTCTGTCTGATATAGCAATAACTTCTGAGCGCCATTCTTCCTATGTGATCTGTATTTGGCGGATTTTTGAAGGCTATGTAATTAATTGCTGTGAGGTACACTTTCTGGCCAATATAGGCAGACTGTGTTACCATTTTTGTTGTTGTTGAAAGTTGAACATTTGGCTCTGTAATACAATACAACTGATTTGGTTGCTCTGTGCAGCAAAACTTGCAAGTTTATGTATCTCTTGTTGTATGTTTGTGCATGAATCCACTAATTTCATGGTCAATTTTATATGAATAATGCTATGTTTGCATGTGTTATGCTGATTCTATCTCTAGTTTTGCATGTATCTTTCTTCTGAGTCCAGGCATTCAAGGAATGTCTGAGATTCTAGAACATAGAATTCCTGTGTTGAATATTTAATCTTTTAACTTCTGCTCAAGGGGTAGATTAAACTGTTTTCAGATTGAATATTGGGAAGGGTATACTGCAATAGGGATGCCATAAGTATAGACAGCTTAACACTCTGTATTGGGAGATATCTGTAAGGCAGGTATCATATGTATCCCCCTGAAATCCAGTTTTAGTTGTTCATGCATATCATTCACAGGTGTATGTCTACTGACTCCAGGCCCTGGATAGGCACCAATCTTCCTTTATCTTTGTGTTACAACCATGTCCAGCTTTGCATCCAAACTTAAAATCAAAACCAAACTCTAAAACAACCATTAGGACATTAGAATTAGTTTTAGGATCCTCAGTCCTCTGTCTACAACTGCAAATAGGCCCAAAGCTAGCCCCTTTGCTCTTATCTTACAGTTTTGGTCTACTTACAGGAGGACTTATCTGCTTTCTGTCAGCATCCCAACCTTCTATGTATATCCTCATGGATGTTGAGTAGGGAATACCCCCCTAGGTTTTGCAGAGCCTGAAGAAGAAGAGGAGATAAAATATAGAGTCTATCTCCTACACTGTTGGCCCTTGGCCCAGAGATCCTGTTGATCATTGATGGCTACCTTGTAGGGAAATCTGGGAATAAGCATCCAGTCTGGGAAAAAACCAACAGAAATTGGCAACTCTACTGGGGAGATCAATGTCATATCCATGAAAGTTTGAGTCTACGAGATTGAAGAATTAGGCCTGGATGTGTTTGTTGCAGCAGAGAAAAAGGTTGTATATGTGACTCTGCTAGTGGATGACCCAGAAAGAAAGAAATCAATTTGCAGCTTCAGCTTGTTTGAAGCTCATTCCTCTTCAAGGAGGTGGCGACTTTGCATCAAAGAACCTGATAAAAGAACAAAATCAGTCAGAGAAGAATTTGTAGCTCCTGCAACATATCCAGGTATTTCATATTGTTTGACAGACTCCCTATTTGGTGAGATAGCACTGGTTAAAAGGGAAACATTGGTGAAAGCAGAGCTTGCATGCTTTTATTAGAACTTATTCTGTATTTCAAAGGGCATGCAATGTTGCTAAAAAGACTCATTTAAAGGACTTTAGGAAAGTTTGAAAAAATAGTCTAAATTTTGAGTGCCTAAAGTCATTGTTTGTAGAAAATCTGAGTAGAGAGGAGGGTTGCAAAAACATAAAGGATGTATTATCAGCCTATGCACCCTTGTGAAGTGTCAAGTGCAAAAATGTATAGTAGTCAGTCCCAACAATGTAATAAAAGAAGTTTCAACATAGACAGATATAAGCCCATAAATTTCAGTGGCATTTGTGGCTATTCAAATGCTCTTCCACCTAAAATCAAAATTTTTTTGCCTAAATTTAATGGTATAAAGGATGAATCAGCTGAGAGACACTTGCAGCAGTTTATGAATGTGATAGATGACTTTGAGATTGACCATGAGGATGTGGTTATGAGATTATTTGTTCAATCTCTAGATGAAGATGCAAGGGACTAGTTTTCCTACCTTCCAGCTCACTCTGTCAGCTCTTGGCATGGTTTTAAATCTACATTTCTAGTACAATATGGTGAAAGAATCTCTGAATATGCAGTTATTAGTAATTTTATGTACATCCATATTGAAGAAGGTGAGTTGATCCCAGCCTTTAACCTCAGATTTATGAGGGCATTGAATAGAATTCCAGAATGCATGAGACCTAATGATGCACTATGCTTAGTTGTCTATTTGGGAGCTTTTGATAAGAAAATGAGTTACAGATTAAGAGACAAGGAGCCCACCACATTGCATCAGGCACATCAGTTTGCAATAGATATTGAAAACAATTGGAGGTATGGAATACAAAAGGGTTATTTTTCTGAAAATTTTTGTTGTCCTGCAGCCCCCGATGTTAATGAAAGATTTAATTCAGGAGTTGACAATGAATGTCAAAGTATTCACACCCCTGTTGTACCAGTTTTTGCATCATTTCAAGTTGATGATGTTCTGTTATAAAGGAGGATGTCTTGTTTTGCCCAACAAATGAAGTTGAAAACAATGGTTTTTCAAGTAATATTTACATACCAGCCCTTATCAAAGAGCCATCATGTTTAAATGATCCAATTGTGCAAGGTTGTGATCATGTGGATCAACAGTCAGTATCAGTTTCATCAGGAAGTATTAGAGGGATGGAGAATGATGCAGATAGCTCAACTTCAGAATGCATTGAAACAACAGAAATCTTGTATATGGGGCAATCAGTTGATAGAAATGATATCCATGATCAATTCATGGATCAAGTTTGTTCTTCTTATGACTCTGGATCTGATAGTACTAAAGAAGAATTGGAGTATCATGAAGAAGAAGCAGAGGCCTTTGCAGTGAGTGTTAATCCCCTTTATGATGAGTCTACAGATGCCTTTGATGCTGTGAATCTTGACTTTCAGTGGTGTAGGATTAACCTCTTTTTGAGGATGATGATGAATATAAGGAGACTGTTGACCTTGGTGTTATATCAGTTTGTGAGTGGGGGGCATATGAATCAGATATCTTCAGTTCTTGTGAAGATACTATGGATTTGCAAACTGTGAATGATGGATGTTCATCATCACCTGGTTTAGATATGTGCAACATTGGGTGTGTGGATCAAGATTTATTTTCAATATCAGTAGTTATTGGGGGTCTCATTTTTTCTGAGTATTTTGAGTTTTTGGATCAGCTGGATGAGTGCCTGATGGTGTGCAGTAGCCAGATAAATGATGAAGACTGCCAAGAGCAGTATGATGTACCATCTGAAGAGTATAACATGCATATGTTGCTTAATGTTGAAGGATTTTTTAGCATGTATGGTTGCATGTTTGATTTTGAAATGCAGAGTGCCAGAGGCAGTACTACAAGTGGCAAGCTGTCAAAAATGGTGGAATATCTAATTGAGCAGATGACCTTATGGGCAAACTATGTCAATCTTTTCAGTTGGGATTGGGATCTTTTAGTTTGGAATCAGGCATTTGGCAGAAAAAAATTTTGGCTCTTCCTTTTTGGCTACCCGGGGCCACCCAAGTGATGACTAAAAATATAGTTTTTGTGTAGGTTGGTGTAATGATCGACTCTCTTGCCCAATAGATATGGCCCAATCTGCGAAACCAGAGATTCTGAGGTCCTCGCTGCAGTTTTGCACTTGCACGTCCCCAGACAGAGCCAGTGTTGGCACTAATTTTGGTCTGGATCTGAGCGCAGATGTTGGAGGGTTTTTTTCTTTTTGGGCCCTAAGTTTCCTTGTTCATCACTGTGACTTTCTCTATCGGCGAAACTTCTTTTTGAGTGCTCAGATTATGATTAAACCATCGTTTTGAACCATCGCGTTGAACCCTTTTGATTCATGGTTCAACGGTTCAAGGCTTTGTGTTTGTGTTCGGCTAATGTTCTTTTTGAAGTGCTCCGTTCGGCGTTGAACTTCTTGGTTGAACCATCCATTTGAACCGGTTCATGGTTCAAAGGTTCGGAGCTTTATGTTTTTGGTTCATCGGAGTGATCGGCATCATCGGCGAGCTATTTTTTGTTCCCTCCGATGTGTTTGGTTTGGCCGATGGAAATGCCATTGGTGTGATATTCATCGTCGGCAGGCTTCATTTGTGTTTGGCCGATGGATGTTATTAGTGTGTGTTGTATTGTCGGTGTGAGTGTTTTGAGTTGTGCCAACGATGGGGGGCTTGGCCGATGGGACCAAGGAGGATGTGTCTTTCGGGGTGACAAGTTCTATCGGTGTAGGCATTTTGTTGTTCGCCGATGGCTTTGGTCATATAGACAGGCGAGGAATGTGGAGACTTCATCGGTGAGAGTTTGGTATGTCGGCGAGGGAATTTTGGGCTAGCCCGACGTTTGTTGTCTGGCTGACGAAGTATGTTTTGGTGGCCATCGGGGAGACTCGTATTATCGGTGGGAGTTTGGGGAGTTAGCCTGATGGTCAGTCTCTGGCTGATGAGGGGAATGTAGTGAAACGGTCAACGAGACTATTGAGGTCGGCCAGAGGATTTTTGGATGCTCCGATGGAGGGAGTCACGCCGACAGGGTGCAGAGTGTAGTTTGTGGTCATCGGCCAGACTATTGATGTCGGGATGAGTTTTGTGGAGTTGGCCGATGGTTCTTCTCTGGCCGATATGGAAGTTGTAGGCTTTCGGGAGGTGTCATCGGTGAGACTTGATAGATCAGCAGGAGAATTTGGGAGTGTGCCGATGGCTCGGGTCTTGGCGATAGGCTTTGGACAAAGGCTTATGCATCGAGCGCGGCAAAAGTGCTCGACATTTGTTATACATGCGGCCGTGTTTTTAAAATGATAAAGTTGTCTCCGTGGCACCAATGTGGGACTATTCTTCCCGCACATTTGAAACTTCAGTAAAATGCATTTTGGCGGGAACTTCTGCTTGAATGCAGCGACGGTTTCCAGGTAGGCCGCAGGTGGTTGAGGCCTTTAATGGCAATTGTAGCAGAGATATGGGCAATAGTACGCATGATCAGGTTGCCCAATTTTTGAGTGGAGACTTCCTGATGGCGGCGTAGGGCTCGAGGTCTTTTCTGTCTGATGCAGCAATAACTTCTGAGCGCCATTCTTCCTGTGTGATCTGTATCTGGCAAATTTTTGAAGGCTATGTAATTAATTGCTGTGAGGTACACTTTCTGGCCAATATAGGCAGACTGTGTTACCATTTTTGTTGTTGTTGAAAGTTGAACATTTGGCTCTATAATACAATACAGCTGATTTGGTTGCTCTGTGCAGCAAAACTTGTGAGTTTATGTATCTCCTGTTGTACGTTTGTGCATGAATCCACTGATTTCATGGTCAATTTTATATGAATAATGCTATGTTTGCATGTGTTATGCTGATTCTGTCTCCAGTTTTGCATGTATCTTTCTTCTGAGTCCAGGCATTCAAGGAATGTCTGAGATTCTAGAACATAGAATTCCTGTGTTGAATATTTAATCTTTTAACTTCTGCTCAAGGGGTAGATTAAACTGTTTTCAGATTGAATATTGGGAAGGGTATACTGCAATAGGGATGCCATAAGTATAGACATCTTAACACTCTGTATTGGGAGACATCTGTAAGGTAGGTATCATATGTATCCCCCTGAAATCTAGTTTTAGTTGTTCATGCATATCATTCACAAGTGTATGTCTACTGACTCCAGGCCCTGGATAGGCACCAATCTTCCTTTGTCTTTGTGTTACAACCATGTCCAGCTTTGCATCCAAACTTAAAATCAAAACCAAACTCTAAAACAACCATTAGGACATTAGAATTAGTTTTAGGATCCTCAGTCCTCTGTCTACAACTGCAAATAGGCCCAAAGCTAGCCCCTTTGCTCTTATCTTACAGTTTTGGTCTACTTACAGGAGGACTTATCTGCCTTCTGTCAGCATCCCAGCCTTGTATGTATATCCTCATGGATGTTGAGTAGGGAATACCCCCGTAGGTTTTGCAGAGCCTGAAGAAGAAGAGGAGATAAAATATAGAGTCTATGTCCTACACTGTTGGCCCTTGGCCCAGAGATCCTGTTGATCATTGATGGCTACCTTGTAGGGAAATCTAGGAATAAGCATCCAGTCTGGGAAAAAACCAACACATAGTAAGTCATCTGCTTCCATGAATAGCCATTACTTCTATGATGCTACTAATTGTTGTAGTAGTTCTTTTGATTCCATGTGGGTCCATAGTGATTTGATTGTTGTTTCCCTATAGTGTCATGCCTCCATGCCTCTTGTTTGTCTACATGATTTGGATGTCTTTATATTGCACCCTTTGCTATCACTAGAACCTTCTCTAATTCTTCATCATTTTTTCCACTTGTTTTGTTGGCTCATAAAGATAATTACTTGTCTCCTCTTTTTTATCTACATCTTGCTCTTCTTGCATGTCCTCTGCTTCATTGATGCAATCTTCAGTAGATTCTTGAACTTTCTCTTTCTTGACTTTATTTTGCACTTCATTATGTGTAATATCATGTAATGTAACTTTTTTCCTCCTATACCAAAGCTTCATGAACTTATTTTGCACATTGATGTTTATTATTCCCAAAGATTCTAACCAAGAATAATATCCATATCCAACACATTAAAATTTGAATGCAAAACATATTTACCCATAGAGAGCTTCAAATCTTCAAAAAATTGAATATTCTTACCTGATATTTGATTGTTCTTGATGTACTTTTCTTATACCTGTAGCTTCACAGATAATTCCATGATGAAGTTGTACTTGCTTCTAGGGTTTATAGAAATAATAACCTTTTCCTTTTGAATACATCCTTGAAATTAAAGGATTGAATCTTCCTTCCTTGGAGCTAAAGTGCATGTACTTGTATCAATCATCTTCTCTTCATTATCCTCTTTTACTACTCCTTCTACTTCTTCTTCTTCTTCTTCTTTCTCTCCTTTTTCTTCTTCATCTTCCTGTTCATCAACTTCTTGTTCTTGCTCTTCATCTTCTTCTTGAGCCCATCTATCGAAGAAAGCTTGTTCTAGTTCATTTAAAGAAGAAATATCCTTATGCAATGGTAAATACCATTTGTAAGCTTCACCCCTTAAATGTGAACTAAAAACTAATTTCCATAGTACTCCTTGACCATGAACTCTTTTATATTGGTTCCACCATTCTAATGCATCTCCACTTCCATCAAAATAAGGAAACCCCATTGAAACTAGGGTTTCTAAAATTTTCCAGCCTACCTAACTTTGATTGAATTGTTTCATAATGTTTTCGGCCTCAAAATTAAAAACACAATTAATAGACCCCTGATAAAATTTGTTGTGCTTTCTAGAAATATAAAAATCTCAGAAAAATTGCTCAATTTACAGCTTAGAAAGTGAATTTATGAAAAATAATAAAATTGCCATAACTTATTGAAAACAACTCTAAATTATTCCAAATCAAGATTGTAGGTGTATCACTATGTCACTGATCAACCCTCCAAAAAATAGGAAAAAATTCATTGAATTTCAACCCTAGGAGCAAAAATAGTGAAAACCCTAATTCTGTAATAAATCTCTTGATTCTGCTCCAATTGCGCTAAAATCTTAACTATAGTAGCTTTAATATGATATTTAAAAACCCACTAAAACTCTTGCATAGATTCACCAAAATAAGAGAGATATGTGCTACTCAAAAAATAATGGCAGAAACCTTAATTCTACTATAACTAGCTTAATTCTTCTCAAAATGATCTAAATTCCAGACTGTAGCAGCTTCAATATGTTCTTCAAAACCCCTTTAAAAATAAACATAAAATTTGCCAAAAGCTAAGAGTTATGTGATTTCCAAAATAAACTCCAAATCGGAAAAAAAAAAAATCGCCCAGTTTTTGCCTTCATGGTGCCAAGATCATGCTCTGATACCACTTGATAGGATCCAAACATATAATAATGGAAATAACACAATGTAGAAGATAGATCTTACACAACACAAGAGATGTTTGTGGGCCAATATGCCCTAATATCCAATATATGTGGAAATCGAATAAACCCTTGAGGTAGGGTAACACCATACAACACTTGTTATGGAAGAAGCCACTCCACAGTATATCTCAAAGATATCTCCAATACAATATCATACTCTACACATATCCTTACAATGATATTCACCTCCTATATATATACCACATCTTAATTACATAATGGGAGGGTAATCCTAATAAGGGCCTACTCAACTCCTAATACAATTAATTATACAATTTATCCATAAGACCTAATATAACTAAATTAAGGGATGTGTGCCACATGTCTGCATCTCCATCCACCTAAATACATTTTAATATCGTATCCCTAGGTACATAACTCTTTCCTCTCTATTGATCATAGCATGAGATGCTTCAAATTTAGATGTTGCTTCATCAGTAATGTGCTCTTTTCATAGAGGTTCAGACAGTACCTTCATCTTCAAACCATATTTAGTCCTTAGAATTAGATGAGACCAGTCTAAAGACATGTATCCTCTAATTTTAGCTGTGAAATCTCTAGATAGGCATAAACCAAAAATAGGGGGAATGTCAATGACCACCACATCTTGTAGTACAATTATATTTAGGCAGGTATACAATTGCAAGGGTAGTTGTTTGATAATACCTATAGTCTAGACTAATTTCCCATCTAACTGCATCACTCCTTTAGCTAATGGCTCATATTGTATTTTTAAAGCATCTACTACCTGTTTGGGCATTACTGTGGTGCTTTCTCCTGAGTCTATCATAGAATCGTGTAGTAGTTTCTTTCCTACTATTAAGGTCAAATAAAAGGGATCAGGATTAATCTTACTCACCTCTTCTTTAGCATTCACTAGAGCTAACCCCTGTTGTGACTAAGGTATTTTAGATGGGTCCTTTCCTTTGTTTGTTGTGTTCTCCTTCGTGCTAGTAGTCTTAGGTTCATTTTGACACCCAAGAGCTTCTTGCAGCAACATCTTTTGTTCAAGAATAGCTAACATATCCCATAAAGACACATTAGCAGGAGCCCTTTTCAACTGTTCCACCACATTGATGGGCCCTAGTGGTTGCCCTTTGGAGTAATAACGCTATCTTGTCCTTTCTATCAGTGGACTAGAAACTCCCTAACTCTGGGTCACCATTAAGATATCCTGCCTTGATGTAGGAATATAAGAAGCTTGAATTATGGGTCCCTCCCTTGGTTCAATTGTTTCATTAGGAATGACTTCTGGTGCATCTATCATCCTCCTCTTCGACCTAGTCTAATAATCTGACTGTACCAAAGGTTTCTTGGAAGTTGTTGCTTCATTTATGAACATTGATTCTTCATCCTCTATCCATGAGAATAGTACATGTTCTAGGGTAATCTCTCCTTCATGTTCTATGGACATGCCCTACATTTGAGCTACTATTGCTGCATTTTGAACACCAGGTGATTAGTATGAGAATGTTTTGGATGATGAAGCAACCTGACTTCCCATCCTTCTTTGTTATGCTACCTTCTATTGTAAATTTCCCATAGGGCAATCTTTGGGCATATGTGCATTATTATAGGGAAAGCACCATGCATTTACCTCTTCTACCATATTGTTTTGCCTAGGAATCAATTCCCTCCCTGGATTAGCTACCTCTTCTACCATATTGTTTGTAATGGTGTGGCTACAGGGACAAGTTGATTAGATGGTTGTGGGAAGTTCAGTCTTTGTGACCCTTGATATTGATTTGGCTGATATGGAGGTCTATTCCCTTGAAATCCTTGATAGGGACGTTTTTGATATGAATTCTATTGCCTCTCAAGATTGATAATTTCATTAGAAAAGGTTCTAAGGATACTCTTGACATCATCCATTTCATATGGAGAGGGAGAGGTTCCCACAGTTGTGGATCTTTGAGGTGTAGAAAAAGTGTACATGAAAACATGAATTGATGAAGCACTAGGGGTCTCTTCTTGAATGGGAATTGATAATTTAGGAAGCATGGGCATAGGAGGTCTCAGTGGTAATTTCCCAGCATCTATTAGACTATTCTCTGCCCTAACCACTAACTCATATGCTACAAGAAGGGTCTATCTACCTAAGGATTGAATTATAAGTAAAATATCTGAATTGAAAGCCTTAAGATAGAAGACAATTACCATATCTGTCAGGGGTCTGGCAGCAACTGAAAGCCTTTGCCAAGTCTTCTGAAATCTAGTGTTGAAATCGGTTATGGCTTCTTGAGGAGCCCTCTTTATGGTGATCAGTTGTTGTACGAGAGAAGATATGTCTCCCTTTTCACTAAATCTTTCAAAAAATGCATCTCCCAGTTGATCCCAAGTCCCAATAGAATTAGTTGGTAAAGATCGGTACCAATCAAGGGCTCTCCCTTTGAAAAATGTGGCTAATAGCCTCATGGCAATATTTTGCTCTGTAATATATTGCACTGTGCACACATCAGTCACATCCTATAGGTGTTCAGCTGGGGTCTTGAAATCTTCTCCTGAGAACTTGGGTAACACTTTTAGGGCATTGGCAGGAATTAGGTCCCATGTATCTGGAGGCACTGGAAGTATGAGTGGGCTACTATTATTCTAGTTAGAAAAAATTTGAGGTGGAGTTGGGGCACCCATTTGTATCCCTGGGATATTTTGCTAATTAGCTCTTCTTCTCAGAGTACTTAACAGTGGTGGTAACAAGAGTCCTGGATTAGAAGCAGCTTTGGCTCGTGTAGTTGGTCCACAACTCTGACTCCTTATAGGAGGCCAAGTCATGCAATTCTTATCAAAGAATTTGTAAAGGTAGTCCCACCAGGCGTGCCAAAAACTATTGATGTTTAAATTTGCAGATAATCATTAACAATGGGAAACCCTAAGAATGTAGGACTTGACTCTTAGGATAACCTCCAGATTTTAAAGAAGTTGGTTCTTCTCTAGGGTTGATGTAAAGGGAAGAAAAAATAAGATTATAAAGAACCTTAAACTACAGCTAAGGTGATGCGCCAGATTTATGTTAAGGTCTAGATTAACAACACAATAATTAACTTGTAAGATTTTGGATAAGCCAAAGAGCATTATGATTGACTACAACAGAATATGTATATCTGATTCATCAAAGGCATAACATAGAAGCAAAGAACAAGATTCAGAAAGATGTCATAATATGCACATAATACCACTCTCTCTTCATGGATGGTCAAGAGAATAAAGTACATAAGCAAAAATGCACAGATTTACAATATTAGATCTCTCCTAAGAGGCACCTATTAAGGCAAAGATATCTTTCTGATCCAGTAGCTAAAACTATCTAATAATTCAAATTTCTCTATTTATCCATTTCATCTACTAGACTTCACTATTTATAGCACAAAAATGAAGCTCAAAGCTTCTCCGGGGCTGTTAAGATCCTAACCACCTCGCAACCTACAACTTTAGTTAACTGTCGTGATCTTATCCTCAACCCACGTGCTAACAATCTTCACAGGATCTTCAACCTCAGTTCCTCCATGTCATTGCAACTGATTCTACGTGCTCAACACTTCTCCCACCTTCTCTGTAAGTCGACTGTCGTAGCTCTGACTAATAGATGGTCATTCGAACAAGGGTTCCAACAAGCAATATCATTAGGACAGATGGCAACATCCACGAGTCTGAACAAAGCTCAAAAATGGGGTACGTGATGGCTTCATGCTTAACTCATGAAAACTTCATCAAAACTTCCTCCAAACGCTCGTGGTTATACCACTTGTCACTCTCCATGGCCTCTTCAATTTTTAATAGTCTCAGGTCCCACTTTAATGCACAACAGACTTTTGGCAGCATTTATCACTTAATAAAAAGAGACCCCACCTTGACGTCACATGGACACACAACGAGCTCTGTGACCTCTGCAAAAGGACACATGGCATCTTTGCGCTCCTCCAAAAGAACTTAAATAAAATAATATTTTAAACACTCGTGGTACTGACACTTGGCATACTTTGCGAGGACTTGGAAACCTTATGAAAGAAACTCAAAACAAACATGGATGCCGACAAGTGGCGGGACTCGCTTCCTTCTATTATGGTCATTAGATTGCACATGGTGGGGACACCTGTCGCTCTCCACGAGGACTTCAAAAAACCATCAGCTCCTTACCCTTTTGGCCTGGCGACCTGATGTCTGAGACACGTGGTGTCTTCACGCTTTCTTGAAGGAAACTTTCCTTCATGAGCCCTTAAATACCCACGGTGCTGACACTTGGCATGACCTACAGCTTTGAGATTAATCATGCGCTTTGCATTAGCCCTGTAGATTAGGAAAACAAATGAAGTTGAAATACTAACAAAGATGCATAAAACACAAAGTTATACCTTCACATGGAAACCCAATCTCATCAAGGGAGGAGGAAGCTTGCACCCAAGAGCTCCTAGACATGATAATCCCTAGATAAGTGATTCTAATGTGAAATGCTATCCTAATTATGCAACTCACAATTCTAGCTCAATAGATATTTAGACATGGTAACCTTACTTGAAAATTTGATCCTAAAATGGGTTGAGAGATGTTGTATTTATGGAGATTTTGGAGGGATTTTGATCCAAGGGTGGAGATTGATTGGGAAGATCAATGGTGGAGGATAAAAGTGATGTGGAGGGCTAGGAATAAAAGTAAATCTTTTATTAATTTTGGGAAAAGGGGTAATTAAATGAGCATGGGTGTGAAAGATTATTTTTGAATTAAAGATTCATATGGGGGAATGTAAAATGAATTAAAAATTTATTTGGGGATAAGTGGAAATAAATGAGTATGGGTGAGGTAAGGTGGTGTAAGGAGAATTAATTGTGATGTGGGATGTTTTTAAATAAAAAATTGACTTATGTGGATTTATTTCAATTTTTTATTTGGAGGATGTGGGGAAGGGTGTTAAACTAGGTTTGACCACCCAAATGAGGGGTTAGGATTAATTAAACATAGGTTTTATTTAATTAATCCTAGGGTTAGGATGAGGTAGGCTAGGGTAGGCAATTAAATAATAGCTATTTAATTGTCTAGGGTAGGGATAGGTCAATTAATAGGTTGAATTAATTAGTTAAACATGGTTTAGCTAATTAATTAGATTTAGTGAAAAGGGGGAAATTGGTTAAATAAATATTGCATATTTATTAAATCAATTGGCTAATATTTGGACTATTGAATTAATGAAATTAATTCAATTTTAGGGATAAAATGATGTGAATTTGGGAAATGGAGGGATAATTAATTAAATAAAAATTTAATTAATTGGTTTAGAAGGGAAATTGGTGTGTTTAGAGATGTTGGGAGTCGGTTTGATGGTAAAAGACATTTTTAAGTGTCTACAAGCCCCAACTTATTGAACTTAGTTGATCTAACATATTTTTATAAATATAAAATGTAGAGTTTTTTAAGCTCTACACCCTCCTAGGGCATGCACTCTTTATCTATCATATTTGATATTGTGGAGGTGGAAACATCATTCAAAGATATTGACTTAGGAAAGTGTTGGTGTTCCCAATTGATGGTCTAAGTTTCCCTAAAAAGTTGCCATATTTTATGCTCAAGACTCTCAAGTCAGTGGCCAACAAATAGGAGACAATTATTTGTTCTCCTCTACACTTCAGGCTATGCTAAACCTAGGGGGATATTCCCTTACTTCAATATCAGAATGCCAAATCCTTATTTCAACTAGATATTAACACTTAAAGCAGATATGTTCTCCTGGATACAGACCAAAACTGTATAATTGCTTCAAATTTGGCTAGCTTTGGAAATTACTTCATTAAATGGCTCAAAGAACATGAAACTAAAACCCTACTCATAAAACTAATAAGTTGATTGTTTTATTTTTTATATGGTTGATTGGTTAATGGGTGATTTGTGAAAATAAGCCCAACTCTGATTGGTGCCAATCCTAGGGTTTGGAGTCAATTCCCTACATACAAAATACTTCTCATTGTTATGTCAGAAAATGTCCCCTTGGGGGCTTTTCCCTCTTAAGGTTTAGCTCCCGGGTCCTTTAGAATGCATTTAGAGCATCTTGCATGATTTTGATGACTCCCGATGAGAAAACTCTAAAGTTTTATGGCAAATGGAACTTAGGGGGTGCATTTATGATAAACCCTACCTGAAATAGGGCAAGACTAGGGCGATAAACCCTACCTAAAATAGGGGAGAAGACTTGGGTGCCCGGGCCCTAGTCTTGCCCTATTTTAGGTCAGGACCTATTTTTGGGTGTCAGTTTATGACCATTATTTAGGTCCTATGCCAACATCCTAAGTTTGAATTACAAAATTCTTAGCGAGAATGTTTGTAGTTGCATATATAAGCATGATTAGTGATTCTTTTATAGACTAGATAGAAATTAGATGGACATTTTGATTGACAAGCTTATGTGAAAGTGATTCAAGACATTCATTGTGTGCTAGAGCAGAATTTTGTGTTGTTATTGTGTTTGTATTAGTAGATTTGGCATCTATCTCCTCATAGCATGAAGTGTTGGAATTAGACTGGACACCTAAGAGGGGAGGGAGGTGAATCAGTTTTCCCACAATTTAAAATTTTTCTGCTTTTAACCTCTTTCATTAACTTGCTACCAGATTAATGATGTAAACAATAAAGCATAGATCAACAACATAAGAGCAGAAATATGATCAATATACTTGACACCAAGATTTTGACGTGGAAACTCGATTAAGGGAAAAACCACAGTGGGGGTTAACCCACAAAGATTTGTACCCTGTTAAAAGTACTTTAGAAAAATAGAAGGCACGTGCCTTTAGGCGCACTACCCAGAGCTCACTACTCAAAAGGGAGGCTCACTGCCTACAAAATTTATTTAGAATAGAATGAATTAATTGAGAAATAACATCTACTTCATGCCTAGTTCAATTTCAGTGAATGCTTAAAGACTTCTCCTTTGCCCCAAATTCTTCTTTACCAATTTCACACTCTATGCTGCTCTCGCTCCTTTTCTTCTCTGCTCTGCTTCTGATCCTTTATTCGAATTTGATCTGTCTTGCACAAGGATAATGTTTGACAACTCTTCAACAAGTATTAATACACTTCATCCATCTTGGAATGATCAACAAGGTCGGCCAAACTTAACCCGAATCTTTTCACTATCGGCCAATCATAGCTAAGAGTTGAATCTTCCTCTATTAACATGCCAGCTTCAAAAATGATCTTTAGATCTTCCACAGCACGCTAGGAATATCCAGTCGGCCAAGACTGGGAAGAACAACAACAACTAAGAGAAAAAAACTTCAAACACAAGCTCATTTGTCAATACGGACATCCAACACAATAGCAACACAATCCAGAGACCACCACAAGCACAAATAAGTCAACAAGAACAACCACACCACTTCGTATCACCAGAATCACTTGCATCTTCATACTGAACCTCAAGAACACACACTGCCATGACTGTCAAACTAAAAAGATTGCTTTTGGACCTCCAAACCACGAACCACTCGAGTTGAGGGAACACACCAACATCCCAAACAAGCCTCTAGATCCGTAGATCGCAATATGCTCATACTGGACCAATCTGGACCAACTCCTTGCCACTCTATCATTATAGAACAACTACAGAAACTTGTTTTACTCAGAGGGCCATAACTTCACCAAATCTTCATGCAGACCTCTCAAATCTTAGCTGGAGCAACAATAGACAACCCAGTACATGCCCTTTAATCCGCATACTCTGATCTTCACCTTATTGGAAATACTAATCACTCCTTTGCACTGTCTTCACTGTTTCTGACAAAAAGATATGTTGACATCAATGACAACACATCAGTCACATATTTGCAACAATCTCCCCCTTTGTCATTGATGGCAACATATGATGTGAAAATCTAATTCAACCATCAAGACAAGAACTTCTCCCCCTTTCTCCTGTCACACTTGCAACCACTATCTTCACTGCTCCCCCTTTCACCAGCAATTGCTTACTTCCAAGTGTTTCACATGACTTCTCTTCCCCTTTGACATCAATGGCAAAGGGCGCATATTTGCAATCATCTCTTCCCCTTTTTATTTCAGACTGATTCTCCAACATTTACATACTGACTACTCCTTAGAGTAGTGTATTCTCAACATCAATCCGAACTTCAAGATGTGACTAAGAATTCCACCAGACTGATGCACCTTGTTGCATCTTAGTTCTGATTCGAAGGGGTAACAACCCCTAACTTCTCTCTAAGATATTCAAAGGTATCCTTGGGAAGAGGCTTAGTGAATATATCTGCAATCTGATCTTTGGATGACACAAACTCCAACTTGACTTCATTCTCATTTACCTTCTCTCTCAAGAAATGAAACTTGATGGATATATGCTTTGTTTTTCAATGCAACACTAGGTTCTTTGAGATACTTATTGCACTAGAATTATCACAAAGATTGTGACTGGCTCCTTAAACACAACTCTAATGTCCTTCAACATTTGCTTCATCCACAGAACCTGAGTACAATTATTTGTTGCTGCTATATATTCTGCTTCTACAATAGACAGAGATATTGCCTCTTGCTTTTTGCTCATCCAAGAGACCAATCTTCTTCCCAAGAAAAAGGCACCACCACTAGTACTTTTTCTGTCATCCACATCTCCTGCCCAATCAGCATCTGTATATGCATGAAGAGTAAAGTCATTGTCTTTTGGCTACCACAATCCATAATCTATTGTCCCCTTGAGATATCTAAAAAAAATTTGACTGCCACAACATGGGATTCTTTTGGATCAGATTGAAATCTAGCAACAAGTCCAACGACGTTCATTATGTCAAGTCTAGTCTGGGTTAAATAGAGCAATCCTCCAATCATTGATCTATACTTTTTCTGGTTTACCTTAGGAGAATCATCATCTTTACTTAACTTGCATCCAGTTACCATAGGTGTATCTACTGGCTTTGAATCTTCCATTCTAAACTTCTTCAGCAATTCTTTCACATACTTGGACTGAGATATAAAGATACCTTTGTCTGACTGAATAATTTGCAGACCTAGGAAGAAATTCATCTCTCCAAACATTGACATTTCAAATTCTCTTTTCATTTGGTTAGCAAGTGCTTTGCACATACATTCATTTCCACCAAAAATGATATCATCAACAAAGACCTCAACAATCAGGATGTCCTCATGATTTATCTTGAAGTAAAGATTACTATCAGTCGTACCTTTGCTAAAACCTATCTTAAGCAAATATTTGTCCAATCTTGCATACCATGCTCTTGGAGCTTGCTTGAATCCATACAAGGCTTTTCTCAGTCTACAAACCATGTCGCCCTGATCAGACAACTGAAATCCTTTTGGTTACTCAATGTAGACTTCTTCCTCCAAATCTCCATTCAGGAATGCTAATTTGACATCCATCTGATACACTTTAAAATCTTTGAAAGCAGCAAATGCAAGAAATAATCTGACTGCCTCTATTCTTGCCACCAGAGCAAAAGTTTCTTCAAAATCAATTCCTTCTACTTGAGAATAGCCTTTGCATACCAACCTTGCTTTGTTTCTTACAACTTCACCAACTTCATGTAGTTTATTTTGGAAGACCCATTTGGTTCCAATTACATTTTTGTCCTTTGGTCTAGGAACAAGATCCCAAGTGTTGTTCTTTTCAATTTGCATTAATTCTTCTTCCATTGGTTTTACCCAATTTTCATCAGTGCAGGCTTCACCAACTGATTTAGGTTCAATCCTTGAAATCAAACAAATCTCTTCTTGATCTTCAACAACTCTTTTTCTAGTTCAAACACCTTTATTTTTATCCCCTGTGATTTGATATTGAGGATGATTCGTTCTTACATACTTGGGGGTTTTGGGAATTGCTTGGGCTTCTGTTTCTTGAGCTTGTTCCTCAACATCTGTACTAATTCCTTGAGTCTCTGGAGTTTCTGGATCAATTTGCATCTAAGTCAGAGTTTGAACTAACCTTCCTTAACTTTGACTTTCATTTTGATCATCTGAATCATATCCATAGAACCTAGAATGTCCTTCCTTGCTCTCATCAAATCTAACATTAGCACTTTCAACAATCTTTTTCAACCTTTTGTTAAAGCACCGGTAAGCCTTACTTGTAGTAGAGTATCCCAAAAATATTCCCTCATCACTTCTTGTATCAAATTTGCCTAAATCCTCATCTCTTTTGATATAACATTTACTACCAAAAACTTGGAAATATCTTACAGTAGGAGGATGACCAAACCATAGTTCATAAGGGGTCTTACCAGAATTGCCTTTGATCTGTACCCAGTTAAGAGTGTAGATAGCAGTACTTACAGCTTCTCTCCAATAAACTTGAGGAACATTTGTTTCCATCATCATGGTCCTGAAAGCTTCTTGAATGGTCTGGTTCTTTCTTTCCACAACTCCATTTTGTTGGGGAGTCCTAGGAGCAGATAACTGTCTTTTTATGCCATGATTTTCACAGAAAGCATCAAACTCATGGGAAGTAAATTCCCCACCTCTGTCGAATCTCAGACATTTCAATTTTTCACCAACTTCATTTTCCACCATCACTTTGAACACCTTAAATTTTTCAAGAGCTTTTGATTTTTCTTTTAGGAAGGTTACCCACATCATCCTGGAGTAGTCATCTATCAGCAACATGAAATATCTATCTCCTTGCACACTCTAAATTCTAGTAGGACCACAGAGACCAGTATATACCAGTTCCAATTGTCCATTTGAAACTTGTTCCTTACTTTTGATTGAAATTTGCTCTGTTTCCCCAATTGACATTCTCTACACATGCTATTAGGCTTCACAAGTTTTGGAAGATCTCTCACAGCGTGAGTGGTACTTATTTTGACAATATTATCAAAATTCACATGACACATCCTCCTATGCCATAACCAACTTTGATCTATCTGAGCAATCAAATAGCTTTTTCCAGAGCTACTCAAATGAAAAATGCTACCTCTAGTTTGAGTATCGGATGCAATTTCAATTCCGGAACTCTCCAAGATTCTGCACTTTCCATCTTTGAATCAAAGATCATAACCTTTATCAACCAACTGTCCAACGCTGAGAAGATTATGTTTCAGTCCTTCCACATACAAAACATTGGTGCTATTCTTACCATCAAAAGAGATGGATCCTCTGCCATGGATTCTACCAGCTAAGTTATCTCCAAATTTCACAAGCCCACCTTCATAATTTTCAAAATTCACAAACTTACTCTTGTCTCCAATCATATGATGAGAACATCCACTATCAATCACCCATTCATCTTTCTCAATAACTTGAGTAGCCAAGGCACTTTCCATATTTGCATAGCTAGCAGATTTAGTAGACACCAGATCTTCTTCTTTAATGGCAATGAACACCCAATCATTTTCAGGGGAACCTCCATGATCAGATTCATCATCTGTGACTTCTTCTCTAGTTTCTTGGACATAATAACATTTGTTCTAATTTTGATATCTGTTAGGGTTTGGTTTTGAAAACCTCTCTGGACATATTGAGGCAAAATGACCAATCTTATTACAAGTAAAACATTTGAGTGGCAATTTTCCTTCATGCTTACCGGATCCTCTTGGCAATCTTTTGGTGAGAAGAGCTTCAAGATCAACATTTTCAAGTTCAATATCTTCAAGATCCTTCCTTGTCTTCACTAATATGTTTGATCTTACAGAAGAGCTTTCACCCGGATCATATCTTTGTTTTTCATATACACTAGCCTAAAATGCAAATTCAGACTTGGGAAGAGAATCACCAAACTCACTTAATTCAAAAGCTAAAATTTTGCCAACCAAATGATCCCTTGTAACATTTGAGATAGTCTAGATCTCTTTTATAGCAGCTACCTTATGTTTGTATGAATCAGGTAAAGATTTGAGTACTTTTGATACAATCTCTGATTCTTCCAAAGTTCCACTAGCACACCTGATACCACACACAAGTTCATTTATCTTTTGCATGTAGATTGTGATGTTTTCATTTTCGCTCATCCTCATAGTTTCAAATTTTCCTCTCAGACTTTGCAGCTTGGCACATTTGACATATTTATCACGTTCATACAAAAATTCCAACTTTTTCTAGATTTCATAAGCCATTTTTAGACCAAAGACACTTGTCATTTCAGAATCAGTTAGGGCACTCAACACGGCTTCTTTAGCTTGAAGGTTATTTTCAGCATCTTTGACTTGATCTGGAGTTGAAGGACCTTTCTCCAGAGGTTTATACTCAACACTAGTTATCGCCCAATAGGCATCACCCGTGCATTGTAAGTGGCACTCCATGTGATTCTTCCAAATAGAATAATTTGTTCCATCAAATCTCATACTATCCTTCTTGTAGGTCGACATCCTGGATCTCCTCAAGCAGTCAAGCTTTTATAAGAGGATTTGGCTCTGATACCAATTGTTGGAATTAGATCGGACAACTGAGAGGGGGGTGAATCAGTTGTCCCAAAATTTAAACTTTTTCTGCTTTTAACCTCTTTTATTAACTTGCTACCAGATTAATGATGTAAACAATAAAGCATAGATCAACAACATAAGAGCAAAAATATGATCAATACACTTGACACCAAGATTTTGATGTGGAAACCCAGTTAAGGGAAAAACCACGGTGGGGGTTAACCCACAAAGATTTGTACCCTGTTAAAAGTACTTTAGAAAAATAGAAGGCACATGCCTTCAGGTGCACTGCCCAAAGCTCACTGCTCAAAAGGGAGACTCACTGCCTACAAAATTTATTTAGAATAGAATGAATTAATTGAGAAATAGCATCTACTTCATGCTTGGTTTAGTTTCATTGAATGCTTAAAGACTTCTCCTTTACCTCAAATTCTTTTTTACCAATTTCACACTCTATGCTGCTCTCGCTCCTTTTCTTCTCTACTCTGCTTCTGATCCTTTATTTGAATTTGATCTGTCTTGCACAAGGATAATGTTTGACAACTCTTCAACAAGTATTAATACACTTCATCCATCTTGGAATGGTCAACAAGGTTGGCCAAACTTAACCCAAATCTTTTCACTGTCGGCCAATCATAGCTAAGACTTGAATCTTCCTCTATTAACATGCCAGCTTCAAAAATGATCTTTAGATCTTCCACAGCATGCTAGGAACATCCGGTTGGCCAAGACTGGGAAGAACAACAACAAATAAAAGAAAAAAACTTCAATCACAAGCTCCTTTGTCAATGCGGACCTCCAACACAACAACCACATGATCCAAAGACCACCACAAGCACAAACAAGTCAACAGGAACAACCACACCACTTCGCATCATTAGAATCACTTGCATCTTCATACTGAACCTCAAGAACACACACTGCCATGACTGTCAAACTAAAAAGATTACTTCTGGACCTCCAAACCACGAACCACTCAAGTTGAGGGAACACACCAACATCCTAGACAAGCCTCTAGATCTTCATATCACAATATGCTCATACCAGACCAATCCGGACCAACTCCTTGCCACTCTGTCATTATAGAACAACTACAGAAACCTGTTTTACTCAGAGGGCCATAAATTTGACAAATATTCATGCGGACCTCTCAAATCTCAGTTGGAGAAACAATAGACAACCAGTACAGGCCCTTTAATCTGCATACTCTGATCTTCACCTTACTGGAAATACTAATCACTCCTCTGCACTGTCTTCACTATTTCTGACAAAAAGATATGTTGACATCAATGACAACACATTAGGCACATATTTGCAACATGAAGAGCATCTTCCTTCCATGAGATCTTCACTATAAGGTGATATCAATTATGTTTTATATCATTTATCATTTGGATTTTGCCTCTATCCCATAGGGATATGCACTCTTTATCTGACAACAGTTTTCAAAAGACTTGAATGTCTCTCCAGGGCTTGACTGAGGCAAGCCTCTAAACACCACAACCCCTAACCCACTTTTATGTGATTGCAGGTTACAGGTTGCAGAAGTGAAAGAAGTGGAGTTGCATAAGAGTAGTGCAGACTGTTGGAATTGCATATCAAAGAAGAAAACAAGGACCTGGACTTGGGCGCCCACTCATTAGTCCTCTGGATCCCGCAACTATAAAATCTTCAAAACAACAAAGCTATGTTGCAGATAACATTCTCAAATCCTGACAAAAATTAAGGCATTGGACTAGGGTGCCCACTCATTAGTCCCTGACTTTTCCACACACCGAAATTCAAAATCTGGTATGTATTTGGTTGTCGTTTGATATCTCTGTGTGTGATCATTTTCTATAATTTATCCATTTGTTTACGATTTCACGAAATTAGGGTTTTGAGCATAATTGGGCTTAACTGAACAACAAAATCACACAATTCTAATCTTCCCCTATGTTCCAAGTGATAGGAGATTTTTAGTAGAGTTCTCTACTCGGTTGAATGTCCTTGAATGTTTAGTGGTGAAAGGAGGATCAACCCAAACCATTAAAATCAATCCTTTTCATTTTTAACACTAAACATTTTGGTGAACTCATGTTTTTAGAATTTCTCACACCTTGCTATGTGTTGTACTTCAGATTTACATTCATTTCATTGTTCATCTTATTGCATTTGAAAAATTACAAAAAAAATTAAAAATTTTGAAGAAAAAAATGGTATTTTTAGCTTGCATCTTCAAATAATTTGAATTCGTTAGCATTTAATTTCAGTAAATTTATGTCATTATCATCAAATCTGATTTAAAATACATAAATTTTTTATTTAACATTCATTTACATTGCATTTTCATGCTTAAATTGATCAAAATTGCTTGAAATTGTGCATGTTTCCATATAACCTAGTTTTGCATTAGCTAGGGTTTGTAGTCAAAATCTTGTTTCATATTTTACTACCATTTTAAAACACTCATTATGACTGATTCTAACTGTAGTGTTTCATCATAGTGGTTTTCTTGCAAAATTTCATGTCTAGGGTTTGAAAACCTTACTTTTTCACTAGATTTTGGCCTTATTGTCTCTCTAAAATTGCATCATAGGCATGTTGTGAAGGATTTTTTTGCACTAATTGGTTGTTATCAGGGTTATTATCTACTTCCTCTCCTCAAATTCTTTACAACACCCTTTCTTTAGGCCTTTGCATTGAAAATTTGTGAAAAATTGCATATTTTAGCTATATTTTCACTAGGGGTTGACTTAGATTGGCACTATAAGCGTGTTGTGATGAATTTTATGGCTTTAGGTGACTGATATTACTATCGTAATATGCTTTACCTCCTAAAATTCTTTACAACACCCTTTTATTGGGTCTTTGCATTGAAAATTTGTGAAAATTACATATTTTAGTGTATTTTCACTAGGTTTTGATTTGTCATCACTCTAGGTTTGCATCAAAAGTGTGTTGTGAAGGATATTGTTGCTTTATTAGACTGATATCAGACATATTACTTGTTGCACTTCATCAATTTCCTTACAACACCTCTTCTTTCGCTTGTTTGCATTGAAAAAATTTGAAAAAAATCAAGCATTTTAGATCTTAAACATATCTTGCTCCTTGGGTTTGTTCTATTAGTCTATGCATTGAGTGTTGCATGCAGGGACTTTTTTAGTGGCAAATCTTTGCCAATTGGTGAATAGTTGAAATAGAGGCGTACAAAAATGGCGAATATATCAGGCTACAAAGGGGACTAAATCGCCCCATTTTTACAAGAAATAATTCAGTATTAATTAATTTGCCAAAACATTATTATTTTAAACTAATAAGTTGAATTATTTCGCCAGGTACACGATGCATTATTAAATGTGATTCACCAATAGTTTATAATATAATTATACATCTTAATGGTATTCGCCAGTAATATTATATCCCGCCATTAATTTTGGGATAATATTCGCCTTTACTAATAAATTATTATGTAGTTTTAGGGTTATTTTCACTTTTAATATGGCTTTGTTTATTACCGTTGATTATGAATTTGATCTCACAGCTCTTATTTGATTCCAGGGGCCATAAGCACATGCCTTTTAAAAGGCTTGCTTGAGGCCCAGAATTTCTTTCCCGCCAAATTAAAATCAAAGCCATAATAAACTCTACGCTAAGGTCCCATGCACGGATCCATCCTATCACTGGAAAGAAAAATTTAGTCACAGTAGCAGCACGATCACCAATAGAGGATAGGTAGCATAGCCTGTAGCATCACTTCCTTCTAGTTGCAGATTCATTGCCAACAATTGATCCAGAATCCAGATCTCACAGAGGCCCCTATAAGACAAAATATAAGGTGCAAAATTAGTCTTTTTAATTTGATTTATTGTTTAGTTTAGTTTGATAAACATATTGTTATTGATGCACATAATTGCAGATTTCATTACCATTTTAGATTGAAATTAAATTTATGATAAAAAAATCTAAAATAAAGAAAAAAATAGAGAACATAACTCAATAAATTAAAAAAAAAAAATTGTAGCATTTTCTGTTGGCCCTACTCCCTCTTATCATCATATTTAAAACAAAAAATATATGTTTTAACTTTTTAAAAAATATAAACATCTATACTTGTTTTTATCTTTTAAATTTTTTTAAAGAAAATGTAGAAACATGTATTCTTTATTTTACATTCTTTAAAATAATTAAAATAAAAATAAAATCCTTCATCTGCAGCAATCATGCATGGCCATGCAAATAATGTGAAACTTTAAATCTCCTCCCTCAGATTTTACCTGCAACATGTAATAATACCAATATCAATTCAAATAAATAAACCATTTAAAAATAATGTTAACCGTTTGCAAAAATAAAATCAATAATAGAGATAAACAAAAGAAACAGAGAAGCCCATCAAAATGGAGGAGGTGAGAAATGGGTTTCTCATATTCACATTTAAAAAATCAATCTAAAGCAAACATGAAAGCATTTAAAAAATCATTCTACAGCAAAACAATTATGAAAAAATGAAAGCTTTTAAAAAATCATTCTCCAACAAAACAATTAGAAAAAAATGAAAGAATTAGGTAGAAAGAAAAGTATTTGTGCAATATTTTATTGTTTTAGCAAGTTTTAAATTTAATAGAAGTTGCATATTTAGCTCCTAAAATGTAGTTAACTTGAGTTTTTAGTGGAGTATTGTGCTTTATTATTGTTTTAAAATGTACTTTTAAATTGTATTTTATTCATTTTTTATATTTTATTAGTGCATGTAATCATGATAATATTTGACTAAGGTTTAGAAATAAATAATTACTTATTCTTATTTTTTATACTTGGATTTTATTATTCCAAATATTTATTATTTTCAAATATGAAGGGACTTATATTTTATTCCCTTAATTCTTTTAAGGGTTAGTGCAATGAATTTTTTTTATTATTCTATTGAATTAGTTTATCATTTTAAATTGCTTTAGAGAGATGGGTTAAATATAGAGTTTATTTATAACTAATCGATTAAATTAGAATTTTAAATATTTAAATTTTTATGGTTAGATGAGATCCTTGACCTCCACAAGGGGTGCTATCCCTTGATCCCGCCGGTGGGTACCACCTCGAGGCCCTTGCTTCAACATTACAAAAAACAAAAATATATATAAGGGGACTACGCCAACCAACTATGTAAATTTTTAAAGGAAAGATTCGCCATTCTAATTAATTTTTTTAGTGATTATTCGCTAGGATTCGCCATTGTAATTTTTTTTTTACTAATTATTCATTAGGATTTGCTAGGATTTTATAACAATTTCTAAAATGTGCATAGATTTGCCATGAAAATTAATACTTTTTTCAAAAAAAAGGAAAGATTCGCCAGGAAAATTATAGCACTTAGCTAGGATTCGCCAGGAGTTTTTAAGTTTTTTTTGGGGGGTTCCTTAAAGTTATCACTGGTTGCATGCTTTTGTGTGAGTCTTATAACTCTCTACCCTAATAGAAATCTCTTTAAGAAGTAAGAGACTCATGGGATCTAGTGCTCTTGAAGAAAACGATATTCCTACCTCTAAAAATCCATTGAATACCTTCTTTACAAAAGGAGAGACACAAATTGTGCAAGATACTATATCTCATGCAACCACTATGGAAGATCAAGTATTTCATGATGTTGATAACACATGTACCTAATGAGCAAATAAACAAACTTGATCAAGGCTTAGCCGATTTTCAAACATTTGTTGGAAATGAAAGGATAGCGGAAGAAGTTGTCCCTGTGATTCACCACATAAGAGAATTGATTAAAAAAAATGACAAGATGGTATTGATGTTATTTGAGGTTTAACACATATTGTACACAATAATGTCATGACAGTGACTGAATGTGCAAATGGTATTAAAAACATGTTGTCACTGTCTCACACACAAGTATTAGCACCTATACCAACCACTGGAATGTGTACATTTACGTTGACAATTTTAACAACTCATGCAAATGCTTATAATAATGCTACCACTGGTATTGGAGTATCTAATGGAACTAGTTCACAAAATTACAAAGTTGTGGGATTTAACTATCAGAACTTAGTTTCTAAGGGGACTTCTTCTATGAATAATCACTCTCAACCACCTCTCCATTCCACTTATTCTCAGCCACCTATTACATATAATTACTTGCAACCACCTTCCACCTATCACTATGTTCAACCACCACTGAATTATTCACAACTGCCGCTTATCACTACTCAGGCTCAATCACCTCCTCACTTTGGTTCTAATTCCTCACAGCAAACCACATCTCCCAATGATGTCATCTTAAACCAACTTTTGCAAGGCATGACTTATTTACAACAAAAAGTGACAAACTTGACGAATTCTTCACAACCTAATATACCAACTTATCATGCTCATAATCCCCTATCTTAAGCAATCTTGAGAACTCCTATGCCCGAGAGGTTTGAGACTCCTCACTTTGAAAAATATTGTGGAAAAGGTGATCCTAATACTCATGTGGCAACATTCACAACTATGTGTAGTGATTTCTATTTTGAAGAGGATTTGTTAGAAAAACTTTTCCCATGATCTCTTAAAGATACTGCCTTAGAATGGTTTTTCTCTTTGTCTCTGAATTCAATACACTCTTTTTCACAATTAGTTGATCAATTTTTACAACATTTTCAAGCAAATATTCAACCTCAAGTTTCTTTGATTGATTTAGTTCATTGCAAGCAAGGTCTGAAAGAGAAGTTAACTGAGTTTATTAGTCAGTATCAATCTCTCTATGCACAAAGTCAATATCAAATGAAGGACGAAGATGTTTAGAAGGTGTTTATTAAAAATCTACAACCTAACATCGGCGATAAGATTCTCCTGATGAAGTATAACTCCTTTCAACATTTATGTACTACCCTTCGCGATTACCAGCTCTCGTCTAGTCGGTATGAAAATCAAAACTCACCAACTCAAGTTGGTCAATCCATGGGTGGACCGTCACAAAACAACTTCAAGAGGAATAATAAGAGTTTCATCAAGATTAATAGACTGAATTCAAATAATTTTTCCCAAGTGTTTGTTATCACTAATCCAAAGAAGACACTGTATTAGCAAAGAAAATTTACTCCGATATCTAAGTCCTATCATTCTATCATGAATTAGGTTGTGAGTAATAATCTTATGAAGGTTCCCTCGATTAAACCTTTGGATCCTAATAAAATGCAAGGACCTTAATTCGATGCTAATGCCTTTTGTCATTTTCATTGACAATAAGGACATGATATTGAATGATGTATGTGCCTTAAACATGAAATTCAAGACCTCATCAATTCGAATGTTATACAGGTATCGGGTGTGAATGATAATGGAAACAAATCGGTTGCTCTTCCGAATCAAAATTTACAAATCTTTACTAATCATTTCCCTAAGCATATTGATAACATGTTGGAATAGAATATAGTGGAAGTAGAAGATGATTATTTGGATTATGATGACATTCTGGGTATGACAGAAGTGGATAAGGAAACGTTGGATAACCTACCTCGTCCACAGGGAAAAGGTATTTCTGTTGAGGTTCCTCCTCCATTATCTTTACAAGGATCGGGAGATAACTAAAATGCATCAAAAAGACAAATAGAACAACTGAAACAAGAGACTATAACAAAATAAAAGTTTGAGATAGTACAAGGTAGTCCTTGTCACTATGGTAGATGAACTCAACAAAGAAAGCTAGCTAAAAATCATAAACGAGTAAGACGATTATCATCAGTTGGAAATAATAGTGGTTCTCCTCCTCACAAGCAACAAAAAGTCTCACATACACAAGAATTTGAGAAACAAGCATTACATGGACTCCATGACAACAAACAAGACTCGCATAAGAAACACTCAATATTCACACAAAACTTGATAGAGCATCTCTCCAAGATGCTCACAATTTCCAAATTCTAGACTGGCTTTTCTTTATAGGTAAGTATCTCTAACCCTGGTGGTCACTTATATGGTAGCATGATCGGCTCCTATATTTGACCTCCCCTCTCATGTTGTGTTTCCCCCGTGATGTGTTATGTGTTGTTCAGGCCTCCTGGGATGACCCTTGATTTTCTTGTAAGGTCAAGGATATTGGGAGATCACCTCTGTTGTGACCTTCTTCTATTTGTATCATCATTATTCTATATTGCTTCTCCTATATTTTCACTGTTGTGTGTTATGTCTTACAGACAGCGTTGTAGTTGGTGACTTGGGGGCACCCTCCTACATGATTGTCCCTAAGGCACTTGTTTCTCCTCTCTTTATTTATTGTTTCCCTTCATCTAGTGGTTCTATCTAGTAGGTGGGTGACGAAAAACATATTATATTGATATGGACCTAGTGTCCCTTCAGCGTGAAATCAATAAATGGACCAAGTCCATACATGATGATGGGGTTGATATATATTATCCGACGCTTGGCTAGTAGAATCACTCTGTGTGATCTTGATGTTGTCTTATCGCACTAACAAACCATAACAATATTGTTGCTCCGTGCACTATGTTTATCTTTGAATCTCACCTTGGTTACACTCAGTTTTGAGATTTTTTCTGTATAGCCCCACGGTTATACTCGATTTTGAGATTTTTGTTGTATAGCCCCACGGTTATACTTGGTCTCTGAATCCGTAGTATAACCTCAACTCTATATGTGAATGATCATATGCATTGTTGTTTATCATGATTATATGGACGCTAACACTTTTCTTGTAGGAATGTGTTTGTGGGAACTTTTGGCGATCGTAAAGTACATGCACCTCTGGGGGCCATGGGCTTTGCGAGAGCTTGTGTTCCCTTGTGTGTGTTTTTTCCTACCTTAATGTGTTTGATATCGTCACATGATATCAACCACCTTAAGTTGGGGGCATATATAAGGTAAGTTGTCTGATTTAGATGCTAGCAAGTGTGTTTGTGAATCTTGAATCTATTGCAATCATTTAAGCCCTCTGCAGAGGTAGGATATCACGTATATCCTTTTATCTTAAGCCCTCTGTGGAGGTGGGATATCACGTATATCCTTTTATCTTAAGCCCTCTGTAGAGGCAGGGATGGTGTATTTCCCATGGAGAGTGCACATCCTGTCATTTTCTAAAAGTCCTTTGCGGAGGCAGGGAGCGGATCTGTGACTATCCTAACCCTTAAGCGTGTATTCGACGATTATTGTGGCAAAGCCTAATCATTGATGTGTGCATGTAATGTGCCTGAGATGGTGATGAACCTAGAAATAGGTACACTCCATCGCTTGTCTGTCATGTTTTCTCCATGTTTTCCATGTGTGTGTATATTGTGTGTTTGTTCCCAAGCATAGTTTAAAGATCGGCGGTGATGAGTCCTCCTATGCTTTGGGATTTGTATGACGTGCTTGACTTGTATGGCATGTTTGTTCTCAAGTGCAGTCTTAAAGACTGGTGGCGATGAGTCCCTCCTACACTCTGAGATTTGTTTTCCCTGTTTGTTGCCCCATATGCAGTTTAAAGACCAGTGGCGATGAGTATCTCCTACATTATGGGTGGTGTGTTTACTTTCCTTATACTTGCATCTACATTTTATATATGAGAAAAAGAAAAAGAAAATCATCCCTGTATTCATTGCATTCACTGTATTCACTATGTTTTGTGTGTCTTCAATACTGTCTTCTCCATGTCTTGCGTGATTGTAACTGTCTTCTCCATGTTTTGCATGCTTGTTATTGTCTTCATTGTGACTGGCATGTCTTCTCTGTGCTTGGCATGTTTACTGTGCTTGTTGACCATACTTTAATGCATGTATTGGCATTACGTTTATACATACATTAAAGTGCGGGCTAAATGTTACATCAGAAAATGTCCCCTTGGGGGCTTTTCCCTCTTAAGGTTTAGCTCCCGGGTCCTTTAGAATATATTTAGAGCATCTTGCATGATTTTGATGACTCCCAATGAGAAAACCTTGAAGTTTCATGGCAAATGGGACTCAGGGGGAGCATTTATGATAAACCCTAACTGAAACAGGGAGAGAGGACTTGGGCACCCGCACCCTAGTCCTACTGTATTTTAGGTTAGGACCTATTTTTGGGTGTCAGTTTATGACCATTATTTAGGTCCTATGCCGACATCGTAAGTTTGAATTACGAAATTCTTAGCGGAAATGTTTGTAGTTGCATATATAAGCATGATTAGTGATTCATTTATAGACTAGATGGAAATTAGATGGACATTTTGATTGACAAGCTTATGTGAAAATGATTCAAGGCATTCATTGTGTGGCAGAGCAGAATTTTGTGTTGTTATTGTCTTTGTATTAGCAGATTTGTCATCCATCTCCTAATGGCATGAAGAGCATCTTCCTTCCATGAGATCTTCACTACAAGGTGATATCAATTATGTTTTCTATCATTTATCATTGGGATTTTGCCTCTATCCCACAGGGATACGCACTCTTTATCTAACAACGGTGTTTGGAAGACTTGAATGTCTATCCAGGGCTTGACTGAGGCAAGCCTCTAAATACCACAACCCCTAACCCACTTTTCTATGATTGCAGGTTACAGGTTACAGAAGTGAAAGAAGTGGAGTTGCAGGAGAGCAATGCAAACTATCAGAATTGCAAATCAAAGAAGAAAACATGGACATGGACTCGGGCATCCTCTCATTAGTCCTTCAGATCCTGCAACTATAAAATCTTTGGAACAACAGAGTTGTGTTGCAGATAACATTCCCAGATCTTGACAAAAAGTGAGGCACTGGACTAGGGCGCTTGCTCATTAGTCCCCAAATTTTCCGCACACTGAAATTTGAAATATGGTATGTATTTGGTTGTCATTTGATATCTCTGTGTGTGATCATTTTCCATAATTTGTCCATTTGTTTACGATTTCACGAAATTAGGGTTTTGAGCATAATTGGGCTTAATTAAACAAAAAAATTACACAATTCTAATCTTCCCCTATATTCCAAGTGACAAGAGATCTGTAGTAGAGTTCTCTACTCAGTTAAATGTCCTTGAATGTTTAGTGGTGAAAGGAGGATCAACCTAAACCATTAAAATCAATCCTCTTCATTTTTAACACTAAACACTCATAAATAAAACAAACATTCAGGCTTAGAGGATTTATTATGTTCCTGCCTTATATGTAATAATCCAAGGATGAGTATTTCCAACAACTCTTCTTACAAATATTCCTATTGCAAAACATATCTCCCCATATTTGACTCAAAGCATTTTAATCTATTCCTTGAACATGAGCAATAAACTAGACATGCAATACAACAAATGTATATTGAAGAACTCATAAACTCTTAGTATCCTTATTTAAGAGAGAAATGCAAACAACATAGGAGACAATTGATGGAAACACATGCTCAAAGGTATTTTTCATATATTGCAATCTAAAAATGATAAAAATGCTTATAGAGAAAATACATTCAACATGTAAGAAATTTAAACTTACAACTCATAATATGGACAATCTCTCAAAATTGCTTTGTATTTCACTTATCAAAGTTTTCCAAATCTTCCAATCTCTTTTTAAATTGGAACAACATGCTCTTTTATAAACACAAGAACATGTTGCCCTAAAACTCGTTACCAACTGTCGATTACAAATCGTACATTACAAGCCACTGCCATAGGCATTGGGAAACCAATCCAAATTACATATGAAAGAGAAAAAAGACAAAATACAATTTGACTTGGAGATGCCAAAAACTGGAGATACTTTATCCCAATGATGAAGATGACCTATCATGTGATTGGATCTTCATTCACCCTGGACACAATTATCCATACTTCTCCACCCAAGCTGCACATGATTTCTCTGAAGGCCATTGGAAAGGAATCAATTTTGCTATTTTTTCATTATGTCCTGCATACCTAGCATCCAATAAGATCTTTGATTCCTTACAAAATATCTCAAAATGCAATTCCAATGCATGTAGCTTATCAAGTGTAGAACTCAAAATTTTCATATTTGGATCACCATCTACACAACTTGAAGATATGAGTTGGCTGGCTATATTTTCAAAATCAACTTTCCACTTGTCCAAACTTCTATTTGCCCATCATCTTCCAATATGCTTGGCATGATCTTTTTATCTATCTTCTCAATTGATTGTCCTTTCTTCTTCAAAACCTTATCCAACTTCAATTGGAAAGCCACTACTTCATCTAATAAAATTAACATATCAAGGGTTAATTTTATTTTTGGTGGAGCATCAGGGGCAAACCTTGAACACCTGTGAATTTCCCTTATCTCTCCAGTTCTAGGTAGCCACACTTTAATAATGTCATTCAAACTCTCCTTATCCTTCTCATGTTTGTCTTGGGCTGTTCTCAAACTCGAATAAGATCTCCATGTATCATCAACCCTAGCTGTAATCTTGGATAACCTGTGGTTAATCAAATTTGTAACCATTTCTTTGACAGTGTTCTTTTTCTCATCCTTCATATTCTTTACCTCTTCTTTCAACTCCTTAATCTCTGAGAGCAATGTCTCTCCGTCTGTTGGGAAAGTTTCTATAGCATCCAAAGGAACTGAACCACTCTGAGTTGAGATGCCTGGAGATAACTGTTGGAAATATGTTTGTCATTGATGTCAAAGGTGTTGTGTTCATGCTTGTTGTTAATGCAATGGTATGAAGTTTGTCATTGATGTCAAAGGTACAGTGTTGCATGATTGAGTTGTGATGATGCTTCATGAGTTCATGCTTCAAGATGCCATGCTTCAAGAGTTCACATGTGCTGCATTGTTCGTGAGTTATTATGGTGAATAAGTTGGTTGATGTGAAGGTTACTATGTCTCTTATGGGCTCAGGTGTAAGTTGTGTTGGTTGATGTGAAAATGTCAAAAGTTGGAGTTCATATCTTGGTGATCATGCTTTCAAGAGTTCACAAGAGTTCACTTGATTCAAGATTAGGATGCTTGATGGAGTTGCTTCATATTTTCTTCAGATGGAGTTCATATCTTGATGATGTCTTGAGTTCATACTAGTGTTGGAGATTGTTGGAAAGTGCACATGTTGCAGGTTGATATAGGTTGATGGTGCTTTATCCTTCATGTCTTGCAAAGTGATGCTCTTCCTAATGAGGTGATGATCCACATTGTTAGTTGATGCAAAAGATCACTTAGTGCTTCATGTCAAAACACATGAGAGTTGCTTTATGGCTTTGTGATGAGTTCATATGGTAAATGTTGACTCAGATGGTGGCTAGTTTCTTCATAAATTTGTTATTACACTACAAAGAGTCACAATGTTGCATGATTAGGTTTGGTAGATTTAAGGTTATGACATAGTATTAGGGTTTGAAATTCCTAATGATCAAATTTTATTACCTTCTAAAAACTCTATGCTCTATGTTTTTAAACCCTAAGGATTATTCTAAAGACCTTATAATGTCCTTTATCATTTTGATAACTCTGAGAAGCTGTGTCATAGGCTGAGATCATGGTAGTACAAATTCAAATTTCATAAACTCCTAAAATCCTCTAAAATCTAAAGGTCTCTATGTTCTAAATTTCTAAAACCCTATGCTTTCAAAGTATTTCTTAAAGCCTAATTCTAAGACCTAAATCCTAATTGTCTCGGGTGTATGCACTTTTTGTTTTAATTTTTTGTTGACCTGCAAACACAGGTCATGCCACTTAAGGCAACCTGCTAGAGGGAATTTATGACGTGCAGATTGGCCCCATCGATCTCCCTTACCTTTGGCAGCAATCTTCCTCTATGAGCGTGGGCGCCAAATATGACATCAACGGTGTTGTTTAAAAGATGTAAAGGTCGATCAGCGACTAGAATTCAAGCCTTGACCTCCATCTCTCATGCATGCACTTTGATGTGCAGATTGCCATCAAATATCTTAAGACTACAGTGAAGATCTTTTATAAGGCTATTTTTAGCCATTTCAAGGCAGTTTCCTTTGGAGTTTTAAAAGCATAAAAGCACAACAAGATTTTTTCTATTTTTGAGCCCTCTCGTGAAGTTGAAGGCATTAAATGAGGATTAGTTTGTTTTTTTTTCTAAAAAGAGGGAGAAGATTAGTGGTATTTTGAAATACCTTATGTTTGTGGAAGCATAGGTGTCTTTATGAATTCTTTTTATGTCAACATATAGATGATGGATTTTTGGGAATGGATCCAAATATGAAAATGTTTTTTGATTTTTTTCTCAAAGGGCAGACTGTTTAAAAATATTATTGAAGATTATTTTTGCAGGTGAATGGTGATTGGGGATTATTGAAGATTTGTTTTTGAAAGAAGAAAATGAATATGCAGAGAGAAGGGGAATATGAAAGGTTTCTTTATTTTATTTTTAATGACATTGTAGGTTCATTAAGGACAGAGATATGCAACACTAAAGACATTTTTTGGAGAGGTTTTTGAAGAGAAAATGCAGGTGAATTAGGTAAATATTTGGTCTGAGAATTGAGAGATGAATGATATGTTTTTGTAGGGGTGAATCAAGCACAGGATGAAGACATTATGCAGCAAATTTACCAAATGAATCATGTCCAGTATGAAGACAATATGTAGTAGATTGTGCAAATGTTTTTTGATCTTCCTACATACTTAACTAAGCATGATGATGTGTTGAAGAGAAGGTTTTTGTTTGCATAGAAGGTCTTTATTTTGATGCAGAAAGCATGCAATGTATCCTTAGTAAGATTTTATGTGTGATGAAGAGAGTTAAGTCATTTAGTGTATTGTAGAGAATCAGGGCAACCCCCTAATTTGAGTTTTCTTCCCTATGGTCACATTTTGCGAGGCACACTTTTCTAGTGAGGCCGTGTCAGTGAGACACTAATTGTACCTAGTGAAGGTTATTGGTTTTGCCAGTAAGGCACAATAAATTGGAAGGATTCAAGAGTGGTTTTTTCTCCCTATGAGGGTTTTCCACTCATTAAAAATATGTGTTATGGTTCATGTTGTTTATCTTTATGTGTGTGCTCTACTATTTTGTCTTTGAGGTCTGGATCATACTGATTATCATCATACTTATGCATATGTGTTTGATAAATCTTTAAAGTCTCTCTCATTGTCTATCCAGTAGATTAAAAGGTGCAAAAAGTGTTAAAGTTTATAAACCACTGATTCACCCCCCCTCTCAGTGGTCCTGTACTCCAACAATAACAACATTTGCCCCTTATACTTATTCAATTATGCAATTGCTTGTCCATATTTCAATAAAATCTCATCATAGTCCTTCTGCAATTTATTGGTAACAGCCTCAGTAAATTGAGTTGTGTGAACACTCAAGCTTGCAACTTGAGGAACTAGAGTATCTGATACTCTTTTTATTATCACATCTCCTATTAACTCACCTAAACCCACCCTTGGCTTATTAGTATTTGGAGCCAATGCCCATATTGCCAAGGTCTCAAATTTGGGATTAAACCTTGCACCAGAGAGTGCTTTATCTACCTGATCATCAGAGATATCTGTGCCCATCCTTGTGACAGTATCAAATGCAATTGCATCTGCCAAAGTCCAATGAGGAAGTAACAATAGACCACTCTTTTCCACCAAATCTCTTCCTTCATCAGGGGTCATCCTGCTAATATCCTGGCTCACTTCATCGAGAACCTTTTGTGTTATTTCTTCCTACTTCTTAGGATCAACTCCTCTTTTTACTTCCTCTACTTCCTTTTGAAATTCTTCATTTCTCACTTTCAACACATACCCCTTAAATTCAAGGGTATTGACAAAGGCATCATCTTCTAAAAATTGTGCATAAGCAAGCACTCTGATGTCCTCTGTATCTACCTAGTCACTAGAAAGTGACCTTGCCAACCTGTTATCTAGAGAGATATAAGGCCTTATTCTCTCAGGTGAATTCCCCTGTTGAGAAATTTCTTGTTCTTGTTCATTAATTTCCTCCTCCAAGTCCACAAACTCTATTTCTTCTTCATGCTCCAAGTCAATAATCTTCAATTTCTTGGTTGGAAGTGAATCATGAGACTCATTTCCTCTTCTATATGGCTTGATTGGAGTCCTTGGGTCTCTAGCATATGTTGGTCTCTCTTCACCTGCTAGAGCACTTTCAATCAAAATCTTTACATGGGCCAAGATTCTTTGAATTCTTATTATGGGATTGTTTTCATTTGCAAATGCCCTAGGATATGCAGGATTCAAATTAGTTCTCATCTTTTCTCCTTCCATTATTGCTCTCCATTTTTCCCTTAATAAATGAATTTCCTCCATGGTGGCACAGTTTCTCACGACATCCTCATCAAATAGGACTTGATGGGTGAATTGTGGCCTTTTGAAGCCAAGTCTTACTTTGTTAATAAAGCCTTCTAGATCAAATATCCTTGGGTCCTCAAACCCCATCTTGTAAGATTTCAGTACTGAATCAATTTGATCCAAAGCATCCTTGTTTGTAGCCCAAAAATTAGAAAACTTGGTGGCAGTAGGGAAAAATGATCCTTTCTTCTATAATATCAGGTGCTCCTTATTTGACTCATTCAATTTCTAGATAATCTCCAAATATGCAATCCTCCTTAGCACATACTTTCGCAGTATATGTGGGGCAACCTTGCTCCCATAAACTCTAATACAAGTAATGCGGGTGTGCATGAACCAATCTCCCCAATTATGTTGAATTCCTAGTTTAGGGGTTCTCTCAAATGGTCTCAAAAAGTCCAAAACATCCCTTGGGATTCTTTCACCTTTAGGCTCCATAAACTTCAACAACCTTCTCACAAAATGTTCTTCAAAAATCATATAGTCTGAACTTTCACAGTGCATATCTAACAAATGAGTCCATAATTAGACAGGGAGGAGAGTACCATCCTATTCTTGTTCTCTGACACACAGATCTTGGTGCCGCAACCCTATTCCAGCGTACAAAAACATGTGGCAAAGAACAAAATACCATTTAAATTCCACCTTTGCATCTACAACATACAGATTATTCTTAATCTTCAATAACTGCTCATGCATCTTGTTTGCTATATGTGTTGTATAATCAAATTCTTCAGTAGTTGAAATATCTTGTACATTTGCAGCTAACATCATCATAGGAACTGGAATCTTATCCAATGCATCTCTTCCTAGTACATGGCACAGAATGTGATAAGTCTTTACAAAGTCATGCATGAATTGTGAAACATCAAAAGGTTCTTCTTCACTATTTGATATTCTAATTAACTTTCCATCAATTCCCCTTGATTTGTGCTTAGGCAACTTGAATGCTTTGTATGCATGTCGAGCTCTTTTGTATTCATCTTTTAAGACGTTGAAATCAATCTTTTTGTTTGCAGCAGAGTTAAGGCCAAATACCTTTGTGATGAATGCCTTTGTGGTCCTGATCATTATTTCATCATTTCCCACCCTAATAGCCCTATCAACAGGATCATATCTCTATGCAACATCCCTTACTAGATCAAGATTTACAAACACATTAGGGCACATCAATTTCACCACATCCAAATTCCAGGCATTGCAAATAGGGGCTTTATATTCCTTCCTATCATGCCAATGCTTAAATAGAGTCCACCCATGCACAGGCAATTTAGCATCCCAACACTTAGAACACAAATCTAACAGACTATCATTAGGCCTAACTGGATCGTATGCATTCATTGGCCTTCTTGAAGACCCAGACAACTGTTTCATTAAATCCTCATCCAGACTCCTCTTAGAAGTTGAAGGCTGACTTGTTTGACTCATTTTTTGAAATAACACTTCACCAAACTAGGGTTTTCTCTTCTAAGAATGCTCAAAATATCCTCTACCAGACAATAATTCAATCTTCAAACAGACATAACAAGCAACAATAACTTACAGGTTTTAGCTGTAGAATCTTGAAATCATAATATTTTCTCGTCCAATTACTTGCTGCACAGAAACCCTCTTTGTGTTTATGAAAATGTCGTGAAAAACCCTTACCTTCAACTTTAATCAAACTTATAGATTAGGGCTCAGTGCATAAATGCGTGTCTTTTTGGCCATTACTGTGAATTCGTGACACAGGGGTGGCTTCCAATGTCTACATAGAAAATTTGAATTCTAGCCACTGATGCAGACTTCATATTGTGAGATCGATGGTCATGAATCAACCGCTAGATTTGAAAATCTAGGCCTTTGCATGAAAAGCATTCAGCCAATCAAGCTACTCCATCTCAGATGTGCCTTTTTGCTGACTTTTCAACTTTTTTGTTCTACGTGGCCATGTGGCATCATTTCAAAGTAGCACAGTAGAAAACATATCAACTCCTTTTGGCTCTGTGGGTGCACGCTAAGGCTTCTACATGGACATCCATTATGCAAGCCTTATTCTTCTTTCTGAGAGTCAGCGATGTGTCAACATCTCACAGTAGCGCAGAGAATCTTCCCCGCAGACAAGATTCTCTTGCGAGGATGCACTACCGTCAGATCTTCAATATCTACAGCCCCACTACTTCACTCAATCCTTCATCACCTAGCATCATATCCTTCATTCAACTAAATCATCGATATTATGGCCATAGGCCATGATGTCCTTAACACCTGTCTTCACCTCGCAGCCCCGTGATGCAAACATGACATCACCTTCAACATCATGTGGGATTGCGATATTCTGCCAAGTGGCACTTTTGGACCCTTACAAGGATATAAGACTAAGACTTTGCAATGCATATATATGACTTAATGGGCTAGAATAGATAACTCAAGACTCGGGGCTAGTCAACTCATGACATAAATGTTGGTAGGTGGCGACTGATCAGGAAAGTACTGTACACTAGCCATGTATCCTCGCTGGGGTTCGGGGCAACCCCTGAGAATTTTTTTTGGACCGACATAAAAAACCCTATTTTGTAACCGACATAAGGCTTGATAAAAGCGGATAAGGGTTAGGGTTTTTTGATATATTGTATTGTAGCATTTTGCAGAGGTATTGAGTTGCAGGGATTGTTGGTTGTAATCAGTTTGATTTACTAGATAATAATATTGGACTCTCTGTTGGTGGATGTAGCCCGAGTTTGGGTGAACCACGTTAAATCTTGTCTCTCGCTATTATTATTTCTGTGTATTTCCATTCCTCTGTTTAATCTTTATTTGCATTTAATTGATATCTTATGCCGGCTAAACCTAACAATAAAAGGCATAAAGTTATAACTTCGTTAACCAGGAACCTAGGCTAGACGGTCAACAACAAAATAGAACATAAAGTAAACTCTCAACCATAAGACTTAGGGTTTTAAGGAAAATAAGGAAAATACTTGCATGAAACTGACTCAAAACCCTAAAACCTAGGCAGGTACCACCAGAAAGCTCCTAAATATAGCACCTAACCCTTTCCTCTTTTTCGTGTGTACAGGTCAGAAGAATAGGTTTCGAGAGTTGATTTCCGGGAAGAATATAGATCGTGTAGGTACATACCGGGTAAAGACATCAATTTATGCTAGACCTAATTAGGATCTAGGGTACCCAAGTGCCCTTATCCTTGGTATTTTTGTCCTTGGATCCAAGTTCTCCTCTAATCCTTGGTCTTTGTGGTTCTTCTGGATTATTCATATCTATTTCTGATTCTTTGTTATGCTTCGATATTTGTCAACTAGGATTTCATGTCTTTGGCCTAGCTTGATTGATTGGATCTGGTTAATTTATTCTCTATACAAAAAAAAGGGCAAATATCATGTAGTTTGACTCTCCTTCAAGGGTAGAATCCAAGCTCGAATTGTGTCCTAATGTTTTGTAGAAGAGAGTTTGACCTAGTTTGATCTACTGAGCTAGTCTCTCTTTTCTACACTACATTTTGGTGAACCCGTCATTTCTTGCACTTTGGCATCCTTCTTTCATCATATCCAAGCTATTTTCTACTCTATATCTAATTAGATTACATTCATTCATCATTTTGCATAGTTACATAGCTTAATTTTTTATTTTTTTCATTGTTAGGGTTTGAAAAAAACCTTGCATCTTTAGAAAATCTAGTTAATCTTCAACCTATGGTTTGTAGATTAGTGTTTTGTTGCAGATCTTGTTGCATTATTGGATTGATTAAGGGGATTTAATTTTCTGTACCTTGTCATCCTTTCTATTCTAGGACATTCCTTGTATATTTGCATTGAAAAAAGTGAAAAATCAAATCATTTCTAGGCTTAGGAAAGGCATAGTTATTGCATTGTTTTCATTGCAAATGTTTTAGATTATCATAAAAGGATTTAAATATCTGATTTTTGCATCAGATCTGATTTAAATTACAGTATATAATCATTTCATGGTGTTGTAACTTGCATTTAAAATTCCAATTTGCTAGGGTTTTGTAAAAAAAGTGCATTTTTTTCAAGAACCTATTCAAATTCAAAAACCTAGGGTTTGTAATCAAGGGCTTGTTTCAAATTTTTCTGCTGTTGTAAACATTTCAAATCTGATTTTGCATTGCTACAGAATTTCATAAATTTCATTTGTGTTCAAAAATAAGGCTTGCATTGAAAAATTTTGGTCTAGGAAAGAGCATTTAAGATCTAGGGTTTGATAGTAAAACCCTAGCTAGTCTTGCATTTAGTGATTGAATTTGAAATCTTATTTTCAGATCTTTTCTATGTTGAATGATTGTTAAATCTAATTTTCCATATATGCCACATGTGTTTAAATTTGAAAGCAAGAACATTCATGCATTCATCTCCTCTTTGAAATTTCAAGGCAAAAGCATAAGTGAAAACTATCTAGATTCATTTGGCACTTTTGCATCTTCATCAAAATCAAAGTTCTCTAAATCTTTGTTGCATTCAATTGGATAAATCATTTAGGTACTTCTTTCACACATACTACACATCCTACATTTACAAGACTTAGTTGTTGTGGTTACCAAGAATATCACATTTTTGGAAGACCCCACTTCTCTTGCACTTGTAGGTTTTGCTTGCAATGTTATTTTCATATTGGTGGTACTTGGTTAAGGCATAGATATTATTATACATTTCTACTCCATATCACTATGGACTCTTCTAGTTGTTCCTCTTTGGAATCTTTGCATGCACATGCCATAAATTTTGAAAAATGCATTAATATGCATCCTCACATTTTAGATAATATAGCATCCATGAATGATAATTTAGATGATGGTGGTAGTTCTTCACCTACTTCTACCACAAATCATGATAATTCCATGTCTATTCCCATGGATCTAACTTCTAAAACATGTGATGGGGACCTAACTTTATCTATTTCACTCTGTGATTTGGATCCCTCTCCCAAAATGGTCCCCACTTGTGAGGATATTTTGGCGCAAGAGGATGAAATCATTGACACATTCCTTAACATCACTCTACCCTCTCTTCATTCCAATGCTCTCCCTTCAAAATATGAGGCATTATTGGAAGATGAGTCTTCTCTCACAAAGGACCCTCTGTGGGTAGATAATGGGCATTCATCTCACAATCTTAAATCTCCTATCTCTACCATATGCATGAGGTTTCTATGGCTGATCTTAAGGATCTTCCACCTTTTATTGAATGTTCAAATACCTTGGATATCACCAAGGATGCGAAGACCCTTGAGATTTCTCCTTTGGTGGCATGTTCAAGCCCCTTGGACAACATCAAAGGTACAATCATCAACAATTTTCTTAACAACACTTTACCCTCCCTTCATTCCAATGCTCTCTCTTTAAAAGATGAAGCATTAGTGGATGAAGAGAGGTCTCTCACATTAAATCCCTTGGGAATGGATGTTGAGCTTACTCAAAAAGAAAATAATGTCAATTCAATCATCATTAATAGACTTATTCCACCCACTAAGGGGATAGTGGATAAGTTTACTAATGTTTCTAAAATCATTGTGCATGAGACACCTAATACACCTCCTCACTTCAAACCAATTATTACGGTCCAAGGTGATTCAATACCATCTTAGCCCCCAGGTTACTATCTCAATATTGCAAAATAAATTACTCAAAACAATCAAGGTGTTCAAAATGTGCCGCAACATCATATGATCACTCACACATATAACACCTATAATAAAAGTAAACACACACCGAGTGTGCCCATGTCTCTTCCACCTTCTCAACCTATCCCACCTCAACCACCTCATCTTCCTCCACATATTCGTAAAGAATACGATCTTATCAAGAAGCTCCATGCTACTCCGACTAAGACCTCTTTATGGGATTTAATACAAACGTCGCCTACATACCACAAAATGCTCCATGAGGCTCTACAAAAGGTAGTTGTTCCACCTCCTGCTAGGCCGAATGATGTAGCATCTCTACTTAGTTGTATGCATGCGACGACATTGGATATATCATTTCAACAACATGAGTTACCTCCCATAGAAGTTCAAAACCAAAATGAGTCTCTCATGATATTCGTCATGATTGGTAACATGAGCATAAGACACACTATGATTGATGGCAGATCAGGTCTTAATGTTTGTGGAATAGACTTGTTACATAAAATCAATGTTGATATGTCTCTCATAAAACTGGATAACAAACTCAAAAGTCATGAATTCGATAATGTTGGTAGACAATCATTGGGTACTATCACCTTAGATATTAAGGATGGACCTGTGACATTGCCTACCATTATCCATGTCATGCCTAATTTTCTTTCGTACAATCTTCTTCTTAGTAGACCATGGATCCATGCCATGGTGGCAGTCCCGTCTACCCTCCATTGTTCAATAAAATTCATCTTTAAAAATGAATTACATACAATTGAAGTTGATCTGATTAAGGAAGTTTGCTTACAAATAGAAGTGAGACATCAAATTCCTTTAAGTGATTTGATTCCTTCTTTAAAAGCAAAACCACTATTCTCCACTGCTAACAACAGTGTTGGTCAGGATAGTGTCGGTCCTTCAAATGCATTTTTTGGCGATGATTAGAGTTCATTAGATTTTACACCCTCCTTTGCGGGTGAATATAAAATCTCACCTCCACACTCAAAAAACCTCGAAGGTAAATGAAATTTCTTCAACACAATCTCATACTCCTACAAAGTTCAAACTTAAGTTTAACGATGATGGAACATTTAAAATAGATGAAGATCCACCTCCTTCTACAGAAATGGCAGCTATTTGTGATAAAGTACCATCTAATTCTAATACATGTCTTGGTAGTGACGAGGTCTCTTTAGATTTTAAACCCCATGGGATGGTTGAAATAAAACTTGACCCTCCTCACCATGATAAAAAGAGTGATCCTTCTCCTTCAACACATTTCAACAAAGATACTCATATGACCTCTCCTCTTCCTTTGGTATTGGAGATGCATTATGGGCGTGGATTCAAAATTATTTCAAAACAAGGATATGACATAAATGGGTTAGGAGGTAAAGAACAAGGAATTAAGGAAACTGTGGAACCAACACCGCACTTGTCAAAAGTAGGTTTAGGTTTCCAACCTTCTTCTATGTTCTCTCCACCATTGTCACAACAAAAAGGATTGCTTCCTTCTCCACCTAAATCTTCTCTTCTATCTCAACAAGAGTGTATTTGTCAAGTTTACTCAAAGACCGCTTAATCACTCTTCCTACTCCAAAACATACAAAGTTTCAACAAGATAATCATTCATCACCTCATTATCGTGCATATCATCGAGCACCACTAATGAATGCCAAGTCTTGGGTGATAAAATTCAACAACTTTGAACAAGCTTCGGCTCTAGTACATCTCACCATGCTTGATGTAGTCCCTAGAACACCTTGTCCTCCATCCATTTTATAATCAAGTTGGGGGAGGATAATTTGTTATAGGCCGACTCACTAGAGTGGTCCCTTCTTCTCATTTGTGTTATGTTTGTATGTATTGTCATCCCTATATTGTGATGATTTGTTCTCCCTTGGCACCCTTGCTAGCACAAAGGTATAAGGAGTAAGAATGCGTTGTGTCATTCCTCTATAGGTATCTTTATTCTTCTATATGTTGTGATGTGCAATTTTATTATTTTTCTTGGATGATTTAGCATCCTTTCGTGATTCAATTTATGTATACTTTCATGTGATCTTTCTTCCATCTATGTGGTACCTTGTTGCAATGCTCAACATCATACCATGACTACACAAGCCATTGTGTATCATGCCTATAAGCATTGCCTTGGTTTGGTCTTCTTGGGGGCAACCACTTGTCGCGATGTAGATTTTATAAACACATCTCATTTGGGCATGTGCTTTTAGAAAGCTCTCATGCCTATTTTATACTTCTTCATCACTCTACCTTAAAGGCAATTGCTCCCTGGTGGAGTTAGCAATCACTTTAAGGTGGGGGCATATATCGTGCTATGGGCCTTACTCTCATCTTTCTATCTAAACACTTTTTTATTTATCTTTGTTATCACACTCTCTTGGAAAGGATTACGACTAACTTGGAAACAAGATCTTGAGTCTATCTTGCTCTCCCAGGTTGAAGCTCCTAGCATGTTTGGGAGAAGGGCTGCACCACCAAGTAGAGTTTGGTAGTAAGGTTGCTTCGCTTTCTTATTTTGCAAGACTTCATAAAATCCTCTTGTGGGAGGTAGCTTGGTGTATTTTCTTGAGTCGAAACACTTTCCTTTGGAGATGGTGTGTATGATGTGTTCGTACTTCTCTTATGCTTCTCATTTCTAACTAACCCCTTAGCATTATTCTTCATTGCATCTTGGGGAAGGATGCATGGTGATTGAGACATCACTTAGATTGAGGTCTCCCTTGTCATGCTGACTCAAGGTCTTTCGTATTATATTCCTTGTGTATTCTCCTTGAATGTTTTATGGGTGTTCCACATGTGTGTTTCATGTACTTTATGTGTATACTTCATGTCAAATGTGTATACTTTGTGTATTGTGTGTGTGTTGTGATTTCTCAAGTATATGCCTTGTGTATGTCTTATCTCATGTCTTCTAAATGCTTCATGAATGTCACGTGTCTTATGTGTATGCTAATCATCATATACTCCTAGAATCCTAAACTTGGGGGCTTGGCTACCTTTCAATTTTGGTGTCATTCTATGGTTCTATGTTGTGTTTTAATTGTGCCCTCTCCATCCTTTAGTATGAGTTCAAACGTAAGTTCGTACCCACACTAAAGTGGGGGCTAAATGTAACATTATAAAATGTGTACACCACCATTTTACACTTAGTTTAGCTCCTAGATGGGCCTCAAATTTACACTTGTTAATTAGGACCTATTATAACACCTTTTTGAACATTAAGCATGTAGTTCTTGATCCCGATGCATGAAACTCAGAAAAGAATCATAAGGTGGGGTTAAGAAGACTTTAAGTGCCCTCTTTCGGAGACTATATTGCTAAAGGACTAGGGCGCCCAAGTGCCCTGGGCCCTCCTTTAGCACTACCCTAAATTGTGGCCTTGTCGGCTTAGGCCTCTTAAATGACTCCCAAGGTCGGTCTCATGTGGTTTAGCTCTCCGAAAATCAACAAGAGTGCATATAAAAGTAAGTTAAGTCATTCATTTGAACACCTTTCTCTCTTTAGCGAATCTTGGCACTCTTGCACTCTCTCTTTCTCTCTCATGAGCTGTACAACTCTCTCTTGTGGATTATTGCTATGACACTAACATATTGCAAGTCTTGTGAAGATCTTTGGGCTACACCAACTTCTTGAGTCAAGTTGTGATGCTGTCATCAAGCATGCAAGGGTTTCCATGCTCATGGTGACTTCTATCTTTCATGCTTTGTTCTAGCATTCCATTCTACCTCATATTTGCCTCTGCCCTCCTAGGGCATGCACTCTTTATCTATCATTTTTGCTATTGTGGAGGTAGAAACACCATTCAAGGAGCTTGACTTAAGCAAGCTCCTAAATAGCACCCAACCCTTTACTCTTTTCATGTGTACAAGTCAGAAGAATAGGTTTTAGGAGCTGATTTTTGGGAAGAAGATAGATCCTGTAGGTACAGACCAGGCGAAGACATCAATTTTTGCTACCCTAATTAGGGTCCATGGGGCCTAAGCACCCTTGTCCTTGGTATTTTGGTCCCCGGATCCAAGTTCTCCTTTGATCCTTGGTCTGTATGGTTCTTTTGAATTGTCCATATCTATTTCTGATTATCTGTTATGCTCTGATCTTTGTCAACCAGGGTTTCATGTCTTTGGCCTAGCTTGATTGATTGGATTTGGTTAATTTCTTCCCTATACAACAAAAGGGCTAATATTCTGTAGTTTAGCTCTCCTTCAAGGGTAGAAGCCAAGCTTGGCTTGTGTCCTAATGTTTTGTAGAAGAGGGTTTGACCTAGTTTGATCTATTGAGCTAGTCTCTCTTTTCTACACTACACGTTTTAGTTAAATAAGACCTTTTGGCTCCCTTCCAATGTTTCCTTGCTACTTTTTTCATTCTATACTCCCTAGAGAGGCCATTATAAACATTCAATGAGATCTTCCTTAAATATTTTCTTAGAAAATTAGTTGAGTTGAGCTATTGTTGGGGAAGTGTGAAAGAATTTATAAGGCTTGTATATTTTTTGGACATTGTTGGTTTCGCTAAAGAAGTTCATGCATGCCTCTAAAAGATAGTAAACCATTGTAAAAACTCACGAGATAGTGATTTGAGGAGGAGATCCCTCACTCTTTTAGAGTTTTCTTTCATTTTGGGTTTCTCTAAGTAACATGTCTTCTTCATTCTTACATGTGTTCTAAGCAATCTACTTGTTGCTACATGCTTCCTTTTATTGTTAAATTTGAATGAACTACATTAGACTTCATATATAAGGACTATATATCTATAATTGTGCACATGGAACAACGATTTCATTAATCAAAGTACATTATGTACATCATCAATAAAATATGATTTATTTTAATAAATTATGTAGTGGATTATCCATACTAATTACTAATCAAATAACCACTTAAATGCTATTTTCATATTGGAAAAGATTGTTTACAAAGTATGTGGCTCAAGAGCTCAAAGAGTCAATAATAATATTATATCAACAAAACTAGAACCACACAAGAAACAAATTAACTATCATTCTCAAAACCTTTCTCCTCTCAAGTGAGAATCACTAGCATCCAAAGTCCCAAGGTCACAAACAAGTTCACGAGAGTGGTCATCTCTATTAACACTAATATCAACATAGCTACAATTTTGAAAGAGACAAATTAACTACCATTCTCAAAATCTTTCATTTATCAAGTAAGAAGCACTAGCATCCAAAGTGTCAAGGTCAATAAGAAGTTTACCAATTGAACATTTTTATTAACACTAATATTAACACAACTACAATTACGAAAGATATAAATTGACTATCATCTCAAAACCTTTCTCAAGTTAGCTAAGAATCACTAGCATCCAAAGTGCTAAGGTCAACAACAAGTTCATGAGCATCGAGAGTGACCATCTCTATTAACACCAATATTTACTCACATTCAAAGTGCCAAGGTCAACAACAAGTTCATGAGTGTCGAGAGTGACCATCTCTATTAACACCAATAGTTACTCACATTCAAAGTGCCAAGGTCAACAAAAAGTTCATAAGCATTAAGATTGACCATCTCTATTAACACCTATAATCACTAGCATCTAAGGTGCCAAGGTCAATAATAAGTTCATGAGCATCGAGAGTAATAGAGTAACAAAGTTAGGTTAAAAACAAGTTGAGAGGTGAGTGCCAAGGTAAACAAGAAGTTCATGAGCATCGAGAGTAACAAAATAACAAAATTAGGTTAAAAACAAGTTGAGAGGTGAGTATGAAGGTAAATAAGAAGTTCATGAGCATTGAGAGCAACAAAATAACAAAGTTAGGTTAAAAACAAGTTGAGAGGTGAGTGCCATGGTAAACAAGAAGTTCATGAGCATCGAGAGTAACAGAATAACAAAGTTAGGTTTAAAACAAGTTGAGAGGTGAGTGCCAAGGTCAATAAGAAGTTCATGAGCATCGAGAGTAACAAAATAACAAAGTTGAGAGGTGAGTGCCAAGGTAAACAAGAAGTTCATGAGCATCGAGAGTAACAAAATAACAAAGTTGAGAGGTGAGTGCCAAGGTAAACAAGAAGTTCATGAGCATCGAGAGTTAGAAAATAACAAAGTTGAGAGGTGAGTGCCAAGGTAAACAAGAAGTTCATGAGCATCTAGAGTAACAAAATAACAAAGTTAGGTTAAAAACAAGTTGAGAGGTGAGTACCAAGGTCAACAACAAGTTCATGAACATCGAGAATGACAAAATAACAAAATTAGGTAAAAGCAAATTGAAAGAAACATCTCTAGTGGCACCAAATTTGTATTAATCATCACATATTGTTGAGAAAACATATCCTAGGTGGTAGTAGGAAGCATTGAGCTCGCACATTGAACATGTTCTAAAGTACAACCCACGAGGAGGGTGAAGTGTCACATAAGAGATAAAGACGAACCATACAGATCTCAATCAAGTAGTAAACTAGATACAATTCCTATGTGCCGGAGAAACACAACAAATCAGCAAAGTCGAGCAGATTTGGAACCCGATGAACGCTCACCAGAAATTGTCAGGGCCGGGAAGTGACAACATAGATTCGGCGGTCAGTCACATGATCCGTTAACCGTTGAAACTCCACACTCAACATTTCAAACCAAACCTTGGCCCCTCGTGCGCAAGAATAGTTGACTCAAGCTAAGAATAAAGCATTTTACAGCCCCAGCAAAGGTCACATGGGACCCTCCTTCACAAAATTCCCGCCTACTCCTCCGGCAGTCCTACCGGTTCAAAATCCCCACACGACCTCCCGTCAGAAGACGTCAAACGAAAAAAGGTCAAATTCCCAGTCGACAGACAGAAACACAAAGCCGTCGGGAATAGAGCCAAACGCTTCAAATTTGTACCGTGGCCCCCCCGGCTCAAAATTTGAATGATTATTTACAGCTTTTTATGTTTTCAGCCAGAAAAAAACACAACGCCTCCGCCATCCTGTTTCTCTGACATACAACACATATTTACCAGCTCCACTCCGCAAATAGTACAAAGCTTTAGCTGTCAAGCTTTCATGGATGACTGACTGACATTCTTCACAGCAAACCAGAGACTGATTTAAAGTAGCTTCACGTCGCCAGTTCGAATCCCTTCGTCGCTTTCCATGGCTGAAGTTCAAGTCCTCCCTTCTGACACTGGAAATCCCTCTCAGCCGTTTGATGACGGCAAACTTACCGTTTCCGTCTCCGTGACTTCTGCTCCTGAGAGTCGGAGAGGCAGAAGCGGTCTGCACGATGAGCAGAACAATAATAGTGGCAACAGCAATAGTGACCAGTTGTCTGTTTTAGCGCTTCTGTTAACGACATTTAGGCGCTCTTTGGTTGCATGTCGTGCCGCTAATCGTGATGAATGTGCTAGTATGGAGATTAGTTGGCCTACAAATGTGAGGCATGTGGCACATGTAACATTTGATCGGTATAATGGCTTCCTAGGGCTGCCAGTCGAGTTTGAACTCGAGGTTCCTAGGAGAGTTCCCAGTGCCAGGTTAGGTTTCATGCTGCTTCATCTCTTGCTTTTATTTTCAAGATTTTTTACTCTTTCTTCTGTTAATTGAAGTTCAAACACGCTTTCCATGATTTTGTCTAAAAAAATTAGATTTAAGATTCTCTTGGCGTTTTCTGCAAGCAGTTTGTTTTTTAGAGTTTTAAGAATTTATTCCACAAGATATCACCGAGAATTTTGATAGGTTTCTCGCTTCTTCATCTCTTGCTTTTCTCTTCAAGATTTTTTACTCTTTCTTCTGTTAATTGAAGTTCAAACACGCTTTCCATGATTTTGGCTAAAAAATTTAGATTTAAGATTCTCTTGGCGTTTTCTGCAAGCCATTTGTTTTTTAGAGTTTTAAGAATTTATTCCACAAGATATCACCGAGAATTTTGATAGGTTTCTCGCTTCTTCATCTCTTGCTTTTCTCTTCAAGATTTTTTACTCTTTCTTCTGTTAATTGAAGTTCAAACACGCTTTTCATGATTTTGGCTAAAAATTTAGATTTAAGATTCTCTCGGCGTTTCCTGCAAGCCGTTTGCTTTTGAGAGTTTTAAGAATTTATTCTACAAGATATCACCGAGAATTTTGATAGTTTTGAAATATATTTCATGAAGTGATTTGTTTGGTAGTTTTCAAATATATATTGCACGAGATAAGCTTTTTCTTGGCTTTCGAAGCTTATTTATATGCTTTTTTGGTCCTAAAGTCTGGTACTGAGGGCGAGATTCTATGTGGGGTGGGGGGAGGAAGAGGAGTGGCTGCCGCTCCTATTGTTTTGGTCCAGGTGGCCCTGTGAAATATCAAAGTCAGGCATTTGCTAAATTTGGAATGTTCTTCGTAAAAGTTGGAGCGGTTCCTTTCCAGGAAGGATGATTTCAGCTGTTGCTGGCGATCGAGGACAGGAAATTTGCCAGATATTTTATAACAGTTTTTTGGCGTCTCTAAGTTTCCCTGCGCTCTGGATTTGTCAATTTTACGCATAATTGGGTATTAGAAATTCAAAACCTGTAGGAGGCCAAAGGCTTTATTCTCCGTGAAGCAATATACTGCAAAAAGTTATTTTTCTGCACAATGCCTGCTGAGGAAGTTTTAGAATGTCTCCTTGTTGAAATCACTAGGCAATACTGGGTGGCACCTTATTTTTGAGTTTGGCCTTATTGTGGTGAAGAGTTACCTTATTTTCAACATTCAGTAACCTCTCTCACACATTTTTTGGTACACCTCAACCTCTGTGACATGTCCTTCAGCAAGCAGTTTGAACCTAGGTTTGATTCATTTGAGAGCACCTTCTTTACATTCTTATGTGCTGTGCTAAATTTTGCTTTTCTCTTTGCATGTGATTTTTCCTCGCATTCAAAGTTTCTCTTGTTTGGTGAATGTCATGTGCTCTAGATTCTTCAAGATGATTGCTATTTTTTTGTTTTGTTTTGTTGAAACACACAGTCTATGTTTGTTACTAAAATTTTAGATAAATATTTACTCTGCAAGCCATTTTTTTCATCATCGGCAGTTTGGCTTTGTTAATTTTAAAAATATAGTACAGTGATAGTTTCGTCTTGTGTTCTAAAAATCATTTACATGTTCTTTACAACATATTTGCTCAAGATCTGGCACTTAGACGGTGTCTGTCCTTAATGCTGTGTGCTGCAGTCTCATTGCCATGTGATGCTACTTTGTTTTCACTTTTCAGTACTTCACAACCTCAGTTATCCATATCTAAATGCTCCACAACCTCTATGGCATGTTCTTGGTCACATGGAGAAATGAACCTAGGTCACTTTCATATAATTGCACCTCCTTACATTCTCACCACTAGTGCCACTTTATCTTTACCTTTTTGCTAGACAATTTTTATCTTATTATTTTTTTCTTTTCTTTGGTGACTGTCACATGCTCCAGATGAATACTGCATTTGTTGTTGAAACATGCAGTTCATGCTTTCTGGTAAAATTTAGATAAATTATTTGTTCTGCAAGCTGTTCAGTTCATTATCAGCAATTAATTTTTGTTAATTTTTAAAATAAATTACCATAGATATATTGTATTCTGAGAATTATTTGTATGATCTTTATATTTTTTATCCTAATTGACCAGCATTGGCACTATGATTGTGTGTGACAGCCTTATTGCAATTAGACTGCCATATTGGCGTGTGGTGTTATCTTATTTTAAATACCTCACAACCTCACTTATTTGTATTTAAATACTCCAAAAAAAATGTGATATGTAATCTGTAATGCGAGGATCTACATCTAGGTCTTGCTTACATGATAGAACCTTCCTTGCGTTCTTATTTGCTGTGCTACTTTTTGTTTCTCTTTTTACATGATAAATTTTATTGCATGGGAGATGGGTTTTTTTATCGCATTGTACTAGAAGTGTTGGCTTAGATGCATAATTTTTATACCTTGGGCTTAGACAGATTGACAAGGTGATTTAACATCAACTTTATCAGTGTATGTTTCCTCCACTTATTTTTTCCCTTTCTTTTGTGCACAAATTTCTGTCTGAGCTTCTTTTTTTAACATTTGTTTTTTGCAGAATTCAGTTGTAAAATTTATTAATATTCTGCTGAGTTATTCTCAATTGTATGTTTCCTTACTCTGTTTTACCTTTTTGTGATAGTTATCACAGACATTTTGTCTACCTTTCTTCCTAGACATTTCATTATTTATTTCTATGCTAATCTAACCTTCTTTGTTCTTATTTATCTTTTTCTTTGCCTTCGAATTTACAGTACTTGTCTTATCTAGTTTTCTTTTAAAATGGTTCCGAAGCACCTCCCTAATAATTTACATACAAGATCTTCTCTGTATTTCGTGTGTCATACAAAAGATTTTTTATTTTCTTTGTATTTTTTTTTCTTTTTTCATTTCCCATTTAATTTTTTTTAATTCTCTTTTCCTTCCAATTTCTTTTTTATAAATTTTTGTTGGGTAAATATCCTCTGGAATTTACATATTTCTGTTGTGTGAGGGATCTGAAACTCGAGGAGGCCAAACTTCCACATCTCTGACACACACACAGAACTCTAACCTAGTGGTCCCATAAAAAAGGGCCACCATTTTTCCATTGTGGAACCTGCTGAGAAAGTTCTGGAACCTTTTGCACAAGAATTGGTACCATGTGCTGCTTGGATTCTCTCCATCTTTTCCTACTCAAAAAATATAGGAAGTTTTTAGTACTTAAAGAAGAAGAAAGCCAAAACGAAACTGTAAAAAACTAGTTAACTACACAAAAGTTGCCTCTTGGTAAGAGTGATTGAGCAGTTGCATAAAATATCCAGTCTGCCTTTTCAAGGCCTGCTTAAAGTCCTGTAGCTGCATGACTGGCTGACTGATGATTCTAGGAGCTATAACTTTCTCCATGGAACCCATGGTAAGCCCACCCAGATTTGAACATGGATTGTGTGGATGGCGATTCCCCTCTCAACCCCAAGACTACATTCCAGTTGACTTCTAAGTTAATTTTGATTACAATTTCAAACATTTTCTTTAGTGGATGTCAGATTGTTGGGGGTTTCCTCTTCACTTAAGGTATTTATTGTTTTCATTTTATAGGTCAAAAATCATATTTATTTATTTAGTTTCTGCCATGAATTCTCAGTTTTATATTTCATGTTTTTGTTGGTCATCATATTTATTTTATTATATATTTTCTTACCTTTATTTTGAGTAATTTATTTTTCTGTTTCATAACAGTTATTCTGATTTCCATGCTTATAAATAAGAGGGCAACTGCTCCTATTTCAGCTGCTCCAGGCAGTCCTATGAAAGCCGTGTAGGGGAGCTACAGAAGAAATAAAATCTTAGGAAATAAAAAAATTGAAGCAGAGATTTGTTTGGTCTCAAATTTTGAGGAGTTACCGAGGAGGTGTGCCGAAAGTTTCCAGGACCTGCATAACATATTTATTATTAATTGGCAGATTGTGTTTGGGGAATTTTTCAAAACTATTTTTCTTCAAGAATAATTTTATAACTTCCTATTTCCTCTCTATGACAATTGTCAAAGAAATTTCAGCAACTTCATGAGACTACAATTTATGCAAAAATATCTCAGCAGGACTTGCTTAGGAAAATCCAGTAGAGCCCTTCCATGCTAACACTAGGTAATTCCATTTTTCCCCATGTTATATAGTCTTCTAAAGTTTTTCTCTGAGTTGGAATATTCTAGTCTAGTAAAATACTTTTGGTTTTAATGATCAACTTACATGTTCTGTACCATATACTGCAGTCTAATGGAGGGAATCCCCTGAATTTGCTTAGCAGGTTTTTCCGGGTAAACTTAGGAACCTTTTGCAGTCAAATGGTCTGATGAGTATCATATTTTAACTCAACTACACCTTTTTAGCTCCCTCTATTAATTACTACTTATAAGAATTTGTTTTCAGTGCTGTCATGCGGTAGTGGAACTGTTAGATATGTAGTGCAAACTTTCATCTCCCTTCTCCAGCAGACATTGGAAGTCTTCCTCCTAAACAGGAGCTTCTGAATTTTTGCAAAAAAAACACGTTTCAATATTTGCATTTCCTGAATAAATCACATTTCATTTGACCGCCTGCAGCTTAAACATGGAGTTGTTTGATATGCCCATGGAGTGGCCGGCAATAGTTTTGCCCAATTATTTTTTTGCAATTATGGGTCGATTGGATGCTTTGGCTTGTCCATTTGCTCTAGGCTAGTATGTGGCGGATCTTAAAAAATCTCCAGTGTTTCCCTTGTGACTTCATTTATAAAATGTGACCTCATCGCCTACTATTCTCAAGGGGAATCCAAATCTTGTTATAATGTTGTATATGGGATTTTGGCAGGTATTATTTGCTAATGCCTTTGCTTCTACCCACTACTTAAGATATTCTGTTGCAAGTGTCAGCTATTGATATCTTCCATTCCATGATGGGTGTTTGGATGGCACAACAAAATTGGTTCCCCCTTTTACCAAATAATTCTTGTGGCAAGGTTGGAATTTGTGGTGGACAATTGGCCCAGACTAGTCTACCAATTCTTGACAAGTTTCAGAGGATTCTATCCATTCACTACACTCATGATGTATTATGGGCCACCATAAACCTGTTAATAATATTTTGCTTGTTGCTTTGGTGCTTATATGCCCCCTAGCTTGGCTCACATGAGCTTCTTTCTAAATTAATTTTTCTCTATTGCTTCCACAACTTACCTTCATAAGATCTAATCCTTACCCAAATGATACAATAATCCATGGATTAGTTGGAATTGTTTAGATTTTAAAATGATTTTCCTCCATTGGCTAGTTGTTACGAACGCCCATTTTGTTATAGGTATTAGTTACTAGTATATTGGGTGCATATGCTTTGTAGGTCTCCCATAAGGTAAATTAGAATAAAAATATTTATCCCACATGCATGGGATGGTAGTAGTTATCTTTAGCAAGACTCCTTATATTGTAATAACTTCCCAAGAGGAAGGTATATTGGATATTTGTAATTTGAGTGTATACCCTATTGGGAGGTTTCCCCCTCAAAGTGGCATTGCGAAGTGTTGTGACCAAATCACACATCGCCCCATTGCAAATGGGGACCCCCTTTTTTTTGAATTCCAGTGCTTTGCTAAGACCAGGATGATGTCCTTTGCATGATGAAGTCAGTGGTGTTTGAGTCTTAGAGCCCCTTGATGACCTGATCCTGATGTTTGAGACCCTGAAAATGACTAAGTCTGGTATCCTGATCCTGAAGATCCTAAAAATTGGCTAAGTCTGAAATCTGGTGGATCCTCAAAAATCTAGAATTTGCATGTTAAATCTGGTGGATCTGAGACCTATCTCAAACATCCTGAAAGGTATATTGAAAAATATATTAATTTCAATATACCTTACCTCGGGTACTGTCAGTTCTGGGCGCGAAATTGCTCCAGGGTCACCTCAAAACTCCGCCTAGAACTTAGGGCGCCTTCCATCATCTAGACAACCTCAAGATTGCGCCTTGGGCAAGGAAGCCTTCAAATCTAAGCGCCTTGATTGAAATTGATGTCGGGAAGCTTGAAACACTACAAATTTGACAAGGAAGAGGCATTTAGGTCTAGGCGCCCATTGCATGTTCAGAGGATCTCAAGAATTGCGCCTTAGGTTAAAGTAGATGAGTTTTAGCGCCTATGCCTTGTTGTTATTGTCTTTAGGCGCCTTGATGAGAAATAAGATTTAAACTATGGATTGATGGCGCCTTCAAAGAGGTAACCTATTTTGACTTCCAGAATTCATCTAATATGTTAAGAAAGTTTAGGCGCCCTTCACTTTCAAAGTACCTTGCTTTGGCGCCTTGGTGTAAAGTACTTTACAAGTGCAAGTTGTAGAGGTTGAAAGTGAAAGGGGCTCTCATTTCACTTAAGTGCTAATTCATACCAATATCATCATCCAATAGCGCCTATTATGGAGAACCCTCTGGAGGTGGGAGATGTTTAGATTTGCAAATCGCCTCACTTGAGTCTAGGCACCCTTCAACACTCAAAATGGCGCCTAAAACTTGGAGTAAGTGTTCTTAACCCAATGAGCGCCTAACCTCAAGGAGTAATTCATCAAGTGATTTGAAGGTGATGGAGTCAACTATTAGACCCTTGGCATTAGATTGAAGTCGTTGAGTGAGCAATATGAAAGATAGAAAGGCGCCATCTCACACCTATTTGACCCTAGGCGCCATTTTCCTACTCAGAACAATCCTTATGTGGCGCCTTAAGAAAGGGTCATGAATGTACACCAACAAGTGAGCATTTTGAAGTGAATGAACAAGGCGCTCTTCTTGTGCAAGTGAACCATTTCAGGCGCCTTAGAAGTTAAAAATTATCATTTTAAGCACCCAAGGTGTAAGTAAATCAAATCAACCTAAAAATGGCGCCCAGTGATAGGAGTCTTCTGGAAGTGGAAACTTGAAGGTTGTTGCAAAGGCGCCCTTACTCATTCTCCCAATCTAAAGTGGGCGCCTTGTAAAAGAAGGCTTGGGATCTTGAAAATATGCTAAGTCAAATGGGCGCCTTAGGAAGAAAGAGTATGAAATCCTTGATGTATGTTTGAGAATATCCTGAAAATGACTAAGTCTGATAGCCTGATATCCTGAAACACTGGAAAATTGACTAAGTCTGAAATCTGGTGGATCCTCCAAATTCTATAATCTGCATGTTAAATCTGGTGGATCTGAGACCTATCTCAAACATCTTGAAGGGTATATTGAAAAATATTTAAAGTATAAGATCTCTAAACTTATACTTGAATATATTTTTCAATATACCTTACTCCTTGGACTTCCTTTTCTGGGCGCATTTCTCTACTCGCAATGACTCCAGATGGCGCCTCCCATCATTCCAACCAACTTCGGAATTGCGCCTTGACATGAGATGAACACAAGACCAAACCACTTTGAGCGCCTTGATTGAAAAGTTGTCAAAACTCCGCCTTAGGGTGATAGGCGCCCTTCATGCATCGAATTATCCTTTGTGGCGCCCTAGTATAGAAGGAAATGTTTAAACACTTCAAGTTGCGCCTAGGAGGAATAAGGATTAAAGGTTTCGTTGTAAACAATCTAAGGTGGCGCCTAGGAATGAGGGAGCCAAAACCATGGTGTACTGATTCAAATGTTGAAAAAACAACTACCTTAGGCTAGGCGCCTTACATCCTCCATGCCAATCTTTATGAGCGCCTTAGAAGAATTGATATAAAACCACTATTTGATTAAGGCGCCTAGGTGAGGGAGTCTTTCCAAAGCATTTACTACTGTGAGCCATTTGTGTTGGGCGCTCACGCTTATTCCTACCACCTAGATTGGCGACTAAGGGAGAGATTATATTGAAGACACCTTTTGAATGAATTTTAAGGGAGATTGACCTTTTTTAAATCTTTGCAATTGATTAAAATCATTTTGAGTGATGAATGTGGGACTAAATTGAGTTAGGCGCCCTTTGTTCCTATTTTTGCCTATATTTGTGCCTATATTTGCGCCTAAGTTTGAAGTGGCATTATTACATGTTTAAAGTTGTTTTATCTTATGAGGTCATTGATATATCGTTTACCTTGACTTGTAGGATCATCAATGATGCTAAGGAGTTATCCAAGGAATCGCCTTCAAGCAAGGAGTAAGGAGCATCATGCTAGCCGCCTTTGAAGATCATCAAGTTGCATCATTGAGAGGAGGAGTGTTGATGAAGTCAAGGAATCATCAAAAGCAAGTACTTGAGTCACCTTCAAGTTGCAAAGGGAACACCACTCTAAAAGATCACACCTCAAGTCTCCTACATCAATAACATCATGTTGGATCATATCAAGTTCAAGTGTACTTCATCAAGAGCAACATGATTTGAAGCATTCATTTATCCAAGCTTCAAGTCAAGATTCATCAAGTTTCAAGTTCTTCCAATGCCTTCAAGTCTCCTTGAGAGGTCATCTACTACACTCTGAAGGGTCACTTCGAAGATCATCGTTCAAGATCACTTCATCAACTTCTACATCATGTCAAAGACACTTCATCTATCATACTTCAAGTTCTATTCAACCTTCAAGTCCAAGAGAGACTTCTACTCCATGTCATTAATGAAGCTTCATCATCTACTCTATTACTCACTTTTCAAGAAGGAGCATCATCAAAGAAGATCATCATATCAACTTACCTACAAGAAGAAGAAAGAATTATGAAGTTAATCAAGTGAAGCAACAAGTTTCATACATCCAGTCTACAAGAAGAATGAACAAGGCAAGATCTACAAGATGTATTCCTAAACATACAAGTTCAAGCAATCACATTGAATACATCACACAAAGATGATACAATTTTCAAACTATGCTGAGTTGGCATCTATGTGGCGAGTACACATCATTCAATTTTGATTAGCCGCATTATTTAATGCATTCAATGTATCATTTAATGAAAGAAGCCAAAGGGATTCCTATGTGGAAGATATTTTAAATGCTTTCGCCTTACCTTATCACATTGGAAAATGTGCCTTCATTGCCTCTCTCTTTTGTGCTAAAAATAGCAAATTGTTGTAACTACCTCTGAGGTGGCATGATCTAGACCCTTGGCTATCAAAATGATCTTAGCCGTTCATTGTATCCTGGAGCACTATATAAAGGCCTTGTTGCCTCATTTGTAATAGATATAGATCAGTAGATCATCAGTAGTAGTAGAGAGTAGGAGTAGAATAGAAGAGACTCTCAAAATTCTCTGAGAGGACTTGAAATTGTTGTAAATATTTCTCAAGGTTAATGCAAAAGACATTGGAAGTTTATTTGGTGTTCAAGTGTTATCTTGTGAAATAATTTGGTTTCTTGTACTTCAATGGAATGGAGATAATGTTTTAAGTAGATTAGAATTAGATTAGAAGTTCATTGTTGTAATGTTTGTTGTATTGGATATTTGATCAACTCCTAGCTCATGCTTTTAACATTCATCGCTGATGAAGTGTTGTGTAAAGCTAGTCTGAGCTTATTTGCTTAAGTTCGATTGTGGATGCTTGTTTGAGCTGTGCCATTTGATGGGTGCTTGTATAAGTCTTCATGATTTGAAAACCATTCGCGTAACCTTAGGAGATTGCACCAGCTTCATGTAGTTGTAGGCACCCTTGGCGAAGTGAAGTTAGGTTAAATCAGGAGTTTGTCTGTTCAATACCTCATCATTGCTTCATTGACCTTAGATTAGTTTTCCTGAACCCTTATCCTTTTTACCTTTCTTTATCATTGAAACTTTGTACATACATCATCCACACTGAAAGGAGGAACAGGCTAAACATGAATGAAGAGAAGTCTGCGTAAGTCCCTTTGTGTTTAACAGCAAAATCATACTTAGTCACTGAGTTGTCTCTTACAAAATCATCAGAAAGGAACCTTGGAGTCATCTTGTTTGATCACTTCATTCAGCATTCAAGAGGCTTTGCTCAAGAGGGAGTCAGATACTTTGTATTTCACTCTAATTGTTGACTTGTCCAAAAATAATCATCAACACGAAGATAATATAAAGCATTCTATTGCTCTCTTTTTTGTGTATATTTGTGTGCATAGTCTTTACCTCTCTTGTGGGTTCTTTACAAGTGGTATCAAAGCTCTGTTTGGGCCATTTTTTGTTGTAGTATTACAAGTTTAGGGCTTTCTGTGACTTTGCATTGTTTGCTCTAGTCTCACCCTCTCGGGATCTTGGTGATCAGAAAGTGGCTATAGAAGTAGTGGCACTAATATCTTGCTTGAGATTTGCCAGATTTCCCCCCCTTGCAAGTAATTTTTTTTAATTTTTAGGCTAGAAACTGTGCATAAAGGATGCAGTGAAGTGAGGAGTGCTTTGACTCTAATACCTAGGTCTCATATAGCCTTTGTATATGGCCATGAGCTTCCATGTGCCCTTGGGTACATCAAAAGACCCCATAGGTTTTTTTTAAAAACCTAACTGTAGTTAACCTTTGGCTATTTGAAATTTGTGGTGCATCAGTAAGCGGTTAGCGTTAGGAAGTTATTCTTGCTGCACCTTGGAGATGAGATAGTGGGCTATGAGAACAGTCTATCCTTTGTAGTTGGTGCTCTGAAACATTGGGCTAACACTGTTTATGAATGAGATCAACGTATTTGCAAGCTTACAAACCAAACACACTCCGTAGAAGCCTTTCCTCTTTACTCTACACTATGTAGTTAGATCTGGGCATTGGTAGTTAGAATCTAAGACAATTGAGTAGTTTTATGATATTATACTAGTGGGACAACATGCTAGATTGTTCAAAAAGTAGAAGCTAATTTCTAGATTATAGGTTTTTGAGTGAGTTATTGCAGTAGGTTTGGGTCCTATATGGTTCTCAAGATTTGCATGTTCTAAAGCCAATTTCTCTCAATTCGGGAACAATTTGATCGATCCAGCTACAAATCTTGCCCACATGTTATTAAAATTCAAAAAAACCTTCAGTAATTGGGCCAATTTTTACCCTTTTGGGGCAATTATCTTGTTGTAAGCCAATTGTTTTGATACATAACTCCGAGAACAGTTTTTTGTCACCGTGGCTGTTGTTCACCTCATCCATGCACCTATGGCATTGTGATTGTCATCTCACACTAATCATTTTGCCATATAACTTCATCCACCCCCAAAAATCATACTAAGCAACAACACCATGCCTCCAAAGGTAGATCCTAAGACTAAAGCTAACATACAAGACATCTAGACTAAAGTGGCTTCCCTCACTAAGAGAGTGATAATGGCATTCCACAATAATTTGTTGGAGTTAATTTTTAGGACATGGTGGCTAAGCTTGATTGCTTGGACACCTCTCACACTAGATCTCATTCAAAAACTAGAAGGCCTCACCATTTTGATAATTTTGCACCTCTCCCAAGCCATCTAAGATTGACATGCCCAAATTTCATGGAGGAAGAGCTACAACTTGGTTAGGTATGATGATTCGTTACCTTGATGTGCATCAAGTTCCCTCACATGAATGGGTCACAACTATGAGCTTTGCTTTAGAAGGAGTGGTAGCACAATGACATCTTTGGTGTACCCATAACATGCCAGGAATATCAAGATGGTATGAATTTTCCAAAGCCCTTCTAGCTCACTTTGGCAAGGGGCTTTATGAGGACCCAAATTCAAGTTGGTCCAAAAAGGCATTGTTACAGATTACATTGAATTTGTGGAGATGTCTAATTTGACAATAGGTCTTTTAGATTCCACTCTTCACAATTGCTTTATTTCGCGCTTGAAACCTGATATTCCAGTAGATGTTATGATGAATACCCCCATTCTTTGGTCGATGTTATTGCCATAGCTAAACTGCTCGAAGACAAGCAAAAAAGCTTTGGAATTCTCTTCTCAGTCCTTCAAATAGAGGAAGGAGACCTTTGATCGAGGCAATAAACCCCCTCTATTCACAAATTATCTCGAGTAAGTAGAGAAAAGAGCTAAAGTGATGTTTTAATTGCAATCAAAAGTGAGAGAGAGGACATAAATGTCGCGAACAATGGTTGTATCTCATTGTTTTTGCCGGGGTGTCTAGTGACATTGAGGAGTCTTTTAAAGAGGAGGTAGAATTACCAGAGAATGCAATAGTCAAGGATTCTTACATCTCCATTCATGCTCTAACAAGATTCTCTTCCCCTCAAACCCTCAAAGTCATTGGCTACATCAAATGCCAAAGGGTTGTGGTAGTGATTGATGGGGGCAATGCCCATAATTTCCTTAGCAAGAAATTGGCTGACCAACTCCATTGTTATGTCCATTCTTGCAACAATTTCCAAATTATGGTGGTTGGTGGGAATACCATGTCTTGTGGGGGCAAGTGCCACAATGTCAAACTCATTGTGGGGCAATATCAACTGACCTTTGATATGTATCCTCTTTCTTTGGGAGGTGTAGATGTGGTGTTGGGTGTACGGTGTCAACAAACATTAGGGCCACTCACTTGTGACTATTCTCAACTATGGATAAAATCTAGTCAACAAGGCAAGGACTATACTTTGCTAGGTTTGAAAGTAGGCAATGTTCAAATTGTTAGTTCTCACGGCATGGAGAAGATGTTAAAGAAATGAAGCTTTGGTATTATTACCCATTTCCGCTCTATTGAGGCTCAAATTCCTTCGCAACCTTCTCCTCCTTCAGATATGCAAGGACTCTTAGATTAGTATAATCAAGTGTTTGAGGAACCCAAAGGGTTGTGTTGATGTGTTTTTTATGCACATGCAAACTTAGAATAAAATACGAAGTATTCTATCCTCTCTTGAATAAAGTCTCCCAAAGGCTAAACAATGCGATCCAATGAGACAACTTCAAGGTTCATGATATGTCAGGTCTTGACTTGCAATGGATAGACTCAGTAGTTGATGTGATTTGCTGAAAACTCACAAAGGGACTTATGCTGAATTGACTCCATACTCCACTCTCAATATGTTACTTCCTCCTTATGAAATGGAACTCACACTAACCAACTATGAAAGAAAGGAAAAAAGGACAAGGGTTGAGAAGATTCTAATCTAAGGACAATGAGATAATGAAATATGCCAAGATAGACAAACTCCTTACAAAACTTGACTCCGCTTTGCCATGAGAACCAACAACTACACGAAGCAGGTGCAATCTTCTAAGGTAACCCAATGATTTTCATATTGCAAACGCACATCCAAACACCCACAACTGGCGTAGCTTGAACAAGTATTCGCAATCGAACTAAAGCAAATGGAGGTTCAGGCTAACTTTGCAAAGTGAGTTGCCTTCGACAATCCACAAAAAGTATGAACCATTAAGGGATTCATCAAATATCTTTGCATACACTCATTACATCAATGAACTTCTAATCTATTTCTAAGCTACTTGGAAACACATCTCCATCATATTCAAGAATTTGAAACCATGCTAACATTCCACAACCACCAAAATCACCATGAAAACAACAATGAACTTGTATTGATTTTGGAAGTGTTTGATCACAACAATTTCATAAGTCTTTTCAATGACTTCGAAGAGTCTCCTCTAATCTACTCCTATTCTACTCCTACTCATGCACAAGCTAACAACTTCTAACCTTGCAAATGAGAGAAATGGGCCTTATATAGGCTCCGAAATTACATGAACGACCAAGATTGATTTGCAAATCAACGGCCCAGATGAAGACAACAATGCATAACCGCCCAAAAGAGAGGCAATGAAGGCACGTTTTCCGATGTGATAAACTTGAAATGGAATCTTTGGAGCATCTTCCACATGGGCGCCATCTTTAGCCTCTTGCTTGTGATACATTTGTTGAACTTGGACGGGTGACGTGCACATGCCACCTCAGAATTGAGCAAATTGGTTTGATTTACATCGCGTTCATATTGCTTGGAATACTTTCCCAAATTGTTGGATTTTCACCTATGGAACTTGGCTTCTTTTCGAACTTGAAAACTTGGGAAATTTATAAGTTCATGTAATTGATGGATTGATTGACTCATTTCTCTTCTCATCATGTTCTTGTGCTTGTTCTTGTGCAGGATTATATCTCTGAATGGTGCAGGAAGTAGACCTTGGGTGTGAATTGTTGGAGTAGACTTCATGATTGAGGTGGATGGCTCCGGAGCTTGAATGTGAAACTTGACTCTTGGATTCTTGGACATGAGCTTCTAGATGATGAAGTGGTGTCGTGCAATGGACCTCCTTCGATGATGACCTTGGTGTTGAATTCCTCCTTGTCTTGTTGTGGCATGCTTGAAATTTGATCATCCGGATTAGCTTTCCTCTATGTGGCGCTGATGTTTACCTTTGAATTGGAATAACACTCTTCCATTTTTTGAACCTTCAAGTGCAAGTTCTTGCCATTTTCCTTCCATTACCTACACAAGAGAAACATCTATCAATATAAAGACGTTTGATCATCAACAATATTTCATTACGAATTCCTAACATGCTCGCTTTATGCTTTGAAGAAGGCCTTATTTTCATGTTTTAACTTTTCATGGCCGACCTGACCCAAGCTGGGCGCATTTGAGGCTTGGTAGAGAAATTTCTTCCTTGAGGGCGCATATGAGATATGATAAAGAAATTTTCCTTTGATGGAACACATATGAGAGGTGATAAGGAAATTTTCCCATGATGAGTGCATTTCAAGAGGCATGAAGAAATTTCCTTCAGGTTGGCGGATTTCACTGATGTTGGAGAAATTTCCCAAGTTTGAGCGCATATTGCAGGTGATGGAGAAGTCTTCTTGAATTGGGTCACATATGATATAGGGTGAAGAAATTCCCTCTTGAGGGCGCACTTTATGGATGTTAAAGAAATTTCCAAAATAGAGGGCACATTTAGAGGTTCCTAAGGAAATTCTTCCTTGAGGGTGCATGTAGAGGTTGGTGGAGAAATTTCTCCAAGTGAGGCGCATATGAATGATGTTAGAGAAATTTTCTAATGAGGGCGCATATGATGAAGGATGGAGAAATTTCCCTAAGTTTGGCAAATGCTTGAAGAAATTTCTTGTGTGTGGTGGAGCACGTTTCATAGGTGCTGGGGAAAATTTTCATAAGAAGGCGCCTTTCGTGAAGGTTGAGGTAATTCTCTGTGAGGGCGCATTTGGATATTGCCAAAGAAATTCTCAAGTTAGGGCGCATATGACAGGTGCTGAGGAAATTTCTCGAAGGGGGGTGCATTTAGCCTAGGTTGGAGAAAGTTTCCTGAGGTAGGTCGCATTTCTTGAGTGCTAAAGAAATTTCTCTTGTGAGGGCGGATTCCACTGTGAGTGAAGAAATTTCCTGAGCAAGGGCAGATTCCACTGTGGGTGAAGAAATTTCCATACATAGCCATTTTTCAGTGCCCGAAATCCAAGTATATTTCAAAATATCTTTAAATATTTTGAAATATACTTTCAGGATGTTTGAGATAGGTCTCGGATCCATGAGATTTAACATGCAGATTCTAGATTTTTGAGGATCCACCAGATTTCAGACTGTCATTTTTTCAAGATTTTAGGACATGCATCAGGATTCCAGACTTAGTCAATTTCAGGGCTTCAAGACATGTATCAGGATTGATCTCAGTGTTCTCAATAGGATTGATTCACCATCTAGTTTGTAGAGGAGAACTAATCAATTGACACTTCCTAGAGGTTCTACAAGCTCAAAGTTACGAAAAAGGTGGGTCCCCATTTGCAATGGGGCGATATGTGATTAGGTCACAACATGTTGCTTCCCTAGAGGTCACGCAACCATGTAATTTCCCTCTTTTTTAGTAGTCAATTGCCAAATATTCAGCCCTATCGCTATCATATTGAGCAAAAGATGAAATTAAAAAGATTGTTAAGGAGCTACTAGAGGCAGGTGCCATCAGACCCAAAACTAGTCTTTATAACTAAAAGGATGGTGGATGGTGGATGTGCCCTAATTTCAGAAATTGAATAAATTGACCATTAATGACAAGTTACCTATTTTGGGAATTGAGGATTTGTTAGATGAGCTTTTTGGGGCAATTTTATTTTACCAAGGTGGATCTTTGCTTTGCATATCATCAAATTTGAGTCAAGGAGGATATATGCAAAACGACTTTTCGATGCATGGTCACTATGAATTCTTGGTGACGCCCTTTGGCTTGGTCTTTTTTGATGACATTCTCATTTATAATCGTAGTTGGACGACTCATCTTGAGCATGTGGAGATTGCCCTCAAAATCTTGTAGGATTAGTCCCTTTTGCCAAGTGCTCGAAATGTGCCTTTGGAGTCCAATAGGTGGAGTATTGGGTTCAAAATTTTATGGACCTTATTAGGCTGTGTAATAGTGAGGTGGTAGGTGGTGTACAAACTTGCCTTCCCACCCTTTAAAAAAATCCTCCTAGTTTTTCACGTCTCTTGCCTCAAGAAAGTGATGGGGCATACTACAAGAGTCCCAACAAAACTATCCATGTTGGACAAGGAGGGATTTATCTTTTTACCAGAGGCTATATTGCATAAATGTATCAAGCAACTTTGCACTTGTTCTATTGAGGAGATTTTAGTCCAATGGAAGGGTCTGTAGTTTGGAGATGCCACAAGGGGGCTAGCCAACATTCTAGCCAAGTTTCCTAATTTCAAGCTTTGAGGAGAAGGCTTTTTGATGGGGGAGGCAATATTACGAACCCCTATTTTGTTATAGGTATTAGTTAGTAGTTAGTATTATATTGGGTGCATATGCTTTGTAAGTTGCCCATGTCGCTCATGTGGTAAATTAGAGTAAAAGTATTTATCCCACATGCATGGGATAATAGTAGTTGTCTTTAGCAAGCTTTATATTGTAATAACTTCCCAAGTGGAAGGTATCTTGGATATTTGTAATTGGAGTGTATGCTCTATTGGAAGGTTGCCTCCTTGAAGTGGCAGTGCAAAGATAATATAAAGCATTTTGTTGCTCTCTTTTCTACGTATATCTGTGTGCATTGACTTTATTTCTCTTGCAAGCTCCTTACATTAGTTGTTCATTTGTTGCAGTGATTCCCATAGACAAAATTTCTCCTATCTCCTTGTGAGGCAATATATATATATATATATATATATATATATATTTTGATATATGAAAGGAAAAACAAAACAGGAAACAGGCCTGCCCGTTCACAAAAGGGAGCCGTATAGCACCGGCCAGGCACATGGACGACCAAACCAGGCCAAATTGCTCAGCAATACTCATCTCCAACTATCCAGACATGCGTGGATGAGCCAGGAGTAGAGACTTCAGACCATGAGTCTTCTTGCATTTCAATTGCGCAATTTGCCAACTAATCTGCTTCTTTATTTCCTTCTCGCAGTGTGTGAGAGATTTTAACATATCTAAATTCAGCCAACACCTTCCAAATTTGAGAAATCCACTTCCTGAACTTCCAGTTGGGACTGTCTTTCTGCCTGAGAGCATTGATAACAATCTGTGAATTGCCCTCTAGATGGATTTGGTCAGTTCCTCCCAATCTACCGACTTGGGCTCCTAACCAGGCCGCCTAAAATTCTGCTATATTGTTAGTAGTCTCCCCGAGTTTCTTTGCCTCACGTCTCAAAATCCTCCCAGATGAGTCTCTGACAATGCAACCTGCACCTGACGGGTCTGGGTTCCCACGACAGGCACCATCAAAGTTAACCTTTGTCCATCCATCATCCGAAGGCACCCACTGCGTATCTGCCCTCAACTTGGCCTTTTGAGCAGCGCAATTGGTCCCATAAATGGAGGGGACAGTCAGGCCAGGCCATCGATTTGTCATCCTCTCATCCCAGCTTGTGAAAATGCTCTTGCGATGGGATTGATTGTGTGCACAGTTGTTAGCAACCTCTTTGATTGCATTTTTGATTTTCTTCCACAAACACTCAACTGAAATTTTCTTGTCCTGAAAGAGGTGACAGTTCCCCTCTTTCCAGATTCCCCAAATAACAATCGACGGACTGATTGTCCACAAATTGCCAAAAACCGCTCCTTTGTTCAGAGTTGGTCACCTTGTGAGGCAATATTGCAATATGAAATAACTTCAATTAAATGGTCATCACTAATTTTGTCTATTAGTTCCCTGTTTCAAATTTGTAATAAATGATCTGCTATGATATGGATGTTATTTTACCATGGTTGAGAATGCAAATTCATGTAGTAGTAAATAACCATTGTGATATCCTTGCATGAATTAGATGGTTATTTATTATGTACAATAATTCTTGATGGTACACAAAAAATGTTGAACATAGTTGACAATAAATCATGCCAAAATTTATGTACAAAGTAAGCAATTCCCAATGCCTTTGTTTCAATAGTTGTATATTTTTTTTCTTCTTTTTGTCAATAGTTTTCTTGCAAAATACACTGCATGATCTTACTAATGACCAACTCCATGACCTCAACATAACCAAGGACTTATCCTATATTGCCAAATAGGAGCTTAGGTCACCATATAACCAACTCCAATAGTATGAGGATGAACTCCAAGGAGACTTGCAACATCATCTACTATCCACTTCTTGTGATCAAATAAATCATTCATGTGGAGCTTCTAAAGCTGAAAGTTTGTTCCATTGAATTCTCCACTTGCAATAATTGTATCTTGAAATAAGATCAATTGCAACAAACTCTCACTTGAACAAGGATTAATACCACAAGGAAGATATCCCCTCCTACAACTTAAAACTATTTTCTGACACCAAATGTAGAAATCACTAGTACCAAAACTCAAAACTAAGCTCTGATACCAAATGAAAGGAAATATGACACAATTTCCTATTTAATCCTACGAGGAGAGATGTCACAAGTTATCCAACCTACACAAATTTAATACACCCTAGATTAGGAGATTTAATTAAAAATAGTCTAATCTAGTAGCCCAAACTCAAATCAATACAAACATATAAAATATGGAAGCAACAAAATTGAATGGCAATAATTTCATTCTCTTTGTAGCTTAGTACAACTTGGTTATCAAATTATACAGTGTTTCAAGGACCGTGGAAACCTTCCATAGCTAGTCTATTTTCACATACCATGAATTTCTCAACATAACCTACCTTAACATATCAGACTCTTTTTTTCTCTTTCCCTATTTGCCCTAATACTCTATCCTCATTTTCTCTTCTTTGTTCTCCTTAATGCATACCTTGTTCCTATAATAGTCACAACCAAGAAACCCTTGGTCTTCCTTTGCCGATCTTGTTGCATCCTGCGACAAATGAGATCCACACGTTCAACTCCATGCTCCCGAAGATCTCATTAACAAGCAACCCAAGCCTCCAAGTGTGTAGGCCAATCTTTACTCACAATGAGCATGCACAAGATGATGATCAACCAAAAGATGATGTCTAACCTCCATCCCATGCCTTCTATTTATAAGCAAGAGAGCAATAAGAGAAAGAACTTATTAAATTTTTTAGCCACCCTTAATCAATGCACCCAAGTACATATCCAAGGTGGGTGCCCAAGTTTGACACTAGGGCCAAGAGTAATTACAACCTCCAAGGCAACCCAAATGCTCTCTCCAATCCAAGTGTCTAATATGACTTGTCTCATGTGATCCCCCTGGATTAAATGGTTTTTACAAGACATCAAATAATTAAATGCATTTCTCTAATGTGCCACCTACATTAAATGCGTTTCTAATTTTACACACAACCACCACCTAGGCAAAATATTGCACTCCCAAAGTGTGTTGTCCCATTTTGTGATGGGCCACAACTTTACAAAATATTGAATAGTCTTATGTGCAAGGTGAACAATACCTTTCCCAACAATTAGAAAGATGTAGTCAATACAAAGTGTGAGTGTATGCTCTTAGAGCTCTTTGTATTGACTTCATTGACTAAGGGAAGAAGAGGAAGATGTGCAATTTGTCACTTTGAACTAAGTTTTTCCTACCTTGGGTTTCTAGGATAAAATCCTTGTGATATGTGGTTTGTTTCCTTCTCTTTAAGTTGTTTATGGTTATGTCAGCAATGCCCACATTCTAGTCCTATTAGTACATTCCAAAACCATTTCCATTTGAAGCTAATTTGTCTTTCATCATTCTATGTTGACAATATTTCATTCTTTTTGGTTTGAGTGCAGATACACAATGTCCAGAGGACCCTGCATATTCTAGTGTGTAGTCGCACTACCTTCAGGAAACCTTGTGCAAACATCTACAATGCTTTGTGCTGCAAGCTTTTGTGACATCTTGTGCTATCATGCAAGCTCTAGTGACATTGTGTGCTATTGCACTAGCTTCCTCAGTTCTTTGTGCACCACTTGGTGGCCACTTGCATGGTCAATAGTCTCGCCTATGTGGCAATTGCACATTGTTTCACCTGCACCCCATGGATGAGGAACAATGAATCACAAGGACCCAACCGTTTGTAGTTGGAAGGTCAATTGACATCGGTTATGGAAAGTGGACCGTTTTGTAACCACATGTAACTTTATTGTACATATAGATATTTGGTTTGCCATATTGGAAGATAGATAGAAGAATAGTCTAGCCAAACTAGTTTGATGTGATTACCCATTTCTAGCCATAAGAATTCTCACTCTCAACTTTGCTATCTGTAACATCCATTGCAAGCGGCTCATTTTTGTCTTGAATAGAGGTAGCACATTATTCCTAAAAGTCTTTTGTGCATTTGAATGTGTATTGATTAACCATGTCTTTGTTTTCCTTTGCATATTCTATAATTTATTCTTTCATGAAGATGGGATTGTCTCTTCGACTACTCAGGATTTGGATCATTGCTATTAGATCAATGTTTAGCACATTCCTATACATACATGCACACATCAATAGAATATAGGTTACTTGATTCGACTTTTGAGTATTTGCACGAATGCTGTAGCAAGAGCAAGATGACTTATGGATAGAAACACACATCCTAGATGTCTTTAGATGTTTGGAAAATGATTGTAGAAGCTCTCAAGACGCAATTCCAAGAACTCTTCGGGTAGTTCCACAAACTCATGGTTCAACTTCAACCAATGACATAATACACTGCTGAATAACATGTTCTCGCTCAACACCAAAGCCCTTTTAGAGTGCAAGTCAATTTGGATATCCCAATGTTTGAAGGCAAGATTGATGTCACAATGTGGATTTGGCAACTTAAGGCATATTTCTTTGTCAACAACTTTAGTGACACAAAGAAGATTTCATTTGTGCCATTGAAAATGTCCATTTTAGAGTCCCACTAGTGGCAAACACTTAGCATGTAGTTTGAGATAGATCTCAATCCAATCCGGATGTGGAATTCCTTTGTTAGTGCTTTGTAGGTTGAATGCTACCCCCTCAAACATTAGAAGGACGAGTACATGAAGTTCCAATAGTTGCAATAGCATAAGGAGAAAACAATTGAAGAGTACACCAACGAGTTATGTGACTACTTTCTGTGCTTGCATGAGAACACTCCATAGCAACACAAAGTGCTCAGATATGTCAGTAGGTTATCACCTTATATTTGCACCAAAATGGTCTTTACTTTAGACACATTGGGGCAAGCATTTTGCAATGCATTCATGACGGAAGCTAAGGACTAGTTTAAGTAGAAGTTTTACTCACGCAAGAACAATTCAAAGTAGGAATCAACTCCCAACGCCCTTTATGAAGAAGCGTAGTTCCCCTATACAGAAACAACAAAATTCACAGTCATCTTCGTCAATGCCAAAGCCTCCACATCATTAGTGCCAAGCAAGGACAAGGTGATATATGGTGCCATTTCCATTGCACTATCCCATGATGTTGAATGTAGTGGGAAACAATCTTTGGTCACGCAAGCCATGCTAGATTTTGTGCAAGTCGAGCCAAGCAAGGACAAGGTGATATATGGTGCCATTGCCATTGCACTATCCCACGATGTTGAATGTAGTGGGAAACAATCTTTGGTCGCACAAGCCATGCTAGATTTTGTGCAAGTTGAGGATACTAATTTGAAGGCACCATGTCTTAGCACTAAGACCACAAAAATTGACACTTTAGAGGAATGCAAACATCTATTCCATATGAAGTGTTGTGTCAACAGACAACAACTACATGTCATCATTGATAGCGAAAGCCAAAAGAACATCATCTTGCAAGACATAATCAAACACTTGGGTCTCTCCATTGAAGCACACTCGAAGCCATACTCTTTGGGCTGATTGCAGTAAGGTAAAGATATTTAGGTAAGACAACGTTGTACTTTTAGGTATGTAGTCAAACCCTTGCAACAAACAATCACTTGTGACGTTGCATCATTGAAAGTTTGCAACATAGTATTTGGGAGGCCATATGTGTACTACAGAGATGGCATCTATTAGGCAAATCCGCAACAGTGGACAATGCACGTCGGCAACTGCTACTTCCAAACAATGCTACAAGATCATTTCATGCAAAATTTCGTGTTTCTCATGGTTTGCTTGGAGGCACTTGTGCAAGAAAGCAAGCATGCGTTGGCAGTGTGAAGGTCTCACAAACATTGTTGTAGCAATGACACCTCAAAAAGTCATTCTAGAAGTACAAAGATGTCTTTGTGGAATTTAAGGTTCTTCCAACACATTGCACAATGCAACACAAGATTTATTTGGTTCTTGGATCCATTCTTTTGTATGGCCCTCTGTATTGCATATTTGTTTGGGAGAATGATGAAGTTTGGTGCCAAATCTAGGAGCTGATTGATCAAGTAAAAATCAAACCCAACTCTTCTTCATCCGGCAGCTTGATAATCCTTGTGCCAAAGAAAAATGGCACATCTTGGCTCTACATTGACATTGCAAACTCAACAAAATCAAAAGTGAAAAATAGGTATCCCTTGCCACTCATCAATGACCTCTTGCACAAACTCTGTAGTGTGCAACACTTCACTAAGATCGACCTCAAATTGTGACATCTTTTGGTACCAATTCATCTTGAAGATGTTCAAAATACAACATTCTAAACCAAGGAGGGATTGTACAAATGGATGGTTATGCCTTTCAGCCTTATCAATGTGACAACAACATTCATGTGCTTAATGAACAACATCTTGCAACCCTTCACCAACTCCTTTGTCATTGTCTACTTGAATGACGCCCTCATCTTTAGCAAGACTTGGGAGGACCATGTGGAGCATGTCTTATGTGTCTTAGATACTTTGTGCCAACATAAGTTGTAGGCCAACTTCAACTAGTGTACCTTTGACATTGCAAAAATTCAATATTTGGGCTACATTGTTGATCATGTAGGCATCCATGTAGACTCACAAAAGATCAAGGTGATTTGAGACTAGATAATTCCTCACAACCTCATTGAATCGTGCACCTTTCTCGGACTTGCAAAGTTCTACTATAGTTTTGTTCTTAGATTCTTGCAAATCTTATGGCTGCTTGACCAAATCATTCACTCGAAATTGGCATTCTTGCGGACATTTGTGCAACAACATGCCTTCAAGGAGCTCAAGCAATGTCTGTGCGCAACACTTGTTTTTGCAATGCCTAACATTGTGCACCCCTTTGAGATTCAAGCTGATGCGTTTGACTATGCACTCAACACAATACTCACACAACATGGGCATCCAATTGGATATCATTTAGAGACATTTAGCAACACAGTTTAGCTCCACTCCACCTATGGGAAAAATAGTACTCCATCAAGTTGTTTAGTGGTGCCACTACATTTTGGGTAAGGAGATCAATCATTTCGATCATAAGGCACTCTAGTTTCTACGCACACAGAGCAAATTGGAGAATGCGTGCCATATGAAGTGGATGACATATTTGTAGTTGTTCCGTCTAGTGATCAAGCAGAAGAAGGGGAAAGACAACAAGGTGGTAGATTGCCTTAGCTGACCACCAATTCATGCGCTCATTGTAGTGCTAGACTCATGCGCCTACAACTTCTTTGATTGTGAGACATTCTACTTAGTAGATGGACTCCGCATAGACCTACACCACGCTTGTGCTAGGTGAACATGTTGGTTGATTTCATTTGTGTGACAAGCTTCTTTCCAAGTTTGGGCATCTTTGTGTCTAGGAGGCGTAGCTTGCCAAAGACACGTCTAGGAGGTGCACTATGCCAATACCACTAGACACTTAAACTTTACCAAGGCAATGACAGTACTGCAACAACATTTCTATTGGGCAGACATTGAGTGCCATATCAACTCTCGCATCCTTTGTGCATTGCTAAGCCAACGAAGTGGAAGTTGGGGATCCACGCACCATTGGCAATATCAGAAAATCCCTAGGAATCTATAAACATGGATTTCATGAGTAGACCACCTATGACAAAGCACTAGATTGACTATGTGTGTTGTGGTAGATAGATTTTCAAATATGGCCATCATGGTTGCATGTAAGAAAAACATCATAGCATAGGAAAGTGCTTGTCTCTTCTTCAATCATGTTTGGGTTTACTTTTGACTACCAATATCCATTGTATCTGACTACAAGCCTAGATTTGTTAGTGCATTTTGGAAATTCTTGTGGAGAGATTTGTATACATAATTGGATCAATCCATAGCCTCCCATCTGTAGACAAATGGCTAAACAAAGGTGGTCAATTCCACATTTTTGCTTCTCTTGCACATCTACAACTATGTAGATACATCCAACATGCCTACAATGGAGTTCCTCACAGCTCTGCGGGGCATAGTCCTTTCCAGACATGTGTTAGGTTTGAGCTAGCAACACCCTTGGACATATTCTATTGCTTACCACCCATTGTAGAATCACACACACATGAACATGAAATGGATACAGGTAGAAGCTTTCGCAACATATCCAAAATGTTCATCAATAGGTACAACAAATTCTCTCATGCTAGTAGTTGAAGTACAAAGAGTGTGATGACTGCACTGCACCCCTCATGAATTCAGGTCAGTGATTGTAACACACCATTTAGGCTACTAGAAAAAGACCATTTTTTTGTACTAATTTATTTGCTTTGACATACAATTGGTTTAATGCTTGTTTGATTAGCATAACCACGAAATCATGATATAGGCTTAATTGGCTTCAAGACAATATTAATTAGGCAGCCGTGGAAATGTTGCTACACTAGAATTATCAAGGCAACTTAGGTTTGGACTTAAAGTCTTATCTACTTGATTGGCCACGAGACATTGAGATAACTAAATGCTAAGGAATTCAGGGTTATTAAGATGCCATGGACTTGAAAGCTCTAAATATAGGAATGCAAGGATTTGTTTAACTAGAATTTCACTCGCTTGCTTGAGTCCAACAAAAGCTTAGACTCATATCACTCTGGACTCAAGGAACTGATAGGTTAGATTGCAATAAGAAATTTGGGGTCTGCGGGTATACTTAATAGCTCCAAACTTGATGCATGACATTGTTTGAATGTGGGATGCCTATTTAAAATGATCCTAAGGAGAGACTTGGGTCCGAGAGTGCAAACACTATCCTCTTGATGAATGCAAGCCCGCAAGTTAAGTTGATTTAGATTAGCTTCTCGAGTTTGGACTTTACATGACCTATTCCCGACTCTAGTCTTCCAAGGGACATGTGTCACGTGGAGGTTTACTCTGGTGGATCAACAGTTATAAACATGCTTGGTGGGCTAGGATATCCTTGGTGTTGACTACAAACACAAGTTTTTATGGATTTTAATTCATTTGGTCACTTGGGCCCAAAGGGAAAATTGGACGTGGAATCCTTTGCATTCTAGACATGAGCACTTATCATTCACACTAAGCTTCTCCCCATCATTTAGCTACATTGAGCTTGTCCCCATCGCTTAGTTATCATTTAGACTAAGCTTGTCCCCATCCCTTAGTTATACTGAGCTTGTCCCCATTGCTTAGTTACTACAATTCATAAACTTCCCTCGAGTCCCGAGGGTCCCCAAGGTACTTAACTCATTTATACATTCCATTATGCACACACATACATACAGGTCACAATAGCTAGACTCATATGGGACTCACACTATACAAACATGTATACACATCCTGAATCATAATCATAGGCTTTTAACATTATTAGGCCAGACACAGGTATATATCTTAATAGAGCCTCTTCATTTCCCCCTTTCTAACAATTTCTTTCCTCTGTTTCTATGACTTTTGTGCTCGTGTTTATTTTCAGTAGCCTTCAACCTACGATTTCTCCATGTATTTATAGTCTCCTAAGTCTTCTTGTGTCCAGATTTTACTGGTTGGTTTAGGCAGTCATGAAATTTTTTTCATTCCTCAAGACTCTCTGCCATGCAAGTTTTTGGCTTTGTTTGATTGATTGGATTTTTGATAGTGCGTTTAGGTTGAGATCTTTCCACTTTTCCAGACACATGACATTCCTTGGTTCTCCAGGCTTATTTACTCTAATGCATTACTTTGGAGTCTCCTCCAAGCCGCTCAGTTCATGCAATTAGGATCCTCTTTCTGGTGCTTTCAATGGACATCTTGCCTTCTTCTGTATCTCATCTGACATTTGCCCTCTCTGTTTCATGAGAATTCTTTCTTAAATCACAGTCTTATTGTCCGGGTGCACTATCTTGGAGTCTTGTTAGGCCGTTTATATTAAACAATCCGGGCTTTCCTGTTGTCACCATAGTTGACACTTGGCCTCAAATTCTTTCCTTTGTTGGTCCATGCATGCACCATCACCAATCATTGGCATAGTTATCCCATGAAATAGAGTACCCTCCCCTTCAACCTAGTTTGGCCTTGTCCATGTTAGCAGACACTTGTATATTTAGATAAATCTGTTAAGAGTAACAAGTTTCTTATAGGAATTTGTGAGCTCATAAGATAATCTAAGAAATCATGATCTAAACACTGGCTTGAAATTATTAATCAAGTTATTGTTTTGATTTTATATTGTTCAACAATCATGTATTCGTTTCAAGATCTAGTTTCCTTGATCCTTGATGGGAGGCTTTATCCTGTTTTGAATCAAGACAACATTAGTCCAAAAACATTATTCTGAATAATTATTCAAATATCAAATGAGCCACTAGATTTTGATCCGCACCAACAGCTCTCTAGTTTACTTTTAGGGCTTATGTGCTACAATAAAAGTTAATTGGAAGACGTTTTAATCTGAGTTCCTTTATCAAGTGAGAGCATGTCATTCAAGTCCATTACATGATTAATTTGGAATCAAGGTTATGATTCAAAATCAGGACTATAATACTATAATTCCTAATTCATGATCATGGGCTAATTTAATATTCATGAAACATTATTTTATCATTCTCCGTTAAGATGTGTATGAAAGCATCATGATTATTTATAATTTTATCAGCTCACACAACAATTTAAATACAGTCCATGGTATCCAGCTACGAGGTCCTCAATATTTTATACAGACACTGGCCTTTTCAAAATGGGGAACATTGGGGTATTACAATGACAAAGTTCGGTTACATCTTTAGAGGAGCGGTTTAAGGATCCACACTAGAAGATGAAGTGTCTACAGTGTGGTCCTTATGTCATCTTGCACACAGCAGGTGAGAATGCTTTCATTCTCAATCTCCCCCGATACCTGGGTTTATATCTAGTATTCAATGTGGAACTCTGCAAGCCTTACTTTCCTCTTCTTCTTAAGCCAGCCACATCCCATGATCCTTCAGACTTGGATCTTGAGCATTTGTGCACAACTATTCAAGATCAGATTATACAGAGAACCGCTGCTCGCACTTGCTAAGGCACACATCACCTATTCAAAGTGGTTAAGTCATGGCAGTATGTAGATCAAGCAAAATGGTGTAGTCTTCAGCAGCTTCATGTTTAGTTTCCACAACTCACTGAAGACGTGATAGGGGCTACTGCTCCTCAAGAAAGGGCAAATGATCTGAGTGCAGACACCCAACCTCCAAGGGATGATGCACAACCTTTAGGGAACCTTGCACAAACAGCTACAGTGCTTTACACTAGTGCGCAAGCTTTTGTGACATCTCGCACATTGCACAAGCTCCGTTGACATTATGTGCTACTGTGGCAGCTACACCAGTTCTTTGTGCGCCACTTGGTGGTCACCTGCATGGTCGACAGTCTTGCCTACATGGTAATTATACGCTATTTCACCTGCAGCCCTTAGATGAGGGACAGTAAACGACAAGAACCCAACGGTGAGCAGTTGGAAGGTCAAGTGACGCTGGTTATAGAATGTTAACTGTTTTGTAACTGCATGTAACTATATTGTACATATAGACATTCAGTCCTTCATGTTGAAGGACATATATACGATTTGTCTAGGAAAACCAGTCAGATGTGATATGTGATAACCCCTTTTTGGTCGTAGTAATTCTCATTGTCAGCCTTGCTATCTGTAACATCCATTGTAACCTATTCGTTTCTGTTCTGGATAGAGTAGGTGCATTTGAATGTGTATTGGTTAACTGTGTTTTTGTTTTCCTTTGCATATTCTATAATTTTTCCTTTCACTAAGATAGGATTGTCTCGCTGACCACCTGGGATCTGGATCACTTCTGATAGTCGAAAAAACATTTATAATACAAATTAGAATATTACATATTCAGCCAGACTGGGCTGAGAAGTGCTGACTGAAAAAGGAACCCTAGACCAAGAGACTGCCAAGTACAGGATGGACGTTTCCAAAAGGTTTACATTCAAAATGAACAGATCCAAAACAATTTAGTAATTTACCAGTCAGATTTGTACATTAGGAAAGCTATACATAGCATAGATCATTCACAGTGGTGAATGATAAAATATGGTTGGGTATGTGGTTCTGCTGAAGACTTATCGCTTAGCTGCAAGTTTTGCAGTCAATTTTTACAAACCTCCAATTTCTTTTCTCTCGCATTTCAGGATGATGCAGAAATTGTTCAATTCATTTTTGATTAGGCACTTGTCCTTATGGGATGCAATCTTGGACTCTTGATGTGTGATCAGCTCAATGAAAAACAGATTCCTCCTCAAACATGGAACATACTACGTGTTAGTTATCTTGTTAATTATTCCATTCACTGTCTTTGGAGTACATACAACTTGAAGCACTGGAGTGAAAATATCTTTTCATGTCTGGAATAATTGTTATCCATGAAAAAAGCATAAATAAAAACTTTCCTACCATTGAATTCAACCTCTTCTCTGTTTGTGAAAAGTTTTGTAAAGTCTCCATGCTTTTGCATGCTTGATATCCACTTTCTTTTAATTCCAGCCCTTCTGCACATCTTGATTTTGCACAGCAGTAACAATGGTTAACAGCATTGGAATTTCTATCTCTTCCGTCTTCACTTCTGGGACTTAATAAATCTTGTTTCAACTGTTGATTATTCTGCCACTGGTTGTACTGTCCTTGCTGTTACTGTTGTTGTGTTTGATTGAAGCCACATATAAATCTCATTTTCCCAAAATGCATTCTCAACACTGTCTCCTTTACTTAGCTTGATTCTATTGTCCCACTGAAGCAAAAGTTTGCCAAGGTTGTCAAAGCTTAGGGTGGAAACATTCTGAGAAACACTAAGATCAATCCCAAATTGAAATATTTCATATGATTTTGGCAATTTATTGAGTATCATTTGAGTTAATTTCTTCTTGTCATTTTTTTGCTTCGCTTACACCTAGTTGATCCTTGATTGTTGAAATGTACCGTTGATTTAAAGATATAACTTCATAAACACTGTTAATAGCTTTGAACATATTGTCAATACCAACAAGACTTTCTTGATGTATGTATGTTGAATCTGCAGAATTATTTTTTCTGCAACTAACATGATAATTAGCACAAGTACTTCTTTTCTTGTACGAGAAACTGTGTTTGTGCTTTTGCATCATTCTCTTGATTCTTCTCTGTTCTTTCAACAATGTCCTAATAAACAAGATTTATATTTTGCATCTCTTAATTGTATGATTCTTTTTGTCAAGATGTGCTCAAGCCGGTGGAAAAGTACTTTTCTTAATTCACCTTGATTTGCCCAAATTTTCCACAGAACAACGCCTCCAGTGTCAGTAGAACAAACTGTTGACATCCGAATAAAGGAAAATTTTGCCTGAACCTATTATAGACCAAATAACTTGAATTTAGAAAAGGGTTTCTACTTTGCATAAAGTTGCTTCTATCCTGTAATGGTGTTCTGCAAATGTGACCAACTTCTTATGGGAGACAATAGACTTTAGTTTAGGTTTCTCTGCTAGCTTCATGGTGAGGTAAAGCATCATTATGAGTTCAACAGGGAGGATCATTACGAGTTCTATGTTGCATTCTAATCTCCATTTAAAGTTTTCTCATTGGTTGCTAACTTGCTATGTCATATTGTTTGTGAGTTGCATCCAATCGACAAAGGGATGAAAAATGTCCTCTTGTTTTTCTCAAACTCAAAGAGGTCTAGGATGTTATAAATAGATATCTTGTTAGACAATTCTATGCTGCTCTCTTCAACACTTCTATATGCTTCAGGCCGTTAGAGATGCTACAAACAAGGAGTATGGGAGTGATGGGAAAATGATTATGATGGTGCTAGTCATCATGCATGCTGAAGACCACTGTTCATTTGTTCAAATTTGCTTATAAGATGAAAGATGGTTGGCAAAGCTTTTATTGCCAAACACCATGATCCATAAACTAGAAGGATATTCCTTAGCTAGATTTATTAACAACGGATATTGAGTTAGAAATTGAGAACAATATTACTGAAAACTCAAGCAAATGGATTAGAAAATAAGAAACAATGTGAGAGAATTGAAACACAATGAAAATGAGACCAATATACTTTGAGAAACTCCTTGTGGGTAAAAAATCTAGAAAATATTTAAGTATACACTCACTTAAGTACTCCAATGGCAAATACAACTGATCTCCTGCCCTTATGTTATCACAAGAGCTCTCAAAACAACTGAAATGCTCCCAAGAGACCAATTACAACTCTTCCAAAGGATTCCCCTGCCTCTGCTATTTGCAACAGTCCTAAATTATGAGAAATACAAGAATTCTCACTACAACAATTCCCAATGCAACTTTGCAACTGCCCTTTATGCTCAATTTCGAGTTTACATTGATATATATAGAGTTCAAGTCCTTAGGAAACCCCTGGAAGTCAAAAGGAATGAAGAAATTGAAGAGACATAAAAAATTGGAATGTCATGGGATGTTTTCTGAGTACAATCAAACTGCTGGTTTCAGCAGAGAGGCGGTTTCAAAACTGCCATGCTGATTGCAAACCACTACTGGCAATTATGACACTGGTCCTGTTGGCAGTTTTTTGCTCTCCAACCTTTCGGAAGCCACAACTTTTGCATTTGGACTTGAAACGAGGAGCTGTTTTTTGAAAATTGAACTATTTTTTGAGAGGAACCCAAATACTATTTTTAAAAAAAATTGAACTACTTTTTGAGAGGAACCCAAATATGCAATCATATTCAACTTTTGATGTCATATAAGACCTGTTCAGGGACCTGCAACAATAAGTGTCTTTACTTGCCATGAGAGAAACCAGATCCTTTTTGGATCACACCAGACTTGCTTCTACATTTGTGTTATGATTGCCAAGGTGTTGAACTATGAAAATATTTAATTATATTATAAATTACTTCAACTGAATGATATGTTGCATTATCTATAATGTGGAAGTAATCGTACAAAATATATGTACATTTATCTCCTCACACCATCATTAACCTTAGACATTGCACATAACAAATATTTTGAACTCACATATAATTCGTCACAGACTAGAGCTGCAACCCATACCGATTACATATTTCAACTATGTAGTTGAATTTCAGCCAATTTGTCCTAACACGCCTTGTTTAGTTCTAGCTTTTCCTACTGTACAAGTGAACATTACTTATCCTATCAAACAGACTGTGACATCACCAATACCATGTAGTCACACATGCCTTCATCTATGCCACTATGGGGCATGACTGGGATTCAACTTGGAACTCAACTTAGCACATGGCTGAGCTTGTCTGTTTTCTTCAACTGCATGAAAGGATGAAAAGTGACATAAATTTGAAGATCAAAGGGATAGAAATATTTAGGTTGGGGAGTGGAAAGATCTCTCAAGGTCCACCAGAAAAAAGTTGGGACTAAATGACCGAGGCAAAAACTAGATTAGATTCGTTGGTGTTTCAAGGTAATGACAACTAAGGAATGGTGGAAGGATCAGATCTATTATTTTGGGTCTCTTTAGGCAATTGAATGCTAGGTCTGTTATGTTACATTGGTATCTCTTCTCCTATATTTGCCTTCCAGCTTCTTTTTTACTCCGTTGGGTCACGTATCATATCCTTTAGATTCATCAGCTGGTGGATTATATATTTTGTACTGGTGGTTTCTTTGGATGTGCATCTTATTCCTTTTTATAAAAATATTTTGCAGTGCCAGTGTCTTTGGGGTCTCAGCAGAATCAATGCAATGTTGTTATGATTCAAAAGGGAACAGTGTGCCCACTATTCTTTTGCTTATGCAGGAGCGATTGTACGCCCAAGGAGGTCTTAAGGTCTGTAGTTGTATTCTTACTGTATTAAATAAACTTCATTGCATCTGAACAGTGGTTGAGGAGTGCACAATTGACCATTGGTCTCACTTCCATCTTTGTTCTATTTGAGCTTGCAGATGGAAGGTATATTCCGAATAAATGCAGAGAATACACAAGAGGAGCATGTACGAGACCAGCTCAATAAAGGGATTGTGCCTGATGACATAGACGTTCATTGTTTGGCAGGTTTGATAAAGGTAAGCCGATGTAACTTTGTTCCAATAGTAACTAGTTTACCCAACAATAGTTAAGTTTAAATTAATCTTTTTTGGCCATATTTTTGTTCAATGCATTTTTCTCTGTCAACATTTTGCATAGGAATTTGTCTGCATCACTTGAATTTGTATGTTTCAAATAGGTAGTTTGGGTATGTGAAAATTGCTTGTTTATGCTATGTATCCTCTGGTTGGAGTTACCTGAACTCTTTTGCTGTTTGGTCTTTATGAGCAATTTCACTTTGGACACTGGCTTGAAGCCTGAATTCTTTGTCCGTTTTAATCCGGTTTTGGTTTCATGATTATGCTTGAATAAACTTTCAGCGAAAGAAGCAGATGGTTCTCTGAATCCAGAGTGAATAGAGAAACCCATTCAAGCATTCCTCAAGTTGTGGGTGATTGCTTCTTGTCTACCTTGGCAGCTGTTTTCCGGCTTGGATCTTATCACCTCGGGAGCCTTGTAATGTTTTGAAAAGTGTCATAAATATAAAAAATTGTCAATTGTTTAAAATAGCTTCAGAAGGAAGAAATGAAATTCATTAATATAATCTATTCTTATGGTGTGGCCTTCTCACTTCTGAAATACATCGCTCTAGGCCACATTCTCATCTATTTTCTTGCAGAAAGTATAGAATATAGTGGGAGTATTTGGTAATATAGTAATTGTCTGTTTACAATAATGTGTCACATTCCACAGTGTTGTATTGTTGCTTTTGTATAGTATTTACTGGGGAATTGCAAAGAATTTGGTATGGTCATAGGCATTGTTGGAGCTCGAATCGGCAGAGGGTTTGCCAGTTCCAATGCACAGGCAGATTTGGCCAACAGATACGGAAGGTTGCGCGAGCTGCCTCCCCTTCACTTCTGGTTCTGCCGCACCAAGGGGGGTATCCGTATAGCTTAAGATCTAACTTTGACTCGCCCAATGACACAAAGATTTAGCTTTACAATAACAGGCAAAATACTCTCATGTTTGGACTAAGATTTGCATGATAGATCACAAGACTGGCAATGTTCTTGGACATATCTAACTAGTTGAGGTATGAGAGTATGCAGGGGTCCTATTTTTACTTCCTACAAACTAACAGGGTGGAAATCTGAAAGGATTTGTATTAATGTTTTGGATGCAAGACAGGGGGTTTTGGATCATAACTACTAATCCAGAAGCAGACCGGTGCCTATCTCAGGGCAAGGAGTCAACTAGACGTATACAAGAGAGTGGCTTGCAACTGACATTCAAGTTTCAAGGGGTTAGGACTGGTATTTGCCTTACAAACACCACCCAAGGATAAGTATTTAACTGTCTCTTTTTACACACATCCCATCTGACATACAATCTTCTCCATACTCAACCTAAAACGATTTAATCCACTCCTTGAATGGAGGTTAAAGATTAAGCATGTGATACAGAAATCTATACCCTAGAATCTGAGAAACCCTTAGCATCCAGATTCAAAAGAAGAAAATGCATACAACAAATGGAGACAGACAGATAAGCACATGCAATAATGCATTTTTCATATAAAATGACATGAAATTGAACATATGTACAAGGTGCACTCAAATGCAACTCATAAACTCCAACAGAGATAAAACAACTAAGAAAATGCTCTGTCTTTCGTTATTTTTCCCCCAAAAAATGCCCAAGTCTTCAACAACCTTGAAAATGAGTAACATAGTCCTTATTATACAACAAGGATGTGTACTCAGCAATTAATTACAAGGCATTTCAAAATTTTGCCAGAAACACTGCACCACGAGAAATGGCGCTCAAAATAATCAATGCAGCAGGGGGGACAAAGAGGGAAAAAGTAGGTGGAATTGGGAACAACACTGCTGCCTGAAGACTTTTCTCATCAAATTTGGTGGTTGGCCAATCAATCACACCCATACCTCTCTACAGATCGCCATTAATGGCCCAGCTACCTGCAGCCTTGGTTCGTGCTTTCTGAAGTTCCTTATGCTTGAAACGCGGCTGCAACATACAGAAATTCCGCCCCTGCTAAAAATTCGAATCGGGGCCATCGATTTTCCCTCCTTTCGCTGAGATCTGTGGCTCAAAATCATGTTGACTAGTCGTCAACCAATGGAAATATGCCACGCAGATGCCTTTTGCTTCATTGACTTTTCCCATCGCCGACCCTCATTTTGCCTTGTCCGCCACTTTTGCCCCTTTTCGCCTTGTATATGCATATTCAAATACATATACAACTGCCCACTTTCTTGCCTTTCAAATCCTTTGTATATGCCAATGCATATACATACAACTGTTTAACATACAAGGCGGACCGCAAATCTGTATAGAACAAATCAAAATTCTACTCGGGGCCGGCTTGTATCATCCTTTGCATCTTTCCATTTTGTATATTGCATACATACAATGCAATATACACGCCGCGGATTTCAAATTTTATAAAGTGCTTTGAAATCGCTTTGAATTCCAGCCTGTATCTCTATTTTCTTGTATATCGGCATATACAATGCCATATACATGCAAGCCGAGGACGCCAGCCCTGAATTAGCCAAATCTGACTCTTGAATCGAGTCTGGCTTATATCTTAACTCTTGCATCTTCGCAATGTATATCGGCACATACAAGCACCCAATATACATGCTGCGGACCCCAAACCTTTATCCGCCACAGTACATCTTCCTTTTCGCGTCCGGGTTGCATGTTCTTCCTTTGTATATGACCATTGTATGTCACATATACAATGCGAACATACACAGATTATACATACAAACAGCGGACTTCAACCTTATTAACCGGAATGCACGCTCATTTCAGATCCGGCTTGTGTATTAGGAAAGTATATTTGATTGTATGTGCAAACATACAATCACAAATAGACAAGCGGTGGGCCCCAGCTTTGAATCACTTTCCTTTGCATGATAACTTTGCACATTTCTCTTTGTATATAGCGAATGTATATTGCATATACATTCCGCCTTGTATGTGAGGTAGACCCCACCAAATGTATCTCCTGATGTTTTGTATGTTGCTGAATATACAAGACCCCTTGCATATTTGCACTGTAGCGAATGTATATGCGCCCCCTTTGTATATCTGCAATGTATATTCCCAATGTATGTCGGACATACATTTACCATTGCATCTGTCTCGATGTACATTGACCCTTGTATGTTTCGCTTGTATGCCGCCAATGTATATTTTCTTTGCATGTTTTCCTTTGTATCTACCCGTTGCATGTCTAAACATACAACACAAATATACATGCAAACCTCATATACAAGCAGAGAATATTCCCGGAATCTGCGATAGATTCTTGAATGTATATGCACCCTTTTTCAGCCCGATATGCATACAAGAATGCATATAACTGATTTTTCACCATTTTGGAAGGCTGATGGAAATTTCTGCAAGCCCGCCAAGGTCTATTTGCATTTGTACATACAAACCCCTTTGTATATACAAAAATATATGCATTTAAAATTGTTTTTCGCACTTTTCAACTGCAAAGGCCAAAAGACTTAGCAATTTTCTGGGTTTTTGTGAAGGGGCCTGCAGATTTAAATACCTGAAACTTGAATGTTTATGCAGGCACCACCAGGCATATTGTAAGTGCACGGATAACTCTGATTATCTTTTAGATGCTAAAGAACAGAAATTTCGAATATTATTTTTTTGTCATGTTGTTTTGCTTGGATTTTTTTACATTTGTGTTTGTTACCATCAATGATCATAAAAGTGAAGTGTTGCAGGCTAATGGCAGCAAGAAAGATTACTACATGCTGATTATGTGCTTTTGTGGGTGTTGATTGCTAATAGCAATGCTTGTTTGGCAGGTGGAGGGGGTTATAATTGTATTTTTAGTAAATATTGTTACTGTTGTGCTATCCATGCTTCATGAGAGTGTTTATAATGAAATTTGTGATTTCAGAACTATAGTTGGCTTTGAAGAACCGTTCTCTGCTAATGGTAGCCCTAAATTATCTGCATACTGTGAAATCCAGGCATGGTTCAGGGAGCTTCCTTCAGGTGTGCTGGACTCCCTCACACCCGATCAAGTATTGCAGTGTAATGCAGAAGAACAATGTGTGGAACTGGTTAAGCTTCTACCTCCAACACAAGTAGCCCTCTTGGACTGGGCTATCAATCTGATGACAGATGTTGTGCAAGAAGAACAGAACAACAAAATGAATGCACGGAATATTGCAATGGTCTTCGCACCCAATATGACCCAGGTAATTACTGTATTTCTGAAGTCAAGTCAATTTCATAAACTTTTTCCTTTTAGTGGTGGTTGTCAATATCTTGGGAAATTTATAATACCGCTTTGTCTTTTCAACAGATGTCTGATCCCTTGACAGCTCTTATGCATGCTGTTCAAGTAATGAACTTTCTTAAGACCTTAATTCTCAAAACATTGAGGGAACGTGAGGAGGCGGCCATATGTGATTTGACCGCTAGTTGTTGCACAGATCGTCCTGATGAAGATGACTATGAGAGCACAGGACAGGCACTGGGAACTTGTGATGTAATGGAAAGCACTGATGATGATGAACAAAATAGTGGGAGTGTCGAATTTCCAATGGAATATTATTGCCACAGCACTGATGGTGATTCAGTTAATGAGATTGAGGAAGGTTTCTTGAATCATTTTGGTGAGAAAGATACCACAGATGAAGAGGATCTCTCTGGTGGCAGTGGAGTTGACAATTTCAGTCCAAGCAGCAGTGCAAATGATGAAGTGAGAGAAACCATTGGAGCAAGGATGATAGACAATTTTAATGAGGTTGATGTTTATCAATTTAGAAAACGACCTAACATGTTTCTCTCCGAAAGTGACCAGGACAGGGTAGGATCAAGTGATGAGGACTCTGATAGCACTTCTGAATTTGTGGACAAAGAAAATATGAAGAACAATGCAGAAGATCTTAGAGACAACAAGGATCATGCACATTATATGGTTCAGGTTAGCCAGGCTGGAGTGAAGTCCAAAGGAGGAAGTGTTATAGATTCTATTGATCAGCAGACTGAAAGGGTGGAAGCATGGTGATAAGTTTCATTTTGATTTTTGTTATTTTGTGAGATATCTGCTGTTTGTGCTCTAACCATTGGATTTTTAGGCGATTCTTGGTTACAGAAGGTTTTCAAGACTTTTGAATTTGCTTTTTGTGCTCTAACCGTGGGTTTTTGGGTGAGTCTTGGCTGTAGAAGCTTTTCAAGGCATTTGATTTCATGGGTGATTTGTTGACTTTGACTTCTAAGTTTGTTCAGTGTAGTTGTTCGTGGCCAAGGTTCTGAATTTTACCTGACAACTATGTAAACTTTGTAAATTATTCAAGGACATTGCAAGTTTGGACCCATTGGCTTCATGTGGGTGCAAAGCTTTTTAGATTTGTAATGATTTTGAGTCAGACAACTTGTTTGGCTTAATTTAGGACATGCTAATGCTATGATCTGCTTGGAGGTGTTGAAAGTGCTTTTAACAATTTGTGATTGTAAAACGAACAGTTCTTTGTGAAAGTATAATTTGATTTACTTTTTTTTTTCCAACCTTATTTAGTGCCTTCAAATGTACATTTGACAGAGAAGTTGATGCAAACATTATTACAGAGATATCTCTTAAATGGCTGTAACAAGGCTAAGGAATTTCTAGACAGTGACAGTGGAGTCCTTTCTCCTGCAGGTTTTGAATATCGTACTGTTACAAATATTAAATGCACTAATATCCAATAGAGGAAAATGTAAGCATCGCTTGAAGTTAAAGACAATTTATATTTATTAATTTTGAATGGCTTGATTAAAAATTGGGCAGATGCAGGTAGTTACTAAAACTATCAATTTAATAAAGCAGGTTCTTGGCTGCTATAAGAATTTGGTTTGTTTAAAATGTGGATAATTTCTGTTCAGTTCGTACTATACATGTGGAGCTTTGCAACGTTTATTGTAATAAACATTATGCCCTGGGTAATTATGTTGCAGAACTTGCTTTCTGGCCTTTTCCTTGTAAGGGCGGTGAGATTTTCATGTTGTAGACAGAATCTGAGCATGATGTATGTATTTATTATGACAAAAGTATTAGGTTTGTATGGACTCTGTTTGGTGTAATCCAATAATCACTCTTTATCCAACAGTTGGCAATGTAGATATATATTTACAAATCTTATGTGAAATTAAGCGCAAGTTCATTTTGGATTCTGCTTTCATGATTGTGTTGGATTTCTTTCATGCTTTTCCACCAGGTTGTTGTGGTTAATGAATGTCTTGCCAAACCATCAATAAATGGAAACATTTTATGTTAAGACTCTTCTCATGATTCTTTTCTCTATTTGAATGGAGATCCTCTTGGTTACATGTTTGAGGTGACTCAAACAATAGGTGTAATTTAAGGTTAATTTTTGCTTGATGGAATTCAGGAAGTCTCATTTGGCTGATGCCATTTTCATCATAACCAAGCTTAAGAGATGAAGACAATGTAGCAACTTTGGTAAGTTTCAAGCTTCGAATATCAACAATCAAGAGCAGCTTTCTGAACATTTGGAGGCTGTACCTTGGTTGTTGAGTACATTAATTATTAATTAATGACTAATATAATATTAGAGCTTGCTTACAAGCATCTTTAATAACGTCTGTTTTCTGTATCACTAAAATAGCTAGGCACAATAACAGGCTGGTGAAAGCAACCATTAAAGAATGGGTTCTGTTTCTTAGTCATTATCACTGTTTTCAACCGTCATGCTACTTTGTAGAAGAATTGCTTATAATTTAGATGTGCACTAAATTGATTCATTTTGAAAGAGAATAATAGATGGTTCACTTCTGTATAATATTTATGAATAAATTAACAAAACGAGCAAATCAAAATGATAAGTAGGAGAAATGCTAAAGATGAGCATTTAAGCTCAAAATGATAAGTAGGAGAAATGCTAGAGATGAGCATTTAAGCTCAAAATGACCAAGTAGGAAAAATGTTAAACTGAAAATGACCAAGTAGAAAAACATGTCTAAGAGCATTTAAACTGAAAATAACCAAGTAGAAAAAATGTCTCAAGAGCATTTAAGCTGAAAATGACAAGCAGGTAAAATGCTTGACATATTCGCATCTACGCCTAATGTAGGTCTTTCTATTGAGTTGGTGAGGCTTACAGTTCAAATGTATGCATTATGCTTCTAATATTCATTTTCTGGTTACTACCTTGGCCACAAGGGAAGCTGCCTCAGATGTATGGCCAGACGGTTGTCGCACTTGCATACAATCCTGTGGACCTGGGGGACAGATTAGAGAGGGAAGGTCCCTCGGTTTCTTTGGCAGGCACCTCTCTCCTTACTGATGGGTGAATGCCCAAAATATTGCAGCCTCTTGGTGCTCGGTAGAAGGTTCACCCTACCCAAATGAGCATTGGAATGAAGAGGAGAAGATATAAGGGGTATGATCATATAACTAACAAATTTAAATTAAAAAAAAAGACATGATTTTACGATTATAAAAGTGAAAAAAAAAATAGACACCTAGACATCGTCTTTTTATTATCATAAAATTAACAAGTCAAAAAAATAAATACCTCATCTTAACACTATTGTGGTTAGAAATGCCACATGTGAATAGTCTAGGGGCTACATACTTGGAGTCATGTTGCACCAATGAAATTTTAAAAGGATTAATCTTAAAATTTTAATTTTTGTGGGATTTCATTGATGTTGATATTTAAGTTATGAAAATGAATAAGCAATCATTTACACTTGTAAGGAAAATAAAACACTTACTACATTAATCTTTCGTAATGATGTAGATCTAATTAAATGATCAAACAACATCAATAACGAATTAGATAAATGACAAAGTAACTTATGAAATGGAAGAGGGATAAGATGTTTTTAACATGGTGGCAGTTTGACTTTGCTGTTGATTGATGTGTTGTGATATACAATCATAATTTGGAATTATACATGTAAGTGATTAGGAAGATATAACAAAGCTTTGTCATGTTCTATGTTGTAGTGGATAAGGGTGTTTTGTGTGGCCTAGTTTAGGCCTAGGTCATGCCATGTAAATTAGTTTGTGCGATGTTTGGTTTTCTGTTGATGTGGCCTTTTGAATTTGGTCACTTGTGCTTTGGCCTTATTCCTAAATGGGGTTGTGTTTAGTAGCACAGTGGAGCTTGCTTTAAGATGAAAGGAGTCTTAGGCTTGTTTTGTTAGTAGTCAAGTCCTTAGAGATGAACAAATTGTTGAAGACACACAACCCATGCAATATGGGTGTGTAGATCTAATGGTCTAATGCAAGCATGTAGTGCCTAAACATGTAATTCAATTTTTGATGCTTTGACGTTTAATATGCCTTTCAACGACTTTTGTTATTGCATGATCCTATTCGATCATTTTAATGACCTAGGAGATGTCTATAGATACATATTCACGGTTTCTCTATTTGAAGTTTTGCCACAAAAAATGATAAGATAACAACTAATTTTAAAAGGGTAGGCTTTGGAGCATGCGATTTTAATTTCAGATGTGGTGGACTAGGATGTGTTTTATAGACTAGTCCAAGGATTGAGCCATGTCACACTACCTTGTCTAGGGTATTAGATGATTTAGGGATGTGGATTAGTTTGGACTTGGGAAATATGTAATGGGATTTGGTTGATTTTGGGTAGGAATTGGTCTATGTGCCAAGTAGGTCAAATTGAGCAATATGATGTGTATTTATGACATGTTAAAAGTGACATAAATTGAAGGTGTAAAAGTGTAGGGTATGCATTTTTATCCTTTACAACATTAAAGACATTTTACTGTTAGTAAGGGGAAGAAATAAGTGAATTCAATCATTGTTTGTGCTTTCCCTCTTGAATGATGAATATAGTCATCACTCCAAGCTTTTCACCTTCTAACATCCTTTCTCATTGGCAAAGCTTTTGGAGCACGTAATGCTCCTTATCTTGCAATTTTAACCAATATGAGATTAGGTTGAGTACAACCTAATCATGTATATATGTTTAAGTATTAAAGGCATCATGCCAAGATCTCTATGACTAGTCATTTACATTGATGACTTTTTATTTTGTCATGTAGGAAATAATTATGAGTCAAGGGGACCATTTACACTAATGATGTTTTCTTCCTCATGTATGTTGGAAATAATTCCAAGTCAAGGGAACCAATGTAAATTTTATTTTGTGTGTATTGGAAATAATTACAAGTCAAGAAGTCCAATGCACATTTTATTTTCTCTTTATGTTAGAAGTAATTACAAGTTAGAGACTTGCGTAAATTTTTTCATGCATATTGGAAATAATTACAAGGGGACATACTTAACATGTAAGCACTTCTAAGTATTTGTTAGTAGGTGGAGGAATGGCAAATGTAATATTTACTTTGGGCTTTTCATCCTCTAGCCTCTTTCTCTTTTGGTAAAGCTTTTGTGGCATGTAGTACCTTATATGATGTTGTCAAGGATAGGGGGCCAAATGAACAAGAACTTGTTCTTGCAACAAACACCTAAATAGGCACACCCATAGGAGTTTTAACAATGCCAATATGGTAGGTAACCCAAACAAAGATTTCAACAACTCAAACTGAATGCATGCAACTTCACATATTCAAGCTTTACATAATATTTGATTTAATAATAGATATAATTTGATTAATTACACAATATATACATACATAGATTCTAAGGAAAAATTTGTGAATTCTTCATAGAGATTACAAAAAATCTTGCATCTATAAATGTTAATAAGATTTCACAACACCATTTTGGATCAAACTACACACAATGTTACAATTATTTGCACTACATGTTAGGATTATGTGTTGTAGAAATTTACAAAGTCCTAAGAACAATTGCAATTTCTTAATATTGTATATGTAGTAATTTTGGGCTCTTTTCAAATGGGGTGTCACACAGAAGGGAATCTTGAGATTCAATGTATGACATATTTCAACACTTGTCCAAGGAGTTATGATAGATTTAAGAGAACATGTAAGAAGGGCTACTAAGAAGGCTAAGGCTAGCATATTTGATTGGCTATTTTTAGTCAACTGTAAGAGATGTGTAAGAGGTGCAAGGGCATCTTTGAATGAGTCCAAAGTGGAGCACCCAAGTTGGTGGATTCAAAGGTGGACTCTTATTACATTATTTTTGAATTGTTGATTGCTCATGAGGGGCATTGGAATTGGTTCATAGTTTTGGTGAAACTTGATATAGTTTCATGGATGACAACTCTATAAGTACATGCCTAGGCATAGTGGTATGGTATTGGTTTGGATTGTATTGCAAGGTTTTCTAGGTTTTTAGTTTGGGGCCAAGTATTAGCATGGTATCAAAGTGTTGGCATAGGGGCTACATCATTTGTGGAGATTCTTAATCTATTATAAGATTGTTTCAAAGTAATAAATTGATGTCCACTTTTAGTGGTGGTTTTTTTACCCAAAATAAATTTTCCACATATATATTGTGTCATATTCTCTTTTGTTTTATCTTCTATCTCCTCTTCTTGTTCTAAGTTTTATTAAGGCATATAAACATACTTCATTGCTTTCCATTGCTCCTAATTGGGGTATAAACATTGTAAAATTGACACTTAGGTGTTAGAGCTTTGTTTGGCTTAATCATTTGAAGGAGACAACACCTTTCTCATGTTGTTTTCTTTGTTTTTAGTGGGAGAATTCACATGGGTTTTTAATTAGATTTAAAAATTAGAAGTCATGGCTAGCATCTTGAGAGTTGAGATTGAGAAGTTCAATGAGCAAAACATTGAGTTGTGGAAAATGAAGGTTAGAGATCTTTTAGTGGAAAGAGATCAGTGGATCATGATAATCAATGCATTCATTTTTCTACTAGTGGGAATGGATCAAGATGAATGGGGCAAGTTGGTTATAAGGGCCATATCTACTATCAAGTTGTCTTTATTATTCGATCTTGATGAACGTTTTAGGTGAAAACTCTACTAAGAGATTATGGGATAAAATTATTACATTGTATCAAATTAAGAGTCTTGTAAATAAGTTGTTTGTGAAAACAAAGTTCTATTCTTTAAAGATGCATGCAAGAAAATTTGTAATCAAACATTTGTTTTAATGTAGTAGTGAGTCAACTAGCTTCCATAGATTTTAAAATGGAAGAAGAGGATAAATGCACCACTTTGCTTTGTTCATTACTCTTTTCATGTGATAATCTCATTATGGCTATTAGTAGTACAAAATCTAAGTTAAAACTTGAAGAAGTTGTTTTAGCTTTACTAAGTGAAGAGCTAAGGTGAGAGTCCATGGATAAGTCCTCTAAAGATGCTTTGTTTGTAAGAGATCAATCTAAAGATAGAGTGAAAAGAAAAAGGGGATAAAAGGAAATCCAAGTCAAAGGGTAGGTCCAAGTCCCTTGGAAAGCCTAAGTGTTGGAATTGTGGAAAAAATGGTCATGTAAAGAGTGTAAAGCTAAAGAGAAAGATAAAATTAAAGAATCCTCTACTAGAAAAGTCCTCTAATGAAGATGATGTTAGAAATGTTATTTTTCTAACTTCTAACATTCATTCTAGTGATGAATCATGGTTGATTGATTTAGATGCTTCCCTTCATATGATTCCTCATAAGGAATGGTACTCAGAATATCAAAAATACAACAGAGGTAAGGGATTTCAGGGTGACAACACTTCTCACAACATTATTGGTGATTGGAAGGTAAAATTGTCATTCAATGATGATATAGTTAAGACTCTTTCTAATGTACTACACATTCTAGGGTTAGCTAGAAACCTTATTTTTGTTTTAAATATGAATGACATTGGTTCACATACTACTTTTGATAAAGATGATTGTAAAATGGCAAGGGGGGCTTTGGTTGTGGCAAAGAGAATTTAAGGAGGAACATTGTTTAAGTTGAATACTAGTACTTTGTGTAACTTTGCTTTAGTTTTTTGATTTTGATTTGTGAACATTGTGGATTTGGTAAACAAAATAGGGTTAAAATTTCTTCTAGTAACACTAGAGCAAATAAGATTTTAGAGTCAATACATACTAATGTTTTTAGTTTGCTAGATGTACCATCTCTTAACAAATTTATTTATTATGTTTCCTTCATATATAATTTTATAATTTCTCTTGAAGAACTTGGGTTTAACTCTTAAAGCACAAATATGAAGGTTTTAACTAGTTTAAAGAATTTTAATGTGCTTGTTGAAAATCAGGAGGATAAGAAGATACAAACTTTGAGAACTGATAATGGGGGAGATTATACTCTGAAAAATTTGAATAATTTTGTAAATAGAATGGAATAATTAATAGAAAATAACTGCATACACACCACAACAAAATGGGGTTGTTGAGAGAATGAACATGACACTAATGGAAATAGTAAGAAGTATGATTAGTGATGCTAACTATGAATAATTTTGGGGCCAAGGATATTATTGCTACTTGTTATTCAATAAACATGTCTCCCACTTCTATTGCTGTTGATGATGTTGGTGTTGGTGTAATATTATACTTCACCTAAGATAGTCTATATCTTAAGTGTAATATTGCACATGTTTATTAAGTTTACTTAAAATAATAGGATGTTTTATCTTTCCTCACTTAAGTAACTAATAAAGACATGTCACCCTTGATTTGAGGTCAACAAGTGCCACTACTACCTCATCAATTCTTGATTGATAGAATTCGATGCCACCTTTGTCTAATCAAGGACCACCTCTATCTCATTTTATTGAGTTAACTCAACCTCTTGGATGCATCATTGTGACTCACTCATCTAAGAGGCCTATATATTTTCTCTTTACTCTTTGTGTTAGTGCTGCATTACATTAATACAGAATAACATTATTTTATTTTCTAGGTTTGCGACTAATTCACAAAAATAAGGTCCTAAGTTATTTTTGTTCATCACAAATTCTAATAGATAGGACCCCACAAGAAGTTTAGACAAGTAAAAACTCTTCTTTTGTGCATCTTAGATTTTTTGCCTATGAGTCTTTTTTCATGTGCATAATGATCCAACCATAACCTCGTGCACCCCTTATAGCATGTTCACTCACCTTTCTGTAGTCTTGGGAGTCTCACTCTCTGAGCATAGTTTCCTCAACACTAACACAATGGGGACTATTACTTTTTAAGAAGGGGCAAATGATTTGAGTGCAACCTCATGTGTAGCCTTGCAAATGATCCAAGCATAGCCTTACATCCCTTCAGTGGCACCATCCACACACTTAGCTTCACTTAACACATGCAAGACAACACTCACACTCTTGTGAAACATATTCTTGTATATCCATGCACAACCATCAATCATCATCACAAAACTGCTCACACATCTTGTGTCCTTGCATATGGCTGCACATGCCAGTATCCAACCATACCATACGAGTGTGATATGTGTAAGCATTCACATCCACATGTAATTCTACCATATGCATCCAACATGTGGTATTGCCTATGCAACATGTTCTTGTAGTACAAATGCCACCATACATATTTGACATATGTCATCACCCCATCCACATGATCCATGCACCATATGTGCATGACACTTTTTAGTATATTGTGTAGCCTAGTTGACAACTCATTTGTATAAATACTTGCACTGTACAAAGTACATGTAGAGAAGAATAAGACAACATTTGTGCTGCACCTTCGTATAAACCTTCTCCAATTCAATAAACTAACGTATCCAAAGTCTTCCACACTTTGTGAGTGTACATTTGAATTATAGCTTAGGGTTTCATTTACATATTCTATAAACTTGTGGATTGCCAACTACTTTGTAGGTTTTCCCATTGATCCACTTGGGGTTTGAATCATTGGTATTATAGCTAGAACTTTATCACATTGTATATTGCTAGTCCTCACACTAGTCTCAAGATTCAAAAGTTACACACTTTAGCCTTCTCTATTGTAATCATGGATGAAGAAAATACTTAGCCAAATAAACCCTTGGTGAAAAACTCTTCCTCAGTTCCCCTAAAAAAAATATGCCTGTTCAAGGAGATCCAACATCTTCAATGCTACAGTTAATATTCTCTCTAGTCAAGGGGAAAAGGTTCATCCTTATCATGGAACATCTCATAGATGTTGTGGTACACAATGTCCAACTCCTTGACCCTATTCTAGGTCTTTCTCAAGTCACAGATAAATTTAGTCATGCTGTGGAGATGCTACAATGTGTGCTCTACACAAAAGAAGATGAGCTAGCACCACTTACATCTAAATACCTATAGTTCCATGTGCCTAAAGACACAAAGGTCAATGCATCAACATCACTTAAAAAATATAATGCACAAAAAATGATGTGATACTATAGTAAGATATTATCATTCTTTATAGTTTCTTCTAATTATTTAGAAAATTTGAAAAACATATACCAAGGGTTTTGATGTAGGCATGGATGGAGGATCCAATGAAGGATTATCCAACCATGCAAAAAAATGAGACAACACCCAACAAAAACAAAAAAATCAAAGAAAAACAACATGAAATTTATTGATTCTCAGCCATGAACTAATTGCAATATGTTGCAACGGGCTTCCAAAATGCCAAGCCTTAGCTATTTGATTATAAATATGAAAACTACAAAACTTGAATGATATTACAATACAAATCCATATGCCAATCTTCAAATCGAATTATCTTCCTTATATCATCTTCATGGTTGCATTCAAATGATGGTGAACAATGTTTATATAACAACTTCAAGCCTTGTGAATGATCTCAGTGAGATGCAAAGTTGCCCCTTGAAACGTGTAGTTAGCCAAACATGTAGTGGAATCTCCCAACTTGAATGTGGTGATGATGGATTGATAAAACTTGATGCGGTGCACACCATAAGTACTCCTAGGTCTAGTGCATCTAGAAATGTGTTCCTTTATTTCTATAAACTTTAGAAAGTTGCTGCAAGCTATGAATAGAGAAATTGAGTGTAAACCTATCAATCCTAGTGAGAGATCAAAAACCAAATTATGACTTTGTAGTGATAAAAACTTCTAAAAAGTGAATATGACATTAAATGATCATAGTAGAATGCATATTCCCAGCCATGAGGCGAGATATGCAATTATGGTGAAATGTGGTAGGATATGTAGTGATTGATTGATTATTGAAACACATGCAAACAAACAAAGTGAAAGCAAATATTTTTGGTTGATGCAAGATTGTTCATACACCCTAGGATGCTCTTGTATTAGGTGTTGATTCAAAATATCTCAAACAAATGGGCTATGATTCTTGTAGCTAAGAAAGCATGGGCAAGGCATTATCGATCCCCTCCATATGGCAATGAGACCACACCACATTGGTCTAGGGTACACTAGTGGTTGTGCAGTAAGGAAGGTCATCTTGTATTCTCTCCCTAGATAAGCATTGATAAATCCTCACCATTGTGCTATTCCTCACACAAAAGGTCACATAATTGTTTCTCCACAAATGAGTGCTGATGATGTTTCCCCATCATGCTCTATTTTAATCTATTTAAGTTAATACACTCACACCTTATATAGCTCCAACCTAAATCTCTCTTGTAGACCAAAAGGTAGTGCATAATATTATTATCACATCATGTACATGTAAGTGCTTGCAAATGGACAAACATACATTGCAAGTATAATGATGACTTGATGGCCAAACACATGATCCATATGACATGATTAAAATCTTCTCTTTGCTAATCCTAATTGATGGAAATGCCTAGTTATCTTGTAGGACCTCCTTTTTTCCTTTTACTACATGTTTGTTGATCATTTGCATAATGGTCGTGCATTGTCACCTTTGGAAGCTTTCCTTTTGACTCTTGACTAATAAAATCAACTCTTTTGAATTGAATTGCCTAGGTGATTCTGAATTGCCTTGGCAATTCTATTACTATTAAAATAGATGATTTTATCATTTAAATTTGTGCATGTGAACTTTTGCATGTGATAATTTTAGCATTATTTTTGGCTTACGGACTCTTAGTTACTTGATCATTGAATGCATTCAACATGTCTAAACCTCACTCTCCTCCACTAATTTTGGATTCTACAACTTTATTAGATTTGTTTTATAACCTTAGGGGTTTTTGCTCTTGGCAATTTTGGACATTCTTTAGCATATGATTCCATTCTTTTTGCACTACCAACAAGTTCTTGTTATTTTTGGCCATTATTTTTGAGTTGTATAAAACTCCTATAGTAGAATTTTTACAATTTACATTACCACACAACCTCTTGTCCCTTTTTTTAGTCATAGCTCCAACAAGATCTTAATCAATAGCTCCTAAGATCATCTTTTAATAGTAATACTTTTTCCTTGGTACTCTACATTTCTTTCTCTTATTTCCCCTACCATCACAAGAAGGCCCCTTCACTAGAGAGGAGGTCCATAGAAAGGAAAATCTAGGTCCCTAAGAACACAAATAGAACTACACACATCCTAAACATCTTGGATTATATGTATCCTAGGTGTGGAATTTATTTACTCACAATTATGATTCCTTAGAGTAGTTTTTGAATTGTAGAAATAGAATAGTTAGTTAGGGTAGATCAACTTAGCTACAATTCTTCTTTGGGTCTACACCACTCATTTGTAGTTCCTTGAACTTAGGAAATATGATATTTTATTTTACTAGATTAGTTTATTTTCTAAATTTCCATTTCATAATAGCAACACACCATTCTTGGAAATCAACAAAAACAAGCATTTACAACAAAAAAGAAACCACAAAACTGATCTAGAGAATAAACAATGATGAAACAAAAGAATTACACATTTATTTCCTAGCGTCATTGAGAATTAGAAAGCTATGTTATTTTCTCTTGTTTTATAGCAGATATTTTAAACAAGAGGATATTGAAGAAAACACTTGGGTTAATTCATTTTTTTCTTATTATTTTAAAATCATTATTTTAAGTGTATTTTAAACAAAGGAGAAACAATAAGAATAACTGTTTATTATATGTTTAGTTCATTCATGTGTTCAATTTAAATTATTCTATTAAATGCAAATCATCCAAAAATGTGAAAATAACAAAAAGATTAGTTGCATCCATAGAAATTTTAGTGTTGATTAATTAGATCAATTGTTAGTTATTTTCACATTGAAAAGGCATAAAAACAAAAAAAACATAGATTAGATTTGTTTTATTTGATTACGTATTGTTTATTTCAACACCTACTTCAATTCACAATCTTTTCATTAAAAGAAATTGATTCATCCAAGAGCACAAAATGACAACACAACAACTCAAGGCCTTTTTTTTTTGAGCTAAGCATGCTCCAAAGTTTAGTCTCAACAACCATACATTCAACAAGCAACTAAACATCCAATAAAATATAAACATCTGAAAACGTCAACTAATCATGATCAATAAAAATATTCCAACCAACTCTCTAAGGAAATATTTGTTCACATTTTCCTCTCTTGGTAATATTTAGCATATCATGGTCATGTGTCCCAAGATTAGATAGAGGTAACCTTGATAGAGTTAAGGGAAAAATCACCTCCCCTAAATTTATTGAAGAAAAATAAGCCCAAGCCATACAATAAGCTCAATAATAAAATAATTAGTAATTGGACATCAAGTTAGCACACCTAAAAGCAATATTTGAGATAAAGGCTCTCTATCTTAATATATTCCTTCAAAGACTCACTAAGAATTTATGGTCATATAGATAGAGATCACCATCGTACAAACAACCCCAGATATCCATACTACCATAAAAATTTGTGACCAAATATCCCTATCCTCTAAAGAACACCCCTAACTTGTAAAGAGGGCAGCTCATTTAATCCCCCATCGTTACCCATGTTGTTTATGTGTTTCTCCAAATCTTCTCACCAATAATATTTATAAGTAGGACGTTGGACAACATATGCATTGTACTTGTATGGGTTACGTATGGATAGATCACTCCTCATATGGAAAAAGCCAGTGAAATAGGGGAATGTCTAGAGGACTACCCTCTTCACAAGGGGTGTCATATGAGTGTCAATGATGTTTACATGTGGGGGAGTTGTGTTGACTTGACCACTCTCTTCATGAGGAAGGAGGGCTTGATGATAGATGATGGTATTGATTCATAATATGATAGTTGGAATGTGAGGGTGAGTTCTAGCAAACCCTTGAAGAGTTGTTATTTTAGAAAGAAAAAACTTACATAATAGAAGAATATAATAGGAAATATGTTGAAATTACTTGAATATAGTAAGCCACTTTGAGGGGGAAATCCTCCAAAAGTCTCCAAGAAGAACACAATTCATAGTATAATGATTAAATAACACTCACTACCTCCTATATATACCCTACTTATGCCTTGGATATCACCTAGGATGACTTAGATACCAAAAGATAATACCTAGGCAGACCTAATTATCTAAACAAGAATATAATAATAATCATATAACTTAATTAAGAGTTAAGGCAGCCACAAGATGACTACTCATAACCTTACACACACTATAAGATTAAGGGCATAGCATGCTCCGCCTCTTTAGAGAATCATTGTCCTTAATGCTTGATCAACTATGGATGTTTCTACATAAAATCTTCATTTTCCCACGTGGCATCTTCAATTGGTAAATTCTTCCATTGAATGAGATACTCAATGATTGTCACAATCCTCAAATTATTTGTGCGTGTCTAGAGAACTAACTTTGGTTCCAAAATGATTCTTCCTTCATCTAGCTTTGGTAACACTGTCTCTGTAGGAATCTATCAACCAATCACTTTCTTTAAACAAGAAATATAAAAAACTAGAAGTATCTTTTTTGTAGGTGGTAACTCAAGCATGTAGGCTACACTGCCAATCTCCTATAGAATTGGTATGGTCCATAATATTTTGGTGACAATTTATTATTCTTTATTTGTTTCTTTAGGGGCATTTTCTTGTAATGTTGTAATCTCAAGAAAGCCCAATCACCAACTTCAAAACTCCTTTCACTATGATGTTGGTTAGCCTGTTGAACTTTATTCTATTTTTTTCCATGACCAAATTCTTCTTGAGTCCTGAAAGTACATGTTATTGATGATTCATGTGGTCCTTCACAACTTGAACTCTTGGTGTCACCTTCAATGATGATGTGACATGGATGGAGGATGGTATCCATATAATGCCATAAATGGGGATATTTTTGAATAAGTATGGAAGGAAGTGTTATTCCACCATTCTGCTAGTGGTAGCCAATCCACCCATAGAGATTGCTTATTGAAAGTGAAATAACATAGATAACCTTCCAAGAACTTATTGGAAGCCTTTGTTTGCCCATCTGATTGAGGATGGTATGAAGACCTTGTTGCAAGTATGAGCAGTAAGTGTTGTCATTGATGTCAAAACATAAGGAAGTTATTTGAATAAGTCTAAAAAAGTATCTGAGGAATTAATACAAGTGCAAAATTGCTTTGTCTCTCAAGTACAATGCAATGTTTTGCTCCACATATCCTGTAGATTGAGTATCTTTACTTGCGGATTGGAAGTAATGTTAAGGGTTGTATGTAGATGCTATGTTTCAAGTTTGAGCTTCCAGTATGAAAATTTAAGCAAGTTATGTTCACTAGAGTAAAAACTATTTTTCTATGTATTTAGTGGTGATAGGGAGAATGTATTCTGCTATGCATTTCTCCGCATTTAAGTTTCATAGTCTGCAATTTTGGAATTAAGTTTGTGATGATGATATGTGCCTTCAATTCAAATGGTTCATGATTTGGTGCTCCGCAAGTGATCTTTCCTTTATGACAGTGGCTGACAGTAATGTTCAAGTGCTCCGGTTTGAAGAATCTTATGGATAAAGTATTTAGAGGTTGTGTGGATGTTCTTGGTGATTGTAACATGCTTGTGGGAGTATCTAGATCGTGTTCCTATCCTTGGATTGGTCTGTAAAGTATAATCCAGATCATGCATGAAGCGTGTTCCTAAAAGTCTTAGTGCTAACTCCAGTCTTGGACGACTTGGTTGTTCTCACTACTTGTGGTTATGATTTAAAGATTGTGGAAGTGTGTGGCTGTGTGGAAGATTGCAATTGAGTCCCAGCTAAGCCTTGGCATGATTCACATTCATTCTTTTCTTTCCTAATTCTATTTAGGTCCAGACCTATCTTAATGTATGTATGTTTGCCAACCTTGGAGATTGTTCCAAAGGTTGATGATTGTAATGCTGACCTTGATGTAAATTCCAAGGTTGATGAATTGTATACAAACATGAAATGAAGTCGTGAATTTGTATGAGGATGCGAAAATGAAAAGATAATTGTGAAGTGTAAAAGTAAAGTACAATAGAGGATACTTATTGTTCTTCAATGGAACTAAATCCTGGCATGGAGTAGATGCTAATAACTTAGTTCACTAATCTAGGCAACAAGCCACCCACAGGCAGTGAGCTACCACCAGAAGTGAGCCACCCCATCGGTAGTGAGCATTTTTGGCAGTGAGCCTCTGATTTTCGGTATTGTTATAACATATTATTTTGTGAGTTAACACTCACTGTGGTTTTTCTGCTATGGGGTTTTCCACGTAAAAATCTGGTGTTTCCTATGTTGAATGCATGAATGTGTTTAATTTTCTGCTTCATGCTTTCATGGTTAAAATATAAACACAATGTTAATTGGTTGATGTATTAATGGTTTTGAAATATTGGTTACAACTGTTTCACCCCCCCTCTCAGTTGTATTATGCTTTTCAACAGAACTATGAGCTAATAAGTACTCAAATAAGAGAATAAATCTATCCAAAAGTTACTAGTAAAGATGGGATCACAATCATTAACAATAACCCTTGGTGTACCATATAACTTTTGTATATTATCCATAAATGCTTTTTCCACTGTACTTGTTGTAAAAGGACGGGGTAATGTAATAAAATGGGCATATTTGGTGAGGCAATCCACTACTACCACGATGACACTCTTACCTTTAGATCTTGGAAGGTCTGTGATGAAATCCATGGAGACCTCTTCCACTACTAGTTGGGGATAACTAAGGATTGCAAAAGACCAAGTGTCTTAACTATCTCCTCTTTATTTCTATGACATACCAAACATTTTTCCACAAATTCTTGAACATCACCTTTAATCCCTTCCCAAAATAAATCCCGCACTTGATTCAATGATATGTCTTCAAAGATCTTGAATGACCCCCAATTGGAGAATCATGGAGCTCTTTGAGAGTCTTGTGTTTGAGGATGGAATTTTCTCATAGGTAAAATATTTCTTATACCACAAGGAGTCTCCCTTCCAATACAACTTATCTAAATTGCTAGGATCAATTTGTAACTATTGAATGAGATTTCTTGTGGAAACATCATTCTACCACTCTGCTTTGGCTTCTTTAACTGAATCTTCTTGTAATATTGAAATGGTGCACAATAATGTCTCATCCTTCTCATCCTTCTCATCTTCCTATATAGTGCATCAACCACTATATTTTCCTTTCCTATAGATAATCTCAGAATTATACCCCAACATCTTAGTGACCCATTTTTGTTGCTCTTTAGATGACAACCATTGATCTAAAAAATATTTTAGGCTATCATTATATGTGATATAGCCTCTAGTATTTCATTGTATGAAGAATAGCTAGAATTTATTTCTCATAAATGGGTTTGAGTTGATTCTTACCCTTCAATTGATAACTTTCAAAAGTAATGTGCCTACCATCTTGCATGAGAACAACTCCTATACCATTCCCTAAAGCATAACACTCCATAATAAAATCCTTGGTGAAATCTAGAGTGGCTAGAACTAGAGTCGTACACATAGCCTCCTTCAATATCTCAAATGTTGTATTAGATAACTCATTCCATTTAAAATCATCCTTATTCAATAGTGCTATAAGGAGTGCTACCACGTGGCCATAGTTCTTCACAAATATTCTAAAATATCTAGTGAGTCCTAGGAAACCCCTCAAGTTCTTAATGGTTTTAGGAATAGACCACTCTGTCATAGCCATAATTTTTTTAGGATCAACCTTTACTCCTTCATGTGACATGTTGGAAAGAAAAGTGGAGTCATAGACCAAATTTCTAAGTCTAGAAGTCTTGCATGTTGTGTTTATACCATAGTAATTACAACAAAAGAATGATTAGAAGGTGTACAGTAATAATTACCATTATGCGATATATAAACAAAATTGAGAACTCATAATACATGAGCCAAACATACAAAACTAAGCATCTTAAGCTAGAATATTCTTTATATATATCTCTATTAGGTATTACGACATTAGATGTTCAATCTCCTTCATTATTGTGCTACTTTTCTTCTCTCTTAATCCATTTCTTATTTCTATCTTTAGTCTACTATATACATATTGTTACATTGGGGATGTGTCCCTTACAATTAATGCCTTTTCCTATTAGTTGTGTTAGCCTTATGCTCCACATCCCTTTTGCAACTAGTTGCGGTGATTATGGATGCTATTCTTTGTATGCTTTTTCCTCTGCTAACATCATCCCCCCCTTTGGAACCATGTCTTGTCCTCAAGACATGAAAATTAGTTAATTTGTAGGAAAAATATTCTTTTATATTTCATTGAGCTGTTGGAATGTTATATCCCATTGACTCTTGGCTTGTTGCAGCAATAGTATCTGGCTGTGGACTTGAGTATATTTTCTACCTCTGTTATAGTAGATGGTATCTGGATTTGTGAAACTATCTTCTTTACATCTCCGAGTAATCCAGTAATATGTGCAAGTTTGAGGCTGACCACTTTGTTGAGTTGTTTGATCTATGCTTTGATTATCTCTCTTTGATCCTGTAGCTATTGGAGCTAAGTATGCATTGTCCCTCTCTGTGCCCTTATTGTACCATCCACATTCTACATGACATCATATGTGCTGACTATTTGTAGAATCTATAATTCCATCTGGTCTATTTGGTTCTTGAGTGCTTTTGTTAGTGTAGGCCACTATAAACAAAACTAATATAGTGTATTAATATCATTGGTAGTGTTCCGAACAATGTTGATTTGTGTCTCCAGATGTGTATGTGCTACTGCACATTTCTTCCTTATTTCATCCACATGGTTCTTTTCTACTTCTGCTAGTATTTTTTTTTGATAATTGACTCATGATTATCCATTTCTGATATCATACTATCTAGGAGCCATTTTAATTGCTCAACCAATGGCATCATTGTATCTCTTTGGGTGTGAGGTATCTTATTTTAAATTGTACTGATTGCATTCTCTAGTTGTTCTATGTTATCTACATGCTGCTTCAAGATATCCTCTCTTGCTATACTGTGGAATATATCCCCAAGTTAAAACTTTTGTAGGGGTGATATACTGGATAAATCAACCTATGTACTAGTCAGTGGTAATTGTAGTAATTGCAGTGTTTCTATGGGTGGGATTTTCTTTTTTTGAGCCAAGAAATCTTTGATGTACTGCATGGGGATGTTATAGTGGAAGATGTTGCCCTTTCTGGAGATATGGGTGGCTCTTATTGTGGACCTTGATCCTTTGATTATTCTTTTTCTTTTTGGGGCCCTCCAGATTCTTTATTTTTCTCCTCTTGAGCTTTTCTCTCTTCTTGAAGCAGTGTTGCATATGCTTGTTTTGTTACCACAGTTGTCTCCTAGTGGATTTTTTTCTTCACTTCCTCATTTAGTGCCATCAACGTGTCCACCCTTTTTTTGAATCTCAACTCTTTAGCCTATAGTTGTATAAGTTTTTCCTTTTTCTTGTTGGACAAGGTTGGATATCTCTTTTTTAGAGCTTGTTTTCTCATCTCCTCTTCTAGTTGTATGGATTTTCCCATTTTATACTTAATTGATGAGGTGAGATGATCTATAAAGTTTTCTATTTTTACTATCCAAGGTGTCCATAGACACGTTGATATGTCTAGTTATTGCTTGATTTTCTACACCCACCTAGGTGTATATCTTTGTGATTTTCTTTGGCATGCCTTTATGATTTAGTGAATTTGTGAGGAGGTCTACATTCATGATGTATTTTTTCTTTTCTTATTGTTCCTCCATTGTGTGTGTTTTCAGTGACACTTGTTTTCTTTTCCTTGTCACTCTTCTTTGTGGGTCTTTCTTTTCTAGCTATTGTATTTCTTGTTCCTCCTACTTAGGTTCTATGCTTGACATTTGAATTGTTTTCCTTTTTAATCACTTTTTTCTAGGCTTTTCTTCTCTGAGATTAGTTGAATGAGTATTTTAGAGGCCTCTTGCACTGATTATTTTGTTTGCTATGATTGTGACAGTGGAGTTATTGTTGATGTTTGGGCTGTTATGCTCTGTTCTATTGTTGCTTGTGATCCTGGCAATCCCAAATTCAATCTATCTGACCTCCACACTTGTAGTGTAGAGGTAATTCCTTGTGGTGTTTCCATTTTTGGAATCCCCCATTTTTGGTGCATCTTTTCTTTATGTTTCTCTACATGTTCTTCTACACTCTTTTTGCTTTATCCATCTATGAACTCCTTATATGTGCCAAATCTTTCTACTTTAGTATCCTTTGGTTGTTTTAGTAAATTCTTGGCACATGAATCCACTAGATCATCACTTATCTCATAGGGTAGTTGAAGGATCTATGAAACCCTAAGTTCTATTGCCTCCATTAGTGTGTAATCCTTATCTACTAAAAATACAATGTCATTTGCATATTTTTAGACCATATCACATGAGATCTATTCTTTGTTCTACATTTGTTGTTGAATGGATTTGAAGAAACCCTAGTATGTGGTGGTGTATGTTCAAGTGTCCTTAAATTGGTGAACATGGGTATTGATTTGTGTGGCGACAAAATGGTTATTTTTCCATGCTTTTCCCAAGAATGATGGTAATGTATTCATAAATTAAAAAGATAAGTGTAATCAATGAAATCAAAACGAAGGTTATAACACAATCAAATGCAAAACCAAATGATTATACCTCCATAATGACTCACGAATCCATGCAGGAAGGAGATGCACCCAATTAGAGCTCCTCAAATTTTTCCCGTGATTAGTGTGTAGATGTGGATTGCTCAAGACCGTCAACACAATGTGAATGAAATTAGATGATGGATTGATAGACTAGATAGAGATGAGGGATAATTTTGACATTAGGATGGTAGGATGAGGAGATTTGTGGAGTTGACGTGGACACAGGCGTTTGTTCCATGGGAGGGGCCGTGCGGATGGATACACAGCATGGAGTTGTAACAGCGCAATCGGGTGCTTGTGCTCGAATAGTAACTGTGTTGACATAATGGGATGATGCTTCTATACGTCCTACGATAGAGTCGTAGGATGCGGGTGGTGGGGTGATATTGTAGGTTTGGTTGGATGATGAAGCTTTGTTATGGTTAGGTAGGGGATCCTTGTAAGCTCCTAGATTGGTGTTTGGTGATGGGTGGGTGCCGTGATCAAGGCCGACTAGGTTTTGTTCGATAAGGTCTTGGATACAATGTTTCAATTGCATGCAGTCAGCTATTTTATGTCCTGCAACGCGGTGGTAGTCGCAGTAGTCGTTCTCATTGTACCATGCGGCTTTTAGTTCATTGTCTTGACGTGGGTGGACAGGCGGGAGTGTGACGACACCTTGTTTGAGACATCTATCGAGGATGTCCTCGATGGGTTCTACTAATGGTGTGAATGGTCGGTGAGGTTTGCGTGGTTTATTTGGCCCTCTTGGGTTATTTACATTTGTTGCATACGTATGTGCAGGTGTTTGGTTTTGGATATGTTGGACAACTTTCACATCTGTGACACCGTCATTTAGGTTGTTCTTGTTCTTCCCCCAATAACGTGATTTGTCGTTTGATGGTGTGTTGGCATTGTTGTTGGTATTGGGGGTGTTGTTATTGGATTTGTAGTAGTAGTTGTTGTTGTTGGATTTGGGGTCATACAGTTTGATGGAGCCCTTGGCAATGAGGGCTCGTTCAATGGTTGTACCTTTGTCGATGACCTCTTCAAAGGTAGACGCACATAAAATTTGTAAGTGAAATCCTAATTCCTGATTGAGATTGGCCACAAACATAGTGACAAGTTGTTTTTCAGGAATAGGCCATGGGAGTTTGCTTGCCAAGCCCCTCCACCTTTGTAAGAAAGAAGCAAAAGCTTCTCCGTTCTTTTGTTTGGTGTTGCAGAGGTCAGTCATAGACACCTCGTGTTCAAAGTTATAAGAGAAATGGTTTACAAACTTCTCTGTGAGCTCAGGGAACATTCAAATCCCAGGTGGAAGATGGGCAAACCATTCAGTGGCTTGACCGCCAGGACTTCTTGGGAAGAGTCTCATAAGATATGTGTTGTTATTAGAGACTTCTAGGCAAACAATGTAGAATTCCCTAAGGTGGTCCCTAGGGTCTCCCTTTCCCTTGTATTTGTCGAATTTAGGTGTCTCGAAGTTCTTAGGGAAAGGGGGCATGTACAATGTGCGATCAAACGGGTAGGGGCAAATATCCTCAAAGGAATAATGTTTGCGTTTTCCCCCGGTTCGTAGGTCCGCTACTTGTTGGACTAAGTCTTATACAACAGTGTTGATATCTTGTGGTTGCTGTGGTTGTTGTATGTATGCTTGTTGGTTAGTGAGATGTTGAAATTGGGGTGGGGTTTGATATTGTGTAGATGATGTTACCAGGTTATGCAGATATGTGATAGTGGATGGATTGACGTTGGATTGGTGGGCGTGGGATGTGTTGGATGTATTGTGCTGTGAGAACAACTGTCGCAGATAGGCAATGGTGTTGGGATTGGGTGGAGGCACACTTGTGGATGTACTTGCTTGCGTGATGTTGCCTTGTATGCCCATGGTAATTTGTGGCGTGGAAGGGTTTACCGTTGTTGTAGTAGTGGATGTGGTGATGGGTTGTGAAGTGGTGGGGTTAGGGATATTGGTAGTAATGGTAGATGTGGTAGTGGTAGAGGTCGTGTTGGTGGTAGATACGGCAGGTGTGGACGTTTGAGAGATGATGGGTGTTGTTGTTTGAGAGATAGTGGGTTGGGTGTTGGATGTGGATGCTTGTTTATTTGACGGGGTAGGGGCGTTTGTAGAGGTGGATGGTTGTGATGATGTCGTGATGGGGGGAAGTTGAGCACCAAATTTGAGAAGATGATCTAGAAATCTATTTGGATCTGACCGTAGGACTTTGTCAAGCATGTCCATGTTATCGGCGTCTTGTGTGAAGGCTAAGACATCAGGATCATCTTGGGATATGAGAGGGATATGTTGGGGTGGCGGTGGTGATGGTCGTAGTTATTGTAAGTAATAGGAGGGATTTTCATTGGCACCATATGAGGGGATGTATGAAGATTAGTTGAATGCTTGGTTGATGGGTATGTTGTGATTGTTGGTATTAGGCATTCCTATGCCTGGATATCGCTCTGCCATTTCTTGGATTTTCTTGTGTTGTGATCTCATGATGGGCATGCAAGTGGATATGTTTGATTTACAATGTGAAAATGAAATAGGGGTGGAAACCTTAGAGGATTTGATTGATTATGTTGGACCCAAAAATGGATGTGGTAGTGAGGTGGAGTAGAAGAGGCGATGCGGTGGATGTATTGCTAGAGGTTTCAATCGAAAGGTGATGTGGATGGCCGATATTGATTTTGCACAAATGTTGGACCAAAGAGATAGGTGATGAACGATGTTTTGTTTGATGTTTAATGATGTCTGATGATTTGAGCTTAGGTAGGACCTAGATTTTGTAGTTTTGCATAAAAAGGATGTCTTTCTTTGTTTAGGGTAGACTAATAACCTTACACAAAGAGGGATAATGATTTCACTTGGAAGGTAGACTATTGACTTTCCAAGCAAGATATGATGTGTGTAGGATGAAATCTAGATCAACTTTTATCTCAAAAGGATGACAAATTTTGATGATGTTTTGATTTGGGAGATTTTGGGGATTTTTAGAATGATTTTCTTATGATGAGGATTTTGGTTTGGTCCAAAAGGTGTGTAAACAATTACTGAGGACAAGTGGATATGATTTTGAATGGGTTTGATATAGCCAAGGGATCCAACAATGGTGGTGATTAATCCTCTAAGGTCAAAAGAGAAGGTGTGATTTTGGAAAAATTTGGAAGAAAATGGATGGACTGTTGTCGGATTTTTGGAATGTGACTATGGATTATGACAGTGCAGATGTTGGGGATCACAACTAACTAGGTCTGTGTTTTAGGCCAATCAATCTGTGAATAGCGCCAATCCATGGGTGAAATGGTGCCACAATCAGACAGCTATGGCGCTGAAACAGGGCAGACAAGTTTTTGAAGACAAATTTGGATTTTCTTTGATGGAATTTTGATCAAATTGTTCTCAAAGTCTCTTGGCAGGTTGTTTGTGAATAATAAAAGCACATTTAACACACAATTAAGCACATGAATGCACAACAACCAAGATTTTTTATTTTTGTGAAATGACGTATGATTTTGAACAAGCACTTTTTACAACCTAAGGCGAGAATGTGACAGTATTTGTTGAATCCCCTAGCTGCGCCTATTCAAAGCGGGTAGCTCCAGGATCTTGGTAGAACCAGCTCCTCCTTACAATTGCACACACTTCTCATGCATACCAAGATCTAGGTTTCTTATAAGGCTTGTCCCTCACCAAACCTTTAGATTATCCCTGCTACCTGGTGCAGGAGCACCTACCTGACATCTGGCCTCCATGAGGCAGTTAGTTAGTTTAAGTCTTGTTAATGTTTCCAAGAAGGTCTTATAAGACCAATGCTTGTAATAAGGTCATGTTGACCATACTTTACTATTTTTAGGTAGTTTGTTATGACAGCTGTTATGCTGTATGTTCGGTTGGATCCTCCCAGCCGCTTGGAAGCTCCCAGCCGCTGGGAATCGAGTGGTAGTACTCGCAGGAAATCCTATTTATACATGCGGATCGGTTGGTTTTAGAGATATAGATACAGATTGAGCAGTATTGCAGATCATCGATCAGACTTTGCAGAGAGTGAGGCAGAGGGAGAGACTGAGTATTGTATTCGCATCTTTTGAAATCAATAAAGAGATCCTGTTTGTGTCCATTATCTATTTTGAATTCCATTGTGTGATCGATTTGCTGTTCTGGTGGTTTCATGGATTCACTGATCCATTCCACCGGTTGATTCGTCGAATCGGTGGAATGGCTATGTACAGTAGTTTAGGGTTTAGCTTGCATTTTCTGTTTGTTTGCATGCATGTTTGCAGGATCGCAATCAAGAGGTGTTGAGAACCCTAGCATGGGTATGTGCTAGGTCGTGCTAGTTGTTCAAGTCTGGAAAGTTGCCCTGAAAGCAGATCGGGTCACCTCAGGAGGTTCGGCGGATCAGAATCCGTTAAGGTTGGAAAATCCATCGCAACGGCATCATCAGGATATTTCTGTGTATATCCTGCAGTTACTTCGGGCGTCATCCGAGTAGATGGAGGTGAACATGATGCAGTAGTTTGCATAAGGTGAATGTGCATTGGGGTGATCATCATCAGGTGTTGCTGAGGAGGAGCGTATCGGCATAAGGTAGAAGATCGGGTTGACAAAACCATTGCGGGCCGATAATGTTAAGTTTGGCCGACAGCAGGATATTGAAGGAACTGCATGTGACGTCATTGTCATCAGGATAATCGTCATCAGTATAAAGTTGAGTATCATCATCAGGATGTTTCAATATGACCGGATAAGGCATATCCTGATGCTGTTGTTTGAGTAGTCAGATATCGGGGTGACGTAAGCATCGAAGGAAAGGTGCATGAAGTTGTCGTCATCAGGATATATGGAGGGAACCGGATATTTTATATCTTGCTGATGAACATGAGGTTGAATATCATGATGCTGCAGATAGAGGTTGGCGGTAAGATGAATAGTGAACATCAGGAGGATGTTTGCGCTTGCCGAATATGATGATGCTGCCGATAGCCGAATATGATGATGCTGCTGACAGGCGAAGGGTCGAAGGTTTCTCTGCAGGAGGATATCGGTCGGCAAGAGAAAATATGATGATGCTGACAGTGTTAAGGGAAATATGATGATGATGATGATGGGTTGTAGACATACATGCTGTATGTCAAGGTTTTAGTGTGGATGCCTCTGCATCACTACCTCGGCTAAGAACCGCATGAATCAGGGCCGGTTCAAGGGTTTCCCCTGTGCGTCAACAAATAGAAGGATTTTAGCTTGCTAAAACAAAGGTTCGTAGTAAGGGCATCCGTTCAGGTGGTTATACATGCGGTAGCGCTACTCTCCGTTATGGAGTCTCTCAGCCTCCAAGGGTTACGCCTTGGAGGGTTTTGGGGGAGGTTGGCTGTTGGTATAACACAGCAACACCTGTCGCTTGAGACTTTCGTCCCAAATGCCTTATTTTATATAGCAGCTTGGAAGAGCTTGGCTTTAGCTTGATGCCGCTTGGGTCGTTCCCACCTTTCGAAGCGAGGTGGCAGGCCCTCTAAGGATTACAAAAGTAATACAATCACAAAAATACTTTTGATCTCCAAGTTCACTCAAAGGTGCGAGGGGAGAGCATACGTATTCTAAATGATTGTATCACACTAAGCATGGTTCATTTTAGATCTTTGGATTTAAATGGGGTGTGGTTTTTGCAAGTTTTGTGATGAGCTTTTGATTCCCAAGGTCACCAAAATGGTGCGAGGGAAGAGCATATGCTTCTTCATGCTACAAACAAAAAGAACACAAGACACTTCAAACACTTAAGATGATTTTCTTGGTTACATGCGTGAGCGATGCAAGTTGTTGTTCTTTTTAACCAAATGCTTTATGCAAGTTGTGGTTCTTTTTAGAGCCCAAAATCGAAGTGTTTGATTGTTGTTTGTTGTCACACCAAAGAGTAAATTTTAGAGCACCAAAGTAAATGTTTGTTGGCACACACACTTCACACAGAAGGAGTTGTTTGTTTGTTTGATCAATTTTAAAACACCAAATTGAAGTGTTGTCTACCTAGGATGCCAAAAGAAAGATTCATTTTAAGTCCCCCATGGAATGATGTTGTGCAAGAAAAACTAAAAGAACCCTGCAAACAGTTTGTTAGTATCTTGCAAAGGATGATAAGAACCTGCAAAACCCTTGTCAGCACCTGCACAGACAACAAAAGTCAGTTTTTCAAAATAGCGCTAAAACAGGTATGTGAAAGCACCACTGTGGGCAGAACAACCTGACTTACAAGAAATGGCACTAATTAAACTTATGGTGCTAATTGAAGACTATGAAAGCGACAAAATACACGATAGCGCTAATATAACTTTTAGCACTAATACAGCAGATAGAAAGCGACGATTCGGACGATAGTGAGGATAAAGGTATAGGAAGGCGCTACTGTGCAACCTTTCAAGGTGTTTGGTTATCCTGGGGATGGCGCCAATCTGAGTGATGGCGCTGATACGACACTGAATATGTCTGTCCTGCAAAAAGTAAATTTTTCTACACAATGCAAGGGGTCAGATAGTAAAATCAAGGTCTTATTAGCCCTGTTAGTCAGAGTAAATGAAAATACGAGATGATAACAAAGCTAAAATGCCTTTTTAGACCCCTTGTAAGGATTGTGACATAACCCCCCCTTGCAACTTCAATATCTCTGTGTAAACAGAGAGCAAAGTGAACATCAAATACAACAGGAGGATCTTAACAGATAGAAAATGTGAGTGAGTGTGTAAGGGGATGGGCTGCACAGAAATAGCACCAAAACAGACAATGGCGCTGAAACTAGGTAGTGATGGCGTCGCTGCGAGGGTATAATAGCGCTACACCTGCAAGACACACGTATCTCACACCAAAAACTCACAAAAACAAGTTAGACTGGAAATAGCAAGAAGATCTTAAACCACAAAATGTGAGTGAACGAAAGAAGTGGAATGTGCTGCGCAGAAATAGTGCCAAAATAGACAATGGCGCTGAAACCAGGCAGTGATGGCATCGCTGCGAGGGTATAATGGCGCTACATCTGCAAAACACACGTATCTCACACCAAAAACTCACAAAAACAAGTTAGACTGGACCTTGTGGGTCCCACCGGGCGTGCCAATGTAGATTAGAAATGCAAATAGGGTGAAAATACCAAACAAAGTGCAACAAACACAGAGTTATACCTTACAAGCAAATCCGATTCCATCAAGGGAGGAAGAAGCCTTTGCACCCAAAACAAGCTCCTAAGACCTAGATGATCCCTAGACAATGGATTCCAATGTGAAGTGCTTACTCAAATTATGCAACTCACTATCCTAGCTCAAGAGTGATTTTGGCATTATGTCTTTGCATAGACTTGTCTTGCTTAAAATGGCTTGGGAGAGGCTCTATTTATAGACTTTTGGAGGGGATTTTGATCCAAGGGTGGAGATTGGTTGGAAAAGATCAATGGTGGAGGATGGAGATGATATGGAGGGCCTAGATCTAATCTGGGAAAATGGATGGCTATGAATAAAAGCCTATCTTTTATTCATTTGGGGAAGAGGAAATTATTAAATAAGTTATGGGGGGAAGATTATTCCCAAATAAAAGATTTATGGGGGGAAATGCAAGTGAATTAAAAATTCACTTGGGGGGAAGTAGAGGTATAGGCATGGGAAAAATGATTATTTATTGTGATGTGGGATTTTAGGTGGATTTATTCTAATTTCTTTATTTGGAGAATATGGAAAATTGGGTTAAACTAGGTTTGACCATCCAAATGAGGGATTTAGGGTTAATTAAACATTGGTTTTATTTAATTAACCCTAGGGCTAGAATAAATGGGTTAAATTAATTAGTTAACATGATTTTAACTAATTAATTGAATTTAGTGGGAAAAGGGAGAAAATGATTTAGTAAATATTGCATATTTACTAAATTCATTTGGCTAAGTTTGAAACTATTGAATTAATAAAAGCCTGGGATAAACTGATGAAAAATGGGGAAATGAAGGGATAATTAATTAAATAAAATTTAATTAATTGGTTTAGGAGGGAAATTGACATGATTAGGGATATCGGGAGTCAGTTTGTTGGTTGAGACATTTTTAGGTGTCTACAATAAGCATATGATTAAGGTTCCATACCAGAATTGGTAGTGCATGTTCTTTATGTGTTGAAGATTTTTAAGTAGCTACTCCCAAAGAACTTCACACAAGTTGATGTATTTACCCTCCACGACTATTTGATATGCTATATGGATTATGGTGTCGATCGCTGAGTCTTCCTTGTTTGTGTAGTAGCTTTTGTATACAATACCCATGGTGGGTATTGGAAAGAGAAATTAGGATTCAGTCCAGAGATTAAAACCTACTATATTCTTATGTAATCTGTTTGTACCCTAGAAGATACAATGGTAGAAAGATAGACAAATGTGGTAGAAACAAACATAATGCGGTAAGATCTCGTCACATTTTTCAAGTCAAACATATCAATAGACACATAATTATTATATTGGAATCCTTATATCTCTTTATATATTCATATTTATCAATATATACAAAAGGTAGGTCTATGTCTCTTCTCTGTACAAATATTTACTATCTATCTCCTTCCTATATCTTACTGCATTACATATCTTTATACAATCTACTATAGTAGGGACATGTCCCTTACAAAAAACTCTTAGTACTATTATCCTTGCCAGCCTTATCCTTTGCACTTCACTTGTGGTGACTTGCAGAGGTTTCTGTAGCTGTCCTGTTCCTTGCCAACATCATCCCCCTTTTTGAAACCATGTCTTGTCCTCAAGACATGTGGTGCTAGTTGCTGGGTACTATGTTTTTGTAGATCACCTTGAGTTGCTGTAGAGTTGTGTCCTATTTCTTTTTATCCTACTTCAATAACTATATGTACCCCTCTATTTGTATGTATGTTGTTTCTTCTTCAGCCAAATTGGAAGGGATCTAAATTTTTTGTGTCATTTGCTTAGCCTTTGCCATCAACCCTGTTAAGTGTGCCATATCATAATTGGAAATGCAATTGAATGAATACACTTCATTATGAGATGGGTTTATATACATGTGTTGGCAGTGAATAGAGTGCATTAAATGACACTCACAAGGTTCATAACAAATAACAAATTATCACACGTATCAAAACCAACCAACCAAACAAACAAATAATAACAAAGCAACCAATATGGGTAAATGATGGAATATTCCAACATTCCCCCCTTATTACATCATTTTTTAAAGTGTTGATAAGAGAATCCTGAGAAGTATCAAACTTCAAACGTCCAAGACGCTTGGTGAAGATATCAACATGTTGTTCTTGAGTAGTGCAGAATTGAAGCTAAATATTGTTTTGTTGAACATGTTCTCATATGAAGTGACAATCAACTTCAATATGCTTGGTCCGTTCATGAAACACTGGATTGCAAACAAGCTTGAGAACACTTTATTGTCACAATAGAGGATAGTAGGTTGATGTTGAGGTACCCCCAATCCTTCTAGTATGTGTCACAACCAAACTGCTTCACAAACTGCTGCACTTGCTGCACGATATTATGATTCTTTTGAAGAACAAGAAATTGTGGCTTGCTTATTACTTCCCCAAGAAATAAGACCTAAACCTAAGAAGAAAACAAATCCAGATGTAGATTTCCCATCATCAACAAAACCTACATAATCTGCATTTATATATCCTATCAAGAAGAATTGATCATTCCTTTTATATTCCAAACCATGATTCATTGTATCATGTATATACCTTAAGATCCTTTTTACTGCTTTCCAATGATATATCTTTAGTTCTTGCATGAATCTAGAAAGATAATTAACAACAAAAATGATATCTAGTTTAATGTAAGTCAAGTAAATCAAACCTCCAATTATTTTTCGATAGAGAGTTGCATTCACTTGACGAGATGGATCAGACACATATAACTGCAAACTTGATTCCATAGGTGTAGACATGGGTTTGGAATCCATCATTCTAAATTTCTCGAGTAGTGTCTTGGTACATTTTCTTTGTGATACAAGGATATCGTGATTTGTTTGCCATACCTCTAAGCCTAGACAATAGTACAATAGCCCAAGATCTGTCATATCAAATGCCTTCTTGAGATCATTTTTGGTTTTCTCAACCATTGTTTTTGAGCTACCTGTGATAACTAAGTCATCAACATATACATTAATTATCACAATCTCCCCCCTTGTTCATTATTTTTCCAGTAAATTATTATGTTTTGTTAGTTTTGTGAGTTTTTTCAATGCTATCACTTCATCCTTAGAAAATAAATGGTTTTTCTTTTGTTCCTCTTGTTGTTCCTTAGCAATTATTTGTTTAGACTGTTTTGTAATTGTTTCATATTTATTATTGGGGAAAAAATTCCCTCTTCCTCATCTTCTTCTTCACTTTCGCTAGTGTATACTTTTGCGGTATTGGTACCTTGTCTGGTTACCACTACTACTTTGTTCTTATTGTTGCACTTTTTTAAGGTTTTATTTTCTTGTGTTTGTACTCTTCTTCTGATCTTTCAGTGCTAGAAGTTTCTAAGTCACATGTTTTCTTTCTGGCATCTTCTAGCTGCCTGCGGTGTTTCTTTTGGTACCTTCCTTATAATCCTTTCCCCTTTCAGTTGGTTGAATCCCTATAGTTAATTGATTTTAGATTGGGGTGATGCATTTCTAAAATATTGCTGGGCTTTGTCATAATTGAATAAATCATGTTTTGTGTTACTGTAGAATGCACACTGTTTCTTCCTATCTCCCCAACATTCACTAGCGAAGTGTCCTTGTTTTCCACATTTAAAGCAACTTGCATCAGTTCTTTTCCTACTCCTACCACGACCTCTTCCTCTTCTATATTCATTACACTGGCCTCTTTCCTCATAGTCGTTTATGTAATTAGGGTTTGTGATTTGTAGGGTATTTGCATTTCATAGATTTCTCCAGCTAGGGTTCTTGTATTCGTAGTTCTAGCTATAGAGGGGTCCTTCTACTAACCCTTTCATGTAGGCCATGTCTTGGTTGACTATTCTATTGTTAGGGTGTGCGTTACACCAAGGTTCATGATCCTCATTCTTTGTATGTATTCTAAAACATTGTGATGGGCAATCCTTAGTTTTGTGGTCGTCCCATTCACCGTATACTCCGCAATAGACTGTATTTTTCTTTCGAGAGATTGTTTTAAGCTTACCTTTAATGCACAACCTTCTTTTCACCTTTCATAATAGGGTATTCATTTCTTATGTGCCCTTCATTGGTACAATATGTGCACCATATGTTATTTCTTTATTTTTGTGGACTGTCCTCTTTCTTTGCTAGGATCTCCTATTTTAATTTCAATTGTTCTAATTCCAATTTCAATTTTTCTAATTGTGTTTTCTTTTTATTTTTCTATTCTTCTCCATGACTTGTTCTCAATGCAGAATGCATATGTAACTACTTATGAATATGTTTTAAAAGTTTTTCCATCAAGAGATGTTCTAATTTGTGGAGACATTCCTGATACAAAACATTTAATTTTCTATTTTTCCATTAGTGGCTCCTCTAATTTTCAAGAAACTTCTTTGAATCTCTTATCAAAGTCTTTGATAGATTCTCCTTCCTTTTGTACAAGGTCCCTCATTCTACTCACCCCTTTTGTAAGGAGTTCTCGTTCAAGTCAAAGTTCTCCATGAAGTCTTTCCTCACTTCATCCATGCCTTGTCATGCTGTGGGTAGTTTTTCCTATCCCATAAAATTAAACAACTTTTTTTGATCTTTGCTTGCATTTTTCCTATGCCAAATTGACTCCAAAACAAATATATGTTCTGCTGATTCAGTGGTGTCTTTACCGAATACTAAAAATTTAGTATGTGAGTCCATTTTAGATTGTTGTTGTGTTTTGTTTTCTTTGTGGTGATCTTTTTCTGCCATTTTTTTAGTTTCTTACTCTATTTTGATGTAGGGGTTTAGTATCCCTTCCCTTATCCCTTTCTAATTTTATGTCAAAGTACACTGCTCCTAGTACTGCTTCACAAACTCTTATAATCTACTCTTCTCTTTCTCTTTGATTGTTTGCTTCTTCATTTTTATCCTCCACTAAAATTCTTCTTGACTTATAGGGCACATAGGGAGACTCTTGGTCTAGGGGTTGTGCCTCTTCATAGTGTCTTTTTGGTTTCAGTGATAATTTTAGTTTTTTAAGGATATTTTATTAGTCAATGGTGTCATTCCATTTAATTGTCTATTTGTCATGGTATTACTTGGCATGGAGTTGGTTTTGTCAGGTACCACTTGTGTTTCTTCTTCCCATATCTTCCAGATACTTTTGCTCACTAATTCTTCTAGGTATTCCGCATCAAGGTTTGAAGGTTGTGTTGGTTCTCAAATTTGTAGTATGCAAAACCCTAAAAGGATGCCAAGCTTTATGATTAGGTTATGCAACCAATTTGGCCAACTGATAGAATTAACCTAAATAGTTAGAATTCTCTACACTTTAGGCTCTGCTTCGCCTAGGTGGGTGTTACCTTATATTCACTAATGCATAATCAATCCTTGAATTGGTTGGTGACTTGTAAGCAAATTATGGATTGTATGAAACTTTATCAATTAAATCATCCAGCTTAACCTAATTCAGATTTGGCATATGAATTGAATAGGTTATTTTCTATTCTACCACTACTCCTACTCCTACAAACAAAAAATTAAAATTTGGATTTTGAAATATCATACAAGGAAATGATTCTGGAAAAGGATTGATCGATGCCTTCTTCTCAAATGCGCAATGGAGTCTATCTATAGAAAGATTTGTGCTTTCTATCTAGACATAACTCGAATTACTTGGCATATAATAGTCTATGACTGGCATAAACATGCAAGATTGTTTTTACCTAACTCTACTTAGTTATCCAAATTGGATCCTCCAAATTACAGTGATCTATTCAATGGAATTTAATCCCTACTTGAGGAAACCCTATCAGCTAAATCACCCAAAACATGAAGTATGCTTTGAAAAATTAGACATATACTTGATATGCTAATTCAAATAACAAGGAGAAAGCAAGAATGGAGACAACCAGATAAAATGAAACATTAACATTCAACAAGCAATTGAGAACTAGATATATGGCACTAGAGAAATGTAGTTTGCTTTATTGATATTGCTTTAAAGAACAAGCCTTACAATGTCTCTTTCCAAAATCAATTTCCCAGAGAGATTTTCCCAAGGTCTTGGTTTCCTTCTTATAGGGGTGAAGGAAGCTATAAGCTTTAGATCTTTCACATTCCAAAAATGACTTTTCACATGCCCACCCCTTTATATGACCTATTAAAATATAATTTTTGACAAGTCTTAAAAAGACTGCCAAATATGTTTTAATAACATTTTGGAAAACATAAAATAAGAAAGAGACAAAATAGGAGGATGCCCAAGATTTGTTGGTGTCATCTTGATGCTCATTACTCCACTGCATGTTTGCCTGCTCATTCTGTAGTTGACAAATATTGTTGCTCCCATTGGTGCACAACATAATCACTAGGCCACTTATATTCTTGGATCTAGAGCAGATTGGCCTGGTGATCTTTCCATCTCTTATCTAGCAGCACTTTGACATCAATGATGAACTTTGCATAGCCAATATCCAGAGAAATTACTCTATCCAGAATCACATTGAAACTGAGAATGTTTATGTTTTCATCCTTCTTGAAATGATCAATGACTTGAGAAACTATTTGACCAAACTCATTTTTCCATGCATCAAAACCTTTGATCTGTTTATCCTCTGCTAGAATTGAAGGAATGAACTAGTGTTTGAAATTAGCAAAAGAATCAGTCTTTGCTTGCATTTTCTGACTTTCACCATTCACATACTAGAATTCATCCAAAATCATCTTTACCATTTTCTCTGTTGGTTTCAGAGCAGCAGGAGCACTTGGATTCCTCTACAAAACTTTACACAGAGTGATCAGTGTATGGTGTGCCGGCTGCCATCTTTTGCATACTGGATCCAAAATAGAAAGATTAACTTTCAACTGCTCAATGGCCTGAGACAAGCAAGTGTAACATTCAGGCACATCTCTCAACTTGTCAACAACCAACTTCACTCTGTACTCCAAAATTTTCTCAAACACCTCAAGAAGTTTTTGTTGCTAGGGTTTAGGATTCCAAACATGCAAAAATGAAACTACAACAAACCCTAACTGCAATGAAGAGAAATATAGCCTAGAACTCAATCAATCAAACATAAAAACAAGTAAAAATCTAAGATAATATTGTCTTATCTTCATTGTTCTCCATCTTGCACTATTTGTTCTCAGATTTGCAAGTTCATGCAACATCTTGAGAAGCTCATGTGTTTGATTAGCAAGATATTGGAGAGAAAGAGCTGAGAAAGAATTCTAAGAGCATGAAAATATGTCTTCTAAGAGGTGAAAATGAAGCTGAATGGGTTGTTTTATAGAGGAGTTGATTTGAATGAAGGGCCCAGATTGCATGTTGACTTTAGGGCCAAATGGAGGGCTAGGATGAGTTAGGGTTTCCTCACCACAAGAGGACAAAAGTGAATTTAAAATTCACAAATATGATGAGGTGGAGGATGTTAAGATTAAATAAACTTGGTTAGTTTATTTAATTCATTTGAAGAAGGGGACATGTGAACCTTAGTTAAACAAATGAGATTTATTTAACTAAGTGAGGGGTATGATTTATTTGTTTGAATAAATCCATTGAAGGGAACATTAGGAAAATGAATGATTAGATAATTAATTAATTAAAATCAATTATTTAACCATAGAGGCAAATTAGGGAGAATCAGGAGAATGTGGTCGAGATTAGGGTTTTGCAACTTGAGGACAGTTTTAGGTGTCTACATTTTGCCCCTCTTTGAGATGATGTTCGAGATGATGAGATTTATGTCGAGTGACATCATTTCAAAGAAGTTAAGGAAATGGATAGAGGAAAAAGATGATGATGGAGAGATAGGCTAATGATGCCCCCTCGAGAGGATAGGTGGGTTGGACAAACATGGGTAGACTCTCGAAATGAAAGGGATTGGTCAAGGAAGAAAGATAGGGGAATGGATAGAAGAAATGGATGATATGTTGCAATGAAGGTGGAGGAGCGAAGATGCGAGAGAGAGAGATGGTGGGGGAATGAAAGATTTGGCTAGAAGAATGGAAATGAGATCTTGCTTTGATACATTTTTGAGCTTCTCTCTTGCAATTTTTTCTACTTATCATCATAGAACTTATTATGTCAAAGGATGATAATCACCATGACATGTCAAAGGCCAAGGTGGAAAGTATAGTCCCTTGCAAAACAGGCACGACAAACAAGGAATGCCTAACTCAGATTAGTAACTATGATACCTTGTTGGAACATGCAATGAGATAACTGTAAGGTGTGCAAGTCCTAATGCAAGGAAGCTATTATTCTTTCCTATGCATAGGATGTCTTTGATTCACACCCAATGGAATCTCGATCACACACAAGACACCAAGTTGCCCCAGTCATTTTGCCAAGACAAACCATAAACAACAATCAAAGAAAAAGGTCTCGTTCTATCCTCGCTTCTCTTCATCACTTAGGGACTACCTTGAGAAGCATAAGAATGAGACTGCCAAACAATTCAATAAAATAAGATAGACTAGACCAACAACCAATTGGACCTTTTTCCAGGTGATATGTGCTTGATTGATTGTGATAGGTTGAATGATGGAAGCCTGGTTTCAGGATAGGAAGCATGTTGTATAAGACACATGGTTTGGTTTTGACAATGCAACATCCTATATAAGGTAAGTGATTGATTTATTGACACTAATGTTGTTGGCCATGCGAGCAACACTAGGGTTTGATTGATGATATTTGATAAATGACACATGTTGTATAAGGAACAGAAGCTTGGTTTCGACGATGCCCCATTCCATGTAGGAATGTGATGATTGACAAGGATAGTTGATAGTGACATATGATTATCACGAGGCGATTGATTGGTTTGATTGATTGGATAGCTTGTCTTTGTTGATTTTGGGATTGGTTTTGAAGTGCGTGTTGCTGTGAAAGATTGACTGTCTGATCAAACTGTCCATCTCGTTAAGGGATGACTTATTATGATGGTTGACTCAATGGGCCCTAAGGGACTGACCTAATGCCTTAGGGGCTCATCGAAGATGGCCTTGCCTATGTGAAAGCTCAGAGGTGACGTAGTTCGACCATGCAAACGATGGATGATTGGAAGAACTGATTTGACTTATATGAGGATGTGATTTGATTAGGATGTTTGAATGGATCAATCAAGAGATTTGATTTGAGGAATTGAATGCTTTGAAGAATTGATTTGTTTGGAATGATGTGATGGACTGAATTGGTTTGAATGAATGGATTGAATGATTTGGTGGATTGATATGACGAGTTGATTGACTAATTTTACTGCTTAGATTTTTGGTTGGTTATTTGATTTTTTTTGTCTTTTGGAAATATTTTTATTTTTTTGGATTTTGACATGTTTTTGATTTTTTTGGGATTTTTGATATGTTTTGATTTCTTTTGGATTTTTGAATCTTGTGATTTTTTTTGTATTTTTGATGTGTTTTGATGTGTCTTGTATTTTTGGAAATGTTTTGGAATGCCAATGGATGACAATTTGTGTAGCCTTTGTGCTAGATACCAATGACAAGGGGGAACCAAGTCTAGGTGCAAGGATGGAGGTAGGATAAAATGATAGGCAATAATGGATGGAATGGATGTATGCGTAAAAGAGCAAGGATGTCATCCCTAAGGACTATGTCGCATAAGAATAACATGCCCCATTCTAGGTGGAATAATTAGGATTTTTCGTGATAAAGCTTATGACAAAAGATGATGATAGGATCATTTGGAAAGGATAAAGTATGTCAAGAGATAACCAAAGTATTTGTTAACATTTTTCTCCCATTTCTTTATCAAGATCAAAAGAAGAAAGGGAGGATTGATAGATAGGAATGTGGATATAATGGCTAAGTATGGTAGGAAATGATGGAAATGATAGGTTGGAAAATGATAGGAGGATGAGACAATATGCCTTCAAGTGTAAGTTGCATAGAAGATTGATCTATACATGACACCTGTTTGCTAGGTTTTCATCATGGTACTAATCCAAGGTGCCACCAAGGGTGGTTTTCACCATTGGATGAAGGGATTTCTCTTTACTTTTTTTGATTTTTCTATTTTTTTGACTTTTTTGACTTTTTGAATTGGAGAAGGTGGGTATGGAAAGGAGGGAATCAAGTGTCTAGTTCCATGAAAGGTGATAGTGTCCCATTGGAAAGGAATGTCGTCGCATGGACCATGTCAAATGTGCTCATCTATGTTGGTAAGGAGATGGCATGAAAGTGAGACAGAGTAGGTAGATAGTGAATTATGTAGGTAACGATGGTGGATTATGTAGGGGAGATAGTGGATTATGATGTAGATGGGGTGATGGAGGTATGGAAAGGAATTAGGACCAACAGTTGCACACACCATGATAAACATGGAAGCTTTTGATTGGATGGTGGTGTAGGAAGCAATGGTGATGTTTGCTTAGTGGATGGATGATTTAGTGACTTGGGAACCCACATAGACTTAGTATTTTTATGATTTTTTCTTTTCATGTGGGATGAAGGTATTTGAGACTTTTGAATGGAATGGTATTTTTGGATGGAAGAGGATGGTTGGGATTTTTGAGAGGTGGATGCCTCATTTGATTTGATTGCTTTTTGTTTAGGAACCCAAACATTTTTAGTTTTTGACTTTGCTTGTGGAGGTATGGGTTTTGATGGGTTTTGCTTTGACTTTTTGAATTGATTTCCTAAGGTATTAGGACCCTTAGGATTTTTGGCTTTATGAAGGGAGGCATCCAAATGTTTATTTTTGAATCCCATGTGGTGGGTGGAATGAGTGGAAGCTTTATGTTTACATGATGTGTGCATTTTTTGGTCATGATTAGGAATGTGAGGGAATTTATGGGTGATAGGTATGTTAGGTGTTGGAAGCAATGGTGGCAAAGTGGATGGAGGGATAGCAGGAGTTGGTAGTAGTGGATGTAGATTAGATGGTGGAAGGTGTATGGTCGCATGCTTTTGACATTTGTAGGATGATGGAGGTGAAATGTAGGAAGTTCCAACATCATTAGATTGTTGACCTTGAGGTGTGTATCCAAGGCCATATGAGCGAGGAGGGACATTGACATGGATGGGATCCAAAATAACTTGTTCATGAAGGCCTAAGCCTTTACCTTGGTAGTTCTTTTTTAGGAGCATGCGATTGACAATGGGACTAGGTGTATATTGAACATTAGACACGAGTTCATTATTGGGTGAGGTAGAAGATAATGGTTGTTGATGTTCTAAGGAAGAACACTCATGAATGAAAGTGGATAACCCAAGTGGATATGATGGATTTTAAATGGAGTTGGTGGTGGATGAAGAAGGATGATTAGGATCTTTATTATGTTCATGTAGATCCAAGTTATTTGTTTGATCTTCTATGTTTAAGTGTTCTTTAGAGGCACAAGTCTCATCATGACAAGTGGCACTGGTTAGATGATGGATGGGTGAGGTGGCAAGCTCTTGAACATGGAATGTATAAAGTTGACTTAGAGGGTCATCATGGCCTTCTTGATCATACAGGGGATTGTGATCATAAATGGGAGCTTGATCATGAATGGGGTCAAGTGTGTTATGGATGGGTGAAATGGAAGGGGTTTGATCCTAATTTGAATTAAGGGCTAATGTTTCCTTATGCTTTGGATTGTGCTCTTGACTTCCTCGAATGGAGGTGGAAATAGAATTGGATAACTCTTGTATAGGCTTGATGGGTTGTGGACCACATGATGGAGGTGCAAAACTAGGCATGACATTGGAAGGCTCTTTGTTAGGCTCAAGCATAGATGTTTGACATAGGGATAAGTTATTCCTTACTAGTAGCCATTGGATCACATCCTTTGCAAGTGCATGTGTGGAAGGACAGTATGGGGGATGGACAATAAGGGTAGATGATGTGGACTTATGATTAGGATTAGGTAGAGCAGAAAGTTCCCAAGGTGGAAGGATAAGAGGGATAGAAGGTCTTGTAGGTGTGAGGCCTACCTTTTCATTCCCCTTATATTTGACTACTTTCTTTTACTGTTGGTGATACTTACTAGACTTGTGGGACTGTTGATCCCGATTTGCAGGACTATTAGATTTTATGCTTTATGTGGATTTATTATGTTTAGCATGATTACGATTGGATTGGACATTGATATTGATTCAATGATGAGGTTAGACATGTGATTTACATTATGATGTTATTTGGATACTATGCATGTGATTTTAGTTAGGAATTTGTTATGTAATTATATCGGCGATGGATGTTTGAAATGCAAAATTTAGAATTTAATTATAATGTGATTTCCTTGATGCTTATATGAACATGTGATGTTGTATGTGCTTGTTTCACTTTGCTTCAACTATCATATACATGTTGGATTAACATTTCATTGGAGTGCGCAGGTGTTTCTAATGAAGCCACAGAAATTCAGAGATCATCCCACACACTGTGTTGTTTTCCCTTGTGAATCCGATCTAGTTCCAAGAGGAACCAAGATCAACTATGTTGCATGATGAAATTTTGTAATGTTGTTGCATGGCGTTAGTTGAGTTAGGTCTACCTTTCTTTTATTTGATTTCTAATTGGTGTTGTAAGTTGTAGTGTCATTTGAATTTTATTTTTGAGTTATAAATTTTTGAGATCCCTTTTCATGTGTTTTTACTCAACCTTTGGTGCTTAAAATGGGTTAAACTTGACCCTGGGTTGTACCCCTAGGGTCTAGGGGTCGTTTGGGCTTGTGTAACCTTAGGTAAACTTCCATTTGGTCACTTTAACTCCACCCTGAAGTAAAGTGACGAAAATAGAAGCTTGGGAGGGAGAGGATGAGTGGGTCAAACACTTAACCTCTTCCTTTCCTCTTCCCTAGGTTTGGGGAGTCTTCAAGACCCCTTAATTATGGAGGACTCTACTCCAAGTCTCTCCCACAATTGGTGAGGGTACCTTGGGGTTGAGTGGTCCTTCGTAGGAGGAGATGATTGGGGCACATGTGGCACCCACTCCTTCTTTGGCTCCACCTTTCTCTCCTACTTAATTTAGAGAGGACAAGTGGATGGGAGAGAGACTTGGTGGATGGGTGAATGACATGTGTCACCACCCCATTCCAAGAGTCTTTCTTGTAGTTGAGAGGAGGAGTGAGGAGGTGACATGTGTCACCTCCCCATTCCTCAAGGCTCATGAGAAGAGCCTATTTTAATCCCTCTTGGAGAGAGGGAGGGGGTTGTTGAATTTTTGGCAAATTTTGATTTTAATTATTTTGGGGAAAAAGTTAAAGGGAGATTGGTGGCTCAACTTGGAGAAGGAGTTAGAGGAGCTCTTCTCAACTATCTTCCATTTGGGCTTTATAAGGTAGGATTCAAGGCAAATGCCTTTCCCTTATGCATTTTCTTTACTTGCATGTTGTGTGTGTGAGTTCATTTTGAGTTTTACTTTGTTGTTGTGGGAAACATTGTATGGGAGTTGTGAGAGCCTCTCCTACTTGGGAGAAAATGCTCAACATGTGTGGGGTGGGGGAGGAGTGAACCTCCTAGGGGTCATCTCCTTGGTTTTATGGAGTTTTAGCCTTGAGGGCAAATTGTGAATTTGAACAATATGTGTATATGAGAAAATTGTGATATGGCTTGAGAGCCAAGGGAAAGTTTTGTGAAATCATGTTTTAAATGTGGGCTTGAGGCCTTGAGGGGTTTATGTATTTAGGAAGTTCTTGGAGTGGCACTCTTGATTTGAGTGATGTCCACTCCCCTACCCCATTAAACTCACCTTGAGTGAGTTTTGTGTTGTGATAGCCATGGGAGTAATTTTGTTTTTGGGTGTTGAATGCATTGTCGTGTTGTGGTTTGAGTCTTCCTAGTGTGAGGATGACCTCCTAGCTCGGGGGTGACTCATGAGTGAGTCAATGGTAGGGAGGAGAGCATTTTGTTGTGGCTTCTTCCTCTTTTTGTGTCATTGCAGGAAAATGGAGCTATGTGAAGTTGAAGAAAATATTCTTGTCCTTATGAGTTGTTATTTTTGTGCTCTTGAGAGAGCATGGCCATGAGAGGCCTTGTGTGTCATCTATTAAAATTGAAAAGAGGAGACCCTTGTTCTCTCTCTCTCAAGTTGTATGAGTTAACATTTTTACTTGAGTTGTATGTAACTATTTATATTCGGAAATAAAAGATTTAGTTAGCTGATTTTTAAATGCCATATGAATTTTAAAAAAACAATAGAGTATTGAAAGAAGAATAAGTTCAAGGATGATGTTTCACTTATATGTTTGCTTCAACAAAAATGGATAGTTGCTGTTTTTCTTTGTTATTTGAAAACCTTGCTAAAATGATATTTGTCTCAATATGAAGGAAAATATATAGTCATTAGTTGTTGTAATAAAACTGAATATACTTAGATATTGTTGCTGATTTTTTTTTTAAAAAAGAGATTGGTTATGCATTAGATTCATTTCCAAAAAAATTTTATATACATTGAGTTCTTTCCTTTCAAAAAAAAAAAATCTATATGGTTGTATTGTGGATGAACTATTTCCCTTGTCAACATTATTTAGGGGAATGTATTTCATCTTAAAATCTATAAATATATATTAACTGTCTATGCCTGTGTTTAAACAAACTGTTTAAGGTTGAGCTATATATATGTGTGTGTGTGTGTGTGAGTGTGTGTGTGTGTGTGTGTGTGTGTGTGTGTGTGTGTGTGTGTGTGTGTGTGTGTGTGTGTGTTTGTTTTTATATTTATAGTGTATTCCTTTTAAAAGAAATGTATATATATACACAAATATATTTAAAAATATATATATGTATATATATAATATATAATATATAATTGTTTCTATTTAAAAATATATATAAATATATATAAATTTTCTTTAAGGCTATAGATGACTGAGATATAACAGTGAATATAATATATATATATTATATTACAAATTATGGTTGTATTTTTAAAGTGAGTGAACTGCTGTATTAAAAAAAAATAATAATAAATAAATTTTTGTTTGGAGCAGTGGGTATGGTGGACGGTGGGGGTTTCAAACCCTACCGCTTCTCCTCTTTGCATTTGGGTTTGGGGAGGGGGCCAAGCCCCCACCCACACCTCACTGTAGTGGGATGTGGGTGGGGGCTCGACGCCCTCCCCATACCCTCGTTACCCCTGGTCACCGCGTTCACACCTCCTGCGCCCCTCTCCCTCCAACGACCTCCCCACATCCTTTCTCCCCCTTCCTCCACTGCTCCACACCCCCACACCTCCACTACCACCGAAACCACGATGCCCCTCTCTGCACTATCCATTGTGGACTGCTAACCGCGGCAGCCGAGATCCCACTTCTTGTTGCATTCGGCCCTTGGGGTCTCCCCTGCACTATGTTAAATAAACATTACTTTTTATTTATCCGCCTTTATATATATATATATATATATATATATATATATATAATCTTTGCTGGTTGTTTTGTAAAGAAAAAAAAGAAACCCTCTAGTTAAAATCAGAGGCATATTTATTTGCAATATATATATACATATTGTATATACCCTCCTTTGAGTGGCAGCCATGAGAGCTCCCAACCAAGAACCTGCAAACATAGATCTAAGACAAAACAAACTTGAGGGAAGAAATGGAGAAAAATGGGAGAAGAGAGGAGAAATGAGAATGAGAGAAAAGAGAGGCTAGGGTTATCCTTCCTTTCTTAAGGAAATTCATATTTTATTTGTGAGCCTTTTTAGGGCTTGCAATTTCAAAATTGCTTTTAGTAATTTCCCCCTCATTTAAATTTTGACTCTAATTCTATCTTATTTTTAATTGGGATGCTTGGGGAGATTTATATTGAGTGCGATTTTAGTGTGATAAAGTTGATATTGTAAATTTAATTTAATTTAGGGGGTAGGAAAATTATTATTTTAACTATTTTTATAAATGGGTCCATTATAGAATGAGTTTAACTTACTAAAGGGAAATATGGTTATTTTAAACCATTAGTTTGGGGACTTGGTTGATTTATTTAATTTACTCCTAGCTATCTATCGAAATGCATTTACTTTTATAAACAATTGGAATTAAATTATTGCTTAGGACATTAATCCAACTATTATATTGTAATTAAATTTAAATCTTTGCAAGTAGATTGACACATGTAGACGTTAACCCATAAGGATAATTTTGTTATAGTTCGAATATTTAATTCAATTTTGTTACTTTGAATAGGATAGAGTGTTTTAATTAAATAGATAGATTTGTCGATAAACCAACCAAAAAACCTAGTAAACTATCCAAACGAAGTTAGTATAACATGCTTCTGTGATCTGGTCTACCAAGAAATTAGGAATAACGTAAATGATATAGTAATAGCTCTGATTGATAGAAAACGTGAAGAAGAACAAATTGATCGAGCTTTGTTGAAAAATGTTCTGGGCATCTTTGTAGAGATTTCATTAATGAGTTTTGGTTTTTTTTATTATTCTAATTAACTGTTCTACCAATTTAACTAGTGAAATGTAGGTAATTTAAAACCAACCCAGTAAACTTTCAATCAAATTAGTTTTGTTATAATAAACCCTAATCACGCCCGTGAGGCATTATGCTACAGAATTTTTTCAAAATTTAGGGTTTAGCTAGGTTAGTAAAATTTAACCATGCTTAGGATTAAATTATTGTTTTTGTCAGTTATTGACATTAGGTTTTGGTATTAAATTATATTTTCTCCTGCACTAGGATTTAACTTTTGATTTTGACTTATATCAAAATCCCATCATTCACTTAGGTTAACCTAGGGTTTCAATCATTGATCCTAACCCTATTGACGATGTTAACTGCGTCGTATCAACCCCCTAATTGGCCTTCATTGCGATTGGTATGCGCAAGTGAACACATCACCCCACCTTCAATTGTCTTGTTTACGCCTTATGCGTAACGCCACCGAGCATGCTTACACGTGTGAGGGGGTTTCTAGGGAAGCATGGTAAAATTTTTGATATTTTGTGTCATGACCACATGACAAATGTGGACATGACACGTGTGATGCATGTCGTGACCGCATGGGACATGTGGGCATGACAGTAGGATTAGGGTTCAGACTTTGATTAGGTGGAGTGTCAAAGGGATTGAATGGATTGGTGGATATGGACAACCCTTAGGCTTGGTTTTGTAATGTTTGATTCTAGGACGTGGGGTTGATGTAGGATTAGAGTGCGGTGGTAAAATGTACTTATAAGGTGGATGAGGTAGACTTATGTTCCCCTTGTCAAAGATGGCATGAAAATTTAAAGGCACTTTGTCTTGTTGCCAAGGTGGGCTTGGATAATCTTGTGGATAGGATTGAGGTGCTAGAATCTTGTTCTCTAGGATGGGCATAGAATGACACATGTCTTCATATCATTGTATGTCATCTTGTGGGATTAGGGCCATGTTGACAAGTGCTTGATTAGGATGAATGATGAGATAGAATGACTAGGAATGTGATAGAGTATGGGATTGATTGGATGATTAGATGGGTGATTAGGGATGATTAGGGTATGGTTAGGGTTGTGATGTGATTAGGATGAATTTGATTGAACAATGTGATGAGAAAGGGTGATTAGGATGTGAAGGTTGAATGATGAAGAAATGAGTAAGATGCGATTATGATGATGTCAATTGGATGATGTGTTGGAAGGAATGTTTAGAATGTTTGGAATGCGGGATGACCAAGAGGATCCACTCCCTTGTCTCTTCATTTTGCAACCATGTCTTTACCAAATGAGACTTGTGAATTTTGGGATGGTATGGGGATGTCAATGTGAGGTGATGAGGCCCAGACTATGATAGAGGCTAATGATTTTAGTCTTCAAAGAGTCAAGCTCCAAGAGGGTACTCTCGTCTACTAATGACCTTGTCAAAGTATAAATTGGATTTATCGAGACCTTGAGGTGTGAAAGAAATGATTGATTAAAGTGAACCCATGAGTTTCAGAATTCACTTGGAATGATGGACTTAAACTAGCCATGGAGTATTAAGCCCAAGTTGTGATTGATGTGAAAAAGATGTCAAGGTCTCGTGGTCCACAGATTTGTACTTGTGATACAGTCAAGCTTCGACAGTTTCTCCCTATGTTTCGACCTTAGGAAAACTACGTTTGGGAACCTCTATAGATTGCAAGGGCTGAATGCTAATGAAATGTTGTAATGAAATTTGATCCTAAATTAATGAAATTGGATATGTAGTGGGTGAAATTTGACACAATTGCAATCAGATTCGATAGGGAGACTAGATGCTCAAAGGTTTCCCTATGGTTATGGTGAATTGTGATTGGGAATGATGAAAGATGAAATGGATTGGATAATGAATGAATGGTTATGATATGATTGGGATGTGATCAATTGGATTAGAATGAAGATGATGATGTGTAATGATAAGATGTAGATGACATGGATGGATTAGGAAGAAGTTGATTGGATTATGAATGAAGATGATTAGGGTTTTGACTAGGATGATGTGGATTAGATGAACAAGGTGATTAGGATGAGTTGGAAATGGTTAGGGTATAATTAGGATATGATTAAGGTATGATTAGGATGATGTGTAATGATTGGGGTTTGAATTATGATGACTTGGATATGATTAGGATATGGTGATTAGGCTATAATTGGGATGAGGTGGAATGATTAGAAAGTGATAAGTAGGCCATGATTGGGATGTGGTGGAATGATTAGGAATGATGAATATGATAGATTGGGGTGAGGTGGAATGATTAGAAAATGATAAGAATTTTATTAGGCTATGATTAAGGATGGCTTGGATATGATGTGGCTAAGAAGGGTGATTAGGATGTGATTAGGATATGATGAGTTGGAATGATGAATATGATATGATGTGGAATGGATGTAATGATTATGAATGATTAGGGTATAATTATGATGAGGTGTAATGATTGGGGTTTGAATTATGATGACTTGGATATGATTAGGATATGGTGATTAGGCTATAATTGGGATGAGGTGGAATGATTAGAAAGTGATAAGTAGGCTATGATTGGGATGTGGTGGAATGATTAGGAATGATGAATATGATAGATTGGGGTGAGGTGGAATGATTAGAAAATGATAAGAATTTTATTAGGATATGATTAGAGATGGCTTGGATATGATGTGGCTAAGAAGGGTGATTAGGATGTGATTAGGATATGATGAGTTGGAATGATGAATATAATATGATGTGGAATGGATGTAATGATTATGAATGATTAGGGTGTAATTATGATGAGGTGGAATGAAGAAGATATGATAAGAATGTGATTAGAAATGACTAGGCTCGATGTTGTTTGGATATGATAGGATGATGTGTAAGGATAATGGGATTAGGAATGTGGTTGAATGATGAGGAATGGGATGATTAGGATGTTTGAGGAAGGACAAGGATAATGACTAGGATGAATTAAGGTGAAATGGAAATAACTTGGAATGAGGAAAGCTAAGTGTAATAATGTTGTTAGGTGATTTTAATGAATTAAGATAATGATTAGGATAGTGATAAGGATAATGATTATGTTGAAGTGGAATGATTAGGATGAAATTGATTGGCTTAGGGGGGTGACTAGGATACGAAGGTTGAATGACAAGGATTTGGTATGAATGTGATCAAGGTATGATGACTTGGGATGAATGTGTGGAAAGAATGTCGAGGGTGATGATTAGGCAAGCACACACATCAATCATAGAAGACATTTGGCAGTCAAATTGGCTATTTTTAGCGACTCTTGATGTTTTGCAAACACTTGTAGATATGCACGATCCTAGGCTAGGAAAGGACAATACTTGTGTTGCAAGTATGGGCCTAACCGGTGTTGTCATTAATGTCAACATACTCCTGTTGCATTGATATCAAGGATTGGATGAGCTGTGTGCTGAGGATATTGATAAAATTAGCTCTATCAGAAACAAAGAGAGACAGTGAAGACAATAAAGTTCTATGAAGCAAAAATCCCAGTCAGTCAAAGATCAGAGTATGTGCATCAAAGGGTTTGCAGATATGTGTCTAAAGGTGCTCCACCCAAGATTTCAGAGATCCACATGAAGATTTGGAGAAGTTATAGCCATATGAATAAAACTAGTTTTGGCAGCTGTTAAGAGGTAACAGAGTGGCACAAATAGGTCTGGTGAGATCCAAAAATGTAATATCTTGTTCTACGGATCTGGTGGCATATTTGGGAAGCTAATGTGAATTGACAACTCAATTGGTTTGTGGTTTGGAGGCCCACAAGCAATCCTTCTAATGTGACAGTGATGACCGACTATGTTCTTGAGGTTCCAGATGAAGATGTGAATGATTACAGTAAGAAAAAGTGGTGCGGATGTTCTTGGTGATTCAAGCAAGCTTGTGGGGGTCTCTAGATTGTGTCCAATTCATATTGGCGGTTGGCATTGAAGATTGAGTTCATAATTGAAGATTTACCTTCGGGAGATGGTGTTCTTCCTAATCTTGGCCAACCAGATGATTTGTGCATGTTGTAGATGATCTTGAAGATGTTTTGTGAAGCATGGTGTGTTCCTCAAAGAAGATTGAAGTCCCAGATATGTGTGGCTAATAGTGTAGTGATGCACATGAAGTTTTTATAACAAGTCAAGTTGTATTTTTGTAATTGCTTTGTAATAAAATAAAGTATGTGTTGTGCTGACTTTGATGATCATTCCAAAGTTGACGTCATGTATAAATTAGATTTGTGAAGTCATTTAAACGTATCTGTTGTCGTGATGAGAAAGTGGTAGAGAAGAGGAGCAAAAAGCAGAGCAGAGGTGCTGAGCTTAAATGGAACTGTCTCAAGCATAGTGAAGATGCTAATCTCCAGTTCAAGTATGTAATATTTATATTCTTCTATAGATAGTGTGTCTCCTGTAGGCAGTGGGCCTCTTGTGAGCAGTGAGCCCTAATTGGAAAGTGCCATTTTATTCTTCTTATTCTTTTAATAGAGAATATAATCTTGGGTTAGTCACCCCATGGTTTTTCCCTTAACTGGGTTTTCCACGTTAAAAATCTTGGCATTATATGTGTTGAATGTGTTTCTGCTCTTGATTTATTGCATTATGCTTCCATGATTGAATCTTTGTTATGCTGCTAAAATATAAGAAGGTTTTAAGTGATTAAAGAACAAAATTTTGGTGACAACCGATTCACCCCCCCTCTCAGTTATCTGTCCTAAATCCAACAATTGGTATCAGAGCTAAGTTCCTCTAGAAGAAGCTTGATTCCTTGAGGAGATCCAGGATGTCGACCTACAAGAAGGACAATCAAAAGGTTTGATGGAACAAACTTCACTGCCTGGAAGAACCGCATGTAATGTCACTTACAATGCATGGGATATTAGTATTGGAACATAAATTCAACTAAATATGTTCCTCCAAGGAATGGGCCAACAACTATAGATGAAGTCAGAGATGCATAAAATAATCTCCGAGCTAAAGAAGCCCTACTGAGTGCCTTGTCTGATACAAAGCTGACAAATGTTATGGGATTAAAGACTACTTATGAAATTTAGACAAAGCTTGAAAATCTATATGAAGGAGACAAATATGTTAAGTGTTCCAAGCTGCAAAGTCTGAAAGGTAAGTTTGAAAACTTAAGGATGAGTGAAGATGAGAACATCACTTTATATATGGCAAAAGTAAATGAGCTTGTATGTGGCATCAGATGTACTGGTGGGGTATTGGATGAAGATGAAATTGTTCTTTACCTCCTGCATATAAACACATGGTCGATGCTATTGAGGAAATTAGATCTTTAATAACTATCACAAGGGATCAATTGGTTAGTAAGATATTTGCATTTGAGTTAGCTGAGTTTGGTGATGCACTTCGCAAGATTGAATCTGCTTTGAAAGCCAGTTCCTCTGCTAAAGGCAAATAGAGATATGATCCTAGGGAAAGCTCCTCAAGAAAATCATGTTGGTATGAGAAAGCAAGAAAAGATCTGGAAGAGGATGAATTAGAAGCTGAACAACTTGAAGCTCTCATTGCAAAAAAGACTGCCAAGAGGATCTAGTAAGTATGAAGAAAAATTACCTTTTAAATGCTTTTCTTGCAATAAGATTGGTCATTTTGACTCAAGATGTCCAGAAAGGTTTTCAAGGCCAAACCCTAATAGATCAAGGTTTCAAAAAAGTGTTACTATGTTCAAGAAGATGACGATGAAGGAGTAATAGATAATGAATCTGAGATAGGAAACAAATCTGGAAGTGACTGGGTGTTTATTGCCATTAAGGAAGAAGATCCAATGCCTATTGAATCTGCCAATCATAAGATGATAGAAAGTGCTTTGGTTGCTTAGGTTGAAGAAAAGGATGAATGAGTTATTGACAGTGGATGCTCTCATCATATGATTGGTGACAAGAGCAAGTTCTTAAGCTTGGAAAGATATGAAGGTGGAGTTGTAAAGTTTGGAGATAATTCTGTTGGGAGAATTAGAGGCAGAGGAACCATTTCCTTTGATGGAAAGAACAAAACCAGTGATGTCCTATATATTGAAGGTCTGAAGCATAATCTTCTCAATGTTGGACAGTTGGTGGACAAAGGCTATGATCTCCGATTCAAAAATAGAAAATGCAAGATCCTTGAAAGCTCTGGAATTGAGATTGCATCTGGTACTTAGACAAAAGGTAACATCTTCCACTTGTTTGGTACTGGAAAAAGTTGTTTATTTGTTCAAATTGATTATTGTTGGTTGTGGCATAGGAGAATGTGTCATGTAAATTTTGATAATATAATCAAGATAAGCAATACTCAAGCTGTAAGAGATCTTCCAAGACTGGTGAAATCTACTAACAATTTATGCAAAGAATGGCAGTTGGGTAAGCAGAATAGAGTCACATTCAAAAGTAAGGAACAATCTTCAACCAGATTGTTAGACTTAGTACATATTGATCTCTATGGTCTGGCAAGAATTAGGAGTCTGCAAGGAGATATGTATTTCATGTTGTTGATTGATGACCACTCCCGGATGATGTGGGTAACTTTCTTGAAAGAGTAATTTGAAGCACTTGAGAAATTTAAAATATTCAAGGCTATGGTAGGAAATGAAACTGGCATAAACATAAAATGCCTCAGGTCTAATAGAGGTGGAGAATTCACATCGAGTGAGTTCATATCATTCTGTGAGGAACATGGGATAAAGAGACAGTTATCTGCTCTAAGGACTCCACAATAGAATGGAGTACTGGAAAGAAAGAACCAAACCATCTAGGAAGCATCTAGAACCATGATGATGGGAGCAAATGTCCCTTAGATCTACTGGAGAGAATCTGTAAGCACTGCTGTCTATACTCTTAATCTAGTACAAATTAGAGGCAATATTGGTAAGACTCCTTATGAAATTTGGTTTGGCATCACTCCTACTGTGAAATATTTCAATCTTTGGTAGTAAATGCTATATCAAAAGAGATGAAGACCTTGACAAGTTTGATGGTAGAAGTGATGAAGAAATATTCTACTAAAAGAAAAGCATACCGGTGTTATAACAAGAGATTGAAAAAGATTATAGAAAGTGCAAATGTGAAGGTTGATGAAAGCATGGAAAATCCCTCAAGGTATTATGAGTATGAGAGAGATGATTAGAATGATGTCTCAGATCAAGGAGAACAAGTCCCAACTCCAGTTTAGATTTAGATTGATCCAGAGAATCCTGAAATACAAGAAGAAGAGACAAGTTTACATGAACCTGTTCAAGATTTAGAAGTGCAAGAGCTTCCCAAAACTCCCAGGTATGTAAGACTGAATCATTCTGAAGACCAAATCATAGGAGATAGAAGAAAATGTGTTCAAACAAGAAGAAAAATTACTCAAGATTCAGTGAAGTATTGCCTAATTTTAAAGATTGAACCACAAATAGTAAGTGAAGCATGCAATGATGAAAGTTGGGTTAACATAATGAAGGAGGAATTGACACAGACTGAAGAATCACACTTGCGATCTTGTTCCCAGACCTAAGGACAAAAATGTGATTGGAACTAAATGGGTCTTCCAAAATAAACTGAATGAAGATGGTGAAGTAATAAGAAACAAAGCCAGATTGGTCTGTAAGGGTTATTCTCAAGTAGAAGGAGTTGACTTTGAAGAAACTTTTACTCCGGTGGAAAGAATTGAAGAAGTCAGATTATTTCTTGTTTTTGCTGCCTTCAGAGATTTCAAGGTATATTAGATGGATGTCAAGTCTACTTTCCTAAATGGTGAATTGGAAGAAGAGGTATACATTGAGCAACCGAATGGATTTCAATTATCTGATCATGGAGATATGGTTTGCAAATTGAAGAAGACATTGTATGGACTCAAACAAACCCCAAGAGCCTGGTATGAAAGATTAGACAAACATCTTTTGAAGATTGGCTTCAACAAAGGTACTATTGATAGTAATCTATACTTCAAGATTGATCATGAAAATATCTTGATTGTTGAAGTATTTGTTGATGATATCATTTTTGGAGGAAAAGATAGTATGTGCAAGACTTTTGCAAATCAAATGAAAAGTGAATTTGAGATGTCTATGTTTGGGGAAATGAATTTCTTCTTGGGTCTACAAATCACTCAAACAAAGAAAGGAATCTTCATATCTCAGACCAAATATGTGAAAGAACTATTGAAGAAATTTGGGATGGAAGATTCAAAGCCAATGAATACTCCCAGGGAAACTAGATGTAAGCTGAGTAAAGATGATGAATCTCCTAAGATTGATCACAAAAAGTACAGGTCAATGATTGGAGGACTGCTCTACCTCACTCAAACTAGACCTGATATTATGAATGCTATTGGTCTTGTTGCTAGATTCCAAGCTGATCCTAGAGAGTCTCATGTCATGGCAATCAAAAGAATTCTCAGATATCTGAAGGGAACAGTTGAGTATGGATTATGGTATCCTAAGGATCATGATTTCTCTCTTCATGCTTATACCGATGCTAATTGGGCAGGTGATGTGGATGACCAGAAGAGTACCAGTGGTGGTGCATTCTTTTTGGGTAAAAGATTGGTTTCTTGGCTTAGCAAGAAACAAGAGGCAATATCTCTGTACACTACAGAAGCAGAATATATTGCAGCAAGAGGCAGTTGCACTTAAGTATTATGGATGAAACAAAGACATTAGAGTGGAGTATGAGGAACCTATCACAATCTTCTATGATAATTCAAGTGCAATAAACATATCAAAAAATCTGGTGTTGCATTCAAAGACAAAACATATATCCATCAAGTTTCACTTTTTGAGAGAACAAGTGAACAAGAATGAAGTTAGACTGGAGTTTGTGCCCTCAAAGGATCATATTACAGACATTTTTACTAAACCTCTACCTAAGGACTCTTTTGAGTATATCAGGTAGAAGTTAGGGGTTATTACCCCTCTGGTTCTGAATTAAGGTGCATTGATGTGCATTAGTCCGGTGGATCCCATAGTCATATCTTTGTGATCTAGATTGGTGTTAGGAAGCTGCTACTCAGGGGGAGCAATCAACATGATTCTGAAGTATGAGAAGTGGTTGCAAGTATGTGCCCTTTTCCATTGATGTCAAAGGGGGAGAGAAGACATGTGAAAAACAAAAATGATTGCTAATTAAAGGGGGAGCAGTAAAGGAAGAGTAAATATATGAATGATTGATGTTGATAGAGGGAGCTATGTCAGTCAGTGAGGAGAAGTTCTTGTCTTGATGGTTAAAATAGTTTTTCACATCATATGTTTCTATCAATGACAAAAGGGGAGATTGTTGCAAGTATGGACCTAACTAGTGTTGTCATTGATGTGAACATACCCTTGTTGCATTGATGTCAAAGATTAGATAAGTTGTGTGCTGAGGATATTGAGAAAATTAGCCCTATCAGAAACAAAGGACATTGAAGACACTGAAGTTCTATGAAGAAAAAATTCCAGTTAGTTAAAGATCAGAGTATGTGCATCAAAGGGTTTGCAGATATGTGTCTGAAGGTGCTCCAACCAAGATTTTAGAGATCCACATGAAGATTTGGAGAAATTATGGCCAGATGAATAAAACTGGTTCTGGCAGCTGTTCAGAGGTAATAGAGTTGCACAAATAGGTCCGGTGAGATCCAAAAATGCAATATCTTGTTTTGTGGATTTGGTGGCATATTTAGGAATCTAATGTGAATTAACAACTCAATTGGTTCATGGTTTGGAGGTCCACAAGCAATCCTTCTAATGTGACAGTGATGACCAATTAGGCAAGCACACACATCAATCATAGAAGACATTTGGCAGTCAAATTGGCTATTTTTAGAGACTCTTGATGTTTTGTAAACACTTGTAGATATGCACGATCCTAGGCTAGGAAAGAACAATACTTGTGTTGCAAGTATGGGCCTAACCGGTGTTGTCATTAATATCAACATACTCCTGTTGCATTGATGTCAAGGATTGGATGAGCTGTGTGTTGAGGATATTGATAAAATTAGCTCTATCAGAAACAAAGAAGGACAGTGAAGACAATGAAGTTCTATGAAGAAAAAAATCCCAGCCAATTGAAGATCAGAGTATGTGCATCAAAGGGTTTGCAGATATGTGTCTAAAAGTGCTCCAGCGAAGATTTCAGAGATCCACATGAAGATTTGGAGAAGTTATGGCCATATGAATAAAACTGGTTTTGGCAGCTGTTAAGAGGTAACAAAGTGGCACAAATAGGTCCGGTGAGATCCAGAAATGTAATATCTTGTTCTATGGATCTGGTGGCATATTTGGGAAGGTAATGTGAATTGACAACTCAATTGGTTTGTGGTTTGGAGGCCCACAAGCAATCCTTCTAATGTGACAGTGATGACCGACTATGTTCTTGAGGTTCTAGATGAAGATGTGAATGATTACAGTAAGCAAAAGTGGTGTGTATGTTCTTGGTGATTCAAGCAAGCTTGTGGGGATCTCTAGATTGTGTCCAGTTCATATTGGTGGTCAGCTTTGAAGATTGAGTTCATAATTGAAGATTTACCTTCGGGTGATGGTGTTCTTCCTAATCTTGGCCAACCAGATGATTTGCACATGTTGCAGATGATCTTGAAGATGTTTTGTGAAGCATGGCGTGTTCCTCGAAGAAGATTGAAGTCCCAGATATGTGTGGCCGATAGTGTAGTGATGCACATGTAGTTTTTATAACAAGTCAAGTTGTATTTTTGTAATTGCTCTGTAATAAATAAAGTATGTGTTGTGCTGACTTTGATGATCATTCCAAAGTTGATGTCATGTATAAATAAAATTTGTGAAGTCATTTAAACATATCTGTTGTCGTGATGAGAAAGTGGTAGAGACGAGGAGCAAAAAATAGAGCAGAGGTGCTGAGCTTAAATGGAACTGTCTCAAGCATAGTGAAGATGCTAATCTCCAGTTCAAGTATGTAATATTTATATTTTTCCATAGATAGTGTGTCTCCTGTAGGCAGTGGGCCTCTTGTGAGCAGTGTGCTTAGGCAGTGAGCCCTAATTGGCAAGTTCCATTTTATTCTTCTTATTCTTTTAACAGAGAATACAATCTTGGGTTAGTCACCCCATGGTTTTTCCCTTAACCGGGTTTTCCACCTTAAAAATCTTGGCATTATATGTGTTGAATGTGTTTTTGCTCTTGATTTATTGCATTATGCTTCCATGATTGAATCTTTGTTATGCTGCTGAAATATAAGAAGGTTTTAAGTGATTAAAGAACAAAATTTTGGTGACAACTGATTCACCCCCCCTCTTAGTTGTCTGTCCTAAATCTAACAATTGGTATCAGAGCCAATTTCCTCTAGAAGAAGCTTGATTGCTTGAGGAGATCTAGGATGTCAACCTACAAGAAGGACAATCAAAAGGTTTGATGGAACAAACTTCACTACCTGGAAGAACCGCATGGAATGTCACTTACAATGCATGGGATATCAGTATTGGAACATAAATTCAACTAAATATGTTCCTCCAAGGAATGGGCCAACAACTATAGATGAAGTCAGAGATGCATAAAATAATCTTCGAGCTAAAGAAGCCCTACTGAGTGCCTTGTCTGATACAAAGCTGACAAATGTTATGGGATTAAAGACTACTTATGAAATTTAGACAAAGCTTGAAAATCTATATGAAGGAGACAAATATGTTAAGTGTGCCAAGCTGCAAAGTCTGAAAGGTAAGTTTGAAAACCTAAGGATGAGTGAAGATGAGAACATCACTTTATATATGGCAAAAGTAAATGAGCTTGTATGTGGCATCAAATGTGCTGGTGGGGTATTGGATGAAGATGAAATTGTTGCTAAAGTTCTCAGATCTTTACCTCCTGCATATAAACACATGGTCGATGCTATCGAGGAAATTAGATCTTTAATAACTATCACAAGGGATCAATTGGTTGGTAAGATATTTGCATTTGAGTTGGCTGAGTTTGGTGATGCACTTCCCAAGATTGAATTTGCTTTGAAAGCTAGTTCCTCTGCTAAAGGCAAACATAGATATGATCCTAGGGCAAGCTCCTCAAGAAAATCATGTTGGTATGAGAAAGCAAGAAAAGATCTGGAAGAGGATGAATTAGAAGCTGAACAATTTGAAGCTCTCATTGCAAAAAGACTACCAAGAGGATCCTGTAAGTATGAAGGAAAATTACCTTTTAAATGCTTTGCTTGCAATAAGATTGGTCATTTTGACTCAAGATGTCTAGAAAGGTTTTCAAGGCCAAACCCTAATAGATCAAGGTTTTAAAAAAAGTGTTACTATGTTTAAGAAGTTGACGATGAAGGAGTAATAGATGATGAATCTAAGATAGGAAACAAATCTGGAAGTGACTAGGTGTTTATTGCCATCAAGGAAGAAGATCCAATGCCTATTGAATCTGCTAATTATAAGATGATAGAAAGTGCTTTGGTTGCTCAGGTTGAAGAAAAGGATGAATGGGTTATTGACAGTGGATGCTGTCATCATATGACTAGTGACAAGAGCAAGTTCTTAAGCTTGGAAAGATATGAAGGTGGAGTTGTAAAGTTTGGAGATAATTCTGTTGGCAGAATTAGAGGCAGAGGAACCATTTCCTTTGATGGAAAGAACAAAACCAGTGATGTTCTATATGTTGAAGGTCTGAAACATAATCTTCTCAATGTTGGACAGTTGGTGGACAAAGGCTATGATCTCCGATTCAAAAATGGAAAATGCAAGATCCTTGAAAGTTCTGGAACTGAGATTGCATCTGGTACTCAGACAAAAGGTAACATCTTCCACTTGGTTGGTACTGGGAAAAGTTGTTTATTTGTTCAAATTGATTAGAGTTGGTTGTGGCATAGGAGAATGTGTCATGTAAATTTTGATAATATCATCAAGATAAGCAATACTCAAGCTGTAAGAGATCTTCCAAGACTGGTGAAACCTACTAACAATTTATGCAAAGAATGGTAGTTGGGTAAGTAGAACAGAGTCACATTCAAAAGTAAGGAACAATCTTCAACTAGATTGTTAGACTTAGTACATATTGATCTCTATGGTCTAGCAAGAATCAGGAGTCTGCAAGGAGATATGTATTTCATGTTGTTGATTGATGACCACTCCCGGATGATATGGGTAACTTTCTTGAAAGAGAAATCTGAAGCACTTGAGAAATTTGAAATATTCAAGGCTATGGTAGTAAATGAAACTGGCATAAACATAAAATGCCTCAGGTCTAATAGAGGTGGCGAATTCACATCGAGTTAGTTCATATCATTCTATGAGGAACATGGAATAAAGAGACAGTTATCTGTTCCAAGGACTCCACAATAGAATGGAGTACTGGAAAGAAAGAACTAGACCATCCAGGAAGCATCTAGAACCATGATGATGGAAACAAATGTCCCTCAGATCTACTGGAGAGAAGCTGTAAGCACTGTTGTCTATACTCTTAATCGAGTACAAATTAGAGGCAATACTGGTAAGACTCCTTATGAACTTTGGTTTGGCATCACGCCTACTGTGAAATATTTTAGTCTTTGGTAGTAAATACTATATCAAAAGAGATGAAGACCTTGACAAGTTTGATGGTAGAAGTGATGAAGGAATATTCTACTAAAAGAAAATCATACCGGTGTTATAACAAGAGATTGAAAAAGATTGTAGAAAGTGCAAATGTGAAGGTTGATGAAAGCATGGAAAATCCCTCAAAGTATTATGAGTATGAGAGAGATGATTAGAATGATGTCTCAAATCAAGGAGAACAAGTCCCAACTCTAGTTTAGATTTAGACTGATCCAGAGAATCCTGAAATACAAGAGGAAGAGACAAGTTTGCATGAACCCGTTCAAGATTTAGAAGTGCAAGAGCTTCCCAAAACTCCCAGGTATGTAAGATTGAATCATTCTGAAGACCAAATCATAGGAGATAGAAGCAAAGGTGTTCAAACAAGAAGAAAAATTGCTCAAGATTCAGTGAAGTATTGTTTGATTTTAAAGATTGAACCAAAAATAGTAAGTGAAGCATGCAATGATGAAAGTTGGGTTAACATAATGAAGGAGGAATTGACACAGATTGAAGAATCACACTTGAGATCTTGTTCCTAGACCTAAGGACAAAAATGTGATTGGAACTAAATGGGTCTTCCAAAATAAATTGAATGAAGATGGTGAAGTAATAAGAAACAAAGCCAGATTGGTCTGTAAGGGTTATTCTCAAGTAGGAGTTGACTTTGAAGAAACTTTTGTTCTAGTGGCAAGAATTGAAGAAGTCAGATTATTTCTTGCTTTTGCTGCCTTTAGAGATTTCAAGGTATATTAGATGGATGTCAAGTCTACTTTCCTAAATGGTGATCTAGAAGAAGAGGTATACATTGAGCAACCGGATGGATTTCAATTGTCTGATCACGGAGATATGGTCTGCAAATTGAAGAAGACATTGTATGGACTCAAACAAGCCCCAAGAGCCTGGTATGAAAGATTGGACAAACATCTTTTGAAGATTGGCTTCAACAAAGGTACTATTGATAGTAATCTATACTTCAAGATTGATCATGAAAATATCTTGATTGTTGAAGTATTTGTTGATGATATCATTTTTGGAGGAAAAGATAGTATGTGCAAGACTTTTGCAAATCAAATGAAAAGTGAATTTGAGATGTCTATGTTTGGGGAAATGAATTTCTTCTTGGGTCTACAAATCACTCAAACAAAGAAAGGAATCTTCATATCTCAGACCAAATATGTGAAAGAACTATTAAAGAAATTTGGGATGGAAGATTCAAAGCCAATGAATACTCCCATGGCAACTAGATGTAAGATGAGTAAAGATGATGAATCTCCTAAGATTGATCACAAAAACTACAAGTCAATGATTGGAGGACTGCTCTACCTCACTCAAACTAGACCTGATATTATGAATGTTATTGGTCTTTTTGCTAGATTCCATGCTGATCCTAGAGAGTCTCATGTCATGGCAATCAAAAGAATTCTCAGATATCTGAAGGGAACAGTTGAGTATGGATTATGGTATCCTAAGGATCATGATTTCTCTCTTCATGCTTATACCGATGCTAATTGGGTAGGTGATGTGGATGACCAGAAGAGTACCAGTGGTGGTGCATTCTTTTTGGGTAAAAGATTGGTTTCTTGGCTTAGCAAGAAACAAGAGGCAATATCTCTGTACACTACAGAAGCAGAATATATTGGAGCAACAGGCAGTTGCACTTAAGTATTATGGATGAAACAAATGCTAGGAGACATCAGAGTGGAGTATGAGGAACCTATCACAATCTTCTATGATAATTCAAGTGTAATAAACATATCAAAAAATCTGGTGTTGCATTCAAAGACAAAACATATATCCATCAAGTTTCACTTTTTGAGAGAACAAGTGAACAAGAATGAAGTTAGACTGGAGTTTGTGCCCTCAAAGGATCATATTACAGACATTTTTACTAAACCTCTACCTAAGGACTCTTTTGAGTATATCAGGTAGAAGTTAGGGGTTATTACCCCTCTGGTTCTGAATTAAGGTGCATTGATGTGCATTAGTCCGGTGGATCCCATAGCCATATCTTTGTGATCCAGATTGTTGTTAGGAAGCTGCTACTCAGGGGGAGCAGTCAACATGATTCTGAAGTATGAGAAGTGGTTGCAAGTATGTGCCCTTTTCCATTGATGTCAAAGGGGGAGAGAAGACACGTGAAAAACAAAAATGGTTGCTGATTAAAGGGGGAGCAGTAAAGGAAGAGTAAGTATATGAATGATTGATGTTGATAGAGGGAGCTATGTCAGTCAGTGAGGAGAAGTTCTTGTCTTGATGGTTAAAATAGTTTTTCACATCATATGTTTCTATCAATGACAAAAGGGGAGATTGTTGCAAGTATGGGCCTAACCGGTGTTGTCATTGATGTGAACATACTCCTGTTGCATTGATGTCAAGGATTGGATGAGCTGTGTGCTGAGGATATTGAGAAAATTAGCCCTATCAGAAACAAAGAAGGACATTGAAGACACTGAAGTTCTATGAAGCAAAAATCCCAGTCATTTAAAGATCAGAGTATGCGCATCAAAGGGTTTGCAGATATGTGTCTGAAGGTGCTCCAACCAAGATTTTAGAGATCCACATGAAGATTTGGAGAAATTATGGCCAGATGAATAAAACTAGTTCTAGCAGCTGTTTAGAGGTAATAGAGTTGCACAACCTTGTCTTTCAAATCTTGGTCAGTGAATCTTCCTTTGGAAGTTGAAACAACATTAGCATTGGTAAACCTCACTGTCCTAGGAGTTTGATCCACAAACCCTTGTTGTGAGCTCTCAACATATTGTTGTTCCATTCTTTGTTCATAGTCTCATTTTGCCTCATTATATATCATACCTGCTTCTAGGTGAGCTTCAAATTCTTTTTGAGACTCATAGATATTGAAAAGATCCTTGGGTTGAAATCGTTCACTTTTACCCACTTATGTTTCAATCATAAGGCTATTATATATGGTATAAGATTATTCTGAAACATTCACTTGATTAGCTTGTAAATCCTCAGGGATTTGTGAAACAACAGGTTCATTTGTTGGATTTGTTCCATCACCAACAAAAGCACCTACAATGGGTAAGGGTTTTGAACCCTCTTTGTTCTTCTCAACAAACTTCTGATTTTTATTATTCAAATTCTGTTAGGACCTTCTTCCGTCCATGTTGGAGAGCTGTGATCATATTGTATTGATTTACTTTTGCAATTGAAATCTTCAGAGATTTTTATCTAGAGCCACCACCTCCTTTTCAAAAAAGAGGAAAATATTGAAGTTGTCTTTTGGTCTTCCAGAGCTCCAGGAACATGAATTCTTTGTAACTCTTGAGTAGAATCACTAATTTGTTGGTTCTTAAATTTGTAGTATGCAAAACCCTAAAAGGATGCCAAGCTTTATGATTAGGTTATGCAACCAATTTGGCCAACTAACAAAATTAAACCAAATGGTTAGAATTCTCTACACTTTAGGCTTTGCTTCACCTAGACGATTGTTACATTATATTCACCAATGCATAATCAATCCTTGAATTGGTTGGTGACTTGTAAGTAGATTATGGATTGTATGAAATTTTACCAATTAAATCATCTAGCTTAACCTAATTCAGATTTGACATATGAATTGAATAGGTTATTTTCTATTCTACCATTACTCCTACTCCTACAAATAGAAAATTAAAATTTGGATTTTCAAATATAATACAAGGAAATGATTCTAGAAAATAATTGATTGGTGGCTTCTTCTCAAATGGGTAATGGAGTCTATCTATAGAAAGATTTGTGCTTTCTATCTAGCCATAACTCAAATTACTTGGCATATAATAGTCTATGACTGGCATAAACATGCAAGATTGTTTTTACCTGACTCTACTTAGTTATCCAAATGGGATCCTCCAAATTACAGTGATCTATTCAATGGAATTTAATCCCTACTTAAGGAAACCCTATCATATAAATCACCCAAAACATGAAGTATGCTTTGAAAAATTAGACATATACTTGATATGCTAATTCAAATAACAAGGAGAAAGCAAAAATGGAGACAACCAGATAAAATGAAAAATTAACATTCAACAAGCAATTGAGAACTAGATATATGGCACCAGAGAAATGTAGTTTGCTTGATTGATATTGCTTTGTAGAATAGGCCTTACAATGTCTCTTTCCAAAATCAATTTCCTAGAGAGATTTTCCCAAGGTCTTGGTTTCCTTCTTATAGGGGTGAAGGAAGATACAAGCTTCAACGATTTCACATTCCAAAAATGACTTTTCACATGCCCACCCCTTTATATGACCTATTACAATATATACTTTTTGACAAGTCTTAAAAAGATAGCCAAAAATGTTTTAAATACATTTTGAAAAACATAAAATAAGAAAGAGACAAAACATGCGGATGTCCAAGATATGTTGGTGCCATGTTGATGCCAACTTGATGCTCATTGCTTCACTACATGTTTGGCCTACTCATTCTTTAGTTGACAAATATTGTTACTCCCATTGGTACACATCATAATCACTAGGCCACTTATATTCTTGGATCTGGAGAAGATTGGCCTGGTGATCTTTCCATCTCTTATCCAACAGTACTTTGACATCAATGATGAACTTTGTATATCGAGCATCCAGAGCAATCAATCTATCCAGAATCACATTTAAACTAAGAATGTTTATGTTTTCATCCTTCTTCAAATGATCAATGAATTGAGAAACTATTTGACCAAACTCATTTTTCCATGCATCAAAACCTTTGATCTGTTTATCCTCTGCCAGAATTGAAGGAACAAACTGGTGTTTGTAAGTAGCAAAAGAATGCTTGCATTTTCTGAATTTCACCATTCACATATTGAAATTCATCCAAAATCATCTTCACCATTTTCTCTATTGGTTTCAGAGCAATAGGAACACTTGGATTCCTCTATAAAACTTTACACAGAGTTATCAGTGTATGGTGTGCTGGCTGCCATCTTTTGCATACTGGATCCAAAATAGAAAGATTAAATTTCAATTGTTCAATGGCCTGAGACAAAGGAAGTGTAACATTCATGAATATCTCTCAACTTGTCAACAACCAACTTCACTCTATACTCCAAAATTTTCTCAAACACCTCAAGAAGTTTTACTTTTGCTTCACCTTTTGTTTTCTCATTTTGCTTTTTCAATTCGTTAATTTCTTTTTCCAACTTCAACTCCAAAGCATTCAATTGATCAACTGACACTTTGTTATCACTGGTCTCTTGTGGCATAGGGGCTTGATATGGCACACTTGCTTGACTCTAAGAAGAACCAATGCCTTTCATTTGTTGCTTCAATTTAACATTTTCCAAATAGAGTCTGTTGACCTCCTCATTCATTTCTATCTAAAGTTTTTCACAATTAACCAACTTTTGCTCCATGTTTTTGATTGCAGCATGTGTGAACATGGCTGAATGCATAGTGAGAGTGGCTACTTCTAGGGCTGAGGTATCTTTTAGTGTTTTTACCATTTCTATTTCCCTCAACTCCTGGACCACATCAAGCAATCTTGGCTTGTTGGTGTTCTTTTGTGTGGCCCACATTGTTAGGGTCTCTATTTTTGGGTTGAACCTAACACCATTGACACCATCCTCATAATCAAACTCAGAGACCATCATGGGGTCATCCTGGTTTCTCACTTGGTCCAACAAAAATATTTTCTTTAGTTCCAGGCCAGGCATGATCAACATATTGCTTTTCAAGACCAATTGTCTAGCCTCATCAGGGCTGACATTTATTTCATCAATTTTCAAATCTTTGAAAGTTTGGGTTACAATTTGGTCATGCTGTGACTCATCTGTACCCATTTTATTTATCTCAACCTTTTCTTTGAATTCTTTCATTTTTATTTTGAGCCAAAAACTCTTGAATTTTGGGGTGTTGATGAAGTCATCATCTTCCATAAATCTCATTGAAGCCACAACCCTTTCATATTCTTGCAATTCAGGCTCACCTTGTGCATGTTCATCCATTCTTTCCTCTGGTTTGTGTGCCTCTATTTCTTGACCAACAAGGGGTTGATCAACTTCCTCATCTTCTCCCATATGCCTCAAAATACTGGCCACTTCCTCAATGTCACCAACTCCTTCGAACATTTCATATGGCACCAGTGGGGAAATATCATCAATTTTTTGTCTCTTTGGCATTGGTTGATTAAGAGATGGAGGGTCTTGCACTGACATTGCATTAGGAGCATGTTCTTGAATCACAAATCCGGTTGACCTTTTCACAGGGAGCTTGGTAGCCTTTGTAGGCTCCTTCTCAAACTTGTCATAAATTCTCAGAAAGTTATCAATGATCATGTTTATTCTTTTCTATTTAGGATAAAATTTGGATTATTTTGTTTAGTGTTTAAATCCTCCTTTCACCTAACACATTCAAGGACCTTTGGATCAAGTGGCAGAGCACTAATAGGTCTTTGGTCACTTACAAATGTAGGGAAGCTTGGATTAGGGTGTTTAATTATCAATTTTCCTTCTCCTATGCTCAATTAACCATTAAAACCCTAATTTTGCAAATACGACAGTAAACAGATGAAATATAAAAAAATCTCTTGTAGAGGGAAGTAAAATGACAAATCACAGAGTACCTATTTTTAGGGTTCTGAGGCAGAAAAGTTAGGGGCACTGGAGTGGGCACCCAAGTCCAATTCCCTAGTTTCTATCAGGATCTGGAAACAAGATCTGCAACATGTATCTGCTATACCAAAGATTCTCTCGTCATAGAATTTTGAGGACTAATGAGCGGGTGCCCAGGTCCAAGGGGTAGATTTTCTTCCTGTTCTACAATCCCAACACTCCAAGATGTCTTCCTGCAGCTTCACTTTGTCTAGCTCCTCAACTTGTAACCTGCAACCATGCAAACTTTGGAAGGGGGTTGTGGTGTTTAGAGGCTTGCCTCAGTCAAGCCTCGGAGGACACTTAAGTCTCCAAACACCTTTGTCAGATAGAGAGTACATGCCTAGGGAGGCAGAGGAAAAAACCAAATGAAATATTGATCACAAACACAATATAATGTCACATTGTAGTGAAGATATCATGGGAGGAAGATGTTCTTCATTCCATGATGAAATAGATTCTCAAATCTACAAACACAAACACATAAACCACACAAATCTACTCTTGCAACACAATGAAAGCCTTGAATCACCTTTAGGATGCCTAAATTTCACAATGATCATTTGGTAATGTTCTATTTTATAGATGAATGCCTAAACATTCTTTTATATGCAACTACAAACACTCCCGCTAAGATTTTCATAATTCAAACTTACTGTGTCGGTATAGGACCCAAATAACGGTCACAAGCCGACACCCAAAAATTGGGATTGCCCCAAAATTGGGTAGGACTAGGGTGCAGGTGCCCAAGTCCTCCTCCCTATTTTGGGTAGGGTCAAGCTCAAGGGGTCCCCCTAGGCCCCATTTGTCATGATACCTAGGGTTCATTCCATCGGGATGCCAAATTATGATGCAAGATGTCCTAAATGCACACAAAAGACCCAAGAGCTAAACTTAAAGAGGGAAAAGCCCCCAAGGGGACATTTTCCAATGTTACATTTAGCCCCCACTTTAATGTATGTATAAACACAAGACCAATACATGCATTAAAGTAAAGTCACAAACACGACAAACACGCAAAGCACGGAGAAGACACGCCAATCACATAGAAGATAGTAACAGGCATGCAAAACACAGAGAAGATAGTTATAGTCATGCAGAACATGGAGAAGACAACAAATGCATAGAAGACACATTAATGCATAGAAGACATGCATGATTCTTTTCTTTTCTTTTTCTCATATATATGAAATGCAGATGCAAGTATTGGAAAGTAAACAAATCTCCCATAATGCAGAAAACACTCATTGTGCTGGTCTTTAGACTGCATATATGGGGCAACACACATGCAAGACACGCAAAACCTCCCAAAATGCAGGAAGCACTCATCTAGCTAGTCTTTAGACTGCATATGGGGCAGCAGACATGCCAAACAAAGCAAGCACACCAAACATACACACTTGAAGACACGGAGAAAACACGATAGATAAGCAATGGAGTGTTCCTATTTCTAGGTCCAACACCACCTCAAGCACATTATAGGTACACACTGATGATTGGGCTTTGCCACAACAATCACTGAAGACATGCTTAAGGTGAGAGGAACCTCCTGCAACAAAATAATGAAAATGCACGAAATAACAAAAATAGCAGAACACAGAAGGAATTTATTGATCGCAAGCCACTTCGAGGGGGAAAACTCCTTTGAGCAAGCTCAATACAATAAACTCACGGATGCCTTCATTGGCCTCAACACGTCCTTATATACTAAGTCTAATCTAAACAACTATTACTCCCCATGAATGTGGGATACTACAATATACTCACGGGATGACTTACAAAGCATATGCGTCCAACAACAATATACTAACAAAGTAAAGAGAAGGGTTAAACACAAGTTCCTAACATCCCCTCCCTCTTAGAAAAGCTTTGTCCTCAAAGCTTAAGATGTGGAAATTGTTGATGAATCTGAAGGAGTGGTTCCCATGTAGCATCCTCTAGTTGCATTCTGTGCCACTGAATTAATACCTCTGTGATGGATCAAGAGAAAAGCTGATGAGTGCGCCTGTTGAGGATGGCCTCTAGATCCAAAATGATGGATCGTTCTTTATCCAATTCTGGTAAAATAATTTGTGCTCTGATGTTGGTGCCAAGAACTTTCTTTAAACAAGAGACATGAAATACTAGATGAACGCGGGAAGGAGGAAGCTCCAATTTATAAGCAACTGACCCAATCTTCTGAAGAACCTTATATGGCCCATAGAACTTTAGAGTCATCTTATGACGCCCTTTGAGTTTTAGGGAGGATTGCTTATATGGCTGTAGACAAAGAAAAACTATATCACCTACTTGAAAAGTGCGCTTAGAACGGTGCTGATCGGCTTGTTGTTTCATTCAATTTCTTGCCAAGTGAAGATTGTCCTACAAAATGCAAAGAATCTAATCTCAGGTTCGAAGAACCGTGTCAACTGCTTAAACTAGTGAACTACTGGGGGTGTATGGAAGGAGCACTGGCGGTGCCTGACCATAGACTGCTTCATATGGAGTCATTTTAGATGCAGTGTGGTAGGAGGTATTGTACCACCATTCAGCGAGAGGGAGCCACTTTGCCCACTGATGCTGTTGTTCTAAGGTGAAGTAATGAAGATAAGTTTCCAGACATTTGTTGATAACTTCAGTTTGACCATCTATTTGTGGGTGATACCCTGAACTCATCTTCAGTTTGGTGCCAGTGTGGCGAAATAGTTCTGTCCAAAAATGACTGGTGAAAGTTGCATCACGATCTAAGACAATGGAAGAAGGGATTCCATGAAGATGAAAGATCTGGTCCATGAAAATATGTGCAACTGATGAGGCAGTATAGGGATGGCCGAGGGCACAAAAATGACTATATTTGGAGAGGTGATCAACCACAACCAAGATCACTGTCTTCCCTCTAGATTTAGGGAGCCCTTCAATGAAATCCATAGAAATATTTATCCAAATTTGTGTAGGGATGGGCAAGGGTTCAAGCAATCTAGGAAGGAGTGTTGTTTCACCCTTATTGCATTGGCAGGTATCACATTCAGCCACCATCTGTTGAATTGCCCTTTTCATTCCTTGCCAAAAGAAGTTACGCCGTGCCCGCTCATAAGTTTTGAGGAACCCAAAATGCCCTGTCGATGGACAAGCATGGAGTTCATAGAAGACAGCCTATTGAAGATCTGTGCTCTGGGGAAGCACCAGACGACCCTTGTATCTTAGAGAAGCACCATCCCAAGAGTAATGTGATATAGCAGAAGGGTTATTGGCCAACTGTTGGATGATTTGAGATAATGAAGAGTCATTGACATAGCCCTACTGAACAAATTCCAACCAATTTGGAACAATCATAGAAATAGCTGAAAGAGAAGTTGGGTCATCAAATGTGCAAGAAAGAGCATCCGCCACAATATTGTCCTTACCCTTCTTGTAAGTAATCTCATAGTCATAACCCATGAGTTTGCTAACCCATTTCTGTTGTGCTGGGGAGGAGACCCGTTGTTCCAAGAAATATTTCAGACTCTAGTGATCAGTCTTGATGCAGAAATGATTCCCTAATAGGTATGGCTGCCACTTCTGTACTGCATGCAAAATAGCCATCATTTCCTTCTCATATGTAGAGAGTACTAAATTCTTACGTGAAAGGGCATTGCTAGTGAATGCAATGGGATGTTCATCTTGAAGGAGAACATCACCAAGTCCATTGCTGCAAGCATCACTCTCAATAGTGAAGGTCTTAGAAAAATCTGGCATAGCTAGAACCTGTGTAGCACACATAGCTTGTTTCAATTTTTCAAATGCACACTCAGCAGTATGTGTCCATGTAAAAGCATCCTTTTTCAACAGAGCTGTTAATGGAGCTATAATCTTCCCGTAATCATTGACAAACTTGTGGTAGTAGCCAGTCAGTCCCAAAAAACCATGGAGGCTCTTGAGTGTCTGAGGATGCGGCCAATTTTTCATGGTATCTATTTTCCCAAGATCCACGTGAACCCCTTGGGCTGAAACAATATGCCCAAGATACTCTACTTCCTCCTACCCAAAAACACATTTAGACTATTTTGCATAGAGATGATGATCAGAGAGAAGTTGCAGTACAAGATCCAAATGTTGGAGATGCTCAGCCCATGTTTTACTATAGATGAAGATATCATCAAAGAAGACTAGAATGAATTTCTGCAAGTAGGGCTGGAATATTTTATTCATCAATGTCTGGAATGTGGAAGGAGCATTAGTGAGGCCAAAGGGCATGACCAAAAATTCATAGTGGCCATCATGCATGCAAAAAGCCATTTTAGGGATATCATCCTCATGACCCGAATTTGGTGATACCTAGAATGAAGATCCAACTTGGAGAAAAAATGAGCGCCATGAAGCTCATCAACAATAGGAATCAAAAACTTATCCTTGATTGTGATGTGATTAAGTGCTCAGAAGTCAATGGAGAGGCACCATGACCCATCATTTTTCTAGACAAGAAGAACTGGTGAAGAAAAGGAACTGGTACTAGGGCGAATAATACCTTGCTTCAGTAAGTCCCGAACAAGCATCTCAATCTCTGTCTTTTGGTGAAATGGGTAGTGATAGGGCTTGGTGTTGGGAGGAATGCTTCCAGAAAGGAGCTAAATACAATGGTCCTCTGGTCATGAAGGTGGCAATCCCACTGGTTCAGCAAAGACACCTGCATATCTATCCAAAATTCGTTGTAGATTCGAAGGAGTAGTGGAGATTGCTAATGGTTGCATCTAAATGGAATGGAGCTGAGCGATGACACCATATGAATTCTTCTTAAGGAGATTTTCCATGTGTGTGAACTAATGATGCTGAGAGACCCTGGTTGTAAGCCCTTCAATGTGTGTTTGTGCCCATTGTCTGAAAATTGCATCCAAAGTACAGCAAAATCCCATAAGATGGGTCCAAGTGTGCGTAACCATTGAGCACCCAAAACCACATCACATCCGCCTAAGGGCAAGGCAAACATGTTGAAGCGCATGTTATAATCTCCAATAGAGATACGCACATTGTGACACTTCCCTTTGCAAGGTAAGGTGCCCCCATTGGAAATCATGACTTCAAAGATGGAGCAAGGATGGACAAAACAATCAGCCTATTTGGCGATCCGAGGGTCAATGAAGTTATGAGTGCTGCCAGAATCAATGAGTATTGTTAGAGGGAGCTTCTTGAAGTAACCCTTGACCCACATGGTTTGTGGGGTGGTGACTGCTGCTAAAGCATGGATAGATATCTTTGGGTGGTCTTCCTAAGAAGGAGGGTCAACAGGCAGTTGTTGAATGTCAACCTGATCATCTCCTGTATCCTGAGCATCTTCATAAACTTTAGTTGTAGGTGGAGAATCCACATCCAAGAGATAGGCTTTTGCTCAACACATCTATGTCCCTGAGTGAATCTCTCATCACAATTATAACAAAGCCCTTTTTCTCTACATGCCTGCATCTCTGCTTCAGACAAATGCTTGATAGGAGTTGTTCTAGGAGCTGGCGTGATTGGAGGTCTTTGGGAAACCATATTTCTAAATGGAACACAAGTGGATTTGGAGCGCTGTTGAGCTATGATCTTGTCCTTCACCAACTTAGTCAACCCTAGGGCTTCTATCATTGTGTTGGGACGGAACATTTTAACCTCAGATCGGATTGCATCCTTCAGACCACTGACAAAACAACTCCTGAAGAATTCATCAGACAATCCCTCTATGTGATTGGCCAGTTTCTCAAATTCTATCTGATATTCTCTCACAGTGCCAGTTTGGTGAAGTTTAGTGAGTGCTCCTGTGAAGTCATTAAAAGCACTAGGGCCAAATCGTTGCAAAATGAGTTTGTAAAAATCTATCCATTTTAGCTCTTCATGAGCCTTGATGTACCAACAGAACCATTGAAGGGCTTCATGGTCCAAATGAAAGGATGCAAGTGGGACTTTGTTGACATCAAAAGTATTATGTAGACTAAAAGTATTGTTCTACCTGGTATATCCATCTAGTCGGATCATCACCATTGAAGCGAGGAAAATCAAGCTTCAGCCCACGAAAATTGCTCGAAGAAGAGAACCCAGTGTCTGCAGAAGACTCTAGCTGCCGTCTATTGTTCATGGCTGAATGCTGAAGATTGAGGCCAAGAATTTTTTCATCCAGATCTTGAAGTTTGGTCTTGAGGGTTGCAAGTTCATCCTCCATGTTTTTTGCTCCTGCGCGGGTGACAACCATAATTAGGATTTTTTTTTGGGAATGGGTAGAAAAACAAAAACAAAAACTTTTTTAGTAAAGGAAAATTTGGATTTGGGAAAAACTCTAATGGGTAATTGGGGTGTGACTAGGTTTTGGACAATTTCTGAGGGACAGGGAAGCAGAATATGGGGATTTCAAAAGCAGGGTGAAAGAATGGGAAAATTTGTTCAAGAGGGACAAAGGAGCAGAAATAGGAAATGAACACTGTGGCAAAATTTGAAGATGATTGGGTGAGAATCGAAGAAGTTATGGAAAACCCTAAAAATAGACAAATGTAGTATTTTTGGCTTTTATAGGTGGAATTTGGGGGTCCTCAAGGAAGGAAATATGCAGAATGGAATTCTAGGGGTTCCAGTAAATTTTTAGGGGAAATGGAGCTAAAGCAAGGAAGATATGGCGAAAAAATAGAATTTTCTTTTTGGAAATGATCTGCAACAGGATCTGCAACAATTCTAGACAGACACAATCTGTGATTTATTAGCTGGCAATAGATATGGACCCTAGGTATGTTTGGCTTCCTAAAGGTTCAGGGGATTCACTCGGCTACCAATGCTGTCTAACGACTTGCGTATTGGGGCAGTACCCCTCACTCATGGCTCAGGTAAAACTGATAACCGTTTTGCCACAAATGACAGCTCTTGGTTTACCTCATGAATGGCAACTAGTCAATCAAGTAGGGCCCATTGCCCTTTTCGCTGGCAGGTCCTCTCAATGGGCCAGCTACTTCAGGGTTCCTGTGGTACTCCTCACAATGAGTTTTAGGGCTATGCCTAGGTACTTCCCATAGTTAAGCGGATAGGGATTATTCCCTGATCCAAACCTATAATTGAAATGAACAATACAGATGCCAAGAAAAAAGAACTACTGCAATAATCACAATGCCTGGAGGCCACTGCGAAAAAAATTTGGTAGAAATTCCAACCAGCGAGCCCAAGAAAGCGCTCTGATACCAGATGAGAGGAACCTCCTGCAACAAAATAATGAAAATGCATGAAATAACAAAAATAACATAACACAAAAGGAATTTATTGATTGCAAGCCACTTCGAGGGGGCAACCTCCTTTGAGCAAGCTCAATACAATAAACTCGTGGATGCCTTCATTGGCCTCAACACGTCCTTATATACTAAGTCTAATCTAAACAACTATTACTCCCCATGAATGTGGGATAATACAATATACTCACGGGATGACTTAAAAAGCATATGCGTCCAATAACAATAAACTAACAAAGTAAAGAGAAGGGTTAAACACAGGTTCCTAACACAAGGCTTGAGTTAGTCACAGAACTGCTCCCCATCTTTGCAAAGGACTTTTAAAAATGATAGGATGATGCAATCTGCTCCAATAAATACACCATCCCTGCCTCCATAGAGGGCTTAAGATAAAAAGGATATACAAGATATCCTACCTCCGTAGAGGGCTTACATGATTGATTGATTGATTGCAAACAAACTCAGGATGTAGGTGTTGATAACTAAGAGGGGGGTGAATCAGTTATCTTAATTACTTCAATTTTCTGTCCTTTAACAATTAGTGCAGCATCAAATCATATAAGCAAACATAACCATGAAAGCAGAAATAACATCAATACACATAACACAATGATTTTGACGTGGAAAACCCTGTTAAGGGAAAAACCACGGGGTGACTAACCCAAGATTGTATTCTCTGTTAAAAGAATAAGATAGTACAAAATGACACTTGCCAATTAGGGCTCACTGCCCGAGCACACTGCTCACAAGAGGCTCATTGCCTACAAGAGACTCACTGTCTACAAGGTATAAAGAAGGTAACAAGATACTTGAACTGATGAGAAGCATCCACATATGCTGAGGTTCAGTTCCAATTAGGCTCCATACACTGATCTACTGCACTTCATTCTTCCTCTTCTTTGGTACTGCTGTCCTGTCACATACTGGACCTGTATTACTTCTTCCACATAGCTCTCTGCTTTTATTCACACTTCACAACACTCCACACACACCTTCACATCTAAATTCATCTGGTATATATATCTGCACCAAGGATTTCATCCACTTTCTAGTTGGCATCCAGAATACTTAATATCTTCCCAAACTTTGGTTTGTCGGCTGAATCCTTGCTTACTAAGTGATGTGTATCAAAAAGATAGTTATAAAAGTCATCAATCATGTCAGCCAATCATGAATGATACCTTAAGAAGCTTGATCACTATTAATATCTCATCCGGATTAAGGTCTGATGCTTTGCTGGTTAGGTCTTCCTTAGTCTACTCTGCCAAACAGGAACCCAATACTCAGGTGCCTATAAATTTTCACTCTTTCATCACCAGAGGCTCAATGTCTGGAATATATCAGTCATGATACTCCTCTTGACTTCCCCAAGTCCACACTTTGCTAAGATACTTCCTCTGAGAGATCCGGACCTGATTGTCAGACCTTGCTACATGCTCTGTTCTTGCTTACCAGACCAAGATACTCTTCAATCTGTCTTCCGGTATAGACATACCATGTCCTGTGGATGTGTGGGAAGGACTTTGTTGCCATCAATGGCAACATTCATGAATCCATACAGTGTCTCTTGCCAACAATCTCCCCCTTTGGCATTGATAGCAACACTTAGTGAAAAATGACTGTCACACTACACTCCTCCTTGGCTGATGCTATGTTCTAATGTACACTTTTTCGGAGCTCCCGCTTAGCTAGATTCCACAGTTTTCACTACTCCTCACTCCCCCTTTGACATCAATGGCAAAGGGTAGGATCCACATACCAAAATTTCCAAAAACAATGTATACTTGGCCACATAAATATATATACATAACATACTTACATATACTGAAGTATATCTGCAAAAGTTGTTTTCAACTGGACAAATTCTGTTGCCCAACTCTACTTCATCCTATCCAAAATTGAGATATAACCACTCAATAAGAATGCAAAAGCTTCTTCCCTCTTTAGATCTGTCAGATCACTGGTCTAGGCTGTGGTTTGAGCATCAGTTAGGGCCTCATGCATGACCTCTAACTTAGGGATAATTATCCCTCTAAGTTCACCCATCCTAATTATATTCTTCCTTTCCTTTTCAAGTTTCTTTAATTTATTTAGAATGGCAATAGTCTGACATTCCTGGTTTATTATGGATGTGGTGAGAGGATCAAAATTTTGAGATACACTTGACAGTTTATCCTCTTGCTCTTTCATTTTCTTCTCAATATCCTTTGTCACTTTAGACCAGGATAAGCAAAATTTATATATCTTTCCGCCATCTTTAAGAGCATTTTCTAAGCTCTTTATCCCAATATCCATAGTTCTCCTATCATTTGTTATTAGTCCTTGTACTTCAGAGAATCTCTTACCTAAAAATTCTTTCCAGACTTTCTCTTCTATTTCATTCTCTAAAGAATCAAAATGTGTATTAATAGAATTTACCAGAGGCTTTAGATTACCGGATGTGGAGGCCGAAGGATCCTTTTGGAAGGATGGCATGATTTTCTCTAGCACATCAGATGTAATTTCTATTAGCTCACAGTCTTCCATGTGAGACTTCAAAAACTTTTCTTTTGCTTTGGCTTGAGCAAAAGATGCTACCTTCATTGTCTAGACTAGAGGGAGGGAATCAAAATTGAATGGCCCTTGAAGTAGCTCCAGTTCATCTAAATCCATCATTTCTTTTGCCAAGAATTCTTTGACTGCTTCTACAGTGTCTCTTGCCAGAGACAGAGTCTTCTTTTCTTCTGCAATCTCAGAACTATCTCCTAGGATCTTCTCTGTTTGATCTTCTTCTCCTCCCTTTATCTCTTCTTCTTGACTAATTTTCTCTTCTATTCTTTCTTCTCCTTTAGTGATATAGAGGAAAAGGAGGAAAGAAAAACTATCCCAATCTCATTTGACAAGTTTCAAATCATTCCTTGTTTCAATTCACTTTATTGAGACATATTTCATGGCAATGTCTTAGAATCCCACAAGTTCATCCATCTTTAATTGAAATCTTCATAAATATTTGACCTAAATAAGGTCTCTGACCCAAAAAACTAAGTTCTGTACTTGCAAGGACAGAGGATAGCAAATGATAGTTTGACTGCACTTTGACAGTGTTTGAGACATCATAACTGTCATTGATATATTTCAGGTTAAACTTCATCCCAAGACTGTAAAGGCATATTTGGACACCCTTTATGTCATTTTAAAACTTATCCAAAATAGAGTTACCTTTGTTTTGTAACAACATTCTAAACTAATGACTGTACTGCTCTGATTAGGCCTAGATAGGCTTCTTAGACTGTCACTCTTGTGTCCTTCTTGGTGTTCTTCCAAGACATGGATCCTGCAACCTTTACCATGGATTAAAGACACTAAAAAATTCTTATTTAACCCCCTCCTAGGGTTTCCAAATATCATTAAGACACACTATTGTCTCATACTCAGTCATGACAGTGACTATTACACTCAGTCCTGACAGGACAGACTTTCCTAAGGGTATAAACCTCAATCCATTTGTCAAATTCAACATATGGAATATGGAATTATCTCACTTACCTCCTTTATCACACCAAAACCATCATAAATAATGTTCAACCATACTAAAATCATCAAAACCATAAGTTTCTGCCCTTCTACCAGTCTAAAACAGAGCAGGACAACACTAGGGCTTGATAGAAATAGGGCCACACTTCGTTCAAAAACTCTGCACTCTTGGAATCAGTGAACACACACATAAAACTATCATTTCTCTAGTTTTTATCTCATCCCATCAAGTGAATTAGGAGAACCACCATTTTAAATGCACACTGTTTACCCTAGAACAGGGTTTTGACTGTCTATACAAGAATTGCAATATCTTATTCAAATCCTCACCAATCTTCATGAAACAAAATGGAACAGGAAGGTGATTAAAGAATCTAACACTTACAATTAGTTAGACTTCTATTCATGCCCATACAGTTCCGTACACCTACAGAAAACAAAAAATTTCTAAGGAAATACATAAAATAGGGGTTTTATTCATTCCACTTCTTTTCTTCAATCACCCACGAATTCTTTGAAGGTTACAAGGCCTTTTAAAGGCATTACATCATGACTCTTTAGTTTCTAACTGAATTGGAATGACCTAAGAGCCAAATGACCCTTCATCTTCCATACATTTTACATTTTGAAAGATAACTTTTCCCATTTTGCAAATGAAGATAAAACTTGTTGAACTTTTAACACTCCTAATGACCTAGACACATAACAGTGACTTGATTAACCTCATTACAATGTTGAACCATTAAAAATTTAATCAAACTCCTATGGAAGCATCAATTTGTGAAGGTGCTCCTACACCATTTAGATCCAGGGTCTGCTGGGGAAACCGGAGGAGAGATGTTCGCTTCTTCATGGACTTCCTCTTCCAGAGAAGAGGAATCTAGATCCTTAGTTTTCTCCTCACCTTCCTCCTTTGATTCTTCTGTAGTTTTCTCTGCAGGATTACCTAAGTCCTCTATGATAGGAATGTTGAATCTTTTGTATGCATTTCTAAGGATGTCTTCAGTTTGTTTTGCCACTTGATCAGTTTCTCCGAGCATGAGCTTGTTCATTCTGGCTTTGCTCCAAAACTCATCCTTGCAATCCTTGAAGATCATGTTTATTTGTTTAGGGGTAATGGAAGGATAGAGTTGGATAGCAATCTACTCCCGAATTTCTAGGTCTTTTGCTTGGGCATTGTTCTTTCTTATTTCAAGTTCCTTCTCTAAGCTTTTGGGAATCAGAGATATAATTTCAATGAATGCTTTGTTGTAGATGTTTAGATACCTGACTGTGGCATCTTGCAATATCTTCTGATCAGCTTCACCATATTCATCATAAAATTCAACCATTGGTTGCAGGTTCCCATCCATAGTAACTGATTTGATGATATTATCAATGCAGAGAGTAGGCCTTTCAACAAATTCTTCTGCCTCTTCTTCATTGTTAAGACTGGTAGAGGGTTCACCGGATGTTTTCTTCTTTTTCTTCATTTTCTTGTCCTCCTCATTTGACTCAGTCTCTTCGTCATCCTTTTGACTGGTGTAAGACCTTGTGGCCTTTGTCTTAGTTCTCTTTTCTCCCTTTCTGGATGTTCTGACTTCTAGTTTTGATGCCTTTTGGCTCTTAGAGGTGGCAGGTGCAGAGCTCTTGGAGGATCTGGTCCAGGAAGGGGCTTGCACTGGAGCACTTTCTTTCTCAGTTTCTTGCCTTTCTTTCTCTACCCTTTCCATCTTCTCTCTGTTGGCATCAACTGCCTCCTTTGAAATTCCATGCCTCTTGGCGAATTCTTCTACTTCCCTTCTCACTTTTCTCTTGATCTCAAGTTGTCTTAGTTTAACATGAATCTTCACACTCAACTCTTCAAAGGTTCCAAACCTTTCTACCTCAAGGTCCTTGGGTTGACTCAGTAGGTGTTGAATATGCAACTCTAGAATTTTCTCATCAACTTCATACCCCATTGGCATGATCCAGACTATCCTTGGCTCTACTGCCTCCATTAGGCATTGATCTGTTTCTACCATAAAGCATACTGTATCTTTATACTTTTCAACTAGAGATTGGTGGATTCTCTCTTTGATTTGCATCATACTCTGAAAGTTTTTGAAGTAGCCCCAGAGTGCTGCATTCTGTGCCTTGGCATCACCAATTCCATGCAGATAATCTCTGATTTGTATGGCTATTGGTCTGTCATTTTTCCATATCCAACCACTAGATCTGGGAAGCTCATTCATAAAGTAAAAGAATAAACATAATATCAGGCCACCATATTTGAATGAATTCTTTTTATCTTTCTTTTTTTTCTATAAATTCTCTAACAGTTGATTCAGGAGAAGTTCACAAAGATCATAGTTAGCATTTTCTCTTACCATCTGATAAGCAGTGTAAATTGCAGTTTCGAGTACTAAATTTTCCCTACTAGAGTGATATATTTTAACTAATTATCATGGAGGCAAACTTGATATCCGGATCAGTGATATCTTCAATTGTCATTGCTCTCTTGTCAAATTTTGATCCAGTTGCCTTACTCACTGTCTGATTCTTGATAGATTTGAGAGCAGGTAACCCACCGGATGAGTGCAATCTGGTAACTGCCCTAATGGAATCCTTGGTTATCTTGAATGGTCTCATCAAGCACATAAGTTGTCATGCATCCTACTCAGAACATATCAGACCCATTCATCTTCTGCAAAATAGGGGAAATGGATGCAATATCCAAAATGTTTGTCTCAGATAGCCTTGTACTGAGGTTTGAGTTCAAATGAATCATCTATTAACTGATTGTGATAGATATCCATTAGCTTGGATTCCCCAAATTCCTCAATGTTTGCATGAATATATGCCCTAACATCTTCTACATGCAAAACCCCATGCGAAAAGCTAGAAAATGTGCCTAGGGGATCAACTTCTAGGGATTTGTAGGGATGTTTATTGAGTTTAGGTCGCAGCCTATCAGTGATCTTCACAACATTCAGAGTAGCCATCTTTCAAACGATTCAGAGAGAGGTTTTCAAGAGTGGAAAATACCTTTTACGCTTTTAGGGTTCATGAAATGAGCCGGATCGAATTGCTGGATAAATCAATTTCTGTGGTTGATCTTTGAGAGGTTTGAGACAACTTGTTGTAGAGCTCCTTCTCTCTTCTTCTTGAATGCAAATGTACAAATGATGAGCAAGGGAACCCTTATATTTCTGCGCAAACCCTAATTTCACATTGTAATAAATGCACAACTTAAGTTGTTCCGGTTGCTCTGTTCTCCTTGTCCTGGGAGATTTTTCTGGATTACTGAGATACACTTAGAGTTATTCTCAGTGAATATTAGAAATCTATCTACCTTTCTCCAATCATTTCATTTATCTACAGATCAAGATACCTCAAATTTGAATTATACCGGATCTCACTATGAAAAAACTGTTCTTGTCAGATGACTGTTAAACCAGATCAATCTTGGAAGATTAACCTCTTTAAAATTTCTTGCAGATCTTCCATATCTTTACCAAGGCTTATTTAGATGTTTCTCTAAGAACCCTTTAATCCACAAATTTCCATGTGCCAATTTCAGGCACCAATTGACTGGCTAGGGGAACTTGTTTTCTTTTGTGACTCCCCCTGAGCCAGAGCTCATTTGTTTAGTTTTCGGAAGGAATATCAGCACTAGATTCTGGTGTGGATCCATCCTCAACATTTTTTGTACTCCTCTTCACCCAAATCTTGTTCATCTCCCTTTTAATTTCATCCGCATTCACTTTTCCTTTTCCTTTGTCTTGGTTTTGATTATGATGCACCGGACCCTTTTTGTCCTGATTCTTACCTCTGCAGAATTTGGCAATATGACCAGATCTATAGCAATTGTAGCAAACAACATTTCTTTGCATATTTGACTGATATCCTCTTGATCTACACTGATTAGCCATATGTCCCATTCTATTGCATGCAAAACATCTACCATTGAATGAATTGTTCATTTGCATATTTCTGCATTCATGGGATTTGTGACCATACCTTTTGCAAATAACGCACTGTCCGGAGAAGGATGAATTAGTCTGATTCATTCTTCTTCTGTACTAATTTGAATTATGATCAAAGTTATTGCAATTGTGGCAGTATCCATTGAAGGATGGATATCTTTGAGCATTTGGTTGCCTTACCGGAGGTCTTCTAGGCCTATTCCTTGGATTTCTTGATCCAGAGTTCTTCTGATCGGATCCAGAGCTTTCACCTTTCTCATACCCCAATCCTTTCTTGTCATCTACCCTCGTTTGGCTTTCAAGAAGAACTTCAAGTTGAGCAGAGCTTATCTTGAATTTCTCTTTGTATTCATTTGTTGTTTGAAGATCCCTTTTAATAGTGTCAATCTAATTCTCAAGTTGTTCTTCATTATCTCTAGCTTCTTCAAGATCAGATTCTAGATGCTTGATTATTCTATCCATTTTATGGCAGTCTTTTGACTTCTCCTTGAGAGATTGTCTTAGATCATCTTCAGTTTTTCTTTTCTCTTCAATTTCTTGGGTGAATTTCATAACCCCTGATTCCATTTCATGTCTTACCATAATGACATCTTTTGATAGCTTCTCACATAACTTGTTCTTCTCATTTAGATCTTCATCAGTATTATTGGCTTCACTTTGACTTGCTAGTTGTTGAAGTAGTTCCTTTCTCTTTTTCATAGAGATACTCAGTTTGTCTTTTAGTTCATTTATGAAATCATCAGCTTCTTTGAGTCTTTCCTTTAAGTCATTGACTTTAGAGTGAGACTGCTCAAGATCATCTAAGGTAGACTGAAGTTGTTGCCTCAAACCATACATATCCATTGAGATTCCCAGATCTTCCTCAAGCTGTTAGGCTCTATTTGGAGGAACTTGGCTCTGATACCAATTGTTGATAACTGACAGGGGGGGTGAATCAGTTATCTTAATTACTTCAATTTTCTGTCCTTCTTTAACAATTAGTGCAACATCAAATCATATAAGAAAACATAACCATGAAAGTAGAAATAACATCAATACACATAACACAATGATTTTGACATGGAAAAACCTGTTAAGGGAAAAACCACAGGGTGACTAACCCAAGATTGCATTCTCTGTTAAAAGAATAAGATAGTACAAAATGGCACTTGCCAATTAGGGCTCACTGCTCGAGCACACTGCTCACAAGAGGCTCACTGCCTACAAGAGACTCACTGTCTACAAGGTATAAAGAAGGTAACAAGATACTTGAATTGATGAGAAGCATCCACATATGTTGAGGTTCAGTTCTGGTTAGGCTCCATACACTGATCTACTGCACTTCATTCTTCCTCTTCTTTGGTGCTGCTGTCCTGTCACATACCAGACCTGTATTACTGCTTCTACACAGCTCTCTACTTTTATTCACACTTCACAACACTCCACACACACCTTCACATCTAGATTCATCTAGTATATATCTACACCAAGGATTTCATTCACTTTCTAGTCGGCATCTAGAATACTTAATATCTTCCTAAAATTTAGCCTGTCGGCTGAATCCTTGCTTACTAAGTGATGCGTATCAAAAAGATAGTTATAGAAGTCATCAATCATGTCAACCAATCATGAATGATACCTCAAGAAGCTTTATCACCATCAATATCTCATCCAGATTAAGGTCTGATGCTCTGCCGGTCAGGTCTTCCTTAGTCTACTCTGCCAAATAGGAACCCAATACTTAGGTGTTTATAACTTTTCACTCTTTCATCACCGGAGGCTCAATCTCTGGAATATATCAGTCATGATACTCCTCTTGACTTCCTCAAGTCTGTACTTTGTTGAGATACTTCCTCTGAGAGATCCAGACTTGATTGTCAGACCTTGCTGCATGCTCTGTTCTTGCTTACCGGACCAAGATATTCTTCAATCTGTCTTCTGGTATAGACATACCATGTCCTGCGCATGTGTGGGAAGGACTTTCTTGCCATCAATGACAACATTCATGAAGCCATACAGTGTCTCTTGCCAACAATAGGAAGCACTCATCACGGTGGTCTTTAAAATGCATCTGAGAACAAGCACATAGCTAACATCTACAACATACAACTTACCTTATATATGCCCCCACCTTAAGGTGGTTGATATTAGTTTTGATATCAGGCATGTTAAGGTAGGAATAAAACACACAAGGGAACACCGACTTTTGCCAAGCCCATGCCCCCCAGAGGTGACATGTACTTTACGATCGCCAAATGTTCCCACGAACACATCCCTACAAGAAACATGTTAGTGTCTACAGCATCATGATAAACAATAACATCAAAGCAAATGATTAACCACACAAAGAGCCAAGGTTATACTACAAATTCAAAGTTCAAGGATAACTATGGGGCTATATCACAAATCTCTCAGAATCGAACACCACTGAGGCTATATTCAAAGACAAACAAAGGTGCACAGAGCAACAGTATTGTTAAGGTTTATAAATGTGATAGAAACATCATCAAATTCACTATGCAAAAAGCACGAGTGATTCCACCAGCCAAGCATCAGATAAAATATACAACCCCATCATCATATTAGGAAATAAGTCCATTTTTTTATTGCTCTCAAAAGGGACACTAGGTCCGTATCAGTATAAATGTTTTTCGTCATCCGCCCGTTAGATAGAAACACTAGAGGAAGGGAAACAATAAATAAGAGAGGAGAAACAAGTGTCTTAGGGACAATCACATAGGAGGGTGCCTCAAGTGTCACCAACCGCAATGCTATGTCTATAAGACACAACACACAATGATGAAATCAGAGAGGCAATATAGAAGAATGATGATACAAATAGAAGAAGGTCACAACAGAGGTAGTCTCCTGGTATCCTGGACCTTATGGGAGAATTCAAGGTCATCCCAGGAGGCCTAAATAACACATAACACATCATGGGGGAAGCACATCACGAGAGAGATAAAGAGTTCAAGATACTTACCTGTAGGGTCTTTATATTAGATTGTGGAACTTGCAAACCTCTTGGAGAGGTACTCGATCATGTTGAGTGAAAAATTTGAGTGGTTCTTATGAAAGTCTTGTTTAGTATCATATGATGCTTATTTTGTAACTCCTTGTGTAAATATAACTTTTTGTTACTTATGAGGAGGGGAACCACTATTTTCTCTAACTGCTAACAACTGTCTAACTCTTTTCCAATTTTTATCAAGTTTTTGTTGTTGAATCTTTCTAGCACGGTAATGGGAATTATCCTGTACCATCTTACTTGTCTGTATCGGTTGTTCTTTCTTTTCTAATGTATTTTGATTATCTCCCGATCCATATAAGAATAACGGAGGAGGAACCTCAACATAAATTCCATTCCCTCGTGGACGAGGTGGGTTGTCCACTTGTTTCTTATCCACTTCAATCATTCCTATGATGTTATCATAGTCCAAGTAATCATCCTCGTCTACTTCCACTAAACCTTGTTCCAACATATTGGTTTCAGTATGCTTAGGGAAAGGATTAGTGAAGATTTGTAAGTTCTGATTCGACAGAGCAACCAACTTATTTCCATTATCATTCACACACAATACTTGGATGACATTTGAATCAATAAGGTCATGTATCTCATGTTTAAGATGCATACATCGTTCAGTGTCATGTCCTTGCATTTGATGATAATGACAAAAGGCATTAGCATTGAAGTAAGGTCCTTGTTTACTGGGATCAATAGGCTTGATCAGGGGAAGCTTCAGAATGTTATTACTCACAGCTTGGTTCATGATGGAATGATAAGACTTAGATATCAGAGTAAATTTTCTTGGTTGATATGATGCTATCTTCGGATTATTGATAGCTGAAACATTCAAAAAGTTGTTCATATTTGGTCCATTAACCTTGATGAAGCTCCTATTATTATTGTTCCTCTTAAAGTTGTTTTGTGATGATCCACCCATGGATTGACCAACTTGAGCTGATGTGTTTTAGTTTTCATACTGACTAGACGAAAGTTGATAATCACAAAGGGTGGTGCATAAATGTTGAAAGGAGTTATGCTTCATCAAGAGGATCTTATCACAAATATTAGGTTGTAGATTTGTAATAAATATCTTCTAAACATCATCATCTTTCATCTGATATTGAATCTGTGCATAAAGCCCTTGATACCGACTAATGAATTCAGTTAACTTCTCTTTCAGGCCTTGTTTGCATTGAACCAAGTCAATAAGGGTGACTTGGGGTTCGATATTTGCTTGAAAATGTTGTAAAAATTGATCAATCAGTTACGAAAAGGAGTGTATTGAATTTGGAGGCAAAGAGCAAAACCATTCTAAAGCAGTATCTTTGAGAGATCACGGGAAAAGTTTTGCCAACAAATCCTCTTCAAAATAGAAATCATTACACATAGCTGTAAATGCTGCCACATGAATATTAGGATCACCTTTTCCACCATATTTTTCAAAGCGGGGAGTCTCAAATATCTCAGGCATAGGAGTTCTCAATATTGAATAGGAAAAGGAATTATGGGCATGATATGTTGGTAGATTAGGCTGTGAAGAATTTGTCAAGTTTGTTACCTTTTGTTGTAAAGCAGTCATGCCCTACAAAAGTTGGTTTAGGATGGCATCATTGGGAGATGCGATTTGCTATGAAGAGTTGGAACCAAGGTGAGGAGGTGAATGAGCTTGAGATACGATAGGTGGAGACTGCGAATATGTCAATGATGGTTGGACATAATGGTAGGTGGAAGATGGTTGCGAGTAGGTAATAGGTGGCTGGAAATGAGTGGAATAGATAGGTGGTTGAGAACAATTATGCATAGAGGAGGTCCCCTTAGAAACCAAATTCTGATAATTAAATCTCATGGCTTTGTAATTAGTTCCATTAGATACTCCAATACTAGTGGTAGCATTATTACAAGCGTTCGTATTAGTTGTTAGGATCGTTGATGTAAAGGTAGATATTCCCGTAGTCGGTATAGGTAATGATACTTGAGTATGAGATGATGATAAAGTGTTATTTATCACTTATGCACATTTGGTCATTGGCATAATGTTAGTTTGTACAATATGTGCTAGACCACAATTTGCATTAACACCATCTTGTCCTTTTATCAATTCTCTTATGTTATGAATTGTAGGAATGACTTCTTCAGCTATTCTCTCATTTTCCATAAATGATTGAAATTGGGCTAGCTCTTTATCCAATTTTTCTATTTTCTCATCAGATACATATCCTATCACCTCAATAGTATCATCAACATCATGAAAAGTTTGTTCTTCCATTGTACTTGTAATAGGTGTAATGTCTTGTAACATTTAAGTCTCTCCTTTTGTAAAGAAGGTGTTCAATGTACCAACTTATTCAAGAGAACTAGATACCATGTGTCTTATGTTTCTTCTTAAAGGAATATTTCTCTTAGGGCAGTGAATTTATAGACTCATGCAACAATATGCACAAATTTTAGGCGCAAGATATGTTGTAAATGCTTGATTTTTTGTACTTTTTTCAATGCAAATGAATGAAACAAAGGGTGTTGTAAGGATTTTTGATCAGGGGTAGAAAATTATATGTCTGATATCAGTCCAAAACAACAATAATATCCTTCACAACACACTCTTTATGCGAATCTAAGATGATGATAGGTCAAAATATAGTGAAAATATGCCAAAATATGCAATTTTTTCACCAAATCTTGATGCAAAAGAGCATGACAAAGGGTGTTGTGAGAAAAAGGACGATGGATAGAAATTATATGAGTAATAACAGCCACTTAATGTCAAAATATCTGTCACAACATGCTTTTAGTGTCACTTAAGGTCAAATGTTAGTGAAAATATAGCAAAAAAAAGGCTATTTTTCACGGTTTTTCAACTCCAAGACCTAGAAAAAGGGGTGTTGTAATGAATTTTAGGAGGCTTAGAAAATAAAATCAATTATATCAGTCACCTCAATCCATAAAATTGGCCACAACACACTTGGAGTGCAAACTAGGCCAAATCCTAGGGCCAAAAATAGCAAAAATGTGTAGTTTTTCACCAAATTGTCAATACAAGAGCCTGATAAGAGGGTGTTGTGAATATTTTTAGGAGGGGAAGAAAATAATTACCCTGATAAAAACCAATTAGTTCAAAAATACCCTTCACAACACACCTATGGTGCAAATTTAGAGAGTCAATAAGGCCAAATCTAGTGAAAATTGATGTTTTTCAAGCCCTAAGTTTTAGATCTTGACACAAAATGCCATATGAATGTTTTGAAGTCTGATTTATGATGAAAATTAAATATACTCAGATCTGAAAATGACTTCCAAGTTCTAAGATGCAAAATGCAAATGCAAATTTAATGAAAATGCATGAGAATTGCTTATTTTTTGTTGAAATTTTCGATGCAAAAATGTAAATATTTGAAATATAAATGCAAATTCACACTAAAATGAAAGAATAAAGCCAAATGAAAGTTTTAATGAGTCTCTAAAATCAGTAGAAAAATTTGAAAGAAGATTTTGCCTACTAACCCTAGATTTTGGAATTACTAGGTTATCTGAAAATTGTTAAAATTTCTACAAAAACCCTAGCAATTGTATGATGAAAATGCAATGCAATTTATTGAAATTTTGTATTTTTCTATATTTTATATTAGATCTATTGCAAAAATCATGAATTAGGGAAATTTAGAAAGAAATGATGCAAATTAGTAAGCCTAACAATGCAATTCTTTTCAAAATTTTCAATTCTTTTGTAATTTTCTCAATGCAATAAGATGAATGTCTATATGAATGAATGAAAACAATCCAAATCTGAAGACAAACACTCAAAAAGTTGCAATTAAGTCAAAAAACAAGGGTTCACCAAAATGTTTAGGATAAAATTTGGATTGTTTTGTTTAGTGTTTAAATCCTCCTTTCACCCAACACATTCAAGGACCTTCGGATCGAGTGGCAGAGCACTAACAGGTCCTTGGTCACTTACAAATGTAGGGAATCTTGGATTAGTGTGTTTAATTATCAATTTTCCTTCTCCTATTCTCAATTCACCATTAAAACCCTAATTTTGCAAATACGACAGTAAACAGATGAATTACAGAAAAAGCTCTTGCAGAGGGAAGTAAAATGACAAATCACAAAGTACCTATTTTCAAAGTTCTGAGGCAGAAAAGTTAGGGACACTGGAGTGGGTTCCCAAGTCCAAGGCCCTAGTTTCTGTCAAGATGTGGAAACAAGATCTGCAACCTATATCTGCTGTACCAAAGATTCTCCTGTCACAAAACTTTGAGAACTAATGAGCAGGTGCCCAAGTCCAAGGGGTAGATTTTATTCCTGTTTTGCAATCCTGACACTCCAAGATGTCTTCCTACAACTTCACTTTGTCTAGTTCCTCAATCTGTAACCTGCAACCATGAAAAATTTGGGAGGGGGTTGTGGTGTTTAGAGGCTTGCCTCAGTTAAGCCCCGGAGGACACTTAAGTCTCTGAACATTTTTTTCAGATAGAGAGTGTGTGCCTAGGGAGGTAGAGGCAAAAACCAAATGAAATAATGATCACAAACATAATATAATGTCACCTTGTAGTGAAGATCTCATGGGAGGAAGATACTCTTCATTCCATGATGAAATGGATGCTCAAATATGCAAACACAAACACATAAACCACACAAATCTACTCTTGCAACATAATGAAAGCCTTGAATCACCTTTTGGATGGCTAAAGTTCATAATGATCATTTGGTAATGCTCTAGTTTACAAATGAATGGCTAAACATGCTTTTATATGCAACTACAAACACTCCCACCAAAATTTTCGTAATTCAAACTTACTGTGTCGGCATAGGACCCAAATAACGGTCACAAGCTGACGCCCAAAAATTGGGACTGCCCCAAAATAGAGCAGGACTAGGGTGCAGGTGTCTAAGTCCTCCCCCTATTTTGGGTAGGGTCAAGCTCAAGGGGTCCCCCTAGGTCCCATTTGTCATGATACCTAGGGTTCATTCTATCGGGATGCCAAATTATGATGCAAGATGTCCTAAATGCACACAAAAGACCCAGGAACTAAACCTAAAGAGGGAAAAGCCCCCAAGGGGATATTTTCCAATGTTACATTTTCAAGGGGTCATTATCCTCAAAAAAAATCCAAGAAAATTAGGGTTCTTCTTCCTTTTATCATCCTCAATTCTCTTCACAATTTCCCATTTCCTTTTTCTATTGTACACCTCCTCAAAAGTAACACAATTCCTAATCAAATCCTCATCAAAATTAATTTGATGGAATATGCTAGCCTTGGTGAGAATGACTTGTCTGACAAAGTTCATATGTCCTTTTGGGTCACAGACCCCTTTTGTTCCTGATTTCAAAGGATATCTTGCTTTCAAGTAAGATTGTAGTTCATCCAAGGTACCTGAACCAACTGACCATTCACCAAACACAATAGAATCAGGGAGAAATGTGCCCTTCTTTTGTTTTTTCATTACATCTTTCTCCATCTAGAGCATTTGCCACATGAACTCAAGAAATGCAAGTCTGTCAGGCACAAATTTTGGCAACACATGAGGGGGCTGAGTACACTCATAGACTCTTATTATAGTATGGTTAGGTAGAAAAAACCAATCAGAAAAATTATGTGTAGGGCCTTGTTCTGGCTTAGTAGCTAAAGGCCTCAATATTTCTCTGATCTCTTTGGTCAATCTAGGAGAAAGGCTTCCAAGTGAATTCATTATCTTGATTGTGAAATCATCATGCAACAATACATAGCTACAATTTTTGCAATGACTATCCCATTTGTAACGCCAACTTTGTGTAGGCAATCTCTGTCTCTTTTGATCCACCATGCTCAAATCTATTCTGCTGGGCCACCTTCCCTTGTTCTGATACAATATTAAATGGTACAATAAAGAATAATATTTGAAATCCATGGGTGTCTTGTTTTCCCTTATCTATAATAATCCTTCATGCAATTTATTTTCAATGAATGATGCAAAATCATATTCAACATTGACTTCTAGATTTTGTATTCTCATAGCCATCATCATCATGCCAATTGAGATTCTATCTTGAGCATCAATACCTAGCACTCAACACAAAGAAAAGTAGGTCCTTTTGAAATATACATCAAAATCATCAACTGAGAAAGGCTCTACAATAGTGGTTGGAATTGGAATCCTTTTATTGTTGGCCCCTTTTCTCATATACATAGGCAATTCATCACTCCTATGTGTTTTCCATAGACTAGTATATTGCTATTCACTTTTTTGCAAATCAACCTTTGTGAGGGCTTACTTGTTGAGCATGAAGCAATCAATGATTGCATTTCTATCCATGGCCACCAAGGGTGACCCATTTGGTAATTTGATTGTTCTAGTAGCTACATGATAGTTCTGTGACAATACTCTAATCAAATCAACATCAATGAACACATTTGGTACCACAAGTTCAGCCAAATTCAGAATCCATGGGTTAGCAAATGGACCCTGTCTATCTTTCTTCTCATAGAAGCACCAAAAGAGGTTCCAACTAGAAATGGGGACTCTAGCATCTCGACACCCCTCTGCCACATCTTTGAATAACTTTTTATACCCTTTGTCAATAGAGTTGGGAAGAATATCCAACAGGGACTGTTGAAGGGGCCGTGTCTTAGGAGCAGATGGTTCATCTTTCTTACTTGTAGACTCAGGCTTTTTGGGTGCCATTGTGTGTGAATCTACTAAGCTAGGGTTTTTCTTATCTTCTTGATTTACTAAACAACTTACAAATTGATTTACACATAGAATATGGAAATTGTAACATATATAAGCACATAATGAATACACCTAGTTGTGAGAAATTGCAAGCTTCAATCCAGAACTTGAATTTCCTACTTATGCATCCTTTTGAATTCTTAAGTCAGTAAAATGAACTAAAAATCAAGATTTATCTCAAGATGGTGCAATTCTCCTCGCCATTACTCTTTTCGTGATGGGAGATTGGCAAATCTGTGTGCTTATATTACTTCAAACATAGACCGTTGATCTACACAGATAAGAGGGACAAAGAATTTTACCAAATTTGTAGTCATTTCAATAGTTACTATACTCCCACCATCATAAATGATGACATCTATGGGACAACGGTGTACTCATCCCCACATTCAATGCTCCACCACAATACCGTGACCTCTATTGAACCCCATTGCGGGACCATAGTGACACTTGACGGCTATCTCCTATTGTTTGCCATTTACCATTGCCCCGCAAGCCTAGTGAAGTAACTCCTACAAGGTAGCAGGATGTGCCTTAGTACCTCTAGCCTTTATCGCATTACCACATTTCACAAGACATTTTAGACTTGAGCACTGAGGGATTGCGGTGATCAACAATGCTTTAATCTTCTATCTACCACAAACCCACAAGCTTTTGATATTATGGTGGCAGGGTTGTCGTGACTAGTATAGTGTTATTTTACCTGTCCCTGCTAGCCCACAACAAAATCATTGACTGTCGATTTCACCTCGCGGTTTCAAATGGTTAGCAAGAATATTCACATCGCAAGCCCACACTTGCTACATCTTGTCCATCCCGGGGCTATGGTGAACATTAAGTTCACATTTTATGTCTCCCACCAACCCACCAATCTAGTCCCTAGCTCCTTGTAGTAGCGTGATAGATATTTAAACCCGTCATTGACTCCTGCATCCCCGCAAGGAGAATTAGGGCTTACTTCTTAGCTCTGTGGGAGTGCGGTAAAGGGTGTATCACATAATCTAGAAGGAAATTTCATATACTCATTGGGAAATGGATTAAATGCAAGGATGATAAAGCATATAAAGATGGATTATGCAAATGGTAAGCATGTTCTGATGGATTGTGGAACTTAGGGTTTAGGAAAAAACTTGAATATGGCTTAGGCAAAATTTGCCAACCCTAATAGGTTGGAGGTTTCTTATAGGATTTAGCACTAGTTCCCATTCCAGATCAATCCTGATATGAATGTTAGACAAACTAGGTTGAATGAATGGTGTCCTAGTTAATGGTTCTTCCCATGTTTTCCTTGATGATCCATATGCGGTAATAATCCCTTCTAATCTTCTTAGAATTTCTTCTGCTTTATCTATATGTATTTATTCTAGGGTTTTATGTAACTCTATTTCTCTTATTTTTGTTGCTGCCTTTATGGCACACATTGATTTCCTCCAAATTAGGTAAATCAGTGTGTTGTTGTTTGGCTGTATCCACAATGGTGCGCTCAATCACTTCTATTGTTCTCCACCATTGCTCTCATGGTGCATTGCTTTTCTATTTCCTCTGCCATTTCTATCCTTTTGTGGTATCTTTCTTTTCGGTCCTGGGTTTGTTTGTTTTTTCTCTCCTCCATGCTTATTTCCATTCTTACTTTTATGTTTTCACTAATTTCCCTTAACTTCTTGTTATCACCTTTGGCCATGGGTGTTTTTATGCTATGGTATTACATTAATCCTTATGTATCCCATGGTAGGAAAACTATGAATAGTTACATATTTTTAGGTATTTTTTAGATCCCTCTCCCCTTTCCATTCATCATCCCTTAAGTGCCTACCCCCTCTCACAAGGGTAAGACCTAAGAGATTTCTTCCGTAGATTAAAAATTTTTTATTTCTTTTTTATATCTTCATCTCTCAACTCTTCTCTCTATTCTACACTTTTCTTTTATTTTATCTCATCTATTCTCCACTATTCTTTCTAGGGTCTTGATAATAGAACCAATGTTGGCAAGAGAAATTAGGATTCAGTCTAGAGATCTGAACCTACTGTACGCTTATATAATATGTTTATACCCTAGAAGATACATCAGTAGAAAGATAGACAAATGCTGTAGAAAATAATATAATGCGGTAAGATCTAGTCACATATATCAAGTCAAACATATCAATAGACACATAATTATTATATTGGAATCCTTATATATCCTTATATATTCATATTTATCAATAGATACAAAAGGTAGGTCTATGTCTCTACTCTGTACATATATTTCCTATCTATCTCCTTCCTATATCTTACTATGTTACATATCTTTATACAATCTACTATAATAGGGACGTGTCCCTTACAAAAGACTCTTAGTACTATTAGCCCTATCAAGCTTATCTTTTGCACTTCACTTACGGTGACTTGTGGAGTTTCTGGTAGCTGTCCTGTTCCCTGCCAAGAATGGCATATCATACACTAGGGCTTGTTATTTTGGTGACATCCAAGATCCTCCCATCGTAGGTTACTTCAGTTAGTTTTTTTACTTTGTCATTTTTGATTTCCTTCTTAGAGGGTAGCTCCCCTATTTCATTCAATCTTGTTAATACTTCGATGGATTGCTTAGTTATGCTATAGGGTTTGTCTAGATAGATATATTAATCATGAATGTGGCTCAAAATCATTTTTATCCAACCATGCTCTGCTAAGAAGTCTATAAAATCCTCCCATACATCTAGGTTCTTGTTAATTTGTTGATATTAAGGCATATATTGCCTTTGGTCCGGTTGTAGTAGTGATCTCCATAGCATTTCAAATTTGGTATGGTCGATCTCCATGAGGGGTGTGTGAATATATTTCCTTATGTCATTTGTAATTACATCATCTAGGACCATGGAGAATGCCCTATCTAGGTCTACCTCCATTACCTTGTATGGGAATTTCTTGTATTTTTGCCATGACTTCTCGAAGATATCAACCAAAGTAGGAGTCATCATTTTCTCTTTTAGCAATTCAACTTCTTTTCAAGATCAAATTTTTTAATTTTAACATGTAGTAGCGTTAACAATGGTTTTGGGACTATTTATATAAGCTCCAATAGTGGGATTTTGCATTTAATTTTTTTATCCATTCCTTATTTTTGTGTGCTTTTCTATACATTACCTTTTCACAACCTATTTTCTTTGTATAATACATAATTGTTTACACTTTATATGACACATATAATGCAAATTTTGTTTTTTCCTTTTTACTAAGTGGTTTGGTGATAAATTTTTAACCTTGTGCTATTGACATATCCCAGTAGCAATTTTCCTTCTAGTGTTTTTAATGTTATCGTGCCTAAATTAGAGATTTCTTCAATATGATATGGCCCTAGCCATCTTACTTTTAACTTCCCCTACTTCTTGAGTTTTATGTCATAAAGTAGTACTAGGTCACCTTTGTAGAATGTTTTGTGCATTAGGTTCCTGTCATGCTAGGCCCTTTAGCATTTGCGTTCTAAATTTTGATAGTACAATCCTTAGTTGGTTCAACCTTGTCCCATTTTGTAAGATACTCTATTCTAGTGATGATAAATCTATCTTTTGTTCTCTTTGTTGGTGGCTCAATAGGTTTGATGAAGTCTATGGCCCATTTCTCAAAGGGTACTTGAGCTAGAATTGGCCACAATGACATATGGGTTTTCCTACTCTTTGACATATGTCACATTGTTTACCATATATGCTGACATCCTTGAATAATGTGGGCCACCATAATCTAGAAAAAAACAACTTTCTTTGTGGCGGCCTTCCTTGAGTTATGACCTCTGAAGATTCCTTCATGTGCTTTTATGAAAATGTCCTATTTCTCATGTTCAAATGCTACCCTACAGATGATTTCATCTCTCCCAATTCTATGAGGTTCTCCTTTAATTAGTGTATAAGGTAGTGAATTTCATAAGAGAACTTATTTGTCATTTGGGGAGCTATTTTTAGGAAATTGTCCAGATGATAATAGAATTGCTATGTCATTGAGTTCTTCTGGTACCACAATTGCTCTAAATAAGTTTACACTAGGTAAGTCTTTCTCAATATTGTTTGGTTCTTCCCCTATTTCTATTCTTAAAAGATAATTAGGGCCTTGGTTTCTTTTTCTTAGTTTCTCGTTCTATGGTGGTGTAATTCTTTTCTTCTTGTGAGAGTTTGTAGCTAGTAAAAGCAATTGGATGACCCTTATTTTCTCTTGGTTGTGCTAAAACTACTCCTATTACTATTCTGGAGGCATCAACATGTACATGGAATGTGACATTCTAGTCCAGAAAAATTAATATAGGTGCTTCTACTATGTTATGCTTTAGTGTATCAAAATATTGTTGGCATTCTTTAGTCCAATTAATTACTTTACTTGTTCTTTTTTTAGAATTTCTCCTATTGGAGATGTAATTATGGCATAGCCTCTAACAAATTTGCGGTGGTAACCAATATAACCTAGAAATTTTTTCACTTCTGAAGCTATTTTTGGTGGAGGTAAGTCATAATAAGTGCTACTTTTAAGGGATATATCTTAAGTCCCTCTTTACAGATTATATGTCCAAGGAGCATACAAAATTGTACCACAAAAATACATTTCTTTAGGTTCAAGGCAATATGTAAACTTCTATATCTTTCTAGAATTATGCAGAGTACTTGGACTTGGTCTTTTAGTAATCCATATATTGTCCAATCATCTAGGTAGACTTCTAGGAAGTCATGCATGAAGTCCTTGAATGTGTTGACCATAATGTGGCTAAATACTGCTGGTGCATTCTTGAGGCCAAAGGGCATAACTGTATACATGAAATACCCTCATTTTGTTGCAAATGTAGTTTTAGGTTGATCCTTCTCCTAAATTTTAACTTTGTGATATTTGAAGAAGCCATCGATGAATGAGTATGCTTCCCTTATAGTGAAAAATTCTAGGACTTCTTCTGTGAGTGGTGTAGGGAAAGGGTCATGGACACGAGCTTTATTTAATTCTCTAATGTCTACACATATTCTAATATCATGGTGCAGGAGCACCCCTACAAGATAGGATAAAGGTTCATTGTCCGCATGACAGGACATTAGTCTAGTTTTAGCATGTTTGACTTCATAATGTAATAAGGTCCATTGGACCAATGCATATGTATTAGATTAGCCTAGGAGAGTGTGCAGGTAGTTAGAGTTCGTTATTAGGTTGTCTGAGCTGTCTTCTCCCAGCCGCTTGGAAGCTCCCAGCCGCTGGGAATCGAGTTGGTAGTACTCGTAGGATATTGCTATAAATAACTTAGATCAGTTAGGGTTTGAGATGAGAGAGTAGTAGTTATGTTATGTTGTACTGGTGATTGAGTGAGATCCAGAGATCAGTCCAGACATTGTGAAACATTGTTGTTCGATAGTGTTGTAGAAACAAGACATTTGTGTTTCATCTAAATAAGATCTCATCAATTGCATTATCTGGTTTATCAGCTGTTTATGTTTTGATTTCTGTTCTGATTACAGGTTAATGGATTCTTTCAACCCTTCCACCGGTTGATTCTGTGAATCGGTGGAATGGTCATGCATGTTAGTTTAGGTTGTATTTTAGTTTTCTGTTTATGCATTTCATTGTGTGGGAGATCGATTGGTAGCATGCTATGAATCAACCTAGCATCCTCATGTGCTAGGGTTTAGGAAGACAAACTGTTAAGTTTTGATCTGAAGGTGACCCGGCCCGACCATCATGTTTTCTTTGTAAAATTGTGCGGTTCTGTGAGTTTGCATGCAGCTGACGGATATACAGGGATCTGCATGTGCTTTTCCAGATGGAGTGAATCGTATCGTCATCTACTAGTATATCGCTATCAGGATCAGGTTCTGAAGTTGGCAAAAATTGCATGTTTCAAGTGCATCAGGATGATATAGGTTGGATATATACTTAGTGTATATATCATCGTCAAGATCACCTTTCGTGTGTATCCATCGTCTGCATATCGCTATCGCATGCAGAAGTGAAAGTTCACTTTTTGGCTAAGGACCGGAAAGGTCATCATCAGGATATTGAAAAGATCACCGGACATTCATTATCATGTTGCGGAGGATATAAGTGTCTTATATCCTGTTGACATCATCATCAGGTGCATTGACATCATCATTGGGTGCAAGTGACATCATCGTCATCAGGATATTGCGAATATCACCCTATGCAAGTTTATCCTGCTGTCGCTAAGTGTCTTGGCATCGGCGTAAGTCATCAGCATAAAGTTTGGTTAACATCATCAGGATGTTTCAATATGACCTGATAAGTCATATCCTGATGCTGTTTGTTTAAAGAAGGTCGATATCAAGGTGACGTAAGCATCGAAGAAAAGGTGCATAAGGAATATCGTCATCAAGATATATGAGAGGAACCGGATATTTCATATCCTACTGACGAAGGGTGATGATGATGCTAAACATCATGATGCTGCCGATAGAGTTTGGTGCTAAGTGAATAGTGATCATCAGGAGGATAATTGTGTTCGTCGAGTATCATGATGCTGCTGACAGGCGAAAGGTGAAAGGCGATAAGGAAGTGAACAGTAGTTAGCAGGAGGATATTTCATGCCTCTTCGAAATATGATGATGCTGTCTGTGTTAGCAAGAAATGTGATGATGATGATAAGCCGATAGGTATTACATACTGCATGTCCAGGATTTTAACATGCTAGTGGATTAATGGCTTTTCCATCCTATTTGTAAGCTTCTGTTGCGTTTCCTCTGCATCATAGTGGTATCAGAGCAAAGGAAGGATCTTCTGGAAAAGATCAGGATATAGCAGGATGTCAGATGAAGAAGGAACATTTGAGATTCTGGCAAGGATGACCAACGTTGAGTTGGCAGTTCTGGTAAAGAAACAGATTTCAGAGAGCAAGGCCGTGAAGGCTCAGAATCAGGAATTGAAGGATGAGTTAGAGAAGTTGAGGAACAGAGTAGGTTCTGGTAGAGAAGAAGATAGGGAAGAAGAAGAGATCCCTAGTTGGAATGAGGAGGTCGTTCCTGCAGACCAGAGACCACTGTTGAATGCCCTCAAGGCCATGGAGAGGAGAACCATGGATGTGAAATTGGATTTGCCAGTGTTTACAGGAAAGATGGAACCTGATTCAGTGATGGAGTGGATAGACTCCTTGAACAATTTCTTTGAAACGGAGGAGATACCAGAACAACAAAGGGTGAAAATAGCCCAGTCAAAAATGAAAGAAGCTGCCTTGACATGGTGGAATTTCGTCCAAGATGATAGAGTACAGGAAGGAAAGCGTAGAGTCACTACATGGAAGAAAATGATGGCATTAGTAAAGGAAGCTTATGTCCCATTGGATTACAGTATCCAATTACTCAAGAGGAAGCAAAACCTGAAGCAGAAGGAGCTAGATGTCAGCTCATATACAAAAGAATTCATGAAACTTTGTATGAAAACAAAGGTAAAGGAAAGTGAAGAAGAGAAGGTAGCCAGATACCTTAATGGATTGAGGTTCAACATTCAGGAAGATTTAAGTCTGCATAATCCAGATACAGTTCAGAAATGCTTTCAGTTGGCATTGAAAGTGGAAGAGAAGTTAAAGAGAAAACAAGAACAACACAATAGAGGAAGAGGAAGACAACAAAGGGGTGGAAGAGGTCCTTTTAGAGGTAGAGGACATGGACATGGATATCAAGGAGAATCCAGTCATGACAATAGTAAGGGAAACAATAGTCAGAACCAGGGGGCAAATTATAGTCAGCAAGGAAACTTCAGAGGTAGAAGACCTTTCAGAGGAAGATCCCAGGGTAGAGGATCCATCAGATGTTATAACTGTAACAAAGAAGGCCATATAGCCAGCAGATGTCCAGAAAAGGCCACAAGCTCAACAGGAGAAAGGAGAACAAATCTGATCCAAGACTGATAATCAAAGTATGATAGGCTCTAATGCTTTTCAGAGTGTGAATGCTCCTGATAATTATGGATACCCAGAAAGTGGAGAGTCTCTAAGGATGAGAAGAACAGTGACTACCATGAAGGTACCTGACAAAGAATCCCCTCAAAGAAAGTCTCTTTTCAGGACTATTTGCAAAGCAGGAGGTAAGGCATGTAAAGTTTTGATTGATTCTGGTTCTACTAAAAATTTTGTGTCTGAAGAAATGGTGACAAAGCTTAAGCTTAGGAGATTGCCTCACCCATCCCCATATAAAGTCTCATGACTTACCCAAGGTCAGCAGACAATTGTAGAAGAGCAGGCTTGGGTAGAATTTCAGGTTGGAGCATATAAGGATAAGTTGTTGTTTGACATTACCACGATGGATGCTTGCAATCTTTTATTTGGTAGACCATGGCAGTATGATTTGAAGGCACAACATGATGGTGTTAGAAACACCTATACAATCACTAAAGATGGTAAGGTTATAAAGTTACTATCATTGACGGAGAAGGAGGAGAAATCTAAAGGAAAAGAGGTGAAGGTAATGCTGATGGAAGGTAAACAGTTCATGAAAGAAGTAGCAACAGAAGGTGCAGTTGCATATGCCCTAATCCCATGTATGAGGGTGAATAAAGAACAACAACAAGAAGTCAAGGAAGAGAAAAAGCAAAGGTTCATAGACCCAGCTATCCAAGAGCTATTGGATAAGTACAAAGGTATCATCTCAGAGGGAATGCCAAGATCCCTACCACCTGTCAGGGATATTAGTCACTGCATAGACTTAATTCCAGGGTCAACACTTCCAAACAAAGCAGCCTATAAACTAACTCCAGAACAGAATGCAGAAGTAGCCAGACAAATTGAAGAATTATTGGATTCAGGTCTGATTGGGAAAAGTTTAAGTCCATGTGCAGTACCAGCTGTACTAGCACCAAAGAAGGAAGGTACTTGGAGGCTTTGCACAGATTCCAGAGCTATTAACAAGATCACAATCAGGGATAGGTTTCCAATCCCTAGGATAGAGGATTTACTTGACTGTTTGGGAGGTGCTAAGTATTTTACAAAAATAGATCTAAAGAGTGGATATCATCAGATCAGGATTAGGCCAGGAGATGAATGGAAAACAACATTCAAAACTAATGAAAGGTTATATGAGTGGAAGGTTATGCCTTTTGGTTTATCTAATGCACCTAGTACTTTTATGAGGTTGATGAATGAGGTTTTGAAAGAGTTCATTGGTAAGTTTGTCATAGTATATCTAGATGACATTCTGATTTTCAGCAACACAAAAGAAGAACATCTCAGACACATAGATTTGGTTCTTAAGAGGTTACATGAAGAGCAGCTGATGATAAATTTAGACAAGTGTTTGTTCATGCAAGAGGAGATCACATATTTGGGTTTTGTCATTTCACAAGGAAAGTTACAAATGGATAAGGAGAAGGTAAGTGCCATATTGTCTTGGCCAACCCCAAAGACTATGAATGATGTCAGAAGTTTCCATGGGTTAGCAACCTTCTACAGGAAGTTTATAAGAGGGTTTAGTCATATTTGTGCACCCATGCTTGATACCATCAAAGGAGGACAGAAGTGCAGATTTGTTTGGACTCAAAGAGCAGATGATTCTTTTGAAACATTGAAGAAGAAGGTGGCATAGCAGCCAGTCCTTGCACTTCCAGACTTTAACAAAATCTTTCAGGTGGAATGTGATGCCAGTCACATGGCCATTGGAGCAGTACTCAGCCAAGAAGGTAGACCTATTGCATTTTTTAGTGAGAAGCTCAATGATGCTAAAAAGAGGTATTCCTCATATGATTTGGAAATGTATGCTTTAGTCCAGTCACTCAAGAAATGGAGGCATTACTTGATGCCAAAGGAATTCATAGTATTCACAGATAACCAGGCTTTGAGTTTCATAAACAGCCAGGAAAAGCTGAACCACAGACACATGAAATGGGTAGAAACCTTACAAGCGTTTACTTTTACATTGAAGCATAAGAAAGGAGTCAAGAATAAAGTTGCAGATGCTTTGAGCAGGAGAGTTCTAACAGTCAACCAGATTCAGTTAGAAAGTGTTGGCATTGATTCACTAAAGACCATGTATGAGACTGATGAAGATTTTGGGGAGATATATCATGTATGTACTTCTTTTGGAGAGAAATATCATGCTGAATTCTCTGAATTTTTGATTCAGGATGGATTGTTGTTCAAAGGTGGACAGTTATGTATTCCAAGGTGTTCTATGAGGTTAAACATCATTAAGGAGAAACATTGTGGAGCTATGGCAGGTCATTTTGGTCTAGATAAGACTCTTGATCTTGTCCGAAGACATTACTTTTGGCCTAAGTTACAATCAGATGTCAGAAAGTTTGTAGAGACATGTGTGATATGTCAGAAAGCTAAAGGCAGGTCGACTAATGCAGGTTTATATCAGCCCTTACCCATTCCTTCCAGACCATGGGAAAGCATAAGTATGGTTTTTGTCTTGGGTTTACCAAGGACAAGGAAAGGGTTTGACAGTGTTTTTGTTGTAGTGGATAGATTCAGCAAAATGGCACATTTCTTGCCATGCAAAACCACTGCTGATGCTTCATACATTGCAGATTTGTTTTTCAGGGAGATTGTCAGGATCCATGGATTGCCATTGAGCATAGTGTCAGATAGGGATGTGAAGTTTATTGGTCACTTTTGGAGAACTCTTTGGAAGAAAATTGGAACAAATTTGTCTTTTTCCTCTGCATATCATCCTCAAACGGATGGACAGACTGAAGTAGTGAACCGTTCCTTAGGAAATTTGCTTAGATGTTTGACAAAACAACATGGAGAAAAGTGGGATAATATTCTATCTCAAGCTGAATTTTCCTATAATGATACTGTCAATAGGAGCACAGGGAAATCACCTTTCTAGATAGTTTATGGTGTGCATCCAAAAGGAATTTTGGAATTGAGAGATCTACCTACAGTAGACCCTATTAGTGCAGAAGGAGAAGCTTTTGCAGAAGCCATAAAAGAGGTTCATGATCAAGTCAAGACCCAACTACAACAAACCACCTTGAAGTATAAGGAATATGCTGATAAAAAGAAGAAAGATGTACAGTTTGATGTTGGAGATTTGGTATGGGTTCATTTGAAGAAGGACAGACTTCCTAAGGGAAAATATACTAAACTTATGCAGAGAAAAGTTGGACCATGTCAGATCTTGCACAAGCATGGACAGAATGCTTATGAGATACAACTCCCCCCTGATCTTGGTTTGTCCCCTATATTCAATGTATGTGATTTAACTCCATACAAGCCTTATCCAGATGCAGATCAGGATCTCCTACAGGATACAGTCCATGATAACATTCCCAAGCATGATCCTCCACAGTTGCAGAAGGTTTTGGACACCAGAGTGGTCAAACAGACCCGGAACAAACAGTACTTGGAGTATCTAGTCTCTTGGAAGGGAAAACCTAATTCTGAAGCAGTCTGGATGACTGAAGAGCAGATCCAGAAACATGGTGTAGATCTTCATACTCTCATCTCAAGTGGACTTGAGATTTCTTCTTCTGGGGAGTATGGTGCAGGAGCACCCCTATAAGACAGGATAAAGGTTCATTGTCCGCATGACAGGACATTAGTCTAGTTTTAGCATGTTTGACTTCATAATGTAATAAGGTCCATTGGACCAATGCATATGTATTAGATCAGCCTAGGAGAGTGTGCAGGTAGTTAGAGTTCGTTATCAGGTTGTCTGAGCTGTCTTCTCCCAGCCGCTGGGAATCGAGTTGGTAGTACTCGTAGGATATTGCTATAAATAACTTAGATCAGTTAGGGTTTGAGATGAGAGAGTAGTAGTTATGTTATGTTGTACTGGTGATTGAGTGAGATCCAGAGATCAGTCCAGACATTGTGAAACATTGTTGTTCGATAGTATTGTAGAAACAGGACATTTGTGTTTCATCTAAATAAGATCTCATCAATTGCATTATCTGGTTTATCAACTGTTTATGTTTTGATTTCTGTTCTGATTACAGGTTAATGGATTCTTTCAACCCTTCCACCGGTTGATTCTGTGAATCGGTGGAATGGTCATGCATGTTAGTTTAGGTTGTATTTTAGTTTTCTGTTTATGCATTTCATTGTGTGGGAGATCGATTGGTAGCATGCTATGAATCAACCTAGCATCCTCATGTGCTAGGGTTTAGGAAGATAAACTGTTAAGTTTTGATCTGAAGGTGACCCGGCCCGACCATCATGTTTTCTTTGTAAAATTGTGCGGTTCTGTGAGTTTGCATGCAGCTGACGGATATACAGGGATCTGCATGTGCTTTTCCAGACGGAGTGAATCGTATCGTCATCTACGAGTATATCGCTATCAGGATCAGGTTCTGAAGTTGGCAAAAATTGCATGTTTCAAGTGCATCAGGATGATATAGGTTGGATATATACTCAATGTATATATCATCGTCAAGATCACCTTTCGTGTGTATCCATCGTCCGCATATCGCTATCGCATGCAGAAGTGAAAGTTCACTTTTTGGCTAAGGACCGGAAAGGTCATCATCAGGATATTGAAAAGATCACCGGACAGTCATTATCATGTTGCGGAGGATATAAGTGTCTTATATCCTGTTGACATCATCATCAGGTGCATTGACATCATCATCGGGTGCAAGTGACGTCATCGTCATCAGGATATTGCGAATATCACCCTATGCAAGTTTATCCTGCTGTCGCTAAGTGTCTTGGCATCGGCGTAAGTCATCGGCATAAAGTTTGGTTAACATCATCAGGATGTTTCAATATGACCTGATAAGTCATATCCTGATGCTGTTTGTTTAAAGAAGGTCGATATCAGGGTGACGTAAGCATCGAAGAAAAGGTGCATAAGGAATATCGTCATCAAGATATATGAGAGGAACCGGATATTTCATATCCTACTGACGAAGGGTGATGATGATGCTAAACATCATGATGCTGCCGATAGAGTTTGGCGCTAAGTGAATAGTGATCATCAGGAGGATAATTGTGTTCGTCGAGTATCATGATGCTGCTGACAGGCGAAAGGCGAAAGGCGATAAGGAAGTGAACAATAGTTAGCAGGAGGATATTTCATGCCTCTTCGAAATATGATGATGCTGTCTGTGTTAGCAAGAAATGTGATGATGATGATAAGCTGATAGGTATTACATACTGCATGTCCAGGATTTTAACATGCTAGTGGATTAATGGCTTTTCCATCCTATTTGTAAGCTTCTGTTGCGTTTCCTCTGCATCATATCACCACTTTTCTTGTTTTGGACTACCATGGGGCTAACCCACTCTATATCTTCTACTAGTTTGATTATCCCTGCTACTAGCATCTTATCAATTTCTATTTTAACTTTCTTCTTCATATTTGAGTTTAGTTTATATGGTATTTTCTTATGACGTTTTACCCCTTCTTTGAGTTGTATTTGCATTATCTTGCTTCTTCCTCATTTCCTTTTAAGTTTGTTAAATGTGTGGGGAAATAATCCTTCATATTCTAATAGAATCTTTGTGACTTCCATTACTTCTTTTTCTTCCCAGTAATCCCCTCTTTTTGCTAGTTTAGGGCTACCCTCAGTTTCTATGTTTTCTTCCCTTAGTTTTAATGGTTGATTATAGTATTTTGTTTTTAGTTCAATGTATGATGTTATTGATCTTTCTTGTTAATTTCTATATCCCATTTAGGTGCCTTTGGTTATTCCTCATTTTCCATTCTATTTTGTTGTGTAGTATAACACCTTTTATTAGAGTACTAGTCTTATTTGTCCATCCATTGTATTACTTTACATATGCCTTCATTCCTTGGTGGTATCAGTGTGTTTTATTTGGTATGTATTCCTCTTAGATTTTCCTTTATAGGCAGGAAGATGATCTCCCTCATTTTATGAAATGCATTGTGGATATCCTTGTTGGGGTTGAAGAAAGAAAATGTGTGTTGAAAATCCTTTTGGAGTTCTTTCCAACTTCTCATTTCTTCTCTTTTCTCTTGGCTAATGTATCGAGTTTGCACAACTAGTGTGAGTGTCTAGTAGAACATTTGTATGTATAATCTTGTATCGTATTCTCTTTGTTTATCCCATATAGTAGTGTATATGTTCAAATGTTGTTTAGGTGTTATGGTGATGTCATATTTAGGAATTATTTGCACTCCCCTTCTTTAGGTAAATATCTTGAATAATAATTATAAGAGCTTTCCATCTAAGAATGCTATCTTTATGCATATTCCACCATATTGTAGCATTGCAAATTAGAGTATGTTGTAGCACATCTAGACTCAATTCTTCTTTATCAAATGTTTTTTTCCATATCTTCTAAGTATGTTATCAATTCAGCTACACTTGAGTATCTGGATAGCTTGATGTGGGATATGCTGCATGAGATGTGATTCAATTATCATGAGTTTTGGAGGATAGGGTTATTATGTGTAGTGGATGGGTTTGATATTGTTTGTGGTGGGATTATGGTATTTGTAGTAAGATGCAATATGTTTCATTTTACTTTGTGTATGGTGTAAATTTTTCTGACCCTTCTTAATTTCTAGGATTGTAGTTCTGGTTTGTCCCTTAGCAAGGCATTGACTACATCTTCACTATCTATGCTCTCATTACTACTATCAATATATATTTCTCCTTTCGAGTTTGGTTCACCAAGTAGTTCAAGCTTGGAGAGTTTTTCTAGGGAATATAGAACTTTAGATTCATCTTCATAATCATCTTGCACCACTTCTTCTACATATACATTACTCATATTAGTGTCCAGGGGTATATGCACTATCTTGTCATTATCTACAAAGGACAATTCTTCTCTCCTAGAGGACCTATAATACCATTAGAATTTATAAACCATTGTAAACATAGAAGGTTGTTAAAGGTATCAAATGATTCCTTCATCTCTATAATTTCAAAGTCCACTATTTGTTTAACCCCTAATAGGTTGACTTCTATATTTTTCCATGTCCCCATTGTCCCTATAGATGATGCACCTGCTAAACTAATATTGTATGGAGTTTCATGTAGTTATGGTTTCCCTAGATATTCCCATACTCATTCAGGAAGCATGTTGACATCAACACCTAAATCAACCATGACTTGTTTGATTTCTCTATGATTGATGTGTGCATAAATATCATTAATGGTTTAATCTTCCAATACCTTGCTGTTTTTGTGAGTTTTCTAGCATATGGTTTTGATAGTGTTTGTTTGTGTTAGGATTAAGGTGCCATCAACCTTGTAAATCCTATGTAATTTACTACTCCTAATATTGTTTATATAACACCCATAAGGTATGAAAGGTTTCACTAGTAGCGATCTTGTTTCAGCCATATGTTTATATCCAGTACATGATGCTCATTTGCCTGTGATGGGGGTGTTGGCAAGAGACACTATATGTATTCATGGTTGTTGTCATTGATGGCAATAAAGGTCATCCCACATATCCGCAAGTCATGGTGTGTCTCTACCGGAAGTCAGAATGAAGATTGTTGTGGTCCGGTGAACAAGAACAGAGCATGTGGCAAGGTTTGACAGATTGGTCCGGATCTCTCAGAGGAAGTGTCTTAGTGCAGTGCGGATTTGGGGAAGTCAAGAGGACTACCTTGAGTAGTATATTCCAAGGATTTAGCCTCCGGTGATGGACAAGGAAAAAGATATGAATAGTTGAGTACCAGATTCCTGAGAGACAGTGAGAACAAAGGAAGAATTAACTGACAGAGCATCAGACTATTTTCTGGATGTGTTACTGTTGATGGTAAAGGTTGTGAAGGCATGAATCATGTTTGGCTGACATGATTAATGATATCTACAAGTATATGCTTGATCCGCATTACTTGATATGTAAGGATTCAGCCGACAGATCAAAGTTTGTGAGAAGATAGATTATTCTAGGTGCCGACTAGAAAGATAATGAAATCACTGGTGCGGATATATATAGAGGATGGATTTTGTTGTGATATATATAGTTGTGTCGTTGTATATGCGAATAAGTGCAGAGCAGAGCAGGAGTAGTAAGAAAGATCCGGCATGTGAAAGGAAAGTAGAATAAAGAACAGAGGAAAGATGAAGTGTAGCAGATCAGTGTACTGAGCCTAACCGGAACTGAACTCCAGCATATGTAGATGCTTCCAATTAGTTCAAGTATTATATAACATTCTTTTGTAGACAGTGTGTCTCCTTGTAGGCAGTGTGCCTCTTTGTGAACAGTGTGCTCGGGCAGTGAGCCCTAATTGGCAAGTGCCATTTTTGTAACTCCTTATTCTTCTAACAGAGAATAATCTTTGGGTTAATCACCCCGTGGTTTTCTCCCTTAAACAGGGTTTCCACGTCAAAAATACTGTGTCATGTGTTTCTCATTTCATGGTAATGTTTGTTTGTTTGATTCAATGCTACATTAATTAATAAGAAAGTTCAAAAGAAGAATTAATTAGGATAACTGATTCACCCTCCCTCTTAGTTATCAACAATTGGTGTCAGAGCAAAGTTCCTCCTAATAGAGCCTAACAGCTTGAGGAAGATCTGGGAGTTCAAATGGATGCATATGGTTTAAGGGAGCAACTCAAGACTTCCCTTGAGGATCTTGAACAGTCAAACTCTGAAGTCAATGAATTAAAGGAAAGACTCAAACAGGCTGATGAATTCATGAGAGAACTAAAAGACAAATTAAGTCTCTCTATGAAAAAGAGAAAGGAGCTACTCCAACAATTGGCAAGACAAAGTGAAGAAAGTAATACAAATGAAGAATTGATTGAGAAAACCAAGTTATGTGAAAAATTATCAAAAGAAGTCATTATGGTAAGACATGAAATGGAATCAGGAGTTATAAAGTTTACTCAAGAGATTGAAGAGAAAAGAAAAGCTGAAGACAATCTAAGACAATCTCTTAAAGAGAAATCAGAAGAATGTCATCAGATGGATAGGGTTATCAGACATCTTGAATCTGATCTTGAAGATGCCAAAGATAATGAAGAAAAACTTGAGGATCAAATTGTCTCTCTCAAAAGAGACCTTCAAACAGCAAATGAATATAAAGAGAAATTCAAGATAAGCTTTGCTCAACTTGAAGTTCTTCTTGGAAGTCAAAAGAGGACAGATGACAAGTATGGTTTGGGATATGAGAAAGGAGAAAGCTTTGGATCTGGTCAAAAGAATTTTGGATCAGAAAATCCAAGAAATAGGCCTAGAAGATCTCCGGTAAGACAGCCCAATGCTCAAAGATATCCATCCTTCAATGGATACTGCCACAGCTGCAATCACTTTGGTCACAAAGCTAATTAGTGTAGAAAGAGAATGAATCAGACTAATTCATCCTTCTCCAGACAGTGCTTTAACTGCAAAAGGTATGGACATAAGTCTCATGAATGTAGAAATAGGCAAATAAACAAATCATTCAATGGTAGATGCTTTGCATGCAATAGAATAGGTCATATGGCTAATCAATGCAGATCAAGAGGTTATCAGTCAAATATGCAAGGAAATGCTATTTGCCAAATCTGTAATAGGTCCGGTCATAATGCAAAAGTCTGCAGAAGCAAGAATCAGGACAAAAGAGGTCCGGTGTATAATTAGAATCAAGACAAGGGTAAACAAAAGATGAATGCGGATGAAGTTAGGAATTAGATGAACAAGATTTGGGTGAAGAAAAGTTCAGAGAATGTAGAGGTTGGATCCGCACCAAACTTTGGTGCTGATATTCCTTCCGGAAATTAAAAGGTGAGCTCTGGCTCAGGGGGAGACTCAAAGAAAATCCTGTTCCCCCAGCCAATCAAGTGGTGCTGGATGTGGCACAAGATGCAGAGTAAAGGGTTTGAAGATATAAGTCTTGAGATGATCCAGATAGGATTTCAGAGGTCTGCATGAAGATGTGAAGAAGTTGTGGTCAATCAAGTAAGACCTGTTCTGGGAGATACTCCGGAATGACAGAGGACTACCAAAAGGGTCCGGAGAGATCCGGAAGTGCATTATCTTATTCTGCAGATTGGACAGAGTGTTTGAGATGTTCTTGTGATGTGTCATCTTGATTTGTTCATAATTGGAAGATCCGCATGAGGTTCATAGAACAGGATTGATCCGGTTCTTCAAAATTATCTGAATAAGGCAAACTGGAATAATATAGGTCGAGCATTTATTGCCATCAGATATTAGGGTTTGCAGAGCAATATAAGGGATTTCTCATAAATCACTTGCTCATTCTGCACTCAAGAAGAAGCGAAAAGTGGAGCTCTGCAACAAGATTCATCAAGCACACCAAAGATCTCCTACCGAAGTCATTGCATACAGAAATCAATCCAACCACTCCGTGCAACCAAAGGCACATAAGGTATTTTCCATTTTCAATATCTCACTACAAATCTTTGAAAAATGGCTACTCCGAATATAGTTAAGATCTCTGATAGACCTCGCCCCACATTCAAGAAATATCCATACAAATCTTTGGAGGTAGATCCACTAGGAGCCTTCTCTAGTGTTCCGCATGGTGTATTGCATACGGAGGACATTAGTGTTGCAAGTATGAGGTGAGCCATTGTTGTCATTGATGTCAACATACTTATATTGCATTGACAAGAAGGATTTGATGAGCTGTGTGCTGAGGATATTGAGAAAATTAGCCTCAGTCAGGAACAGTGAAGAACAGTGATGAGAAGAAGGTAAATGTACTGTATAGGATGAGAACCGGAGGATGCGGATTAAAGGGTTAGTAGATATGAGTCTTGAGATGCTACAGTTAAGATTTCAGAGGTCCGCATGAAGATCTGAAGGAGTTGTGGCTACCGGTATAGAACCGGGTCCGGCAAGTATCCAGAGGTGACAGAGGATCACAAAAAGGTCCGGTGAGGTCCGGAATTGTATCATCCTAATCTGCGGATTGGACGGAGTGTTTGGGATGTCCTTGTGATGTGTCATCCTGATTTGTGTATGATTTGGAGGTCCGGAAGTACCTCTTGCATTATGACAGTGGCGACAGACTGTGTTCTTGAAGTTCCGGATGAGGAAGACAAGAGATCCCAGTAAGTAGAGGAAGTGCGGATGTATCCGGACATTCAGACAGGCTTGTGAAGGTTCTTGGATCATGTTTAGGTTGTGTTGTTGGTCCGCATTGATGGTAGAGCCCGGAATTGAAGTTATTCTTCCGGATGAAGTTCTTGCTCTGTTTAGCCGACCGGATGAGTTGTTCATCCTGCGAATGTTCTTGTGATGGCCGACCGGATGTGTTATTCATCTTGCGGATACTCCTATGGTTGTTTGCCGACTTAGATGTTTGTTCCTAAGTCGATGTCTTGTATAAATAACGGTTTGTGAGTTCATTTCAAGGGGTGGTGTGTGGATGAGTGTGGCATAGCGAAGAAACGTGCGAAAGGCAGAGCAGAGATTGTTGGGCTTAATTGGAACTGATCCGGACATGATAGAGATGTCATTCTCCAGTTCAAGACTGTGATTTTTATCACTTTGTAGACAGTGTGTCTCCTTGTAGGCAGTGGGCCTCTTTGTGAGCAGTGTGCTCGGGCAGTGAGCCCTTATTGGCATGTGCCATTCATTTTTCTTTATTCTTCTAACAGAGAATAATTCTTGGGTTAATCACCCCGTGGTTTTTCCCTTAACCAGGTTTTCCACGTCAAAATCTTGGTGTTCAATGTGTTGATGCTTATCTGCTCTTGTGTTTATGTATTATGCTTCCATGGATGATTATTTGATATGCTGCTAACTAACAACAAAGAATTAAGTGTTTGAAAGAAGAAGAAGTTTTATACAACTGATTCACCCCCCCTCTCAGTTGTATGCCCTAGATCCAACAATTGGTATCAGAGCTAAGTTCCTCTGATAAGAGCTTAACCGCTTGAGGAGATCCAAGATGTCGTCATACAAGAAGGATAGTCCGAAGTTCGATGGAACCAACTTCACTCTCTGGAAAGGTCGCATGAAGTGTCACTTGGAATGTATGGGAAAAGCATACTTGGCTATGATTTCAAAACCATATGTACCTCCACAAGGTGGTCCGACAACTCTGAATGAAATCACAGAAGCTGAAAACAATCTGCGGACCAAGGAAGCTCTTCTAAGCGCATTGAATGACTCAGATCTCTCGAATGTCATTGACCTACCAACTGCATATGAGATCCTAACTAAACTGGAACTTCTGTATGAAGGAGATGAGTTTGTCAAAAGTGCAAGGTTGCAAAGTCTGAAAGGGAAATTTGAAAGATTGAAAATGAGAGATGATGAAAACATCACTACCTTTATGCCAAGAGTAAATGAGCTGGTATGTGGAATCAGAAATGCTGGTGGAACTTTAGATGAAAATGAGATTGTCTGCAAAATCCTAAGATCCCTTCCTGCTGCCTACAAAATCAAAGTTGCTGCCATTGATGAATTCAGAGCCCACACAACTGTCACAAGAGAACAACTGGCTGGCAAACTAGCTGCATTTGAAATGACCGAGTTTGGAGATGATCCTCCCAAGACTGAATCTGCTTTCAAAGCCAGTGCCTATGTGAAAGGCAAACAGAGATTTGATCCGGGTGAAAACTCATCAAGGAAAATGTCATGGTATGATCAAGCAAGAAGAGACATGGAAGAAGAAGAAGCAGAAACAGCTCAACTTGAAGCCCTCATTGCAAAGAGACTGCCAAGAGGATCCGGTAAGTATGAAGGAAAACTACCCTTTAAGTGTTTCAATTGCAATAAGATTGGTCATTTTGCCTCAAGATGTCCGGAGAGATCTGCAAGATCTAATACTCACAGACAAAGGTTTCAAAAGAATTGCTATTATGTTCATGAAGAAGATGACAATGAAGGAGTAACAGATGATGAATCAGAACTAGGAAGCAAATCCGGAAATGAGTGGGTGTTTATAGCCATCAAGGAAGAAGATTCAATACTCTCTGAATCTGTCAATCACAAAGTTGTTGAAAAAGCCTTAGCTGCTCAAGTGGAAGAAAAGGATGATTGGGTTATTGACAGTGGATGTTCTCACCATATGACTGGTGACAAGAATAAGTTCTTAGATTTGGAAAGATATGAAGGAGGAATGGTAAAGTTTGGTGACAATTCTGCTGGCAGAATCAGAGGTAGGGGAACTATTTCCTTTGATGGTAAGAGCAAAATAGGAAATGTACTGTATGTTGAAGGATTGAAGCACAATCTTCTCAGTGTTGGTCAGTTAGTGGACAAAGGCTATGATCTCCGGTTCAAGAATGGAAAATGCAGAATCTTTACAAGCTCCGGAACTGAAATTGCATCCGGTACTCAGACAAAAGGTAACATCTTTCATCTGGTTGGTTCAAATAAAAGTTGTTTGTTTGTTCAAATTGATCAGAGTTGGTTATGGCATAGAAGAATGTGTCATGTAAATTTTGATAACATCATCAAGATAAGCAATACTCAGGCTATGAGAGATCTTCCAAAATTGATGAAACCTACAAATAGTGTGTGTAAAGAATGTCAGTTAGGTAAACAAAGCAGAGTCTCTTTCAAAAGCAAAGATCAGTCTTCTACCAGATTGTTGGAATTAGTACATACTGATCTATGTGGTCCGACAAGAATCAAGAGTCTGCAGGGTGATAGATATTTCATGTTGTTAATTGATGATCATTCCCGGATGATGTGGGTTACCTTTCTAAAAGAAAAATTAGAAGCTTTTGAGAAGTTCAAAATCTTCAAAGCTATGGTGGAGAATCAAACTGGATTGAAACTAAAGTGTCTAAGGTCTGATAGAGGTGGTGAATTTACATCTGGTGAATTCATTGACTTTTGTGAGAAACAGGGTATAAGGAGACAGTTGTCTGCTCCTAAGACTCCACAGCAGAATGGAGTAGTTGAGAGAAAAAACCGGACCATCCAGGAAGCTGCTAGGACAATGATGTTGGAAGCAAATGTTCCTCAAATGTTTTGGAAAGAAGCTATCAGCACTGCAGTCTACACTCTCAATCGAGTTCAAATCAGAAACAACACCGGTAAGACCCCCTATGAACTCTGGTTTGGCATCACTCCTACTGTGAAATATTTCAGAGTATTTGGTAGCAAGTGTTATATTAAAAGAGATGAAGATCTAGGAAAGTTTGATGCTAGAAGTGATGAAGGAATTTTCTTGGGCTACTCCACTCAAAGCAAAGCATACCGGTGTTACAATAAGAGATTGAGGAAGATGATAGAAAGCACCAATGTAAAGGTTGATGAAGGAATTGAGAAGCCTTCAAGATTTTATGAGTTTGATGAAGATGACCAAGACAGTGTTCAAGGACCTCAATCCTCTCCGGTGAGACAGAGTCAGCTTGATCCGGTAAATCAGGAAGAAGAGATAGGTTTGAATGAGCCTGATCAAGAAACAGCAGTGCTGGATACTCCCAAAATTCCAAGGTATGTAAGACTGAATCACTCTGAAGATCAGATTATAGGTGACAGAAGCAAAGGTGTACAAACTAGAAGGAATATTGCTCAAAATCAGAATGAATGTTGTCTGATTTCAAAGATTGAACCTAAAACAATAAATGAAGCCTGCAATGATGAAAACTGGACCAAAGCAATGGAAGATGAATTGATGCAAATTGAGAAAAATCATACTTGGGATCTTGTTCCCAGACCTAGAGACAGGAATGTAATTGGAACCAAGTGGGTCTTCCGGAACAAACTAAATGAAGCTGGTGAAGTAATCAGAAACAAAGCTAGATTGGTCTGCAAAGGCTACTCTCAAATAGAAGGAATTGACTTTGAAGAGACTTTTGCTCCGGTAGCAAGAATTGAAGCAGTCAGATTACTTCTTGCATTTGCTGCCTTCAAAGACTTCAAGGTATATCAGATGGATGTCAAGTCTGCCTTCCTAAATGGTGATCTGGAAGAAGAAGTCTACATTGAACAACCAGATGGATTTCAATTGTCTGATAATAATGATATGGTCTGCAAGTTGAAGAAAGCTTTGTATGGATTGAAGCAAGCCCCAAGAGCATGGTATGAAAGGTTGGATAAGCATCTTGTGTAGATTGGATTCAACAAAGGTACTGCTGACAGTAACTTATATTTCAAAATTGATCATGAAAACATTCTGATTGTTGAAGTGTTTGTGGATGATATCATTTTTGGAGGAAGAGATAGTATGTGCAAAACTTTTGCTAATCAGATGAAAAGTGAGTTTGAAATGTCTATGCTTGGTGAAATGAATTTCTTCTTGGGACTGCAAATTACTCAAACAAAAGAAGGGATCTTCATTTCTCAGACCAAATATGTGAAAGAATTGTTAAGGAAATTTGGTATGGAAGACTCAAAGCCAATGAACACTCCTATGGCAACCGGATGTAAGTTAAGCAAAGATGATGATTCTCCAAAGGCAGATCAGACAAAGTATAGATCAATGATTGGTGGATTGTTGTATCTCACTCAAACTAGACCAGATATAATGCAGGCTGTTGGTCTTGTGGCAAGATTCCAGGCTGATCCTAGAGAATCTCATGTTATGGCAATCAAAAGAATTTTTAGATACTTGAAAGGAACAGTTGAGTATGGTCTATGGTATCCTAGAGATCTAGACTTCTCTCTTCATGCTTACACAGATGCAGATTGGGCAGGAGATGTGGATGACCGGAAGAGCACTAGTGGTGGAGCATTCTTTTTGGGGAAGAGATTGGTTTCTTGGCTAAGCAAGAAACAAGATGCAATATCTCTGTCTACAACTGAAGCAGAATACATTGTAGCAGCAGGTAGTTGCACTCAAATCTTATGGATGAAGCAGATGCTAAGAGACATCAAAGTTGAATATGAGAAGCCTATCACAATTTTCTGTGATAATTCAAGTGCAATTAATATCTCCAAGAATCCGGTATTGCATTCTAAGACTAAGCACATATCTATTAAATTTCACTTTTTGAGAGAACAAGTAAACAAGGAAGAAGTCAGATTGGAGTATGTTCCCTCCAAGGATCAGATTGCAGATATCTTTACAAAACCTCTTCCCAAAGACTCTTTTGAATATCTCCGGGAGAAGTTAGGGGTCATGGCCCCTCCGGTGATGAACTAAGATGCACTGATGTGCATCAGTCCGGTGGCTATCACAGTCATATCTTGTGATCCGGACTAATGGGGAGCTGCAACTAAGGGGGAGCAGCTGGTATGATTCTGATGTATGAAAATTGCAAGTATGAGCCCTTTGCCATTGATGTCAAAGGGGGAGAGAAGACATGTGAAAAACAAGTGGTTGGTGATCAAAGGGGGAGCAGTAAAGGAAGAGAAGACATATGAAAAGTTGAAGTTCTTGTCTCAATGGTTTTTTCACATCATATGTTGCCATCAATGACAAAGGGGGAGATTGTTGCAAGTATGAGGTGAGCCATTGTTGTCATTGATGTCAACATACTTATATTGCATTGACAAGAAGGATTTGATGAGCTGTGTGCTGAGGATATTGAGAAAATTAGCCTCAGTCAGGAACAGTGAAGAACAGTGATGAGAAGAAGGTAAATGTACTGTATAGGATGAGAACCGGAGGATGCGGATTAAAGGGTTAGTAGATATGAGTCTTGAGATGCTACAGTTAAGATTTCAGAGGTCCGCATGAAGATCTGAAGGAGTTGTGGCTACCGGTATAGAACCGGGTCCGGCAAGTATCCAGAGGTGACAGAAGATCACAAAAAGGTCCGGTGAGGTCCGGAATTGTATCATCCTAATCTGCGGATTGGACGGAGTGTTTGGGATGTCCTTGTGATGTGTCATCCTGATTTGTGTATGATTTGGAGGTCCGGAAGTACCTCTTGCATTATGACAGTGGCGACAGACTGTGTTCTTGAAGTTCCGGATGAGGAAGACAAGAGATCCCAGTAAGTAGAGGAAGTGCGGATGTATCCGGACATTCAGACAGGCTTGTGAAGGTTCTTGGATCATGTTTAGGTTGTGTTGTTGGTCCGCATTGATGGTAGAGCCTGGAATTGAAGTTATTCTTCCGGATGAAGTTCTTTCTCTGTTTAGCCGACCGGATGAGTTGTTTATCCTGCGAATGTTCTTGTGATGGCCGACCGGATGTGTTATTCATCTTGCGGATACTCCTATGGTTGTTTGCCGACTTAGATGTTTGTTCCTAAGTCGATGTCTTGTATAAATAACGGTTTGTGAGTTCATTTCAAGGGGTGGTGTGTGGATGAGTGTGGCATAGCGAAGAAACGTGCGAAAGGCAGAGCAGAGATTGTTGGGCTTAATTGGAACTGATCCGGACATGATAGAGATGTCATTCTCCAGTTCAAGACTGTGATTTTTATCACTTTGTAGACAGTGTGTCTCCTTGTAGGCAGTGGGCCTCTTTGTGAGCAGTGTGCTCGGGCAGTGAGCCCTTATTGGCATGTGCCATTCATTTTTCTTTATTCTTCTAATAGAGAATAATTCTTGGGTTAATCACCCCATGGTTTTTCCCTTAACCGGGTTTTCCACGTCAAAATCTTGGTGTTCAATGTGTTGATGCTTATCTGCTCTTGTGTTTATGTATTATGCTTCCATGGATGATTATTTGATATGCTGCTAACTAACAACAAAGAATTAAGTGTTTGAAAGAAGAAGAAGTTTTATACAACTGATTCACCCCCCCCTCTCAGTTGTATGCCCTAGATCCAACAATTAGGGTTTACATTCATGCAAATTTTGAAGACTTTGGGGATTCAAAATTGATGGATATCTATCACAAACAGTTGATAGATGACTCCTTTGAGATTAAACCACAGTACAAAGCCATCCGAGATAAGCACTTTGCACAGTGCATCCATTTCCCCTGTTTTGAAGAAGATGAATGGGTCCGGTATGTACTAAGTAGAGTGCATGACAACTTTCTATGGTTGAACAAGCCCTTCAAGATCACCAAAGATGCAATTAGGGCTATAATTGGTCTGCACTCATCCGGTGGATTACCTGTTCTCAAGTTTGTCAAAAATCAGACAGTTAGTGATGCAATCAGATCTAAGTTTGACAAGAGAGCTATGACAGTTGAAGACATCACTGAACCGGATGTCAAATTTGCATCTATGATAATTGGTTACAAGATCTATCACTCCAGTAGGGAAAATTCAGTACCAGGAACTGCAATTTACACAGCCTCTCAAATGCTAAAGGAGAATGCAGACTATGACTTGTGTGAGCTTCTTGTAAACCAACTTTTTAAAAATCTACAGAAGATCAAGAAGGACAAGAAAAACTCCTTCAAGTATGGCAATTTGATCCTTTGTCTCTTCTTTTATTACATGAATGAGCTTCCTGGATCCAGTGGATGGATATGGCAGAATGACAGACTGGTTGCCATCCAAATCATAGATTATTTGCATGGACTTGGGGATGCTAAAGCAAGAAAAATAGCTCTATGGGGATATTTCAAGAACTTCTAGAGCATGATGCATGCAAGAGAAAGAATACCCCAATCCCTTGTTGAAAAGTACAAAGACACAGTATGCTTTATGGTAGAAACAGATCAGTGTCTAATGGAGGCAGTAGAACCAAGAACTGTGTGGATCATGCCCATGGGGTATGAAGTGGATGAACAGATAGTGGAGCTGCATGTTCAACACATGCTAAGTCAGCCTAAAGATCCAAAGGCAGAAAGGTTCAGAACATTTGAGGAACTAAGTATAAAAATTCATGTTGAACTCAGAGAACCAGAGATCAAGAGGAAGGTCAGAAAAGAAGTAGAACACATAGCACAAGGCCTTGGAATCTCCATGGAAGCACTTGATGCTCACCAGAAGAAGAAGGAAGGGGATGAGAAAGAGAAGAAGAGGGCAGAAAAGAAAAGTGAAGAAAGTGTTCCGGTTGAAACTTCCACCCGGACCAGATCATCAAAAAGATCTGCACCTCCCACAACCAAAAGCTCAAAACTGGAAGTCTAGGCATCTGGTAAAAGATCTAAGACAAAAGACACAAGGGCTTATGAAAGCCAAAAAGATGAAGAGGAAACTGAGTCAGATGAGGGAGTAAAAGAAATAAAGAAGCAGAAGAAGAAAGGATCCAGTAAACCCTCCACAGGCCAAGACAAGGAAGAAATGGCAGAGGAATTTGTTGAAAAGCCCACCCTGTCTCTAGAGGGTGTAATCAAGTCAATCACTGTGGATGGGAATCTTCAACCAGTGGCCAAATTTTATGATGACTACAATGAGGCAGACCAAAAGATCCTGCAAGAAGCTACAATCAGGTACCTCAACATTTACAATAAAGCCTTTATTGAGATTATCTCTGAAATTCCTAAGAGTCTAGAGAAGGAATTAGAAATAAGAAAGAACAATGCTCAGGCAAAAGATCTTGAGATCTGGGAGCAGATAGCTATTCAGCTATATCCTCAAATTGATCCCAAGATAATGAACATGATATTCAAAGACTGCAAAGATGAGTTCAGAAGTAAAGCAAGGATGAATCAGCTCATGCTTGGTGAGACTGACAAGGTGGCCATAGAGACAGAAGAGATCCTCCGGAAGGCCTTCAAAAGGTTTAATCTTCCTATTGTAGAGGACTTAGGTGCAGAAACAGCTATGGACTTGGAATCATCTGCTCTGGAAGAAGTGGCCCTTGAGCAGACTAACATCTCTCCTCCAGCTTCCCCTATAGTCTTTGGATCCAAAGAAGAAGAGAAACTACAGGAGAAAGAAGCAGCAGTAAAGAAAAAAGAGGTTGACAGCACCAAGGATGCAGAGAAAGAGAAGAATCCAATAGAGAAAACCACAATTGAAAGTGGTAAGAATGTGGAAGGAGAAAAGATTCCAAAGGACAAAACTGTAGAAGAGAAGAAACATCTGTCTCTGGCAAGAGACACTGCACAAACTGTTCAAAAATTTCTGAGCTAAGAAACAATAGAGATTGATGAACCAGAGCTTCTAAAAGGTCCATTCAACTTTGATTCCCTCTCTCTGGTACAGACAATGAAGATAGCTTCATTTGTAAATGCTAAGGCAAATGAAAAACTCCTAGAGTCTCATATGGAAGATTGCGAGTTGATAGAGGCTGCTTCCGGAGTGCTTGAAAAAATTATGCCATCAGTCAAGATAGATCCGACAGCCTCTTCTTCCGATAATCTCAAAACCTTAGTCAGCAGTGTTGGTACACATTTTGCTTCTCTAGAAAAATCAGCTGAAGAAAAGGTCCGGAAGGAGTTTTTGGATAAGAGATTGTTAGAAGTACTAGGATTAATCTCTAATGATAGGAGAAATATGAGTATTGGAATAAAGAGCTTAGAAAATGCTCTTAAGGATGGCAGTGACATTTACAAATTTTGTATCTCCTGGTCAAAGGCAACATCAGAAATTGATAAGAAAATAAAAGAGGAACAGGACAAACTACAAAGTTTGTCTCAAAGTTTTGATCCTCTCTCTTCCTCCATAGTGAATCAAGAATGTCAAAATATTGCAATCACAAATGCAATAAAGAACTTTGAGAAGGAAAGGAAGAATATAACTAATTGGATGGGAGAACTTAGAAGGATTATAATCCCTAAGTTAGAAACTATGCATGAGGCCATCAGTGATGCTCAGACTACCACCCAAACAAATGATCTGACAGATCTCAAGAGGGCAGAAACTTTTGCATTTTTGTTGAGTGGTCACATTTCAATTTTGGATAGAATGAAGCAAAGTTGGGCTACAGAATTGGTCCAATTGAAGACATCCTTTGCAGACATTCTTCAGTTCATGTGAGTATGTAATATGCGGCTAAGTATAGTAAATTTTTGAAAATTTTGGTGTGCGGACCCTACCCTTTGCCATTGATGTCAAAGGGGAAGTGAGGAGCAGTGAAAAATGAAGAATCCAACTAAGGGGGAGTTCCAAAAATTGTATATAAAGATAGAGCATCAGCTAAGGGGGAGCACAGTGTAAACACTTAGTCATTTTTCACTAAGTGTTGCCATCAATGCCAAAGGGGGAGATTGTTGGCAAGAGACACTATATGTATTCATGGTTGTTGTCATTGATGGCAACAAAGGTCATCCCACATATCCACAAGTCATGGTGTGTCTCTACCGGAAGTCAGAATGAAGATTGTTGTGGTCCGGTGAACAAGAACAGAGCATGTGGCAAGGTCTGACAGATTGGTCCGGATCTCTCAGAGGAAGTGTCTTAGTGCAGTGCGGATTTGGAGAAATCAAGAGGACTACCTTGAGTAGTATATTCCAAGGATTTAGCCTCCGGTGATGGACAAGGAAAAAGATATGAATAGTTGAGTACCGGATTCTTGAGAGACAGTGAGAATAGAGGAAGAACTGACTGACAGAGCATCAGACTATTTTTTGGATGTGTTACTGTTGATGGTAAAGGTTGTGAAGGCATGAATCATGTTTGGCCGACATGATTAATGATATCTACAAGTATATGCTTGATCCGCATTACTTGATATGCAAGGATTCAGCCGACAGATCAAAATTTGTGAGAAGATAGATTATTCCGGGTGCCGACTAGAAAGATAATGAAATCACTAGTGCGGATATATATAGAGGATGGATTTTGTTGTGATATATATAGTTGTGTCGTTGTATATGCGAATAAGTGCAGAGCAGAGCAAGAGTAGTAAGAAAGATCCGGTATGTGAAAGGAAAGCAGAATAAAGAACAGAGGAAAGATGAAGTGCAGCAGATCACTGTACTGAGCCTAACCGGAACTGAACTCCAGCATATGTAGATGCTTCCAATCAGTTCAAGTATTATATAACATTCTTTTGTAGACAGTGTGTCTCCTTGTAGGCAGTGTGCCTCTTTGTGAGTAGTGTGCTTGGGCAGTGAGCCCTAATTGGCAAGTGCCATTTTTGTAACTCCTTATTCTTCTAACAGAGAATAATCTTTGGGTTAATCACCCCATGGTTTTCTCCCTTAAACAGGGTTTCCACGTCAAAAATACTATGTCATGTGTTTCTCATTTCATGGTAATGTTTGTTTGTTTGATTCAATGCTGCATTAATTAATAAGAAAGTTCAAAAGAAGAATTAATTAGGATAACTGATTCACCCCCCCTCTTAGTTATCAACAGGGGGGTCGTAGGGGGGTTTCCCCCCTATGAGGGGTCTGGGGAGATCATCCCCCTTGTGGGGGATTCAGGGGCCGCAGGCCCTGGTGGGGGTTCGAGGGCAGCATCCTTTATTTATATTTTATCATTGTGAATTTGGACCATTTGTCATTAGGTCATAGATCTGATGGTTGATATTTTGTCGGTTATCTTGCCCTAGAAGGCAACCCCCTTTTATAAGGATATTTGTACTACATTTTTATTAGATTGGAGAGTAACAGGTAGTGTTGGATTGAAGATTAAAGGAGAGATGAAGTGCATTTATTGTAATCTCATATTTGAAGATAATACAACTTGGAGCCTCTTTTCTTGGAGTTTTTTACCCAATAGGGTTTTCTCCACATTACATACTATTTTATGTGTTCAGTTCTTAGTGCATGTTATTTTTGTGTAATGGGTTTTGATTTCCATTGCAATCTCCATTTATTCTACACTATTTAGAGGATAATAAGGCTTGAATTAGCTTTTTTTTGTGTGGTTTGTACCTTCATTTCTAACATTTGGTATCAGAGCCTGACTAGTTTTGATTCTTGGGTGGTAGTGTGAAGGTTTTTTAGCTGTAGTGGGAGATTTGGTTGTTGTTTATTTGTAGATCTTGTGTAGATATCATGGCTTCATCCACTATTGCTTCTACGTCTCAGTGGACGTTAAAAAGTTTAAAGGAATGGGGTACGAATTGTGGAAGCTAAAAATTGAGGATTTGCTAGAAGAAAGAAACTAGTGGCTGGCTATTACAAAAGAGAAGAAACCCGATGATGTTGCTCCTGATGAGTGGGAAAGATTGAATAAAAAGGCACGAGGTACAATCTGACTATGTCTTGCAGATTCTATTTTGCTGAATGTTGTGAGCGAGAAGTCCACAAATAGCCTGTGGAAGTGTCTGGTTGAGATCTACCAAGCCAAGAGTATGGTAAATAAACTTTATTTAAAGAGTAAGTTATTGTCCATGAAAATGAAAGAGGATGAATCGGTTGTAGAGCATTTAAATTTGTTTAATTTGTTATTGAGTCAACTATCATCTATAGATATGGAGGTGAATGAGGAAGATAAATGTATATTGATTCTCTTGTCTTTGCCTGAGTCATGGGAGAATGTTATTCTAGCTATCATTGCTAACCTCACAGATCTGAAGTTGGATGCTCTTGTTTCAATTCTGCTGTCACATGAATTGTAGAAGAAAAGTTTAGATAGTTTAGGGGATGCTCTTAGTGTCAGGGGAAGGTCTATGGAAAGAGGACCAAAATGAGATTAGCAAGGGGCTAAGGACAAGTCCAAGGACTAATCTAGGACTCATGGGAAGAAGAACATAGTTAAGTGTTGGAACTGTGGTAAAAGGGGACATGTGAAGGAGTGTAGAAACCCAAAGAAATAGTGGGAGAGTGCTTTAGATAAGTTCTTGAATGCAGGTGAAGATGTTTTGCTTTCTGCATGTAATGTTGTTTCTAATGATCACTAGTTGGTTGACTCAAGATGCTCGTTTCATATGACCCCGCATAAGGAATGGTTTTCCACATACGAAGAGTATGATGAAGGTGATATATACCTTGAGGACAAATCTACATATCTAATAGTTGGGAAAGGCAAGGTATTGTTGTGTTTCAGTGATGGGAGGATTAAAACCCTCCCTAGTGTTTTTCATGTTCCTAGATTAGCTAGAAATCTGATTTCAGTTTCGAAGTTGAATGATTTGGGAATGCATGTAACATTTGATAAGCATGGTTGTAGATTGGTGAGAGGAAACTTGGTGGTAGCAAAGGGGAAGAGATTGGGAAACTTGTTTAAGCTTAAAGACACAACAGTTTGTAATGTCTCTTATGTATCTGAGGCTAGTACTGAAAATACATGTATGTTGTGGCACTGTAGATTGGGCCACACTAGTAATAATGTTTTGAAAACTATCAAGAATAAAAATTTGTTGGATGGTTTCTCCTATTCTAATGAGCACTTTGATTTTTGTGAGAATTGTGTGTTTGGTAAACAAAACAGAAAATCATTTCCTTTAGGAAGCAATAAAGCAAAATAGAAGTTACAAATTATTCATATAGATATGTTTGGACCTGTGGATAATGATTCTATTAGAAAATCTTTTTATTTTTTCACCTTCATCGATGATGTATCTAGATTTACATGGATTTATTTTATGAAACACAAATCTAAAGTTTTCACTAAGTTTAAGGATTTTAAAGTCTTAGTTGAAAACCAATTAGGATTGAAGATAAAAAATTAAGATCTGACAATGGAGGGGAATATTTCTCTAAGGAATCTGATGAGTTTTGCAAGCATGCAGGTATTATCAGACAAAATACAACTCCATATACACCACAACAGAATGGTGTTACAGAAAGGATGAACCAAACAATCATGGAAAGAGCCAGAAGTATGTTGAGTGATGCACAATTGGATAAATTCTTTTGGGCAGAGGCTATGTGTACTGCTTGCTACTTGATTAATAGATCTCCTTGTAAGGCTTTTGATTAGACACCTTATGAAGTGTGGATAGGTAAGAAACCTTCTATTTCACATTTAAGGGTTTTTGGCTGTGAGGCTTTTGTTCATGTGCCTAAGGAAAAGAGATCTAAGTTGGATCCAAAGCTAAAAAGTGTAAATTCATTGGATATGGTGATAATGTCAAAGGTTATAAGATTTGGAATCTAATAACCTGTAAGATTATCTATTCTAGAGATGTTATTTTCAGGGAACTTAGAGCTATTTCTGAACCTAAGCAGCCAAAAGAAAAAGAAGAAAAGGTAAAGAGAGTGCACTTTGATTTTGAGTAGCAAGATGTACCTCGGGAAGAACACAATGATGGATTGGGGGTGAAGAAGAAGAAGATTCAAGTAGTTCTAATGAAGATGAATCTGTTGTTACAGAAGAAGTTGGTGCAGATGATCATGCAAAAGAACAAGCTGAGACTCTTACTCCACCCTTAAGGAGATCCACAAGACAACAAAATCTAGTTGACAAGTATAGCCCACTAGATTTTTGTTGTACATTTGCTTTATTGAGTACTGATGAAGAGCCTAAATCCTACAGGGAAGCTATTCTTACAGATGATAGTGAGTCTTGGCAGTTAGCCATGCAGGAGGAGATGATGGCTTTAGACTCTTGTAACAAATGGGATCTTGTTTGTTTGCCCAAAAGAAGAAAGGCCATAGGTTGTAAGTGGGTCTTCAAGAAGAAGTTTGAAGCAGATAGTTCATTAGAGAAATACAAGGCTAGATTGGTAGCCAAGGGCTACTCCTAGAGAGAGGGAGTTGATATTGGTGAAATCTTCTCTCCTGTTGCTAAATTGACTTCTATTATATTTCTTTTATCCATTATTGTGGCTTATGATTGGGAGATTGAGAAAATGGATGTTAAAATTACGTTCTTGCATGGAGATCTTGAGGAAGAAATTTATATGCAACAACCTACAGGTTTTGAGGTAAAAGGAAAAGAACATTGGGTTTGTAGATTGAAGATGTCTCTTTATGGTCTAAAACAGTCCCCTAGAATGTGGTACCAAAAAATTGATTCATTTGTGTTGAAATTGGGTTTTGTTAGGAGCAAGGAAGATCATTGTGTGTACATTCACTGTATTGATGATTCTATACTGATCATTGCATTGTATTTTGATGACATGTTATTTTTCAGCAATACTAAGGGCAAGATTAGTGAGTGTAAAGCCCAACTTTTAGGTGCATTTGATATGAAGGATCTTGGAGCTGCTAGGTATATTCTAGGTATGGAGATCAGGAGGGATAGAGGTAACATAAAGCTTTGGTTGTCACAAAGTAAGTATGTGAATAACACTTTGCAGAGATTCAATATGTAGGACTATAACCTAGTTAGAGTTCCTTTACCCATTGGTACTAAGATTTCATTAGATATGTATCCAAAGAATGAGGATGATTTTGAGGATATGTCTAATGTGCCATATGCTAGTGCTATAGGGAGTTTGATGTATACAATGGTTTGCACTAGGCCAGATATTGCCTAAGCAGTGGGAGTTTTGAGCAGATTTATGTCTAACCCTGGTAGACAACATTGGAATTATGTGAAGAGGGTGTTTAAGTATCTTGTAAGCACTCCTGATTATTGTTTGGTTTATTTTGGTACTAATAGTGTTGATAAATTGTTGGACATACATGGTTTTGTTGATGTAGATTGGGCAGGTGACTTGGATAGTCAAAGGTCCACTAGTGGCTATGTGTTTACTCTGTTTGGAGGAACAGTGAGTTGGATGAGTAAGAGGCATCCCACCACAAAATAAGAGCATATGGCTGCTACTCATGTCTCTAAGGAGGTATTTTGGTTGAGGAGACTATGTACAGGTATTGGATTTGATTGTAGGATCATTCAGATTGGTTGTGATAGCCAGAGAACTATATGTTTGGCCAAGAATCCTATGTATCATACTTGGACTAAGCATGTTGATATACATTATCACTTTGTTCAAGAAATGGTTGCAAATGGATAGATTAAGCTGAAGAAGGTAGACATTCAGGAGAATGTTGTAGATGCTTTGCTCAAGCCTATGAGTACAGAGAAATTTATTTGGTGCAGATTGGCCATGGGCCTTGCTTCTAGTGCTTGATTATTTTATGGTTTTCCTATGGGTATTTACAATGTATGATGTCAAGTGGGAGAATGTTAGGATTAAGGTGCCATCAACCTTATAAATCCTATGTAATTTATTACTCTGAGTATTGTTTATAAATCACCCATAAGGGATGAAAGGTTTCACCAACAACAATCTTGTTTCAACCGTATGTTTATATCTAGTACATGACACTCATTCATCCACGACAGGGGGTCACAGGGGGGTTTCCCCCCTGCAAGGGGTCTGGGGGGATCATCCCCCTGGCGGGGGGTCTAGGGGCCATGTGCCCTAGTAGGGGTTCGAGAGCAGTGCCCCCAAAACCTCATTTTATTTATATTTTATCATTGTGAATCTAGACCGTTTGTCATTAGGTCACAGATCTAACAATTGATATTTTGTCAATTATCTTGCCCTAGAAGGCAACCCCCATTTATAAGGATATTTGTACTATGTTTTTATCAGATTGGAGAGTAACATGCGGTGCTGGATTGAAGACTGAAGGAGAGAGGAAGTGCATGTATTGTAATATCATATTTGAAGATAATACAACTTGGAGCCTCTTTTCTTGGTGGAGTTTTTTACCTGAAAAGGGTTTTCTCCACATTACATATTGTGTTATGTGTTCAGTTCTTAGTGCATGTTATTTCTATGTAATGGGTTTTGATTTCTGTTGCAATTTCTGTTGATTCTAAATTGTTTAGAGGATAATAAGGTTTTAATCAGACTTCTATTGTGTGGTTTGCACCTTCATTTCTAATAGTTTGTTCCAGTATTTAGAAAATTGCTTGTTTTTCTATGAGTTTATCTTGTTCCACAAAAGAGGCTAGCTATTTTAATACTAGGGCTTCTTTTTCAAAGAAGCATGAATTGTAATACTCTTCTTTTCTTGTTCCTATATTTTATTCTATCTACTTTCCTTAACTATTTTATCATGTTTGTAGTTATTGGGATAAAATATTCTTCTTCTTCTTCTCCTTCATCTTCATCTATTTCCTCTATCTTATTTGACCTTGGCAGTATCCCTCCCTCTTCTAGCGATTGCCACAACATTGTTTTTTTTAATATTCTAACATGGATTCTTGTCTTAGTTTTTCCTTTTTATCTAGGCAATCTTTTTCTAATGGTTTTTCTTTTTTTATGATATAGAAGTTGTTATGTTGTTCAGGTTCTATTTCTTCTTCACATCATCTTCTTTCCCCCTACAATAGATTTTTGGGAACTTTTAACTTTATCTTTTCCCTTCTTGTTTCATTAGGTCTAGATAATTCATCACTCTTTGAGTGTGGTGAAGCATTTTTAAAGTATTGTTGTGCCCTTTTGCATGTGAATAGATCATGTTTTGGATTTCCATAGAATCCACATGCTTTATTCTTATCTTCCTTAAATTCATTAGCATAGTGTTCTATCTCTTTGCATTTGTAGTAGGTAGCTTCCTATATTCTTCTTCTACCCCTGCCTCTACCTCTTACACCTCTCTAGTTATTGTAATATCCTCTATCCTCACTTGAGTAAGTAGGTGGATGTGGTATTTGGCTCTACAATGGTATATTTTGGAGTGTATGGATATTTCTTTGATTTCTTCAATTTGGTGATCGATATCTATTGTCTGGAGTACAAAGGGGTCTTTTTTCTAGCCCTTTAACATATTCCATTTCATGGTCTATGGATTATTTGTTGTTATGGTGATGATTACACCATGGTTCATCCTCTTCTTCGTCTTTACAGACTCTAAAAAGTAATGATAGATAGTCATCTATTTCATGATCATCCCATTCTTTGCATATGCCACAATAGACTATCCATGTCTTCCTAGGAGCTATCCTTAGGTATACCCTAAGTGTGGCAGCTAGCTGGACATTCATTTCTAATGTGGCCTTCCCTAGAATAATAGGTACACCATATGTTATTTGTATTTGGTGAGTAGTTTCTTGTTTAGCTAGGATTTCTTGTTTAATTTTCAACTATTTTAATTCCAATTTTAATTTCTCTATTTATTTATTTTTAGTGGCTTTATCTTGTCTTCTCCATGTTTAAGCTTCCACACAACAAGATAATATTACTGCTTCTGAGTAGGTGTAGAATATTCTTCCATCTAGTGATGTCCTAATTTCTGGTATTAACCTTGAGATGAACCATTCAATTCATTGTTTCTTAGTTAGTGGTTCTTATGATTTATTGGAGACCTCCTTAAATCTACAGTCATAATTTTTGATGAATTCACCCTCTTATTGTATCATATCTCTCATATTGCTTACGCTTTTGGTAGAGATTTCTGGTGATTCAAATTTTGATAGAAACATAGTTTTAATCTATGACCATTCTTTGTCATGTTGGGGGTATATTGTTTGTACTAGTTTAATGCATCATTCCGTAAAGTTCCTACAAAGTCAAATAGTTTTTCTTGGTCTCTAGTGGTACCTTTACTTTTCCACAGTGATTTGAGAAAAAATATATGTTTGACTTCTTTTGTGGTAACCTTACCAAAAACTAGGAATTTCACTGATGAGTTCATGTTAGAATTAAATCCTTTCTCTTTTGTGGTTTTGATTTGTAGTGTTATTTGGTAATTGGTCATTTTTATTACAAGTTTTTGGTTGTGGTGGTTTCTTATTTCTCCCCTATCTTTGGATAACTGTATATTAGAATATTCCCTTCCTAATATTACGTCACAATCTTGGACAAATTTTTGTTGTGATTCTATTGTTTCACTTGAATGTTCACTTATATTTGATGTTAAAATTCTTGTTGATGTATATGGCATGGGGGATGACTCTTGTTCTTGGGGTTGCACTTATTCAAATTGATGTTTCATTTTAGAAGATGTTTTTCCATTGGTTAGAAACATGTTATTAGATGGTGATGTTTGAAATCCTTCCTTTTGTATTTCAATTGTATTATTAGAAAAGTTGTTGAACATGCTATTAGTTTCTTCTTCTACCGCTTGATATCCTTCATAATCTCTTAACTTTCCCACCCTCTTGGTAACTATTTGATCTATATATTCCACATTAAATCTCAAAGGTTGTAAATTTTCCAATGGGTTTAGGAATATCTTGAATTTCTCATTAATTATGATCCAAAGTGTTGTGTGATCTCACAAGACGCCCTATTTTACCTTAGCAAAATAGGGACCCAACCTTTGCTTTTTGTTTTTGCTTGTGTGTTGTTTCTCCCTAGGCAGTATGGTAAAATGTAATGTCTTGATCTTCCCTTATAATTTAAAGTCCAATTTTTCCCTTGCAAAGGTCACTATTGGATATAGAATAGAATTTAGTGCAACTTTGCCTTTTACATCACGTTGAAATTCCTTAAAATGAGAAAGTTATGCATGGTCAAAGTTCTGGTCAAAGGGGATATGGATATTACCAATGTAATATCCCGATCATTCTCAATATCCATATCCTTGTTGAATATTGATGTCCTAATGATGTCATGTGATTTCCCCCAATGGAAACATCCTAAGGTCAGCTAACGTCATCCAGATATATGGACATGGATACTCGAGTCCCTTCCAAATATCCATACGTGAAATATCTATATCCTTGACGAGTATCAAAGTCTGAGACTTAGGTGATATCATTACCTTTTTCATAGGTTATGATGAATCCACAATCCACCTGGACTGGCCATGTCATCAAATTATACGTCCTCTGCTAGTTGGTGGCATTCCGCGGTTCCGCGCCTTTGAATTTTTGCTTACACCGTACCTCCATGGAACGACATAATTGTTTAGGCTATGCCACATGGAGATATAAATATTTCCTCCGCTTCACTTACCAAAAGTTAAATCATGCCATGTGACATAATTCTGCACTTTCGCAGTTCCTCTCGGGGACCACCATGGAAGTTTGATGAAATGGCGGAAGACACATAAGTGTGCCACGTCAACCCCGTGACCCCACCATAATTAAAGGGTTAATCCACTTTGATAGCGCCACGTACTTTATCTGTGGGCCATTAATTTCATCAAGGTAGGTGCAGTTACAAAAAAAAGCCATGCCACGTGTTTTTTCCGTGGGCCTGTGCATAAAGGTTAAGTCTTTAAGACTTTTCGTATAAAGTGCCTCCAGCTTGGTGAACTATGCCACGTGGAGACTTTTCCACAATTCCACAGAGGGATATTACATAGTTGTGTTTGCCTCTATAGAATGGCAGAATCATTCTAATGTTGCCATGTGTCCTCTTTGAGGGCCACCATCTCATTGACCAAGCACAGTTTTAAAGTGTGTGGCAGGGCCCATCATAAAGGGCATGTATGATCAAGGTTGCCACTTGGCACCTTTCTGCGATTCCGTAGAAAGGTTTGCCTCATTGCTTTCACCTCCATGGAACGAAGAAATTCCTTAGGGCTTACCACATGGAATGGTGAGACCCATAGCCACACACATAAGTCGTAGGTTGTCCACGTGGCATGATTCTGTGATTTCATGGATATCTCTATGCACGTGGATTTCTCCTCCACAGAATGGTGGAAAACATTCTTTTGAACGTCAACTTTTAGTGATTGGTTGCAAAATGCCACCCAAATATTTTTGCATGCATATGTCTATATGGACATTTCGTGATGTCAAATATCCATAACTTCTATTGGATATCGATGTCCATACTAACGTCAACCTCCATATCCAGGTCAAATGACTTCATGCCACATGTCTTGCTCACAATTTTTTTTCAAGGCAAATATTCTACATAAGGATATTCCATAGTGGATATTTCAAGTATTTTTCTCGATTAGTGATGGTTGACCATGACCTCTTTTGCCGACATCATATAGATATTGTTGTATGGACATTTCTTTAACTAGATATTAACACATAGAATCTCCATATCCGGACCTCCTCTCGTGCTTAATGATATGCATAAATTCATATAGGACTATCAAATGTCAAATGGTTTTAGCTAACATGGCAAGTGGATCGATGCTGTCCAAAGTAATTGACAGCATAATTTTACATAGGTAATGTTAGAATTTAAGATTAACATAAACTTTGATTTAAACTTTGATGTATGTTTGTAATTGTAGGTTAACATGTAGAGCATGCTAAAAAGGAGAGGAACTTTGGATTTCTAAAAGACAAAATAATTTATTAGAAGCTGAGCAAAGATGAAGAATGCTAGATGCTACAGAGGAGGATTTATCTAATCCTGAGGTGAAGATACCTAGAATATGCTATGTCTTGGTTGGAAAAGATGCTGGAATATTTTCCTGCCCGTTGTGAGGGTGCCAACTATTGCTAGATGTAACTGTTGCCAACTATATTACACAGAGTGGTTGCCAACTAGCAATCACGTGCCCCTAATCCTGACCATTGGATCAATTATAACTATTTTCTAGACCTTGCCCTATAAAAGGACCGTGACCTCTCTTTTCAAAAGGAGATTGAATTGTTGAAACTAAGAGAGATTGAATTGTTTCAGTTCTGAGCACTAAGTTTGTGATTTTTTGCAACTTGGTGAAATTCTCTCTTGAGGTTCTTTCTCAAGACCATTGTAAATGTACATGTTCTTTGAATACCTAATTGAGATGAAGCTATAGATTACCACCTGATTGTAAATCCTACATAATCTTCTAGTTGATTTCTAGATATGTAATGGTGAAATGCTGCGTTCTATTGAAGTGCTTTCATTTTATTGCATATTATTGTCAACTTTCCTTTGACGATTTGTGCTGATCATACATAGCTATGGAACATCCTGGTGAAGTATGGTTTAGTTTTCTTCTTTTCATTGCAGTATTAGAATATGTATGTGGATCATTGGCCAAAATTAAGTAATTTTAGGGTCTCAATTTCTAAACTCTATTTTATTAGTTTTAATTTCATAAATAGTCATAAATAACTGTAAGTCATGATAAAATTTGAGTAGATATAGTAAATATATGCTGAATTAGTGCAAATAGTAGAATATCTAAAGCATATGGTGGTGATAATTGCAAATCATAGTGAATATCATGCAGATAATGGAAAATATTGGTTAGATACATGCTTATAGGCATATTCTTAAGTGAATTTAAGGTACAAAAGTAAAGAGTAGTTTGGATTGGAAATAGTTTTAGAAGGACTAATAAAAATTGGAAATATATTTAAATTTAGTCCAAGTTAGGGACATATTAAAGTGAATTACTCAAAGTTAGGAATAAATTTACACGCATTTGCATAAATCCTAACTAAATACTATAAGATTTGACACAATTGTTGAGAATATATGTAGAGTAGGCAAAAATAACATGATATTTGAAGAATATTGATGGAACTTTGTAGGAAGTATCAAAGTATGTAAGGCCCCAACATGATTAACAACAAGACACATCAACCTTGAGTGACTGTCAGACAATCAAGACCTGACTCACGAAGACTTGGGAACATGAATTCACCTTGAATTCATCGTATCTTTCAAGATAAATAAAGGTTTGTTTGTGAACTTTTATTTCTGTTTGTGTGACTAACAACCGCATCAATAGATTTTGGTACTAGAAGGAGGGCCTGCGACTGGAAATTTGTATTTCTACAAAAGATTGCATCAATGTTTCATCATTTGAGATAATTGACTACAAATATGTTTGAGAAGGATTGACTGTATCTTTGTAAAGATTCAGTCTAAAGCTTGAAAGTTTGACCTAAATTTTTGAGCTTTCAAGTTATTATTCTGAGATATGTTAGATCTCCCTAAATTTCCAAAATTAAAAAAATTAGAAATTGAAAAAAAAATCTCACCTTCAATGGATCTATATGAAGGTCCTAGCCTTAGGATTCCTCTATCTTTTAGAGGGTTGTCTCAAACCTCATATGAGGAAGATAATTTTCAAGTTAATATTTCTTTCTTTAGGAAATGATGCAGGAGCATCTAGAAGCATTCAAAATAATGGGGACAGTTAACAATGAAGTTGTAGAGTACAGAGAGAGCAACCTTGGAGTTTATTGCTTTTTACCACATTTGTATATTAGAGGCTATAGAGCTGGGATTAGCATCTAGACATAATCATCTACATCATATCCAAAATTTAGATCATTTGGGTTTGATTTTGGAAATTTATCGCTATCATAAGATTACCTATTTTTACCTATTTTCACAGAGTAGAGCCGACAATGTTCAATGAAGTCTAATTGGCTTGTAGAAAAATTTTGTGACTTGTGGAGCTAAAAGGAACATTATTCAAGGAAGTTTGGGACCTAGCTAACCTTCATGAAGATCTACACAAAGTTCTATGCAACAACAGAGCAATGCCTTATGTTTAGGTCTGACCTATTCGTGTCTACACGTTTCATGAAGACAATTAACTCTTGGCCAACTTGATAATGTTATGAAGGATTTTTGAGGATATAAATGAAGGATAAATGTTTGTTTTAAGGTAGTGAATGAATAATGAACAAGTATATGAAGATATGAGTCAAGATCATAAGTGTTTTGATCTGAAGAAGAATCAGAAGTGAAGCAGGGAGCAAAGCAGAGAGTAGAAGAAGTTGCAGAGTAGAGAATTATGAAGTAAAAGAAGGAAATCATGGAAGAGTGTTGTTATATGAATCTTTTGTAACCCTAGGCTATGACCTAGTATCTATAAAGCTCTAGTGGCATATGTAATGTGTTTTGAGATCATAATATAAAGAAGAATGAACTTTGAAGGCTGGGTTTTTTCCCTTTTAGGGTTTTCCCAGGATATATCTTGTGACATGTGCTTATGAATGTCTCTTTCTTTCTATTGTTAACTATTTACTTCCATTGCATCTCTGATTGATCATGCTATTAGTTGTTTAAGGCTGCAAGGTTGGACAGTCCCTCATTAGCCCCTCCTACCTTGACTGCATCAAGTGGTATCAGAGCTGGTTGTGAATCTGCTTGGATAGTTACGAATTTACTGGAAAGGAAGAAAGTGTTGAGAGACATTCAAAACCTTGGAAGTAACAAGTGTCACTACTGAAGAAGATCAAGGTAAGAAAGATTCGGGTAAGCTTTCCAAAGTAAGTTGTTTATCTAATTTGTTTCGATGGGGAAGATTGGAAAAATGATGAAGAAAGAAAATGAAAACCTAATATGGGAAAAGGATATTTTGGAAGAAGAATTGTGCAAAATCAAAAGGTGTAATTCAGAATTTATGGAAAGGATAAAAGAACTAGGAGAAGACAAGTATGATGCTCTTGAAGAAGAATTGAAAAATGTAAGAAGGAGAAATGAAGAACTGGAAGCAGAGCTGAAATTGTTTGAGAATGTTGAAAAGAGATTTGAAGAATTGGAAGAAGGATTTAAATTGTTTAGGAAGGTGGAAAAGAGAAACAAAGACCTGGAAGAAAATTTGGAAGAACTGAAGAAGGAAAATAGTTTGCAAAAGAATGAAATATCAGGATTGAAAGAATAGGTTAATCAATTAGAGCAGTCACTTGTAGCATGCAGAAAAGAGAATGAAAGTATGAGATCTAAGCTTGAAATTTGTGATGTTTCTTGTGATACTAATGATTTGTGTGATGATGCAAAAGTTTCTTTAGATAGTGAGATTGAAGATGATAGTGTAACTGAACCTGTAGTGGTTGTTGATGGTATTGGTTTCAAAATCATGTAGAGAATGGGATATGAAGGAAATGGCTAAGGGAAGTATCAACAAGGAATTATAGAACCTATTGAACCAGTAATGAGATCAAGAGGTGAAGACCTTGGATATGACAGAGGTAAAGATGTTACAAATTCCAACAAATTAAATTAGGGAAGAAAAGGTATCTATTGTTCACATTGTAATAGATATGGACATGAGAAGGAATTGTGTTGGAATCTACACCCTTGTAAGTTCTATGGATTAATGAATCATTCTGAAAATATGTGTTGGAATAAAATGAGAAGAAAAAAGCCTATGATAGATTGTATGCAGATGGATTATGGATGGATTGATGGAGCAAAATGGAAACATGTTACTTGTATGTTTAGAAGGTTGTATAGATGGAAGTATTCATATGTTCGAAAGAAAAGAGGATATGGATCAAGATGCAGAGAGTAGACGTTATTAAAAGTAGGACAAGAATAATAAGTCAAACCATAGAGGGAGAGATGACATGAAGAACCTATTTTCAAGTTTGGAGAAGAAAAGAATCAAGCAGTGAATGCCAACAAGAACCTATTATTGGAGAGGCTAATGATGAGGAAATAATGAATAATGCAGAGGAAGTTTATGCAGAAGAAGAAGAACCTATTGACTCACTAAGTTTGATAGAGAAACCAAAAGAAGGTGAAGCATTAATCTTAAGAAGAGTTTTGTTATATACTAATCATTAGAGAAAGCAGTGCAAGAGGAAGTTTGTGTGAACAAGTGTGAAGCATAATAGGAAAAGGAAATTCATATTACAGAGAAAGGAGAAATGACTTGTTATTCTACTGGAATAGAGAGTTTGTATACCGGAGTAAAGGAAATAAGGGTAAAGAAACAAAGATAAGTATAGGAGAAGTGTATGCAGAGTAGAAACTGTAAGATTTTGATGTGTGAAAATAGAGATCAGAAAGTATTGCAGAGAAATTCAGGAATGTATTGACTGTATCAAAAGGAATAGCATGATTGTTCCAAAGGATGCAAATATGTATTGATTGACTCTTAGTTAACTGAAGCAGACATTGATTTTGAGGCAGCTTGTGGAGAAGACTTGCTCAGACCGCCGATCATTGAGGCAGTGCAAGGCTTGTAGGTAGACCACTTTACCTAGACCATGACAACATGAAGAACTTGAGGTAGATTGTAGATAAGACTTTCTCAAACCACTGATCATTGAGGTAGTGCAAGGCTTGCAAGTAGAATGCCAAACTTAGAATAACTTGAGGCAATTTTGTAGGGTGGACTTGAACAGACCGCCGACCTTGAGGTAGTTGCAAGTACATGTGAACAGACCACTGAACTTATTGAAAGAAACAACATTGATTTTGACATAATATAGGCCAAAGTGAAGAGGCTCACTTTTTAATTAACCCCAAGAGTTTGATGCAGGAGCATCTAGAAGCATTCAAAACAATTGGGATAGTTAATTGTGAAGTTGCAGAGTACCGAGAGAGTGACCTTGGAGATTACCACATTTCACCACATTTTCATATCAAAGGCTATGGAGATGGACTTAGTATCAAGACGGAATCATCTACATCATATCCAAAATTTAGATCATTTGGGTTTGATTCTAGAAAGATATTACTATCAGAAGATTACCTATTTTTACCTATTTTCATAGAGTAGAGCTGACAGTGTTCAGTGAACTCTAATCGACTTGCGCAACAATTCCGTGACTTGCAGAGCTAAAAGGAACATTATTCAAGGAATTTTTGGACTTGTCTAACCTTCATGGGGATCTGTATAAAGTTCTATCCACCAGCGGAGCAATGCCTTATGTTTAGGTCTGACCTATTTGTGTCTACACGTTTCATGAAGATAGTTAACTCTTGGCTGACTTGATAATGTTATGAAGGCTTGCAGAGGATATCAATGAAGGATAAATGCTTGTATCAAGGCAGTGAATGAATAATGAACAAGTAAATGAAGATATGAAGCAAGATCATAAGTGTTTTGATCTGAAGAAGAATCAAAAGTGAAGTAGGGAGCAGAGTAGGGAGCAAAATAAGTTGCAGAGTAGATAATTATGAAGTAGAAGAAGGAAATCATGGAAGAGTGTTGTTATATGAATCTTTTGTAACCCTGGGCTATAACTTAGTATTTGTAAAGCTCTAGTGGCATATGTACTGTGTTTTGAGATCATAATATAAAGAAGAATGAGCTTTGAAGGCTAGGTTTTTCCCAGGATATATCTTGTGTCATGTGTTTATGAATATCTTTTATCTTTCTGTTGATTAGCTGTAAGCTTCCATTGCATATCTATTATGATCATGGTGTTGATTGTTTAAGGCTGCAAGGCTAGTTAGTCCTTCATTGGACCCTCCTACCTTGACTACATCAGGAAACTTTAAATGATCAACTTTATCCTCAAAATTTATCTAACTTTGGTTTAAGCAGAAAATGTAGGATACATGATTCTACAGAGCACGGTGAAATTGATTATATAACTTTCATTAAAAGGCTAGGTTTGGCTATAAAAGAATTAATTCCTTTCTTAGAAGTGTACAAGACTAAAGTTTGTTAGGAAAATGAAAGAATTCTGGAGCAACAAGAAGATACAACATAAAAGGTCATGAGTTGTCTAGAAAATGCAATAGTCAGACTAGTTTTGGAAGACAAAGATGGTGAAATTCAAATGCAATTACCTTTCTTTGAACTACGTTATGGTAAAAGTGAGAGCTCTCAACTCTTTTATCAAAATTCAAATATGGATAAAGTAGATTGTAGGTATGAATCTTTTGAAGACCGTGGAAGAGAAAACACACCTTATTTTTAGTCATCAGATAACAAAGGGAAAGGATTCAATGGGAAATAAAAGAAATATGAAAATAATTTTGATACATTTAATCAGTGTATTGAATCCTTGAAATTAGAAAATCCTTGTCAAGTGAATGTTTCTAAATCTAATTTTAGTAGTGAATTTGTTGCAAATAATTTTCAATTATCTGATGAAAATCATCATATAAAGGAGTGCACACAGGTGTTGAAGGAGTTCAAATGTGTGACCACTGAGGAAGACTTTATAATAGTAACCAAAGGGGTCATAGAAAATAGTATAAATACTGACTTATTATTTGAGTTCTTTGAATTGAATGATCAATTCCAAGATTGTTGCAGGGAAATGGAACTAGACACTTTACCAGATAGCAAAAGTGAATTATTTGAAGAAGAATCTATGAAACTAGAAGATATAGATGGTTATGTTGTTGTTGTGCATGCTTAGATATCAATTCAGTGCCATTTTGAAAATGAAATAGGGAAGTGTTCATACCTATCGAATGTTGTTTCACCTTTATAGTTAAATGATTTAGAATTGATAGATTTATGTGTATCAGGCTCTGATGATGATGATACTCACATAAATATTGATGTGCATAGAATTGAGGAAGACATTGAGGTGTTTCTAGAGCATAAAGATCAAATAAGCATACATAATGAAGAAATAGAGTGGGACAAAAATGATGGAAATGCAAAATCATTAAATGGAGGACTAGTTGGCAGCAAACAAGCATGCTTGGCAGAGCAAGAAATGAACCAGGTTATATTTTTCTTTTTCCCAATAAATGATGTTGATCATTATTTTGATTATGGGAATTCAGGGGATAGAACATGTGAATGGATGAACCATGAACATAATGAACTTCCTTAGTTGTTGATCATTAAGGGCTATTCTATTAAGTATGAGAAATTCAGAATAGAGGAATTTTTTTCAAAGTACAAAAATGAATTTGCTAGGATTAGGACCATAACTAATGCCATGATACTCCTACATATTTTGAGAAGGCATGTAAATGTAAGTGTTTGTGGGTGCTACCCTAGGTTTCATTTACCTTTGTAGTGTCTTATACATAATGTGGTAGGTGTTTGTTTCTTTGTTCCTTCTCTTTTCCTTTCTAGTTTTGGTTTTCTCTTCCAGTCTTGCTTTGCTTAGTTTCTTTCTTAGTTGCTTGTACAATTGTTTGTTTGGTTGTGTTTTCTTGTTTGGTTGAGTCTATGTTCTGGTTGGGCAGGATGCTAGGCACCCTTTTTACCTTAGAAAACAACAGAAATTTTGGAATTTAGGAAAGAATCCTAAATCTTTGATAGTGATCTAAATTTCAATGGAGAATTTAGATAACAATACCTAGTGCTGAGCTTGTCCTATTGTTAAAACAAAAGCTCAATGTACAGAACTTGTAAAAAGTTGCAGGCAACCAAAGAGGATTTCTTATTGCATCAAAAGTTGATTATATACAATGAGAAAGAATGTGAAAGGTCACCTTCTCCATATAGATTTAAATGGATAGTTGGAAGGTGACAAAAAACTACTAAAATTCAAATTTTCAAAATTTTAAAAAACTACTAAATTTGGGACCCCACTAGGCAGGGTCATAACTTCTAGCCAGCTAGTCAAAATCTAGACTTTTCAGACTTGTTGGAAAGATCTCCTGAAGAGCTAGATTAAGTTGTGTCAAGCCCTGCATGCGGCTATCACTCAAAGCAACTGATGAAAGTATTGACCCCAAATTCCACTCCGAAGGCCTCCAAAAATGCCAATTACTAGGATGTAGACAACACTGAAAAAAATATTGAAAAACTAAAATATGGTTGCCTGAACAAATGCCACCCTAATGCTTCTGAATCTTTGTGGGATCATTGCTTCCCCCTTGAGAGGTAGTTGGCCCCATTGCACCTATGTGTTGTAGCAGATGAGGAAATTTCTTCTCAATCTGGTCCTTAGTGAACTATTTTCCTTGATGTGGAAGTTGTCTTGCCTGTACCACCCGATAGAGAGGAATCTGTTGTTTCTTCAAAGTTTTCACCATAACAGTAGTAATCTGATCACATGTGAGAGGGGTAGTAGTGTCTAGATTCAACTCTAAGCAGCTTATATGTTCTGCAACATATGAAGTGTCCAACAATGGTGAAAAATATGGATGCAATAATTCAACATTGAAGATAGGATGTAGTCCAAGAAAAGATGGTAGATTGAGTTCAAAAGCATTTTCACCAACTTGTTTGAGGATGGTGTATGGACCATATCAAATAGGACAGAGTTTCTTATGATGCCCTTGAAGTCTTTCTTTTTGAATATGAAGCCAAACCTTGTCCCCAACCTTAAACTAATGAGGTGTACGATGCTGATCATGTCTGTCCTTGTATTTATGATTACTATATTGTAGTATCTCATGGACTTGTTGCTAAATATGGCATATCTTCTCCACAAACTTAGTTTCCCTATTTGCCTCTTTTTTCTAAACGTGTTGATGGGTCACTCAACATAGTTGGCAATGCTACATGAATTGGAGCTAATGGTTGGTAGCCAAGACATACCTCAACTGGACTATGCCCTGTGGAACCATGTAGTGCTCGATTGTAACTATGCTATACATATGACAAAATTTCATCCCAAGTTTGAGGATGTTTGGAATGGTACATCCACAAAATGTGAATGATCATTCAATTCACCACCTCTATCTGCCCATCTATTTGGGGGTGGAAGGCTGTGGATTTTGTCAACTTTGTGTCCATCAAGGCCCAAAGTGCTGACCAAAAATTGCTAAGAAATCTACCATCCCTGTCAGATATGATGGTTTGTGGTAATCAAAAGTGTACCCAAAAATTCTCAAAGAAAATCTTGGCAGATTCCTCCGCAGAGACTCCTTTCTTGCAAGCTACTATGACAACCATTTTTGAAAACCTGTCTACCACCACATATACACAATCATGCCCACATCTGGTAGAAGGTAGTTTGGACATGAAATCCATTGAAACTGAATGCCAAGGTTTGTCAGGGACTAGAAGAGGTGTATACAATCCTTGTTTACGATTGGCAAGCTTTGCAATGGAACAAGTAGTACAAGCTCAGATGTATAAAATGACATCATATCTCAATTTGGGCCAATAAAAATACCTTTGAAGTACATCAATGGTCTTCTCCACATCGAAGTGTCCTGAAACACGGCTGTAGTGTGCCTCCCATATCATTTTTTGCCACTCCTTGGCTAGAACACATATGTGTCCCATGTGACAGAGAATCCCATCCTTTAAGTAGAAATCAGTGGCTTGTTTTCCCTCTACTAGATTGTTGTAGATCTTAGCAAAACCAGGATCTGTGCTATACAACTAAGGCCAATCTATTATATGGTGGCCACAAGAATCCAATACCATTGTTAGGGCTATGATCGGAGGTCTACTCAAATAGTCTACAACTTTGTTAGTAGCTCCCTTCTTGTGGTAGATATTGAGATGAAATTGTTGCAAGTAGGTAGACCATCTTTGATGCCTATCATTTTGTAGCTTTCCTTGTGTTTGTAGAAATTGCAGAGGTTTGTGATCTATGTGAATGATAGTCTCCTTCTGTAGAATGTAGTGTTTCCATTGTTTGTAGGCCTACACAATAGCATACAATTCTTTGTCATAGGTGGGGTACTTACGCACTATGTCAGAGAAAGTCTCACTGTGGTAGGCAATTGGATGCCCATGTTGCATGAGAACTTCCCCTAGTGCATAGTCTGAAGCATCTATTTCAATTTGAAAAGATTGTTACAGATCTGGAAGTGCTAGTACTGGTGTAGAACATAGCCTCCTCTTCAACTCAATAAATGCTTTCTATTGTACATCTGTCCATCAAAATTTTGTGCTTGGTCATCCCCTCAGTGCCTGATTTATAGGCCATGCCAAATGTGAAAAACCAAGTACAAATCTCTGATAGAAATTGGCTAGACCCAAGAAGCTATGAAGTTTTGTGAGATTTTTGGGAGATGGCCAATCCTTGAGAACCTATATCTTTTCAGGGTCCACACGAACACCCATTCTATCCATTATGTATCCCAAATATTGAATACTCTCCATACCAAAAGAACACTTATCTCTGTTAGCATATAGCTTGTGTTATTGCAAGGTTGAAAGCACTTGTTGAACATGCTATAGATGGTCACCCCATGTTTTGCTGAAGATGAGTATGTAATCTAAATAGGCGACAACAAAAGAACCAATGAATGGTCTGAGGACATCATCCATCAATCTCATGAATATGGTAGGAGCATTGGTCAAGCCAAAAGGCATGACTAGCCACTCAAACAACCCTTCCTTGGATTTGAAAGTAGTCTTCCACACATCTGATGGCTCAATTGGGACTTAGTGGTATCCAGATTTCAAGTCAATTTTGGTGAAAAATTTTGTCCCCTTGAGTTGGTCCAACAAATCATCAATGTAAGGGAGTGGATATAGGTTCTTCATAGTGATCTTATTGAGAACCTGATAATCAATACAAAGTCTCCATGTTCCATCCTTCTTTTTGGCCAAAATAATTGGACTTCCACATGGTGAAGCACTTGGGCAAATGTGTCCTTTCTTGATCAACTATTGAATTTTCCACTAGATTTCTTCATTCTCCAAAATTGCCCTTCTGTACAGTGGCCCATTTGGTAATGGTGTCCCTAGAATTAGATCAATCCGTGGTACCCCTGTTGGTGAATTGAATACATCCTGATATGTTGACAATATTTTCTCCATATGTTTTTGTTCAGTTGTGGTAGTGGACACTTTGGTATGACTGCTGGCCATAACAGACCTTGCCTCCTCAGGTCAAACCATTAGGACAAATTTTCTAGTGTGAGCAATCAAACACTTACATTGTTTTATAGTAATCAAAGATACTGGTTCTGCAAGACTTACCTTAGGTAGTTGATACCTCTTTTCACCCAGATTGATGGTAATGCTACGTGGCCTTGACTCAAAGACTCCATGGTGCTTGTACATGTATGGGTGCCCCAATAATACATTGCATACATGCAAAGGTGCCACATCACATATCACTTCATCTTTGAATGACTTGACAGAATAAGGTAAGCGACACTGTTTATTCACCAGAATGTCTTGTCCTTGATTTACCCATCCCATACAATATGGCTGTGGATGCCGTGTTGTCTACAGATTCAATTTTTACATAGTTTCGACAGAAATCAAATCCTTTTGGCTTCCACTATCAACAATGAAATGAAGAGCCTTTCCATTTACTCACATCTGTGAGTGGAACAAGAATTCATCATCTTCATGGGACCTGAATTTAGAAATGGCAAATATGGCATGTGGGTCAGCCTCAATGATTTGTTCACCCTCATTTTGTTCACAAGGATTTGCAGGCAGCGACTCCTATTCCATCTCTCCTTGACAGATTTTTGCCAACAAAGTCTTCATGGCACGATAGTCTTTAGTGTTATGACTAGGGCTCTTATGGAATTCACACCACATCTTCTGCTTACCCTTATTTCCTATTGTTGAGGTTTGTGAGGAGAAGTCCTTGATTGTTTGTTTCCCACCAAATTTGTTACCACCTTCACCCTTGAATTTGTTGTTTGAGGAATAATCCCTCTTCCCCTTTTGTTTGAATTTTTCCTCTATCTTTACTACATATTTGAAGGCGGTACTCAAGGTCTCAATATGTAAGAAATCCATTTATGTTTGAATATACTGATGAATCCCACTGTGATACTTTAGTACCTAATGCTTTTCTATGTCACGGATTCCCAATTTTGTAGAAAGTGCATGAAATGTATTTGTATAATCTTGAACAGATTGGTCCTTCTTTTGTCAAAGTAATTGCCACTGTATGTACTTCTCCTCATATGAATTGTTAGGGTAGTAATCCTCCTTGATGTATTCCACAAATTCTCACCATGTGGGATTGTCATCCTCCAACGTTTCAAATCCTTGGCTGTCAAGGCCATCTCTGGATAGTAGTCTATTCTCCCAAGATTGTTTCACATGTTCCTCAGCTTTGAGGAGTACAAAGGTTATTTTCTCAACATCTGTGAAGTGGTTTACAGAAAAACATTTCTCTAGTTTTGATAGCCAATCATCAACATCATCTGCATTAATTTTTCCTTCACAATTTGGAATGTCAAAATTTACTTGTACCTTGAATGGGGTGTGACCATGAAATGATGCTCCAGCTGCATCTTGTGGTTGATGATTTCGTTGGAGGATTTGAGAGAATTCATTCATCATATCCTCACATTGCTTTTCCAAATCTTCTTATACCAACTCCTTGAAAGGGTCAGATCCATCTCCTTGTTCTTCTATCTTCGGTCGTGTACGTCTCAAGGGTAGGTAATCTAATGGGTCTCTTGTCTGCAATCCCAACTTTTGATAACCATACCATGTACGATGTGACATACAGGAGTGAACTACTTTGATACCACTGATCTAAATTTTAATGGAGAATTTAGATAACAATACCTAGTGATGAGCCTATGGTATTGTTAAAGCAAAAGCTCAATGTGCAAAACTTGTACAAATTTGCAGGCAACCAAAGAGGATTTCTTATTGCATCAAAAGTTGATTATATACAATGAGAAAGAATGTGAAAGGTCACCTTATCCATAGAATTTGAAATGAATAGTTGGAAGGTGACAAAAACTACTAAAATTCAAATTTTCAAAATTTCAAAAAACTACTAAATTCGGGACCCCACTAGGCAGGGTCATAAATTCTAGCCAGCTAGTCGAAATCTAGACTTTTCAGACTCATTGGAAAGATCTCTTGATGAGCTAGATTGAGTTGCGTTGAGCCTTGCTTGTAGCTATTGCTCCAAGCAACCGATGAAAGTCTTGACCCCAAATTCCACTCCAAAGGCCTCTGAAAATGCCAATTACTAGGATGTAGACAAAACTAGAAAAAATACTAAAAAATTAAAATATAGTTGCCTGAACAAATGCCACCCTAATGCTTTTGAATCTTTGTGGGATCACATAGGTTGTGACTTATGTAGGTCTGGTTATGGTTGGTTTATTCTGTGAAATCATATTCACCAATCAAAACAAAAGGTTATCCAAGGAATCATTAAATGAACACACTTAAAGTTCCTAAGACTAGTTGAAAATGTTAGTGTCTGCATTAAGTGAAAAATCTAAAGGTTTGCCTTTGCTACCACTATAATTCCTAGCCTAGCAACAGATTCCATTACTATGCAAACAATGAGCTAAAATGATATATCTTACACAAAAAAATTATTGAAAATAAAAAAAGAAAGAGAATTTATTCTCTCAAGGTCATCTAAGTAACCCTACCGAGGCTATCGATGCTTGACTAGCTGTGGGGCTCTATTTAGGGGAATTATAGGTGATAACCTTGCCAAGGTTATGGACACTTGACTGGTATCAAGGTTCTATCCAGGTTTGGCTTAAAAGGTTAAATCGAACTATGTAGCTTTTTGCTAATTACTATCTTTTCAACCTTTTCTAGTAGGAAGGAAATGAGTCAATGCACACACTTGCATTCCTCCCCATAATATAGTCTTATTGGTGAATGTGATTTCATTTGATCTAATCTGAATATCCATATGCAATGGAAGTTGGAAATTCTATGCCTAGATTTGTTCTTCTTTCTTAAATTGGCTAGATTTTGGTGGTTTTCTTTGGTGGAAAGTTGTTGTGTGGTCTCACAGCACGCCCCATTTTGCCTTAGCAAAATAGGGATCCAACCTTCGCTTTTTGTTTTTGCTTGTGTGTTGTTTCTCCCTAGGTGGTATGGTAAAATGTCATGTCTCAATCTTCCCTTAGAATTCAAAGTTTGAGTTTTCCCTTGCAAAGGTCACTAGTAGATAGAGAATGGAATTTAGTGCAACTTTGCCTTTTAAATCACATTGAAATTCCTTAAAATGAGAAAGTTATGCATGGTCAAAGTTTTGGTCAAAGGGGATATGGATATTGCCAATGTAATATCCCAATTGTTCTCAATATCCATATCCTTGTTGAATATCCATGTCCCAATGATGTCATGTGATTTCGCCCCATGGAAACATTCTAAGGTCGGCTAACGTCATCTAGATATATGAACATGGATAATCGAGTCCCTTCCAAATATCCATATGCGAAGTATCTATATCCTTGCTGTGTATCAAAGTCTGAGACTTAGGTGATATCCTTACTTTTTTCATAGGTTATGGTGAATCCACAATCCACCTGGACTAGCCATGTCATCAAATTGTACGTCCACTGCCAGTGGGAGGCATTCTGTGGTGCCATGCCTTTGAATTTTCACTTACACCGTACCTCTACAGAATGACATAATTGTTTAGGCTATGCCACATGGAGATATAAATATTTCCTCCCCTTCTCTTACCAAAAGTTAAATCATGCCACGCGGCATAATTCTGTGCTTTTGCAGCTCCTCTCGGGGACCACCATGGAAGTCTAGCGGGATGGTGAAAGGCACATAAGTGTGCCATGTTAGCCCTGTGACCCCACCACAATTAAAGGGTTAATCCATTCTGATAGTGCCATGTACCTTATCTGTGGGCCATTAATTTCATTAAGGCAGGTACAATTGCAAAAATGAGTGAGGCCACATGTCTTTTCCATGGGACCATACATAAAGGTTAAATCTTTAAGACTTTTCATATAAATGGGCTTTAGCTTGGCAAACTTTGCCACATGGAGCCTTTTCCATGATTCTATGGAGGGATTTTACATAGTTGTGTTTGGCTCTATGGAATGGCGGAATCATTTTGGTGTCACCACATGTCCTCTTTGGGGGCCACCATTTCATTAACCGATTGTAGTTTTAAAGTGTGTGGTGGGGCCCAACATAAAGGGCACATAAGATCAGGGTTGCTACTTGGCACCTTTCCATGGAACATTGGTTTCACCTCCACAGAATGACAGAATTCCTTAGGGCTTGCCATATGGAATGATGGGACCCATATCCGCACACATAAGTCGTAGGCTATCCACGTGGTGTGATTCCATGATTCCACAAATATCTTTGTGCACGTGGATTTCTCCTCTGCGGAATGATGGAAAATGTTCGTTTGAATGTCAAATTTTAGCGATTGGTTGTAAAATGCTGCCTAAATATTTTTTCATGTATATGTCTATATGGACATTTTGCGATGCTAAATATCCATACCTTCTATTAGATATCCATGTCCATACTGATGTCAACCTCCATATCCAGGGCAAATGATTTCATGCCACATGTCTTGCTCGTGTTTTTTTCAAGGTGAATATTCTACATAACGATATTCCGTAGTGGATATTTCATATATCCCATCTTAAAGGCTAATTTGAGCCTGATAGTATTTTTCTCGGTTAGCAATGGTTGACCATGACCTCTTTTGCTGACGTCATCTGGATATTGTTGTATGGACATTTTTTAAACCAGATATTAACACACCAAATCTCCATATCCAGACCTCCTCCCATGCTTCATGTTATGCATAAATTCATACATGACTATCAAATGTCAAATGGTTTTAGCTAACATGGCAAGTAGCTTGATGTTGTCCAAAGCAATTAGTAGCGTAATTTTACACATGTAATGTTAGAATTTAAGATTAATGTAAATTTTGATTTAAACTCTATTGTATGTTTGTAATTGAAGGTTAACATGTAGAGTGTGCTAAAAAGGAGAGGAAGTCTAGATTGCTAAAAGACAAAAGAATTTAGCAGAAGCTAAGAAAAGATGAAGAATGCCAGATGCTGTAGAGGAGGATTTATTTGATCTTGAGGCGAAGATACCTAGAATATGCTATGTCCTGGTTGGAAAAGATATTGGAATATTCTCCTACCCATTGTGAGGGTGCCAACTATTGCTAGCTGTAACTATTGCTAATTATATTCCACAAAGTGGTTGCCAACTGGCAATCACATGCCCCTAATCTTGACCTTTGATTATTATGGGTGGATCTTGACCATTGGATCAATTATAACTATTTTCTAGACCTTGCCTTATAAAAGGACCATGACCTCTCTTTTCAAAAGGAGATTAAATTGTTGAAACTAAGGGAGACTGAATTGTTTTAGTTTTGAGCACTAAGTTTGTGATTTTCTGCAACTTGGTGAATTCTCTCTCAAGGTTCTTTCTGAAGACCACTGTAAATGTACATGTTCTTTGCATACCCAATGGAGATGAAGCTGTTTATTACCTCCCAATTTTAAATACTACATAATCTTCTAGTTGATTTCTAGATATGTAATGGTGAAATGCTGTGTTCTATTGAAGTGTTTTCATTTTATTGCATATTGTTGTCAACTTTCCTCTGAAGATTTGTTTTGATCATACGTAGCTATGGAACATCCTATTGAAGTATGGTTTAGTTTGCTTCTTTTCATTGTAGTATTAGAATATATATATGTGGATCATTGGCCAAAATTAAGTAATTTTAGGATCTCAATTTCTAAACTATATTTTCTCAGTTTTAATTTCATAAATAGTCATAAATAACTGCAAGTCATGGTAAACTTTGAGCAGATATAGTAAATATATGTTAAATTAGTGCAAATAACAGTATATCCAGAGCATATGGTGGTGATAATTGCAAATCATAGTGAATATCATGCAGATAATGGAAAATATTGGTTAGATACATTCTTATAGGCACATTCTTAAGTGAATTTAAGGTGTAGAAGCAAAGATTAGTTCGAATTGGAGATAGTTTTAGAAGAACTATTCAAAGTTAGAAATATCTTCAAATTTAGTCCAAGTTAGGGACAGATTAAAGTGAATTACTCAAAGTTAGGAACAAATTTACATGCATTTGCATAAATCCTAACTGAATACTATAAGATTTGACACAATTGTTGAGAATATATGTAGAGAAAGCATAAATAACATAATATTTGAAGAATATTGATGAAACTTTGTAAGAAGTATCAAAGTATGTAAGGCCCCAACATGATTAATAGTAAGCCACATCAACCTTGAGTGACTGTTAGAAGGTCAAGACCTAACTCACAGAGACTTGGGATCATGAATTCACCTTGAATTCATCGTATCTTTCAAGATAAATAAAGCTTTGTTTGTGAACTTTTATTTCTATTTGTGTGACTAACAACCACATCAACATGAAGATTAGAAATATGTAGTTCAAGGTGTGGTGGTTGAGTGAGTACTAGAAGTGTTGGAATCTCCAGACTACTATAACCTTCTTCCCATAATGTTCAAGAGGTCCCATATTCTTCAATACTTCCTGCCAAATTGGTGAGAATTTTGGTCACTTTATCAAGATGTGAGGTTAGTTGTTTTGGAGTGTCACATGGTTCTAACATTTTGTCATTCTTGTTCAGTTGTAGCCCTTGTGGTGGACTCAAATATATCTCTTTCCTCAAAATAGTGTTGGTTTTCATTTTCTTTTTCTACCATAGCCCCTCTGGCATGCTTATCTTTTTCTTCTGACTCTTTTTTAGCCGTAACCCTCTTGGCATCTTCTAACTCAATCTCCCCAGCCTTTTCAATTCTTTTGAGGTATCTTTCTTATTTTTCCTATGTTTGTTTCTATCACTTTTCTTCCATGTTTAACTCCATTGCTAATTGGATAATTTCTTTATTCTCTCTTAATTTCTTATTATCTTCTTTTGCCATGGGTGTTTAAAGATTTGGAATTCCATTGATCCTTTTATGCATCCCATGGTGCTCATGGTCATCCTTCTTTGATTAGTTGCATCTTCTTAGGGATCTCTTCAATATCATCCTCCTTTCCATTTTTCATCCCCTAGGTGCCTGACTCCCTCTCCCAAGGTTAAGAACTAACAAAATCTACCGCAATTCATAGATTTTTTTTGTCTTGTCTACAATATCCTTCTAACTAATTTCCTTTACATTGCAAGTCATATTTGTTGCTCTGATCTATTCTTGACTATTTAACCAGGGTCTTGTTGATACGATTGTTAGTCATATAACACAAATAAAAGTTTAAACACAACAAACCCTTATCATCTTGTAAGATATGATAAATTTAGGATGAATTTATGATCCCAAGTCTCCATTAGTTAGTACATGACCTTTTGACAGTCACTCACTGGTTTGATGTGATGATGTTAATCATTCATGGGCCTTATGCATGATTTTGAAGTAATTTGTATCTAGATATGTGAATATTTTCTTTGTTTCACCTTTTCTGCATGAATCTCAATGAATTATGTTAAATCCTACCATCTTTAACAAGGATATATAGATATTTATGTGAAATTATCCTAAGTTTGATCAATTCTTTGGATCTTTATTCCAATTGAGATTGTTTGTGATGATTTTTGTAACTTTGATTAGTTCTTCTGAATTTACTTAAATTTGAACTAATCTTCAATCAATTCTACTTCTGCACTTTAAATTCTTCTAAATATTGTGTCTATAAGCTGATATTTTCATGATCTTTATCATTATATCCAAGTATTTGCATGATATTTTCAATGTTACATGCAATTTTCTCAAATATGCACAAGATATTCAATTATCTATGGATATCTGCATATTTATCCATGTTCTTCTTGTCATTTGTCAATATTTGTAGTTATGATAATGATATTTATGAAATTTAAAAGAGAACAAATAGAAATTTGTAAAATCAATGAAATTAAGTGAAGTTTGATCACTGATCAACATGTATCTTTGATACTTTCATGAAAGAGAAGAAAACTGAACCATATTTCATGTGGATAGTCCACGACTACATATGATTGATGCAAATCTTCAAAGGTAAATAATGAAAACAACATGCACTTTGCAGATGCACCTCAATAGAGTGTAGCAATCCACAGTTACATATCAAGAAATCATTCATAGATTACGCAAGATGTATGATAATTTATAATCAAAATATCTTCATCTTCATCCAAGTATGCAAAAGAGTACACATATACATATGATCTCAAGAAAGAATAGTAAGGAAACACAGAGCAACAAAATGTTCACTAAGTGCTCTCTAATCACCAATTGTATCTCAATTAAGCTTCAAATATTTTACAAATGACAATCCATCTCCTTTTATAGACCAAGGATATGATGCAATTACAAATGATCCAAGGATCAAAATCAATTCAGGATGATCTAATGGTCAGGAAGAATCAAGGCACATGATTGCATTTTGGCAATCAATCTGGTGTAATACAACTGGCATTCTAGAATATTCCTTGAATCTTTGACTTGGTCAACATTACCTCTTTACTCTACATTTCCATCAGATTGTTCATCTGTGGATACCTCCTCTGATATCCTATATCCAATGCCTTGGTTGAGCTCATATACTCTTAGAGCCTTATCTATTTCTTCCCTATCTGGCACCATGGCCTTCTTGACTACATGTTCTTAAGCCTTTAGTTGCTCTTTCAAAGATATCCACCTATTCGTTCAACTATCTAACTCCTTATTATATATCTCAATTTTGAATTTCATATGCATAGATCTATCAATAGTATCTTCAGAAAAATACTCGATAGGATCTTCTATTGTCAAACTAAAATTATCTTTGAATGCCTTGATTGCAAAAGCATCATCTTGATTTTCAATTTTGCCCTCTACTTCACCTTCCAGAATTTCCAAAATCTCTATCTCCTCTGCCATGAGTTCATGGGCCTTTATGTTGATATCCTTAGCTCTAGCATTGCATCTTTTCAAAATGCCTACCTCAAACCTTATGTCTTCAAACCAATTATCTACTTGTGGAAGTGTTTGAGGGGTCAAAAATTTCTTGGTCATGAGGGTGTTTACATCTGCTTTCCTCATATCCTTTAATGTAGTTAGATCCCTACCACTCTTTATCAATCTTTGACTGACCTCCTTATTTATTTTATTTGTTTTGACTTTTATGTTGCTAAGCATGTCCTGATTGGACAATGAGGTCTTCACTACTTCTTCACCTTCCTTAAAAAATTTAATGAACCATTTGTCCATCACCTGTGCCCAATGTTTCTGGACATCCAATCCTGCTATCTCCTATTGAGGTACTAGCACCAATTGTGTAGCAGTGGTGATTTCAACATTGGTTGGTGCTACCAACCCCCTCATGAAAGCCTGTAATTGAGCAACTTGCTCCTTATACATTTTCTTCTTAGCTTTAGCTTTCTTTATTCTGGCCTCCACTGCATCCATATGATCTCTCAATCCTTGGATTTCTTGTTCATTAGTGGTGTGACCTAAGTCAACTGTTGTGACTTGAAATTCCTCTGGCCTTATTTCTCCCTTGGCCTTATCTACCTTAGGCACAACTATTTGAGTTGTTCTCTTCCTTGTCATTGCATCCCTCTTTATTGTTGAAATTGTTCTAGCCTTCCTCTTTGGCTTAGTTGGATTCAAGGTGAACATAGATTTGAAATCAAATGGCACTAGCTCCTCTTGTGGATGCCCAACCTCTGATGACATCCAAGATAAAATAGTAGGTCCAGACCCTACTTGGTCATGTTGCTCAATTTGAGCACCTTTTATTTCCATGTATTTACCTATGTTATCATATCCTACAAGAATCTCTACATTCTCTTACTGATCCTCTTCATGATCATGCTATGAAGGAACAACCTCTAGATTTTCCTTTTGTTGATCTTTATCCTGACCAACCCGACTATCATCATGCATTGTTTCTTGTTCATAGTGTGGCTGATCAACATGTGATGTGTCCCTTGGTTGATCCTGGATCACGTCATCCTTAGGCATATCTTCAACCTGTTCTTTCTGTGCAGGTGCCTCTTGGATGTTTTTCTATCCTTATGGTGGCTGAATCACTTGTTCATTCTGTACACCACCTCTTATAGGACCACCCTCTACTTGCTCTAGTTGCTGACCTTGCAATTGATTATCTAGATAAGACTCTTGTTCATGTTTACTTTGATTTCCCTCATCAATTCTTGTTTTTGTATCAATATTTTGTTCAGGTTTGTCTATCTGAATATCCTGATCATGTGTGCCCATATACACATGGATATCCTGCTGTACTTCCTCATCATGAATATTGTCATCTTTATTGTCAACATCCATCTAGATGTTCTCTCCTTGTTCTTGGTCATCCTTGACAACTTCTTCTTTATCACCACCTTTAGGTTGATAAGTTAAATCTATTACTTGGGGACTAGTTAGTGTTTCTATTAGGACATTTAGTGGTCCCATTTGCACTTCAACATCAAGGGACTCTACCCTATCAACATTTTTATCTCGTGCTTTTGTGGCACCACTTCTAGCTGTAGACTCAGTATGTTGGAGAAGAGTCTCAATGGGATGATTAGTCACATCTGTGACTACATCATCTTTTGTTAGATCCACAGTTTCACTTAATGGGAAGGACCTACTCACCTCCCTCTCCAATGCCTTACTCATGGCCTGTTGTGCCAATTTAGTCTTTACTTTTATTATGTTCTCAGTAGGCACCTCACCACATTTAAATTTGGATCTGGATGTCCTTGTGTTTAAACAAGAGGTCACATAGGTATAGCTCTTCTCATGAGAGGGCCTTGGTACCTTGACTGTCTAGGGATATTGAATCCTTATAGAATATCTTTCCCTTTCTCTAAGACAATTCCTATTTGACTTGGATCTTCTTCTTCATCCATAAGCTCTTCTTCCTCTGTAGGTTCTTCTCTTTCCATTATTGCCCCCTTTGGCACAAAGATAGGGATTTCTCTTACATGCACACCCTGAGGAGGTGATGGTGGCTTGTACACCAATGAAACACCTTTAGAAGTAGGCTGTTCTATAGCTCCAGATGAGCTAGGTTGTGCTAATTTGGTCTCTAGGACCTACCTCTTATGTATCAAGAAGTCATCAAAGTCTGGCTCTTCTCATTCTTTCTTCTTCCTTTTCTTATCAAAAGTAATGACAACACCTTTTGCTTTCAATTCACCAATCTTTTTATTCAACTAGTTCTTGGTCCTTACCATTACCTTGGCAATAATGACATCAATTGATGTCTCATCCTCTTGGGTCCAATCTAGGGGTGTCAGTGCCTCATTATATATCTTATTATCTTCATACTTTGGATCCATGATGTCATCATCATCTTTCTTTATTTGTGGAGGTACCTCTGGCTACTCTATGTTTTTCATTTGATTAAGGGTTAGCCATTGATACTTCCTTTTCCTGACTTCATGCTCATCATCACAGTCCACCCAGTAGTCCTCCAGATGCATGGCATGTTTGTATTTCTTATTAAATTATTTCTCTATCCTATGATAGGGATCAAAATCTCTAACCAATGGGAAAAGTTGCAAGTGCAGGTTCCTTAAATCTATCTCAACTGCCTTGGCATTATCTATTGATCTAAGCATAAACTAGTTGATATCCAAAGGTAATTTTATTTATGGCTTTCCATCTTTTCTTTTGGTCATCTCTAGGGAAAGGATCAGTTGCCTAGCCCTTTCCATCAAGGCAACCTTGTCTAATGGGTACCTGGGTAGCATGAAGGGATTCCCACTGAATCCTTCCATCCTGATATATGAATATGCCCTAGATTGTATGAACTAGACACCGTGTGGATGAATCTTCTCCATTGCTCCTACTAAAAATCTCTTGGCTCTGTTTCCTTCCAAGAGTCTAACTATGTGCATTATGAAGCAATCATTCACAACCTTATAGTGTTGCACTGACTATCTTCTCTCCAGTTGGGGATAATGCTCCTAGGATGTCTTCTCATGTGGCAACTTGCCTAGTTTTCCAACTATTTGTAACCCATCAAAGGTGCCTTTGACTACAGATGCATATACTAGATATGAAGTCATCTTAAATACTATATCTTTCATCTTTCTCCACCTCACCATCCATGAATACAAGTAGTCACTGATTATCTTTGCCCACTGGACTATTTGTTTATTTTTAATTACCATCCTGATGAGGCTGTACATCTAGGATTCAAAATTTCTAGTATTCTCCCTTCCACTCATTTTGCTGAGTAGGGAAATCATGTATTGAAATTTTGGAGTAAAATCATATTTGTATAAATGTTGTGGCATCTTGGCCACTGCCTTGGCCTTGTTGGCCGGATCTCTCCATCCCAGGAAAACAACTTTTCTGCAAATTTTTTGATTGCCATCATACTACTTTGCAAGTGGCTCTATGTCTGGTACATACATGTTCCTAGGGGTAGGCAAATTGAATTCCACTATTATACCATCTACTAAAAGGTCTACATATACCCACCCTTGGCACTCAACTCTTCTTGTCACCACATTGTAATTATTAGCACATTCAATCAGGAGATCTAAAGCTTCTGCAGTGTATGGAAAACTAGTTGCATAATACATCCTGGTGGCCACAATATTCTTTAGAATGGGATGATCGTCTCTGCTACGGTCCTATTCCTAAAAGCCTCAATGTTGGTGTTTCTAGAGTGGGTATCCTTTGCAAAACCATGCTTGCTATATGTACTATGTGTCTTTAGGAACATATCCTGTTTGAACTCGACATCATGTTTGTCTATGTAGGGCTGCATATTGTCATGCAATTTCATAGACTCATCTTAACTAGTGCATCTATGATGTTAGGGTTAACATACCACAATCCATGAAATTGAATAAACATGGCATTTGAATATATGTACTTAATCATGATTTAACCCTAAATCGATTTGATTTTAGCATTTTAACTCTTCACCTGCCTAGAACATAGTATATCCCTATGAAAATAATTGATTAGGGCTCATTCCATACATACCTATATTACAAAACCTTAATTGAAATGTGCAGATGTATACTAGGACCTTCTATATGCAAAGGATCCTTTGTGCGGTTCAAATCCTTGTCGCAAGTTCGTTGTAGCAGCTTCTTCAATTCTTTTTAGCTCTCTGTGCAAACTTTTAGCTTTTTGAATGCAATTATGTGAATTATGAAAGCAATTTACCCTTTTAAGTTCAAAATTTTTGGATTTTAGGGCTTATTAATTAATCTCGGGGAGATTAAATGGGTTCCAGCAATGTAATTACAAGAGATTAGGACAAGTGTTCATCAACATGAGTTTGAATTTAAAATCCAATAACTTTTATCTACATTAAATGTGAAAAGGCATGGTGAGATGGAGTGGGTTTTATTTTAGAATGTCCATATGGATATATCCATATGATATTAGCACATAGATCAGGTCAACCATCATTGACCAAAAATTTATTATCGAGTCTCAATTTCATTCGGAATAGGTCAGGATGTCCATGTGGACATGTGGCATAGTACCATTGGTTATGCAGGAGCATGGATATTTAAAAGATTTGGACATTAAGGAATGTGAAATATCCATGTGAACAAACATCCAGGTGATGTCAACAGGGTAAATCCTCTATGTTAAGTCAAGGCGAAGTGACATCATGCGGATATGGATATTAAGAATAAGATGTGAATCTTTGAAAAGTTAATATCCATACGAGTTAATATCCATATGACATAAGAAGGCTCGAGATTCTTTATAAGATCAGGATGGCATGATGTCCTTGGGATTAGGATATTAAGGCAAGGCAGGGATATTCAACCAAGTGAATATTCATATAAACAAATGTCCATATGATGTAATCCATTTGCATAAGTACAGATCGAATGACATCACTAGGATATGGATATTAAGTTAAGGTCCAGATATTAAGTTAATATCCGGATGTCAATGAATATCCATGCGTGTGACGTTGAGCTTGGTCGATGGGTTAAATTTGACATATGCACATTTGTGGAGGTTGGGATATTGAGCTTTACTAAATAATTTCTTAGATTAAGATATTAAAAATAATGTCTGGATATAATGACTATGTGGATATCCCCATGACCCGTTGACCAAACTTTGATCGGGTGTAACTTCTTCATTCTAGGGAATTTCAACGTGCTTCAAACAGCAAACCTACTTAAAATTTTATTCTCTTTCATTTGGCAGGCTTCAAGAGGAGAAATTCTAACCTCAAAAATTTGATCTATATCTCAAGATCCTGATAGACATCTAATACCATTTTACCATAATGCCCAAAGAAAAGGGAAGCATAACAAGCCAATCAAAGCAAAAAGAGTTGGGTCCTTATTTTTCTAGGGCAAATAACTTGCCACCAAAGAAAACAACCAAATTCCAATAATTCAAGAAAGGAAGACAAATTAGGACATAAAATTCCAACTTCTACCATACATAAGCATCCTGAACTTTCTAACTGAGATCACATTCATTAACACAAACCTGTGATGAGAAGGAATCAGGCGTGCGCATGTGATTCATTTCCTTCATCTTGAAGAAAAGTTGAAAATAACAGTAGTTAGTGTTAAGATACATAGTTGGATTTAACCCTCTAAGCCAACTTTGGATAGAGCTTTACTGCCAGCAAGTGTCCATAGCCTCGACAAGGTTATCTTTGTAATTCTTCCAAGTAGAGCCCCACTGCCAGACAACTGTCCATAGCCCCAGTAGAGTTACTTGGATGACCTAAATAATTCTCTTCTCTTGATTTTCAATAAGTTTCTTTTTTTTTGTATTTTTAGAATTCATATGATATGATCTTGTAAGTTCATTTGCAAGGTGTAGGCACTTGCTCATTTAGGTTGAGAATTGCAATGGTAGCAAGAGCAAACCTTTTGATTTTTCACTTAACACATGTACATTAGTACTTTCAACAAATCCAAGGCTGTTAGGTGTATTCATGTGATGATCACCTTCAACAACAAGAGTTACTATTGATGAATATGACTTCACAGACAAGATCAAACACTTAGCTAACAATAATTATAACCTATGTGGGAATTTGTAATCTTTTCCTAAATTCTAACAATTTATTAATTTTTTGAAGTGAAAAGGTGCTCTATATGCCCAACCAAAACATGGACTCAATAACACACAAAACAAAGAAAATCACACAAAGCAAGCAAATCGTACAAGAAAGCTATACAAATATTTACATAATGATACATGGTTTTGACCTTTCCCTCTCTAGGCTTGGAAATAGTGTTTGAGAAATTGTCCATTGACTGGCAAAGGAACATCCTCACCTATTAGGGTTTTAAGCCTATAGGTACTATCACCTGATATCTCTGATATTTGAAAGGGACCAGTCCACAATTTATCAAATTTACCATGGTCACCTTTCTTTTCATGGGCTTTATCCTAGGATAAGACAACGTCTGATATTCTGAAGGTTTTAACCTTGGCTCTTCTGTCAAACCATATTTTGACAATAGCCTGATGTTTTGAGAAATGATCTATGGCTCTATCTTTTTTTCTTCTAGCTACATGAGCTATAGCAACCTGACTTCTAGTTTGTCATCCAAATCAAGGTATTCTTGTGCAAATTGGAGTGTAGGGATCTTTAGGTTAACTGGCAAAATTGGATCCACTCCATACACTAGCTGATAAGGAGAATTCCCTAAAGCTAATTTCACTCTCGTCCTATCTACCCATAGTGCATATTTCAACAGGGTATGCCATTCTCTAGGGTTCTTGTCTACTGACTTATTTATGATATTTAGTAAGTTCTTGTTAGTGGATTCTACTAATCCATTCCCTTGAGGATAGTAGTTAGAAGAAAACTTTAAAATTATACCATACTTAAAAGCCCAGTTAGAGAATTTTAAAGAAGAAAATGTTGGACCATTATCACATACTAGAGAGAAAGGAACTCCAAATCTTGTGATGATATTACCTTCCAAAAATTTGATCACATCTTTAGTAGTGCATGTCTTCCCGCCAATCACTTCTATCCATCTAGTACAATAGTCAGTCACTGTTAGGACATACTTGTGGCCAACCGAGGAAGGTGGGTTGATTAGTCCTATGAAGTCCATTCCCCATTGGGCAAAGGAATGAGCTTCCATCACTAGCTACAATGGTTGTGCAGTATATCTCTCTTTATGTGTGGCTATTTGGCATGTATGACAATGATTACTATGTTCGGCAGTGTCTCTAAAAATTGTAGACCAGTAATATCCTGCCCTAAGGATTTTGTGTGCAGTGGCAAGGTGGGAACCATGTGCAGTTCCAAACTTATCATGCAATTCTTGCAGGACCTTATCATCCTCTTGCCTATCCAAGCATCTTAGATATATCCCTTCATGGTTTCTTCTAAAAAGGATTGCTCCTTTCATCATGTAATTATGGGATTTTACCCTCAATTCTCTTCTCTATGAGAACTTCATATTACCTGGAAGCTTTCCTGAGATCAGGATATGCTTAATGTCCGAATACCAGTCCTCTGACTTACTAGAATCCAATGTGTACTATTGACTGATCAAACCTAGATCAGTTTTAGCTATCATTTGAGTTAAAGCTTGTCCTCTGACTAGCTTCATGGGTGTGATCTCTATGTCATATTATTCTAGGATAGTGATCCACTTGGACCTTTTTTCATCTGGTTCACTCCGCATCAACAACATCTTCACTGCTGCATTAGGTACTATTGCAATTACCTTGCTTCCCAATATGTAGTGTCTAAACTTCTTTGTGGCTCTTACCAAGGTGAGAGCTTATCTTTCCAAATCCAGATACCTCAATTCTGCATCTCTAAATGGGACACTCATAAAAGCTATAGGCTTCTCTTCCTTGTTCTCATTTTTTTGGGTTAGCACAGCTGCACAAGTATGTACTGAAGCAAAAGAATATATGTAAAAATCCTTGGCATAATAAGGGCTATTGAGCACTGGAGCATCTACAATTGCCTTCTTAATGTCCTCAAAAATAGCCTTGGCTTCAAGAGTCCATTCTATCTTTGCATACTTCTTCAGCATTGCATTTAGTGGCCTAATTATTTCTGCAAATCCAGTGATAAACTTTCTGACAAAGTTTATCTTCCCAAATTAGGACTTTAGTTCCTTCTTACTATTAGGTAGCTAAAGTTTCATGATTGAACTCACCTAGTTTGGATCAATGGTGATCCCATCTTCTAATACTAGGTGTCCTAATAATTTACCAGTTGTGATACCAAACACACACTTCTTGGGATTCAAGGAAATACCATACTTTTCACATCTCTGGAGCACTTTCCTTAGATCTGCAACATGATCACCTCTCTGTTTGGAGAAAACCATTAAATCATCCATGTAAATAACTATGCACTGGCCAACTAGACCTCTGAATGTGATATCCATGGCACACTGGAATGTTGCTCCAACATTGATTAGACCAAAAGGAATATGCCTTTAGGTGAATATCCCCCACTTAGTGGTGAATGCAGTCTTTAGTCTGTCTATTTTATCAACATTGACCTAGTTATAACTAGATAAAACATCTAGAAATGACATCATTTGTGCTCCATTAACCATCTAGAGCACCTCATTTAGTGAAGGGAGAGGATAATTGTCCTTCTCTGAGGCCTTATTCAAATTTCTAAAGTCTACACACATACAGATATCTCCGTTCTTCTTCCTCACAGGCACCAGGTTGGCTACCCATGTGGAGTGTCTTACTAGGAAAATGATCCTAGCTACTAAGAGCTTCTTAACTTCTTCAAATATGATTAGCTCTAGCAAGGCATTAACTGGCCTCTATTTCTATCTAAACGACTTAACATACAGCTTTAGCAGAATCATATGAGTGATGATGGATGTGTCATACATCTGTAATTCATCATACATCTAGGCTATTACATTTATATAATCCTTTAGAGCCTGAATTATCTCCTCTCTTTCAGCCAAGTGCATACTTTTCCTATCAAGACATTCCTGATATCTGGACCTTGACCGATATTGATGGGCTAATACTCTCCTCCATCAATTTTGGGTAAATCCTTTTGTTGAGTGATCTTATCTAGATCAAAAATTCTCTCTAGTTCTATCATTCCTTTAGGGATCTTATATTTTGGCATCTCGATGATCTCTTCATCATCCCAGACCTGGTCATCAAGATTCTTTTCATCCTTTATTTGAGCCTCAAAGATATCTCTATTTGCAATGAAGTCAAGGATGTGTTGATCATCCTCAAAGACTTGGAAATTCAACACATTGTTAGGCACTGACACTAGTTCAATTGAGAACTTCTTTAGTCCTGACACTGTCAATGGCTCTAATGTGCTAGTAGCGACGACTAGTGCATCTGCACAGTGATTTTGACTCCTTGGGACATGTGTGATGTTGAAGGTGTCAAATCCTTCAATTAGGTCCCAGACACTGTGTTTATAGTTTGACAGCTTCTGGTAATTACAAGCATACTACTTTTTCACTTGTTTGATGACTAATTCTGAGTCTCCAAATACATGCAATATCCTAACTTTCTTCTTCAAGGCAAAGAGGAAGCCATGGATTAAGGCTTCGCACTCTACCACATTATTTGTGCAGTGGAATTGAAGTCTATAAGCTGGAAGGTATGACTTCCCCTATGGATCTATTAAATCTATTCCTACTCTAGCACTTTGTTTTGATTTAGATCCATCAAATATCAACGTCCATGGTCTATTTGTGGGAGGATCCTTATTTGGGCCTTCCTTCTTTCTTCTAGCATCTGCAACACTACTTGTAGATATCCATTTTATTTTTTGTGGTTCATTCTTTATCACATCTGGATGCCTATGTGGATCTAAAACATCTGCACTTCTCTTTTTCTAATTGTCACTTTCCTGGGTACCTTTTCTTTTTATACACTTGATGTCATCATATCCTTTGTCAGGCGACATTACAACTTTTCTCTCTATTTCTTCTAAGATGTCCTTAGTCATATGCAATTTGTTACTTGAACACAAATGTTCTTCTTTGCTCACTATGTGCAGGCATAAAGTACAAGTTGTTTATGAATGGGGAGCTTCATGTAGCCTGCACCATCCCTCAATTAGTACTCGATTGGGTGGGATTCCTTGGAGAAAATATCCTTGAATTTTCTTGGATAGGAACTCTTCAAACTGTGTCAAACGACTTCCCCTGTCTTCATTAGCTAAGTCATACTCAGACTCAATGAAGTAGTCTATCCTTGGTGTAGTTGTACTTACATCTTCATTACAATGCACATTGCTACATATTGAAACTTCCTCTATACTAAGCATTGGAACTTGCATCTTACACATTCCTTGTTCACATTCTCTTGGATCTGAATGAAGTAACAAATGATTACTATCATCAGCATTGGATATTTCACAAGTTATCTCTGGAAATGACTGCTGATCTTCCCTACATGTCTTCTCTACCTTCTCTATTATATCTAGACATAGTCCACATTTATCTTCTGAGTGTACATCTTCATGTATTATGCACCAACCTCCTGGATGAGTATATCCTTAACAGGTGTTCCTTGCAGCTGAGATTTCTAAACTTCACTGGACATATACTTTTCAAACTCCAGAAAGTGATCCATTTCATCTTCATCAGATGAACTGTAGCTACATTCTATCATCATGCTTGTTCTTGGCACAACTTCATCCTACCTATCATTTTCATGCACATGCATTCACATCAACACTTCTTCTATCTTGACTATTTGAGGCATTAATGTTTATACTCCTAGCTCTACATCCAAATAAAATATCTCATTATTCTAATTGTATTCTGTTATCATATGTTTCATCTTGGGATTTGCCTCTATTCAGAATTGGTTGGGGTTCCATGGTAGCCATATGTGGGAGAAATCAGTGGCCATATAGCCATTTAAAGTCTTTGACCAGTCCCTACTGAGGAGCATGCCATATGTATCAGGTATGTCAACAACCTAAATGTCTATATAGTATTGCACCCTTGGATCAGATGCTAGCTGCATGTGAATATGTGATAATTCTCCTACAACATTGACCTCAAACTTGTCTAATTGAGTGACCTTATTGAGTGACTTTGCAGGGGAAAGACCTAATGTCCTACATATGGACAAAGGCATAACATTGGTGGATGCACCTAAGTCTACAAGGTAATTGTGCAAATTCTCTCCAAAAATCCTAAGTGTGAGGAGGAAAGGAGGTGACTCAGATTTCTCTTTGTATAGCATCATGTATGATGCATATGTAGTATGGACCGAGGCCTTTTCTTTTGGTTTGACAATAGTATCCCTAGGTATAGGATCTTTAGCAGTCTTATTTCTAGGGATATCCTCTTTTGCTACAGGTTCATCTAATGACTTTAGGAAAACTTTTTTAATGACATGAGTCTTAAGTAACTCAGATAAGGATAAACTAATTTTTATCTTCTTCATCTCATCAACAAGGTAAGCAACTAGTTTATCAGATTTAGGTAATTGACTCATACCTTTTACCACCATTGTTTGTTGTAAGGTTACAGATATCATATGAGATTAGCAAAACATTATTTCCTTTAAAATCACTACTAAATTTTTTCTTTTGTTTCTACATTGATTTAAGTGTTGATTTAACATACTCGGGTATCTCTGCCCAAACAGGGCAGCCCTTTGTCCAAACAGGACAAGCATCTATCCAAATGGGATAGGTATACTTCCATCCATACAGGATGGGCATCTATCCAAAAGGGATAGGAATGTGCTCTAGCCAGAGTCTTAAGCCCATTGGGATCAAATAGATCTTGGGTCGCTCTCTGAAGACTACACTCCCTCCGGGGTGCACCGAGGTCTACGTCTTTAGGATTTTAATATATTCAAGTATTATTACTTGAGTCCCACCTTAGAATTTGGCCCTAGGCCTTGGGGAGTCAAGTAAATCTCAAACGGAGATCCTTCCGAGTAGTTTGAATTTAGATTTTTCCTTCTTATAAGTTTAATCTTGATTGATTAGAGCTCTCAACCAGTTGGGGTGTTTCCTTAAGTCTTAATTTTTTTTTATTGATCCTTAAGTGAGAACCAAACCCCCCAACCCCCGTGCCTAAATCTTGTACACTGGGAACATCCTTCATTCCCCAGATTGCCTACATACCAACTTCCAAACGGGATCAAGGAGTAAAATATGTAGTTCTATTTTCTATTCCAGGTTTCATGTGAATTGTTTATATGGGTACGCAACCCTTTCTAGGGCCCATTCCCCTAGACAGGAACTGCAGCTGCTACCCACAAAGGGAGCAAAAGAAGTAATTGATCTTTCTTGACCAATACTTTAGTTTACTAAGACTTCTCTACTTCCTAGTCGTATAAGTTTTCGACTACGCATCTCAATTATTCCTTATTCTTCATCCTTACTATCTTTGTTCCCTTGATATGGTTTGAAGGACTAACATTTCCACTAGAGGGCCCTAAACCCCTAAGAAGGATATATCTACTAGGCAGCAATATTAACTATTATTTTACTTTGGTTTTAATGAAAAGTTAAACATAGATTAATATTTGCCTAATCTAGAACATAAAAATAAATTCAACTGAACCATAATAAACAAGATTTGCCTTAGTTGCTCACATTTGACTTAAGTGAAAAGAACTAATAATTTGAGAAAGTTCCTAAAACATTGAATTAGACAAAGTAAATTGAGCCCATTGTAGTAGAGATTCCTATCTACCATTTGTGAATTTAACCCATAATAGTAGGTGAACTTATTGTGTTCCTTTATTACCTTTACTACATAGTTGTGACTTGGATTAATTGTCCATTTACTCTGTATTAGAACTTGTAGCTATACCTAATTAGATTGATGATTTAAATTGAAAATTTAGTTCATTCAACCCTTTAAAAGTTAGGTGAAATTGTACACTTAAAAATTGAATTTGTATAATTGAAATTTGTAACATGACTAGAAATAACAAACTGAATTGTTGCTTGCCTCTAACTTTCCTAATAATTTTTCCCAATCAGATTAATTAATTTACCTTTAAATAAGTAATATACCCTATTGATTGAAATTGAAATAGGATTCGTTTAATCCTTAAAAATTAGATGAAATTAAATACTTAGAATTGAATATGTATAATTGAAAGTTGTAACAAAATTTGGAAATAGCAAATTGCATTATTGTTTGGCCTTCTAACTTTGCTAATAATTTCTCAAACCAGATTGATTAATTATTCTCTAATTAATGAAATAATTAAATTATATTAATCTAAGAAGTTCCCAAAATTTCTTGAATGAGATCCTTAAGTAGATATGTGACTTAAAATTGTATAAAATATAAAACTTAATTTTATTCAAACAAAATAAATTAGAAGTAAATTAATTAATTTATTTTGTCAAATGAAATAGATTAAACTAAACAATTAAATAAATTGTTTATTTCCTACTAATTAAATTAAGATTATATTAGATATATGGGTTGATTAAACAAGATAAAAGAACATTAAATAAATTATTGTATATATATATATATATATATATATTTTAAATTGTTTAATTTTAGATCAAAGTAAATAAATAAATCTAACTTAATTCAAACTTTAAATAAAAATCATATATATATATATATATATAATATAAAATAAAGAATAACAACAAAATGGGTGGGGGTTTCCTCCTTGCCCACCAAGGCTTTGCAGGCATACCTTTTTTTTAATAATGCAATTCAAATATTTTTTTAAAATAAAAACTTTGTAAAAGATTTAAAATTTAACTTTGTAAAAGATTTAAAATAAAACTTTGTAAAAGATTTCAAGAAATCTATATATATGACCAAACTCCAACTTGATTGATTTGTAGCCTTGTAATTCTTCAAAAAAAAATTTTACACTTAATTTTAAAAAGAATGCATGCATGTGAAACTTCAAAGGAATTCCTAACAAGATCCTGCCCATCCCTCCATAACCACTTAAAACATTCTAAAGAAAAATTAATCCCAGAATAACTAGTTAAAAACATTCTCAAGAAAATTAATGCCAAAAAATCTACCATAAAAATCATACATAAATTTAATTTTACCTCCATAACCACTTAAAACATTCTAAAGAAAAATTAATGCCAGATTAACCAGTTAAAAACATTCTCAAGAAAATTAATGCCAGAAAATCTACCATAAAAATCATACATAAATTTAATTTTACCTCCAGATTCAGAGCTCCAATCCAAAAATTTTCTTTTCCTCTTCCAAAAAAAACCCTGTCACAAAATATTTATATTTCCATTTTTTCCAGCATGGCAAAAATTAAGGCCATAAATCACGCTTCCCCATAAATCATGCTTCCCTCTTTCCATTATAACAAAGTTATAAATCATGCTTTCTTTTTCTAGAATAGAAAAAAATAAAAACCATAATAGGTAGTTTCTTTTTTTAAAATTTATTTTTATATTACAATTTTAATTTAAATTTTTTTTTCATAATCACAATTAAGTTATAATTTTCATTTTAATTTAAACTACTAATCAATTTATTCACCCAATAGTTAGGTTAAATTAATTTCTATCTCCATATGTAATTAATTGCATTTTTTTTTTACTATCTTATATATCCCTTTATATTTATTTAATTAATTTTAACATTGTTATTATTATTTTATTTATTTATTTATTTTTACTATACATATTTTCTTTTTATTCATTAATTACATAGATATATATTTTTAATAAATTAATAACCAATAATTTCATGAAATTAAACAATTTAGGTCTATAATCTAAGGAGGTGCTTATTTAAATATTAAGTCTAGAGTTTTAGGAGGGGTCATGACATTTGTGGTGCAAAATGCTGTTGGTTTATCCTCAAAAGCTAGGATTGTTACTGGCATTGGGATTTGGAGGTGTGTTGAAGTTATTCAGAGGGATAGAAGTGGTCAGAGGGCCAGTAAGGTGATTAGTATTTCTCCCTAGATTATAATTGTGTCCTCTCTGATGTTTCTAATTGTTGCAAGTGTGTGCTTACCGGTGTTGTCATTGATGTCAACATATTTGTGTTGTCATTGGTGTCAACTGTGCTCTTGTTTTGATGTTTAATATATTGAGTTAATTGCTTTGTATTGGATTACATAAGTATTGAAGATAATAAGAAAGTGTTCCAGATATTAAGTTTCCAAGTGGTTTTGAGAAAATTTGCTCTCCTAGTGGAAACAATATGTTGCAGAGTTTCTTGGCTTGCAGAAGTACAGTGTAGTGTTTGTTCCGCATATTCTGTATACTAAATATCTTTGTCTATGGATTGGAAGTTGTGTTAAGGAATGTCTGTAGATGCCATGTTTCAAGTTTGAGCCTTCGGTATGAAGATTTGAGCGAGTTCTATTCACCAGAGTGAAAACTATTTTTCTATGCATTTAGTGGTTCGTAAGTGATCTTTTCTCTATGACAGTGGCCGATAGTGATGTTCAAGTGCTCTGATTTGAAGAATTTTGTGGATAAAGTGTTCAGAGGTTGTGCATATATTCTTGGTGATTATAATGTGTTTGTGGATGTATCTTGATCATGTTCCTATCTTTTGATTGGTTTGCAAAGTGTAATCTAGATCATGCATGAAGCGTGTTCTTAAAGGTCTTAGTGTTAACACCAGTTTTAGCCAACTTGGTTGTTTTCACTACTTGCAATTATGCTTTAGAGTTTGTGATGGAATGTTGTTACGTGGAAGATTGCATTTGAGTCCCAGCTAAGGAGTGGTTTGGTTCACATTCATTCTTTCTCTTTCAATAATCTATTTAGGTCCAGACCTATTCTAATTTATGTATGCTTGCCGACCTTGGAGATTGTTCCAATGGTTGATAATTGTAATTCTGACCTTGATCATTCCAAGGTTAATGAATTGTATAAATACTTGTAATGAAGTCAAGAAAAAAGTGTCAAGATGTGAAGATAAGTGTGAAGTGAAAAAGTAGAGCAGAGCAAAGGAAAATTATTGTGCTTCAATGGAACTGAATCCTAGCATGGAGTAGATGCTGATAACTTAGTTCACCAATTTAGGCAGTGAGCCACCCAATGGTAGTGGGAGACCCCATTGGCAGTGAGCCGCTTCTTTTGTAGTGAGCATTCTGGGCAGTGAGCCTTATAAATTTTGATATATCTTTTATATTGTGAGCTAAGACTCATCATGGTTTTTCCCTTATTGGGTTTTCCACGTAAAAATCTGGCATCTCATGTGTGAATGTGTTTATGTTCTGATTTCATGCTTTCATGGTTAAATCACAATAACAGTAATTAAGTGGTTGATGTGTTAATGGTTTTGAAGTTTTGGTTACAACTAATTCACCCCCCTCTCTGTTGTCTTGCACTTTTTAACAATTCATATTAGAGTGAGGGTTCCTCGATAAAAACAACCTAACAGCTCGAGGTAGATCAGGGATGGTGCACAGAAAGAAATCACCACAATTTGATGGAACAAAATATGCTCTTTGGAAGGTACATATGAAAAGTCATCTTATTTCTCTTGGCTATAGTGTTTGGAAGATAATAAAGAAAAAGTATACTATTCTTGAAAATGGTTGATTTGATGAAGATGAAGTCAAACAGTATGAGTTAAATGGAAAAGCTAGAGATGCTTTGTTAAATGCCTTATCTAACACTGAGTTGGTAAAAGTTATGGATTTGGAGACTGCTCATGAGATCTGGGATAAGTTGAAAAGTTTATATGAAGGAGATGATTCTGTAAAGAGTGTTAAACTACAAAACCTGAAGGTGAGGTATGAAACCCTGAAGATGAGTGTAGATGAAAACATAACTATCTACATGTAGAGAATTAATGAAATTGTCAATGGAATCAAAAGCCTTGGAGGAACTATTAATGAAGATGAGGTTGTGATGAATATTCTTAGGTCATTGCCTAAATGCTACAGTCACAAGGTGGCAACAATTGGAGAGGTTATGAGTGTGTGTTGGGTGAATATTTTGTTGTTAACTCACTAACGGCAAAATGGGTATATCAGCCACAACTATGATGAGACAAAGTCTCTCCTCTCAGCAAGGGGAGGTTCCCTTTGATTGCTTAACTATTATAAATAAATAACTTATGAAATTTATGTACACTAAACACTATATTTGTGGTGGTTCCATTTCATCTCATTCTCTTTTTTCAGAATAGATGTTTATACTTCAAGATGATAATAAAGAACTTACGAACTTTCATAAACTCACAGAAACACAAAGTTTTTTGTTGCCTTACTTACTAATTGCAAATGGAGCTATTTGAAGTTGAATGTAGCCCAAAGTCTTCACTCTTCTTCAAGATGATAAAAGTAGATTGAATATAACAACTTGCGGCACAAAGTCTTCAAGCTGTTTTATCCTCACAAACATAAACACAATCCTCACAAATGATTTTATAGCTCAAAGTCTATTGAAATTAGATTTAGAATACTCCTTAATCACTTGAAACAAACTCACACTTCAATTACTTATCAAAGATAATATGATAGCAAAGACATAAGAACAATTCTATCATAAAACAAATAATCCCAAGACAAAGATTGGAATTGAACTTGCTTTCTTGTATTGATAAATATTGGATAATTGATTTTCACAAAGAAGCACAAAGTCTTGATTTGCTTTTCAATTCGCCAGAGTTTTCTTGCAATAGATAAAAGATAATATATACAAAAGAGGCCCTCTTTATTTATAGGGAGAGGCCTTGAGAAAATTTAGGAAAAAACCTAACTACTTTGACTTATTCAAAAATAGGAGTCCTTATTGACTTGGGACTTCCTATATTTTTACATGTAATTACATATGAAAAATGTACATGTAAAAATGTCCAAAATTGTTTTGAAAGTACATCTAAAAAACAAAAAATAAACTAAGGAAAAACTGCTTCAATTTGTGTTGCCACTTTTCCTCATGTGGCCATCATACATAGTGAAAGCCACTTGCATCCCAATGCTATCTGGGTTGAACGTGTTCCTGAAGATCATCTTGGCTCTCACTATGGCATCTCTCACTGTAGTGACTGATTTTGCATGACCAATTAACTTGGTTTTTAGATTATCCAAAGTTAACTGGTTGTCCAAAATATTATCCACAGAAGTCATTGAAAATGTTTTATCTTCGAACTCTTTCTGGAACATGTCTTCAAATTCCCAAACCATTTCTTCTGCAAAAAGAAATCGGTTATCCTGTGATACCAGCTTACAAGGCAACTCCTCCAACTTATGCAAAAGGTTGACATCACTTTGTTCACTAATTTCCTTTGCAGCTTCAAGATCATTGATCAAATTTCTAAGCATATTGCTCCTGTACATCAAAGCCTCCTTTGTTTCTGTATAAGAATCCCTATTAGAGATGGCACTAATTGATATTAGGGTGCTTATTTTCAATTTCCTCATCTCTACCCATTTATCATGAGTATTCTCTGTGCGTTCAATATCTTGAGAAATAGTATCAATGAGGTCATCAAGTTCTGCTCTTATTTTCCTCATTTTATCTGTCTTCTTAGATACATCTGTGAGCAAAGAGACTCCTTGTGCACACATCCTATCTAAGTACTCTTCAAGAACTCTCCCTTTGAGATGAGTCCTTTCCGCTTTTTGAATGATGGGGTCTTCTATAGTAAAGGCCTTTGGAGTAACTACTTCTAAGTTCAAAGTGATTTTTCTTATCACCGCAGTTAGTTGTTCTACCATTGCCTTGTAGTGATCCTTCATTTCTTTTTCCCTGTCAAACTTCTAGATTAGGATGTCCATGGCTGATTGCATATCATTTTTAGCGCTTTCATGGGTTATTTTGCCCAATTCAACTCTAGAAATAGAGTAATCATTCATATCAAAATTCTCCATGGTTGCATCCTGTGGAGGTTTGGCAATCTCCAAAAATTTATGTCCCTTATCCTCAAGCATTCTTGAAAGAATCTTTGGTTTCTTCAAGGCCTTAGGCTTTGCAGGTACCAGCTTAGTGAAATCAAAGTCATCTGGGGAGATGGCTTGCTTTTTCCTTTTTGGCGTGTAGGCTGATAACCAAGGTGGGAGCAGAGAAGTACTCACATTGGGATCCATTCCTATTGTTGGTGTTCCCAAAACTGTACTTGTACTGGTAGTAGAAACAATAGGCGGGGTGTTAGTAAAAACCACACCTGTTACTTTTGCACTAGAGACTTGCTCAGTATTCATTACAAAATGATAAAAAATGGATGCATCCCCAATATGAAAAGACGAAGAAGACAAACTAGAAATAGACCTTGAAGAATGGAGAACATCTTCAAAAGTATTTTGAGAATTATCAAAAATTATTTTAGAAGGAGAGGGAGATTTAGAAGAGGGAATATCAATAGGGGAAACAGACACAGGAGCTGCAACAGGTGTATCAAGCAAAGGGGATGAGACTCCCGTTTCTTGTTGTGTATTTTCCTATGGAGACAAAGCCTCCTCGTCTTGTTGATCTGTAGTCCTATCTTCAACATCCATCTCTTCAGTGGCTGGCTCCTCAGTAGCTAGCTCCTCAGCTTCCATATCTTTTATTTCAGGTTCTTCCTCCATAGCTTTTGATTTCTTTGTCACAAATCTGATTTTAGGCTTATGTGTTTTAGAGGATGAGGGAACATCACTCTTGTTCTTCATTTTGTTTTCCACCTTTTTACCAGTTTGCTCTTGAACTTCAGTTTCTGATCCAGTGAGGAATTCTTTCAGAGTAATTCCTTTATCTGCAAGCTAGTTATTGGTGTTAGCCAATATGGGCTCAAATCTCTTCCTCAATGAGGTCAATTCCTTTTGGGACCATTGGATTGGAGGGAGAGGAGTATTAGCAATCTGTTTAGAATTATATTTGTCATTAACCAATTCCCCATCATCCACAAGATCCTCAGGAATAACGACAAGTCCTAGATATTCAATCTGCTCAAGAGACAATCTGCTGTAGTCCAGTTTCCTGATATCTTCCTCTGTTCTCAGATCTACCCAAACATCTTCAACCATGGGTTCGTGAAATTAAGTTTTTCTTTTGATTTTGTTCTTCATGCCCCTGTAGTCAAACTTTGGTCTCCTCCTAAATTGCTTCATGGTGACTAGCTGCATCTCAGTTTCCATGACCCTTGCCTTTGCAACAGTTGATACTGAATATCTGCTAATTTCAACTGGGAATCTGAAACCGGGCTTCTTGAGTTCCATTTGTTTGTTATGCACGACAATCATTTGTCTGCACAACTCCATTAAGACTAGTTTGTTCGAAGGGAATCTTGGAAGCATATAGGGTAACCTTGGAAAAAGCCAACCCTCAAGTATGAAAAAGAAGGAAATTGCAAGAACATACACCCAAAATCATTTACCACTGTCCATGCCTCATCTGACACTCTTCTTTGTTCCAGTTGGGGATCAAAAAGACAAAGGAATACTACAAAGAACACATCATTCACTCTTCTGAAATGATGAATAGAACCCTTGAAGATTAACTGAGAATAGTATTGGTACACTGGGATTACCCTCCTATCCCCTTCTGATGTCAAACCTAGGAAAATCCTCATAGAAGCTGCAATGTACACCAGATAGGAAGTCATGTAGAACTTGAAGGTAGTGGACACCTTCGTCAGTTGTTCGTGCAAAGCATTACTGATTTGTTCACCCCAGAAAATGATTTGCTTACCCTGGAGTATGACCTTAATGAAATGATACATCCATTCATGAAACTGTGAAGAGGAAGACAAACCTCTTATCTTGCTGAGGAGAGTAATTAGGTCACTAACTTCCTCTACAAAGTCACTTCAAGGGAAACTATGTGGCCACCTTGACAAATTTGACCTTGCAGTCTTCAGCTATTTATTGTTGATTACTTTCTTTGCCTTCTTTGGATTTTTGTCATATTCCTTCTGTGCTTCCACAAAGTCAAGCTTTAACACCTCTGTAGCAGGAGGGCACATGAACACTTTGTCAATGAACTCAGGATCCAACCTGATTATCACATTGCCACTGGCATCTACCACAGCTCTAGTATCTCTGTTATAGAAATGAGCACACTGAAGAACAAATTCTGTGTTGTGAGCTGCCACTGGGAAAGATGACACCAGATGAATATTACTGTCAATTATTTTCCTCATTGCAGCACTGGGGTTGCTCGACTTGGTTCTTTCTACAAACTCAGCCATATCCACATGGCCAATCTCTGTATCTCTAATGTTATGAACATTAGAAGTGATTGAGGTGATTGGGAAAACACCTTGATATTTGTACTTCATCATTTTTGATTTCTTCGGGGACAACTCAGTCATCTGGATGAGCTATCACCAAGAAGATGTTGATGAAGACTAAAGATCCAAAGAAGAAACTGCAGCAAAAAGTCATGATCATGCAATTAGGGGAAATACTAGCACTCTTGGAAAATTGCATGTCGACGATCACGACTATGGAGACGCGCTTGAAAAAGGGCTATAGTGAGAGCAGGCCAAAAATCAGAGGAAAGCGGGCTCGGAAAATTAAAAATGAAAATTTTCCAGAGTTAGGAAAATTTGGGAGAGTGTTTGCATGGGCGGCAAAATTCGCTATCCTTGCATATGAGGGGTTTTCTTATAATTGCATTGGTGACAAATTTTGCCATCATTGCATGTACTAGAAAAATTTTGGTGTCAGAGCGGCAAAAATTTGCCTCTACTGCAGGTAGAAAGAGTTTGCAGAGTTTGGATGTTGGGGCAACATTTTTTGCCGACATTGCATGTGATAAAAACCGAATTCAATGTTCAAGCGGCAAAATCTGCCGACTCTGCATGTGAGACTACTTCGTGTAAAGTGGTGTTTGGGTGGTCAAATTTATCGACGCTGCACATGATGAAAATTCCAAGTGTTTTGTGTAAGGGTGGCAGATTTCGCTGCCCATACACCTTCATCAGAAAGTTTGGGAAATATGCCAAATACAAATATCACCTATCATACATAGTAGGGTTACAGGGTTTCAGCGTAGGAGCGGTGATTATCGTTGACCATACGCCGAATTTGGTAAGTGTTTAAATGGTCCTAGGGTTTGGTCAATGAAATTACCGATGCCCATACACTTTGTATAACCTAGGGCATAAGGTTTTAACTATTCTAAAAAACATGTTTGACGTGAAAAATGAAAAAAAACAGTCAAAGACGACCACGAATAGGAAAATAATCAATCAAAAACTTGAAAATTGAACAAAACAAAAGAAGAAAAAAAATACATTCATCCTAACAGAAATCCTTAGGAAAGAAAAGGAAATGATTTGATAGACTCACCTATTCAGATAGTCGAAAACCTAAATTCGATGGTGATTGACTCTTAACTCGGCGCAGTCCAACCGGTGCAAGAGAAGTCTGGCTAATAGCTTAAGAAGAAAAGAAAATGGAATGAAACAAAAAGAACAGTGAAAGATATATGTTTAATGAATGGCATGAGCGGCCATTAATGGCACTCCAAGTTAGAGATCCAGAGAATCTCTGCTTGAGCGGCAAAATCGGCCGACCTCGTACATGTGCCAACAAACATGTAGTAGCGGCATTATTCACCGACAATGCATGTAAACTTTGGAGAAATATGTAATGGCGGCAAAAAGTGCCGCCTTTACATATGCAAAGAGAAACATATGTAAGAGTGGCAAAAAATGCCATCATTACATATGTAACAAACAAACCAAAAGAGACATGTAAGAGCGGCAAAAAATGCCACCATTACATATCAAAACTCAAAAATTTACTAACTCTTGAAAATGGCTAAAATTAACATTTTAATCAGTTTACGACTTGAACAATCTTCGCAAATATTGAGAAACTAATTCAAGGGAATGTCACAAACTAGTTTAGAATGTCAAACGACTTCGCACGAGATCAAGGGAATCTTGTCTCAATTTGTGAACTTAGAATGTAGATTCACAAAACGGACAAGTTTCATGGGTGTTGTCTACAAAAACAAGCGCAGCTGATTTTGAGAACAATAGCTGGCTCTAACTAGGGAACTTCTTTCGATCGAACTTTGAAATGATTGAAGGGAGTAGAATCCAGTCTCTAAGTGCCTTCATCCATGCCATTGGGCTATAGAGTCAAGCTAAAAATAAAAAGACACAAAAGACTAAATGAAAACACAAAATTAAAAACACAACTATACAAATGTACAATTAAACTTATCTGATACTTCAAGGATTGAAGTGCTTCAGATGTTGCCCACTGTGAGGTAGCAAGAATGGCGTCCTGTCTTGATATTCTAGCAAGAAGCTATTCTCACCACAGAATTGATGAATGGTGAATGGACCTCTCCACAAGGAATCAAATTTTCCATGCATTCCCTATGGTTCTCTCCTCTTGCCCCACAACAAGACTTGATCTCCAATTTGAAACTTACGAATCCTTGCCTTCTTGTCAAAGAGTTTCTTTACTTGACTTTGGTGCTTAGCGATACGATCCACTACCATAGTTCGCTACTCCTCAAGTTCAGTTAGATACATGATCCTTTTATCAATAGAACTGTCAAAAGTTTTATCTTCCAATGCCCTTGCCAACTTCAGTGCTGGCAATTCCAAGGTAATTGGTATCTCCGCATTCAGGCCATATAGAAGTTGAAATGGTGACATGCCTATTGCCCTTTTGGGGGCAATTCTATCTACCCATAAAGCATCAAAAAGCACTTTATGCCAAATTCTTTGATTTTCATCTACCAGTTTCCTGATAATAGTGACCAGATTCTTATTGCTTGATTCTGCTTGACCATTCCCTTGCGGATAATAGTCTGAAGAATGGGAAAGAATGATCCCATGATCATAGCAAAATTCATTAATCTCATGAGAAGAAAAATAAGTAGCATTGTCTGCTACAATCTTATTTGGAACTCCAAACCTGGAAATAATGTTTTCCTTAAGGAAATTGCATACCACTTCAGAAGTAGCATGTTTGACTAGAATGGCTTCTGCCCACTTGGTAAAATAGTCCGTCGTAGTGAGAACATAGTTATGTCCCGCACTTGATGGTGGATTCACAGCACCAATGAAGTCGATGCCCCATTGCTGAAAAGGTTCTTTAATAGCCACTGGTTTAAGAGGTAGGGCTGCCAACTTTGGTTTCCCAACAAACTGTTGACACAACTCACACCTACGTACCCAATTGTACTCATCTTGGAATAGTGTGGGCCAATAGTATCTAGCTCGCAGAATCTTGTGAGCCGTTACAGGTGCAGAAAAATGTCCTCCACAAGCCAAATTGTGGAAAGACTCCAAAAGTCTACTTTGTTGCGCTTTATCCATGCAACGGAGAAATACACCATCAAGACTCCTTTTGTACAAACCATTGTCCCAAAGGACGTAGTTAGTAGCTTTCAACTTGACAGTTCTTTTCTCCTTATAAGATAGATGAGAAGGACATTCACCATAGGTAAGGAAATGAGCGATATTTGAATACCACTCATCAGTAGTGGTGACAAAAAGAACAGTTGGTGTATCCACAACTTCTTCTTCGTCCCCTGTCTCTTTTGGCACGTTATCAACGATCAATTGACACAAACCTTTACCACGCACAAGCTTGGTAGGCTTGATATCTAGATCAAATTCTTGGATCTTAGCAATCCAATTACCTCTCTTTTTTTCGAACTCCTATTGAGTTAGGATAGATTTGACTGTTGTATCAGGCACCATAACAACAGTGTGTGAATTTAGACTATAGAACCTGAAATGCTTCACCGCTTTGACCACGGCATAAGCATGCTTCTCCATATTAGAATATTTCAATTCATGAGCTTTGAGAGGACAACTCATAAATGATATGGGGGATTCCACACCTTCTTCATTCTGCTGAACTAGAATAGCTGAAAGTGTATGTTCTGAAGCGTAGCTGTAAACTACGAAATCTTTGGTATAGTCAGGACAACCAAGAACTAGAGCATGAGCAATAGCCCTCTTGATATCCTCAAATGTTGCTTTTCCTTCCGCAGTCCAACGGAAAGTGGCCTTACCCTTCATCATGTTGACGATGTGACGGGTTTTCTCTGCAAATTCAGGAATGAACCTTCGCAGAAAATTCACCTTTCCAAAGAAAGAATGAACTGCAGTCTTACTAGTAGGTAGAGCAAGACTTTGAATAGATTTGACTCTTTCTGAGTCAATTTTAGTGCCTTCTCGGGATACAATGTGTCTGAGAAGCTTACCTTTTGTAACCCCAAAAATTGACTTCTTAGGGTTGAGAGAGATACCATTTTACCAACAACATTCCAACACTTGTCATAAATGGTGTGCATGATCATGATGATTTTTGGAGAAAAAAGTCAAGTCATCAAGATACACCACGATGAACTTCCCCATCTCATCTCTGAAGGCAAGGTCCATTGCCCTCTGAAATGTGGCGCCGACATTGATCAGACCAAAAGGCATTCTGCGATATGCAAATGTGCCCCATGGTGTGGTAAAAGTAGTTTTGAACTGATCTGCTTCATTGACCTCCACTTGGTTATACCTTGAAAAACCATCTAGCATAGACAACATTTCTAAACCAGTTATTGTTTGCAATACTTGATCCATGATGGGCAAGGGGTGGATATCTTTCAGGGAAGACTGGTTGAGATTCCTGAAATCAACACAGATATGGATTTCTTCGTTCTTCTTCCTTATGGGAACTATGTTTGCGATCCAGGTGGAATGATGAATTGGAAAAATTATCCTTGCATTCAGCATCTTTTGAATCTTAGAAAGGATCGTACCTGATATCTTGGGGTTGTATTGCCTCTGCTTCTGCTTGTGAGGCAACGATCTAGCTTTGAGGGGAATTTAGTGTTGAACCTTCTTAGGCCTGAAAGACTTCAGATCATAATAGGAGTAAGCCAAAACATCAATGTAATGGCAAAGGAGGGTAATGAATTTGAATCTTTCATTAGCAGTGCAACATTTCCCAATATTGACCATTTTGGGATCCACCTCCGAACTTAAATTTACCTGTTCAAATTCCATAGAGGAACTTGAATCCTGTTGTTGCCACTGCTTGATATACCTATCATGCTTATCAAACAATTTCTCAAGGGAAACCAACCCTTTTGTAATCTTATTCCCTTTCAACTGAAGAAACTCTTCACCGGTTTGTGAGTCTATCTCAGAAACATATTCCCGCGGTGGCGATTCACTACCTTCAAAGTAAAGCTCATCAAAGCTATCCATTTTTTCCAGGAAAGTGATGATTTGGTTATCACCATTGAACACTTGCCAATGGTCAGCGTTATCAGGTACACTTGATCAGAAGACCAGCTCAATAGTGTACTTGTTTCCTTTGAAATCCTTATGAGGAACCATGAGAGTGGCAGAAATAGCCAATGAATCTACACAATCATTGAATTCTCTTGGCACTGCAGAAATGTTGAAAGCATCAAAACCTTCAATGCAATCCCATACGCGATTGCGATAGTGTCTCAATCTTTCATTCTTGGTTTGGTACAAATTCATCACTTGACAAACCACCAATTTGGCATCCCCTTGAGCATGAAGGATTTTAACACATCTAGCATGAGCAGCTTCCAATTCGAGCAACAATGACTTGTATTCGGTGGTGTTGTTGGAATTGTCAAATTGTAACTTATATGAAAAAGGTAAGATATCACCTTGAGAAGATATCGAAACCACTCTGGCTCCAGAACCGGTAGATGAAAACTGCCATCAAATTCTAAAATCCAGACTTCATTAGAATTTGATTTTTTAGAATTTCTTTGATCAGAGGATTCCTCTTCGTCGGTGAGGGAAGAATCTGGCATTACTATACCTTCACCTAAACTTTCATCTAAAAATTCTTCTGAGTCTCCATCTAATATATCCGAGCTATCACCTGATGTACTCTCATCTGATGAACTAGAAACATCTTCGGTGGATAGGAAATAATTACCGATTCTCGAGGACTCAAACAAAATTTGAGCTTTGGGATTTGATGTTTGGGTAACAATGTATTTTGCCTCCTTCTCAGGAAGCAACTTCTGCATGACACCTTTAACAGGTATCCTTGCTTCAGATAGGTCCATGTTCAACTCCCCACCTACATCCTTGCAGAAATTATGCCCAAGCAGAATGCTGTAAGAAGCTGGAACATCAGCTACCAGGACTGTCATCTTAATTCTCTTATTTGGAAAAGCTGCAAATGCAAATTGGGCATCTTTGATTTGACCCAAAAGTGGAACTTGCTTATTTTCCATAGAGAAGCACCTCCCAAAAGTTTTGGTTAAGGTGAGGCCAAGGGTGTTTGCTACTTTAGTAGGCATAACATTATTAGAGGCTCTGGAATCTATTACACAATTGTTCAATTTATGACCATTTACTAATAGGGAAACATAGAAAGGTTCAATTTTTCCAGAGGTTTCAAGGGGAGAAGTGACAAGATTATTTTGGGTAGGTTTGCTTTTTGAGGAGTCATGAACAACTTTTGGAAACTCTTGTCCTATAGGGACGGTCTTGTTTTTGACGTATTTAGCTAGTCTATCAAATTGTTCAGGATTAGCTTGTAAATACTCAACTTCAGACATTTGAATCTTAGTCTTCCTAGCATGATCTATTATATCAAATTGCTGAAATGAATTAGAAACGGAGGAAGAAAATCCATCATTCTAATTTTTGGTAGAGATAGTACTAGTCTGAGTAGAAGTGGAAGGTACAAATTCTTTAGAGGCACTTACTTGTTTATCGCCCACCGGGTCTTTTGATTGGAAAGGTAGCAGAGTCCCCTGTTTAGCGATTGAAATTACTGGTTGAGATTCTTCTCTCACCTTTCCTTTATCAGCTTCAAGGGTTGGCTGATTTTGGGACCTAGTAAAGACAACATATGCTCCTTCACACACTTCTCCTTTTTCAGCTTCATCTTGGTAATTCAGAAAGCTGATGGTAGAGTCGCCAGCTAATTCTTCTTCTCCTTCTGTGAAGAGATTAGCACCATTTTCATAGTCCAAATCGGGTTGGAAAGAAAGTTCATTTTTAGCTTCTTAATAGCCAACTATTGAGTTGATTGGCGCTGCTTCAATGGCAAGTTTCCCCTGTGTAGGTGGAAGATGATTGTGTTGTCCTTGATTTCTAGTAGCATTGCCTTGATATGAATTATTTGGAAATGTCCTCCTTGGTATATCCCGATAAGAAGGAGGGGCAGACATACCTTGGGACATTTGTCTCTTCAGAGCTAGCAATTCATTTGCTAGCTTTTGCACCATAGGGTCCGTGGTGCTTGTGGAAGAATTCTTAGTAGAAGAGGAGCTTTTAATTCTATTAGAATCCCTTCTTATCTTACCCACAATGATAAGATCATCTTCCACTTTAGTTGCCAAAATTTGAGCCGTAACAAGATCTGCAGGACCGGCTCACCTTAACAGAAAACTCACCTTAGGAAGTTGTGTATTGATAAAGAAACACTTAAGATTCTCCACTGTTGGCTCAGTGGTGGTGGGAATCCTGTTTCTCAACTTATTGAACTTAGTGATGAAGTCTCGCATAGGTTCATGAGGTTCTTTTTTCATTTGTGTTAGTTGTGCCAACAATGCATGTGCATCTTCCACAGGTTTAAACCTGGCTTCGAACTTGGTTTTGAGAGTATTCCAGTTCATTATGGTCTAAGCTCAAAGATGATAAAACTAGTCTGCAGCAGCACCTTGCAGTGTTTCTACAAAAAGTCATACAGCTACATCTTCATGCTCAACACCTATCACACCATAGGCTATACAGAAAGCTACAATGTTTCATTAGGATGAACCTTCCCATCACCGAAGAATTTGGGGAAATTCTTTCTTGAACTACGAGGTAGTTCATGCAATGGTGGGGTTAAATTTAGAGGACCAAAAGTGTTACCCCAAGGGCCTTAGGCTGCCATGATGCGCTGATTAAAAGGCGGGATAACAAATCTTTGTGAAGTATGAATAGACAAAACTCTGCTAGCACTAGAACTAGAAGTTTCACTTGGTATTGGGGACCTGGCGTTGGTAGGAGGAAAACTCTTGGTACGCTGAAGACGAGGTCATGGAGGCAAGAGTCCAAAATTATTTTGTTGCATCAATTCAAATGCAGGATCAATAATACCTTGAGCTCTCTTGCTTCTGGTATATCGTGAATCTGCTAGAATGTAGTATGCTCAACACAATTTTGCAACAAATGGAAAAGAACTGAAAATGCTAAAACTCAGAGCGTGAAGCTTCAAGTTGTGCATTCCTTCCCCAGTAGAGTCGCCAAAAAATTGTTGGGTGAATATTTTGTCGTTAACTCACTAATGGCAAAATGGGTATATCAGCCACAGCTATGATGAGACAAAGTCTCTCCTTTCAGCAAGGGGAGGTTCCCTCTGATTGCTTAACTATTATAAACAAATAACTTATGAAATTTATGTACACTAAACACTATATTTGTGGTGGTTCCATTTCATCTCATTCTCTTTTTTTAGAATAGATGTTTATACTTCAAGATGATAATAAAGAACTTACGAACTTTCATAAACTCATAGAAACACAAAGTTTTCTGTTGCCTTACTAATTGCAAATGGAGCTATTTGAAGTTGAATGTAGCCCAAAGTCTTCACTCTTCTTCAAGATGATAAAAGTAGATTGAATATAACAACCTGCGGCACAAAGTCTTCAAGCTGTTTTATCCTCACGAACATAAACACAATCCTCACAAATGATTTTATAGCTCAAAGTCTATTGAAATCAGATTTAGAATACTCCTTAATCACTTGAAACAAACTCACACTCCAATTACTTATCAAAGATAATATGATAGCAAATACATAAGAACAATTCTATCATAAAACAAATAATCCCAAGACAGATTGGAATTGAACTTGCTTTCTTGTATTGATAAATATTTGATAATTGACTTTCACAAAGAAGCACAAAGTCTTGATTTGCTTTTCAATTCGCCAAAGTTTTCTTGCAATAGATAAAAGATAATATTTACAAAAGAGGCCCTCTTTATTTATAGGGAGAGGCCTTGAGAAAATTTAGGAAAAAACCTAACTACTTTGACTTATTCAAAAATAGGAGTCCTTATTGACTTGGGACTTCCTATATTTTCACATGTAATTACATATGAAAAATTTACATGTAAAAATGTCCAAAATTGTTTTGAAAGTACATATGAAAAATAGAAAATAAACTAAGGAAAAACTGCTTTAAATTGTGTCACCACTTTTCCTCATGTGACCATCATACATAGTGAAAGCCGCTTGCATCCCAATGCTATCCAGGTTGAACATGTTCCTAAAGATCATCTTGGCTCTCACTATGGCATCTCTCACTATAGTGACTGATTTTGCATGACCAATTAACTTGGTTTTTAGATTATCCAAAGTTAACTGGTTGTCCAAAATATTATCCACAGAAGTCATTGAAAATGTTTTATCTTCGAACTCTTTCTGGAACATGTCTTCAAATTCTTGAACCATTTCTTCTGCAGAAAGAAATTGGTTGTCCTGTGATACCAGCTTACAAGGCAACTCCTCCAACTTATGCAAAAGGTTGACATCACTTTGTTCACTAATTTCCTTTGCAGCTTCAAGATCATTGATCAAATTTCTAAGCATACTGCTCCTGTACATCAAAGCCTCCTTTGTTTCTATATAAGAATCCCTATTAGAGATGGCACCAATTGATATTAGGGTGCTTATTTTCAATTTCCTCATCTCTGCCCATTTATCATGAGTATTCTCTGTGCGTTCAATATCTTGAGAAATAGTATTAATGAGCTAATCAAGTTTTGCTCTTATTTTCCTCATTTTATCTGTCTTCTCAGATACGTCTATGAGCAAAGAGACTCCTTGTACACACATCCTGTCTAAGTACTCTTCAAGTACTCTCCCTTTGAGATGAGTCCTTTCCGCTTTCTGAATGATGGGGTCTTCTATAGTAATGGCCTCTGGAGTAACTGCTTCTGAGTTCAAAGTGATTTTTCTTATCACCGCAGTTAGTTGTTCTACCATTGCCTTGTAGTGATCCTTCATTTCTTTTTCCCTATCAAACTTTTGGATTAGGATGTCCATGGCTGACTGCATATCATTTTTAGCACTTTCATGGGTTATTTTGACCAATTCAACTCTAGAAATAGAGTAATCATTCATATCAAAATTCTCCATGGTTGCATCCTATGGAGGTTTGGCAATCTCCAAAAATTTATGTCCCTTATCCTCAAGCATTCTTCAAAGAATCTTTGGTTTCTTTGGGGCCTTAGGCTTTACAGGTACTAGATTAGTGAAATCAAAGTCATTTGGGGAGATGGCTTGCTTTTTCCTTTTTGGCGTGTAAGCTGATAACCAAGGTGGGAGCAGAGAAGTACTCACATTGGGATCCATTCCTATTGCTGGTGTTCCTGGAACTGTACTTGTACTACTAGTAGAAACAATAGGCGGGGTGTTAGTAAAAATCGCACCTATTACATTTGCACTAGAGACTTGCTCAGTATTCATTACAAAATGATAAAAAATGGATGCATCCCCAATATCAAAAGATGAAGAAGACAAACTAGAAATAGACCTTGAAGAATGGAGAACATCTTCAAAAGTGTTTTGAGGATTATCAAAAATTATTTTAGAAGGAGAGGGAGATTTAGAAGAGGGAATATCAATAGGGGAAACAAACACAAGAGCTGCAACAGGTGTATCAAGAAAAGGGGATGAGACTCCCATTTCTTGTTGTGTATTTTCCTGTGGAGCCAAATCCTCCTCGTCTTGTTGATCTATAGTCCTATCTTCAACATCCATCTCTTCAGTGGCTGGCTCCTCAGCTTCCATATCTTTTATTTCAGGTTCTTCCTCCACAACTTTTGATTTCTTTGTCACAAATCTGATTTTAGGCTTATGTGTTTTAGAGGATGAGGGAACATCACTCTTGTTCTTCATTTTGTTTTCCACCTTTTTACCAGTTTGCTCTTGAACTTCAGTTTCTGATCCAGTGAGGAATTCTTTCAGAGTAATTCCTTTATTTGCCAGCCAGTTATTGGTGTTAGCCAATATGGGCTCAAATCTCTTCCTCAATGAGGTCAATTCCTTTTGGGACCATTGGATTGGAGGGAGAAGAGTATTAGCATTCTATTCAACATTATATTTGTTATTAACCAATTCCCCATCATCAACAAGATCCTCAGGAATATCGGGAAGTCCTAGATATTCAATCTGCTCAAGAGATAATCTGCTGTAGTCTAGTTTCCTGATATCTTCCTCTGTTCTCAGATCTACCCAAACATCTTCAACCATGGGTTCGTGAAATTGAGTTTTCCTTTTGATTTTGTTCTTCACGCCCCTGTAGTCAAACTTTGGTCTCCTCCTGAATTGCTTCATGGTGACCAGCTGCATCTTAGTTTCCATGACCCTTGCCTTTGCAGCAGTCGATACTGAATATCTGCCAATTTCAACTGGGAATCTGAAACCGGGCTTCTTGAGTTCCATTTGTTTGTTATGCATGACAATCATTTGTCTGCATAACTCCATTAAGACCGGTTTGTCTAAAGGGAATCTTGGAAGCATATAGGGGTAACCTTGGAAAAAGCCAACCCTCAAGTATGAAAAAGAAGGAAATTGCAAGAACATACACCTAAAATCATTTACCACTGTCCATGCCTCATCTGACACTCTTCTTTGTTCCAGTTGGGGATCAAAAAGACAAAGGAATACTACAAAGAACACATCATTCACTCTTCTGAAATGATGAATAGAACCCTTCAAGATTAACTGAGAATAGTATTGGTACACTGGGATTACTCTCCTATCCCCTTCTGATGTCAAACCTAGGAAAATCCTCATAGAAGCTGCAATGTACACCAGATAGGAAGTCATGTAGAACTTGAAGGTAGTGGACACCTTCATCAGTTGTTTGTGCAAAGCATTACTGATTTGTTCACCCTAGAAAATGATTTGCTTACCCTGGAGTATGACCTTAATGAAATGATACATCCATTCATGAAACTATGAAGAGGAAGACAAACCTCTTATCCTACTGAGGAGAGTAATTAGGTCACCAACTTCCTCTACAAAGTCACTTCGAGGGAAACTACGTGGCCACCTTGACAAATTTGACCTTGCAGTCTTCAGCCATTTATTCTTGATTACTTTCTTTGCCTTCTCCAGATTTTTGTCACATTCCTTCTGTGCTTCCACAAAGTCAAGCTTTAACACCTCTGTAGTAGGAGGGCACATGAACACTTTGTCAATGAACTCAAGATCCAACCTGATTATCACATTGCCACTGGCGTCTACCACAACTCTAGTATCTCTATTATAGAAATGAGCACACTGAAGAACAAATTCTGTGTTGTGAGCTGCCACTGGGAAAGATGACACCAGATGAATATTACTGTCAATTATTTTCCTCATTGCAGCACTGGGGTTGCTCGACTTGGTTCTTTCTACAAACTCAACCATATCCACATGGCCAATCTCTGTATCTCTAATGTCATCAACATTAGAAGTGACTGAGGTGATTGGGAAAACACCTTGATATTTGTACTTCATCGCTTTTGATTTCTTCGAGGACAACTCAGTCATCTGGATGAGCTATCACCAAGAAGATGTTGATGAAGAATGAAGATCCATAGAAGAAACTGTAGCAAAAAGTCATGATCATGCAATTAGGAGAAATACTGGCAATCTGGGAAAATTGTATGTCGATGATTACGACTATGGAGACACGCTTGAAAAAGGGCTATAGTGCGAGCTGGCCAAAAATTAGAGGAAAGCGGGCTTGAAAAATTTAAAATGAAAATTTTCCAGAGTTAGGAAAATTTGGGAGAGGAAAATTTTGGAGAGTGTTTGCATGGCCGGCAAAATTTGCCACCCTTGCATATGAGGGGTTTTCTTATAATTGCATCGGCGGCAAATTTTGCCGTTATTGCATGTACTAGAAAAATTTTGGTGTCAGAGCGGCAAAATTTGCTGCTACTGTAGGTAGAAAGAATTTGCTGAGTTTGGATGTTGGGGCGGCATTTTCTGCCAACATTGCATGTGATAAAAACTGAATTCAATGTCCAAGCGGCAAAATCTGCTAACTCTGCATGTGAGACTGCTTCGTGTAAAGTGGTGTTTGGGGGATCAAATTTACCGACGCCACACATGATGAAAATTCCTAGTGTTTTGTGTAAGGACGACAGATTTCACCGCCCATACACCTTCATCAAAAAGTTTGGGAAATATGCGAATGACAAATATTTCCAATCATACATAGTAGGGTTATAGGGTTTCAGCGTAGGAGCGACAATTATCGCCGACCATACGCCAAATTTGGTAAGTGTTTAAATGGTCCTAGGGTTTGGTCAATGAAATTACCGATGCCCATACACTTTGTATAACCTAGGGAATAAGGTTTTAATTGTTTTGAAAAACACGTTTGACATGAAAAATGAAAAAAAACACTTAAAGATGACCACGAATAGGAAAATAATCAATCAAAAACTTGAAAATTGAACAAAACAAAAGAAGAAGAAAAAACATACAAACATTCATCCTAACAGAAATCCTTATGAAAGAAAAGGAAATGATCTAATAGACTCACCTGTTCAGATGGTCAAAAACCTAAATTCGATGGTGATTGACTCTTAACTCGGCGCAGTCCAACCGGTGCAAGAGAAGTCTGGCTAATAGCTTAAGAAGAAAAGAAAATGAAATGAAACAAGAAGAATGGCGAAAGATATATTTTTAATGAATGGCACGAGTGGCCATTAATGGGACTCCAAGTTAGAGATCTGAAGAATCTCTGCTCGAGAGGCAAAATCAGCCGACCCCGCACATGTGCCAACAAACATGTAGTAGCGGCATTATTCGCTGACAGTGCATGTAAACTTTGGAGAAATATGTAACGGTAGTAAAAAGTGCCGCCTTTACATATGCAAAGAGAAACATATGTAAGAGCGGAAAAAAATGCCATCATTACATATGTAACAAACAAACCAAAAGAGACATGTAAGAGCGGTAAAAAATGCCGCCATTACATATCAAAACTCAAAAATTTACTAACTCTTGAAAATGGCTAAAATTGACATTTTAATCAGTTTATGACTTGAACAATCTTCACAAATATCGAGAAACTAATTCAAGGGAATGTCACAAACCAGTTTAAAATGTCAAACGACTTCGCACGAGATCAAGGGAATCTTGTCTCAATTTGCAAACTTAGAATGTAGATTCTCGAAATGGACAAGTTTCATGGGGGTTGTCTACAAAAACAAGCACAGCTAATTTTGAGAACAACAGTGTGCAAAAGGTTACAAAGGATCAGTTGCTCGTGAAACTTACAACTTTTGAAATGAGAGAATTTGGTGATGCTCTGCCAAAGATTGAGACTACTTTCAAAGCCAACACTTTAGAAAAGACTTCAAGAGCTCAGAAATATGCTGTGGAATCTGATGATGATCTTGATGAGGCTGAAGCCGCCTTTGTAGATAGAATGCAAAGAGGTACCGATAAGTTTAAAAGCAAATTACTACTCAAATGCTTTTCTTGTGGTAAAATTGGTCACTATGCCTCCAAATGTCTAGAGAGAATTGAAAGAGGTAAGAAGAAGTTTGAAAGTAGACCTAGAAATGTCATGAAATGCTATTATGTTAGATTTCTTAATGATGATGGTGCAAAAGATGATGAGTCTGAAGATAATAGTACTAGTGCAAATGAATGCTTGTTTATTGCTATTAAAGAACCTGTGTCTACTAATCCTGCTAGCTGTGTGAAGGAAGAAAAGCCAGTGGAAGAAAGTGCTTTGTCTGTCTAGGTTGAGAAAGATAAGGATGAATGGATTATTGATAGTGGATGCTCACATCACATGACTGGTGATAAAAATAAGTTTGTAAGTTTTGAAAAGTATGATGGGGGACTAGTTAGGTTTGGAGATAATGCAACTGGTAAGATTTGTGGAAGGGGATCTATTTTTTTGATGGTAAGCATAAGACAAATGATGTTTTATATGTGAAGGGTTTAAAGTATAATCTTTTAAGTGTTGACTAGATGTGTGAAAAAGGGTCTGATCTAAGTTTCAAGGATAATGGATGCAAGATCATGGAAAGCTCTATAACAGTCATTACAACTGGTAAGAAGACCAAAGGTAATGTTTATCACTTGAGGGGAACTGATAATTATTGTTTGCTAGCTCAGACAGATGAGAGTTGGCTGTGGCATAGAAGGATGTGTCATATCAATTTTGATAACTTGGTGAAGATAAGCTTAGTATAAGCTGTGAGAGATTTTCCTAAACTGGTGAAGCCTACCAATACGATTTGCAAGGAATGTCAACTGGGAAAACATACAAAGACAAGTTTCAAGAGCAAAGAAAATTTTTCTATTGGATTGCTTGAGAGTGGTGCATACAGATCTGTGTGGTCCTACAAGAACAAGAAGTCTACAAGGAGACATGTACTTTATGTTGCTTATTGATGACTATTCTAGAATGACTTGGCTCACTTTTCTAAAAGAGAAATCAGAAGCCATAGACAAGTTCAAAGCTTTTAAGGTAATGCTTGAGAATGAGTTAGAATTGAGGATCAAATGACTAAGGTCTGATAGAGGAGGTGAGTTTACATCAAATGAATTTAACATTTTCTATGAAAAGCATGGGATAATGAGATAGTTGTCTGCTCCTAGGACTCCTGAGCAAAATGGAGTTGTTGAAAGAAAGAACAAGATAGTTCAAGAAGCTCCTAGGTCTATGATGATGGAAGCTAAGCTACCTAAAGTGTATTAGAGAGAAGCTATACACACTGCTTTCTACATTCAAAATAGAGTCCAAGTCAAAGGTAATGGTACTAAAACTCCTTATGAATTATGGTATGGAAGAACTCCCACAGTGAAATATTTCAAAGTCTTTGGAAGAAAATGTTATATCAAAAGAGATGAAGAGCTAGGCAAGTTTGATGTTAGATGTGATGAAGGAATTTTCCTTGGATACTCTACTAAGAGTAAAGCCTAACGGTGCTACAACAAGAGATTGAAGAAGGTGATTAAGAGTGCTAATGTGAAGGTTGATGAAGACAAAGAAATGACATCAGATCTAAGTGGCTATGAATTAGATGAACCTATTTTTACAATCAATGAAGAAAAGGTGGAACAAAATGATAGTCAAGTTGAAGAAGAAAAGGCTCCAGAAAATGTTGTTAAGACTTCCAGGTATGTAAGGATTAATCATTCTAAAGATCAAATTATTGGTGACAAAAGTAAAGGAGTATTGACAAGGAAAAGAGCTACAGAGGAACATGTGAACTACTATTTGCTTTCACAGATTGAACCTAAAACTATAAATGAAGCCTGCAAAGATGAAAGTTGGGTAAAAGCCATGGAAGAAGAGCCGATGCAGATAGAGAAAAATCAAACCTAGGAATTGGTTCCTAGACCTTCTGATAAGAATGTGATTGGAACAAAAAGGGTCTTCAGAAACAAGATGAATTAAAGTGGTGAAGTGGTAAGAAACAAAGTAAGACTGGTATGCAAAGGATATTCTCAAGTTGAGGGCATAGATTTTGAAGAGACTTATGAGTTATGGTATGGAAGGATTCCTACTACCAGGTACTTCAGAGTGTTTGGAAGAAAATGTTATATCAGAAGGGATGAAGAAAACCTTGGAAAGTTTGATGCAAGGTCTGATGATGGTATCTTCCTTGGGTATTCTAATAAAAGCAAAGCTTACTGATGTTACAACAAGAGGCTAAGAAGGATTGTTGAGAGTGCAAATGTCAAAGTTGATGAAGATCTACAAAATAATTCAGAAGTAAATGGATATGAATTAGATGAATCTTCTTGCAGAGAAGAGGAAAATGCTAAGGAAAAGGATGTGCAGGTTGAAGAGGAAGAAGTTCTAGAAAAGACTCCTAAAAATCCCAAGTATGTGTAGAAGCATCATTCTAAAGATCAATTCATTGGTAATAAGAACAAATGTGTGCGAACAAGAAGGAAAGTTGTTGAAGAATAGGTAAATCTATGTTTACTCTCCAAAGTTTAACCTAAGATAGTAATTGAAGCATGCAATGATGAGTATTGGATCAAGGCTATGGAAGAAGAACTAATGTAGATTGAAAAGAATCAGACTTGGGAACTTGTCCCAAGACCACCAAAAAAAAATGTGATTGGAACTATGTGGGTATTCTGAAACCAACTAAATGAGAATGGAGAAGTAGTAAGAAACAAGGCAAGGCTTGTGTGTAAAGGTTACTCACAAGTAGAAGGAGTAGACTACGAGGAAACTTATGCTCCATTGGAAAGAATGGAGGCCATCAAGATGTTTTTGTCTTTTGTAGCACATAAGGATTTCAAAGTGTATCAAATGGATGTGAAGTTTGCATTCTTGAATGATGAATTGGAAGAAGTATACATAGAACACCCAGATGGATTTAAGTTATCAGATAAATCAGATATGGTTTGCAAGTTGAAGAAGGCACTATATGGATTGAAGCAAGCCCCCAAAGCTTCCTATGCAAGGTTAGACATGTACTTATTACAACAAGGATTCAATAAAGGTACCATAGATAGAAATTTGTACATCAAAGTATGAGAAGATCAAATTTTGATTTTGGAAGTATATGTAGATGATATAATCTTTGGTGGAAATGAAGGTATGTGTAAGAGTTTTGTAGGTGAAATGTAGAAAGAATTTGAAATGTTAATGTGTGGGGAAATGAACTTCTTCCTTGGGCTACAGATCAATCAAACAACTAAAGGTATTTTCATTTCACAATCAAAGTATGTCAAGGAAATGTTAAAGAAGTTTGGAATGGAAGATTCTAAACCAATATGTACCCCTATGACAATTGGTTGCAAGATGAGCAAGAATGATGAATCTCCTAAGGCTTATTAGAGTAGGTATAGATCAATGATTGGAGGATTGCTATATTTAACTACTACTAGACTAGATATTATGCATGCAATTTGTCTTGTGGCTAGATTTCAAGAAGATACTAGAGAGTCACATGTTGCAGTAGTGAAGAGGATATTCAGATATTTAAAGGGCACTCTAGATCATGGCTTGTGGTATCCAAAGGATAATGAATTTGTTCTAAGTGCTTATATAGATGCAGATTGGGATGGTTGTGTACATGACAGGAAAAGTACAAGTGGCAGTGCATTCTTTCTTGGAGTAGAGTGGTGTCATCATTGAGTAAGAAGTAGGATTCATTATCTTTGTCTATTGTAGAGGCATAATACATTACTGTAGAATCTTGTTGCACACAAGTGTTGTGGATGAGGCAAACCTTGAAGGATATCTGAGTTGTATATGATGAACCTATTCTTATATTATGTGATAATACAAGTGCTTTTAATATTTCAAAGAATCCGATGATGAACTCAAGGACAAAACATATCTCAATCCGGTATCACTTTCTAAGAGAGAAGGTTGTAGAGAATGAAGTGAAGCTTGAGTATGTGCCTACAAAGGATTAGGTTGCTGATATATTCACTAAGGCTCTTCCTAAGGATACATTTGAGTATCTCTGGAAGAAGTTAGGGGTTATTGCTCCTCCTACTTTGAACTAGATGCATAAGGAGATACATTAGTCTAATGAATTTCAAGATTCATTCCTTATTTTGGACTGATGTTGGAGGCTACCTCTCAGGGGGAATAGGTAGTGGTCATGTCGATTGTTGTAGTAAGGGGGAGTATGAAGAGTAGTAAAATAAAAGATGTGACAAAGTAGTTGTGAGCATGTACAAGTATGAGAATGAGAGAGAAAGATGAAGCCCTTTGCCATTGATGTCAAAGGGGGAGAGAGAACAATGTGAAAAAGGAAAGAGTCAATTGTCAAGAAGAGAGTAGCAAGCTGAGGGGGAGAGAAAGTGAAAAGAAAAGAGTTAGTATGAAGCATAATATTGAGGATGATGTTGTGTTGATGGTTTTTCACATTATATGTTACCATCAATGACAAAGGGGGAGATTGTTGTAAGTATGTGCAGTTGGTATTGTCATTGATGTCAACAAGCTTGTGTTGTCATTGGTGTCAACTATATGAGTAAGACATGTTGCAAGAGTATGATGTTGTAAGAGTATGAGTAGTTGGTTTTGAGTGGATGTTGTCTCTAATGATGAGGAAGTGCTAAAGATGGTGATAATATGTTTTTTGTGCTTGGTTTCCAAGTGCTTTTGAGAAAATTTGAATAAAATAAGAAAACAGTGTGTGACAGTGGTATTCTGTGTTGCAGAGCAGTGTTTTGGTTTTTCTTCGCATTTCCCTTATATTGAAGATATGTTTATGCAGTTTGGATATGTTGTTTAAAGGTATTCAGAGGTGATTCATTCAAAATTTGGCATGTTGGATTGATGTCCAGAGGAAGATGTGTTCACCAGTGTGTGAACTATGTATTGCAGAGGTGTTTGGGAGAAATGTTTTTGCTCTGCATTTCTCTGCAAAGTGGTTTTAGGTTTTGTGGTTCTAGAAGTGTGCTTATAAGGTTAATATCTATCTTTAGTCCATGTTTATTATGGTTTGGTGCTTTAGAAGAGGATTTATTGAGTTGCAGTGTATGACAGAGACATTTGAGTATGTTGGGTAAACAAGATAAGGTTGTGCGGCAGGGGAAAGTTGTTACAGAGGAATTTGTTGGTCTTCAGGATGTTTGTGGGATATTAGAGATTGCACTCAAGCATGGCATGTGGTCCATGAGTTGTCTTTAGATTTGAGGAAGCATGTACATAATTGTTTATGGTGTTTACACTGGTTCAGTTGACCTTAGGTGTTTACACTAATTGCAAAGTTTCTTGGATGATTGTGGAAGTGTGGTGTAGCATGTATGAGTGGATTTAGGTCTAAGCTAAGGTGTGTTAAGGTCTGCCTTCATTCCTTTCCACCATGGGAATGTTTTGTGTTTGACCTAATTTGAATTTGTGAAATTAAGGAGCCATACTGATATTGGAGAATTTTTTTAAGGTTGCAGATGATATAAATAAGTGTTAAGCTGTTGAAAGATGATAAGATAGATGAGAATTACTTGTGTGGTGCAAATTACTGAATCATAAAGTGCAAAAGTGCACTACAGTGTGAAAATTCATGTGTTAGACTAATGGACACAATGAGTAGAAGGTGTTTGCAATTCATTAGTGAGACTGCAAAAGGGTTGATGGTGTTGTGGTGGAATCTTCTGTTGCATTGAGATAGTCTTCTCCTTGTAACAATCTTTTCTATCTTCTTCTTTATTCTAGTAATGAGCCTATCTTTTGGGTAGTGAGCCCTTTGGAAATGAGCCTTCTAGAAGTGAACCTATTGTTTTTTGGTGTTGATATTACTTTATACTATGAGCTAATCATCACCGTGGTTTTTCTCTTCTTGGGTTTTCCATGTAAATATGGTGTTCTCTTGTGTTTGATACATTGATTTTATTCAATTTCTGTTATTTGCTTTCATGCTTAATCATCATAATAATTTAAGGGTTAATTGAATTGATGTGGATCTAAATGTGTTTGAGGGTTTTGGAATTATAAGTTACAACTGATTCACCCCCCCTCTCAGTTGTCTTGTGCATTCAACACATATGGTCTCTAACCACTAGGAATTCTATAATAGCTTCATCATTTTGTGCAACATCAAGGACAAGAGGCCCTTGTTGATCCCAATCTATGAGTTGGGGATAGACGAGAGGTAGGTCATTGGATGTTGATGGCATGGTTGTTAGGGTGTAGATGGCACATATGGATGATTCAAAAAGTTTGGCAAAATTGGCGAAAGAGTCTTGATGGTCCTCTTTGTTGATGTTATCGATCATAGGGAAAGATGTAGCACCCTCACTCAAGATACACTCAAGTTCGGTGGGGGTAGACTCTTGTTTCCCATATCCTAGCCCACAAAGGTAAGGATTCCTTGTTGCTTGAATAGGTTCAATAATTCCTTGTTCATAAAGGCCCATGCTGCCTTGTCCTTTGTAACCCATGTATTTGACAATCTCAAGACTCTTTCCATAGATCTCAGTTGGGAGAATAGAAGTTTCTTGTTGTTCATCTTCATCTTTGTATAACCACAAGGATATGTCTTTGAGGACATCTTGTTCCATGAAGTGTTTGCACTCGATGATAGGAGATGGCTTGTATTTGATGACAACCATGGAAGCCTCATTGTCTTTAGGAGCACCCAATGTCTTAGGGGATAGTGGGAGTAAGCCTACACATAATGTGTCGTGTAGATCATATTCTTCACATCCCATGTCACCTATCTTGGTCTTGACCTTGGGAGGAGTGGATGTTTGTGATGTGGATGTGATGTTGGAAGGGTCAATGTATGATATAGAAGATTTTGGATTGGTGTTGGTGAGGGATGCTTTGGTGGCATTATTGTAAGGACAGAAAGTTTGATCATGTCCTTCCAAGAAATTGTAGTATTGGAAAGGACGAGGATAGACATAGATAGTGACTTTTGTGCCATTATATGGGAATTTTAGGCATTGATGAAAAGTGGATGGAACAACTTGCATGGCATGAATCCATGGTCAACCAAGGAGAATGTTGTATGGGAGGTCAAGATCAAGAACTTGACATTTGGTTTCTAAAATATTTTGTCCCACTTGAATGGGAAGTTTAATGGTGCCCTCAGACAATCTTTCGGTATCATCATATCCTTTGATGGTTATACACTCACTAGAGTCCACAACCACATTAGAGTCTCCCAAGAGTTTTAATAGTTTTAGAGTGCAAAGATTTAGGCCAAAGCCACCATCTATTAAGACTCATTTGATGGTATGTTTATGGATTAGGACTTCAATGTGGAGAGCTTTGTTATGTGACACATTAGATGCAGGTAGGTATTTCTCTAAGAAGGTGAGATGATGGGGAGAGGCAATGTGTCCTACCATGGCTTGAAATTGATCAACATTCAAGTTGGTAGGGACTTGGGTTTCCATCAAGGCTTTGTCCAGGATGTCCTTATGGAGGGGGGATGTACGAAGCAACTCAAGGATGGAAATTTGAGTAGGAGTCATTTTGAGGTGATCTAGGAGGTTATACTTGTGGGTGGATGGAGGATTAGTATGTGTGGATGTAGAAGGTTGATCGTTGGTGGGGGCTTCACGGATGAAGATGTAGCTACGATGAGTGGTAATGGCACTATGGGGTGTTTTGGCTCTAATGGTGATAGTATTGACATGGTTGGAAGTGATAGGACTTTGATAAATTTTCCTATCCTTGTTCCAAGCATCGAAGCATGTATGTCCTTAGTTAGGGTTTAGCATTCAAAATATTGAAAAAATCTTGTCCCTAAGGTATAAAATCCTAAACCTTAGAGTCTTATGCAAAGTGTCGAAGTACCTTTTGTTCTATTTTTGAGTTGACTACCTAATGCTCATGCGAGTCCTTTAAGTCACAACTTGATGTCTAGGAGTGTCATCCTTTTACCGACCCCTTCCTTTTGGATCACCACTTATTGTCCGTGCTTAATTTTTTTTACACATATGTGTACACTTTTGTCACGCCTTTTAATGAAGTCAAGGCCCCTTCTCGCCTAGTAGAGTGAATGTTGTTTTAAAGGCATGTGACTTTCTACTTTGTGTCTTGCGGCTAGCAACAAATCACTCCACGTGTTACCTTGGCACAACTCCTAAACAAGAACTAAAGGAGGACTCTCCCTACTTTGTGCCATTGCTCCACATGATAGCTCAGTACAAATTCTAAACAAAAGAAAGAGCGAGTTTCCTTCTGTGTTGTGCCATCGCTCCACGTGTCTTGGCCTATCTTCTATTCAAGAAAGGTATGCTTTATCTCTAAGGCATGCAGAGGCTACGAAATGTGCCATGTGTTAGTTGGATGCTCTATTCTATCATGCTTTGATGTGGGACCTTCTGGTAACTAAGATTTTCATCTTCAATCTAATTTCATGCTAACAGATGTGCGAGAGCCCGCCATGTGGACTCCGTGGACTCTTTGGGCTCATATATTTAACAGTGTCTATGAGGTGGCAGTCCAAGTGGTATTTTCTTATTGGTTCATGCCTTGTCTTCATGATGATATGGATTCTCATTGCAATGAACTTATATACACCATTGATATGGGTGATCTATGTTGTGATCTACGACTCATTTTCAAAAGGAAGAAGGCAGAGTGGTGGCACATAATAAACAATGAACCTGTGTAGCGATGGATTTTTCAAGCATGCATTGAGATCTCCTTACCACCATTTTTACATGGAATGAGTCCTTGAGATTTGTGTGCACACTCGATGGGATGTCTTGTTGGATGCTGTGGCAAAATTTGCTGAGGTTAGCTTTTCAAAATTGATAGTCCTAAGATCGAGGAACCAAGTCTGGTAGCCACCATGTGGAATTGATATTTGCAGGTGCCATGGGCTATGTGACATAAATATGGTAATGAAGTATAGCCTCCATTTTCTACTTCTGGTAGCATTGGTACATTATTAAAAGATTTCCATTTATGACCAATATGCCTTGGTACGTGTTGAACTGAATTGATCATAGAATTACCAACACCCCCCCTTAACTGCAACTTAGGGAGTAGTTGACTAAAGCAAGATGAAAAGATGGATGGGTCTCGGCTACTAGGCCATGTTAGGTACCCATGTACAACAAATCTCAAGTGGAGAAAAGGAGAAAACCTCATGGGACAAAACTCCTCTCCGAAAGTGAGAATGCATGAAACATGAAAGTGAAAGAAGAAGTGATAGTAGGAGGACTCAACATGATTTTTTTTTTGAAAGCACAAGAGAGATCAACTGAGAGAATAATGCTATTCTATCATTAAATGTAAAAGAAAGATGATATTTGGATTGATTACATAATACATGAAGAGAGCCTTGCTTATAAAGGCAAGGTGAGAGCTAGAAGGTGGAGAGAAAGGTGGAGTGGAAAGTGGAGATATTCCAACAACATGTGCCAATTAGAGGATGATAGCTAATTACACATGTGGAGGATAAGACAACTCACTCCAACTATCAACAACTCAACACACAACTAGACACAACTAGACACAACTAGACATCTAGTAGACTCACTAAGTCAACTTAACATGTGTGATATATGTGTGATATGTGAATATTATTTAACTAGTAAATAGTTAAATAAGATGATTTATCCACACAAGGGTAAACTGGTTAGGTGATAACCCTGTTCACACCAACACCCCCCCTTAAGTGCAACTTAGGGAGTAGTTGACTAAAGCAAGATGAAAAGATGGATGGGTCTCGGCTACTAGGCCATGTTAGGTAACCATGTACAACAAATCTCAAGTGGAGAAAAGGAGAAAACCTCATGGGACAAAACTCCTCTCCAAAAGTGAGAATGCATGAAACATGAAAGTGAAAGAAGAAGTGATAGTAGGAGGACTCAACATGACCCCCCAAGGACAACTTCTATCACATCTATACAATCAATTACCCTCCCATAGGAGAGCAAGTGTGAGACTATAGGTCCCCCCCACAATGAAGTAGCTCCTGTGCCAATGATGGATGCCTGAAGAAGAATGCTGGAAAGTGTCCTGAACCTGCAAACAACATTTCTCCCCTTAGGAAGAAACAAGTCCAAAGGTTGATGTCGAAGAAACTCCATCTCAAGGAATGAGGGAAAAAGCCTCATGATGGATGATGTCTTTGAAAACTGCTCAAGCATCCACATGTCAGAATCAAGGAATGCCATAATGCAATGATGTGTGTCCAATCCAAAATCCTGTGTAGATTGATGAAGAACAACCTCCAAAGATGAAGCAGATGGGATAATAGTTGTGTTGTAACTGTCATCAAGGAGGAGAGATATCCCCTTAAGTGTGTCCTCCAAATCTACAATATGAGACTCACAAAACAAGTCTGATATACCTGCCAAGAAAGTATCCCACAAAGCTGTGTCTGAAAGACCTGAATGATCCTGTTCAACTGAAGTAGATGAACCCATGTCGATGTCAATCTCTAAAGAAGTAGGAGGTTGAGGTGATGGAAGCTCAACACGAGTCTCATGAACCAAAGAGGGTGAAAGAACACCAAGGTTCAAGTGACCAAACTTCTCCTCAGAAACATGATTCACACTTGATGCATGAGTGTGAATATCCATCAATGGATCTACATCATCAGAAGAAACAAAATGGGAGAAGGTATACAAGCGAGATGCATGATCATCCATCCCAACTGCAATGATATCTTTGCTCTCCAAGTCTCGTATGATCACTGAATCAGGAGTGAACTCAACTGTCTTGTCTGCACCACAATGAGTAATCTGATAGATGGAAAGGAGATTGGATGTCAAGGAAGGTACACACAACACATTGTTGAATGTATTCTCTCCAACATCAATTGTCCCTTTTCCAGATGCATGCATGTATGTATTGTTACCCATCAAGATAGGTGTCGAAGTGCATGACTCAAATGAAGAGAACATCCCTTGTGAAGATGCCATATGATGAGAAGCCCCTGAATCAAGAAGCCATCGCTCTGAATGAAGACTTGTTGAAGCAAAGAGTACATGTCCTTTTCCTTTGTCTATCCCATTTGCAATGCTTGTTTTCCCTGTATGTGTAGATGATGATGGTGTCGAAGAAGAGAATGGACTAGGTGATGATGACGGCATTTGGATATTGTGCTTTTGAATAATGTGAGTCAACTCATCAATTTTCTTCTCATAACACTTATGCTCATCATGTCCTAGTTTCTTGCAAAATGCACACTTTGGTCTCTCCTTCTTAGATGGTTCCTCCTTGGGAGAGGATGAGGACTTAGGTGATTTGGTTGATTCCTTTGCTTGCTCATTGTTCTTGAAATCCTTATTTTTCTGTTTCTTGCCTTTGCTAGTTGAAGCCTTTTGATCCTTAGATCCTTGATTAGAAAGAAGTGCTTGAGGTTTAGAAGACTTCAATTTGCCCATGTGTACTAACTTAGCTTGCTCCCTTGTGAGTGATGCAGCAAACTCATCAAGTGAAGGCATTGTGAAAGCTTTCCCAATTGCATTCATTGTAGCATAAAAGGTAGAAACAAAAACTGAGTAGTCAGGACCAAGCTTGGCAAGGATTGAAAGAATCAATTGAGTGTCCTCTTTCTCAATTTGACATTGTTTGAGCTACAATCTAAGTGATTTTAGTTTTGTGAAGAAGTCTTGAATGCTTGCAAAATTGGTTGGATTCAAACCAATTAATTCATTCTCCAATTTGAAACCCCTCATTGTATCTTGTTTGCCAAAGAGATTCTCTAAGGTAGTCCACACTTCATTAGGTGTTTTACAAGATTCAATATGAAAAAGAAGATTAGGAGAGATAGACAAGCATACTGTTCCATAGGCTTGATCACATCTATTGTACCACTTTCTCTTTTCTGTAGCTGCAGTTGGTTCAATTTCTGTACCCATTATTACTCTATGAATTTTCAAACTTCTTAAATGAATCTCCATTTTAGTTTTCCACTCATGATAGTTATATGGTGTGAGTAGAGGAAGTTTGTGTGAATCCATGATGCAAGAGTACAAAAAAGAACACAAGTACACCCCTTGTTACTCAATCAAAGAGATCACCCACCCAAAAAAGGAATGATTGTGGCACTTTATACTTAGTGCGATTTACAATCGTCCTCAAGGGACCAAGAATGGGAAAGCATGAAAATCTCTTAAAACTAAGATTCAAAGGAGATTGCAATTGCTCACACTAATTTACCACAGCAAATAGATCCCTTCAAAACAAGTTTCACTTCCTCAAGTGCCAAAATGTCCAAGTTATTGCTCAAAAGCCAAAAAATTGACAAATGGAATAAAATGAACCTGAAGCTAAATCTAAGAAAAGTGCATGGATGGATTTGAAGAGTTCCTGAATACCTTTCCGATGCCACAAAAACAAAAATTGGAGATCGTGGCAGAAAGTTGTGAGCTCAGAAGCAAAAAATAAAGATCTGTCTTCAAACTACTATAGCAGTCACCTGCAGCAGAATTTTAGAAAACTACTGACACCACTACGAAGTGCTCTCTATTAGCTTTCCAATGATATCTCATTTTCCCAATTTCGCCTCCGTGGGCAAAAGTTATGCAAAAATAAAAAAAAGCCCTAGTTTAGGGCTTTGAGGGGCAAAAATGGCCCCTTTGGCAGAATATTCCTGGAATATTCCTTCTTGGCCGGAAAAAAATGCCTCCCACTTGGAAAAGCCTAAAATTGATGTCTGGGATGCAAAACCACCTGTGGTTTTTGGCAAAACTACCCTCTGTAAAGTCAATCAACTGGCAGGTTCAAAACTGCTGTCCAAGATGTAACTGCCAATGAGTAAACATCACAAATGTTACACCAACCACCGAGACACTGTTGAAACCATGGGTTTCAGGCAAAAATTGCTTGAGAAACTGCTAGATTAGAGTGGATCACCGGTATTTAGGTGAAGACCACGGGAATGGTTTACCGTTGTCGGCTTATGACCGAGGGTCAGGTGAATACTCCGTCGGATGCCAAGGTTTCAATGACGACCGCTGAGGAATTTAGAAGGCGCTGGTATGTGGAAGCTATATGGAACAACCACTGCTAATTGAAGGATTTTGATGCTGAGAGATGAGATCTAACCGCTGATGATTAGGGTGAAATGACCGTCGGGAGTTATGTTAGATCCCGCTGATGGCTTTTGAGACCGCCAGTGGATGCTATGGACACCACCGACGTTGTCAAATGTGCCTGCTTGAGATCTCGCCGCTGGTATGAATATGCCTGCATGGTAGGACAAGAAAAGACGATGAGTTTAGAAAAATTTCCGACTGTCACTACTGAAAGGAATACACCTATAGGATCAACCGATAGTTTAGAAATTTTTCGGTATGAATTCTAAACTCCCTGCGATTGGAAGTCCACCGTGAATGGAGGTGGCCAGGGATATTTGTATCCTTCGGGGATCAAGACTTCCGCCTGGAATTAGAATAAACCACTGATTTTATTGATTGTTGCCAGAGATTTAAACAAGGTCTGCTTGGTGATGGTTGACCGCAAACTGCAAGGTGTGAAGTCCACTGTAAGGAGGAACCGATGAGTTTAGAAAATTTCCTCGGCAATGCCGATCCACCGAGAACTTTGAAGCCCACTGTGATTTGTTTGCAGATCTAAATGTTTGCAGAGACTATCGATGGAAGTTGTAAGGATGATTGAGAAGACCACCAGTTTAAAGCCTATACAGTTTGTTTGAAATCATGATTCCTGCCGGATGAAAGTCACCCGAGGAAAAGAACTTAGATCGCTGCCAGTACAAACTTAGATCGCCGCCAGTGGTGATAAAACCATAGCCAATAAAGAGAAATCTGCTGCTGTTTATTTGATGTGGCCAGTCAGTGGTTGACTGCTGAAAGGACCGCTAGGGCCTGTGCCAAGTGGCGCCCAGTAGTAGACGCAGTACTCTGCAATTGCAGGTTGTACCTTGTGATAGGATACAGGGTACCCTGCAATATATTTCGTAGAAAAACTAAAAAATTCACAGAACAAAGTATTTAAATAGTGAATTTTTATTTACCTATCAAAGAATTTCGATGACCTAGCATAGATTCCACCTGCGCCAGTGGCAGAATATTCTCTGCGACAAATTCGTACAGCGGAGAGCTAAATTTTTTTTGCCTTTTACTACAACTTTGTCCAATTTGGATGATTTTACAGTCGATCTATACTAATTTGGCTGCTCCAGACACAATGGCGATGTCCGATTTGGGCCAAACTGCTCTGAAATCACTGGTACCTCCCAAATCATGCCAAAGAGCCTCAAATTGAAACCCTCATCAATTTTGCCTCCGATATCAGATTTTGACGAAACGAAAGGTGATCTTGACTATTTCGGCTGCTCCAAATGCAATGGTGAAGTCTCATTGGCAACAACATGCACCAAAATGCACCTGCAATACAAGGGCAAGAAGGGGAAACCCTCACAAAATTGGGATTCTATCAAGTTTTTCTGATTCTCTAGGTCATCATGCGATGCAAGAGAAGAGCATACTCAACCATCAAGATCCACCATGAATTTGCACTCAAGATCTCTCAAAAAATGACTAACATAAAGTGATTCTTCCTAGAGCTTTGATACCATGTTAGAGTTGGCTATGATTGGAGCCACCTAGGATCTAGGACTTCATGAAAGCACAAGAGAGATCAACTGAGAGAATAATGCTATTCTATAATTGAATGCAAAAGAAAGATTATATTTGGATTGATTACATAATACATGAAGAGAGCCTTTCTTATAAAGGCAAGGTGAGAGCTAGAAGGTGGAGAGAAAGGTGGAGTGGAAAGTAGAGATATTCCAACAACATGTGCCAATTAGAGGATGATAGCTAATTGCACATGTGGAGGATAAGACAACTCACTCCAACTATCAACAACTCAACACACAACTAGACACAACTAGACACAATTAGACATCTAGTAGACTCACTAAGTCAACTTAACATGTGTGATATATATGTGATGTGTGAATATTACTTAACTAGTAAATAGTTAAATAAGATGATTTATCCACACAAGGGTAAACTGGTTAGGTGATAACCCTGTTCACACCAATAGGAGCCTTGCAATTCATCTATAAATAACTATCTATGCTACTATTTGTGTCTATCTTTCTATCTGTGTGGATGAAATGGAAGGTTTTCTGTGTAATGTGCTACCTTTACCACCCCTTTCCTTTAGAAGTTCTCTATTTTCCTAGTTGATATTATGTTCTTACAAAGTAAAGGAATTAGAGATGTTTTCTTCTAAGGTATAGGCAGTTTGGGGAAAATGCAAGGAGCAAAGCAGGAATTATTAAGCTCGTGTCAGCCCCTAGTTTCCCTGTGCTTTCATTTGGATAAGGGATTTGAATCCCAGTCTGCCGACTCCAGTAACTCCCTCTTACTGTGAGCTTCCAGATTGGGATTCGAAGAAATAGGGACCTATTTTTCCCTCTTCCCCTTCCTTTGCACGATGGGTTCTAACAAAGGCTCAATTGCTATTGAAGGAGTGCTGCCCCTCCAGATGAAACAGGTGGAAGTTGGGGGGAAAATTGAGTTGACAAGAACATTTGATTCTTTGTCTAACTTAAACAAATACTTTCAGCTTTTTAATCCTTAACTAGGATTTTGGCATTGCCAGTACCCATTGTCACTTCCATGAGTTTCCTGAGGGTTGAAATGGTTGAAGACTCCCCCTTAAAAGTTGAGGAGTCACTTTCTTGTGCCTAGAGCATGAGAGAATGGAGGGAATTATGATTTCCTCATTTATTCAGTCATGGTAGGGATTCCCATGTTTGCGCGTGAGGATGGAGAGGCCAAGTAGAGAACTCTTGTCTTATTGACAAGTATCTAGAAATCAAAGGTGGCAGAATTGAAAGAGCATCTAGAAAACTAGCTTCTGTTGGTATCATTACTTACTCCCATGCCATAAGTAAAGAAGCATAAAGGACAAAAACAATTATCTCAGCCTGTTGGAGGAGATAATTTGTTACAAAGGCATCTCTTACTGATTAAAAATGGTTATATTTGTGTTACAATTGATGTAATAGTTGTCAAATGAATTAGTGACATTTGTAAACGGCTCGATGCTTGTTGCTCCCTTGCATTAAAAAAATGATTTCAAGGCCATTTATGGTGGTGGTTGGTTGATCTCTGGGAAAATTTTTGTAAGGAAAATGTAGAAAATAGAAGTCTATTCTTTCTCTAGGATCTTGAATCTGTATTATTTGTTCTTGTGAACTCGATAGCGGTACTAGCATCTTGATTGAATACAGTAGTAGAATTCTAAAGCAAATTGTCTCCTAATGCATTGTCTGTGTAGATTATGAATAAATAAGTTAAGGACTGTTTATTTTGTCTCCATAAAAATCTTATGGATGTATCTTTTTGATTAAGGCTCTTATTCAAAGAATAGGTTAAATGATTTAATAGACATTTAGATTTGTGTGAATGAATACAAGGATTTGATAAGTATGATTTGTTAAGAAGGTTGAGTATAATATTGTAATGCAATGTTATAAAGCTTTTTGGTGCTTAGATGGAATGCTATTGTTGATATCTAAGACACATTTAATTAACTCCATTGCCTTAGGTTAAGGCACCAATCTCTTGCTTCTGTGTCTAGTTTTCAAATCCCAGGACTAAACATGCACCCAAATACTTTTAAATCTTTAAATTCAGTTGTAAGTGTTTGTCAAAATGAAGTTTCATCTTGTTCTATGGTCTTGAGGATGTAGAAGCTTGAATGATTTAAGCCAAATCTTCTTATTTTCATAATCCTCAAGCAAATCTACATAGAACACATATGTTATTCATAGTATTTGTAATAATTGGCACAAGATATTTTAAATACTATCAGGGATCACCCTCCCAAGTTTTACAGAGCTTAAAGTGTAGAGGGAAAGTTATTTTAACTTACACCCATTCGTTGGCTGACCCCCCATAATAACTAAGTATTGAAAATGGCTAAATCATAGGTTATTAGTGAGATTAGGTTGGGAATTTAACAAACACCAACAAATTGGTGACTCTACTGGGGACTATTTGAGTAGAATTGTGTCTTATCTTGAGTCTTATAATCCCCTATTTACAAATACCAAAATCTCTTGTAGCATTCAGAGTTAAGAAGTGTTAAAGCTTTGAGGTCTTAAATCCATTGTTCATATTTTTGTAACTTGCCCTTTAGTTTGTCAAAGGTCTTGTTGAAGTTCTCTATATCTGTAATTTCTCAAAAGATTGATTAAATATTTTCATACTCCCATAATTTGGGTGGTGACTCTGAGTCTCCTGTGTTGGTGTAAAGATTATTTAAAAGAGATAAGAAAGGAAAGTAGGGGAAGATTGCAGAAAGATGAGAAGATCCAGAGGACAAATGAAGAGTCATCCTGAGTAGAAGCTGGAAGGTGAATTACCACAAAACACTTGGCAATCTTGGAAAAAGAAGACTGTAGATACTTGTAAGTTTGATATTTTCCCTCCTCCAGTAGGATCTAGGAATTTTCTTGCTAGTAGTAATGAAAATTTGCAAAAATCATATGAGTTTGGTATGCCTGCTACAAATGAGGATAACTCCATTTTTAGGGAGATTGTTGAAGGAGAACAATCCCATTCAAATCTCCTAGTTAATAAGCAGTTGATTCCTAGAGTGTCAAGCCCCTCTAATCCCATAGATTATGATCTACTTGGTAATCCTATTAGTAGGTCACCTACTCTTGCTTTCCATATGAATGTTACAAATCTTTTGGATAGTGCCCTAGAAACTTCTGATTTAGATACCACATTATCTAATGAGGAAGAATTAATGTAGGAAATTAATGAGTTGCAAAGAGAAACTCAAAGAGTTAAGAAGTTGAGCATGAAAAGGGCTAAGGAAATAGAAGAGAAGATTATGAATGCTATGGATGAGAGGGATAGGTTGAAGATAAGGCTAGAATGAATGAAGTTGTTGAGTCAAGATGAACCTGAACCTATGTCTATCATATCCACTGGCCCAGTAGTTTCCCAAATACTTGGCTGAAATACTATAAATGTCCCACTGAACACTACCCCAAAAAATACTTGGACTATTTCTATTATTACTACACTGTCGCATCCCCTTTTGCCTCCAAGCCTTCTTTTTATCTTGGTGAAAAGGGAAGAAGCCTTTAAAAGGAATAAGTATTAATGAGGTTGGATCACCTCAAAAAATTCCTACCTCTGAGGGATCTGACTCATTATATCTTAAGTTGAAGAAGGAAAATGAACAATTACAAAAGGAGTTGGAAGAATAGAGATATTAGCTGCAAATGTTGAAATGCAGAGGAAGATTAAATTTCTAAAATCTTTCGTTGGGAATCTTGCAACTTCTATTTCTCACAACCCATTAACTTATTCACCCATTGATATAAATGTTTCAGCCTTTTCTAGCCAGTCCAACCCCAGTTCTCATATACCTACCCTGTCTGAAGGCCATAATATGAGACAACAAGGAAGTCTAGGTGCAGGGGGAAGTGGTGCCAATAGGTAGTTTGACAATTAGAGAGATTAATTTCATAGAAGATCCTTACAAATGGAGAAGTATAGGCAAGTGTCTTTTGATGGGATACATGGTTATCCTAATCCTATTCCAAATGATGTTAGAAATATATTGTCTAAGTTTATTGGAAATAGTGCACTGTCTAGTGAAGACCACCTAAGGGCCTTCTTAAAATTGTTAGATTATTATGAGGTTGAAAATAAGGATGTTGTCATGAAATTGTTTATACAGTCATTGGTTGAGGATGCTAGAGATTGGTACAGAGGTCTGCCTGAGGCTAGTATTGGTTCTTGGGAGGAATTCAAAATGATGTTCAGAGAACAATATGGTGATAAAATAGACCCTCAGTTTATGTTAAATGAGTTTAATAACATCTCCAAGGGATATAATGAAACAGTTTCTGATTTCAATACAAGGTTCCAGAAAGCAATGTTTAGGCTTTGTGTTGGATTGAGACCAAGTGAACAAATTTGCCTTGTTTTATACTATAATGCCTTTGATTCCAAGTTGAGCTATTGTTTGAGAGACAAAGACCCTCAAAGTCTTAGAGAGGCTTTTAAGATTACTCTACACATTGAAAGTAACAAAAGAGCCTCAAGGAAAGTAGGGAAAAGGGAAGATGTAAAACTGTTGAAAAACCTAAGAGGTCAGGAAAAGTTACAAGCATAAGAAGATAAGATGGATAAGGTTATGAACGCCTTGAAGGATTTGAATTATAAGATTACCAGACAGGAAAAAGGTCTGACATATGAAAGGCCCAATTTCTAAAGAAATGAAAGGCCACCAAGGTTGCATGATCAACCATATAACACTAATTGGCATAATGGTAAGCCTATTCTAAAAAATCAAAGAAATAATTTGCAGAGTAAAGATCCCCCTAATCCATTGAAGAAAATTTTGGCAAATTTTGTGGATGACACTCCATGGTGTCTAGCTTGCCAGTTATCCCATTCACCACATCAATGTGTAGTAGCACAATATTTTGAAGAAGACCAAAACACATGTGGTGACTGTGACTTGCCTCATGAACATGATGGGGTAATTAATATGTTGTTTGTAGATGAAGAATGTTCTTCTGATGGAGAGGCTAATGAAGTTGATGTTGATAATCAAAGACATGCAGCAAGTACATTTTAGCAACAAGTGTTTTCTGATGAAGATGATGAAGAGAGTTGTAATGTGAATGCTCTTGAAATTGAGGAAACTAATATAACCTTGAGAAGGCCATCAGAGGAAGAAATTAGGAAACTTACCGTGGCTGTTGTAGCCAATTTTAAAAGTAATTACCATTTGAGAAATAAAGATGTAAACAATGATCAAGGCAAAGCTGGCAGTGTGTTCATTAAGGAGAGTCAAACAATTAAGAAAGGGGAGGAACCAAAAGCAAAGAACAACAAAGTATGGGGAAAGAAACCTGGCTGGATACATAGTGATGCACCATTGGTTTCTCCATCAAATCTAATCAAGCCTCAAAAGTTGAAGATTGATGAAGAAAAGAAAGGGAATGTGGTTCAAGGGGTTATAACATCTGATATGGATAAAGGACAATCTGAGGATAGCCTTGTGGTAGCACATGATGTGCCCAAGTATACCCCTGTTGACATGTTCCAATTATTATCACAAGTCAAAGTGTTAGTCCCACTTCTTGAGATGATGAGGATTGAAGAGGATACAAATAAGGCAATAGCCTTTATCAATGGTATAGATACAAACTACAATGAGAAAAGAGAAAACATTTAGCCTGAAGAGAGCAAGGTGAAGACAAAAGAGAGGGATGTTGAGGGGAACAATAGTGATAACCCTAAAGTATTCTTGGGTGCCACACTTACTACATGCCCCAATCAGGTGGACCTTTTTTATGTATCCCTGATCATAAATCATACGATGATAAAGAATTGTATGATTGATTCTGGGGCATCTTCCAATATCATGCCAGTTAGAGTCATGCAAGCATTGAGTTTGAAAATCACTAAGGCCTATGGGAAATGCTATGCAATGGATAATAGAGAGGTCTTGATCATAGGGATCATAAGGGAAATACCTTACAGGTTGGTAACATATCCTAATAAAGAGTTTGTAATGAGTGCAACTATGGTGGACATCCCTCCCACTTATGGGATGCTTCTATCTAGAAAGTGGTCTGCTGCCATTGGAGGAAGCATACAGTGTGATATGTCCTTTACCACCATCCCTAGTGATGGAAAGGATGTTAAACTTCACAGGGAGCCCATGGTTCCATATATAGTTGTGGAAGATGAACTGGAGGAGCATGTCCATTTTGTTGATGTAGACATTGACAACTTCAGGGTTGAGGAATTGCAAGAAGAAGACAAGAAACTTGTATCTTTGGAAAATGAGGTAAGGGAACAAGCATCTAATGATGAATTATGGACTATGTATTTTGATGGTGCTTGTTCCAAGGAAGGATCTAGTGCAGGTGTTATCCTTACTTCTCCTAGTGGTAAAACTTTTAAGTTCTCATTTTCACTAATGGTTGTTTGCACAAACAATGTTGTTGAATATGAGGCTTTATTACTTGGGTTGAAAGTAGCATACAAACATGGAATAAGAAAGTTAAGAGTCTTAGGTGACTTAGAATTGATTGTGTCTCAAGTAAGATTAGTATTCATGTCTAAGAATAGCAGATTAAATCAATACATAAATGCTATTCAGGACACAATAGAAATGTTTGATACTTTTAACATTGAGTGGGTAGAAAGGAAAAAAAATGATATGGAAGATTTGCTAGCAAATGTAGCATTAAGACCTAATGATATGACCTTTGCAGGTATCTCAAACATTGAGATACAAACAAGGCCTTTTGTCCCTGACAACATTCAGAATTGGTAGGTATTCAATAATGATGAGGATATATTGAGATTCATGTAATGCGTAGACCAATATGAAAGCCATGGGATAGATTTTGGAGCATTTGTAGAGGAAAAGGATTGAAAAGAAACAATATTTGGATGCGAGGTGATCTAACTCAAGACTAATAAAATTCCTAGGGGTCTTGTGGCTTTGCAAAGGGTCTTTGATGGCCTTGATAAAAGTGTTGTTAAGAAAAATTCAGCACATCTAGATGACCTAGAAGAAATAAATCTGGGAACTGAGAATGCTCCAAAGAAAGTAGATATAGGAAAGAAAATGAAGCCTCAAGTTAAAACAATGTTGATTGCTTTATTAAGAAAATATAGGCATGTGTTCACCTGGTCTTATGATGATCTAAAGGCATATAGAGAGGACTTGTTTCAGCATGTGATACCTCTTAAACCAGATGCAAAGCCCTTTAGGAAGAAGCAAAGACCAAGAAACCCAACGTTGGCACCCAAAATGCAAGAAGAACTGACAAAGTTAAGAGAGGGTAGAATTATAAAGCCGATCAAACATTTGACTTGGGTGTCTAATCTTGTACCTATTAGAAAGAAGAATGGTGATATCAGACTTTGTGTAGATTTTAGAAATCTCAACATATCATCATTGAAATATAATTACCCTTTGCCAAATATGGAAGCAATGCTACAAAGAGTCACTAGTTGTGAGCTAATGTCTATGATGGATGGTTTTTCAGGATACAACCAGGTGAATGTCAAGGAGTCTAAGCATTTCAAGACAACATTTACAAACCTTGGGGTACTTATGTTTATGTTAGGATGCCTTTTGGCCTGACTAATGCTGATGCTACAATTTAGAGAGCTATGGATGTAGCTTTTTCTGACTTAATTAATGTTATCATCGTGGTATATCAGGACGACCTTACTATATTCTTCAAGAAGGAGGATGATCAATGTATGCACCTGAAAAAGATTTTTATCAGAGCCTTAGAATATGGAATATCTCTTAATCTAAAGAAGTGTACTTTTGGGTTCATTGAAGGGAAGTAGCTGGGACATATTGTGTCCAAAGAAGGAGTAAGAATTGACCCTAAAAGGGTTGCTGCCATTGATAGAATACCACAATTGAAAAATATTAGAGATATTCAATCATTCTTTGGACAAGTTAATTTCTTGAGAAGGTTTGTGACAAACTTTGCAGAGATTATAAGGCCAATCTCAAAAATGCTAAAGAAAGGAGAAAAGGTTTCTTGGAGTGAGGAACCAAGTGCAGCTTTCAAAGGTGTAAAGTAGGCCCCCCAGTTTTGAAGTCTCTGGACTTTTCAAAACCATTCCAACTTTTCTCTTTTGCTTCTTTTCACACAATTGCTGCAGTTTTACTATAGAAGAATGAGGAAGGCTATGAACAACCTATTACCTTTTTTAGTAAGTCCTTAAAAGCAACTGAGTTGAAGTATGACATGACTGAAAAATAGGCTTATGCTCTGGTGAAGGCGGTTAATAATTTCTAACCATACTTAGTTGGTGCGAAAAATGTTACTTATGTTCCAAGTGTTGTTGTCAAAGACATTTTTACACAATAGGAGGTCACTGGAAGGAGATACAGATGGGTTGATAGGATTTAGGAGTTCAACATTGATGTGCAAATCATTAAATTGGTTAGAGGACAAGGATTATCCAGGTTGATGGTAGAGACAAACTTAGAGGCCAACCAGGTAAACAATGTCGATGTTGTTGATGTTTCTCCTATTTGTGATATGCAAACTGTAGGGTGTTATAGGAATGTTGTGTATTACCTTCAAAATATGTCATACTCTGAAGGGATGACTGTTTATTCAAAAAAAGGACACTCAAGCTACAAGTTGTGAAGTATGTGATAATTGAAAATGAGTTGTGGAGAAATGTAAATGGAGTGTTGTTGAGGTGCCTTAATGGGGAGAAAGCCCTAGAAATTTTGACTAAAATGCACAGTGGTGCTTGTTGTGGCCACTATATGGCCAAAACAACTACACAAAGTATTGAGGGTTGGGTTTTGGTGGCCTACATTTTTTAAGGATGCACACAGATTGGTAAAGACATGTGATGCTTGTCAAAGATTTTTAGGGAAGTTGAAGTTTTCACGAAATTTGCCTCTAAGACCAGTCACAATGTAAGCACCATTTCAGCAGTGGGGAATTGACTTTGTAGGAGATATTGTAGGGAAATCCATTGGTAGACATTCCTAGATCTTGGCAGCTACTAACTACTTCACAAAGTGGGTTGAAGCCATTCCAACAAGGAAGGCTACCGACAAGGTGGTGACTGATTTCTTGATGAATAACATTCTGATCAGGTTTGGTGTGCCAGAAAAGATAGTATCAGATAATGCTATGTGATTTAGATTAGAAGAATTCATAGGTTTCTATAATAAGTATGGAATACAAATCTCTTACTCAAACCTCTATCACCCACAAGGTAATGGATAGGCTAAATCTAGTAATAAAAGTTTAATGAAGATCATGAAAAGGGTGATACAGAAAAATAAGAAGGCTTGGGATTCAAAGTTGAAACAAGCCCTTTGGGCTGATAGAATGACTATCAAAAAGGTAACATGACAACCTCCATTTAATTTAGTCTATGGCGTGGAAGCTAGAATGCCAACTAACAAATTGTTACAAGTGTATAAGTTCATCTAGGAGTATGATGAAAATATTACAGATGAAATGCAATAGAGAATCAATGTTCTAACAGAACTAGATGAAGTCAGGAGAGATGCATAGCAAAGAAATTTAATGCTACAGTTGTAGGTGAAGAAGTTGTATGGCAAGAAGTCTTCTCATAGGAAGTTTGAAACTAGAAACATGATCTTGATGTGGAATGCCAGGGCTGAGGATAAGGGAAAACATGGAAAATTGGATGCATTATTATTAGGCCTTTATCTAGTCAGCAATGTGCATGGAGAAGACTCATACTTTTTGCAATCTCTAATAGGAGAAGTTCTAGAATTGCCAGTACATGGACAATTCCTTAAGCCATACTCTTGAGGTATGTTATATTTCATGTACAATGTACCATATGTATGTTTGTGTAAATACTATGTCTGTCTCTTTTTTCTAGTTCCCTGTGTCTTGTTTTGTTAGGTTCTATTCTCTATGTTTGGTCTAGTCTGCTTCACTTGGAGTTTCTCTGGGATTTCACTTTGGTCATGTTGAACAAACATCCCAAAACATGAGCCACTAATAGGAATCTGATAAATTTTCCTAGCCTTGTTCCAAGCATCGAAGCCTGTAGGTCCTCGGTTAGGGTTTAGCATTCAAAATATTGAAAAAAACTTGTCCCTAAGGTATAAAACTATAAACCCAAGAGTCTTACAAAGCATCGAAGTACCTTTTGTTCTAATTATGAGTTGACCACCTATTGCCTGTGCAGGTCCTTGAAGTTACAACTTGATGTCTAGGAGTGTCATCTTTTTACCAGCCCCTCCTTTTGGATCACCGCTTATTTCTTGTGCTTAATATTTTTTACTCATATGCCTAAGCTTTTGTCAAGCCTTTTAATAAAGTCATGGCCCCTTCTCGCCTAGTAGAGTGAATGTTGTTTTAAAGGCATGTGTCTTTTTACTTTGTGTCTTATGGCTAGCAGCAAATGGCTCCACGTGTTGACCTGGAATAAATAGCTATCTATGCTTCTATTTGTGACTATCTTTCTAAATGTGTGGATAAAATGGAAGATTTTTTGTGTAATGTGCTACCTTTACCACCCCTTTCCTTTAGAAGTTCTTCTTTGTTTTCCTAGTTGATATTGTGTTCTTATAGAGTAAAGGAATTACAAATGTTTTCTTCTAAGGTATAGGTGTTTTGGGCAAAATGCAAGGAGAAAAGAAGGAAGCATTAAGCTCATGTCAGCCCCTAGTTTCCCTGTTCTTTCATCTAGATGAGAGATTTGAATCCCAGTCTGCCAACTCTAGTAACTCCCTATTACTGTGAGTTTCCAGATTGGGATTGGAAGAAACAGAGACCTATTTTTCCCTCTTCCCCTCTCTTTGCACAATGGGTTCTAACAGAGGCTTAGTTTCTATTGAAGGAGTGTTTCCCCTCCAGATGAAACATGTGGAAGTTGGGGGGGAATTGAGTTGACAAGAACATTTAATTCTTTCTCTAGCTTAAATAGACACTTTCAGCTTTTTCCTCCTTGACTAGGATTTTGGCGCTGCTAGCGCCCACTGTATGTGGCTTCCTTGAGTTTCCTGAGGGTTAAAATGGTTGAAGACTCCTCCTCAGAAGTTGAGAAGCCACTTTCTTGTGCCCAGAGCATGAGAGAATGAAGGGAATTCTAATTTCCTCATTTATTCGGTCCTAGCAGGGATTCCCGTGTTTATGCGTGAGGATGGAGAGGCAAAGTAGAGGATTCTTGTCTTATTGACAAGTATTTGAAAATCAAAGGTGGTGAAATCAAAAGAGCATCTATCAAACTGCCTTATGTTGGTATCACTATCTACTCCCACGCCATAAGTAAAGGAGCATAAAGGACAAAAATAGTTATCTCATATTTCTAGAGTAGATAATTTGTTACAAAGGCATCTCTTACTGGTTAAAAATGGTTATATTTGCATTCCAATTGATGTAACAGTTGTCAAATGAATTAGTGACGTGTAAATGGACTGATGCTTGTCTCTCCCTTACATTATAAAAGGGATTTCAAGGCCATTTATGGTGGTGGTTGGTTGATCTCTGGGAAATTTTTTGTAACGAAAATGCAGAAAATAGAAGTCTAGTCTTGTTGTAGGATCTTGAGTTTGTATTACTTGTTCTAGTGAACTCGATATCGGTACTAGCATCTTGATTGAAAATAATAGAAAATTTTTGAAGCAAATTGTCTATTGATGTATGGTTTGCATAGATTATGAATAAATAAGTCGAGGACTATTTATTTTGTCTCCATAAAAATCTCATGGATGTATCTTCTAATTAAGGTTCTTATTCAAAGAATAGGTTAAATGCTTTAATGGAAATTTAGATTTGTGTGAATGAATATGAGGATTTGATAAGTATGATTTGTTAAGAAGGATGAGTATAATATTGTAAGGCAATGTTATAAATCTCTTTGGTTCTTAGATGGAATGTTGTTGATTTCCAAGACGCATTTAATTGACTCCATTGCCCTAGGTTAAGGCACTGATCTCTTGCTTCTGTGTCTAGTTTTCAAACCCCAAGACCAAACATGCACCCAAATACTTTTAAATCTATAAAGGGTGGAATTTGGATAGTTGAGTTTTTGGTAGTTTTGTGTGTGTATCCTCCCTTCACCCTTTCATTCAAGGACCTAGGGTCGAGTTGTAATGTACTATCACACCCTAGGTCATTATGAGATGTAAGGAAACTAGGATTTGTATGATTTGATTGTCAATTATGCTTAATTATGCTTAATTATACATTAAAACCCTAATTATGCAAATACAACAATAAATAGATGAATATCAAAAAATGCTACTATAGAAAGATGTAAAATATCAAATAACTGTGCACCTATTTTTGGGGTTTGGAAGTGGAATAGTTGGGGATTAATGAGTGGGAACCCTAGTCCAGTGCCATGCTTTTTGTCAGGATCTGGGAACTCAGTCTGCAACCTATTCCTATTGCATTAGAGATTTTCCTGTCATGAAATCTGGAGGACTAAAGAGTGGGTGCCCAAGTCCAAGGTGCTATTTTCAACTTTGATATGTAAATCTGACACTCTGTAGTACCCTCACGCAACTCCACTTTTTCTGTATCTTCAACCTGTAACCTGTAATCACATAAACTTTGGGAGGGGTTGTGGTGTTTAGAGGCTTGCCTTAGTCAAGCCCCGGAGAGACATTCAAGTCTTCCAAACAACATTGTCAGATAAAGAGTGCATGCCCTTGAGAGGCAGAGGAAAAAACTAAATGATAAATTCTCAAAAACACAAATGATGTCACCTTGTAGTGAAGATCTCATGGGAGGAAGAAGCTCTTCATGCCATGAGGAGATGATTGCTCAAATATGCAAATATAAATGCATAGACAACACAAATCTTCTCTTGCCACACAATTAAAGCCTTGAATGACCTTTAGAATGCATAAAGTTCACCATAGCCATCTAGTTTACAAATGAATGCCTACACATGCTTATCTATGTAACTACAAACAATCCCGCCAAGAATTTCATAATTCAAACTTACCGTGTTGGCATAGGACTCAAATAACAGTCACAAGCCGACACTAAAAATTTGGGATTGACCCAAAATAGGGTAAGACTAGGGCGCAGGCACCCAACTCCTCCCCCCTATTTTGGTCAAGGTTAGGTTCAAGGGATCCCGCTAGGTCCCATTTGTCATGAAACTTAGGGATCATTTCATCGGGATGTCGAAATATGATGCAAGATGTCCTAAATGCAGATAAAAGACCTAGGAGCTAAACCTTGAGGGAAAAGCCCCCAAGGGGACATTTTCTGATGTTACAAAATCTTTAAATTATTTGTAAGTTTTTGTTAAAATGAAGTTTCATCTTGTTCTATGGTTCTGAGGATGTAGAAGCTTGAATGATTTAAGCCAGATCTTATTTTCATAATCCTCAAGCAAATCTACACATAACACATCTGTTATTCACAATATTTGTAATAATTGGCACATGATATTTTAAATATTGTCAGGGATCACCCTCCCAGGTTTTACAGAGCCTAAAGCGTAGAGGGCAAGTTATTTTAACTTTCATCTATTCGTTGGCTGACCCCCCATAATAACTAAGTATTGAAAATGGCTAAATCATAGGTTATTAGTGAGATCAGGTTGGGAATTTAAAAAACACCAATAGGAAGAATCTTTTATTTGAACCACAATAGAGTCAAAAGAAGAGGAAGGTGGCATGACATTACAGGATTGATTCAAGGATGTGGATTTTCCCTTGTTGTGATCTAGATGTGGATCCTTGTATGCTCCTAAATTGGCATTAGGTGATTGCTTTAGAGGTTCATCAATGGTTATATCACCTCTATCTACAAGATCTTGGATGCAATATTTCAACCTCATATAGTTAGATGTTTTATACCATTTCACATGATGGTATTCACAATAGGCATTTTCATCAAACTAAGAGGTTTAAATTGGTTCTCATCATATGGTAGAATAGGTGGCAAGGTGATTAGATGCACCTTGACGAGATTTACTAAAACATCCTCGATAGGTTCACCCAATGATGTGAATCTCCCCTTGGGTGCATTATTTTGTTTCAGTGGTCCTTTAGGAATATTTACATTGTTGGTTGTGGATGGATTTGATGGTGTGATGGTTTGTATGTTTTGAATAGCCATCACATTAGTGACATCGTTATTGAGGGTGTTTTTGTTTTTACCCCAAAAGCAAGGTTTTTCATTGGATTGGGTATTGTTGTTTATGTGGGAGGTATTAGTGTTGTTGTCGTCATTATTATAAATTTTGATAGCCCCCTTTGTGATGAGGGCTCTCTCTATGGTTGTTCCTTTATCTATGACCTCTTCGAAGGTTGATGCACATTGGATTTGTAAGTGGAATCCCATTTCTTGGTTTAAATTAGTCACAAAAATAGTGACTAATTATTTCTTAGGAATAGGCCAAGGGAGTTTGCTTGCTAAGCTTCTCCACCTTTGTAAAAAGGCAATGAAGGATTCCCCATTCTTTTTCTTGGTGTTGCAAAGGTCGGTCATGGATATTTCATGTTCAAAGTTATAGGAGAAATGATTTACAAATTTCTTTGCAAGCTCATGGAATGTTTTGATACTAGGGGGAAGATGAGCAAACCATTCAGTGGCTTGACCACCTAGGCTTCTAGGAAAGAGTCTCATCAAGTAAGTGTCATCATATGAGACCTCAAGGAAAGCAATCTAAAACTCCTTAAGGTGTTCCCCAGGGTCCCCTTTCCCTTTGTATTTGTCAAATTTTCTAGTGTTTTGAAATTTTTAGGGAAGGGTGGCATGGGCATAGTTCTATCAAATCGATATGGGCAAATATCTTCAAAGGAATATTGTTTCCTCTTCTACCCATGTTGTATGTCATCAACCTTTTGGATCAAGGTTTGCACAATGCTAAATAAATCTTGTGATGGTGGAGGTTGTGGTACATGTGATTGTTGTTGATTGTTGGAGGAACTAGGGGATTTTTTGATGTTGAGGTGGGTTTTGGCTTTGATGTTGTTGGTAAGTAAGGAGTTGTTGCAATATGTGCAGTGGAATTTGTTGTTGGTTAGGATTTTGAATGGAAGATGACACAACAGGTGGTTCTGAGAAAGGTGTGTTACATCAGAAAATGTCCCCTTGGGGGCTTTTCCCGCTTAAGGTTTAGCTCTTGGGTCCTTTAGATTGCATTTAGAGCATCATGCATGATTTTGATGACTCCTGATGAGAAAACCCTGGAGTTTCATGGCAAATGGGATCTAGGGGCTACATTTATGATAAATCCTACATGAAATAGGGGGAGGACTTGGGCGCCCATGCCCTAGTCCTGCCCTATTTTAGGTGAGGACCAATTTCAAAGTGTTGGTTTATGACCGTTATTTAGGTCCTATGGCAACACGGTAAGTATGAATTATGAAATTCTTATTGGGAATGTTTGTAGTTGCAGATATAAGCATTATTAGTGATTCATTTGTAAACTAGATGGAAATTGGATGGTTTTTGACATTCTTGTGATTAGAGAGATATTCATTGTGTGGTAGAACAGAGCATTGTTTTTGTGTTTGTATTTATAGATTTGGCATCCATCTCCTCATGGCATGGAGAGCATCTTCCTCCCATGAGATCTTCACTACAAGGTGGTATCAATTGTGTTTTTAATTGTTTATCATTTGGATTTTGCCTCTATCCCGTAGGGATACACACTCTTTATCTGACAACAATGTTCAGAAGACTTGAATGTCTCTTCAAGCCTTGATAGAGGCAAGCCTCTAAACACCACAACCCCCAATCTATTTTTCCATGATTGTAGGTTATAGGTTGCAAAAGAAGAAAAAGTGGAGTTGTAGGAGAATAGTGAAGACTTTTGGAATTGCAGATTAGAGAAGATAATAAGGACCTAGACTTGGGCGCCTGTTCATTAGTCCTTCAGATCCCGTAACAAGAAAATCTCTGGAATAGTAGGAATAGGTTGCAGACAAGGTTTATAGATCTCGAAAGAAACTATGGTACTGGACTCAAGCACCCGCTCATTAGTTCCTGACTTTTCCACTTTCCAAACTTCAAAATCTGGTACGCATTTGATTGTCATTTGATATCTCTGTGTGCGATCATTTTCTGTAATTTGTCTGTTTGTTCATGAATTTGCATAATTAGGGTTTTAAGCATAATTGGACTTAATTGAATAACAAAATCACACAATTCCAATTTTCCCATATGTTCCAAGTGATAGAAGGTCTATAGTATATTTCTCTACTCAGCTAGAAGTCCTTTAATGTTTAGTGGTGAAAGGAGGATCAACACAAACCATCGAAATCAACCCTAAACTAAATCCCCCTCATTTTCCATATTAAACATTTTGGTGAACCCATGTTTTTGGAATTTTTAAACCTTTTATGAGTGTTGTGATTTAGATTTACATTCATTTCATTTATTCATATCACTCTTCATCTAATTGAATTTGAAAAATTACAAAAAAATGGGCATTTTTAGCTTGCATTTCAAATAATTTGAATTTGTTTCATTCAATTTCAACAAATTTCTGTCATTATCATTATATCTGATTTAAAATACAGAAAATTTTCATTCATCATTCATTTAGATTGCATTTTCATCCTTAAATTGATGAAAATTGCTTGAAATTGTGCATTTTTTTCATATAACCTAGTTTTGCATTAGCTAGGGTTTGTCGTAAAAATATTGTTTCAGATTTTACTACCCTTTTAAAACACTCATTAGGACTGACTTATAACTGTAGTGTTGCATCATAGTGGTTTGCTTGCAAAATTTCATGCCTAGGGTTTGAAAACATTGATTTTTCACTAGATTTAGCCTTATCGTCTCTCTAGATTTGCATCCTAGGCATGTTGTAAAGGATTTTTCTGCACTAAATGGATTTTATTAGGGTTATTATCTACTACCACTCCTAAAATTATTTACAACACCTTTTTATTGGGCATTTGCATTGAAAATTTGGTGAAAAATTGCATATTTTGGCTATATTTGCCCTAGGGTTTGACTTAGATTTGCAGTCCACGCATGTTGTCACAAATTTTATCACTCTAGGTGACTGATATTACTGATATAATCTTCTTTACCTCCTAAAATTATTTACAACACCTCTTTTATTGGATCGTTGCATTGAAAATTTGTGAAAAATTGCATATTTTAGTGTATTTTCACTAGGTTTTGACTTGTCATCATTTTAGGTTTGTATAAAAAGCATGTCGTGAAGGATTTTATCACTTTATTAGATTGATATCAGACATATTATTTTCTTTTCCTAATCAATTTCCTTACAACACCTTTTCTTTCACTTATTTGCATTGAAAAAAATTGAAAAAATAAAGTATTTTAGGTCATTTTTACACATAGTTTTGCACTTGTCTTTTGCATAACTTTTGAAAAGATTTTAAAATATGATGTTACATTGATTTGAAAACTTAAACACATGGATTTTCATCACAACAATAACAATAGGTTCCCTCCTAGGCCTTACATGAAAAGAAAGGTCCCTGAACTTGAAATTTTGTTTACACCTCATGATAGAATAATTGGAGACATTGAAGGACCTTTTTATATCACTATGAGGAAAATGGGAAATTTTGTGGATGGAACCCTTATTTATCCTAATTGCATGACTAATGTATCCATAGAAGAGTTCATCTGTTCACATGGATTGATGCAAGGCTTTTATGACCCTTCAGATATGATGATTGAAACACATAAGGGAACCTTTATAAACACTTTTGGGAAGATATCTTTATTGGTCACAGTATTTGAGAAATCTGTAGAACAATGGTTTGATGTTGTCCCCATTTATGATCTTTTTCACATAAAACTAGGACATCCATGGTTAAAGGCTATGAAAGTTGCCCTTCAACAATTCATAACTGTGTAAAATTTCCTTTGAATGGACAAGTGATTACTATCCCTTGCAATAAGTATAAACCTTTAGTTACAAGACAACACTTTACACTAGATTACTTTTGGGAAAGATCTGAGGTAGAACTGGAGCCATGAACAGACTTTAAGTTCTTGAGCTATAGAAACTACAAAACAAAACTATTACATCAAGTGGCAGGTCCTTTTATGCAAGAAACAACAAGAGACGAACAACTCGCATTTGAAGAGAATCCTAGACCAAAAAAAAATGGACCCTATGCTAAGGTTCCTCCCCTGCCATCCTTACAAGGATCAAGAGGTAGTTGTCAATAGCAAAACATTCCACCTAGACATATGAGATTTGATCTTGGTGTTTCCTCCTCTAAAAAACAAAAACCTACGGAAGAGCAAAACACCATCTTACAAGAGGTAAGTGGTAAGACAAAAAGAAATAGACAGGCAAAAGAAAGGAGGATGAGACAACAAGCTTATGCCCAACAACTTGCATCTCAACAAGAAAACATCTCACCTAACATTGAATCAAACCAAGAAGATCTTAAGAATGGACAACTTGAAAATAAGAATAAGAGTTGGGCTATGGTACCTTATGTCCCACTTTCCTCTAACATTCAGGAGTGGGAAGATGATGATGATTTTCTCGTTGACAACCTTTAATTAGGTTGTCCTTATAGGTAAGTATTTCTATCCATTTATCTCTTGTGATGTGTTTTTGCTGTGATGTGTTATGTGTTGTTCAGGCCTCCTGGGATGACCCTTGACTCTGTTGTAAGGTCCAGGATACCAAGAGACCGCCTCTATTATGTCCCTTCTATTTGCATAATCATTCTTCTATATTGCTTCTCCTCTATTTTCACTATTGTGTGTCGTGTATTATGGACATAGCATTGCAGTTGGTGACTTGAGGGTACCCTCCTACGTGACTATGCCTAAGGCACTTGTTTCTCCTCTCTTGTTTTATTGTTTCCCTTCCTCTAGTGGTTCTATCTAGCAGGCAAATGATGAAAAACATATTATACTAATGCGGACCTAGTGTCCCTTTAGCGAGTAATCACAAATGGATCTAGTCCATACACGACGACAGGGTTGTTATATATTATTTGACGCTTGGCTAGTGGAATCACTTTGTGTGATCTTGATGTTGTCTTATCACACTTACAAAACATAACAATACTGTTGGTCTGTGCACTTTGTCTATCTTGAATCTTGCTTCTTTATGTAATTGATCATATGCATTGTTGCTTATCATGATTATATGGATGCTAACACTATTCTTGCAACAATGTGTTTGTGGAAACATTTGGTGATCGTAAGGTACATATCACCTCTGGGGGGAATGGGCTTTGCGAGAGTTTGTGTTCCCTTGTGTATTTTATTCCTACCTTAACATGCTTGATATCAATACATGATATCAACCACCTTAAGGTGGGGGCATATATAAGGTAAGCTATCTATTTTAGATGTTAGCAATGTGCTTGTTCTTAGGTGCAGTCTTAAAGACTAGTGGCGATGAGTCCCTCCTGCACTTTGAGATTTGTTTGAAATCTATTGCAATCATTTAAGCCCTTTGTGGAGGTGGGATATCGCATCCTTTTTCTCTTAATTCCTTTGTGGAGGCAGGGATTGTGTATTTGTCACAAAGAGTGCACATCCTGTCATTTTCAAAAAGTCCTCTGCAGAGGCGAGGAGCTGTTCTATGACTAACTCAACCCTTAAGCATGTCTTTGGCGATTGTTGTGGCGAAGCCCAATCATCAGTGTGTGCTTGTAATGTGCTTGAAATGGTGATGAACCTAGAAATAGGAACACTCCATCACTTGTCTACCGTGTTTTCTACATATCTTCCAAGTGTGTGTGTATTGTGTGTTTGTTCCCAAGCATAGTCTTAAAGATCTGTGGTGATGAGTCCCTCCTATGCTTTGGGATTTGTATGGCATGCTTGATTTGTATGGCATGCTTGATTTGTTTTGCGTGTCTGTTGCCCCATATGCACTCTTAAAGACTGATGGCAATGAGTCTCTCTTGCATTATGGGTGGTGTGTTTACTTTCCTTATACTTGCATCTGCATTTCATATATATGAAAATAAAAAAGAAAAAGAAAATCATCACTGTCTTTACTACTTTCACTATATTCTCTGTGTTTTGTATGTAGATTCAATGTTGTCTTCTCCATGTTTTGCGTGACTGTTGTAGACACTAAAATTTGTCCATGTCCTTACCATGACCTAGTCGACACTTTACTAGGGACATCATAAGCCATTTTATCCTAATTCCAATTTAATCACATTCCTAATTAATTAAATAAATCCATTTATTAAGTTAATACCCACTTGTCACATGTCTCACATAATTCAAATTAAAAATTTAAATTATTCCCTCACCTTTCATCTCATTCAAACAAGTGTCACATGCTACAACTTCTACTTAATACCCCCTTCACATGTCAAAATATTTCAAAAAAAATATTTGAATTAAGTTCCCTTTATCCTCCATTGCACACTTGTCATGTACAATCCCTCTTTGAGTGGGAAACCCTAATCAATCTCAACCGTTCATATCATTCAACATAACTTGCAATCACAACTGTTGATTTGAATCAAGCCTTTTCTATAAAGGAAACCCTACACAAGCCATTTTGATAACACATTCAGCTTCAAGTACCGTTATACTGTAGGAATGAGCACCCAACTTTCCCCCATTATCGACCCTTTGAAATCTTGCATTCTCATGTGAGATTGAGAAGAGCCATGGAGGTCAATCAACATTAGTTTGGATTCAGTTTGCATTTCATTTCCATTTTACATTTTCATTCTAGTTTGTGCTTCATGGTGCTAGTTAGGGTTTGATTTTCTACAATTTTGGTTTCTGCCCTAGATTTTTCCCTAACTTCATTTGGTGAACCCAATGTGAATACATGCAGATCTAACATTTTTATCAATTTTAGGGACTTGACTTTTGCAGGTTGCTCCCAGGCCTGAAAAAAACCTCATAGTTGCATCCAGGAGGCCTGAGAGATGAAAATTGACATAAAATTTGATATATTTTTGTTACAGGAAAAAAATCATTTTTTTTAGTTTGGCCCCTATTGTAGGGCCATACCGTATAGATCTGTATGGACCCGTACAACCTCTGCACAGGGGTCTTTCTTGAAGATTCTAGTTTCTCTTTATGGTTTTAGGGGCTAATACTGTCAATTCGTAGGTTTAAAATCTTTGCTAATGACATTATAGGTTTGATAAAATTGAGGTTTTGTTGTTTTTTTTTGAATTTTGACTAAGGTAGATTTCAGTGGTTTGGAGCTCCTCGTCACAGTCTTAAACTACCTAATCGTAACAGGTTGTATCTAAAACCTTTCCTTCCCTCGTCACCCATAGCCCTTGGTCTCTAAACCCTAAACTTGCCACTGCCTGCGCTCGACTTCCCTTTCACCGCCTACGAATTCTCCTCGCCCACTCAGTTGCCGCGTAGATCTTCTGTGTCACCACCACTTTGGGCGACCTCAACAACCCTGTCGACCTCAGCTCCCATCCTTTCACCACCTCCAGATCTAAGTCACCACCTCTTGAGTGATTACAATCTCCTGCCACCACTCTTCGAACTCCTTCGCCACTTCCAACGGTCGCCACCACATTTGGCGACTCCAACAACTCCTGCCGCAACTGCGTTTAAGCCTTAACCACTTCTTAAGGTTTTGGTTCGCCCTCAGCTAGTCTTCAACATAGTTGAATAACATTTAGCTACCATACATTTATCATTTGAGCGCTAAGCAATTTTCGTTTAGCACTTGGTCATCATTCAGCGCTTGGTCACAGCTCTCGCAGAAAGGGGCAGAGCTTATAGCCCCCTTTGTTCCTCATTTTTTTATTTTGCCTCTAATTTGCCCCTGGTCACATGGGTGACCAAGGGTTGATTTAGACTCTAGCAACAAACTATAACCACCTGGGGTAACTGTAATATGTGGCCATGATTTCAACTAACTACTAGCGGTTTACTTTAATAGTTAGGGTTATCTCTTGTTCTTCCTACATGCCAAATGAGGCTATTTTTTTCATTTTATCATAAATTTCACATACGGAGGCAAAATTTTGCAAACAAGGGCTCGTTCGAAAGTTGATCCAAAAAAATTTGCAGTTGAGTAGGTTTTATCAGGTGAAAGTGTCATTTTGATGCCTTTTTCATAGTCAAAGTCAAAGTTCATTGTAAACTTCAAATGGTCATAGCTTTTGCATTTTTCATCCTTTTTTCGTGAATGTTTTTTTTAAATTGCATAGAATTTCATCTAGAATCTGCTAATGCCATTTATTTTTCTATCTCTATTCATCTACAATAGATTTTTATCAGATTTCTTATTTTTGCATAACCGTCCTCTTGGCTAGTTTACTTGCTTCTTTCTTGCTTTGGTGGCTTGTAGGTACAAGGTTGGGATAATGTTTGGATTAGCATACACAATAGCTTGGACAACAAACTAATCAGGTACATTCACTCTAATCTTTCATATCTCTTAATCATTTCTTGTCTCACACTTCGATTTGGGCATAAAACAAATCATTGTCTTCATCAGATCATTGAAATTGGGATAAAACGAACCACTATTTTCCTACACATTTGGATTTGGGCTTAAAATGAACAAGTGCCTGAATTGTTTGCCACACATTTAAATTTCTAAGGTTAATGAACCCCATGCGAGTGTGACCAAGTGAATGTGTATGCTCTCTCCTTGCATCCTAGTATGAACTTGGAGATCAAAAACATTTACTTGTGTTGCTTTTGTTAAACCTTAGAGGGTCTACCTCCCAATTTGTGAGAGGGAATGACCCAAGCAGTACTTTCATTTCGGTCCACTATACAAATAATGTGGTTGTGATGAGAGTCATCAATCACTTGGTGCTACTATTCTATATCGACCAATGTCTCCTCAGTACCCTTATGGTGCGTGGAAACCTGTAGAGCGTAACCTTTGTAGATTGGGAGGCTTCCTAAATGGAGCGAATTGCCACATGTATAGACACTAGTATATCTCGAAACATTGTAAACTTCAAATGGTCATAGCTTTTGCATTTTTCATCCTTTTTTCGTGAATGTTTTTTTTAAATTGCATAGAATTTCATCTAGAATCTGCTAATGCCATTTATTTTTCTATCTCTATTCATCTACAATAGATTTTTATCAGATTTCTTATTTTTGCATAACCGTCCTCTTGGCTAGTTTACTTGCTTCTTTCTTGCTTTGGTGGCTTGTAGGTACAAGGTTGGGATAACGTTTGGATCAGCATACACAATAGCTTGGACAACGAACTAATCAGGTACATTCACTCTAATCTTTCATATCTCTTAATCATTGCTTGTCTCACACTTCGATTTGGGCATAAAACAAATCATTGTCTTCATCAGATCATTGAAATTGGGATAAAATGAACCACTATTTTCCTACACATTTGGATTTGGGCTTAAAATGAACAAGTGCCTGAATTGTTTGCCACACATTTAAATTTCTAAGGTTAATGAACCCCATGCGAGTGTGACCAAGTGAATGTGTATGCTCTCTCCTTGCATCCTAGTATGAACTTGGAGATCAAAAACATTTACTTGTGTTGCTTTTGTTAAACCTTAGAGGGTCTACCTCCCAATTTGTGAGAGGGAACGACCCAAGCAGTACTTTCATTTCGGTCCACTATACAAATAATGTGGTTGTGATGAGAGTCATCAATCACTTGGTGCTACTGTTCTATATCGACCGATGTCTCCTCAGTACCCTTATGGTGCGTAGAAACTTGTAGAGCATAACCTCTGTAGATTGGGAGGCTTCCTAAATGGAGCGAATTGCTGCATGTATAGACACTAGTATATCTTGAAACATTGATTAAGAACCTTTGTGCTAGTGGCCATACCTTGACTAGGGCTTGTTGATGTGTCTTCGTGTGCTTTCCTAATCATCATCACATTCTTCCAAATCTCAAAATTCACACTTGCTTATGTGTCTTGCGTGTGTGTACATGTGTGACCATTTTTTTGAACATTGCCAAATCAAGCTCTAAATACCAAACACATAAAGACAAGTCATTCTAAACATTCTTCCAACATATCCAAATCTAATCATTTTCATCCTAATCATATCCAAGTCACCATAATTCAAACCCTAATCTTTCCAAATCACCTTCTTCCTAATCAAACCCTAATCATCCCAATCAATCCAATTCATACAATCTTGTCATTCCTAATCACATCCAAATCATCCTAATCCAATCCTAATCATATCCTTGTCATTCTACATTATCAAATCAACATCATTCTAATCATTACACATCATCCAATCAATTCTATCCTAATCATTATTTCACATTAATCTCATCCTAATCATTCCTAATCATCTTCATTCTAATCATTCCAAATCATCTCCACATCATCATCACCCTAGTCCTAGTCAATCAACACTTATAAAAAATGGCCCAAATCATAAACAAGCCCAATCTAAATCTAAGACCCAAAGTCATAGTCCAAGGGGGCAATCCCTCTAGTTCAAACAATGAGACAAAACCTAACCCCAAAATCACAATCCAAGGAGGCCCTCTCTCTAATCCTAATCATGAGACAAATCCAAGACCAAAGATCATACTTCGAGGGGCCTCTCCTAGTTTTCACAATCATGAGAGCCTTGTAAATAATGTATCATACCTTGAGCGACATGATGACATCCCAAGACTTAGACACATGTGTGACACCATGCCGACATTCAAGAACAAAGTCCTAGCACCTCAACTCCAAAACCTCATCCAATCACTTCACCAAATACCCCAACCTTTCAACCAACAAACCATACAACGACTTCAGGCCCTCTCCCAAACATTCCAACACATCCAATCACCTCAAATCCAATACCTTTTAGCTCAAGTCAATCAATTCATCACCGCTTGTCAAATTCAAACAACACAACCTCAACCATTTTTAATTCAATCCTATGTTTCAACCCCTTCCACTTCATACCAACCTAATCCATCCATAGGCCAAGTTAATGCCACATCATCCAATCCAACTTCCTTCCATGTGAACCAACATTCATATCCATCCACATCACAACAAACACATGTGAGAATAAGTCAACCTTTGAAACAAGGTCAAATGCCTTTGGGTCCTAATGCCACCATTGACAAGGGGAACACCAATCTAGTTCACGCACCCTATAAATACATCATACCACCATCCAATCAAAGGCCTATCCCAAAGCCACCATGTCCTAATCCAATGGTTCCTCCACCTTCCAACCCACTAAACCCTTCATTACCTCTACCATCCTCTAATCCACTTACCAATACATCAACTCCATGCCCTAAGTTCAAACATTTTAAAAGTAAACCTATGAAGTTACCCAAATCCACCCCTCCACCTACTAAGGATGTGATCCAAGGGCTACTAGCAAGGAGTCAACCATGTCAACCATTTCCTATCCTTTAGCTTACAAAAGATTCTTCCAACACCATGTCTAGTCCTATCAAAGACCCTACAAACCAACCATGTCATCCATAACCCCTTGAACCAATTCAAGAGTCTCCTCCCATGAGTCCAAGTCAACCTCCATCATGCCCTTATGTGGTTGACCATCTAGAACATGTCAAACCTATTGAAGAGTCATCCACATCCACTTCCATTCCAAGTCAAAAGGTATGTCAAGAGCACAATTCTAAGCATGAAGAAACATCAAACCCCCATTCTAGTCAAGATCAAATCACTTTCCTTCAACCCATTAATAACATTTATCTTTTCCATGATCAAGATATTATGCATGACGAAGAACATATTCATAAACAACTTGATCCCATTCATGAACAAGACACCCAAAACCTACATGCTCCATCTCATGAAAGTCTTGTTGACCTACTTGATCATTCACCCCATTTCATGGCCTTGATTTGCAACATAGAAACTTCTCCTTCACTTCATGATCCAACCACTTTCACTTCCCATGATGAGACATGTGCCTCCCAAGAACACATAAACATAGAAGATTAAACAAATAACATGGATCTACATGAGAAAAATCAAGCTCCTAGCGATCCTTCTTCATCCATCATTGATCCCATTTCAAATCCACCATCATATCCCCTTGGCTTATCCGCTTTCATTCATGAATGTTCATTCTTGGGACAACAACAACCGTTGTCTTCCACTTTCCCTTCTTCATCCAATAATCAACTCAAGTCTAGTGTCCAAATCACACCTAGTCCCATAGTCTGTCTCATGCTCCAAAACATGAACTACCACAGTAAAGGCTTAGACCTTCATGAGAAAGGTATTTTGGAGCCCATCCATGTCAAAGTCCCCCCACTCTCATTTGGCCTTGGATATACACCCCAAGGTAAACAATCAAAAGATGTTGATACCACTTCCATTCCTCCTAAGCCCACTTTCCATTGTACATCCCATCATGTTCCCAAAACATATGTTGCCATTCCACCCCCATCATCTTACAAATGCCAAAAGCATGTGACCATACACCTTCCACCATCCAATTTACCTCGACTCCTGTCAACTCCTACTGTCCCTCCATCCACTTTACCATAGTCTCTTCCAACACCTAACATTCCTATCATCCATAAATACCCTTACATTCCTAATCATGACAAACAAAAGCACACATCATGTAAACATAAAGCTTCCACTCATTCCACCCACCACATGGGATTCAAAAATAAACATTCGGATGCCTCCTTTCATAAAGTGAAAAATCCTAAGAGTCCTAATACATTAGGACACAAATGCAAAGAATCAAAGTCAAATACATTCAAAAATCAATCCAAGCCCATACCTCCAAAAGCAAAGTCCAAAACCAAAATGGTATGGGCCCCTAAACAAAAATGCAAATCAAAAGAGGCATCCACCTCTCAAAAATCCCAACCATCCACTTTCATTCCAAAATCCCATTCCATAAACAAATCCCACATGAAAAGCAAAAGTCATAAAAATACTAAGTCCATGTGGATACCAAAATGCTTACATCATCCATCTCCTAAGAAAACATCGCCATTGCTTTCCACACCACCTTCACATCAAAATCTTGAATGTTTATCACAGTGTGTGTAACCATTGGTCATGATTCCATTCTGCTCCACAACATTCCTATGCGACATAGTCCTTGGTGATCACATCCTTGCCCTCCTACGTGTACATCCATTCCATCCACTATCACCCACCCCTTTTATCCATTCACCCAATCCTATTCATTCCATTACACCTAGACTTGATTTCCCCTTGTCATTGATATCTAGCGCAAAGACTGTCCCCATTGTCATCCAATGCCAAGTCAAAACATTCCAAAAACACAAAAAAATTGAAACATATCAAAAACACAAAAAAATCAAATATTCCCCAAAATCCAAAAAAGTCCAAATATGTCAAAATCCAAAAACATTCAAATATTCCCCAAAAAATCCAAAAACATCAAATATTCCCAAAAATCCAAAAAAAATTGAATATCTACCAAAATCCAAGCAATAAAATCTATCCAATTCATCCATTCCACTCAATTCTTCCAAAACATCAAATCAAATCATCCATAAAATCAAGTCACATCATTCAATTCATCCAATCAAATTCAATCATTCCACATCAATCGCATTCAAATCCAACAAATTTCATCTTACCATTCCACATTATCCTAATCACATCTCCTAACCACATCATCCAATCATCATCTTAATCATCCTAGTCACTACACATAATCATCTTTATTCATAATCCAATCAAGTTCTTCCTAATTCAACCAAATCATCTTCATCTTATCACACATCATCATCTTCATTCCAATCCAATCCATTTAGTCCTAATCATTCCCAACCAAATACACCATAACCATAGGGAAACCTTAGAGCATCTACTCTCCCTATCAAATCCAACTGCAACCATGTCAAAATCTTATAGACCTATTGGTTCTATTCACCCACTACATATTTTTCAACTCATTTTGATCTCTCTGGCTTCATTTTCATTCCACTACATATTCAATTTCATTAAGCCCTTGACATTTATAGAGGACCCCAAACATTAGTCTTCCTATGGTTGAAACATAGGGAGAAACTGTCAAAGCTTGACTGTATCACAAGTACAAATCTGAACCAAGAGACCTTGACATCTTTTTCAAATCAATCACAACTTGGGCTTAATACTCCAAGTCTAGTTTAAGTCCATCCTTACAAGTGAATTCTGATACTCATGGGTTCACTCTAATCAATCATCTCTTCCATACGTCAAGGTCTCAATAAAACCCCTTTGTGCTTTGAAAGGTCATTAGTAGACGAGAGTACCCTCTTGGAGCTAGAGTTTTCAAAGACTAATATCGATTAGCCTCTATCATAGTCTGGCCCTCATCACCTTACATTGACATCCCCATAGCATCCCAAAATTCACAAGTCTTATATGGTAAAGACATGGTTGCATAAAGAAGAGAAAGGGAGTAGATCCTCCTAGTCATCCCTCATTCCACACATCTTAAACATTCCTTCCAATCACATACCCAATTCATTCAAACCAATCATCATTATCAAATCAATTCTTCAAATCATCATGCTTCAAATCACATTCTTTCACATCAATTCAACTCTTCAATTCTTTAATCCAATACTTCCAATCCATATCATCCCATCAATAAAACATAATTAGAACTACATCTCATCTCTATCATTGCGTGCCTTGATCTCGTGGATATAGGGTATGTAGGCAATCTGGGATACAAAAGAAGTACTTAGATTCAGGCACAGACAATAGACTTCTTCCATCTTCCATCTTTCTTCTAATCTTCAATTAATCATCATCATCCATCCTTCAAATCAATTCACTCCAATCAAATCAATTCTTCCAACCCATTCATCAATCAACCCAATCACTTTCACTCATATCAATCCAATCAATTCACTTCAACCAAATCATTCAAGAAATAACTCAAATGCAAGTCATTATCAATCCATACCAATCAAGTCAATCAATCTTGTCAAATTATCCAATTACACCAATGGTCTTGATCCTAGCCTTGTTGTAAACTAAATCACTCAATTAATCCATCAATCATCAAACCTTGGTTTTGCTTGCATGACCAACAACACTAGTGTCAATCAATCAATCAATTGTCTTAGACAGGATGTTGCATTGTCGAAACTAGACCAAACATCTTATACGGTATGCTTCATTTCCTGAAACCAGACATCATCATTATCATTAATCAATCAATCACTTAATCATTGGTTTACAGCTTGATAGGGGTAATACCTTGTTTGTTTTTGTATCATTTGTGCATGTTTTCTTTCTTGCTTGTGTGTGTTATCATTTTCAACTTGCATTTGTATCAAATTCGAATCATACCCAGCTAATATTCATATCTTGTATCTAGACAGGGTTGTATTATGCTGGGGCACGAGACACATCATCACCTTGGTCCTTATACCTTGGTGCATAACATCTAGTGCTATATAAAACACCATGGTTTCTCACCTTCATTGCCACATAACACATCCTTCACTTCTTCACTCCATTTCCCAACCATCCCTTTTGGTTTTGAGAGCCTACACATGTTTGTCCAACCTTCCTATCCTCTTGAGGGGGCATCATCATACTATTCTTTCATCATCATCCCATTTCCTTATCTTCTTTGAAATGATGTTACTTGACACAAATTGCATCATCTCGAACATCATCTCAAAGAGGGGCAAAATATAGACACTAAAATTTGTCCATGTCCTTACCATGACCTAGTCGACACTTTACTAGGGACATCATAAGCTATTTTGTCCTAATTCCAACTTAATCACATTCCTAATTAATTAAGTAAATCCATTTATTTAGTTAATACCCACTTGTCACATTTCTCACATAATTCAAATTAAAAATTTGAATTATTCCCTCACCTTTCGTCTCATTCAAACAAATGTCACATGCTACAACTTCCACTTAATACCCCCTTCACATTTCAAACTAATTCAAATAAAATATTTGAATTAAGTCCCCTTTATCCTCCATCGCACACTTGTCATGTGACTACAATCCCTCTTTGAGTGGGAAACCCTAATCCAACCCTAATCAATCTCAACCATTCATATCATTCAACATAACTTGCAATCACAACTGTTGATTCAAATCAAGCCTTTTCTATAAAGGAAACCCTACACAAGCCATTTTGATAACACATTCAGCTTCAAGTACCATTATACTATAGGAATGAGCACCCAACATTCCCCCATTATCGACCCTTCAAAATCTTACATTCTCATGCGAGATTGAGAAGAGCCATGGAGGTCAATCAACACTAGTTTGGATTTGGTTTGCATTTCATTTATGTTTTGTATTTTCATTCTGGCTTGTGCTTCATGGTGCTAGTTAGGGTTTGATTTTCTATAATTTTGGTTTCTACCCTAGATTTTTTCCTAACTTCAACTATAACTGTCTTCTCCATGTTTTGCATGCCTGCTATTGTCTTCATTGTGATTGGCGTGTCTCCTCCATGCTTGGTGTGTTTGCTGTGCTTGTTGACCGTACTTTAATGCATGTATTGGCCTTGCGTTTATACATACATTAAAGTGGGGGCTAAATGTTATGTCAGAAAATGTCCCCTTGGGGGATTTTCCCTCTTAAGGTTTAGCTCCTAGGTTCTTTAGAATACATTTAGAGCATCTTGCATGATTTTGATGACTCCCGATGAGAAAACCTTGAAGTTCCATGGTAAATGGGACCTAGGGGGTACATTTATGATAAATCCTGCCTGAAATGTGGGGGAAGGATTTGGGTGCCCACACCCTATGTTGCAAGTATGAGGTGAACCAGTGTTGTCATTGATGTCAACATACTCATATTGCATTGACAAGAGGGATTCGATGAGTAGTGTGCTGAGGATATTGAGAAAATTAGCCTCAGTCAAGAACAGTGATGAGAAGAAGGCAAATGTATTGTATAGGATGCGAACCGGAGGATGCGGATTAAAGGGTTTGTAGATATGAGTCTTGAGATGCTTCAGTCAAGATTTCAGAGGTCCGCATGAAGATCTGAAGGAGTTGTGGCTGTCGGTGTAGAACTAGTTCCGGTAAGTGTTTAGAGGTGACAGAGGATCACAGAAAGGTCCTGTGAGGTCCGGAACTGTATAATCCTAATCTACAGATTGGAAGGAGTGTTTGGGATGTCCTTGTGATGTGTCATCTTGAGTTGTGTATGATTTGGAGGTCTGGAAGTACCTTTTGCATTATGACAGTGGCGACAGACAGTGTTCTTGAAGTTCCGGATGAGGAAGAGAAGAGATTCCAGTATGTAGAGAAAGTGCGGATGTACCTGGTCATTCAGGTAGGCTTGTGAAGGTTCTTGGATCATGTTGAGGTTGTGTTGTTGGTCCGCATTGATGGTAGAGCCCAGAATTGAAGATAATCTTCCAGATGAAGTTCTTGCTCTGTTTTGCCGACCGGATTAGTTGTTCATCCTGCGAATGTTCTTGTGGTGGCCGACCGGATGTGTTATTCATCTTGTGGATATTCTTATAGTTGATTACCGACTTAGATGATTTTTCCTAAGTTGATGTCTTGTATAAATAAAGGTTTGTGAGTTCATTTGAAGCGTGAAAAAAAAGGGTGTGGATGTGAGTGGTGTAGTGAAGAAAAGTGCGAAAGACAGAGTAGAGGTTTTTGGGCTTAAATGGAATTGATCCGAACATGGTAAAGATGTCATTCTCCAGTTCAAGACTGTGATTCTTATCACTTTGTAGACAGTGTGTCTCCTTGTAGGCAGTGGGCCTCTTTGTGAGCAGTGTGCTCGGGCAGTGAGCCCTAATTGGCAAGTGCCATTTTGTAATTCTTTATTCTTCTAACAGAGAATAATCTTTGGGTTAATCACCCCGTGGTTTTCTCCCTTAACCAGGTTTCCACGTCAAAAATACTGTGTCATGTGTTTCTATTTCATAGTAATGTTTGTTTGTTTGATTCAATGCTGCTTTGATTAATAAGAAAGTTCAAAAGGAGAAATAATTAGGATAACTGATTCACCCCCCCTCTCAGTTATCAACAATTGGTATCAGAGCCAAGTTCCTCTGAAAGGAGCTTAACCACTTGAGGAGATCCAGGATGTCATCATACAAAAAGGATAGTCCGAAGTTCGATGGAACCAATTTCACTCTCTGGAAGGGTCGCATGAAATGTCACTTGGAATGTATGGGAAAAGCATACTTGGCGATGGTTTCAAAACCATATGTACCTCCACAAGGTGGTCCGACAACTCTGAATGAAATCACAGAAGCTGAAAACAATCTGCGGACCAAGGAAGCTCTTCTAAGCGCATTGAATGACTCAGATCTCTCAAATGTTATTGACCTACCAATTGCATATGAGATCCTGACTAAACTGGAACTTGTGTATGAAGGAGATGAGTTTGTCAAGAGTGCAAGGTTACAAAGTCTGAAAGGGAAATTTGAAAGATTGAAGATGAGAGATGATGAAAACATCACTACTTTTATGCCAAGAGTGAATGAACTAGTGTGTGGAATTAGAAATGCTGGTGGAACTCTGGATGAAAATGAGATTGTTTGCAAAATCGTCAGATCCCTTCTTGCTGCCTACAAAATCAAGGTTGCTGCAATTGATGAATTCAGAGCCCACACAACCGTCACAAGAGAACAATTGGCTGGCAAGCTAGCTGCATTTGAAATGACCGAGTTTGGAGATGATCCTCCCAAGACTGAATCTGCTTTCAAAGCCAGTGCCTATGTGAAAGGCAAACAGAGATTTGATCTGGGAGAAAACTCTTCAAGGAAGATGTCATGGTATGATCAAGCAAGAAAAGACATGGAAGAAGAAGAAGCAGAAATAGCTCAACTTGAATCCCTCATTGCAAAAAGACTACCAAGAGGATCCGGTAAGTATGAAGGAAAACTACCCTTTAAGTGCTTCAACTGCAATAAGATTGGTCATTTTGCTTCAAGATGTCCGGAAAGATCTGCAAGGTCTAATACTAACAGACAAATGTTTCAAAAGAACTGCTATTATGTTCATGAAGAAGATGACAATGAAGGAGTAACAGATGATGAATCAGAACTAGGAAGCAAATCCATAAATGAATGGGTGTTTATTGCCATCAAGGAAGAAGATTCAATACTCTCTGAATCTGTCAATCACAAGGTTGTGGAAAAAGCTTTGGCTGCTCAAGTGGAAGAAAAGGATGATTGGGTTATTGACAGTGGATGTTCTCACCATATGACTGGTGACAAGAATAAGTTTTTGAATTTGGAAAGGTATGAAGGAGGAATGGTAAAATTTGGTGACAATTCTGCTGGCAGAATCAGAGGTAGGGGAACTATTTCCTTTGATGGAAAGAGCAAAATAGATAATGTACTATATGTTGAAGGATTGAAGCACAATCTTCTCAGTGTTGGTCAGTTAGTAGACAAAGGCTATGATCTCCGGTTTAAGAATGGAAAATGCAGAATCTTTACAAGCTCTGGAATTGAAATTGCATCCGGTACTCAGACAAAAGGTAATATCTTTCATTTGGTTGGTTCAAATAAAAGTTGTCTGTTTGTTCAAGTTGATCAGAGTTGGTTATGGCATAGAAGAATGTGTCATGTAAATTTTGATAACATCATCAAGATAAGCAATACTCAGGCTGTAAGAGATCTTCCAAAATTGATGAAACCTACAAATAGTTTGTGCAAAGAATGTCAGCTAGGTAAACAGAGCAGAGTCTCTTTCAAAAGCAAAGATCAGTCCTCTACCGGATTGTTGGAATTAGTACATACTGATCTCTATGGTCCGACAAGAATCAAGAGTCTGCAAGGTGATAGATATTTCATGTTGTTAATTGATGACCATTCCTGGATGATGTGGGTTACCTTCCTAAAAGAAAAATCAGAAGCATTTGAGAAGTTCAAAATCTTCAAAGCTATGGTAGAGAATCAAACCGGATTGAAACTAAAGTGTCTAAGGTCTGATAGAGGTGGTGAATTTACATCTAGTGAGTTCATTGACTTTTGTGAGAAGCAGGGTATAAGGAGATAATTGTCTGCTCCTAGGACTCCACAGCAGAATGGAGTAGTTGAAAGAAAGAATTGGACCATCCAGGAAGCTACCAGGACAATGATGTTGGAAGCAAATGTTCCTCAGATGTTCTGGAAAGAAGCTATCAGCACTGCAGTCTACACTCTAAATCGAGTTCAAATCAGAAACAATACCGGTAAGACCCCCTATGAACTCTGGTTTGGCATCACTCCTACTGTGAAATATTTCAGAGTATTTGGTAGCAAGTGTTATATTAAAAGAGATGAAGATCTAGGAAAGTTTGATGCTAGAAGTGATGAAGGAATTTTCTTGGGTTACTCTACTCAAAGCAAAGCATACCTGTGTTACAATAAGAGACTGAGGAAGATGATAGAAAGCACTAATGTGAAAGTTGATGAAGGAATTGAAAAGCCCTCAAGATTTTATGAATTTGATGAAGATGACCAAGACGGTGTTCAGGTTCAAGGAACTCAATCCTCTCCGGTAAGACAGAGTCAGCCCGATCTGGTAAATCAGGAAGAAGAGATAGGTTTGAATGAGCCTGATCAAGAAGCAGCAGTGCAGGATACTCCCAAAATTCCAAGGTATGTAACACTGAACCACTCTGAAGATCAGATCATAGGTGACAGAAGCAAAGGTGTGCAAACTAGAAGGAATGTTGCTCAAAATCAGGATGAATGTTGTCTGATTTCAAAGATTGAACCTAAAACAATAAATGAAGCCTGCAATGATGAAAACTGGACCAAAGCAATGAAAGATGAATTGATGCAAATTGAGAAAAATCATACTTGGGATCTTGTTCCCAGACCTAGAGACAGGAATGTGATTGGAACCAAATGGGTCTTCCGGAATAAATTAAATGAAGCTGGTGAAGTAATCAAAAACAAAGCTAGATTGGTCTGCAAAGGCTACTCTCAAATAGAAGGAATTGATTTTGAAGAGACCTTTGCTCCGGTGGCAAGAATTGAAGCAGTCAGATTATTTCTTGCATTTGCTGCCTTTAAAGACTTCAAGGTATATCAGATGGATGTCAAGTCTACCTTCCTAAATGGTGATCTGGAAGAAGAAGTTTACATTGAACAACCGGATGGATTTCAATTGTCTAACAATGATGATATGGTCTGCAAGTTGAAGAAAGCATTGTATGGATTAAAACAAGCTCCAAGAGCATGGTATGAAAGGTTGGATAAGCATCTTGTGCAGATTGGATTCAGCAAAGGTACTGCTGACAGTAACTTATATTTCAAAATTGATCATGAAAACATTTTGATTGTTGAAGTGTTTGTGGATGATATCATTTTTGGAGGAAGAGATAGTATGTGCAAAACTTTTGCAAATCAGATGAAATGTGAGTTTGAAATGTCTATGCTTGGTGAAATGAATTTCTTCTTGGGTCTGTAAATTACTCAAACAAAGAAAGGGATCTTCATTTCTCAGACCAAATATGTGAAAGAATTGTTAAGGAAATTTGGTATGGAAGATTCAAAGCCAATGAACACTCCCATGGCAACCGGATGTAAGTTGAGCAAAGATGATGACTCCCCAAAGGCAGATCAGACAAAGTATAGATCAATGATTGGTGGATTATTGTATCTCACTCAGACCAGACCATATATAATGCAGGCTGTTGGTCTTGTAGCAAGATTCCAGGCTGATCCTAAAGAATCTCATGTTATGGCAATCAAAAGAATTTTTAGATAGTTGAAAGGAACAGCTGAGTATGGTCTATGGTACCCTAGAGATCCAGATTTCTCTCTTCATGCTTACACAGATGCAGATTGGGCAGGAGATGTGGATGACCGGAAGAGCACCAGTGGTGGAGCATTCTTTTTGGGGAAGAGATTGGTTTCTTGGCTAAGCAAGAAACAAGATGCAATATCTCTGTCTACAACTGAAGCAGAATACATTGCAGCAGCAGGTAGTTGCACTCAAATCCTATGGATGAAGCAGATGCTAAGAGATGTTAAAGTTGAATATGAGGAGCCTATCACAATTTTCTGTGATAATTCAAGTGCAATTAATATTTCCAAGAATTCGGTATTACACTCTAAGACTAAGCACATATCTATCAAGTTTCACTTTTTGAGAGAACAAGTGAACAAGGAAGAAGTCAGGTTGGAGTATGTTCCCTCCAAGGATCAGATTGTAGATATCTTTACTAAACCTCTTCCCAAGGACTCTTTTGAATATCTCCGGGAGAAGTTAGGGGTCATGGCCCCTCTGGTGATGAACTAGGATGCACTGATGTGCATCAGTCTGGTGGATATCACAGTCATATCTTGTGATCTGGATTGATGATGGGGAGCTGCTACTAAGGGGGAGCAGCTGGTATGATTCTGATGTGTTAGAATTGCAAGTATGAGCCCTTTGCCATTGATGTCAAAGGGGGAGAGAAGACATGTGAAAAACAAGTAGCTGATGATCAAAGGGGGAGCAGTAAATGAGGAGAAGACATATTGCTGATAGGGGGAGCAGTGACAGAAAGGAGAAGTTCTTGTCTTGATGGTTTTTCACATCATATGTTGCCATCAATGACAAAGGGGGAGCAGTAAATGAGGAGAAGACATATTGCTGATAGGGGGAGCAATGACAGAAAGGAGAAGTTCTTGTCTTGATGGTTTTTCACATCATATGTTGCCATCAATGACAAAGGGGGAGATTGTTGCAAGTATGAGGTGAACCAGTGTTGTCATGGATGTCAACATACTCATATTGCATTGACAAGAGGGATTCGATGAGCAGTGTGCTGAGGATATTGAGAAAATTAGCCTCAGTCAAGAACAGTGATGAGAAGAAGGCAAATGTATTGTATAGGATGCGAACCGGATGATGCGGATTAAAGGGTTTGTAGATATGAGTCTTGAGATGCTTTAGTCAAGATTTCAGAGGTCCGCATGAAGATCTGAAGGAGTTGTGGCTGTCGGTGTAGAACCGGTTCTGGTAAGTGTTCAGAGGTGACAGAGGATCACAGAAAGGTCCGGTGAGGTCTGGAACTGTATAATCCTAATCTACAAATTGGAAGGAGTGTTTGGGATGTCCTTGTGATGTGTCATCTCAAGTTGTGTATGATTTGGAGGTCCGGAAGTACCTTTTGCATTATGACAGTGGCGACAGATAGTGTTCTTGAAGTTCCGGATGAGGAAGAGAAGAGATTCCAGTACGTAGAGAAAGTGCAGATGTACCTGGTCATTCAGGTAGGCTTGTGAAGGTTCTTGGATCATGTTGAGGTTGTGTTGTTGGTCCGCATTGATGGTAGAGCCCAGAATTGAAGATAATCTTCCGGATGAAGTTCTTGCTCTGTTTTGCCGACCGGATGAGTTGTTCATCTTGCGAATGTTCTTGTGGTGGCCGACCGGATGTGTTATTCATCTTGCGTATATTCTTATAGTTGATTGCCGACTTAGATGATTTTTCCTAAGTCGATGTCTTGTATAAATAAAGGTTTGTGAGTTCATTTGAAGCATGAAAAAAAAGGGTGTGGATGTGAGTGGTGTAGTGAAGAAAAGTGCGAAAGACATAACAGAGGTTTTTGGGCTTAAATGGAACTGATCCGGACATGGTAAAGATGTCATTCTCCAGTTCAAGACTGTGATTCTTATCACTTTGTAGATAGTGTGTCTCCTTGTAGGCAGTGGGCCTCTTTGTGAGCAGTGTGCTCAGGCAGTGAGCCCTAATTGGCAAGTGCCATTTTGTAATTCCTTATTCTTCTAACAGAGAATAATCTTTGGGTTAATCACCCTGTGGTTTTCTCCCTTAACCAAGTTTCCATGTCAAAAATATTGTGTCATGTGTTTCTATTTCATAGTAATGTTTGTTTGTTTGATTCAATGCTGCTTTGATTAATAAGAAAGTTCAAAAGGAGAAATAATTAGGATAACTGATTCACCCCCCCCTCTCAGTTATCAACACCCTAGTCCTATCTTATTTTAGGTCAGGACCAATTTCAAAGTGTCAGTTTATGACCGTTATTTAGGTCCTATGTCGACACGGTAAGTTTGAATTATGAAATTCTTAGCGGGAATGTTTGTATTTGCATATATAAGCATGATTAGTGATTCATTTATAAACTAGATGGAAATTGGATGGTTTTTGGCATTCTTGTGATTAGAGCATTCAAAATATTCATTGTGTGGCAAAGCAGAGCATTGTTATTATGTTTGTATTTGCAAATTTGGCATCCATCTCCTCATGGCATGGAGAGAATCTTTCTCCCATGAGATCTTCACTACAAGGTGATATCAATTGTATTTTCAATCATTTATCATTTGGATTTTGCCTCTATCCCGCAGGTATACACATTCTTTATCTGACAATGGTGTTCGGAAGACTTGAATGTCTCTCCGGGGCTTGACTGAGGCAAGCCTCTAAACACCACAACCCCCAACCCTTTTTTCTGTGATTGTAGGTTACAGGTTGCAAAAGCAGAAAAAGTGGAGTTGCAAGAGAGTAGTGTAGACTATCAGAATTGCAGATCAGAGGATAAAATAGGGACCTAGACTCGGGCGCCCACTCATTAGTCCTTCGAATCCCACAACAGGAAAATCTCTGAAACAACAGGAACAAGTTGTAGACAAGGATTCCAGATCTTGATAGAAACTATGGCACTAGACTTGGGTGCCCACTCATTAGTCCCCGACTTCTGCTTTCCAAACTTCAAAATTTGGTATGCATTTGATATCTCAGTGTGTGATCATTTTTCGTAATTTGTGCATTTGTTCATGAATTTGCATAATTAGGGTTTTGAGCATAATTGGACTTAATTGAATAACAAAATCACACAATTCCAATTTTCCCCTATGTTCCAAGTGACAGAAGGTCTGTAGTAGGTTCCTCTGCTCAGCTAGAAGTCCTTGAATGTTTAGTGGTGAAAGGAGGATCAACACAAACCATGGAAATCAACCCTAAGTTAATCCTCTTCATTTTTCATCTTAAACAAGGTGGATGAGAGATGGGGGGTTGTGTGTATGTGGAGTTGGATGAGGAGTTGTTGCATGGATTGGTATTTGATGTGTTATAGGGTGGTTGATAAAATAATTGTGTTATGAAAGATATGGTGTTGGCATCAATTTGGGGTACACTTATGGAAGCATTCATGTACATGGCATTGTTAGGGATATTGAGGGTAATTTGGGGTGTGGATGTTGTTACATTTGACATGGTTGTGGATGAGGAAGTGGGGTTTGTGTTGGTGTTGGAGGTTTGAGATGTGTTAGGGTTGGTGTTTGATGAGGATGGTTGTGAAGAGGTGGGTATGGCAACACCATTTTGAATGAGGAATCCAAGATATCTATTTGGATCCAATTTTAGGACTCTATCAAGTATGTCCATGGAATTAATGTCTTGCATGGAGTCTAAGACATCTTGATCCATATTATTGATGTTGGTTGGGGGATCTTGTGATTGGTTTCCAAAAATATTTATCATGGCATTGGCATCAAGGGATGATTGTTGTTGGATTGTAGGGATACTATTTTGGTCAGTTTGGGGCATCCCAAAAGTATTCCTAAAGGACTCCATTTCTTTGTTTTTCTTAGCTTGGGACCTTGTCAAGGGCATGCAATGGATTGGGTATGGATTTATTTGGTGTTGAAAGGTGGACAAAGATTGATACCTTAGGGATGATGGATGGATAGGTTTGGTTTTGGTGATGTAGAAGTTGATGAAGGTTAGACCTTAGAGATTGATTTTCAAAATATTTGACCCAAAGGATGAATAAGTGAAAAGATGAATTGAAAATGTGGGATAATAGATGAGGGATGGATGGAGTGGATTATGGCTTTAGGAATGAGTGATTTGGTAACCTTAGAGATTGAATCTCAAAAGATTTCTTGGACCAAAGGTAAATGGGTATTTGAGGATGACTTTAGGATGAATTTTAAATGGATGATGATTTAGAAATGGATGACTAAGGTATACTTAGAACGATTTGGATGATAATCAACCAAGGAAACCTTAGGTGATTTGGATAGATGGGATTGGATGATTAAAGATATTGGATAAACTTGATGATGTTTGGAAAAAGATGTTCAAGTAAAATAAGAGCTCAAATAAATCTAGACCTTTGGATTGTAAAAGGATGTCCCCTTCTCATCCAAGGTAGACTAATGACCTTAATAAAAAAGGGAAGGAGATTATTTTACTTGAGGTTAGACTAATGACCACCATGCAAATTGGGATACCTTAGAATATATCAACTTAGGAGTTATCTAGGCTCCTAAATCAATTATTCTAAGGGTTGATAAAGGCTAATTTATAAAGGAATTTAAGGTAGAAAAATTCTTAAGATCCCTATAAATTAGAGGATGATGAGATCTAGACTTAATTATTGTACAAATTTGATTTGAGGTATGCTATTGAATGTTTGTTTGAATTTTTGGATTTTCGATATTGATGATTGATGTTGATGATAGGTTTGAAATTATTTGATTTTTGGATGTTGATGTTGGATTTTGGATAATGTCGATAAAGTTTGGATAATATGGATTTGATATTTGGAATGGAGTTGACAAGGTTTGGGTAATATTGGTTAATTTTGGAGGATAAAAATGATTGGACTAGGACTAAGGTTGGAATGATTTTGGAATCTTGATGTGAATGGAGATGGAAAATTGGGATGGGATTGAGGGGAAGCATAGGTCCAAAAAGGTCAAAATATTTCTCTAAGGTTGGATGAAGGATAATGAATTTGAATTAGGGTTTGTAAAAAAAACCCTTATGGAAATGGAATGAAGGATTGGGATAATTGATGAATGAATGGGATATGGTCAAGGGTCCAATATAAAAGTAATATTTTTCTAAGGTCCAAATGAAATGACATGGATAGACTTGGACAAGGATTGTGGATAGAAATGTGGTCAAGAGTTGGAAAAAATGGAGGATTTGATTTTTGATGATTTTGACAAGGTGTCAGGATTATAATGTTAAATGAAGCTCAAGGATTTGGGAACAGATTATAGGACATGTTTTTAATATAGTTTGCAAATGGTGCTAATGCAGAGCAATATGAAGCTGACATAGTGAAGAATGACACTGACATAGACAGAAATGGTGCTGATTGGCTAATGGATGGCAACAGAGATTGTATAGCGCTAAATGACGGACAGTGTTTGGACTTTGGCTAGGTTTTTGACCAATTTGGATTTTTTTGATTTTTGGCTCAAACTTTGGGTTTCAAAAGGTCAAATTTTGGCTTTCAAAGGTTCAAATTTTTTATTTCAAAGGTTCAAATGGTTTGTGGATAAAATTGATAAGGTTTATTGGCAAGTACATACAAATCAAACAAGAGAACACAATGGCTTTTGACTCAAGGTGGACTTTGGATAAGCTGGCTTATATGGGTTTTGAAAAGAAGACACACCAAGCACTTGAACAGTCCTAACATTAGTCAAGTGGGTGTATCATACCTTGTAGATCTCATGAAGTGGTCATGGGTCAATCCTTACTCAAAGTGAACCGAGATTCCCACGCCCACTAATACCTTTGGTGCTATATCTTAGATGGATAGGGAAAGCACAGTCATGGACCAACTTACCCCTTTACTAAGGAGACTTTTCTCTTGCCCAAGGTAATACCTATCTCAATTATAATGGTACGGTGAACATCTTCCCCTACTTTACAAAGGTGCACTAAAAGGTATGACAGCTGAAAGGTCTTAAGCTAGGATAGTACAAGCTTCTAGGGGATGTCTCAATATACACAAGGTATGGGAGACGAGTCCGTAAACGGGGGTGTCCCAATCAACTAATGCTCAACCACACAAGTCTTGGTGGACCAAGTATCTTAGAGGTTTTTTCTTGGAGGTAAAAGGGTCCTTCCTCTAAAGTGAGTCTTTCGATTCTTGCAATATTTCTATCCTGTGCCATAACACACGGCTGAGGTTATCCCTTGGGGTGATGAAATCCCCAAGCAACCCCCCCAAGAAGAAACCACCTTTGTTTTTTATCACCCAAGATTGCACAAAGCGCAAGGGGAGAGCATACACAAAAGGTGACCCCTTCGGGATCTACAAAGATAACAAAGATAGTTTGCAAGTAGATTTTTGGTCACCCAAGATCACCCTAAGGTGTAAGGAGAGAGCATACATCTATGTGCAAACTCAAACAAAGAAAACAAGATTCATTCCCCTACATTAACCTTAATGTGCCTAAAATCTACTGATAATAAAGATTCTTTAGCTATGAATTCGCACACAAGATGTCAGTAGTTTGATAAGTTAGGCTTTGACAAATGTTTTAATTTATACAAATAATGTGTTAAATCCTTGCACAATTTTCAAGATGCTGCTAACAAAATGGCGCTAAAATAGAGAAGGATGGCATTACTACAGTGAATAATGACACTAAAAAAGTCTTAAATAGAGCCAAGAAATAACATAATAGCACTAAAACAACATAATATTGTGCTAAAGTAGTCAATTTCAATGTTTAGACATAGACAGACAACATATAAACCAATAAAAATAGATCTAAAATCAAATATAGCACTAATACAGTGAAATATGGCACTAAGCCAAAACTTACCCTTTAACCTGTCTATCTGTGGATTTTATGGTGCTATTTTGGGTGGATATGGTGCTGAACCGAGGAGAAAACTTGAACCTGCGTAAAACAACTCAAAAACTTGCACAAAAATGGTTAGAAGTGTGTTAGAGAGCCTCAAAAACCTATTTAAGGTCAAGATATGTCAGATTGTAAGCAGCAAACAAGTTAGTTTATAAGAAAGAAAGAAAACTATGCTTAGTTTTCCCCCTAACACATTTCTATGCAAATTTTGGCATTAGGACATCTTGTGTCTATTACACCCTATCAAAAAATAGAGAAGTAAAGGCTGTGACTAATGGTGAGAAGTAAAAATCTACAAGAAAATTTCTTCAAGCCAAAAGATGTTAGCAAAGAAGCCCAAAAATGGCACTAAAATAGTTGATTATGGTGCTAATACAGATGGATATAGCGCTAAACTAGAAGGTTATAATGCTAATTCATGGAAGTACGACACTGTTGTGTGAAGATACCGCACTAAATGACCTATTCACCAAGAACCTTCACAAAAACACTTGAAAAAATAAGTTATCTTGGACCATGGAGTCCCACCGGGTGTGCCAAGTAAAGATGAGGAAAACTAAAAAGCATCAAAACAATGTAAATGAAAGTAAAACACCAAGATTATACCTTCTAAAACCTTGAAGCCTCCTCACTCCTTGATACGGTGGAAGGAGATGCACCCAAACTCCTTATCTTTACCCAAATAAATCATTTAAATGTGGATTGCTCTCAAATGTGGACACAATTTGGCATTATCTAGCTATGGATTAGATGATCTTAGAGGGATTTTGGCATAATGGATTTTCTCTAAACTTGGATGTGAAAATGGCTTGTGGAGGTTTGTATTTATAGGCAAATTTGGGGGGAGATTGGTCCAATGGTGGAGATTAAAAGTTGAAATTAATGGTGGAGGATAAAAGGTGAGATGGATGGATGAGATTTGATCAACAAATTTGAAGGGTGGAGAATAAAAATGAATCTTTTATTCATTTTTGGGCAAGGATTTGCATTTAATGAGTATTAAGACAAGTGATGAATTTAAAATTCATTTTTGGGAGGATGTGGAATTAAAAATTCCATTTTATGTAAGAGTGTAAAGGTCATGTGACACACGGGCAATTTTAGAACTCGCATGTGTGAGCTCATGGCATAGGTAAGAGCTTAGCATGGAAATAGTAAGGTGAGGTGGAAGGGTCATGTGACCCATGGGATTATTTTGAAATTTTTAATTTGTGGGTTGTGGGAGAATTGGTTAGTGATATTTTGACCAAGTTAATTAGGGTGATTAACTTAATTAATGTGGCTGGAAAAAAATAGTGATTGGTTAAATAGGGTTTAGGATTAATTAAATAATGATTTATTTAATTAATCCAGGTCTAGGGGCTAGGTAGGCTAGGGTAGCTAATTAAATATTGGTCATTTAATCAACTAGGCTAGGTGTAGGCTGATTAGTAGGTAGATTAATTAAATAAGTGTGATTTATCTAATTAATTAGGTTTAGGAAAGTGGTCAAATTAATCAAATAAATATTTAGTATATTTATTTAATTAATTGGGATAGTGTTGGTAAGGTATGATGCCGAATTAATTTAATTAATTCAGTTTTAAGGGTAAATTGATGAAGAATGGATGGATGATCTAGGGGTAAGTTAAGCTAATTAATTAAATAAAAAATTAATTAATTAATTGGATGGGAAATTAGTGATGTGGATATTGGTCTAAGGGTGGTTGAAGGGTTAAGACATTTTAGGTGTCTACAATTATATAATGTCTAGGTGTCTTAGACCTCTACTATATGCCAACTAGGTCTAGAGACTAGAATAAGGTATATAATTTAATCTAGGTGTCTTAGGTAGATACTATATGTCAACTAGGTCTAGAGACTATAATAAGGTATAATTTAATTTAGGTTTCTTAGGTTTACTATAATAGGTGTGTAGGTGTCTTAGGTCTACTACGCCTATAAAATCTAGGTATACTATACAATATGTGTCTTAGGTGTCTTACATCTACTATAATAGGTGTCTTAGGTCTTAGGTGAGGCCACATGAGCTTCAAACTTCATGTGGTTGGGCCTTGTCAGTGCAGAATAAATATTTCTTGAAGCTAAGGGAAGCTCTTTTTCTTGTACAAAGAAGTTATGAAAAACCAATTAATACATTGATTAAGTTGTTATTATTTGGTGCTCAATTAAATTACATAGAAAATACTAATTTTATTATATTTTTTAGAAAATATAATTTTTAGTTTTTTTAAAATTAAAACCAAATCTTAAAAGTTTTAGTAGATAGAACCAAGTATTCTTTATCAAATATAGCAATTTAGAGTAGGTATTTGTCTATTTTTCTTTTGATATTTAGGGTAGACCTATTTCTCTAATTTTCTAAATTTCTTTTGTAAATTTAAAGGGTAGGTATTTCTCTAATTTTCTTTTTCTTTTATAAATTTAAAGGGTAGGTATTGATCTAATAAATGTTTAATAGATTAAGTAAATTGATTAAACATGGTTAGGCTTGACAAATCTAATCAATAAAATTTCCCTAAAGATTTAACTCAAGTATTTAACAAGTCTCAACATTTGAATTATGTAAATCCAAAAAGAACCATAGAAATTACTAGAATAACACATCTTTCAACAAAAAAATATTTTTAACATTTAGTGCCCGTGATAAATTGTCTTCATAGACTTTCCAATTATTTTTATTCATTAGCTCAACAAAGTTAATTTTCATTTTCTTTTGTAAATTTAAAGGGTAGGTATTTCTCTATTTTTCTATAAAGGACCTACAATGTCCAAAGATAAATTATGAAAAGTACTCCTAAGGAAACTTCAAGAACATATTAAGAAAAATAAGATTAAACCTAGTTAAATCATAGAGACATACAAAAAAAAATATTATTAGTAACTATGCACTTGTATGATAGTCTTTATAAATATCCAACCTAGTCTGGATCTAATAAATGTTTAGAAGATTAATTAAATTGATTAAACATGGTTAGGCTTGATATATCTAATCAATAAAATTTCCCTAAAGATTTAACTCAATTATTTAACCTCCCAACATTTGACTCATGTAAATCCAAAAAGAACCATAGAAATTACTAGAATAACTTAACTTTCAATAAATAAATATTTTAAAGATTTAGTGCCCATGATCAATTGCCTTCATAGAATTTCCAATTATTTATTCATTAGCTCAACAAAGTCAATAGTAGATTTAAAACATCCAAATATAACTTAATGTGTATTCCCCCTAGTGAATTGAAATGTGCCTAGTAATATAGTCAATCTAGCTACGCTTGTTCATCTTATCTATGTAGTTCATTAATTTAAATGAAAACATTAGTTAAAGATAAAATGATTAGTGATCCACAAATGATCTAAATTTCTAACAATATTAACTTATTAGACCTCTTTTCAATTGGAGATAATTTCATTCCAATTTATAACTTGTTGGACTAATTTGTCTAGACATGACTCCTAGATGTGAATTATTTTTTAAATTAATATTTGAAATAAATGAGTTTATTATATTTTGGACAAAACATAAATCTCTCAAACATAAATGTCCATCCATGTGAAATTTATAAACAAAAACATAAATGCAAATATATGACATGTAAATTATCGACGTAAACATAAGTTCACAAATATCCATCATATCTGGAACATAAATGTCTATCTCTAAAACATAAACATAAATACAAATGTCCTTGTGATATCTCAAACATAAACATGTCTATTGCTGAAACATAAACATAAACATAAAAGTCCATGTGTGATATCTCAAAACATAATTGTCTATCTCTAAAACATAAACATAAACAAAAATGTCCATGAAATATTTGAAACATAAACATAAGCACAAATGTCCATGATATCTCTCAAACATAAAAAAACACAAATGCCCATGCTATTTGAAATGTATAAAAGTTCATCTCTAAAACACATAAACTAGGTGGTCTGGTCATCAATTCAGCTCCTAGTTTGAAAGTGACCCTCCGAGTGGAAATCTTTCTTTGATAAATGAGTTGAGCCCTACATATGTAAAAGCTTAATTAAATTATCTAATATATATACGTTTGTGAACTTCCTATATATATATATATAAACATGAAAATTAACTCACCTGTCTACTGACATGGTCAAGTGAATCACAGGTACGTACACGCTCTGCCCTCAAACTAGGAGTAACATGCACTACCTCTAGCTACACACATGTTCATGTAAAAAGAAAATTAATTTTAAATATAATTTATAAATGTGTTAGGACTATGTAAGCATATACACATTCTAAATTTTAGAGTATAAATTTAACTCTTAAAATCTTAAAAAAATACATACATTACATACCTGTATTGTTCCAGAATCCTAAATGTTAGGTGCATCTCCTTTAATGATGGTATCCACTAAATCCTCTATAGTTCCATCCTCTAATAGCTATAGCAATGATGAATGTAGTGGATTGTGCAAACAAGATGGCATCGACATTGAAGACTGTAGAATTTCCATAAAACCTTGACCTCCCATATCTTGGTCAAGTGAATCAATATATGTTTGGGCGTGTGCACTAGTAGAATGATCAGTGGGTGGTTGTGCATGTGCAACGAGAGAATGATCTGATGTAGGTGGATGTACATGTGCAGTGGAAAAATGATCAATATCATATGGCTAATGTGCCCCACCAGACGATCTAACTGTATGATCTACATTGGAATGGGGTCATCCCACACTAATGGGTTACACTTTTTGGCCAAACTTGACATTGAAATCAACATTTTGAACTAAATCTTCACTTTTTGACACCTATAGCCGCTAAACCATTAGGAATTTGAAGATGATGCAAACTAGTGATTTGTTAGATTTTGTTTGTAGATTCTAAATATATATTTTAAAAAAAATGGAGTTAAATTGAAAATATTTGTGTCTCCTTTGATATACTAGTTTTTAATAGTAAATAACATTTTTTTAAAGTGATGTGTATTATGTAGCACATAACTTTTTTTCTACAAAGGATAAAATTTTGATTCTTTTGAATTTAGATTGGTAACACAGATATATAGGGCATGCATTTGGTTTCATAATGTTTTGTTGAATTTTTTTTTTAATTAAGTTTTGAAGTCAAACCAATTATAATTTAGACATAGGCGTATTCCGTAAAACATAACTTTTTCTGTATGTATCAAAATTCATTTTTTTTTGTTGAAACAAGGACATCAATACCTAGGGCATAGATATTTTTCAAATTTTTTTTCACTAATTTACTAATTTTCCATGTGAGTAGAACAGAGAACTCCATTTTCGGTGAAAAACCTACATTCACAAGAAATAAAAAATAAATATAATAATCAAATTAAATATATTTAAAATTATACTTTTTGGGAAGCTTATAATAAGCACTACATACTTACAAAACATAAATTTTAAATGAATTCATTTGATCCCCCAAAAGGTAAATCAAAAGTGGTTTTTTATAGCATTTTGATAGGTGTAGAGGAGACTCCATTATAGGTATGGTTTAAAACTAGCGGGGTTCTATCCAAGGGGTTTGAATCTAAGGGGGTTTGATCAAACCCTCTTCAATTAAAATCCTTTAAATGGAACCTTTCAAGGCTTAAATCATTATATTTTCTAAAAATATGAGATTTCAGTAAAAATTAGGATGTCCCAGAAAGTGTAACCCATTATTGTGGCAACACCCAATGCTGGTATTGAGTTACATTACTCAAAATCTCCATGGGTGTGACCCACAAATGAACTAACATCTTCCAGAGGGATCGCAAGGTATGATGAAATCACCAGGTATGCTCTCATTAGGTCCTTAGACAAATAACCTACAACCATATTAATCTGACCATCAAAGCTTGTAATGCGGGCTATATCATCCAGAGAAGGGATGTCTATAGCAACATAGGGATCATCTAACCAAGCATGTGACTTACATGGATGCCTCAACAAGTATTGCCCTACCTGATCTACAAATATCCTCTAAGTCTACACTGCAATCTCAGCAATACTGTCAAGTGCTTCTCATGACAACCTGATCAACAATGGGGCTTAGGGATAGAGAGATAACAATCATCCTCTCACCAACCAAGGTCCTAAAAGTAGGACGTTCTCAATCTGTATGATAGTATACATCCTTGTCGCATAACCTACCACACCCCTGCCTCAAATGAGGAGGTAAATCAAAATAATTGACCTTTAGGCTTAGATGAACCTCAACATATAATTGTTGTACAAAATATAATGGAATTTGGTCATTATTTGGATATCAACCATGTGCAGCAAGAAATCAAGGGTAAATCAGTGGTGCCATGTCCTAGGGCATACACACCTAGTCACTTGATACACCCTCACAGTAGTTTTGGGGGCATATTGTGGAAAATATTTTGTTTTGGCACTTTTAGTTATACCTTAGTCAATGGAACATCCCCAGAAACTTGTTCCTGCATCTAGGCTAAAATGGCTTCTAAAGCCTCACTAGAGTATGCATGGATGTCCCATAAAGAACATCTAATTTGAATCAAACTCTCTAAAATGATGTTACAATTGGTTCTATAAAACCATGTGGTTGAAGGGTCATCTAAAACCGCTCTCAATATCTCAATCTCTTGGTCTATGTATACCCAAATGCCATCCATATCGGCGTTGAACAAAAATAAACTAAGTTCTAATTTAAATTTGCATGGTTCACATGCTGCACATATGTTCATATCATGTTAGGGTAAGGCCAAACATATACATGAGTATGAACTTGACCTAAGGTCTAGTAAATTATGAAAGTATTCTTTTAAAATACTTTTTGGAAATTATCTAGCAAAGGCTAAAGTCAAGACAAAGATGTAAGAGATTCTAATTCTCAGAACAAGCTCCAATCTAAGCCCTCTATCTAGAGAGATCCAAATGAGGAAATAGATTTCAATTCTATCAATATCTAAGAAGTATCAATCATAAATTCAAATCAAATTAAGCAGTAAAAGATTGACATGTTTGCATAGGAAAGAATATTTAAACAATTGAGTCCTTGTACATAACACAAATTGTTCTTCACAATAGATAATTTAACTTGATTGCACTCTTTCTTAAATAAAGTTTGTACATAATTATAAACTTGTGACAATTTTCATAGTTTCTTGTGCATCTCTTTAAACAATAGAATAATGGTGATTCACTAAGTCCTTTTAAATTATTGGTATAGATCTTGGGATCTTTCATGTGCATTTTCTAAAATTCAACCAAAATTTATTATATCTAATGAATTCAACATTTCTTTGTGCTCTACACTTTTGGCCTCAATAAATCTCTACAAATCATCCATTTGAGTAATTTCATTTGAATGCATTTTCTTCAAATTTTTGGAAAACTATCTACATTAGAGTAGTTGCAAAGACTAGAAACTCATTGTAGACTTAAGATTATAAGGGATTCTTTAAATGTTTGCATATCTAATTGTTAATCCCAAGTCTATCCTGAATTTAGATTATAGGGGGTTTTTGAGATATATTCTCATATGCTTTGGTTTATGGTTTATATCCTAATTTTATGTCTCATATTTGTGGTAGTTGACCACACCCAATTAAGGGATGGTTACTTGGGTGGTTGGAAGGTGGTTACACCATCTCTTTGCATTTATATATGTACTCTTGTACATTATTTGATATATTATATATATATTAGTTTGTTGTGCATGATATTTGTTTTTCTAGATTTTGTTAGGGTTAGCCGAAAAAAGATATCAATTAAATGCAAATAAAGATTAAACAGAGGAATGAAAATACACAAAAATAATAACAGAGAGAGACAATTTTAACGTGGTTCACCCAAACTCAGGCTACATCCACCAACATAGAGTCTAATATTATTATCTAGTAAATCAAACTGATTACAACCAGCAATCCCTTGAACTCAATACCACTGCAAATGCTACAATACAATATCAACAGAAACCCCAACCCTTAGCTGTTTTTATCAAGACTTATGTTGGTTACAAAATAGGGTTTTTTTTATGTCAGCCAATAAAAAATAACTCCCGATGCCTTTATAAAATAATAAAAATCGTTTGAGGTTTCAGGCACGCTGCCCCTAAGCCCCCGTTAAATAATTTAGGGAGAAACTGCGTTGATAAAAGTGACCTCCAAGTCTGATTAGGCTCCATATAACAATAATCTCCCACTTCGAGACTGATTAGACTCCACACCATATCATCTCCCACTTGGAGACTAATCATAACACCGTTGACCCTGTAGCTCCCACTAGAAATAAACACCCTGGACCCTACTATTCTAATTTTATTATTTTTAGTCTTGAAGACCAACCGAAGCTGAAGAAGAGCTCAGCTTCTCCCTTGTCACTACCTTTGTAAACATATCCATTGGATTTTCATTTGTATGTATGTTTTCCAGCCTTAACTGTCCATCATCCAACACTGACCGGATGAAGTGATACCTTAGCTATATGTGTTTGGTCTTTGAATGCAAGGCAGAATTCTTTGCAAGATGTATGGCACTCTGCCTATTTGTAAACAAATAACTGTTAGCCTATTGTTTGCCCAATTTTTCCATGAACGATTGTAGCCATATCATCTCCTTGTTTGCCTCTATTGTAGCTACATACTCTGCCTCCATGGTGGATAAAACAACCACCTTTTGCAACCTAGAGATCTAACTCACCGCTGTCCCACCTACAGTAAAGACATAACCTATAGTACTTCGCCTAGTATTAATATCCCCTACCAAATCTGAGTCTACATAACCTACTAAATCAGTATTAGAGCCCCCAAAACATAAATATTTATTGGATGTGCCTCTCAAATATCTAAGAATCTATTTTACTACATTCCAGTGTTGCAATCTGGGATTATTCATATACCTACTTATGACTCCTACAACATGTGTAATATCTAGTTTTGTGCATACCATGGCGTACATTAAACTTCCTATAGTTGAAACATATGGTACCTTGGACATTTTGTCTTCCTCCTCTTGTGTCTTTAGACACATCTCCTTACTCAATTTCAAATGACAAGGCAAAGGTGTGCTGGCAGCTTTTGCATTCTCCATATGGAATCTCTGCAACACCTTTTCAACATAATCAGCCTAAGATAGAGTCAATTTTCTGTTCTTCCTATCTCTGCAAATTTTTATGTACCAATGATTTATTTTATTGCCCCCAAATCCTTCATAGCAAATGATTGTACTAACTGTTGTTTTAACTCTTTTATGTGATCCATGTTAGACCCTGCTACAAGCATGTCATCAACATATAAACATAAAATAATGTAGCTATCAAAATCCAACCTCTTAAAATAAACACAATGGTCAGAATTACACCGACTATAGCCTTGCTCAACCATAAAACTATCAAATTTCAAATACCATTGCCGAGGTGCTTGTTTCAAGCCATTTAAGCTCTTCTTCAATCTGCACACTAGTTTCTCCTTACCTTTGACCTCAAATCCTTGGGGTTGTTCCATATAAATCTCCTCCAAATTACCATGGAGAAAGGCAATTTTCACATATAGCTATTCCAAATGCAAATCTTTAGCAGCCACAATACTTAAAATAGTACGAATAGAAGTCATCTTAACAATCAAAGAAAAAATCTTATCAAACTCAATACCTTTTTTCTGTGCAAATCCTTTTACAACTAACTTAGCTTTAAATTTTTTCTTACCTCCATCTTCCTCTTTTAGCCTATAAACCCATTTGTTTGGTAAAGCTCTAATACCACTTGTTAGGTAAAGTCTTTTTACCTGCATGCAACTTACATAATTCACAAGTCTAATTTTTCAGCAAGGAGTCTAGTTCTTCTTTCATTGCAAGCTCCCACTGAACCTTTGTATCCACCTACATAGCTTCATCATACTCTTCCGGTTCACCAGCATCTGTTAAAAAACTAGAATACAAAGAGGGAGAAAACCCTTTAGGAGGTCTACTTAGCCTTGTTGACCATCTAACATTCACTGGAGTTTGTGGTATTTCTTGTTGCTGTTGCGGAGCATGAGAAACCACTAGAACATCACTATTTGGAGTATTATCCAGCACTATATAATCCTTTTCTTTCTTCTCATGTTGCTGCAACTGATCTTTGTATGACACCTCATTGAATACAACATCCCTACTTCTCACAATTTTTAGATTTTCAAGATCCCAAAGCCTATAACCAAATTCATCAATGCCATATCCAATGAAGATACACTTTTCTAATTTTGCATCCAGCTTGGTTCTATTTTTAGAATATACATGTGCAAATGCTTCACATCTGAAGGTTTTGAGAAAAGAATAACTCACCTTCTTACTTGTCCATGCTTCCTCTGGAATACCACAGCCCAAAGGAACTGAAGGACCTCTATCAATTAAATATACAATGGTATTGACAGCCTTTGCCCACATATTTAAAGACAGTCCAACATGCAATCTCATGCTCCTTGCACGCTTCATTATTGTCCTATTCATGTGTTCAGCCACTCCATTTTCTTATGGAGTCCCTGGAACCATTTTCTGCCTACAAATTCTATTAAAGGAACAATAATCCTCAAATTCTTTGCTGCAATACTCACCACCATTATTAGATCTGAGACATTTTAATCTTTTACCTGTCTCATTCTCAATCAAGCTTCTCCATTTCTTAAATGTTTCAAATACATCATATTTCTACCTAAGGAAATAAATCCAAAGCATCCTAGTTGCATCATCTATGAATGTAACATAATACTGAGAGCCACTAAGAGAAGATACCTGAGCTGGTCCACATACGTCTGTATACACAAGCTCCAATTTTTCATCTTTCCTTTGCTTCCCATCCTTGAGAAAACTAACTCTCTTTTGTTTGCCATACACACAACTTTCACAGAAATCCATATTAATACATTTCAGACTTGGTAAAACTTTCTTAGAATGAAGTACCTTCATACCTTTTTCACTAATATGCCCATGTTTGTTATGCCACAGTGTTGTCTCAGAACCTGCAACAACTGTTTCAGTCTCTTCCTGTGAACCCACAACAACTATTCTTGAACCTGTTTATTTTTTCTCTGCAATAGCTGAAGTAGAAGGAATAGTATGACCTGTACAAAGATATAAGCTTCCTACTTTCACACTTTTTTCTACTATTAAGGTACCTCTTGAAACCTTCTAATTTTTATAATTAAAAGTAACTGTGCAACCTTCATCACCTAGTTGCCCTGCTGAGATTAAATTCCTACTCAACCTTGGAACGTGCCTTACCTCTTTTAGTAGCCAATGATTCCCATTCTGCAATTGAATCTTGATTCTTCCCTTTCCAACAATTTGACAAGGTTTGTTATCTCCTAAATAAACCAGCCCAAAATCCCCTTGGACATAATCAAGAAAATAACTTCTATGGGGCGTAGCATGAAATGAGGCCCTTGAATCTAAAACCCATGAATCATCAACATTATCTAGGGAAAGAATCAAAGCATCATCTTTAGATTTATTACTTACCACATTTGCCTTCTTATTACCTTTTGCTTGTTTCTTTCTTTATTCTTTTGAGACCAGCAATATTTCTTCAGATGACCTGGTTTCCCATAGTACCAACAATCCTTTTGTCCTCTGGATTGGGACCTCTTATCCTTTAATTTTCCTTATGACTTCCCATGACCTCCAGAACCTTTTCCTCTCTCCTTTGATTTGCCCCTGCTTCTTGTATTCAAAACACTACCTGATGTGGACCCTCCTGAGATTTTCTGTCACATTTCCTTGCTAAGGATAACACCAACAACATCATCAAATTTTAAAGTATTTGAACCAGAAACATTGTTACTTACAACCATTACCAAGCTATTCCAGCTTCCTAGAAAAGAACATAAAACCAAGAGAGCCCTCACCTCTTCATCAAATTTCACTTTTACAGAAGTTAACTAATTGGTAATCATATTAAACTCGTTTAAATGATTTGTCATAGATCCACCTTCAATCATTTTTAGATTAAACAAACACTTCATGAGAAATACCTTATTTGAGGCTGAGGGTTTTTCATACAATTTAGCCAAAGCTATCATCAGTTCACTTGTTATCTTCGCTTCTGTTATATTGAATGCCACAGATGGTGTCAGGCACAATCGAATGGTTCCCAATGCCTTTCTATCTAGAAGATTTCAATCTTCATCAGTCATTGCTTCCAGTTTCTTGGCTATTCCTTCCAACGGCCTCTATAAATCCTTCTAATATAGATAATCCTCCATTTGCATCTTTCATAATTGATAGTTCTGCCCATTGAATTTATCTACCTTCAATTTACCCTCGTTTGGCATTGATCACACTTAACCGTGAGATTCCCACTCAACCGTGAGACCTTCCTACAAATGATAATCGAACACAACCCGCTCTAATACCACTTGTTAGGGTTAGCTGACAGAAGATATCAATTAAATGCAAATAAATATTAAACAGAGGAATGAAAATATACAGAAATAATAACAGTGAGAAATAATTTTAACATGGTTCACCCAAACTCGGGCTACATCCACCAATAGAGAGTCCAATATTATTATCTAGTAAATCAAACCGATTACAACTAATAATCCCTAGAACTCAATACCGTTGCAAATGCTACAATACAATATCAACGGAAACCCCAACCCTTAGCCATTTTTATCAAGACTTATGTCAGTTACAAACTATGGTTTTTTTATGTTGGCCAATAAAAAATAACTCCCGACGCCTTTATAAAATATAATAAAAATCGTTTGAGGTTTCAGGGGCACTGCCCTTGAGCCCTCGTTAAGTAATTTGGGGGGGGAAACTGCACCGATAAAAGTGACCTCCGAGTCTGATTAGGCTCCATATAACAACAGATTTCTCTATCATTTATTTGTTCCATCATCTCTTGGCATTTTCTCTAAGTCTTTGCTATTTATACTTGGTGTGTTGCCATATTTTGTAATCCAAGTGAGTCTTTGTTTTCAAATTAAGTATAACCAAAATATTTGTTCGGACTTGTGCTTTATTTTCTATTTTGGTGTTGACCCATGCTATTACCAATATCCCATGACTTATGTGATTGCTTTAAACATTATGGAGGTGATCATTTACTAGTTTTGTGGGAAAATTTCCCTACAAGTGATTGGGGTAGCCAATCTACTTTACATATCCTATAATTCACAATGATATTATCAACATATGTATGTCATTTGATGTGAGTCCAAACTAATTGTGGCACATTTTATTGGTTTGGGATTATATGAGTAGATGCTTCTATGGACTAGTATGATAAAGAACAAATCAAACACTACCATGTATACCCTAAAAGATGTATATTATTCTCAATATATAAACAATTATAACAATTTAACGTTGTGTGTCACATGTAGGGGAAAGACTAAAATGTAGCAACACTCAAGTTTGGCTAAATAGTCATTTAGCCCATGATCATCAATCTTTCTTTGATTATCTTGCACCATAGGATCTTATTATTACTTAACAGATGAAGTGACAAGTTGACAAGTTAGAAAACAATTTAATATGATATTTGAGGCTATGTGCCTAAATCTTGTTGGTCATAAAATGATTATGAATGAGCCCATGCACGGACACATTTCATTAAAAAGGTAATAGAAATTTACCAAGTTATTCGAGGACTTATATTTGTTGACTTAATTGCATTAATTTAGTGTATGTTTAAGACATAATTGCACAATTTAAGATAACTATCAACAACAACATGCTTGCTAAAAATGTGGATAAATAAATTGCTATGAGCTCAAAGCGTAAGATGTGCATATATCAAAAACGTGCTATGATTTAGATCTAATCAAACAAAAAACCTCACAAATAAGATTTCATATATCAAAAATCTGTTTAAGAGATTAGTCTCATAAAAGTTTAAGATATGAGTGCCTAGCTATTTCACATGTGAGGTTGATTTCCTCTTTGATGCACTAGTGTATATGTGATACATGAAACAAAATGGCTATAATATTAAATGATGATGACACATGATAGTGAGACATAATAAAAGAATTTATAGGTCAAAAATATGGCTCTATAAACTATTGTGCACCACACCCTCTAGTCCTAATTTTAAATGTGCTATATGTGACCCTATCCTACTTGTGTGACCTTGTTTCCTACCACTAATGATTTGTGAGATCTTTCATGTGTTCCTAAACTTGTTTCTAAAAAACTTGTCATGCTAAGAAGCATTATGGTGTTTAAGCTTGAAGGAAAAATTTTGATGACCTAATCTAGTATCAACATAATAACTCAACCCCCTGGAAGAAACTACAAGTTTCATTACACAATATGCATGCAATGATGATGCAATTTAATAAAACATGAAGATACACATGAATCTAGGTATAAAATGGGTGATAAGGGGGAAGGCTTGATGCCTCTACTTTTAAAGGGTGGATCTAAGAGCATGATAAGGTAATGTAGGTAGAGATGGAATATGGGAAATAAGTATGCCCCACATATAAATATATGGATATGAAATTATAGTAAGTATGTTCCAAAAGGCATTATGCGTGTCCAATGCAAGAATATGACAATGGAAGTTCAATATGTCTAAAACTATATGGTATACTGAAATGTAGGATCAATAGTCATAAGATAAAGTATGGAGAGCATGGGCATGTGGTTTAAATATGGTAAATGTCATAGGTGCATGAAGCATAGGTAAATCATAGTAGAAAATATACTTAAGGATATGTAACTTAGTAAAATGGGAAAGAATTTCAAAGTAAAATAAGAAACCATTTAGTAATATGATTAAGATGGTCAAGTGATGGGTTTGTTGGCCCATGAGTATGACCAATTTTTATGTCCCTTTATCCATAATATTTAATTGTATGCTTAAATACAATGCATCTATCTATAGTATGTCCATGTATGTGATGATAGGAATAAAATTACATATCCTTGCATGGTGAAAGCTTAGAGTTATCCATTGACATAATTGGAGGTAAATTTATAAGATAATGTTTCAAGAGTTGTTTCACTACCATGTGCAGAGGCTCCTCTAATTTGTAGTGAAACCTGTAAGTTCATTTGGTTGTCTGTATGCATAATGATCATCATAAGTATAACCTCATTCTCCTCACTATTTGAATGTGACAAACTACTATAAGTATATTGATATACCCTAAATGTAAAAATGCAACTATATACCCTAATTGTAAAACCCTAAAATTTAAAACCCTAAATTTATGTTTCAATTGCACATAAATTTCAAACCCTAATCATAAAACCCTAAAAATTTAAACCCTAAAACCCTAAAATCTATGTAAATTCAATTGTATATTTTATGGTTTCAATTTGACATTTTAGGGTTTGATTTTGCACATTCTAGGGTTTCAATTTGACATTTCAAGGTTTCAATTTAACATTTTAGGGTTTGAATTTAATATTTTAGGGTTTGAATCTGCACATTCAAGGGTTTCACATTGAAGTTATCTTTCATTGCTATGAAAATTTCTTTGAAATTGAACTTCTTTCATCATGAAAATGTGTTTGAATTTAAACTTATCATCTTTCGCCATTAAAAATACAAGAACATCAATTATCTCAAGAGTACCTAGTTGATGTCGGTCGGCTGAAGTGGATGGAGTTCCTTGGTTGAGGTGGACGAGTGGATGGAGTTCCTTGGCTAAGGTGGATGCCTTTGTTTGAAGGCATGTGCAAAAATTTAGGTGCTAGAAGTTACATGGAGCCTGATGAAGCTATGGAGCTGAAGACTATTTGTAAACTTACATTTGTTCTTATTTTGTTGAAAATGATAGTGAAAGCATCTCGTTTTCATTGTCATAAACCCTTTTTTTTAAGTCAATAAAATAAGACCTTCAAGAAAAGGTCACCTTTGCTCAAAGGTCTGATTTTATTGACTTTTAATCGACATCCTAAGATCTTCGAACAAAGATCACCTTTGCTCAAAGGTGATTTTTGCAAAATCTTCAAGCAAAGTACCTTTGTTCAAAGAAATTTCTTCAAACGAAAATGTCTGCAAAACTTTTTTTCATCTAAAATCAAAAAATTGATGTCCCAAGTTTGGGACCCATTATTATGGGATGACCCTAGGATTTGAATTGATAGAACATAATTGCTTTCCATTGCCTAGCATAGTTGTTATTTTCTTTCCTAGTTAAATTTCCTTCATTGCTTTAAGTTCATTACTATTTGCTTTTCATTAGTTTAGATGCAAAAATTAATTCACAAAAATACAAAAACATAGGTTAAAATTTGCATAAGAAATTGCATTCATATTTACTTCATAATAATTAGAACATTCAAAAATTAGAAAAAGAACAAAAATATTGTTTTACATTCATAAATAGTTGTATACATAAAAATCACAAAAACATAGAAAATAAAACAAAAACACAAAAATAATTCAAAAACTCCTTAGTTCCGTCACGAGGTTGACAAGAAAACAAAAGTGTAGCTTAACCTTTGATTACAACACAAAGTCAACTCAAATTCAAAGTAAACTCAAAAGTCAACATTTGGTCAAACCTAAGTCAACACAACAAACTCTCTCTCACCCAAGCATTCGATGTGCCTAGGGATTAGAGGGGATTGGGTTAAATATATTCTTGAAGAGATAGAGTCAATCCATCCTAGACCACAACATATACCACAAACATTTGAAGAACAACAATACACTCTTAGAGTCAATTAGGAAAGGAACAACATACAACAAGTCATTTAAGCACACAAGAACAAATTAGAACACCTTAGGATAATCAACGAACAAAATAGTCTTAGCACTAGGTGTTGGAACTTATGAAACCCCAACAAGAGACTTAGAACTAGTGACCCTTCAGGTCATATAGTTGTCCCCACAACAACGGTCATAGAATGTGCTCACCAAGTATTAATACATATTTAGCCTGGAGATCGGCCAACCACCCTCTATGACGTTCTACTTCCATGGGAATAGAACCACCCCTAAGTTACACCTCCACTTGAATGGCTTTTGCCACAAGAGTGAGAGTGATTTGGAGGTTGCCCATTGTAAGGAGATGGGTCATATGTGGTATTGGAGCCGACTCATTTGCATTGTGCTTGAGTCATGTTTCAGAGCATACATATTTAGATGAACTCAACATGAATTGAACATGGCCATTGCAATATAGAATTGCTTCTTCTTGCATTCAAAAAATATAATTTTGGCATCTGCAGCTTCCTTGCATTATACTGAGGAGGTCTATAGCATTAGAGTAGCAAAGGCGGGCTCAATCACATCTCGAATTTAAGTTTCCTAGAAAGGTATGGTCGAGCATTCATGGATAGCGATTGTACATTACCTAGACATGGAATTTTCACCTACTAGCACCACAAAAGTGCAGTACTAAAAAATATAATTTTGGCATCTGCAGCTTCCCTACATTATCTTGAGGAGGTCTATAGCATTAGAGTAGCAAAGGCGGGCTCAATCACATCTAGAATTTAAGTTTCCTAGAAAGGTATGGTTGAGCATTCATGGATAGCGATTGTACATTACCTAGACATGGAATTTTCACCTACCAGCACCACAAAAGTGCAATACTGGGTGGCAGACTTCATGAACCAGATATCAAGGATTACACAATTATGCCCAACCACCAATAGGAACAATTAAGGCATTAAAATTTGTAGAGATGTCATTTCCTCTACAGATTTTAAATTCAATGTAATTTGGATGGGAAACTATTGTTGGCTAGGTAGTATAGTGTATATATACTGCCCTGTGTGCCCATTCAAACTAGATGACTTTGTACAGTTGAACTATTGAGCTTCATGTGTTAAGTCGATTCTCATTTCTTTTTGTTGCTACATAGGAGACCCTCTATGTATGTTTTCAGAGGACTTGTATCTACGTAATAGTTGAATGATTAGTAAACTTAATAAGAAGAAAGATATTGTGATTCTGTATCTTGTCTTTATTCACCTTGAAGCTTTTATTTGTACATGTTTCTATTGATTACTGTATTGTGAGTTATTAAGCTTTGCTTTGGCAGTAAAGATTGTATCTATCTAGCATAAGCATTTTTTTTTGTTTTAATTTACTTTTTGTAATCTTTATCCCTTTTCACCCCCTTTAACATAATAGGTTCAAGCTTAGCATTAGGATAGATAAGGAGTCGACCGTCCAATTCTATAAATTGTCTTGCAGAAACCACCCTCTTTGTCGACTCGCATTATTGCCTACAATGCTTTCTATGTCCTTGGTGCTGCATGGTGCATTCACCCTTGAAAAAGGCCTTTAGATCGAGCCAACAATTACATTAATCAATTTTCAAAACATTTAATTTATTTACATTTATTACATTTTCACAAGCTCTTTAATCTAAAATGACTTTTGAATATTTTTTTTTTTTAATTTTATTTAAATTTATATAAAGAAATTCTATTTACTTTCTTATTTAAAAAAAATACTATTTATTTTCCTTTTCATTAACATGTTTTAAGTTTTAAATATTTGAAATTTTTTTCCAAAACTAAATTGAAAATTTCAAAATATTATATTAAATTATTCATTTATTTCCTACACTTTATTTCATATATCAACATTTAATATTCATGGTTTGTTGTATTTGATTACCTTAAGAACCCTATTCTTCTGGATCCATAAGTGCAAGTCCCCTGGCTGCAACAACAAAATAACATTAAGCAAGACCAAGACCTGATTGGTATAAATAAAAAAAGAGTACAAAAAATGAGTTTGCAAGATTGATGTCCAAAACTAAAATAATATTTAGCATGGATTCCTTAAGGAAGTGGGGGCCCAATTTAGTCAATAAAATAAAACATAATTTATGTTATTAGGGAGAGGAATCAGTAGTTGAACACCCTAACTTGGGGCCTCTAACTTGGGGCCTCTGAAAATCATAAATGACAATTTCAAATTATTCCAAAATTTTTACATCAACTTACTTGGCAACCACTGGATATAGGTGTGAAAAACATAGTATCGTAAATGGTGAGTTTAAGACTGAATTATGGTGGAACAAATCCCAATGTATCCGATAATGATAGAAAAATACGACGGGCTTGAAAAGAGATTTTTATTTGCTCGAAGATTTAAATGAGTGATTAACAGAAGGGAATTGAATAGAGTCATTTATTACATAGAGAGCGCGCAAATGGAGGAGGCGCAGCCTGGAATTTCAATTTACAAATGCACATTTACGTCTAATTTCGCCTCTGGTTCCTGTCTTCACTTGAACTTCTGACAGTTTCCGCATGGCCTTCTGGAAGTTTTTGAAGAAGCGTTTTGCATTCAACTGCTGATTGATATAGTTCTGAGCAATGGAATTTGTAAGAAGTGCTGCATCAGACTGGAAGAGGCCTTTATTTTGTTTGAGGATAGTATAGTAATCGGTGTCAAAGACGAGGGAGCTGTTGGGATCCATTTCTACAAATGTCGTATTGTCTGAGAGATTTGTGCATTTTGTCTTCAATTGCTGTGCATACGAGGCATTAAGGGAAGGATCCATGTCTCCTTTTCCACTGAAGTTGTAAAGCCTGTTGCTGAAAAAATTACAATGGCCGTTTCCAATTGTATGCGCTCCTACACAATTAATTAGGTATTCATACAAACAAGTACATTATCATGAGAAGAAGCCAAATGTAATACGGATATAATGATTATGAAACTTTTTTGATTTATTACTTACCAGAGAGTATAACAAGGTCTTTAATACCAAGTCCTTTCCTTGCAAAGAATGTTTGTAGTTGGGAAAAGTTAGAAGTTGGTGGAGGGATATTAGCAAGTGCCTCGCTCTGATTTGATATCACACCATCTCGTCGACCAGTTCTTACACGCCAAAATGGACCTCCACGCTGTGAAATATTAACAATGATACACATTAACTATTTATCATAGTATTATAAAAATAAATAATTATTAGCAATTCCATTATAACTTAAAAATAAATTAATATTTTATATATAGCTAGTGAAATCCCATTTAATATTTACTAGAAGAAATTACCAATGTTACTTAAGTAGGATAATAAAGATTTGTAACTTTAAATTTTATTACATTAATAATAATTCTTAATAAGATTATTTATTTCTATAAATGAAAATTAAATAGCATTTAAAAATTACTTAGATTGAGCTATAGTATGATCACCACAAAAATTTTTTTACTGTAAATTTTTTTTACCAAAATTATTAATCCTTGTAATTGTATATATTTGAAAAGAAAAAATATGGTTTCTTAAACTTAATTTAAGCTAATGACATTGAAAGACATTCTACAATAGCCACAACACAACTAACATATATTTTAAAAGAAACTAAAACTATAAAATTAAAATATAACTAACATAATTAAATATAGAAATAAAACATATAAATATAGAACAAAGCATATATATATATATATATATATATATATATATATATATATATATATATATATATATATATATATAAACTAATTAATTTTTAAATAGTAGAAAAGTTTTTATTTATTTTTTAAATATGAAGACATCAAAATTTTAAAATATATTAATGCTTACAAATAAAACCATTAAAAAAGTAACATATAAGTATATAATATTTAAGTAAAAACAAAACAAAAGAATTATCAATCTAGGATGTGTGAAAGATTATTAGAATGAATATATTGAATTCTTTTAAATACTAGCATACAACACCAAATTAGGTTAATAGTGTTTTTAATTGGTTCAAGGTAGAAGGGTGAAGTGGTCAAATTTGAATTTTAAATTTTAAATTGGAAAGGGACAAGTTTGCAACTACAAGCTTGTCCCACATATGTGACTTCTCCTATAATAGAATAATAACTAGATCTTGGTGACAAATGGCTAACTAGAGGTAGATGTATAGATAGACATGATAAATAAGAAAATAAGATGAATGTATAGGAATATGTAAATGTAAATGTATATTGTAGAGATGAATGTATAGGGGCATGTGTATGCAAAAATGGGAAAGAGGCTATAGGGATGAGTCCATCTTCACATAATATTATGTCATTTAATATTATATACATGTATTAAAGCATTACCTCAAAATAAGTACAAAACTAAATGAGAAACAACATGGATATATAAAACTCAAATTATAACACTACATATTTTTAAACTAAAAATTATCATCATTTTTAAATTATAAAATAAAACTAACTAAACACAACTCTTAAGTCCAATACTTCTTGAATATAAGATTGCTTATAACCAAATCTATTAATAATGTGAACACTCATTGAAATAATAAACACAATTATTACACCTTAAATTTGAAATTAATTTATGAAAAATAAATCTAATTTATGTGAACCTACTTAATTTTTTTATGCATTGTTTTTTTATCTATAATTTTTTTAACAAAATTGTCTGTAATTTAATTTGACATTATTATCACCTTAAAGACCGCATCTCTTGTTGCAAGAGCGAGGATGTCAGCACAAGAAACCACTCCTGGACATTCCTTCTCTATCTCTGCCTTCACATCGTCAATAACATCAAATCGACGAAGTGTCAAATTTGGTAAGGCCGCTTTCTCTGCAGTATTGTTGGCTGTTGAGTTGATCAATACTGATCCATCGCAACCCTGTTCAAATCATAACAATAATATTAAAAAAACTATTATTTAACTAATCATATAAAAAGAGAGATGACAGCATAGGGTCACATGGAAAACATAAAAAGAGTTTGGTAGGTAGGTTGTCGTCGAGGCACCGGCTGTTTACGTGGGGTAACAGAGGTCCCATAAAAACAGTGGGTACTCTGACGAGAATCTATCAACTATTTAAGTTGATCTATCTGTTCACAATGACGGTAAACCTTAACCAGTCAGTATGTTGTAAAAAAAGTTGGTTAATTGTTTTGTGTAGATTTTATGAACAATCAACATTGTCCAACAGGTCAACTGACATGCATTTAGTAGGTCGCTGATAGAAGTTGCAATGGAAGGGGTTGAAAATTTAGTAAACAAGTTAATGGGGTAGCAAGTTAAGTGGGCTTGATCTTTGGGGAAACTCCATGGTTAAGCACGCTTGAGTCGGAGTAGTACTGGGATGGGTGACCTCCCGGGAAGTCCCAATGCTTCACCCCTGTGTGCATCACCTAAATGTAATGAGTGCTAAGTGGACCATTCATTAACATGAGAGATGGGTTCATGTGAACCACTATTCATGAAATATGGATCATGTGTTTGACTCAAAAACTACGCAGTTAAACCTGAAATAAATAATTTGACATGCTGCGGAAAAACCTCCTACTTATCAATTTCGTAAACAGTCGACAAGACAATGTGCTGAGTGGGGCACAAAGAGACATTACTAGAAATTAACTTTAAAGAGAACTTCTATTAAATAAACACATTGCTATACAGGTCAGTGTATGACTAGCATTCAGATTGCAGAAAAGATATTGTTAATGGGTTTTGTATTACTGACTCGTACGAAGCAGTCGTGAAAATTCATCCTGAGTAGAGCAGCTGCAAGAGTTGGATCCTGTGACAAGTGTTTCTCCACAACTTTCTCCACAGTCACCTCGGCAGATGGGCAGGTCTTCCAGTAGAAGCGATTAACGAGCCGTCCTTCACACAGACACACCATTGCAGTTAGCACTACAACAATTATCAACGATATGTTCGCCATCTTCTCTTCTCTTCTCCTCTCTTTCACTTCAATTGTGAATGCAACGACTCCGATTTATATCCTTGGTTTCCTCATTAGTAATATCTTTTCAATTATTGGATTCTCCACAACCCATTATTCTAAACATTTACAGCTATACATGTCTCCCATGGACCCAAACGCGTCATGGAACGTGTGGCTATTTATTGTGTCATTCAGAAAAGAACCTTTCATCGTTCCTGACTTTTATTTTTGATTTTTATATCTTCAGTTTTTTGAATTTGGGCTCTATTTAATTTAGTCAACACAGTAAGAACAATCATATATAACTGACATTTACAGATATTCATTTCATATAAAATCACATTAGTGAAAACCATCTTTCGTCATTGAGCTTTTCAACAGTTCCAATGTCGTTTTTGTGGTCCTGTGATAATGCTTAAGAAAACAAAGATGACGCAACAAAGGGTGAAGCACATGGATAGATGCGATGATTAATCAGCACAGTTGACATTTTGATGTGAAGTGTGTCATAATGAATTTAAAAAAAAGTCGGCAGGTGAAATTTTTTGAAAAACAGTCGGCAGGCTGTTTATGGTGGCGGCAGGGCCTAAATTATACAATCAAAATTTTAAAAAGATTGTATCATATGAAAGGAGAGATTTTGGACAAACTGCTAAGTTTTATATTAGATTATGATGATATATATATAAACCGTCATATAAAAATTGCTTGACAGGCAAGGTCAACCGTCAAATTTAAGCCCCTGTGGGCGGTTTGGAAAGACGTGATGTCGCTGCCGCGACGGGTGCCGAGTTCGAATCTGTTCCTCTGCTCATAGACACTTAAAGTAACAGCAAGGGTCTTGTTAAGTTTAAATTTATTAAGGTATGAGCAAACATAAAGATGCTTGGTAGCTTTAATATCTGTAGGGATTCCATTTCTATGATAAGAAATCTTTTTATTATAGAAATGTTGAAAACATTGAGCTGTTGCTTCTTAAATTAATGTTTACTCATCGCATAATGCAGTCAAACTGCCTCGAAATTAAACGAAAGTAAGTGGGAGTTTCCATTTTACTGTCAAATCGATTTTTTGGATCAACATTGATATTTTCAGTCTGTTGTCTGTAGCTTCCCCGAAACTTGATACATGTTTTGTATAACTAATATGAAAATATAGCAGAGCGAGAGACAACAATAAAGCAGCCATATGCAACGATAGAATACGATAAAATTAAGTTACAAATGGTGGTAGCCAAGATATGCCTGACGTAAACAGCTGGCTGTTGAGAAAGAATGTACCTTAAAATGTCACGTGAGCTTGGACCAGTTAACCAATTAAGCTGCACTTGCACATGTATGTAGTGGTTGGAATACTGGTCGGTTTCATTTCTAATAAGGTTGAAATTGAACATACAATTTTTTTAAGCTCTTTCAATAAAATATTTATAGAAATTAATTCAGGTCACCAACAAATTTGTTACAGGAATGATTTCTGAGTAACATTTGTTCTATCTTCTTTTTTTTAGAATGGGTAATTATGAAAGTGCATTATGAGATTATTCTATTTGACCATAGTTTTGTTACTTTTCAGTTTGAATGGGATGATGAGCTTTAGAAAATCTCAAGTACGTAGTTTTTTTTGGAACACTCCATTTCTTATAAAGGATGTATCCAACTCATCGCATGGGTATAGAACCTCAAGCCATTTCTTGGTGGCTTTTTATTGGATTGAGTGGTGGAATGTTGTGATTGCTCATATAGTCGAATTTTTTTAAAGTGGTTTCGCAAGTAAGTGGTGAGGTTACCTAATAGACTCGATAATGCTGCCACCAGGGAGTTCATGAGGGTTTTCACTTAGTTGGAAAGTAACCTTTTCAACACCCAACTTCAGATTTTGGGTTGCTCTTTTGAAACACAACCTCAAGATTGATGAATGCAATAGAGCCAAATGCACTCAAATTAGTTTCCTTCATTGGCTTAAAGTTAGGGATCAAGTTTCTACAATTTTTTTTAAGCTATGCATATCAAGTAAGAGACAACTCAAGTCAAAGCCATCTAATCTACTTGTGGAAGGTTTACTACTCTCCTAGAAATATCCACGACCTTTCTAGAACACTATGGGCTACTTTTCAAGCACAAGACGAAACCATTGAATAGGCCCAAGCTCTCCAACAATGCTTCGATTTTGTTCCTTCCAAGTTGAGCCACTCTTATTAAGTCACTTGTGAATTGCCTCTCAGTCTAGATGAGCTCCATTCTATGCTAATTAGATGGCTCTTCTTGTGAGTTTTCAAAGCTACATGGCACTTCGCTAGGCTTGGCCTTCTCTAAGACTACTAGGAGGGTCTCATAATATACTATTGGGAAAAGTCATTGTTGCACATGCATGGGCGATGCTCCCTTCTCTTTATAGTGGTCTGGGTACACAACTCCAAGCATACCAAGGTGTGCGAGTTTAAAACTTCAATGGACACGCCTTACTAAGCTTCATACTTCCAGTCATCTTATCACTTAAAGATTACACTTGAGTGCTCACCCAAGGCATGGGAGTGGACTGGTTCATGTTGAATTTTGTTGCATCATGATGGTGTCCAAGGAAACTTGACTCAAATTACACAATCCGTAATAAAGGAAAGTGTATAATGCTTAATAAATACTAGTACATATAAAATGTCTACTATTCATTATATTCATTCAAGATGGTCCTAACAGTAGTTCCATGTTCTTACAACAAGTTCTCTAAATAAAAGACCTTACAATATCTTAGTTAAACTTACATCAAGAGTCCTCTATGAAAAATAGCCAAAGTGACAAGCTCCTACCTAACTCTTGCAGTAACAAACTTATAACCAGACACAAGTAATGAAAACCTCCAACCTATATTCCAACCCATTTTCTAGATACAAAGGGGGGATATATATAGTAGTGGACATTACTCTTCAATAATTGCAATTCATAATTGCCCTTAACTTCTCCAAGTTTGTCGTTATCGTGGGTGCCTAGATAGATGCTCATGATTCCCTATATTCATGCTACATGCTACATTCTCCTCACACGTCCTATATTTGTAGTAAACTCTTCTAAATGTTGGCAATGATCTCCTAGATACTATACTAGATTCACGTCACCTTCATTCTCTCTTTACTTGTTTGTTATGCGTGGGTCTTTTGCTAACCATTGTCTAAGTCTTTTGAACCATGTGGAAGAAAGGTTCTCTTTCCTTTCATGCCACGTGGAAGAAGGGTTCTCTTTTCTTTGGCCCCACCTATCAGTCCTTCATCGGTCCCTTCCACGCCTTTTTCTACTCCAAAACTGGTGCCACATTACACACCTTATTACTAATATTTGGATTGAAACTAAAATTTGTCTTAACCAAAATTGGGATTAACATTTACCCCATACTAATTTGGTTGATCACTCTTAGTCAACTTCTACTCGGCCTTTGCAAAAAGTTCAAGGATCTTGGCATGCACAATGCTTAACAATGCCTCCCATTTCAAAATGGTTGGTTGAATGATGCAAATGAACTCACATGTTCTTATGCTTAACTCCTTCGACTTTGCCAAATCTTTTGGTGACTCGAAGAGAAGAACCCTTAGCTTTTCAAGTACCCTTTTTTTATTTGTACTTGCCTACTCATGAAGGCATTCCTTATCTAGAATGTGATTATGAAGTTCTCCAAACCACTCTTCAAATTTATCTTTCTTTGTGGTGATGACCTTCCCCATTTCTTCCACATCCTTCAAAATTGTTGTGCAACTCACCTTGTCCTTGATAGTACATACTATCATCTTTAGGGCTTGTTTCTTCTGTATATCATCTTGAATGCATGCAACAATAAAAACTTCCTATTGAGAAAAACCCAAAAATACCTCTTTTGTCTCAACAACCTATGATAGGATAAATTTGCAATGCAAAGATAAACAAAAATAAACCAAACAAACAAGTTTACCTTCCCTTGCACATAAATCTAACCTCACTAATTGAGCATATTGAAATTGCACCCAAACTCCAATGGATTGCTCCTTGCTTTGCTGATATGTGGATTGCTCAATTAAACAACATAACCTTGTATGAGAATGATAGGATCTAGAATGATTTCAGCAACATGATGTTGTATGAAGATCAAAGATTATCAGATGTTGAGAAGGATGTTCAATTTATAGACCTCCAGAAATTAAGATCAATGGTGGTCAATGATCAGAGAGATCAATGGCTAGAATTGGTTAAGAGGATGTGAGCAAATGAGAGAGTGAAAAGTGTCCTTTTCCTCTCATGCATCAGAGGAGTTAACAGATTTGATTAAAGAGTTGACTGAGTTGATTACTTAGATAACTAAATTGATTGACTAGTCAACTAAGTTGATTGATTAGTTAACTAGGTTGACTGACTTGTTAACTAATTTGATTGGTTTAATTAACTAATTTGATTGATTAGTTATGTAACTGATTAAGAGTGGATTATGGAGGAGAGGGAATAATAAGGAAATTAAATAAATAAATTATTTAATTTCATGTCTACATGGATGATATTGGAAAATAAATAAAATATTAATTTTATTTATTTGTGGTGGAGAAAATAGAAGTTAATTTATTTATTTAATTACTTTTAGAAGAAATGAAGGATTAATTAAATAATTGTAAAATTATTTAATTAATTCTAGGAAATGGATTAATTAAATAGTTAATAATTATTTAATTAATGCTAGGAAATTGACTAATTAAATAACTAATGATAATTTAATTAATGCTAGGAAACAAATTAATTAAATAATTAATAATTATTTAATTAATGTAGAAGAATAATGTAGTGATTGATTTTCATAACCATGGATGAAATTAATCAAATAATTAAGAATTATTTAATTAATGTGAAGTATGGTCCATGAATGTCTGATTTGGGATAATTCTAGGTGTCTACATTTTGCCTCTCTTTGAGATGGTGTTGTGAAGTAACATCATTTCAAAGAAGTTTAAAACATAGTGTTGTGGTGGATAGAAGAAGATTTTGGTTTAGAAGAATATGATTGGATTAGAAATGATGATGCCCCAATCAGGTAGAAGAAGTACTTAGTAGATTAATTAGTAGGTTGAATAATGCCTCTTCGAGAAGACACATGAATTAGAAGAATATAGGTGCACTCTCGAAATGAATGGATGTGAAGAAAATGATATAGAAGATGAAGCATAAAATAGAGAAAAATGAAGAAGATAAAATGATGGATGATAGAATGATGGATTTAATACAGGGAGTAGTTATGATGACTTGAGTAGAGCAATCCTATAGTTTGATATAGCACTAGACATTATGCACCAAGGTATAAGGACATGGTAATGATGTGTCTTATGCACCCAATGCAATACAACCTTGTCTAGATGTATGAGGAAGGATACTTAGAGCATTAAAGTCCTAATGTATAGAAGGTATGATATGACCTCAGATGCAAAGGATAATGCAAAAAGATATTCCAACATACACATGATATGAATATTAGCTAGAAAGATATGGATTTGAGACAAATGTAAGTAAAAAAAGATGACACACACAAGCAAGCAAGCATGCACACATGATACAAAAACAAACAAGGCATTGCCCATGTCAATATATAAAATGATTATCGATTGATTGACTGATTGATTTGATGATGATGATGATGATGATGATAGTGTTGTCATTGTATCCCTAGATCAACACAAGGATGTGGGAGTGATATACTGATGAAAGATGGGACTCCCATCCACATGCCATCACTCAAAACTCACTTTAATTTACTTAATAATGCATTATGCACAGACTCTGTTGCATGGCATACCAGACATTAATCATGCAAGTACAATGCAATGCATACAAGAATCCATACTAAATTCATTCAACTCAACACTCAAGATACAATTCCTTACAAGACAAAAATCTACCACTTTCATTACAAACATGTATTACAATTGGCCTTCATGACCTCTCTTACAAGAAAATTCTTTCTTTCCCAGGCTCTTCTAGTTTGATGCAACAAATTTAACTTACTCTTCTACCCCTCTGATGGACTAATTCTTCTATCAATCTATCCTAGAAATCTACAATATACTTTTCAATTCATCCCTCTCTATGATAGTCCCAATCTGCAACAAAACAACCTTTGTGTTTCCTTCTTTCTTCTTCATTTCTTGCACACCACCCCCTCTACATTTGCTTTTACTCCCACCTCTAAAAGAGGCATTCCTGACCCCTCTATAGGTGCTCCTCCTCTCTGAAATAATGGCACATGAAATCTATACACAAGCCTCCTAAATGAGGCATTAAACTTCTGCCACCGTTCATCATGTTTAACTATTTTTAAACCCTCTAAAAGAGGTGTTTACATTAGACTTGGGCACCTAATTTTTTTCCTTCCCCAATCTGCCACTTCCTTTTATCTTTTTGCAACCTCTAGAGAGGCGTTGTAATCTTTTGAAACATGGCGCTCCTTCCTATTTTCCACGTTGTTTTGTTTTTCTTCCTTTTTTAATGGTTTTTTTTTTTTTGCATAAAGTTTTGCTTGAGTGGGGTGGCTCACTTCCTCCCTCTTCTGCATTGATTCCTGATCTTTTCTTTTGTTGATAGAATGCCTCCTTTCACCTCCAAAATTTCCAATTCACATATTAATTGTTTATGCTTGAGGCGTTAGAATCTTATGTAAGATTTGAATATGGTTTTGACCTACTTTTGGCACATCCCATCTGTCAAATGAAATCTACTATGTGTTCGATGAAAATAGAAAGAATAATGGTGCTTCATTTCACTATTATTTTCTATTTTAAGTCTAATTTATCATCATTGGATGTTTCATATTTGGCATTTTAAAATAGTCAATAAATTATAGCATTTTCATACTTTACCCTAAGCAGTTACGGAAGGTGATGGTGGAAATAAGAAGATTCTCCATCGATTCTCCATTTTCTAATTTCAAAGTGCATCAACATAATCACTATAAAATAATTAAAATTCCCTGATGAAACATCATTGAGCAACATTAATAGTTTGAGAAGAAATTTCACTTCGCCACAATGTGCCGGTTAGCCTGAAAACTGACTTCGACCATAACTTTTTGCAAGAAGCTCAAAACCTCACCAAAACAGATAGAGATGAGCATCTCAACATTCCTAAGACCTCTACCAAGTCATTTTACCTCAAAATTCATGGAATTCAAAATTTTAAACTTTCGCCAAATCACTAGCAGAAGTTATGAAACGGTTATGTTAGAGTGTTGGGTTTATCTTAACCCACAACTAGGATTAAGTCACACTTAGTGGCTAAGTCTAACTTAACCTTGAAATTAAAGATTAAGTTCACTTTTGAGGTTAGTCATTTTTTTTTGTCTCACCACATGTTCTCACATGAGGTTAGTCATTTTGACACTTCACCTCACTAGAGGTTGGAGATATTCTCTCCTCACCTTATGGGATGTTAGAGACATTTGTCCATCACCCTCCACTTGTTCACACATGTGTTCATCACATTGAGGGTTAGTCATATTTGGTTGTCTCTTTCTCACCTCCTTCTCCTTACCTACATAAGAAAGGCTCTTTGTACATTTTCATCAACTCTTGGTGTAAATTCTTGATGTAATCTCTTGATTATACATTTTGGCTTTTATGTGCTTATGCTTTGTGGAAGTTCATCTTAGTTCTCGCTTTCTAATCTTGGCTAATTCTAACATGGCATCAGAGCCATGCAAGTGAAATGCTTCTCATTTTTAGCAATTTATGCATCTAGCCATTTCAAGAGTTCAATTTTTGGTATTTTCTTTGAAATTAGGGGCCTGTACTATTCTGTACAGAAAAGTTGTAAAAAATCTGATGCAGGAGCATCTAGTGGTGTAAGGGCAATCTTGCATCACCCAAAAAGAAGTTAATTTAAAATCATTGTAGTTGTTTCATTTATTTCCATAATTAGTGTTTCTGGTTCCATAATATCCTGAATAATGATGTAGGAATTGCAGTTTTTCCAAACTGCTAAAAATAGCAAACTGCCAGTTTTGAAAAGCTTAACTGCCATTTTAGGGAAGTTTGCATTTGGGCACGGATTGAGGAAAAACATTACAAAAAGCTTCATAACTAAAATATGAGACCTTTGGCGAAGGAATCAGACAAAGATAATTTGTGAGCTGAACGATATTAAAGTTTTTGTTTTCCGAAAAGCCCCTGAAATTTTTTGAAATGAGATATGAGGCACTAAAACATCCCATAATGTCTCCAAAAGTTGATAGAAATGTATTTACAAATTTCCAGCGTGATAGTTCACATCACGAGCTTTTCAGCGCTTAAAATGGTTCATTAATCGGACACCCGGATCAAAAGTTATGCTTCCTAGAAGTTGACCTACTTTTGGAGGGAGTTGCAAATTTCAAAATTTAGTTGGAGGCCACCAAAAAGTGCTATTTATGACTATTTTGGGAACTCTGGGCAATAGTAGAGTTAAGGGGGAAAGTGTAGAGTCAAGAATAGGTGGGAAAATAGAAACCTTAGTTGAGTTGGGGTTTATGGAAGGCAGATGATTCTAGAGTCTGGAGATTGGAAGCTGTAATGTGATGCAACCTATAGAGGATTCATCCTTTGATTGTATTTGAGCTTCTGTAATGTAATGTTTTGCCCATATCAATAAAATATCATTCTATTTTCTATGTGCAATTTTTGTTGTTGTGTGTTTTGTGATTTACCCCCTTATCAAGTGGTATCAGAGCAAGGGTTCCTGAGTGTGTAGACAGATCGCCGATCATGAGGCAGTTTACACCAGGACCTGAGGTTGTGGGTTTGCTGTGGAGATCAAGATGCCTCCACAAAGAAATCGTATTGGGAGGAATGCTTTGATAGAAGAGGGTTTTAGAGCCCTACAAAGGCAAATTGATGCATTGCAAGAGGAGCTACAAAGAGGGTTTGATCTGAGAACAATAGAAGAAAGCGAGGATGAAGTTGAAGAAGAGCTATCTGAGGAAGAACAAGAAGCTGTAGGAGATCTTGTAGAAGTTCGGTTGTTGAAGGCCATTTCAAAGATCGGAAAGAGGCCCAGGATCAAAGTTTCTACCTATTCTAGAGATTTGAATCTAGAACAGCTTATTGATTGGATCAATGACATTGAGGAGTATTTCAAGTATGAAGACATGGAGGACCCAGATCGGGTCAAGTTTGCAAAAATAAAGTTGAAGGGCCATGCCAGTATTTGGTGGAAGGAGGTCCAGTTAGAGAGGAATAGGAGAGGGAAAGGAAAGATTACTAGATGGGATTAGATGGTGGAGAAACTGATGAATCAGTTCATTCCTGTGGACTATGAGATGGAGTTGCTGAAGAAGCTACAAGGATTGAAGCAAGGTAACAAGTCTGTCAAGGAGTATACATAAGAGTTTTATAAGATTACTATTAGAATCGGTCATGTAGAGGCCAACAAGGAGAAGGTAGCCCGTTACATTAATGGGTTGAGGCCAAGTATTCAAGAGGAGCTGAGCCTCGTCATAATGACCACCATAGAAGATGCGTACTAGTTTTCCATGAAGGTGGAAGAGAAGATGAATAAAAGATTTGACAGCAAGCAAAGGGGAAGAGGTCAAGGTGGAAGGACTAGTGGAAGACCCTATGGGGGCCGAAATGAAGATTCAAAGAAAAGTGAAGAAGCTGGCACCAGTCAAAATCAGAGAGGGGATAATGCCTACTGCCCTCGTGACCAGAACAATGGTGAGCAAAGAGGAAGAGGAAGGGGCTGACCTGGGCAAGGACCTGGAAGAGGAGGTTTCAGAGGAACCTATTTCTAATGTGGAGAAGAAGGGCATCAAGCATACAAGTGTTTGCAACATCAAGAAAGGACACATAGAAGACCTAAATGTAATGCATGAGTTGCACATATAGATGAAGATGCACAGTCTGAGCATTCTGAAGATGCTGAAAGGGGAGAAACCCTAGTTGTTAGAACTTTGTTGAATGAGGAGAAAGAACCCAATTAGAGGAAGAGTTTATTCCACACAAGGTGCAAATGTGAAGGTAAGTGTTGTGATATTATTATTGATAGTGGAAGTACTGATAATCTTGTTTTAGAGGAGATGGTTGACAAGAAGGAAGCATCCACATCCATATCAGATTGCATGGTTGCAGAAGGACCATAGAGCTTTGGTCAATGAGCAGTGTTTAGTGAAGTTCAAGATTGGGGACTACCATGATGAGGTGCTGTGTGATATCAAACCGATGGATACATGTCATATGCTATTGGGGAGGTCGTGGCAGTATGATAGGAGCCCTTTCCATGATGGCCATGCAAACACATATTCCCTAACAAAGGATGGAGTTCATCATAAGTTGAAGCCCTTGAAGGAGGTGGAAGAAAAGGTATGTAGTATTGCCAAAATTTACTCAGTAGATGGTAGGAAAGTTTTGGAGGGTATGAAGCATGAATGGCATTGCTTTGCATTGATTCCTAAGATTAGTCAAGAGAAATGTGGAGATGTACCAGTAGAAGTTTCAGATATGTTGGAAGAATTTTAGGACATTATCTCTGATAATGTATCAGAATGTTTACCACTAGTGAGGAAGATAAGTCATCAAATGGATTTGATACTGGGAGCCAATTTGCCAATTGTGAGGGTAAAATAGTGATCAATCAAATGAATAGTAGATGACCCTAACATCAACAGAATAGAGAAACAAAGAAGATTCAAATGAACAAAGCAATGAACAAACACAGCAAACCTCTTCTGTTTCGAAACTTCTGTTGTTCGCCTATCACGAATCGTCCTTTCGCAGATGAGATGAGCCCTCAGAGAGTGCAATCTTTTAAAAGCTGTTGGAGGAAGTCGATGGTGAACGGCTATAGTGTGATATGCAATGAAGGTGAGCTCCAATGCAACAATGGTGATCTCAAGCTTGTAGATGACAAATGGGTGCCAAAGGCGCGTTGGTGATATTTCTACAGAGTAAGGATGTCAAAAGCCTGGATGAATAGAATGAAGGGATGAAGCTTCATTTATAGACTTGGAGGAATAGGAATCAACGGTTGAGAGGAGATATGAAGATCAACGGTTGAGGATGGTTGAGGAATGTGCAACCAGTGGAAATGTGCCAAGTGTCCCAGCTCCATCATGAAAGGTGGGATGTGACAAGACTGATTGGAGAGTTAACTCCATTGACTGGTCTGTTAACAGAATTGATTGATCAGTTAGAAGAGTGGATTGTGGAACTGACTGGATTGATTGAGGATTTGACTCAACTGACAGGTTAGTTAATAGATTTGATTGATTGGTTAACTGACCTCTGATTGGAGAGGAAATAGGCCATGTGGGTGAGGGAAAATAAGGTAATTAAATATTAAATATATTTAATTACATGTGCAACCTGATGAGGTGGACAAGGTGAGGTGGAATTTAGAATTTAGGACTTTAGGATAGAGGAATTAGGCTCAATTAAATAATTTATGATTATTTAATTGTGAAGGACTTTGGAAGAATTTTAATTAAATAAATAGAATTTATTTAATTGTGAGATAGTGAATTGATTAAATAAATTTGGAATATTTATTTAATTAATGGAAGAATGGAATAAATATTTAGAATATTTATTTAGGATAATTTGTGTCATTTTTAGGCATATACATTTTGCCCCTCTTTGATGCAATGCAGTTTACAATGTTGCTTCAAAGAAATTGATAGTCTGAATGATGATACATGCCCCAGTTTGCCCCTGGTACAGGTTAAATGACGATAGGATGCCCCCTCGGGAGATTGGATGGGAAAAACGGCGAAAGTTTTGGAGACGGACGATCTCACGACGAGGAAGGGGTTAGGATAGGTTGGAGGAAAAGGGATGCGGTCAGGGATGCGGGAAGAAAACGGGAGGAAAAACAGACACGGGAAGTAGTCCACAGTCATCACCTAGCCAGAATTAGGGTTTTGGAGGCTATAAATAGGAGCTGGGTCCACAAGAATAGTCATTTGCACACTTGGTTGATCTGGATTGGAGAAAGAGAGCTCAGAGCAAACTTAGAGCAGCATGGCAGCCAGAGCAGCAGACATTCCACGCGAGGAGCACCGATTCGAGTGAGTCCGACGATTCGGGCGGCCAGCAGAGGCAGGACCCCCGGTACGTGCTTCGAAAAATTTCTCCTAGGGTCGAGTTTAGGTGTCATAAATGCCCGTAGAAAATAGGTGAAATGAATGCGCCGAAACGCAGAACGGCGCATATGCCTCGCAAAGCTGCGCTTTTGTAATTTTGCGGTGCATATGCCAGTTTTGGCGGCGCATGCGTGAAAGCTGCGCATTTGTGCATTCTAGTTGCGCTTTCGTAATTGGGCGGTGCTTTTGTATTTTTGCCGCGCATGCATGAAATGTAGCAGCGCATTTGTTAAAGTTGCGCATACGTGACTTCCTGCGGCGCACCCGTAATTTCACGGCGCATACGTGGATTTTCACGGCGCATGCGTTAGAACAGCGCATATGTGCCCTGTAGCGGCGCATATGCAATTTTGCGGCGCATATGTTAATTTTTGCGGCGCATATACTAGAAATGGCGCATTTACCACCTGTAGTGGCGCATTTGCTTGGGATGGCAAATTACTTAGCCAAATTGATTCGATTAGCGTCCTGTTTGACGCTGGAATCGATGAGCTATCTCCGAGATTGCAGGAATCTAGTCAAGAGATGTAGTGTGCTATTTTGATCAATTTGAAATGCTAAGTTTAGTTGATATAGTTCAATAGATATGTTGAGTATGGTATATGCAGCTTGAGACTGACGCCTTGCATTGTGTGTTTGCAGGAGGAGATACGAGAGACTCTGCAGTCGAGGGAGATGTTCCCTATGCCTCTATTGCAGAGATACATGCTGACGGAGGCTGACAGAGTGGCGCTTGGTGCCATGGGCTTAGATTATGTTTGCTTTATGCCCGAGGTGCGGGCGAACCGAGGACTGTTGACAGCTGCCGTGGAGAGATTCCACAGCGAGGACGGGACCTTCCACTTCCCTACTGGAGAGATGACTGTGACGTTGGAGGATGTCTACTGGATACTGCACTTGCCCGTAGTAGGCGAGTTGGTGGAGTACGACGCACAGCGGGACGCGGGACTCGCCGAGTGTCAGCGAGTATTTGATGATCCTGAGCTGGTGGGACAGGTCATCCCTTGGCAGGATATCTATGACTGCTATGACTACTTCCCTGGGATTGTGGCTGGGCTGATTGGGGGCGTTGTATGCCCAGACAGGAGATCGCACGGGTTCCCCATTGGATGGGGCAGGATCATGGAGCGGATGCTGACCGAGGGCACCTGATATGCATGGGGACCCTGCGTGCTAGCCCACCTCTACCATGACATGCATCAGGTGGTGTACCACCGCAGCACGAGTCTATCGGCTGGGGTGTTGCTGTTACAGTTCTGGCTGTGGGAGCACATAGCGGTGACCAGGCCGATATGCGTCTTCGCGAGGCAGAGGGGAGAGCCATATAGCTATGGCTATGCAGGAGTGATTTCCCAGCACAAGCTGGGGAAGCTAGAGTACTGGTGGCATACTTTGGATGGGGTAGATGTGGTCGTCTGGCGGCCATATTTGGATTGCAAGCCCTGGGATGACGAGGGAGATGAGCTACCCTTCTGCTTTCAGACCAGGTGGTTGATAGGCCGGACACGGCACATACTGGAGAGGCAGATGGTGGGTTGAGTGCTGCGACAGTTTGGCAGGAGACAGGGCATGCCACAGGGACAGGCTATGTTTGCTCGGACTCATGCAGAGAGGGTCAGATGGGGGCTGATGGCTTCGTACGAGGAGGCCCTGGCAGAGTTCCAGCAGTTGCCTTACGTGGCATGGGACATGCGGAGAGAGATAGCAGATGCGGGGGTCACACAGGAGTATGAGGACTGGATTACTGCACATCCATTCCTGAGATATTCAGGACCTGGCATGCTGGTGCCTCGTATTGACGAGGCGGACTCAGAGGAGGAGGGAGAGGCTGGCCCAGGGCGGAGGGCCGCTAGAGGAGGACGAGGACGGGGTGGCCAAGCTGCAGAGAGGCCGAGGCAGCGGAGGAGGATAGATCGGGCTGGGCAGGCAGTGCCAGGACAGGGAGAGGGACAGCAGTAGGTGCAGCAGCAGGCACAGATGCCACCACCCCAGCAGGTACCACAGCAGTAGGTGCCGCAGCAGCAGGGGCTAGGACAGGCAGAGGTAGCACAGGGGCCAGTGCAGGGTGAGGCACATGAGAGGACTATAGCCAGCCTGAGGGGACAGGTGCGAGAGCTACAGGCACAGCTGAGGAGAGTGGAGAGGATGTGAGATACAGACGCAGCGGTGATCGCTGGTTTGACTCGCGAGCGAGACATGGCAGATGCCCAGGTACGCCTTATCTGAGTAGAGAGGGACACAGCAGTAGCTGCCATGGGCACAGATGCAGCGAGTACATTTTTGGTTGGGCAGGTGCAGCAGGCACAGGCACAGGTAGGCCAGTTGCAGACGCAGTTGGCACAGGCACAGACAGACCTAACCAGAGCGCAGCAGCAGGCACAGTACTACCGAGGCTTGTACCATGGGGCCGTATCCTCGAGCCAGAGGGCAGGGAGTTTCAGGAGTCAGTCTGGGGTGGCTCACAGAGCAGGTCCTTCGCAGTCAGGGGCATCCGTGATGGGACCTCAGCAGTCAGGAGCTGGCAGTGGTGGCCCACAGCAGCAGGGGTAGACACAGACCCGATGTTGTACATTTTTGGGACATGTATCACCGTCTATTTAGACGCACATTGTATATGACACTTTGATTTTGAGAGAGATGGTGATATTGTACATTTGGACCTCTTTGTATATGATAGTATGGATGATGACGCAACTTTGTGTATCTATTGCATCCATTATGAGATGATGACTTTACTTCGATTGTATGATGTGATTCTATTGCATAGTTAGATGGTCTATATGATGCTATATGAGAAATACTTTGATATGCTGCTATATGATGTTTATATGATCTAATGTGACAAATGAATGCAAAATGCAATATGATGTCTATGTGATGATGCAAATGTATATGTATGGAACATGATTTCTATGTTATGATGCTGTATAGATATGCGAGATGCTATTGGATGTTATTATGATGTAATGCTTTGAATGTATGCAGTTGTAACATGAGTACTATGTGGTGATGCAACTATATATGTGATGCACTTAGCTATGTTGTTTGATTTTCTGGGCTTTTAAGATTAAGATGTGATGCAAATGTATTGGTGACCTAATGCATTGGATGGTGCATTCTACTAACCTACTCATGTGCATGACTAGTTTCCACGAATGATATGATATGCTCCTATATGCCTTGTTTTTGTGATGTCCAAATGTACTCTATCGACATAAGAATGACATGATGGATAGAGGAATGGTTGCGAAAGAATGACTTAGGAATTTTTCTTGATATCGTTACTCTACATAGTTTGAATAATGAGGATTGTATGGATGGGTGTATGGATATAGGACGGATGCTTTACTTTTAGATTGCTTTATTTCATCATTGAGCATTTTGTTTTTGGTACTTTTCTGAAATGTTGTAAGTGAATACAAGCATCGAGGTATAATTGAACCAAGATGACCTGAGTATCGCTTACATGGATTGTGATTTAGCAAGTTAATACAAGCATCTAGTCAAAATTGAATCTAGATGACCTGAGTACCTCTTGCGTTTCAACAAGCAAGGATTGCCCCCGTTCATGTTAGACCTTTGATGTCCTCGATGATCTTTTGCCGATCATGTCCTAAGACAAGGCTTCACATTACTAAAGTTTAATCCCCAAATAGCAAACAAAGAAAGTAATCATGCCCCCATCATAGCATCTCTAGCTTTTGGCATCCTTGAGTAGCATAGGAAGGTATGATAGCAAAAATCAAGACTTTGTAACTTAACCCTAGGTTCCAATCTACAAAAGCACATTTGCGTTGATATGTGTTTATTTCTTGCCTTAATTTTGCATAAAATCATTTAGAAGACCTTGGGTATTTGCTTTGCATTGGATAGGTTAAGATGCTCATTGTCGGGATGTCGGCTTGAAGTGCAGGTGTTTGCTTGCATTTGCTGACCTGATGAGAAGGTTGCACTATCCTTATTGAGAAGACGGACCCTAAGGGACTGACCTAGTGCCTCGGGGGCTCATTGCTAAATGGCCTTGCCTACGTGACGACGCAGAGGCAACGTAGTTCGGGGTAAACCCTAATGGACCTTGGATGGACTAGAAGAAAGACGACAAGAATGAAGACAAGAAAGGAGACGAATGGGACCTTGGGAGAGATGGAAGCCTCGGGGGCGCATTAGAATAATGGCCTTGCCTACGTGACGGCGCAGAGGCAACGTAGTTCACGGATTCGGACCACAGACACTGACGAGAGACACTACACTAGGCTTACATTGAGGATACGGTATGGGACAAAACCTTGGTTGACAAGGCCACAAGGTGAGTATCAAGCCATGATAGGTAACTGTTAAGCGTTTATTGTGGGATGGATATGGGTCGAATGAGGAAAATAGAGGGAGAATGGGCTCAAGGTGATTGGATTCCCAAAGATGGAGAATGCGGTTTGTCACAAGTAACGCCTGTTTACCAGGTTTTCATCACTTGCTTTTATTTGCACAAGAAGCTAGAAAGTAACATGACGCCTGATTGCCAGGTTTTCCCCATGATACCTATCCAAGGCGCCTGTTTGCCAGGTTTTCACCAAAGGACAATTTTTTTGTATGCTTGCTATTTTTTTCTGATTTTTTTGTATTTTCTCTTTGTAACTTTTTCTTGATTTTTTTGATTTTTTAATTTTTTGACTTTATTGTACCCCCTTGCACTGGGGTTCTCTTAGGTATAGAACCGGCGAAGGTGCATGCTGTTGATTGGATCATCAAACAACTCACCTTCTGATGTGGCCAACTGATATGCCCCCGATCCGTAAGCTGCTACAATTACATAGGGTCCAAGCCAGTTAGGCTCGAACTTGCCTTTCTTTTCTCTGTCCTGCTGATTGCGAGGGTTCTCTCTTAGGACGAGGTCCCCAACCTTAAAGTATCTTGGTCTAACCTTGTGGTTGTAGCTTCTTGACATCATCTGTTGATAGGCTTTGAGATGGTCAAAAGCTTTCTGGCGCCTTTCCTCTAGCAGTTCTAGCTCTTGTAGTCTGGAGACTCTGTACTCTTCGTCTGATATGAGACCTTTCAACGACACCTGAAGGGATGGGAGTTCGACCTCAATGGGAAGGATGGCTTCGGAACCATAGACGAGGGCGTAGGGTGTAGCACCTGTGGGAGTGCGTATGCTGGTTCGATAGGCCCACAGAGCGGGATTGAGTTGGACGTGCCAATCGCGACCAGCTTCATTGATAGTCTTCTTTAGGATTCTCAGAATGGTTTTGTTCGATGCCTCAGCTTGGCCGTTACCTTGGGGGTAATATGGAGTGGAGAAGCGATGCTGGATCTTGAAACGTTCACAAAGTTCGTGGACATCCTGATTTTTGAAGGGTCTCCCGTTATCCGTTATGATGGATGAAGGGATGCCATATCGGCAGATAATGTAATTCAGAATGAAAGAGGAAATTTGCTTTCCCGTGATGGTTGATAAGGGAACGGCTTCAATCCACTTCGTAAAGTACTCGGTGGCGGTTATGATGAATTTATGGCCGTTGGAAGAGGGCGGATGAATCTTTCCCACGAGGTCAAGTCCCCACTGGAAAAAGGGCCAGGGTGTCGTTAGAGGTCTCAACTCCTGAGCAGGTGCATGAATCAGGTTTCCATGTATCTGGCACTGTTTGCACTTTTTGACGAACTGATATGAATCCATTTCCATATTGGGCCAGTAATAACCCAAACGCATGAGTTTCTTAGCTAAGGAAGGACCGCTGGAGTGTGTTCCGCAGATCCCTTCGTGCACATCTCGCAAGGCAGTTATAGATTCTTCTTGTTCTAGACAACGGAGTAAAGTACCATCCAGACCACGTCGGTAAAGGGTATTGGCGATAATGGTGTAACGGGAGGCTTGTCGGATGAAATTCATTTTTGGTTGGAAGAGAGGTCCAAAGGAAGGATATTGTCCTTGAGGTAAGTGTAGGTCTTACCGTACCAAGGCGAATCAGATCCTACTAGGTGGCAAATGGAATGGGTCTCAAGGAGATCATAAGCCGGTTGTCGAATTGTTTCTACTAAGAACTCATACCGTGACTCATGTTCAGGTATCTCAAGAAGAGAGGCTATGGTCGCCATTGCATCTGCTGCTTTGTTCTCTATCCTGGGTATTTGCTCAAACGAGATGGTCCCAAAATGTTCTTTGAGGTCGTCGACCATTCGCTTGTATGGGATGAGCTTCTCATCTTTGGTCTGATACTCGTCGTTGACCTAGTTTATGACAAGCTGAGAATCACCGTAGACACATAGTGCTTGGATTTTCCACTCAGTGGCCATCTTGAGACCAATTACCAAAGCCTCATACTCCGCTATATTGTTAGTGCATGGAAATAACAACCTGTAGGACTTTGGAATTGTGTCACCTTGGGCAGTGATGAACAAGATACCTGCCCCCGATCCATGGTTGGTGTAAGATCCGTCGAAGTAGAGTTTCCAAGGAGATGTTGACAGAGTGAATAAAGATTCATCGGGGAACTCAAACTGCATTGGTGAAGTGTCCTGTATTGGTGCCTCAGCTAGTTGGTCAGCGATGATTTGCCCCTTGATGGCTTTTCTGTCCACATACTCTATATCATATTTGCTAAGAAGCATAACCCATTTGGCTAGTCGACCTGTGAGAGCTGCTTTGCTGAGAAGATATTTTAGTGGGTCGATCTTGGCAATGAGTTTGACAGGATGTGCCAACATGTAGTGTCGGAGTTTTTGTGAGGCAAAAACCACCGCAAGGCATGAACGTTCCACCTGTGAGTACTGCAACTCGTAGCCCACTAAGGTTCGACTGATGTAGTACACAGCTCTTTCCTTGTTCTCATAGTCTTGCTGTGCTAGGAGAGCCCCAAGAGCAGTAGGTGTAGCAGATATGTAGAGAATCAAAGGCTTTCCTTGGATCGGAGGCATGAGTATAGGAGGATTCATAAGGTACTCCTTGAGCTTGTTGAATGCCTCTTCGCACTGCTCATCCCACTTAAATGGAACGTTCTTATGTAGGCGATGGCTGAAAGGGTGGCACTTGTCTGCCAGCTGTGAGATGAACCTGCGGATGGCCTGTAGCTTGCCCTGTAAGGATCTCAACTGTGTTAGAGTTTTGGGCGGAGGCATGTCCATGATTGCTTTGACCTTGGCCGGGTCTACCTCTATGCTGTTTGCTGACACGATGAAGCCTAGCAGCTTGCCCGATGTTACCCCAAACACACATTTCTTAGGGTTCAATTTTACTTGGAATTGGTCCAGCCGTTGGAAGACTTTCTCTAATGTGTCCAGGTGTGAGTCCCTGGTGAGTGATTTTGCCAAGATGTCGTCAACATCATCTTCCATGGTCACATGCATCATGTCGTGAAATATAGTTGTCATGGCCCGCTGATATGTAGCACCTGCGTTTTTCAGCCCAAATGGCATGACATTCCAGCAAAAGGTACCCCATGGACAAGTGAAAGCGGTTTTGTGCTGATCCTCTGGTGCTATTTTGATCTGGTTGTACCCTGAGAATCCATCCATAAGTGACAGCATTGTATGTCCTGCCGTGAGGTCGACTATGATATCGATGTTAGGCAAGGGAAAGTCATCTTTTCGGCATGCTTTGTTTAAATCTCTAAAATCGTTGCATAGTCGAACCCTGCCATCTGGTTTAGACACCGGCACAATATTAGATATCCATTCAGGGTAATCTATGGCTCTGATGAACCCCACGTCTAACAATTTCTTGAGTTCTTCCTTGACTAGTAAGGCTATATGGGGATGCATCTTTCTTAGTTTTTGCTTTACGGGCTTCACCCCTGGATCCAATGGCAAGTGATGTAGAATCAGGTTTGGGTCCAAACCTGGCATGTCGGCATATGACCAAGCAAAGCTGCCTCTCTTCTTTTTAAAGAATGGTACAAACTTGGTTTTCTCAGGCGGCGTGAGAGATTTTACAAAGTGGATAATCTGAGGCTGCTCTTCGGTTCCAATGTTTATTGGCTCTGTTGGCTCTACCACGATCTGTGACCTTTCTTGATACATATCACTTGGGAGGGTGTCAAGCAATCCATCGTCAGGTGCCACAGTTGGGTTTTCACCTTCAGATACGTCCTTTCTTTTTACTGTTTTATGATCTGACACTGCCGCATGGCAGTTTTCACCGTCAGATCTCTTTTTGATCTTTATATTTTTGTGACTAGAAGGCTTGGCACCCTCCCCGAAGTAAGCTACAGTATTGAGTTCGATAGCGAAACCGGCTTTATGATCTCCTTTTGGTAAATGATCTCTAAGTCCCATATAGTCAATGTAGGCATCATCGTTCTGGAACATATCTAATTGAGGGGTCCCTTGCAGGTCCCAGTCAATAAGCTCAGGGTATAAGAGGGGAAGGGAGTCGGATGAAAGACTTGATTCATTGATAGTGTGGATGGAAATATTAGGAGCACAGGTGGGGGTAGTGTTCTGGGTGGTACTTTCTTCCAGGTTGTTTATCGCAATGGAATCTATACTTTCCTCGAAAGTCATAACCTCAGAGAGGGGCAAATCAGACTCCAGTGGTCTGTCCCATTGCATTTGTCTCTCATGATATGGGCTAAGAGTTTGGATCGTGTCAACCTCCTTGTCATTGTAGGAGTGTTCTGTCAGCTCGTCCCATTCATACTGATTGGAATCATCCGAATCTGCGTCACTATCCTCTTGGAGTGTTTGAATTGTCTCCACCAGGCAGGCATTTTCTTTGGCTTTGCCCTTGCCTTTGTATCCCAAGCCAGTGGTGTTTCTAGCCGAAGAGGAGGAAGAAGGTTGTATAGGTTCGATGATCCCTTCTTTTCTGAGGCCGATAGGGCCTTGTCCTTCATATCCCATCCTATGCAAGATGGTTTCACCCCATCCATAGAGTTCTGTAGGGAGTCTAGGTGGCTCTTGGGGTGTGTTTTCTTCTTCGGCATAAAGCCATTGCAAGAGATCTCGCTCCTCTGATTCATCGGATAAGGTCCCCCATTTTACAAAGGGGTTTGCGGGAGTGATAGGAGGAGCAGAGGGCTTTGGAAAATGCCTAGGTTGATGCTTGGGCTGGCCAAAGGAGTGAGGAGACAAGGGCATTTTTGCAAGGTTGAGGCTGTGCTCAATCTGGTATTCCCCCATGCCATTTTCTTTTATGGTGATTTTCATTGGTTTGGGCCGGGAGGAGGAAGCTTCGGCAGTATGGTCTTGTGGCGGAGTAGGGGAGATATGGGCTCGATTGTTGGGTATGACACATTCCGGTTTTGCTTGGAATGAGTTGCAATGCTGGTAGGGGTCGGGGTTGCCGTGTATGGTGACCTGCTTGCCATCGTGTGGGAACTTTATGCATTGATGGTAGGTGGAGGGGACAAATTTCATGGCGTGGATCCATGGTCTCCCTAGTAGAATATTGTAAGCAAGCTCCCGATCAAGGACTTGGCACACCACATCTTTAATTACCGGTCCCACTTGAATGGGTAGGACAACCGTGCCCTTGGTGGTTCGTTCCTCCTCGTCATAGGCTTTGATAGTAATTTTCCGTCTTGGATCTACTGCCTGTTCAGAGAACCCCAATGCAAGGACTAGCTTCAAAGTGCAAATATTCAAACCGGCACCCCCATCAATGAGAACCCTCTTGATGCGGTGCCTGTGTACGAATGCGACAATGTGCAGAGGAGTGTTGTGGGGTTGAGACATGGAGAGGTCATCTTGTTCTGTAAACGAGATGGAAGTGGAGGATGTCAAATTACCCACCATGGTTTGAAACTTTTCTTGGGCTAGGTTAGTGGGGACAGTAGTTTCCACTAAGGCTTTCTCAAGAATCTCCTTATGAGAAGGAGATAGGCGCAAGAGCTCCAATATAGAAATGTGAGCCGGAGTCTTTTGCAATTGGTCAATGACATTATATGGGCGGGAGTTAGACGGAGATGGCGATGACCTTGGAGGAGTGGTGTTGATCGTGACTCTACCACTGCGGGTAATTATACTACAACCAGTTCCGTTAGGTCCTGGTTGTTGGTTGGGGGATATGACGTTGACTTGCGGAACATGCTCAGAAATGCAGTTAATGGTGTACTCAAAGGGAACGCTTGCATAGTTAGCATTACTCGACCCACTGTTCTGGTTTGGCCTGTTGCGATTGTTGTCATTATTGTTATGGCCATTGGAGTTGTTGCCATTGTGACCATTGTTGTGGTTGTAACCATTGTTGTTGTGGCCGCTGTTGTGATTGTTGTTATACGGCCGGTTGTGGTTTAGGAGAGGATCTCGGTAGGCCACATGAGATTCATTGGAGGTATGCTGTTGTGTCCCTCCCTGATTCTGGTCCAGTATATCTTGTATGACGTTCTTAAGACGGATGCAATTATTGGTTGTGTGCCCCTTCCTCGATGATACTCACAATAGTCTGTGTCCTTCCAATAGGGAGGTTTGACTATAGGCTCATAGTCACTTGTTGGCGGTAGAGAAATTTCATTGTTAGCCAACAACTTCCTGAGAGCAGACTCTTGAGATTCTCCTAACGGCGTGAATTTTCTCCTTGGGTTTGAATTGAACCAAGGTCTAGATTCCCGAGGGGGTGGCTTGTTGAGTGCACCGTTATTTGCTTCTTCCTTAAGAGTGAATATGGGTTGTTGTTTAGGGGCTGCCGCCTTGGCATCCACTACTCCATCGTTGACCACATTCTTGTTCTTGGTCCAAAACTTTGACTTGTCAGTTGCGTAATTGGAAGGAGGTGTGTCCTTGTAGAGCTTGAGAGTTCCTTTAGCGATCATAGCTTTCTCAATGAATAGCCCCATTTCAATGACTTTGGTGAATGAAGTAGGGCATTGTATCTGAATCTGATAGCTAAGATCGGGATTCAAATTGTGGACAAACATTTCCAATAGTTGTTTCTCAGGCATGTCGTAAGAACACTTGCTAGCTAGCTGTCTCCATCGTTGTAGGAAGGTGGCGAAAGACTCACCACCCTTTTGTTTGGTGTTGCATAGGTCTAGCATAGATACTTCGTGTTCTATGTTGTAAGAGAAGTGCGTTATGAATTTATTGACAAGTTCATCAAAAGTTTTGATTCCTGGTGGAAGACGCGAGAACCACTCCATAGCTTGACCTCCTAAAGATCTTGGGAATAGTCTCATTAAGTAGGTCTCGTTGTGAGCTACTTCTAAACATGCTGCAGTGAATTCCCGGATATGATCTCTAGGGTCCCCCTTCCCTTTGTATTTGTCAAATTTCGGGATTCCGAACTGAAAGGGGAATGGTTTCATGATCAAACTTCTGTCAAAGGGGTATGGTGCTATATCTTCCAAGGAGTAGTTCTTGGAACTGGTGCCGATCTTAAGGTTGGAGATTTCTAGCTTTAGACTCTCAATTTGTTGTCTCACATCCACCATAGGAGCATTTTGATCTATGTGTTGTTTTCCTCTCTCATTGACCTGGGGGACCGTGTCATTTGTGCCTCTCTCATGTGCATTTGGGACTGTGTCATTTGTGTCCCTCTCACGTTCATTGTCTGCATTTTCCATGATGGAGCTAATGTCAAAGTCTGCGGGGAGCTTGATTCCGAGACTAGCAAGATGATGGAAATATTTGGTGGGGTCCTCAAGGAGCACTTTCTCCACTAGGCGTTGGAATTTGCTATCTTGCATGTGTGCCACTAATTCCTCACAAGAAATTTCTTCATCATCCTCGCGTGGTGGGGCGATGTGATCGGAAGAGTCGGCCATTTCAGTTAGCTTGTTGTACTAGGATCGAGTAAGAACCATGCAAGGCGGGGTGGGACGAAATGGACTAGGATTAGAAATTTTGGCAAGGTGTCGACTAAGACTATAATGAATGGGATATCGAGGACAAGACTTGGACAAAGGGTTCTCTCACTCAATGACTTCAGGTAAGACGGTTGACACAAGACTTTAGCCACTAGCAAGGGTAGTCGATACCAGTCTCACTGTGTAGGGCTTAGTCATTCAACAAGACTACTAGCAAAAGGTACTGTGACCTACTAGGCTTACGTGAATTCACGAATGAAACGAAGAAGGACCTATGTCGACTCGGTATGGGACAGAATGACGTTGGGGCAAGAGTGACTAGGACAGAAGGTGACTGGGATGACCGTCGAAAGAGAGAGAAATGGGTGAAATGGATGAAGATTGACTGCAAGGTTGATTCTGACCTTGGAAAATGAAACTAGGCTGAAATGGGTACTCTGAACAGCTGACAAAAATTTCTCAAAAATAGGGCAGATGCTCACTGTCACACATGCGCAGAAACAAATGCGCAGCAAGAATGGGCAAATGCGCCGTAAGTCGCTGTATATGCGCTGCTCTGGTGAAGTATGTATGCGCAGCAACAGTGTGCAAATGCGCAGCAGAAAAGTATATGCGCAGTAGGTCGGCGTATATGCGCAGCAAGTCGCTGTAAAAGCGTAGCAGAACAGTGTATATGTGCAGCAGAAAGGTATAAAAGCGTCGTAAGTCGGTACAAAAGCGCAGCAAGTCACTGTATATGCGCAGCAGAAAAGGGTATATGCGCAGTTCTAGTATTTTTTTTGCAAATTTTTGGGATTTTTCTCTGTTTTTGGTATTCTTTGGCTGGAAAAGGTCTTCCTAATCTGATATTATAAATTAATTTAGCAAGAAAACATAGCAAGCACAAAGAGTATTTTGTAGTTTTCCATTGTTTTTGTAGTTTTTTGACTCTATTTTGGACAAAAGCAAGCACAAAATCCTAGGCGAGAAATGGATTATAAGGGATTTGGGCCACTAAAACAAGAGGTAGTTAATTCGGGCAACTGTTCAAGTGGTTACACATGCGGCGATGCTACTCTCCGTTATGGAGTCTCCCAGCCTCACAGGGTTGCGCCTGAGAGGGTTTTGGGGGAGGTTGGCCGTCGGTGTAACATAACAGCACTCGTTGCAGGAGGTTTTCACCTCAAGCACAATTTATTTTAAGTGGCTCGGTAGGGCTTGGCATTAGCCTGTTACCACTCAGGGTCGTTCCCGCTTGGACAAGCGTGTATCCAAGGGCAGGCCCCTCCTAAAGGTTAAACAAGTAGAATGACAAGTCTGGCACTCTGATCACCCAGAAGAGGGGAGAGCATAAGCCTATTGTCATTCGCAGGCACAGAATACACTGATTAATCCACCCTAGTTAAAAAGATAAAAACTAAATGGGCTAGGCTACTCAAACAAAACTTTGAAGTGATTTCAACAATATTGCAGTGGTTCGATTTTAAATCCCAGAAAGTAGTGGTGAGTTCAATTTTAAATCTACGTTGCACGAGATTTGTTAACTTTGAAATTCAGGTCTCACGATATAGCAATGGTTCATTTTAACTTCAGAAAGCAGTTGTGAGTTCAATTTTAAGTCCACGTTGCACGAGATTGTTAACTTTGAAATTCAGGTCTCACGATATAGCAATGGTTCATTTTAACTGCAAGATCAGTGATGAGTTCAATTTTAAATCTTAGATAGCAATAACTTGGAAGTTTGCTTGCAATGCAAGCATGAAATAAACCAGTTATTTCCTCCCTAATTAAGACTAGATGAAGATTTGTAATGAACAACCATTTTACTCTTTCTCTGAAAATGAAATGTGAGCTAGTTAGATGCAACTACATGTAGTTAAACCTGAGCCTATCCTGCAAAACCGCTCCAGCAAACACCTACAAAAGGGTTAGCGTTAGCAAAAATACTCTAGAAAAGTACTAAAACCTGAGCCAGTTACAAATGCGCAGCTTCAGTGATCAACAGAAGTGCAGCATTAACGAATGTGCCGTAAAAATGAACAAATGCGCCATTAAAATGAACATATGCGCAGTTTTAACGTATGCGCAGCAACAGTCGTCAGAAGCGCCGTAACAGTCAACAGATGCGCCGTTTTAACGTATGCGCAGCAATATTATATAAAAGCGTAGTAACAGTCAACAAATGCGCAGTTTTAACAAAAGCGCCGTAACAGTCTGTAAAAGCGCAGCAAGAATACACAGATGTGCAGGATTTTCAAAAGCGCCGTAACAGTCTTCAAAAGCACCGTAAAAATGAACAGATGCGCCGAAAGAACCTGTGCGTGACTCTGCGGGACCTGTACGGAACCTGCCTTCAAAAAAGCTCAAAAATGGTGAAATAAAGGGGCAACGGCCCCACGGTGGGCGCCAAAAATGTGAGGGTAAAATAGTGATCAATCAAATGAATAGTAGATGACCCTAACATCAACAGAATAGAGAAACAAAGAAGATTCAAATGAACAAAGCAATGAACAAACACAGCAAACCTCTTCCGTTTCGAAACTTCTGTTGTTTGCCTATCACGAATCGTCCTTTCGCAGATGAGATGAGCCCTCAGAGAGTGCAATCTTTTAAAAGCTGTTGGAGGAAGTCGATGGTGAACGGCTATAGTGTGATATGCAATGAAGGTGAGCTCCAATGCAACAATGGTGATCTCAAGCTTGTAGATGACAAATGGGTGCCAAAGGCGCGCTGGTGATATTTCTGTAGAGTAACGATGTCAAAAGCCTGGATGAATAGAATGAAGGGATGAAGCTTCATTTATAGACTTGGAGGAATAGGAATCAACGGTTGAGAGGAGATATGAAGATCAACGGTTGAGGATGGTTGAGGAATGTGCAACCAGTGGAAATGTGCCAAGTGTCCCAGCTCCATCATGAAAGGTGGGATGTGACAAGACTGATTGGAGAGTTAACTCCATTGACTGGTCTGTTAACAGAATTGATTGATCAATTAGAAGAGTGGATTGTGGAACTGACTGGATTGATTGAGGATTTGACTCAACTGACAGGTTAGTTAACAGATTTGATTGATTGGTTAACTAACCTCTGATTGGAGAGGAAATAGGCCATGTGGGTGAGGGAAAATAAGGTAATTAAATATTAAATATATTTAATTACATGTGCAACCTGATGAGGTGGACAAGGTGAGGTGGAATTTAGAATTTAGGACTTTAGGATAGAGGAATTAGGCTCAATTAAATAATTTATGATTATTTAATTGTGAAGGACTTTGGAAGAATTTTAATTAAATAAATAGAATTTATTTAATTGTGAGATAGTGAATTGATTAAATAAATTTGGAATATTTATTTAATTAATGGAAGAATGGAATAAATATTTAGAATATTTATTTAGGATAATTTGTTTCATTTTTAGGCGTATACACCAATAAGATAGCCCGCAGAATGACTCTAGCAGAGAATGAAGATTTGAACAGACAGGTTCATGAGTTGTTAAGGAAGGGACTGATAAGGGAGAACATGAGTCCATATGCAGTACCTGTAGTACTAGCACCAAAGAAAGATGGAGAGTGGAGAATGTGTACAGATTCTTGAGCCATAAATAAGATCATGATCAAGTACAGATTTCTATTGCCAAGAATGGATGACATAATGGATTGTTTGAGTGGAGCCAAGTACTTCACGAAGATTGACCTGAAGAGTGGGTATCACCAGATCTAAATCAGAGAAGGAGATGAATGGAAGACAACCTTCAAGGCAAAGGAGGGTTTGTATTAGTGGTTAGTCATGCCATTTGGGCTAACAAGTGCACCGAGTACATTCATGCGGCTCATGATTGAGGTACTGAAATAATTTTTGGGAAGTTTTGTTATTATTTTTTTGGATGATATTTTGATTTTTAGTAAGACTTGGGATGAGCATCTGATGCATATCAGAAGAGTTCTAGAGAAGTTGAGGGAGGAGAAGTTGTTGATTAATTTGAAGAAATGTAGTTTTGCAAAGGAGTTGGTATACCTAGGATTTGTTGTCTCAGAGGAAGGTCTTAAGATGGACCTAGAAAAAGTAAGGGCTATCATTAAATGGTCTACACCAAGGAGTTCTACAAAGGTAAGATCTTTTCATGGTTTGGCAAGTTTTTACAAAAAAGTTTATCAAAAATTTTAGTAGCATTTGTGTACCCCTAACTAAGACAATGAGAGGGGATAGAAAAGAGTTTAGATGGACTAAAGGAGCAGACAAAAGCTTTGATACATTGAAGCAGAAAGTCATAGAGTAACTTGTTTTGGCACTTCCAGATTTCAATAAGGTATTTCAGGTAGATTGTGATGCTAGTGGTAGTACTATAGGAGCTGTTTTGAGTCAAGAAGGTAAGACGATTGCCTATTTTAGTGAGAAGCTTAATGATGCCAAGAAAAAGTATTCTATTTTTTATCAGGAATTTTATGCTATAGTTTAGGCTTTGAAGAAATGGAGACATTATTTGTTGCCAAAAGAGTTTGTTTTATATATTGATCATCAGGCTTTACAGTATCTTAATAGTCAAGGAAAGTTGAATCAAAGGCACTTAAAATGGGTTGAGTTTTTGCAGATTTATACTTTTGTTTTGAAGCACAAGAGTGGGAAGTCCAACAGAGTTGCAGATGCCTTGAGCAGAAGGTAGAATTTGTTGACAGAATGAAGATAGAGGTTGTTGGGTTCGATGAGCTCAAAAGTTTGTATCCTGAAGATCCAGATTTTGCAGAGGCCTGGAAAGCTTGTTTGGAACCTGTTACTTTGGATAGGACAAAATTGTTGGATTTCCTAATCCAAGATGGCATGTTGTTTAAAGGAAGCCAGTTGTGCATTCTAAGGAGTTTCATGAGAGAGAACCTGATTAAGGAGAAGCATAGTGGAGGATTGGCTAGACACTTTGGTCGAGATAAGACCATTGCTATTGTTGGTGAAAATTATTATTGGCCACAGTTGCAACAGGATGTGAGGAAATTTGTGTAGAGTTGCAGAGTATGTTAGATGGTGAAAGGAGCAAGTCAGAATATAGGTCTATATTAGCCACTACCTATACTAGAGAAGCCATGGGATGATATTAATATGGATTTTGCTCTTGGTTTACCAAGGACATAGAGAGGACATGATTCTATTTTTGTGGTGGTGGATAGATTCTCGAAGATGGCACATTTTATTCCTTGCAAGATGACTATGATGTTGTTCATATTGCTGAATTATTTTTCAGAGAGGTGGAAAGATTACATGGTCTACCAAAGAGCATAGTTTCAGATCGAGATACCAAGTTTGTTGGTTATTTCTGGAGGACATTGTGGAAGAAGTTGAAGACAGATTTGAAGTTTAGTTTTGCACAACATTCACATATTGATGGGCAGACATAAGTGGTGAATAGGAGTTTGGGTAACCTGCTATGATGCTTAGTAGGAGATAAGCCCAAGGGATGGGATTTGATTTTACCACAGGAAGAATTTTCTTACAACAATTCGATCAATAGGAGTACTGGTAAATCACCATTCTAGATTGTATATGGCAATAGCCCAAGAAATGCTTCTGAGTTAAGGAAGCTGGACAAAGGCGAAAAGACAAGTCCTAAAGCTGAGGACTTTGCAGAACATCTGAAGAATTTGCATGAAGAGGTGAGAAAACACATTAATAAGATGAATATTTAGTACAAGGCTAAGGCAGATTAGAAGAGGAGATATAAGGAGTTTCAGGTAGGAGATGAAGTCATGGTTCACTTGAGAAAAGAAAGGTTCCCAATTAGAACATATAATAAGTTGAAAATAAATAAATTTGGACTGTGTAGAATTCTAAAGAAGCATTATTCAGGAAATGCATATGAGGTAGAGCTACCGAGTGGGATCAATATTTCTCCTGTGTTCAACATTGCTGATTTAATAGAATATCATGAAGGTGGCACAGAGGATGGACCGACACAAAAATAGTGGAGTATTCCGGCATCTACTTCAACGGAGGAGATATACGAGATCTTGGATAGTCGTGTGGGAGGAAGTACTCGGAATAGGCAATATGAAGAATATCTGGTGAAATGGAAAGGAAGACCTGTTGAAGATTCTTCTTGGTTGTCTGAGGCAGAGGTTAACCATTTGGGTTTTCCTCACACAAACATCTGAGATGTGACAGGGTCACTTCTCAAATTACCCTGGGTGTTTGATGCAAGAGCATCCAGTGGTGTAAGGGCAATCTTGCATCACCCAAAAAGAAGTTAATTCAAAATCACTGTAGTTGTTTCATTTCTTTCCATAATTAGTGTTTCTGGTTCCATAATATCCTGAATAATGATGTAGGACTTTCAGTTTTTCCAAACTGCTAAAAATAGCAAACTGCCAGTTTTGGAAAGTTTAATTGCCATTTTAGGAAAGTTTGCATTTGGGCACGGATTGAAGCAAAAAGTTACAGAAATCTTCATAACTGAAATATAAGACCTTTAGCGAAGGAATCAGGCAAAGATAATTTGTGAGCTGAAAGATATTAAAGTTTTTATTTTCTAAAAAGCCCCTGAAAATTTTTGAAACAAAATATGAGGCACTAAAAGATCCCATAAGGGTAGGTGCAAGAAGATGGGGGGCCAAAAAGAGGTCTTAAGTGGCCACTTTTTTTTTCTGAAATCAGGAAATACTGGCCTTGGATGAGAAATTGAGCATAGTTACACTCAAAATTTGGAGATGCAACCAAAACAATGTTCGTAGTCCTCCGAGTCTACTTTCTAAACTACTATTTTTTTTTTGAAAATGACATAGATTAGGGGGTTCAAAAGAGGGAGCCACATAAATTGGTGTTGTTTTTGTCAAAAAAACATAACATAGCATGTTTTGTGGCTCCCTCAAAAGGTCAACTTTTTTTTGGTATTTTTAAAATCGCTTTGTGAGAAACTAGCTAATAGCATGTAGTTTATGCCTGATTTTTCTGATAATTTTTTGATGAATATTTGATTTTTTACTAATTTTCAAAGTGGACACATCCTAAAAAATAGAATTTTGGCCATTCTACCCCTATAAATTTTGAAAACTAATTGAAAATCATTTTTTTCTTTTTTTAATATTTGTAGAATGGAGTCTAGTTTCTAAATATGTAATTTTTTTGAAATTTCAATGAATAGTTAATTTACAATGAAAAAAAGACCAAATAGTGGTTTTTGCCCAAAAAAGGACACACAAACAAAAGAAATTAAAGATGAAAGGCTTAACATTGTTAAAATGTGAAAAAAATCACATCATCAAATAGCTAAGAGAAAGCCTAACATTACCCAGGTGTTCAATTTGTTTGACCTTGAAACACGTGCAAATCTGAGGGTTAGCACGAATGAAATTATGTGAAATCTTGAAGAATATGGAAAAACACGTATGTGGATGTTGAAAAGGCACTCCAAGCCTTTGGGTTGGAAATCCAAAGCAAATCCCAAGCCCAAGGCTTGGGTTTCCCTAAGCAAAACATAACGTGAGCGCGTTATAATGCGCTTGTGTTATATTCCCCTTAAATTTTTTTATGTTCAAGGCTATTAATCATGTATGTATGTATGTATGCCTATATGTATGTATGTATGTATGTATGTATGTATGTATGTATGCCTATATGTATGTATGTATCTATGTATGCCTATATGTATGTATGTATAGTGTCGAGGGTAGAGGAGGGTAGAGATGGGAGTGAGCCAGATATGGGATGAGAGGGGTGGATAAGGATTGAGTGATTAAGGTTTAAGGTTGAGGGTTGAGCATTTAGGGATAGGATTTAGATTTTAGGGATAAGGGATTAGAGTTTAGGACCTTGAGGGATTAGGGTTTAGGGTTGAGGCTTTAGGGATAGCGTTTAGGGTTAAGGGTCGAGGGATTAGGGTTAAGGTAAAGTGTTGAGGGTAGAGGGATTAGGGATGGGGTTTAGGGTTGAAAGTTTAGGGTTGAGGGATTAGGGTTTAAGGTATAGTTTAGTAGTTCTTGTGGATAAAGCCAGTAAACAATGGGAGATTATTTGCCTGTTTCATAACAATATACCTCCCCTAAGTGCGGGGTGGACATCAAGAAACATAGATGTACCCCAATGCAAAGCTTTTCTCATAATGATCATCCTTCTAATTTCAACTGTTAATTACTCACTATGGATGTACCATACGCAAAGCTTTTCTCATAGTGTGTACACCTATTGGCATAATGAACCCCAGATGGGCCAGAAATATATGCCATATAACAATACTAACATTAAAAAAGTTCATAGCCATTTTTCTGACATATTCTTGCAACTCAAATATCTTTAAGAGAAGAGTGTAAAAAATGATGGGTTTAACAACCTAACATAAGGCAAATCAATTTTGTTGGGTTTAGGGATAGGGTTTAGGGTTTAGGGTTGAGGGATTATGGTTTAAGGTATAGTGTTGAGGGTTGAGGGTTTAGGGTTGAGGGATTAGGGTTTAGGGTTGACAAATTAGGGTTTAGGGTTGACGGATTAGGGTTTAATGTTGAGAGTTGAGGGTTGAGGGTTGAGGGTTTAGGGACAGGGTTGATGGTCAAGGGATTAGGGATAGGGTTTAGGGTTGAAGGTTTAATGATTGAGGATTGGTCTTTAGGGCTGAGGGTTAAGGGATTGGGGTTTAAAATATAGTTTTGAGCATCGAGGGTTTATGGATAGGTTTTAGGGTTTAATTTTTAAGGATTAAGGGTTGAGGGATAGGGTTTAGGGTTTAGGGATAAGGGATTAGGGTTTAAGGTATAGTGTCGAGGGTTGAGGGTTTAGGAATAGGGATAGCGTTTAGGGTTAAGGGATGAGGGATTAGGGTTGAGGGTTGAGGGATTAGGGTTGAAGGTTAAGGGATTAGGATTTAAGGTACAATGTCAAGGGTTGAGGGTTAATTGATAGTGTTTAGGGTTGAGGGTTGAGGGATTAGGTTTTAGGGTTGAGGGATTAGGGTTTAAGGTATAGTGTTGAGGGTTGAGGGTTTAGGGATAAGGTTTAGGGTTGACGTATTAGGGTTTAGGGTTGACAGATTAGCATTTAATGTCGAGGTTAGGGTTAGAGTGTCAAGGGTAGAGGGATTAGGGATAGGGTTTAGGGTTGAAGGTTTAAGGATTGAGGGTTGAGGCTTTAGGGATGAGGGTTTAAGGCTTAAGATATAGTGTCAAGTGTTGAGGGTGTAGGGATAGGGTTTAAGTTTTAAGGGTTAAGGGTTGAGGGATAGGGATTAGGGTTTAAGGTATAATGTTGAGGGTTGATGGTTTAGGGATAGGGTTTAGGTTTGAGGGATTAGGGTTTAGGGTTAATGAATTAGGGTTTAATGTTGAGGGTTGAGGGTTGAGGGATAGGGTTAATGGTCAAGGGATTAGGGTTAAATAAGAGTGTTGAGGGTAGAGTGATTAGGGATAGGGTTTAGGGTTGAAGGTTTAAGGATTTAGGGTTGAGGCTTTAGGGATGAGGGTTAAGGGATTAGGGTTTAAGATATAGTGTCGAGTGTCACGCATGTAGGGATAGGTTTTAGGGTTCAAGTTTTAAGGGTTAAGGGTCGAGGGATCAGAGTTCAGGGTTGAGGGATTAGGGTTTGATGTTAAGGGTTGAGTACACTAAGGTTCGAGGGTTAAGGGTTTTGGGATAGGGTTGAGGGTCGAGGGATTAGGGTTAACGTAGAGTGTTGAGGGTATAAGGATTAGGGATAGGGTTAGAGGGTTTAGGGATAAGGGATTAGGGTTTAAGGTATAGTATCGAGCCCTTTGAGGGTCTAGGAATAGGGATATCATTTAGGGTTTAGGGATGAGGGATTAGAGTTGAGGGATGATGAATTAGGGTTGAGGGTTGAGGGATTAGGGTTTAGGGATAAGGTTTAGGGTTAAGGGTTGAGGGATTAGGGTTTAAGGTATAGTGTTGAGGGTTTAGGGATAGGGTTTAGGGTTGAGGGATTAGAGTGAAGGGTTGAGGGATTAGGATTTGATGTTGAGGGTTGAGGGTTGAGGATTTAGGGTTTAGGGTTTAGGGATAGGGTTGAGGGTCGAGGGATCAGAGTTAAGGGTTGAGGGATTAGGGTTTGATGTCGAGGGTTGAGTACATTAAAGTTCAAGGGTTAAAGCTTTCAGGATAGGGTTTAGGGTTGAGGGATTAGGGTTAAAGTAGAGTGTCGAGGGTATAAGGATTAGGGATAGGGTTGGAGGGTTTAGGGATAAGGGATTAGGGTTTAAGGTATAGTATCGAGCCCGTTGAGGGTTTAAGAATAGGGATAGCATTTAGGGTTTAGGGATGAGGGATTAGAGTTGAGGGATGATGGATTAGGGTTGAGGGTTGAGGGATTAGGGTTTAGGGATAAGGTTTAGGGTTGAGGGTTGAGGGATTAGGGTTTAAGATATAGTGTTGAGGGTTTAGGGATAGGGTTTAGGGTTGAGGGATTAGAGTGAAGGGTTGAGGGATTAGGATTTGACATTAAGGGTTGAGGGTTGAGACTTTAGGGTTTAGGGTTCAGGGATAGGGTTGAGGGTCGAGGGATCAGAGTTAAGGGTTGAGGGATTAGGGTTTAACATTGAGGGTTGAGTACATTGAGGTTTGAGGGTTAAGGGTTTCAGGATAGGGTTGAGGGTCAAGGGATTAGGGTTAAAGTAGAGTGTCAAGGATATAAGGATTAGGGATAGGGTTGGAGGGTTTAGGATAAGGGATTAGGGTTTAAGGTATAGTATCGAGTCTGTTGAGGGTTTAGGAATAGGGATAGCATTTAGGGTTTAGGGATGACAGATTAGAGTTGAGGGATGACTGATTAGGGTTGAGGGTTGAGTGATTAGGGTTTAGGGATAAGGTTGAGGGTTGAGGGATTAGGGTTTAAGGTATAGTGTTGAGGGTTTAGGGATAGGGTTTGGGGTTGAGGGATTAGAGTGAAGGGTTGAAGGATTAGGATTTGATGTTGAGGGTTGAGGGTTGAGGCTTTAGGCTTTAGGGTTTAGGGATAGGGTTGAGGGTCAAGAGATCAGAGTTAAGGGTTGAGGGATTAGGGTTTGACATTGAGGGTTGAGGGTTGAGGTTCGAGGGTCGAGGGTTTAGGGATAGGGTTGAGGGTCGAGGGATTAGGGTTAAAGTAGAGTGTGGAGGGTATAAGGATTAGGGATAGGGTTGGAGGGTTTAGGGATAAGGGATTAGGGTTTAAGGTATAGTATCGAGCCTGTTGAGGGTTTAGGAATAGGGATAGTATTTAAGGTTTAGGGATGAGGGATTAGAGTTGAGGGATGACGGATTAGGGTTGAGGGTTTAGGGATAAGGTTTAGGGTTGAGGGTTGAGGGATTAGGGTTTAAGGTATAGTGTTGAGGGTTTAGGGTTGAGGGATTAGAGTGAAGGGTCGAGGGATTAGGATTTGATGTTGAGGGTTGAGGGTTAAGGCTTTAGGGTTGAGGGTTTAGGGATAGGGTTGAGGGTCGAGGGATCAGAGTTAAGGGTTGAGGGATTAGGGTTTGACATTGAGGGTTGAGGGTTGAGGTTCAAGGGTTGAGGGTTTAGGGATAGGTTTGAGGGTCGAGGGATTAGGGTTAAAGTAGAGTGTGCAGGGTATAAGGATTACAGATAGGGTTGGAGGGTTTAGGGAAAAGGGATTAGGGTTTAAGGTATAGTATCGAGCCCGTTGAGGGTTTAGAAATAGGGATAGAATTTAGGGTTTAGGAATGAGGGATTAGAGTTGAGGGATGATGGATTAGGGTTGAGGGTTGAGGGATTAGGGTTTAGGGATAAGGTTTAGGGTTGAGGGTTGAGGGATTAGAGTGAAGGGTTAAGGGATTAGGATTTGACATTGAGGGTTGAGGGTTGAGACTTTAGGGTTTAGGGTTTAGGGATAAGGTTGAGGGTCGAGGGATCAGAGTTAAGGGTTGAGGGATTAGGGTTTGATGTTGAGGGTTGAGTACATTAAGGTTCGAGGGTTAAGGGTTTCAGGATAGGTTTGAGGGTTGAGGGATTAGGGTTAAAGTAGAGTGTCAAGGGTATAAGGATTAGGGATAAGGGATTAGGGTTTAAGGTATAGTATCGAGCCCATTGAGGGTTTAGGAATAGGGATAGCATTTAGGGTTTAGGGATGAGGGATTAGAGTTGAGGGATGATGGATTAGGGTTGAGGTTTGAGGGATTAGGGTTTAGGGATAAGGTTTAGGGTTGAGGGTTGAGGGATTAGGGTTTAAGGTATAGTGTTGAAGGTTTAGGGATAGGGTTTAGGGTTGAGGGATTAGAGTGAAGGGTTGAGGGATTAGGATTTGACATTGAGGGTTGAGGGTTGAGGCTTTAGGGTTTAGGGTTTAGGGATAGGGTTGAGAGTCAAGGGATCAGAGTTAAGGGTTGAGGGATTAGGTTTTGACATTGAGGGTTGAGGTTCGAGGGTTGAGGGTTTAGGGCTAGGGTTGAGGGTTGAGGGATTAGGGTTAAGGTAGACAAGGAGCGATTGAGAGACATAGAGAGCGGAGAGGTAGAGAGGTGAGGGGGAGAGATAAGTGAGATATAGAACATAAGCTAAAGGAACTAGAGGTGAGATATTGTAAAGGTGCTATCAAAGGTGAGATAGGTAAAATATTTATGGATCAATCTATAGCAGGACAAAATGCGAGCACGTTATAATGCGCTCGTGTCTTGTCCTGCAATAGAAATGGTAAAAATGTGTTGACCCCCATGATCCAGGCCCACATGCTCTATTTTCATACTAATTTTGTGCGTGCTTTGACAAAAAAAAGTGCTTTCATGCTGTTGGGAAGTTCACATGCACATTTTACACATTCTACCACCTTTGCATGATCTTTCCACCACCTTTTCTGCTTTGCCAACTTGAGAATGAGGAAATAACATAGTTTCCACACCAAGTTTGATATATATCTATTCAATTTTCAATTTTTGTAGTGTTGCAATGTTAATTGTGATTCAATTTTAGGAATTTAACATTATAGATTGGTTAACAGTATTGTTGTTAGTAATTATATTTGAGTGTTATTCAATTTAACATTGAAAAGGAAGCAAGTGGTGAAAAACTCAAATTGTTGAGGAGTTTGATGCAAGAAGAGAAAAACACTACATAATTGGGTAGTCTCTCCATTCAAATCTTCATTTTTTAGGTATGTCAAGTCTTTATATGCATGTTCTTTACATTTTCCTTAATTCTATTTGAATTACATTAGATAATGCTTTATCATACATGTTTAAAATAGACACATTCCCAATCAAGAAAGCATCCTACAATCTCACATGATGCCATGTATATTTTCTACACTTGGGCTCTTTGATAATTATGTGTAATAAACAGACCTTAACATACCATGATGTCAAACTATACAAGAATAAATCCTTACAACATAATAAAAATACAATCCCACTATTATCTTGTATTCATTTCTTAGGAACTAATATTGGTCTCTTTATCATACTACAGACAAATTCTCTGTCATGCCAAGGAAATGATCAAGAATTAAACCAACACAGGAAGAGATAGAAGTTAAGAATGCAAAGAAAGCAGTGGCTATGAGGGAACTTTGTGAGAGGAGGAAATTGGACATGATAAATGAAGACATGCCAATTGAAGAGGAACCACAACCATCACAAAGAGATATGGTATTGGTGGCACAAAGAGAACGAATGCAAAAACTTCGTGCTACGAGAGATTTGAATACCATAGTTGGAGACACGTCCTCTACCGCAAGTCAACATGTAGGGACACCATCTACCACATCTCAAGTTGAGAGTACATCATCACTCACATGTGATGAAGGAGGCATGCCATCATTCCCACCTCAACCTCAAGGTATGTCATCTATTCCATCTTCGATCGAAGGTATGCCATCTAGCCCATCTCATTTAAATATTGATGAAATTCCTAATGTTGAGATGAATTTACCTAACTTAACACCACCTAGAATTTTGCATAGAAATCCAAAGTATTTGATTGATACTAATGAGAATATTTGGCAACCAATGGAAGGTAAGATTCCAAAATGCACTTGTAGAAGATATGCTCATACAATTTGGAGATTGTTCTTTGAAAAGTTCAATGAGACTGTAAGATGTCAACCATTCATTGAAATGATGTGAAGTATAAAGTATAGGTCCATCATGAAGATTCTTGGGTTGAGAACATCAGAGGCTTCAAGTGAAAAATCTATTATCAAGAATCTAATGAGTGCGTATGAGAGTGTGGGTAACACCTCATGCACAAAAGACAGTAATACAACACGACGTGTGATTACATCGACTATAGTAAGTAGTCAAACGAGGAAAGCTTGTCTCATTAGAAAGATGAGTCAAGAATTGAGAATCAATAGGAAAACTTTATCAAGAGCCATTGGAAGATGCCAAAGAATTGAGGACACTAATTCCAATGAATTATGGGCATTCTCGGGGAGACTACCATGAAAAGATAAACCAATTGTTGAAGCATTAAGATCACTAATTAAAGATATTTGGAATAATTACACAAGGATATCTCTGAATCAAAGAGATGTGCTAAGAAGGAGCATTGGTAGTTAGAACCGTGAGCCACATCCAAAGCATTTTTTGGATGAGACTCAAACACAATTTTATGGTAAATTTCTAGAGAAGTATCCTCAAATTAAAATTTGTCAAAGATATTTTGAAATGCTAAAACCTTTCTATGTCAAGATAAATCACACACGCACTACTTGTTGTTGTAGATTATGATGGTGTCAGATTGTCATTGATGTCAAAAAGGTATTGCAGGATCTTGGGTTGATCTTAGTTGATGCAGAGGAAACACAACAGAAGCTTACAAATGGGAAGGAGGAGTCATTAACACAACCAGCATGTTAAAATCCTGGACATGCAGTGTGTAATACCTATCGGCTTATCATCATCATCATATCTCTTGCTAACACAGACAGCATCATCATATTTCGAAGAGGCATGAAATATCCTCCTGCTAACTACTGTTCACTTATCGCCTTTCGCCTTTCGCCTGTCAGTAGCATCATGATACTCGACTATCAGCAGCATCATCACATTCGGCAAGCGCAAACATCCTCCTGATGTTCACTATTCATCTTACCGCCAAACTCTATCTTCATCATCATGATGTTCGACATCATCTTCATCAGCAGGATATAAAATATCCGGTCCCTCCCATATATCCTAATGACGACAACTTCAAGCACCTTTTCTTCGATGCTTACGTCACCCTGATATCGACCTTCTTTAAACAAACAACATCAGGATATGACTTATCAGGTCATATTGAAACATCTTGATGATGTTAACCAAGCTTTATGCCGATGACTTACGCCAATGCCAAAACACTTAGCGACAGCAGGATAAACTTGCATAGGGTGATATTCGCAATATCCTGATGACGATGACGTCACTTGCACCCGATGATGATGTCAATGCACCTGATGATGATGTCAACAGGATATAAGACACTTATATCCTCCACAACATGATAATGAATATCCGGTGATCTTTTCAATATCCTGATGATGACCTCTCTGGTCCTTAGCCAAAAAGTGAACTTTCACTCCTGCATGTGATAGCGATATGCGGACGATGGATACACACGAAAGATGATCTTGACGATGATATACACACTGAGTATATATCTGACTTATATCATCCTGATGCACTTGAAACATACAGTCTTCGTCAGCTTCATAACCCGATCCAGATAGCAATATACTCGTAGATGACGATACGATTCACTCCGTCTGGAAAAGCACATGCAGATCCCTATATATCCGTCAGCTGCATGCAAACTCACAGAACCGCACAATTTCACAAAGAAAACATGATGATCGGGCCGGATCACCTTCAGATCAAAACTTAACAGTTTATCTTCCTAAACCCTAGCACATGAGGATGCTAGGTTGATTCACAGCATGCTACCAATCAATCTCCCACACAATGAAATGCATAAATAGAAAACTAAAATACAACCTAAACTAACATGCATGACCATTCCACCGATTCACAGAATCAACCGGTGGAAGGGTTGAAAGAATCCATTAACCTGTAATCAGAACAGAAATCAAAACATAAACAGCTGATAAACCAGATAATGCACTTGATGAGATCTTATTTAGATGAAACACAAATGTCCTGTTTCTACAATACTATCGAACAACAATGTTTCACAATGTCTAGACTGATCTCTGGATCTCACTCAATCACCAGTACAACATAACATAACTACTACTCTTTCTTAATCACCAGTACAACATAACACAACTACTCCTCTCCTGTCTCATCTCAAACCCTAACTGATCTGAGTTATTTATAGCAATATCCTATGAGTACTACCAACACGATTCCCAGCAGCTGGGAGCTTCCAAGCGGCTGGGAGAGGACAGCTCATACTACCTGATCACGAGCTCTAACTGCTTGCACACTCTCCTAGGCTGATCTAATACATATGCATTGGTCCAATGGACCTTATTACATTATGAAGTCAAACATGCTAAAAATAGACTAATGTCCTGTCATGCGGACAATGAACCTATATCCTGTCTTGTAGGGGTGCTCCTGCACCATTAGTAAACATCTGAAGGTCACTAATCAAGGTAAATGTGAATGCTTGGTTATCAAGGTTGGAACAATGATGATCTTTGTTTGAAGTGATCTATCAGTTGAGTTAGTGTGCATCTTCATAAGGTATCATCAGGGTGGCCTGCATTGTTGATACATGTTGTTCAAGATCATGTCTCTCACATTGTTCACTCTATTAGGAAGATCATTCAGGGGTTGTTCATTTGGACAGAATAAGTGTTGTCAGTTGGTTTGGCTTGATTAGTGTATATCTTCAAGAGATGTGTGAAGTTGTTGCAGGAGTACATCATCAGGAGTCTATCTTCTTGTGTGTTGTTGTTGTGCTAGAGTTGATAGAATGTTAATGGATGTGTGTTGGGTTGCTCCATACTTCATATAAAGTGGTTGATAGTGTTTTGGATTGGTAAATGAGTATGTTATTGAGGGTTGATCAGATGGATGTTGATCATTCATGATATAGATATAGTTTGATGAAGTTGAAGGAGGTTGTTGTTCATCGAGTTCATGACAAGGTTACAAATGTCAAATGTTGGTCATTGAAAGATTCATGACAAGGTTGTCTATCATCATCATCATCTTATACAAGATCAAAAGTGGCAGGTTGATGTTCAAAGTTATCTTTGAGTATCTTATGGTTTCTTACAAGACTAGGGCTTATATTACAAGGAGGCAAAATTCTTTAAAACTTTAGCTTCAAAATATATTAAGTCTTCAAAAATCTCTTTTGAAACAAACATCACTTTTTATGTTATATTTAAGAGATGACCTAAGCTTGCAGGTTAAGTCACTTAATGTGACCTTCTAATGTGTTGGTAAAACATTGTAAACCGACCCCTTTCTCCTAGCGTTACCGATGATCAAGGAACATTGATTGCTTTAAGATTCATAAGAAAGTATATGGGTGGAGCGGTTTAAGTTTGACTTTCGTTTGAAGACTATTAAAAGACCACCTAATTTGAAAGGAGAGCATGTTTTTTTGGAATATATCGAAGGGGAGCTTGATTAAAAGAAAAAGGCATTCATTGTAGGGTACGAACAAGCCATTTCAATTGGCTTTGATTTTACTTTTTCTAAATATTTGACCTAATCTTTATCAGCCCCCTTTTTGTCCGATAACTTCAGTCATTCATATGTGGAGAGCATCATTTGTGTAGCATTGAAAATGTTTTGATATATGAAGAGCCCGATATGTAAGGCATTAAGTTCTTTTGAAGCCCAATTTAATGGAGTTTTTTTTGGTATTTATAAAATGCATTGAATTTCTTTTGGAGCTTGAAAAGTTGTTTTTTAAGGGAGTATTAAGTAGCCACAAATGGTTTTTGTTTCTAAAATTTAGAAACTTATAAAATTTTTATTTTTAAAAAAAAGCATGAGTTCAAATTAGGAAGTTTATGAGTTTTTAAAAGGAGATGGTTATTGCTTTTTAAAAGCAATTTTTTTAGAAAACTATTGAAGAATTTAGTAAAGATTTTTATGAAAAATTACAGAGAAGAAGATTTTCAAAAAGAACAGGATAACAATGATGCAAGAGAAAATATTTTTGCATAGAAGGTGAACATTTTTTTTTGTTTTCTTGAGAAAATAAAGAGGTTGTTTGCAGAGAAGAATTTGAGGAGATTTTCTTTTGTAAGGCAAATATTTATGGAGAAATTGGAGATTGATTTTGAGAGGATTGCTTTGACAGAGAATATAAAAATATCAGATGATTATATTGCAGATTAGTGAAGTTATTTATGCAGATTGAAGAGACTGAAGAGTCATCTTTGAAGGAATATAAAGAGATTTTGTTTATACAGAGAATATATTTTTATGTAGGATTCAATGGTTTCAATGAAGGAGTTTGTCTTCTTGCACATGGAGATCAGATTAGAAAGAGATTTTATTTTCTCTTTCAAGAGCAAATTGAAATATCTTATTTCAATTAAAGATTTTTATATGGCTTTAATTATTGTTTTAGATGAATTGTCTGTGCAGAGAAAGTGAAAAGTTTTGAAATTTTTGAAGAAGATTTACATATTTTTGCAAGGGATAATTTGAAATGTCAAAGAATTTGAAAGGGCTCTAAAATGGACAGATAGATAATTTTTTTATTACAAGAGATTGATTTTGTAGAGAGAAGGTGAAAAGTTTTTGTTTGTAGGTTCTTCATTGAGAGAAGATGAGAATGTTGATACAGAATGTGGAAAGTCTTTTCATATTAATAGGCTTCACAGGTGGATTGATTTGTGGGTTGTTGGTTGGATCAGAATAAAGGATTGTTGAGTGTATCTGAATGTCAGATTGAATAGAATGGGTATTTGACAGACATATATTTTGTATTGAATGGAAATAGAGTATCCCTCTGATTTGCTCATTACATTTGTTGGTAATTTGGTTTACCACTGAGGCATAGTATGCCAGTGAGGCTTGTGGTCATTGAGACCTTTCTATGCTAGTGAAGCTTGTGGTTAGTGAGACCTTGTATATGTCAGTGAGACATTTGTAAGAAGTTTTTCATTTAAGCCAGCGAGGCAGTTCTGGAGTGGTTTTTCTACCCTTGGAGGGTTTTCCACTCGTGCAATTCTTGTGTCTTGATTCATATCGATCTTCTCTCTATGTTTTACTCATGAGTTTTGTTTATATGTTTGACAAAGTTATGTGCATATGTGTTTGATAATTCAATGATAAATTTCTCTCCTTGTGCTCTCCAAGTTAAAGTTTGTAAAAAGATTCAAAAATTCACACAACACTGATTCACCCCCCCTCTTAGTGTTGTCCTTAACTCCTACAGATTACATATTGAATTTTCTAACCATTTTGATGTTTATAGGTCTATATGTTTAGATATGCATACTAATAATATTTTGCAGGGTTGTGCCATACGTGCCCCACCAACATCTTCAAGAGACTTCATATCAAGAATTTTATGTGAAAGAGAGGAAGGTTAAATATTCTACAAGAAATTATGCTTGGATGGCACATGTCATTGTTGTGGTGGCTTGCAACATTTGCCAATATGTGAACATATGGAAAGAACACATGCAGTTGGAAATGAACTAGTAGAGTTTGGCAAGTATAAAATAGTGGCGTACAATACAAAAGATGGTAAAGAAGCAAAGAGGTGTGAATTGGTTATTGAAAAGATTCCAGTGTATCAGTTTATGCCTATATTTCGTGACAGCATAGTGTATGAGTATGCAAGACATGCCCATAGAGCTCGATGGTTGGACTTGCAATTTGAGTTATTCAAGGACACATTTCCAGTTGGTAGCATTGTTTCAGTCGTCGACTTTGCAGACAACTATAGTCTACAGCCACAACGTGAGGTGCAATCACAATATTACAACTCCACATAGGTTTCTATATTTGTGCACATCACATTCATTCATGCGAATTATAGTATAGAGGATGATAGAAAGATCATAAGGGAGTATAATTTCTATATTAGCGATGATCACACGCATTCTATGGCATTCGTGCAAGGTTGCTTTTAGGTGTTCTACAATGATTTGGCTAGAAGGGGCATATCATTCAATTAGCATATCATATGGTCGGATAACTATGCATCATAATTCAAGAACTCACAGCATTTCTATTGGCTGAGTAGGAGGCATAATTTTACAGGTATTCAGCATATGTGGAACTTTTGTGAGGCCAAGCATGGAAAGGGGGAGCGTGATGGTGTAGGAGCATTTATCAAAAGAGCCATAGCACGAGAAGAGTTAAAGTATAAAAACAATGCAAAGTTGATAGATGCAAAATCGATTGTTGAGTTGTCTAATGCTTCCATGGGTCCAGGTAATGAAGGTAAGTCTTTAGTTCGTAGATTTGTTTGGTTGATAGATGATACTAACATTGCACCATATGAGGATTGTTGTACATTGACAGGATCAAATGAGATGCACTCTTTCAGAAGCTCAATTGTAGGTTCATGGAGTATCCATACGCAAAAGATGTCATGCTTTTGTTCTTGTACAATTCAAGTTTGGGATGAGTGCGAGTCAAAGGAGTGGGTTGATGAATGGAAGTTAAGTTATCTTAGCCCACTTGACACGTATCAACCCCTGACGGCACTGGAACTAACATAGATGGAATTATCACTTGACTTTGACCACATATCAGATTTAGTTCAACCAAGTAATATAGGGCACGTATATGCATCTAATTTCATCTAGTTCAACCAGGTAATGTCATCTTACTTTATAGTGTTTTTGTAATGTTGACTAATTTTATCTAATTTGCTACACATATCAATGTAGGGCACGTATATGTAGTTATTGCAGATGAAGATAATGAAGAGGGAACAAATTATTACTTATGTCATTGTGTTGAGGCCAAAAAGAAATTGGAGGCCCCTGTTATAGATGGAGAAAACATCGAATACCCTACAGGCTCAGTGGTTATTACTGGAACATGGCTTAGAAGGTACCCACATAAGAGTGTTAATGTTTGGTTGTTTTAGGACTTTGACATGCATTGGAAGATTCTTCATTACTCGAACCTTGTCGTAGCATCCAATGTTCATTTGATAAAGTATCGGGGTAGACCTTTGAACAAAATCTTGTGGAAGGTGCGTGAGTCTGACCATGAAGCAATACTTGACACAATAAAGAGTAGAGCAGACCCAGATGGTTCATTGGATTAATTTGTAAATATTCACATTGATTTTGTAAAGTCATGTTACATTGATTTGTAAGTATGCACATTAATTTGTAAGGTTTGTCTTTTTTTTTAATTTCCTGCTGTATTTTTACACATATACACATTTTTACATCATCATGTTATGTATTTTTGGTGTCTTGCTCCTGATGTGACCAAACTGATAGTTCCAACACATCCGGATGGGTATGTTTAGGCTATGCATTGTTCTTTTTTTCACCCAAACATGTCGAAACAGTCCAAGCTACATTGTACCGACGATATCCTTGAAGAGTCCAAAGTGCAAAAAGGCAGCAATCTTTGATGAGATGTTACTCAAAAATTGTGTCACTTAGAAATATTCTGTCTAAGGCAACATGATCATGTAGAATGTCTCTACAATAATCTCTCTCAGTTTTTTATATCTTTGAGGCATTTGCCCGTGGTGAAAGGTTTTCTGCTGCCCCAAAAATTATCAGAAGGAGGTAGTGTAAAGTTGCAAAGGGGTGTAACTTTCACCCTGCTCCTGATGTGACTAAGCTGACTATTCCAACGCATCCGGATGGGTACATTTACACTAGGCATGATCTTGTTTTTACCCAAACATGTCGAAACAGTCTGAGCTACATTGTACTGACGATATCTCTGAAGAGTCCAAAGTGCAAAAAGGCAGCAATCTTTGATGAGATGTTACTTGAAAACCATGTCACTTAGAAATATTCCATCTGACGCAACGTGATCATGTAGATTGCATCTACAATAACCTCTCTCAGTTTTTATATCTCTAAGGCATTTGCCCGTGGTGAAAGGTTTTCTGCTACCCCAAAAATCGTCAGAAGGAGGCAGTGTAAAGTTGCAAAGGGGTGTAACTTTCATCCTGCTCCTGATGCGACCAAACTAACTATTCCAACACATCCAGATGGGTACATTTACGCTAGGCATGGTCCTTTTTTTTACCCAAACCTGTCGAAACAATCCAAGCTACATTGTACCGACGATATCCCTGAAGAGTCCAAAGTTCAAAAAGGTAGCAATCTTTGACAAGATGTTACTCAAAAACTGTGTCACTTAGAAACATTTCTTCTAAGGCAACATGATCACGTAGAGTTTCTCTACAATAACCTCTCTCTATTTTTTATATCTCTGAGGTATTTGCCTGTGGTGAAAGGTTTTCTGTTGCCCCAAAAATCGTCAGAAGGAGGCAATGTAAAGTTGTAAAGGGGTGTAACTTTCATTCTGCTCCTGATGCAACCAAACTGACTATTCCAATGTGTCTAGATGGGTACATTTATGTTAGGCATGGTCTTTTTTTTCACCCAAACATGTCAAAATAGTTCAAACTACATTGTATTGACGATATCCCTAAAGAGTCCAAAGTACAAAAAGGCAACAATCTTTGACGAGATGTTACTTGAAAACTGTGTCACTTAGAAACATTCCATCTAAGGTAATGCAATCATATAGAGTGCCTCTACAATAACATCTCTCAATTTTTTATATCTCTGAGGCATTTGCCTGTGGTGAAAGGTTTTTTGCTGCCCCAAAAATTGTTAGGAGGCAGTGTAAAGTTGCAAAGGGGTGTAACTTTCATCCTGCTCCTGATGTGACCAAACTAACTATTCCAATGCATCCGGATGGGTACATTTACGCTATGCATGGTCCTATTTTTCACCCAAACATGTTGAAATAGTCTGAGCTACATTGTACCGACGATATCCTTGAAGAGTCCAAAGTGCAAAAAGGCAGCAATCTTTGATGAGATGTTATTCAAAAACCGTGTCAGTTAGAAACATTTCATCTGAGGCAACGTGATCATGTAGAGTGCCTCTATAATAACCTCTCTCAATTTTTTATATCTCTAAGGTGTTTGCCCGTGGTGAAAGGTTTTCTGCTGCCCCAAAAATCGTCAGAAGGAGGCAGTGTAAAGTTGCGCCTAAGTCCAATTTGACTTTGTATTTGATGTTTTATGACTCCAATTGACTAGGAATGGCTCAATTTCTAAAGTGCTGACTCAATAATGTAATTTTAAGGTCTTTTCCTCTTAGGTGCCAATTAATGAGTTCATTAGATGCAATTTCTCCTTAGGTGCCAAAACTAGATAGTAGAGACAAGAGGAGAAGCCTAGCATCAATTTAGGCTCTATTCATTATTTGTAAGACCTTGAATGATTAAACATGCTTGAAGTAAGCCTTTCTCTCTTGGAACTTACCCAATGATATAGATTTGTGATACTTTATCTAAGGCACCAATCTAGATTTATATGGAGGTGAAAGAGCACCCAACATCATGAAGCTTTATACTTGGCATTTTTTATGCTTTAAATAATTATGATGGTCTTAGGATGACTTTTCCCCTCTAGGCACCTACTCTTAGATGTCCTTGGATGCAATTTCAATCTAGGCACTCATGGAGGTATTGAATGACAAGCAAGGGCGCCTTAGCTTACTTAGCCCATTTCTTTGGATTTTGATGATCTTGACTCTTAAATGCCATCTAGTCTCATGCTCTTAAGCTCTCCTCTTACAAGGCACCATATTGAATGGATTTAAACTCTCTTGTTATGCTAAGGCACCAATTCAAGGTCATTCTGAAGGCAAAGAGCACCTAGAATCCATTTGACTTAGCTTTTAACATTTCAACAAATTTAAGAAATGGGAGAGATCTCATCAAGGAGTCCACTCAAAGGATTGTTTCATGTCAACTCTTCCTAGGTGCCAATGTGTGATTAAATGACAAGGAAAGTGTGCCTAAACTCCAAACATTCAATCAATCTTCATATACATACTTCTCTCCTTCAAGGCACTCAAAGTGGTTAACTCATTCTTTAATTCCTTATTCTAGTTGGTTCTAAGACCTTTAGGTGCTATCATTCACCAATTCAAACCTTCAAACACTTTTAAGGTGCTCAAAGTGATGTCCATCACCAATCCACTCCTTAGGCACTGAAATTTGATTGTAGAAGAAAGAAATTCTGCCTAAGGTTTATGTTGCTCAAGACCTCCTTTGCAAGGCACCTTAGATGATGATCAAGGTGTGAAAATGTGCCTTACTTGAATTTGGATTATTCTTTGATATTTTAAGGCTTTTAACACTTGTTTGCACCCTTGTATGACTACATCACCCTTAGGCGCTCATTTTGAGGTGTTATTCATCTACTATGTTGCCAAGGTGCCAAAATTGGTGATATGAAGCATGAAGGGCGCCTAAAATCATAATGTGTTTTCCTTGTCGAATTTTCAATGCTTAAGGTCATTTCTATCAATTCCATTCAAGGCGCCATAACTTGGGATGATCAAAGGTTTATTTTCTTCTTTAGGTGCACTTTGAGGTCTCAATCTTAGGCTCTGATTTGAGTCTGCAGAGGTGGGAAAGCGCGCCTAAGTCCCTAGAGCAATTTTACACCTAGAAGTGTAAGTCCCAGAGGATAAGGTATATTGAATATACTTTAAATATTTTTCAATATACCTTTTAGGATGTTTGAGATAGGTCTTGAATCCACCAGATTTAACATGTAGATTATAGAATTTGGAGGATCCACCAGATTTCATACTTAGTCAAGTTTTAGTGTTTCAGGATATCAGGGTACCAGACTTAGTCATTTTTAGGATCTCAAACATAAAGAATAACATGATGATTCATTTTTTGTATTGCATATAGTTGACATTGTATGCTACTCATAAAGAATATTAATATTTTCTGTTCAACATGATGATTAATTTTTTTTTAAATACAACTTTTATCTTTTAGTTCCAAAATGAGGTTTAGGTGATACTTGAATAACAATAGCTATCTTATTGGATCAACAAACATCCTATGTAATACAATTGGACTTTAAATATTTGAAGTAGCCATCTACAAATATCCATTCAAACGTGGATTTATAATGCAAGTATGGATGCCATCAATAAAAAAGATTTGTATTAACCAAATATCCATATAGGCATACATCAATATATGTCGATATAAGTATAACATATATACAAAATAGCCATATAGGCATACAATGTCAACTATATGCAATACAAAATATATGTCCACAAATGCCATGTAGGCATACAACAAAGGAACACAATAAAAAGTCATTCCCCTCTAGTTGGTGAAGAGAATAGACCACGGATAGTCTTTGATCTTCTAGGGGATGGAGACACACATGTGGGTGGTCTACTAGAAACCCAAGGGCTGGTCCTCCTATTTAGTTCTTCCTGCATCTTTAGCTGTTACAATAAAAAGTATAGACATTAATATATAGAAATTACATGTTATAAAAAATGAAACATTTAACAAAATAATCACTTACCACTACCATATAATCTATCTCCTCACTTGCCTCAGTAGCAGGAATAGGCCGTGGTGATGTCATGTCCTATAGAAACCATCTAGATAGAAATTAAACTTCAAATCAATAATCTTTTGATTTTTAAAAAATAAACAACTATAACAATGAATGTAAATTGAAATTTACTAATTTGCCTCATACCCCTGTTAATGCCATGGAGCTATGAATCGCAGAGGTCACACCATGCTCCATTTCCCTATGAACATCGGGAGGTGTCTCCGCAGCCTGCATCATCTGGAAATAAAACAACATTATTCAATTACGAAAACTATAATAGTGATGTAAATCATGGCTCCTAACATACACACACGTTCATAGAAACATGGAAGTACATACAATAAAGCACACAAGTCACATACAAAAATTTAGTAAGTACAATTCATTCATTAAACTATTTATTTTATTACCTCCGTGAAGCTTTGAAGTCCACCACTACTGGAAGGTGTTGTTATGAAATTTCTAATATTAACCTATTCAACATCCAAAATTAGATATTAGAATACCATTCATATAATGATGCTATTCACATGTAATATTTATAATTGTTTACTAGTTACATACCCCGACAGTAGATGATCTAGTGTAATATGCAGGTGGAGAACCACTGAAAACTGCATCAACGCTATGACCTTGAAATTTCATTAAAATCATCAAACTAAATTAGTTAATCTTGCATTTCAAAAATGAAATTTAATAAATTAAATTCAATAAAATTGCTAATATTTACCTGAGTATCAAGGTCAAAAGTCTCAATCAGGAGGGTATCTGTCATCACCATTTTCTTAGCTGCAGATGTAGCCTGTACACCTGCGTCTTGACTATCCATGGGGTCATAACCACAGGCTGATCCGCAAGTCTAACAAGCATGGAGTGGGACCCTACTCCTCGCACTATCTCCCAACCCACTCTGTGCTGCAGGACTGGCATGCTCTATGATGCTCTGGGTCAAGGCACTAATGGACTAAAGTGTATCGACCTCAACACTCTCCTTCACAATGGAAGGGATAGAAACATGCTCATGGGTTGGTCTACTAATCACTCATCTCATTGCCCGTTGTGGGTCAACATGTGCCCCTAGTCTATCTTGTGCTGACCCCCCACCTCTACCATGGAAGTCCCGCATATCAAAATAGTTTGGCACTTTATTGAGGACAAACTTGTAGTAGAGTTTCCTCAAAAAGTATTGCGGGACCTCATTATTATTGCATGGAGGATGGTCAAAAACCATCCACCATCTCTACCCAAAATTGTCCCTTATCACTTGGTTGTTGCACCAATGGATAGGGAACCTCTTGCATGTAATGGGTGGAGGTTGATTTGTTTGTGGGTTTGTAAAAATCAAACACAACTCTAATTTTGTAAATTGTAATTTGTAATTTTTTCACATCTTGGTATGACAGCTTGTCTGCATAATAGTCTCTAAACTCTCTCCTCTTATCCATCCAAATAGTTATTTGTTTGCTAATTGAATATACATTTGATAACATAGATTCAAGAGATTCAACAAGCGTGGACCTATGCAAGGTTGAAGTGGAAGGATCTTTAAACCTTGCAATTATATCTTCAATTTCTTTTTTGTTGTTTTCAATTTGCCCCATTATATTTTCTTGTGTTCTAGGGGCATGTCAAGGAATGGATGGAGGAGGTTGTTGTTCCATAGGTATTTCCTCCTCAAGATTTTGTGGATTTTGAGGAGGAGGAGGAGGTGCATTAACATTTCCTAACAATTAACAAAATATACATCAAAAATCAACTCAAACCTACCTATTTAGAAGCAAATTCAAACAAAAAAACAAATAAACTCACTCCTTTGGCATGCTTGATGTCGTGGTAGCATTTTGGTGATGAATCGATAAGATTTTTGTGTTGAATTGAGTTTTCCCAAACACGAGCGCGCTTCCTAGGGTTTGCAGGCCGCGAGAATAGAGGAGAAAAAAGAAATGAAATGAAATGAGATGAGTTTTTTTTTAAATTTATAATAGGTGATAATGCACTTGCATTATAATGTGAGTGCGTTATGGTTTGGTTTTGACAAGCCTTAGGCTCGTCATTACCAAACCATAATGCGAGCGCGTTATAACGTGCTCACATTTTGCATTATTTTTTTTTGAAAACAATTTGGCCACTTTTTGGCCCCCCATCTTTTTGCACTTACCCATAATATCCCAAAAAGTTGACAGAAATCTATTTACAAATTTCTAGCATGATAGTTCACATCGTGAGCTTTTCGGTGCTTTAAACGGTTCGTTAATCAGACACCTGGATCAGAAGTTATGCTTCCCCAAAGTTGACCTACTTTTGGAGGGAGTTGCAAATTTTGAAATTTAGCTAGAGGCTGCCAAAAAGTGCTATTTATGACTATTTTGGGAACCCTAGGTAGTAGTAGAGTTAAGGAGGAAAGTGTAGAGTCAAGAATAGGCGGGAAAACAAAAACCCTAGCTGATTTGGGGTTTACAGAAGGCAGATGATTCTAAAGTCTGGAGATAGGAAGCTGTAATGTGATGCAACCTATAGAGGATTCATCCTCTGAATGTATTTGAGCTTCTGTAATGTAATGTTTTGCCCAATCAATAAAAGATCATTTTATTTTCTATGTGCAATTTTTGTTGTTGTGTGTTTTGTGATTTATCTCCTTCATCAAAATAAAAAAAAATTAGCAAAGGGCCTTTCAACCCTCTACTCATCTACCCATTTTGGGTAAATTTTGTATTTTACAGGTTATTTGGCAGATTTGTGGCCTCTTCGGCCTTTGCCTAGATTAGTGGCTTGGTGCAGGAGCACCTAACACAAGGTGGCCTCCATGAGGCATTTAAGTAATGTTTGGCTTTGAAATCATGTTTTGAGTTGTAATAAGGTCTATTTGACCAATGCATGTAATTTCTGTTAGTATCTAGGTTCATTTTGACTTTAGGACACTTGTCAAATTGCAACCACATAATGCCAAAATAAGGCAGTAGGGCAGTTGGAGGCTGTTGTTTCCCAGCTGCTTAGATTTGTCTCCCAGCTGCTTAGAGTCAATTCAGTACTACTCTAGGTGAGTTTATAAACCCAGAGGATTGAACCAAATGCACATATCATTTTTCATTATAATCAGATTGATTAAATGTAATCGCGCATTGTATTAAGAAGAAATAAAGGCTTTTCTGTTTCATCAAGTTGTTTTCTGTTCTCTGTAAATACTTTGCATAGCTGTAGATCTCTTTTTCTTTATGTATTTTCCCGTTGTTGCATTATGTCGATGTGAAGCATTCTACTGATAAGATTTCTGTTGAAATCAGTGGAATGGCTTCGTTGTATCATATTTTGTTTGTTCCTATGTTGTTTCATTATTTGTCGATGTGGAGGATCCAGACGGTGCGAGGTGCATACTAGCATGCCCTAGCATCTCGATGTGCTAGGCATAGAGTGTAGTTCAGCCTGCGCGAGAGTTGAAAACCCTAACGGGTATCGCAGTGTCGGTTCATCGGCGCATCGCCAAGGAATGCAAGTGTTCATCAATGAGCAGAGATCAAGGGTGATGTTAGGGTATCAGCAGGGATGTGAGATTTGGCCGATGGAGTTGAATTGAGGGCTCCTTTGTTAGTTTGTCGGCTATGAGAGATTAGGGCATCAATTTTTGGTATCCACTAGTTGCTTCTCATCATATTGGTATCAGAGCTAGCGAAAGCTATGGGCAAAGGTGTTTGTGTATTTGATTTCTGAAGGTAGATGAATCCTATTCCTATAGTGTGTGGGTAGATGATGCTAAGGTCTGTCAAGACCATTCACCAATAGAGATTTGGCTGGAAGAAGGTGCAGAGTGAAGCCACTATGAGAGAGAGTGGTAGTGCATCTCTAGGATCTGTTGTTGGATGAGAGGAATGGGTCTGTGAAGCAGCGTGTAGGAGGGACATTTGATTGAGCACTGTGTGGTAGTTGAACTGAGGATTTGTAGAAGTGTTGGCATTGTCTATGAATGTTTATGTCAGACAGAGAGAGTGACGGAGAGGCTAGCAATATGCCTCCAAATGGGATGACCACCGAAGTGGTCAAGAAATTTCAAGAGATGGAAGAGATGATCAAAACTAGAGTCAGGGAAGCACTCCAGGTAGAATTAAAGACAATGAAGATAGGAAAAAGGATAGAGGAAGATTCAGATGGAGAAGAAGAGAAAGAGGAAGAAGCAAAGGAACAAGAAGAGGCAAAGATACCAGATGAACAAAAGCAATTTCTGGAAGCCATTAAGGAAATTGACAAGGACTCTTTAGAGGCTCAGATAGATATCCCCATGTTTAGTGGAAAGATGAATGCTGATGAAGTTATGGAGTGGATTGAGGCTCTGAACAACTACTTCAAATACAAGGAAGTTCTTGACAGTAAGAAAGTTAAGTTTGCAAAAACTAAACTCAAAGTTGCTGCCCTTACATGGTGGAATTACACCCAAGGAGAAAGGATAAAGAATGGGAAAACTATGATATCTTCATGGAGCAGAATGCTGGAGAAGATCAAGTCCCAGTTCCTTCCATCTGACTACGATGTGCAGATTTACAGGAAAATGTAGAACCTTAAACAAAAGGATATGGATGTGGCTACTTACACCGAGGAGTTTCACAAATACACTCTTCACTGTGGGTACATGGAGGATGAAAAAGCCAAGGTAGCAAGGTATCTAAATGGTCTAAGGTTCAATATTCAAGATGAGATAAGTTTATTTACCCCTGAAATTATAGAAAAATACTTTCAAGTAGCATTAAGAGTTGAAGAGAAGCTGAAGAGGAAAGGTGAGCAACAAAGTAGAGGAAGAGGTGACATAAATTTTAGAGGCAGTTTTGGAGGAAGAAGTCCTAACCAGAGGCCTAGTGGTGAGTCTAACCAAGAAGAACAAGTTGGAGACTCAAGTAGCAAAGGAGGCTATCGAGGAAGAAGGCCAAATGAAAGAGGTGGGACAAATGGATCAAACAAAGAATCCAAGTTCTCCAACATGAGATGCTATAATTGTAATCAGATAGTGCATCCGGCTTATAGGTGTCCAGAGAAGGCCTCAACTTCTCAGGGTAATGAGAGAAGAACCACATTGACTCAAGAGGATGCAGGAAGTGTGACATCTCCTAAAGTAAATCTGGAATCTGAAGCAGGAGAAGTGCTGATGATCAAGAGGACGTTGCTTAAAGAACCAGTGAAGACTGAACCATCACAGAGGAGAGCTCTTTTTAGGATCAATTGCAAAAGAAAAGGTAAAATATGCAAGGTAGTCATAGATTCTGGTTCAACAGATAATATGGTGTCTAGGGAAATGGTGGATAAATTAAACATAGAAAGGATTCCTCATCAAACTCCTTACAGAGCATCTTGGGTAAGTAACAATCAATCACATTTGGTAAGTGAACAAGCATATGTTGATTTTTAGATTGGAGAATATAAGGAGAGGATTTTATGTGACATTTTGCCCATGGAGTGTTGTCACCTTCTTTTAGGTAGGCCATGGCAATTTGATAGGCAAGCATTATATGATGGATATGCTAACACATACACCATCAAGAAGGATGGAAAGACTTTTGTGATGACACCATTGTAGGAGGATGCTAAAGCAAAGAAGGAAGCCAAGATTATTTTGATGGGTACGAAAGAGTTTGTAAACAGCAATGAAGAAAAGACAAGGAAAGTTGAGGATACCTCAAGGAGTGGGGTTACCAAGGATCACAGTTTGAAGGTGATTTCAGTTTTGAATGATGGAAATCAGATGGTAATGTCTGAAATGAATCAGCAGAAGGCCAAAGAGCAGGTTTGCAAGCAGCCACAAGTTGATTGGAAAGACAAGGATGCTATCATAGTAGGAACCATTATTTGTCCTCTAGAGCCAACAAGATTTGGAAGGCAAACATATTCTACCATAGCAGTAATATAGGAAGCATCAAACAAGGTTTTGAATGCAGGTGTTTAGGCAGAGATGATAGTAAGGCTGAATGGTGAGCAAAGTCTGGGTTTGGTTGCAAGCACTCACTCATGGCAAGGTGTGAGTAGAGCCTACAATGCTAGGCATGAGTTTTTGATTCCATGGAAGCAAGTTGCAGTCCAGAGATCATGGGGAAGGCATAAAGTAGCAATGGATATAGGTGGTACAAGACAAGGACTCAACTCATGGGACATGAGTTCTTTTCAAGGTGGGGTGTATGGTGCAGGAGCACCTAACACAAGGTGGCCTCTATGAGGCATTTAAGTCATGTTTGGATTTGAAATCATGTTTTGAATTGTAATAAGGTCTATTTGACCAATGCATGTAATTTCTATTAGTATCTAGGTTCATTTTGACTTTAGTACACTTGTCAAATTGTAACCACATAATGCCAAAATAAGGTAGTAGGGTAGTTAGAGGCTATTGTTTCCCAGCCGCTTGGATTTATCTCCTAGCCGTTTGGAGTCAATTCAGTACTACTCTGGGCGAGTTTATAAACCCAGAGGATTGAACCAAATGCACATATCATTTTTCATTGTAATCAGATTGATTAAATGTAATCATGCATTGTATTAAGAAGAAATAAAGGCTTTTCTGTTCCGTCAAGTTATTTTCTGTTCTCTGTAAATACTTTGCATTGCTGTAGATCTCTTTTCCTTTCTATATTTTCCTGTTGTTGCATTATGTCAATGTGAAGCATTCCACAAATAAGATTTTTGTCAAAATTAGTGGAATGGCTTCGTTGTATCATATTTTGTTTGTTCCTGTGTTGTTTCATTGTTCGTCAATGCAGAGGATCCGGACGACGCGAGGTGCACAGTAGCATGCCGTAGCATCTCGATGTGCTAGGCATAGAGTGTAGTTCAAGCCACGTGAGAGTTGAAAACCCTAATGGGTATCGCAGTATTGGTTCGTCAGCACATCCCCAAGGAATGCAAGTGTTCACCGATGAGTAAAGATCAAAGATGATGTCGGGGTATCAGCAGGGATGCGAGACTTGGCCAATGGAGTTGAAATGAGGGTTCCTTTGTTAGTTCATCGGCTGTGAGAGATTAGCGCATTGATTTCTGGTATTCGCTGGTTGCTCCTCATCATGGCTTCATTAGACTTGGTTCATAGGCGAGGGTCTGGGTGCTTTCCCACAAGGCAGACATTTTTTATTGTGTAGAGCCATTTTAGCCTAAGTTTGTTTGCTCGAGAGGGGTTTTAGGTGGCGGTCTAAAGGTGTAATGTTTTGAGTCATGGGTTTTGACCTATTTTGAGGCTCTTGGTGGCCTTTTTTACTAGCCCGTGGCCTCGCACAGCTGTAACCTCACTTTCTACTCACCCTAATACTCATCGACGTTCTCCTTGTAGATTCAACAGTCTTGGATCAAAGTCTCTTTTGCAACATGTTTCAAGTTTCTACTCTGGTTACTTCTCCTACTGTCAATGGCCTCAAAAGGATCTTTGTAGACTGTGAAGATTTGGTGTGCAAAACATTTTCAGCTCCTTGGACAACAATCTTCACATTCCTCCCAATCACCATTTGAAGGGATTGTGCATTTGGTCAGGATCATTATTGTTCTACAAGATAACGGATTCTATTTGCCACCATTGTTTACATTTGTTTGTAGATCAAAGCTTCTACTACATGAAGGTCACCTACTATTTTTGGTCTAGTCCATTAGAGCCCTAACATATTTGTTATCAGGCATATTTTTTGTATTACATTTTGTTTTGTGCAGGCCAAAAATTACTCCCAGGCATCCACATGGCCTCAATAGTCTTCAACTACTCCAACGGCTGCTCCAGTGGTTTTTTGACTGGGTCTTTTGGCCTATGAATCGACCACTATCTCTGCACATGGTCGCTTCGCTATTGGACTCTACTACTTCCCTCTTCATAGCACTAGTTTCTTATTTGGACTACCCCTGTGTCTCTCTTTGACCGATTCAAGGTCATTATTTTTTTAGTCCTTATGGTTGTTTATTGTTATGGGATGCTCACTTTATGGTTTGACATCAACTTAAACATTTAGTGACAACAAAGCTTATAAGGGAAGAGTTATTTAATATTGGGGTCAACAAAGCTTTGTAAAGGGGGGGTTATTTCCATTTGGGAAAAATTGTATTTGGGCAATGTATTTAAGGTATTTAAGGTCTTTCAAACCTTGACTATCTACCCATCAAATACGTAGGGTGAGGCCTAGGTTGGTAGGTGGCCAATTCCCCCTCACAATCAAACCCTTTGTAATCATCATTTCACCCTGATTCTAACAAGTAGTTGGAAGGACATATTCACCTCTCCGATAGATTTCTTTTTTTCTTTTCAAGTACAATTAATTAAATTAGGCCATTTTTGCGGGAAATTGATTGTTTAATAACTTTTTCTCGGTAGCTCAAAATTGAGTACCATTTTTTGCAAAAGTGAATGGTTTTTCATTCTTCATGCACTGGTCAAATTTATTTTGTAAAATGCACTAATTTATAAACTTGCCAAAATCTGGGGGGTCTCTCTTTCAGTAGTTTCAGGGGGGCTTTTTTGCATTTGATCTTTAGCACATTATACCATGTCTACATGTTGCAAACTCAAGTGTACTTATTGTGGGAGTACTCAACATAGGGATTCACTCTATCCTCATTTCTCTCATGCTACTTTGTCAATGTTCTGTAAGACTGCAAAATCATCACCTCATGTTTCCTTTAGGATGACTTTCAGTGATTCCTTGCATCAAAATGTCATCATCGTTGTTCCAGATTTGCCACATTGGGATGCATATCTACTAGACATTGCATCATTATTTGTAGAATCCACATTACAGATTTGGATCACACCATTGAGGACATTCATCTTCTATTCGATGTCTGCTTCGGTGAAGTTGCATCTACCTTGTCTTCTTCAGATATACTTGTTCATGCCTAACCTATTTCAAATTATATAGTGACTGATTCTACAGATACTTATGAGTTTACATATCAAATTCTATCATCATCCATTTTGACACCTTCTGCAGAAGTATTAGATTCACATCGGTTCAACTTTCACCATACATCTATGGTCCCTATTCCCGAATCTTTCTCACATGACAACTTTGGCTTGGAGATCATTGAGCATTCTTCAAAGACATCATCATTGTCTTTGGATCATGTGCGACATTTAGAGACATTTATCCTATTTCCTGTATGTTCCTATCTAGAATGGGAAGATCTTATGCACACTTTTGTGGTTTGATTTCTTCCTAAGGGGAGAAATGTTGTTTAATGTTTGTGGATCATCTTCAGCATCTAGTCTCGAGTATCTACCAACACTACAAGAGGTATTTTGAGGGGAGGTTGCATGGTTTCTCTTCTCTTATTAGTTTTAGGAGGAAGCATCTCCTCACATGAAGTTCATCACTTCACAGTTTCTGGGGGGTCACATGACCTTCTCTCTTCTCTCTCCTATGGGGGGAATATTTCATGTACTTATGTGTTAGAAGTAGTCCTTGGGGGGTTTTGAGTCCTCCATCTATCACTCTTCTTTCTCACTTGTACATTTCTTTCATGCATCTTTTCTCTTTTGGAGAGGAGATTTGTTCCCACCGTGTTTTCTCCCTTTCTCTGCCTTTTTGAGAAATTTGTTTGTGAATGGGTACCTAACATGGCCTAGTAGTCGGGACCCATCATCATCTTTGTATTGCTACTCCCTAAGTATAACTTAAGGGGGGGTGTTAGAAGAGTGTTGGATTTATCTTAACCAACACCTTGGCTTAAGTCACACTTAGTGGCTAAGTCTAACTTAACCTTGATATTAAAGGTGAAGTTCACTTTTGAGGTTAGTCACTTTTTTGTCTCAACAGATGTGCTTACATGAGGTTAGTCATTTTGACACTTCAACTAATTAGAGGTTGGAGATATTCTCTCCTTGCCTTATGGGAGGTTGGAGACATTTTTCCATCACCCTCCACTTGTCCACACATTTGTTCATCACATAGAGGGTTAGTCATAATTGGTTGTCTCCTTCTCACCTCCTTCTCCTTGCCTACATAAGAAAGGATCTTTGTACATTTTCATAAACTCTTGGTGTAAATTCTTGATGTAATCTCTTGATTATATACATTTTGGCTTTTATGTGCTTATGCTTTGTGGAAGTTCATCTTAGTTCTCACTTGCTGATCTTGGCTAATTTTGATAGATTGGTTCTCCAAAACCATTAACTGTATGACTATGAGACATTCTTCATCAAATCCATGTTGGAGTCAAAAATATGTATATAAGAGGGTTCATCTTGAAACTTCACCAATCCTCTTGAATAATTGTTTCATTGAAAGTGCCCTATTATGCATTGGGACTGCAATCAGAAATCACTGAAATTTGCCAACCTGACTGTGCCAACCAAATCCAAAGCTGAGAGATGCCATTAGAAAGCCAAAAGAAACCAAAGAAAAGGAAAATTAAACTTACAATGGTTTTGGTTGATGCTGGATTGCCCATTCGCCCGGATGCTCCTGCATCATATATCCCATTGATGATTATTAATTGATTTGGTTTACACCAAGATTTAGGATCAAGACCAAAGGATGTGATTGGATGATTTGAATAGATTGATTGACTAGATTGGTATGGATGAAGGATGATGTGCATTTGGTTTATTTCTTGGATTTTTTGAATATTTGAGTTTTTTTTTGTATTTTAAAGAGTTTTTGATTGTTTTTTAGATATTTTTGTGATTTTTTAATTATTTTTGCATATTTTTGTTTTATGGGATGGAATTGCATTGGAGTTTGGATAGCCTTGTTGCTAGATACTAGTGACAAGTGAAAACTAGGTCTAGATGCAAGGAGGAAGATGGGATTAGATAAGTGGATAAAAGGATGGGCGATAATAAATGGGATGGAAGACGCACGATAATGAGATGGATAAAAGGGTAGGAGATAGTGTGCGGGATGGAAAGTTAATGATAGAGGGATGTATAAAAGGATAGACAATAGTGGATGGAATGGATGCATGTATCATAAGTGAGCTAGGATGTGATCTCCAAAGACTATGTCGCATAGGAATAACATGCCCCATTCTAGGTAGTATGTTTAGGATTTTACATGACAAAACTTAGGACGAGAGGATGATTGGATCAGTTGGAAAGGATGAGGTATATCAAGAGATATTCTAAAGTATTTTTCAACATTTTCCCCCTATGTCTTTATCAAGATCAAAAGGAGGGAGGGAGGATGGATGGATAGATGAGATAGGTATGCAAATATAATGGCTAAGGATGGTAAGATATGATATGATAGGATGAGGTATATAGAAAGGAAATGATAGGTTGATGAGACAATGTTCCCCCAAGTGTAAGACAAATAGGTAGTCAACCTACACATGATGCTTGTTTGCTAGGTTTTCATCATGGTACTTATCCAAGGTGCCACCAAGGTGATTTTCACCATTGGACGAAGGGATTTTTCTTTACTATTTTAATTTTTTTTGTTTCTTTTTTTTTGAATACTTGGATGGAATAGGTGGATATGGACAAGAAGGACTCAAGCATCTAGTTCCTTGAAAGGTTATAGTCCCATTTAAAGATAGATGATGCACATGGAGCATGTCAAATGTCATTATGCTCATATATGTTGGTAGGGGATTGCATGAGAGGGAGATGGAGTATGTGAATGTTATGTATGAAAAGTGGGAATGATGAAATGATGTAAGGTGTATGATTAGTCAGATTCAATCAAATCATTCTTTCACATATACATTCAAGGACATAGATCAAGCTAAGTCACAACTGTGATAGAGGACTTAGCTACAGGTCTGATGTCACTATGAGATGATTGGAAAGATAGAATAGATTGATATTTTGTTAAAACCCTAGTCTGACTAGTCCTAACACCCTAATTATGCAAAATCATAAACAAATGGATGAAACCTGACAAATGCTCGCAAAGAAAGGCACTAAATGCAAATTAGAGACATACCAGATTTTAGATTTTGGAAGGCAGATTCAACTTCTAATGTAGCAATTTTTTTGAGGGCTTCGGGATAAAATATGCTTCAGATTGTAACCTGCTAAGAGATTCCCATCACTACAAAACTAGAGGACAAAAAAGTGGGCACCCTTGTTCAATTAGGGATATTTTATATCATTTTTTTAGATCTAGAATCTTCCTGCTCTACTTTGATCTCCTACAACTCCTCTCCACAAGATTCGACACCTGTAACCTGGAATCACAAGAGAGGGGTTGGGGGTTATGGGGTTTAGGAGGTTGCCTCGGTCAAGCACCGAAATGGCATTCAAGCCTTCCAACACCATTGTTAGAGAGAGTGTGTGTCCTTGGTGGACAGAGGCAAAAGCAAATGATATGATAAATTAATTGAAACACAAAATAGATGTCACCTTAGAGGTGAATCTCTCATGAAAAGTTGATCTTTCATGCCATGAGGAGATGGATTGATGAAAATAAATTTACAACAAAAAAGTACAAACACAACACAATACTACTCTGCAACATAATGAAAGCCTTGAGTATCCTTAGCTCAAGATCACAAGTTTGCATTAAATCCATCTAGGTGTAAAATGAAGTCCTAAACATGATTATATATGCATTCTTGCTAAACATTTATAATTCAAATTGAATAGACCAACAAAGGGAAACCTTTTAATGATCACCTTGTAGACATTTAAAAATTGGGTCCCAACAAAATACGTCTAGACTAAAGCGCGGGCACCCTTGTCTAGGGTCTTATTTTGGGACCAAATTAAGCTCAAGAGTGGCCCCTAAGTCCCATTTGACATGGTTTTTAGGGGATTTTGCTTCGGGATTCATTTTTAACATGTATGATTAAATCTAAGGGACCTAGGAGCTAAAGTTAGGAGGTAAAAGTCCTAGGGGGACATTTTACGACATAACATTTAGCCCCCACTTTAATGTATGTATAATCTTATGACCCATACATGTATTAAAGTACGGTTGAAAACACATCAAACACACCAGGTACTTGAAGCTAAGGCATACACAAAGATTGAGGAGCTATTTCTAGCCCCTAGTCTTAGGTAAGCACTAGAAGACACATCACATACATGTAAAACATAATGAAGACAATAGGAAGTACACAAGACACAGAGAAGATAGTATTGAAGACACACAAGACACGGAGAAGACATGAGAGTGGTCATGCAAAACATGATGAATATAATGATATAACATTTTTCATATATATGCATGGTGTTATCAGAAAATTGGAATGATTATCAATAGTATCAAAGTAATCCAATAAACTCAATGGAAAAGGAAATAATCAAGATTCAAAACAAACAAAGACAAAACCTTGCAAACCTCAATACTACATAGCTTCCATTGGTTGTCTATCTCGATCGATCTTGTGTAATGAATGAAGCCCTCAGAAAGCGCACCTCCTTGCTTTTTCTTCAAGATGTCAATGGAGAATGGCTATAATAGTTCTTGCAATGAAGATGAGCTTCACAACAATGGTAATGGTGATGGTAAACAAGTTGATCGCAAGCAATGGAGGAATTTGGTGCCAAAGGTGTGCTGTAATTCCTATAGAGTAAGGGTACTAAAAGCTTGGATGATAGAAATGGAGGAATTGGGTTCAATTTATAGACTTGTGAGAGAGAAGATCAATGGTATAGAAAGAATAAGAAGATCAATGTTTGAGAAGATTTGAGAGGATGTGCACGAATAGAAAGAATACAAGTGTCACACAAAAAGCTGTTTTGTTTGAGTTAACTACTTTCTTTTATAAAGATAAGATTTGATTTCATAAATTAGAAAGCTTTTTTCTAATTTAAGAGTTGTTGATAAAAATAAGATAGAATAAATCAGTTTACTCAACTTGTGATTTGCTTTTTGCATGATTTGAGAGAAATTAAATAATAAATTATTTAATTTTGTGTGCATGAAGAAGTTTTATTTTTAGAAGATTTGGAAGATTTTTGAGGAATTTGAAGATAAGAAAGCAAATTAAACATATAAATTTATTTAATTGTTTGTGCATGTTTTGGAAGAATAAATAAAATATTTGATTATATTTTATTTTTAGAGATTGAGATAATTTAAATAAATTTGATTGATTTATTTAAATTTGGAGGAATAAGTGACCTAATTAAATAATTAAAATTATTTAATTGTTTGGAAGAATGATTTTGATTTTGATGAAATTAATTAAATAAAGGTAATTTATTCAATTAATGGGAGGAATATGAACCAATTAAATAAATTGATTTATTTATTTATTGATAGAGGAATTTAGATAAAATAAATATTAAGAATATTTATTTAGACAGAGTCGTGTTATTTTTAGGTGTATACATTTTGCCCCTCTTTGATGCAATGTGTTTTATCACATTGTTTCAAAGAATAAGATTTTCTGATAATGATACATGTCTCAGTTTGCTCCTGGTACAGGTTACGACAAACAATCTCACGATGAAGAAGGTGAAACGTTAGGTTAGGGTGAAAAAAATGGGACACGGTTCAGAGAAACAGGAGGAAATGGGTTTGGGAAGTAGTCACGGTCACCACAGCCAGTTATGGTTCACTTGCTATATATAGGAGTTGGGTCCACAATACTATTCATTTGCACACTTGGCTTTTGTTGATTGGTCCCTTAGAGCTTAGGAGAGCACAAGAGCTAGAGCAGTCGGTACAGATATGGATATTCCATGCGAGGAGCACCACTTTGAGTGAGTTTGATGATTCAGACGGCCAGCTAAGGCAGGACCACCGATATGTAGTTCGACAAAACTTGCCTAGGGTCATTTATTAGTGTAGACACCTAAAAATGTCTCGACCACCAAACTGACTCCCGACATCCCTAAACATACCAATTTCCTTTCCAACCAATTAATTAAATTTCTATTTAATTAGTTACCCCTTTCATCATCTAAATCCACACCATTTTATCCCCAAAATTGAATTAATTTTATTAATTCGATAGTCCAAACCTTAGCCAATTGATTTAATAAATATGCAAAATTTATTAAATCAATTCCCCCATTTTCCCTAAATCCAATTAATTAGTTAAAACCATGTTAAACTAATTAATCCAGCCTACTAATTAGCCTATCCCTACCCTAGACAATTAAATAGCTATTATTTAATTGCCTACTCTAGCCTACCTCATCCTAGCCTTAGGATTAATTAATTAAATCACTAATTAATTAATCTTATCCCCCCTCTAATCCCTCTACTAATTTATTCCAGCCACATTAATTAGGCTAATCACCCTAATTAAGTGAGTCAAACCCTCATTAGCACTTCTCTCCACATTCCCCAAATTTAAAATTCAAATAAATCACACATCACATTTACTCCTCTTACACATGTCATAACTCATAAATATCCACTCTTCCCCAAATGAATTTTTAATTCATTTTACCCTTCCCCATGTGAATTTTTAATTCACAAATAATCCATCTCACCCAACCTCATTTATTCACCCCTTTCCCAAAAATGAATAAAAGATTTACTTTTATTCCTAGCCCTTCATCTTCCAAGATCAAATCTAGGCCCTCCACATCACTTTCATCCTCCACCATTGATCTCTCCAATCAATCTCCACCCTTGGATCAAAATCCTCTCAAAAAGTCTATAAATACAACCTCTCACAAGTCATTTTCATCATCCAATTCCATGCAAAGTTACCATGCCAAAATCACCTTTGAATAGCTAGTGAGTTGCACAATTGAAGAGCACTTCACATTTGAATCCAAAGTCTAGGGAAAATCTTGGTCTTGGGAGCTTCTTTTGGGTGCAAGGCTCCTCCTTCCCTTGATGGGATTAGGTTGTGTTCATGAGGTATAATCTTGTGTTTATTTGCATTTGATTTAGTGTTTTGCCTTATTGCATTTACCTAATCTACAATTAGGATAATAAATGCTAGGGAAAAATTACTTGAATGAATGTGCCAGATCATGTTTTGGTGCACTTGCCTCCCGAAACGGTGCATCTGGTGCGGTTCGGCGCATTTGCATTATGAATCAACGCATGTGACGATACTGCCCATATGTTATGTGAAGTTGCACTTTTGTTATGGAACGATGCATCTGTGTTGTCTTCCTGCACATTTGTTAATGTTGCGCATATGTTATGTGAAGCTGCGCTTATATGAAACTGCACATTTACTCAATGCCGTGGTGCATCTACCAGAAGTGGTGCATTTACTGTGAAATGGCGCATTTACCTTCTGGTTCAACGCATGTGTTTTAGATAGTCATTTTACTTAACAAAATTGACTCGATTGGTATCTTGCTCGATGCATCAATCAATAAGCTATCTCTGAGTTTGCATGAATCTAGTTAAGAGATGATATGCTTGTTTTTGATCAATTTGATATGTGAAGTAAGTGATAAGATACATTTGATAGTTTGAGTAGTTTTGTAGTTTTTGGTTGACGCATTGGCTTGCTTGATTGTAGGAGGACATTCGTGATGTACTCATGTCATGGGAGCAGTTTCCCTTGCCTATGTTGCAGCGGTATATGCTCATTGAGATGGATCGAGAGGCACTCGGTGTGATGGGTTTGGACTACGTTTGCTTTATGCCCGAGGTTTGTGCGAATCTTAGTTTGCTGACTGCTTCGGTGGAGCATTTTCATAGTGAGGATGGGACGTTCCATCTGCCTACTGGTGAGATGGCCATTACTCTGGAGGATGTCTACAAGATTATGCACTTACCGATCTAGGATGAGCTCATGGAGTACGAGTCTTAGCGTGATTTCAGACTAGCGGAGTGCAGGCGTGTGTTTGATGATCTAGAGCTTGAGGGTCAGGTGATCTTGTGGTAGGATATACATGACTACTATGACTACTTCCCGAGGATAGTGGCAGGACTAATCAGGGGTGTGGTATGCCCCGATATGAGGTCGCATGGGTTCCGCATTGGTTGGGGTAGGACTTTAGAGAGGATGGTTACAGATGGCACCCACTTTTCATGGGATGTCTGTGTTTTGGCTCACTTGTACCACAACATGCATCAAGTGGTTTACCATAGAGGAGCTAGTTTTTTTGCCAGTGTCTCACTGTTACAGTTCTAGTTATGGGAGCACATAGCCATTACTCAGCCCATTTCTGTGTTTTCTAGGCAGTGAGGGGAGCCTTACTCATATGGTTGTGCAGGTGTTATTTCCCAACATAAGCTGGGAAAGCTTGAGTATTGGAGACATGTGCTGGATAATGTGGATTCAGTTATCTAGCGCCCTTACTGAGATTGTGAGTGGTGGGACGATGAGGATGATGAGCTCCCTTATTGCTTTTAGACTCGGTGGTTGATTGGGCGGACACGGTACATTTTGGAGAGGCAGATAGTGAGCTGGGTATAGAGATAGTTTGGGAGAGTATAGGGTCAGCCACAGAGGCAGGCACAGTTTTCCAAGACACACGTAGCGTGGTTGAGATGGGGCTTGGTTGCTTCCTATGAGGAGGCTAGAGTAGATTTCCTTTAGATACCCTACTAGGCTTGGTTGATGAGGAGGGAGGTAGTGGATGTGGGGATGACTCCCGAATATGAGGAGTGGTTTGCATCCCACCCATTCCTGAGGTATTCAGGATCAGGAGAGTTAGCTCCTCACCTAGAGGAGGAGGAGGAGGATTCAGATGAGGAGGATGGTGGAGGTAGGAGGCAGAGGAGATGGAGGAGGGGTAGAGGAGGATGGGGAGATGGAGATGACAGAGGTGGAGGAGTGGATGGTGGAGATGGAGGTAGACAGAGACAGAGGAGGAGAGTTGGGGAGGGATCCTCCTAGTAGCAGGTAGCACAACAATAGGTTGCACAGCAAATATAGGTGTCAGCACCATAGCAGGTGCCCTAGACTCCAGGTCAGATTGACCCACAACAGTAGGCATAGGATGGGGTTATTGCTATGTTACAGGGCCAGTTGAGGTAGTTTAGAGCACTATTGAAAGCTATAGAGTCTCATAGGGAGGCAGATGCAGGGGTGATATTTGGTCTTATTGTAGAGCGAGACACAATACTAGCGAGGTCACAGGCCTTGACAATGGAGAGAGACGCGGTCGTAGCTGCCTTGGCTACTGATGGGGCTAAAGGATTTTTGGTGACACAGGTCACACAGGCTCAGGCTCAAGTGCACCAGCTACAGACTCAGATGGCACAGGTTCAGGGTGAGCTTCCTAGAGTGCATGCCTAGACTCAGTATTACAGGGGATTATATCACGGGGCATTGTCAGCAGACTAGTGTACACCCAGCTACAGGAGTCAGTCAATGGCTTTGTAGAGGGCAAGTGGGTCATGATCAGGAGAGTCGGTGATGAGCCCATAGTAGTCTAGGTCAGGTAGAGGTGGAGGTGGAGAGGGCAGTACTGGGAACAGTGTCCTGCGCCAGCAGGGCTAGCTAACACTTGTACCAATTTTTGCCTACGTATACACATTTTTAATGGCTCTTGGATAGCCAGATATGTATATTTATCTCATTTTGTACTATTACCAAGACATGTATCATTATTTTTGTGATGTATACATACTTTTTATGACTTGGCTCACAGATGGACTTTGATATTTTACACTTGGACATATTTATGTTATATTTATATGATGATGTAGCTTTTTGGTGGTGTACATGCATTATGTGATGTCTAATGTATGCACCTTACTTTTAATGTCTATATGGATGCACACTTTGTTGTTGATGTCTATATGATGATGTGGTTTATGATTCTAGACTATGATGCTTTATGAGATATGATTCTAGGATTTTGATATGATGATGATCTAATGCAAACTTAGATGATTTCTGATGATCTAATATGCAAATGTGAATGTTATCTATATGATTATGCAGTTTATGAGATGATCTACATGTATTTGTCTATGTTTTTTGAATTTTCTGTTGACACTATGTTATGCTCATGCAAATGTATATGGATGATTGAATGCACTATTATGTATGAAAATGATTTAATCATGTTAATGACTATCTCATGTGTTATGATATGCAAACTATGCCATGTTTTTTTGTTATGTCCAAGTGTACGCAATCGACGCAGAAATGACACAATGATAGACAAAAGACTGACTGATGGAAGGATCACATGCTTTTATTTGCAAACATTGATACTCTACATAGAATTTTTATTGCATGGGATTTGGATGCTTTGTGGATGCGAATGGTTTTGCCATCTTGATATTGCAAGTATTTTGAAGTGCTTATTTCATCATTAGGCTTTTTTTTTGTGTTTTTGAAATGTTGTAAGAAAAAACAAGCACCTAGGTATAATTGAACCAAGATGACCTGAGTATTACTTACATGGATTTTGATATAGCAAGTTAATACAAGCATCTAGTCAAAATTGAATATAGATGACCTGAGTACTTCTTGTGTTTCAACAGACAAGGATTACCCCTTTTCATGTTTAGACCTCTAGAGTCCTCGATGATCTTTTGCCGATCATGTCGTTAGACAAAAGTCATCACATTACTAAAGATTGATCCATAAATAGTAGAAAAAGAAAATAATCATGCCCCCATCATAGCATCTCTAGTTTTTGACATCCTTAAGTAGCATAGGAAACATGATAACAAAAATCAAGACTCTGTAAGTTAACCTACTCACAATCACAAAACATTCTTGCATTAGATATGTTTTTCTTGCCATAAGTTAGATAAAATCATTTGAGTGTGTAGGTACTTGTTTGCTTTGCTTTGGATAGGTTGATGTCCTACGTCAAAATTTCTATTTGAAAGTGGGTTTTGCTTGTGCCTGCATGCTTGTTAAAAGGTATCACAATCCTTATTGGTGTCCTTGGTGAACAAAGTGGCACTACAGAATCCAACTCCTTAACCAGGTTGAGGATTTGCCCCCAGTCAAGTAGAGGTATTTGGCTTATTATGGATGAACTAAAAATGGATACAAAGAAACGGACCCTAAGGGACTGACCTAGTGCCTTGGTGGTGCATTGCTAAATGGCCTTGCCTACATGATGCCACGGAGGCAACGTAGTTCGGGGTGAACCCTGATGGACCTAAGACCTAGGCGATAGGAAATGGTGTGGACTTAGATAGATAGAAGGACATATGACATGCAATGGGAGTGGATGGGAAGTGGAGCCTCAAGGGCGCATTGATAATGGACTTGCCTATGTGAGGACACAGAGGCAACATAGTTCAGGGTGAACCCTGATACTAATAATGGATGCTATGGTAGGCTGATACTAGGGATAAACCTGAAAAGAAATCAACTGATTGATACAACAAAAACACAAACGAGATACTCTCTTGTCAAGGAGGTTGCTCATGACAGATTAGATAGGACCGATAATAGCCTTATTGCAAGAATGATATATCCATTGAAGGGTGTTGATTGGCTGATAGGATAATGTCTATTTTCAGGAAATGAAAACATGTCGCATAAGACACCTGGTCTGGTTTCAACAATGGAACATCCTGTATAAGACAAGTGATTGATGTAGCAAATGTTAGCAATCAGTATGTAGACAAATGTACTTGCATTAGGAGTAGTCTTTTTGCTTTCGGTATAATGTTGATGATTATGTTTTTGGATTCTAGGAATGTTATGACGCTTTAGGGACTTTTGTTTGGATCACAATTTGGATAGCCTAAGTGCTAGATACTGATGACAAGGGAACCTCATGGATAGGTAGATAGATGGGTGATAGTGGAAAATGGATGGGTAGGTATGAGGGTCGGCAATAGTGGATGGAAGGAACGCATGCAGAAGAGGGCAAGGATGTGATCGCCAAGGACTAAGTCACATAGGAATAACATGCCCCATTGTAGGTAGGATACTTTAGGATTTTTTATGACAATTCTTATGATGATAGGAGGATGAGAGGATAATGAAGGAATTACGTGGTTTGGAGGGATAAGGTATGTCAAGAGACATCCAAAAAATTTGTCAAAAATGTGCCCCCAATCTTCATCAAGATCAAAAAAATAGAGGAAGGGAAGATTAGGATGGATGGATTCAACAGCATAGGTATGTAATGGATAGAAGGATAGGATAGGAAATGATATGGAAGGAAATGATAGGAGAAAAGTAGATATACTGATGAGACAATGTGCCCCCAAGTGTAGGTGACGTAGGAGATCAACTTACACATGACACCTGTTTGCCAGGTTTTCATCATGGTACTTATCCAAGGCGCCTGTTTACTAGGTTTTCACCATTAGACGTAAGGATTTTTTTTTTTGGATATGATAGGTGGATATGGATGAGAGGGCCTCAAGTGCCTGGCTTCACGAAAGGTGATAGTCCCATTAGAGATGCATGACACATGGACTATGTATAGTGTTCTCATAGATGTTGGTAGGGGATTGCATGAAACGGATCTGGAGAAGGTGGACATCAGATTATGGAAGGTGTGATAGTGGATGATGATGTAGATTAGGTAAGACTTATGCATAGATGGAGGGAAGGCTTATGCAAAAGCATGGACCATAGGGATAGGATGGAGAAGATATGTAGGATAATAGTGGAAGGGGAGATGGAGGTATGTGGAAATGTCATGGGATGAAAGGGAATCATGACCAATGGTTGCACATACCATGATAAACATTGAAGCTTATGATGGGAAGATGGGGTAGGAAGCAATGGAGAGTTTTGCTTGGTGGATGAATGATTTGGACATTTAGGGACCCACATAGACTTAGTATACTTCTGATTTTTGCTTGTCATGTGGGATGGAGGGATTTGAGACTTTTGGATGGAATGGGATTTTTGATGGAAAAGGAGAATGTGGATGGTTGGGATGCCTCATTTAACTTGATGGCTTTTTGCTTAGGTACCCAAACCATTTTTCCTTTAGACATTACCTGTGAAGGTATGGGATTGGGTGTGTGCAGCTTGTGTGTAGCTTCTGAGATAATTACTTGTTGCTTGGGGACCCACACCTTTTTTAATGTTGCTTTGAGGTGTGTGGGTGTATGCAACTCTTGAGATGGGTTTTTCTTTGATTCTTGGCTTTTGTATCCAAAGGTAGGAGGACATTTAGGATTGATGACTTTATAGGTAGAGGCATCCAAATATTTGCTGTTGAATTCCCTTGGGTTGGTGGAAGCTCTTTGTTTAGACAACGTGTGCATTTGTTGGCCATGATTGGGGTTTTTAGAGGATTTATGGATGGATAGATAAGATGTTGGAAGAAGTGGTGGTAAAATGCATGGAGGGATGTTAGGAGTTGGAAGTAGTAGAGGTAGATTGGATGGTGGAAGGTGTATGGTCACATGCTTTTGGGATGTATATGATAAGGGAGGTGGAATGGAGACATATATTTTGGGAATAGGATAGGGTTTGCGATGGGAAGTGGTGAATTTAGGAGGAGTGGAGGAAGTACCAACATCTTTGGATTGGTCACCTTGGGGTATGTATCCAAGGCCATACGAGCGAGGAGGGACATTGACATGGATGGGCTCCAAAATACCTTGTTCATGAAGGTCTAAGCCTTTACCTTGATAGTTCATATGTTGGAATATGTGGTGGACAATGGGATTATGGGTGCTTTGGACACCAGATGCAAGCTCATTATTGGACGAGGAAGGTGAAGTGGTAGATAATGGTTGTTGCTCTCCTAGGGAAGAACATTCATGGATGAAGGTAGTGAGACCAAGGGGATAGGATAACAAATTTACAACATGGTCAACATTGGATGGTGGAGGATCATTAGGAGCTTGACTATTGTTATGCTTACTAAGATCCAAGTTATTGGTTTGATCATCTATGTGCACTTGGGAGGCAAGTGTCTCATTAAGGAAAGTGGGCATTGTTGGATCATGGATAGGACTAGGAGGAAGATGGACAGGAGTAATGGAGGTTTCTTGCTCATAACCATGGAATGCATAAAGTTGGATAAGAGGGTCATCATGGTCTACTTGATCATAGATAGGCTCTTGATCATAGATGGGATCTTGATCATAGATAGGATTAAGCGTGATGGGATCAATGTGCTCATGTATAGGTTCTTCATCAATGATAATATCTTGATCATAGAAAAGATATAGGTTATGGAGGGATTGGATTGGGATGTCTTTCTCATGTATGGGCATAGGATCAAGTTGCTCATGGATAGATTCTTCATAGGTAATATCTTGATCATGGAAAAGGTAAATGTTATGGATGGGTTGGATGGAGGTGTTTTGATCTTGATATAGATAAAGGGTTGGTGTTTCCACATGCTTGAAAGTGTACTCTTGACATAACTCTTGATTTTCATGAATTGGAGTGGAGGTAGAAGACTCTTGATTAGGCTCTTGGTCAGTAACATGAAGGTACGATGGACCTTGACTTTGGTTCATGATAGGGGGTTCTTCAATAAGCTCGAGGAGTTGTGGATTGCATGAAGGGGTTGAAGTAATGGACATGTTTGAAGGCTCTTTGATAGGAGTTTTATGACATGGACAGGGTTGATTCCTTGCTAATAGCCATTGGATCACATCCTTCATGAGTGCATGGGTAGATGGACAATACAACGGATGGAGAATAATGGTAGATGGCTTAGGCCCATTGTGAGGATTGCTTGTGTTAGATGGGGATGAAATTGGCTGAGCAGATTTGGATTTATCCATATCTTTTCTTCTTTTAGATCTTGCAAAGAGTCTTTCCAAAAAATCATCTAAGGTCTCATCGGTTGACGGATTAGAGCTTGGGAAACTTGATGGCGGTGTTGGTGTAGAACTGATATGCTTTGGGATATGTGTTCTAGGAGATGGTGAAGGAAGACTAGTAGATGGATTGGTACATGATTTCCCACTTGAGGTGGTGCTTCCCTTGTCAAGAGTATCATTAAGACGGGCAAAGAATGAATGATCTTGGTGCGAGGCGTAGCTAGTACTGGCATGCTCATGTTGGGAGGGATTTGGTTCACATAGATAATCTTTTTTCTAATAGTTGTCAAACTTGGGCTCATCTAAACTAGAAGAGAAAGGTGTCTTAGCCAAGCTTTTATCAAATGGATAAGGAGATATACCCTCCAACAGATATTGATTTGTGGAAGATCTAGCTTTAAGATCACCATTTGTTGGTGTAAGGCTTGGAGTTCTTGAGCAAGTGTTTCTAATTGGTTTGTCATATCCTCAGAAACTAATACAAGACCAAAATGGGTGCCCAGAAAGGTTGAAAATTTGCTCTCAAAAGGCCTGGAAACGCTCACTGTTGTGAATGCACAGCAACAAATGCACCGGAATAGAAGGTAAATGTGCAGCAAGTCAAAATATATGCACAACTCTGGTAAATAACAAAAGTGCAGGAATAGATAATAAATGCGTAGTAGGTCGAAATGTATGTGCAACAGGTTGAAATAAATGCACAGCTCTATAGTACAAATGCGTAACTCTGGGTTTTTGATTGATTTTGCAATGTTTTTGGCACATTTTTTGATGTTTTTGGTTTCTTGGTTGAAAGTTGGTCTTTTTGATCTGATTTCTCAATTATGGCAAAACGACATAGCAAACACAAAGAATATTTTCATGGTTTTTGATCTTTTTTTGGATTTTTTAGACTTTTTTGACTAAAAACAAGTACAAATCTTAGGTTGGCAGGGACAATATACATTGAATCCTCATTGTTACATGAGGCATCTTTGGGAGGTGATAATCGCCCTTCCCGACACTAGTTTATAGGGGATTTTGGCTTCTAAAACAATGGATGATTAGTAAGTGCAACCCTTCGAGTGGTTATACATGCGGTAGCACTACTCTACGTTATGGAGTCTCCCAGCCTTTAAGGGTTACGCCTTGGAGGGTTTTGGGGGAGGTTGGCTGTCGGTATAACTTAACAACACTCATTATTTGAAGCTTTCGCTCCAAACACAATTTATTTATAGTGGCTAGGCAGAGCTTGGCTTTAGCTTGTTACCACTTAAGGTCATTCCCACTTGGATGGAAGGATATCCAAGGGCAGGGCTCTCTAAAGGAAAAACATGTGAAATGATATGTTTGGCATTTTGGTCACCCAAAAGAGGGGAGAGCATAGGCCTAGTATCATTCCAAAAACATGAAAGACAATAGTTCTTTTCCCCTAGTTAAAATGAAAAAGACTAAATGAGTTAAGCTACTTGGGCACACACGCGAGTTGTTAACTTTGAAAGAAGCAAGATAGCAATGGTTTAATTTTATCCTCTTAGCATTGGGACTATATTCAAGTTGTTGATGCAATAAGATCAAATTACAATCCTCCTAGTTAGAGCTAAATGAGATTTGCATGAACATCCATTTACTTTCCTTGCTAATTAGATCTAGAGATGAGTTAACAAATGTAGCTATATGACTAAACTAGCCCCTAACTTGCAAGTAGATCAGAGAATATTCCTACGAGACAAGTTAGCGTTAGCAAAATCATAAGAAAAAGGCTCAAAGGTCACTATCAGAATAGATGCACAGCTACAGAGATCATATGCGCAGAGATAGAAATCAGATGCGTAGAATTGCAAATGCACTGAGACAAAGGTAAAAAACGTAGAATTAGAGAGTATATGAGTAGTTTTGGTAAATGTGCTGTATCAGAGGTCAAATGCGTTGAAATAGAGTATGGATGCGCTGATCTATCAAATGCATGGAAACAGAGCTTAGATGTGTGTTGGAAATGATCAAATGCATAGAATCCTCCTGTGTACAGAACTTAACGCACAAAAACTCAGTTTTGAGGTTAAATTGGGGCAAAGCCCCACGATGGGTGCCATAAATGTTATTAGAAAATTGGAATGATTATCAATAGGATCAAATTAATCCAATAAACTCAATGGAAAGGGAAATAATCAATATTCAAAACAAACAAAGACAAAACCTTGCAAATTTATTTATTGTTTGTGCATGCTTTGGAAGAATAAATAAAATATTTGATTATATTTTATTTTTAGAGATTGAGATAATTTAAATAAATTTGATTGATTTATTTAAATTTGGAGGAATAAGTGACCTAATTAAATAATTAAAATTATTTAATTGTTTGGAAGAATGATTTTGATTTTGATGAAATTAATTAAATAAAGGTAATTTATTCAATTAATGGGAGGAATATGAGCCAAATAAATAAATTGATTTATTTATTTATTGATAGAGGAATTTAGATAAAATAAATATTAAGAATATTTATTTAGATAGAGTCATGTTATTTTTAGGTGTATACACATGGAAATAAAATTGCAACACAAAACCCCAAAATGTAGGAGGAGCTCATCGCTACACCCTTGAAACTACACCTAGAGGGAAAACACACCATACAAAACTCGAGTGTGGGAGGAGCTCATTGCTACACCCTTGAAACCACACATGGGGGAAAACACATCATACAAAACCTGAGTGTGGGAGGAGCTTATCGCTACACTCTTGAAACAACACATAGGGGAAAACATGCCAAACAAAGCCCAAGTGTGGGAGGAGTTCATCACTACACCCTTGAAACCACACACAGGGGAAAACACATGGAAGACACATGGAATACACAAGTGCCACATAGCATGCCATAGACATACTATACATCTTAAAAATAACAAACACGAGTGATGGAAGGAGCTTATTGCTAAGTCCTGCCATCTCAAACATGCTACAGACACACCTGATGGTTGGACTTATGCCACAAAACCACCAAAAACATGCTTAAGGGAGGATAGTCTCAAGATCCAACCCCACCTCCATGGAGGACTTCTGTAATAAAAGGATGTGCACTAGCTCAACAGATCCACCATCCTACCTTTCACAGAAGGGATTTTGAATAAAAGGATACGCACTAGCTCAAGAGATCCATTATCCCACCTCTATAGAGGGCTTCTTTGATAAAGGATATGCTATCCTGCCTCACGGAGAGGGATTTTTTATTGCCATATAAATAAAGATGTGCACTCACGCTAGAGATACAACATCTCACCTTGCGGAGAGGGCTTACAAACACGCTTCGTTAGTACCAAAATCATGAGACATATATTATTATATATGCCCCCACCTTAAAGTGGTTGATGTCATGTACCGATATCACGTATGTTAAGGTAGAGAGAAAAATTGCAAGGGAACAAGAGATTTTGCAAAGCCCATGCCCCCAAGGCGACATGTGCTTATGATTGCCAAATGTTCCCACAAACACATTGATATGATTTGATTAAGATAAGATAAAAAGAGAGGTTATAAATATTACTCTAAGATAAAAACCAATAAATTCATTAAAGCTATGCATGAAGATAGTCACATCAAGGACCATGACTATACTATGGGTTCGGAACTGAGTATAACCATTGGGCTATACTCCAGGTACCTCAGAACTGAGTGTAGCAAAAAGGTGAGATACCAATCAAATTGTGCAAGAACAAATTGAGTGGATTGTAAAATGATAGTTACAAGAAGTACCATAAGATGATACATCACACAGAGTGATTCTACTAGTCAAGTGTCAGATATATATATGTATCAACCCCATCGTCATGTATGGACTAGGTCCATTTTTTCTTTGCTTGCTAAAGGGAAACATGGTCTGTATCAGTACTTAATTGTTTTAATTATCCGCCGACTAGGTAGAATCACTAGAAGAAGGTAGACAATAAAAATGAGAGGAGAACAAGTGCCTTAGGAATACCACATAGGAGGATGCCCCTAGGTCATCAACCGCAATGCTATGCCCCTAAGGCACAACACACAATAATAAAATAGAGGAGAGGCAAGATAAAAGAATGATGAAACAAATAGAAGAATGGTCACAACAAAGGTGGTCTCCCAGTATCCTTGACCTTACAAGAGTATCAATGGTCATCCAAGGAGACCTAAACAACACATAGCACATCATAGGGGGAACACAACATAGAGAGGGTCACATAAGCAAGCAAAATAATGCTACGATAAAGGTGACCACAAAGGGTTAGAAATACTTACTTGAAAGCACAACCAAACTAGTAGTTGTCATCAAGCAAATCATCTTCCTCCCAATCTCAAATGTCGAAGGAAAGAGGTACATAGGGGACAAGTGCCCATTTAGATTCTTTATCCTCTACCTTATCAATCTTGAGCTCTTCTTTGTTTATTTTAGTGTTAGGTGGTCCAATATTTTCTTGTTGATCTGATGTGTTGTTTCAAGCCAAGGCTTGTCTTCTCTGCCTTCTTTCTCTAGCTTGTTTATTTCTTCTTCTTTTATTGCTGATATCTTCAAAAGGAATCTCATGTTTTTCCATAGATTTTTGTATCTTAGAGGAAGAGGCAGGTGTGTGATTAACTCGTGGTGATGCATGGTATTGTCTTCTATAGTTTTCTCTTGATCCTTGTAGGGATGACAAAGGAGGAATCTCAACATATATTCCTTTTCCTTTTGGTTTAGGGGGTTATTGTAATATAGGTCGCTCTTTAGGTATTGTTTGTTTAATTGGAGGTCCAACCAATCTAGATAGTAATTGTGTTTTGTAACACTGATATCCCAAGAAGGTTTGGTCTATTCTAGGCTCAGGTTCTTTTGTAGGTTTCGGCAAAAAGTAGTCAATGATGTTTTTCTGACTCACCTTAGGTTTCCATAGACTATGGGAAATAGTTCGTATGGACCCATGGTGAGGGAATTTTAAGCATTGGTGGAGTGTTGAAGGGACAACTTTCATAGCCTTAAGCCATGGATGGCCTAGTTTCACACAGAAGAGGTCAAATGTCGGAATAATCTCAAATGTTTTCTCTAAAGCCTTATCAAGTACTTGGATCATCAAGGAAATCTTCCCTATGGTCACGATGAAAGTTACATTATGTGTTTTTATCATTATGTTGGTAGGTCCATAAGTTTCTTGTATAAGTTTGTGTGAGTAAAGGAACTCTTCTGTAACAATGTTGGTCATACAATTTGGATCAACAAGGGCTCCTCTTACAGGAGTCCCCATAATGTTAATGGTAATGTAGAGAGGACCTTCAATATCTTTTCATGTTCTAATGTTTTGTGCAAATGTTATTTCAGGTTCAGGGGTCTTTCTTTTCTTGTCAAGGTGAGGAAAGACCATAGCATTGTTTTTATGATGAAAAGCCATAGATGAGAGACTATTTCACACCTAAAACACTTGTTTGAGGAAATGGGTAAAAATACACACAGATATCACAACAAACAAAGTGGATAGGAGGAAAGAGTGCAACACAACAAGGCCCAATTGATGATTTTAAAATTTTTGGTCAAAAGATGTGAAAATGTGTGTAAACAAGTAGTGTTGAAATACACACCACCTTGACTTTCAGTCAGATTTTTGCTTAGGGTGTTTGAACCTATGTCTATTTTTCTTGTTGTTTTGCTCCTATTATGTTGTTAGTTTGTTGGTGGTTCTAGGTTGTCTTGCTGGGCTTAATTGTTATATCTATTTTTTTGTACAAGAGTCTGGGCCCTTTCAAAATCCCTGCTTACCATTATCAAAAACAAAAATTCTATTATAAGGTTTATTCTAGATTAAGATTATACCAATTTTCACACAATGATATAAAATTATGCAAAATTATCAAATGAAAAATGAATATATGCTTGAATATGAGTGCAAGATCTGAAATGCAAGATATCTAAAATAAATGCAACGAAACAACACCAATCTATGTTTGTTTATGCACCTAAAATGTTCAATTTTTTCACTTTTTTCAATGCAAATGCACAAAATATATAATGAAATTATGACAATGATGAGGGGTATAAAATTAAAACCTTTTAATTAGTCCAATAATGCAGAAAAATTTGTCACAACACACCAATCTTGCAATGCTATATGAGAGATTAGCCAAAATGTAGTAAAATGCAAGGATTTTTGAAACCCTATTACTGAAATTAAGGAATGAAAGTATGCAAAATGATGAATGAATAAAATCTAATCAGATTTAATATGTCAATAACTCAAATCAGATTTGAAAATGATGCCAAAATCCTATAATTCTCAATGCAAGTCAAATTTTAAAGAAATATGAATGAATATGCCTCTTTTTGTTGAAATACACAATGTGTAAATGCAAAATTTGAAATGTAAATGCAAAAACACACAATGATGAAACACTATAGTATAAAATCAGATTTGAATGAGTCTTAAAATGAGTAGTAAAATATGAAACATGATTTTAGCTACAAACCCTAGCTTTTGGAATTACTAGGTTATAAGAAAAATGTAAAATTTCAAACAAACCCTAGTAAATAAAGTATGTAAATGCAAGGTAAATGATGATGAAATGATGTATTGTTGTAATTTATCTCAGATCTGATATAAATATCAGAGGTTTAAATGATTTAAATTATATGCAATGAAAATAGTGCAAATTATGCCTTAATACAAGTAAAAAATGCCTATTTTTTTCGAATTTTTTAATTTTTATGCAAGATTTTCAAATGTATAATGATGAAAATGAAATGTATGAACACAAATCTGATTTACAACACTCAACAAGATGCAATGTTCAACAAAACACAGGTTCACCAAAATGTTATGTATGAAAAGTGGGAATGATGAAAGGATGTAAGGTGTATGGTTAATTAGATTCAATCAAACCCTTCTTTCACACATACATTCAAGGACATAGATCACAACTGTGATAGAGGACTCAGCTACAAGTCTGATGTCACTATGAGATGATTATAAAGATAGAATAGATTGATATTTTGTTAAAACCCTAGTCCGACTAGTCCTAAAACCCTAATTATGCAAAATCATAAACAAACAAACAAAACTTGACAAATGCTTGCATAGGAAGGCACTAAATGCAGATTAGAGACATACTAGATTTTAGATTTTAGATGGTGGAAAATTCAAGGATAAAAGAGTGGGTCCCCTTGTCTAATGTAGCAATTACTCTAAGGGCTTTGGGATAAAATATGCTTTAGATTGTAACCTGCTCAGAGATTCCTGACACTACAAAACTAGAGGACAAAAGAGTGGGCGCCCTTGTCCAATTATGGATATTTTCAATCATTTTCTTTAGATTTGGAATCTTCTTGCTCTACTATGATATCTTGCAACTTCTCTCTACAAGATTTGACATCTATAATCTGCAATTACAAGAGAGGGGTTGGGGGTTGTGGTGTTTAGGAGCTTTCCTCGGTCAAGCCCTAGAATGGCATTCAAGACTTCCAACACCATTGTTAGAGAGAGTGTGTGTCCTTGGTGGATAGAGACAAAAATAAATGATATGATAAATTGATTGAAACACAAAATAGATGTCACCTCTGAGGTGAAGCTCTCATGGGGAGATGAAGATTTTTCACACCATGAGGAGATGGATTGATGAAGACAAATCTGCAACAAACAAGTACAAACACAACACAATATTGCTCTGCAACATAGTGAAATCCTTGAGTATCCTTAGCACAAGATCACAAGTTCACATTATCCATCTAGGTGTAAAATGAAGTCCTAAACATGATTATATATGCATTCTTGCTAAACATTCATAATTCAAATTGAATAGGCTGACAAAGGGAAACCTTTTAACGGTCACTTTTCAGACATTTAAAATTTAGATCTCGACAAAATAGGTCTAAACTAGGGCACGAACACCCTTGTCTAGGGTCCTATTTTGTGACCAGATTAAGCTCAAGAGTGGCCCCTATGTCCCATTTGACATGGGTTTTGGGGTATTTTTCTTTAGGATTCATTTTTAATATGCATGATTAAATCTAAGAGACCTAGGAGCTAAAATTAAGAGGTAAAAGTCCTAGGGGGGACATTTTATGACATAACATTGGATAATGGATTATGATGTGGATTATGTATGGAAGGATTATGCAAGGATGGATGGGAGATAGTGAATTATGGATGGAAGGATAGTGGATTATGATGTGGATTATGTATGGAAGGATAGTGGATTATGAAAAAGCATGGACCATAGGTATATGATGGGTGAAACATGTGGGATAATGGATTAAAGATGGGGAGATGGAGGTATGTGGAAATATTGTGGAATGGAAAGGAACCAAGACCAATTGTTGCACACATCGAATTGGGTTTTGAAGCTTTTGATTAGGAGGTGTAGGAAGTAATGAACCTATTTTCTTAGGGGATCTGGTTGATGTAGGAATTTAGGTACCCACACAGACAAGATTTTAATGATTTTTGCATTGAGATTTATGGGATGATGGAATTTGAGATTTTTGGGATTTGTGGGATGTGGATGCTTCATTTGACTTGATTTCCTTTTGCTTAGGGACCCAAACCATTTTATTTTTTGACTTTTCTTGTGAAAGTATAGGCTTTGGTAGCCTTTTCAATAGATTTTGATTGGACTCTTTGCATTGATATCCTAAGGCATAAGTATACTAAATTTTTTTTTCTTTATGGGTAGAGGCATCCAAATTTTTATTTGTGAATCCCATGGACTTGGTGGAAGCTTCATGTTTGGTCGATACGTGCATTTGTTGATTGATCATGATTAGGAATGTGAAGGGATTTATGGATGGAGGGATTTAAAGTAGATTTGTGGATAAATGGATAAGGGGATTGGATGATAGAGATATTAGATGTTTGGATAAGTGGAGGTAGAGTGAATGGGGAGATATTAGGAGTTGGAAGTAATGGAGGTAAAGTGGATGAAGGAAGGTGTATGGTCACATGCATTTGGTATTTGTAGGATGATGCCCGGGAGGAATGGCAACATATGTTTTGGGAATATGATATGGTTTATGATAGAAAGGAGTGGATTTAGAAGGCATGGAGCTAGTACCAACATCTTGAGATTGTTTTTCTTGGGGTATATAACCAAGGCCATATGATTGTGAAGAGACTTTAACATGGATGGGCTCCAAAATACCTTGTACATGAAGGCCTAAACCTTTACCTTGATAGTTCATTTTTTGGAGTATGCAGTGGACAATGGGACTGTGGGTGATTTGGACACTAGATGCGAGCTCATTATTTGATGGAGAAGGTGAGGTGGTAGATAATGGTTATTTCTCTCCTAAATAGGAACATTCATGGATGAAGGTGGTAAGACCAAGGGTATATGGTGGTGGATGTGAAATATGGTCGATAGTGGGTGATGAAGGATTATTAGGATCATGATTATTATTATGCTCATTAAGATCCAAGCTATTTGTTTTATTATCTATGTTTACTTGGGAGCCAAGTGTCTCATCAATGAAAGTGGATGTTGTTGGATCATAGATAGGACTAGGTGGAGGATGGATAGGGGTAGTTTGGATATCTTTCTCATGGATAGGTGTGGGATTATGGATAGGATCAATTTTCTCATGGATAGGCTCATGATAAGAGATAATATATTGATCATAGAATATATATAGGTTATGGATGGGTTGAACTTTGATTGCTTGCTCATGGTTAGAAACTTGATCATGGATACTATCTTGATCATAAAAAAGATATATATTATGCACGGGTTGGATGAAGCTGCTTTGATCTTGATTTAGATAAAGGGTCGATGTTTCCACATGCTTTAGATTAAACTCTTGACATAGAACTTGGTTTGCTTGAATGGGAGTGGAAGACTCATAGATAGGATTGATAGGCTATAAATCCTCAACAACATGAGGGTATAATGGATCTTGTCTTGGACTCATGGTAGGATACTCTTCAACATGCTTCATGGGTTGTGGACTATATGATGTATTTTAAGGACTACAAATGTTGTTTGAAGGCTCTTTGATAGGCTCTTGGATAGGTGTTTGATGACATGGAGATGGTTGATTCCTTGCTAATAGCCATTGGATCACATTTGGCATAAGTGTATGTGTGGATGGAAAATGTAAGGGATGGATAATAATGGTGGATGGTGTTGTAGGCTTAGGATTAGGATTAGGTGGAGGGATAATGATATTGGACATACTAGGATTTGAATTGGATGGAGGGATAATGGGATTGGATGGGTTGGGATTAGGATTGGATGGGGTGACACATGGGATTGGGATGGTTTGATTTCAAGAATTTTGATGAGTTTTCTTTTAAGCATCAGTTGGGAAAACAGCTTAGCCTCATCTTTTTGTGAAGGGTTGGATGGATATGGTGATAAAGGTAATGTAGGGATTGATGAATTGGAAGATCAGTGGATCAATAGACTAGGATTTGGATTACATGGAGGTGTTGGGATAGGACTAGTAGGCTCTTGGATTGGCATTTGATTGGATGATAATGTAGGGTACCCATAGGATGCATAAGCTAGAGTGGTGTTCCCATTGTCAAAGGTACCATAAGGACTTAAGGACACTTGATTTTGGTGCAAATGGTAACTTAGACTTGCGTATTCTTGTTGTGAAGGAAATTGATAGCCTTGTGAATGGATTTGGTTGCAAGTTGAAATGGTGGGATAAGTAGATGGATGTTCTTGAGGTATGGATTGATATAGACATCGGTTAACATTGGAAGAAGTGGGATAGGTTGATGTAGGAGAAATGTGATATGTGGTTCTAGATTAGGTTGGTATGAAGTTGAGGGGGATGACACATAGGATTGAGGGAGAATATGTTGATGTTGTATGGGTGATGTTATAGTGGATGATGTGTTAAATGAAGGTTGTGGTTGTGGTTGTTGAATGGAGAGGGGTTATGTTTGTGGTTGTATTTGTTGAGTTTGGGATTGGAAGGTGGCTAGGAGTTGTTGGAGTTGTTGGTTTTGTTGCAGTTGGAAGAGTTGGTGTTGTTGTTGGGATTGGTGTTGTTCTATGATTTGTTGTTCTAGGACTTGTTGTTGTTGGAAGAGTTTTTTACACATATGGTTCCTAAGGTTGTCATTGATGTTAACACTATCATGGATGTGTGATGGTGTTCATGGTTGGATGCCATGTCCTATCTAGTAGAGAATATATTGATCATGGTTGGATGTCATGCCTTGATCAATGTAGAGTTGAGTATGAAGACATATTAATATGGGAATTAGAAGCACTAAGATGATCAAATGTGTTGTTGCTGGAATGATTCAAGTTTCATGATGATTGGATTATCGGAAGAGTGTTTTGTAGTTTGAAGACATTGTTGAAGATAGTTACTATACGACAATAGAATGCTCTACATTCCTCCACATTTGCAGTTATGGCTATGTAATTCTTGAACTATGTTTTGGGTGTAGTGAAGGTGATAATTTCATAGTTTTAGATCATTTGTCCTTTCACTGTGAAAGTTATGCATGATAGAGTACCGACATGTGTTCTAGCAGAGTGAGGAAGTGTTAAAGGCCTGTTGAGTGTTCCACATTCCTCCAGAAGTCATTGGTTTCCTTTGAAGTTTTGTGGACATGTTCATGAATGTGCATTACATGCTTCTTTGTAGTTTCAAGTTTCTTTGTGGTCCTCATCTTAGTTTTTCAAATGATAGCATGTTGTAGTGTGTTCTGGATGACTGGTTGTTCTCGTAGTTCATGGTTGAAGATATGCAACACAAATCTTTGATGTGTGGAGGTAAAGGAGTGTCTTGGAGATGATGTATGAGTCATGTAGACTCATCTAGAAAAGTTTCATGAAGATCATTCTTGTTTCTAGTACCACACAAGGTTTTTAAGTTGTTGTGGCCATTATGCTTCAAGCTTTACATAGTTTTTCTTAAGGATCCTATTTTCAAATGACTGGAGTGTGTGGATATAATTCATTGGTGTTTGAAGCTGTGAAGGATGTTTTGGACCTGGTTAAGCAAGTGTTGATGTCTACAAGGCATAGATCTTATGCTGGTGTAGCATGTGGTCTTGTTTAGGAATTATCATCTACATGTTTCATGTTGTGTGTTGGTTGGCTGACTTGTAAACGTATTTTTCATGTTGTCTCTGGCCAATAAGAAATGTAATCAATGTTATATCATGTATAAATTGTAAATCAAGTTGAGTTAAGAAAAGTGTGATTGCAAAGTGATTGATAGAGCTCACATGTAAGATAAGGAGTGGAATGAATGCATTATGATGTGCAACTGAAGGAGAAAGAGCAGAAGTTGTTGATACATCCTAATTCATCTTGAAGACATCTTTGTGAAAGTGATCAAGTATAGAGTATGCCTACCTTATTTGATCATTAGAATGAAGTGTGAAGAGGCATAATTGCAATCATCAAAAGTGTGAGTTTCAATGTCAGTTTTTAGATAGTAGGACTGTCATACTGTAATCTTTTGTAAGTGTGTTCTCAATTCAGGGAGTAGTAGCTTCCTTGGGAGTGACCCTAAAACAAAGTCTTCAAGGAGTAGTAGCTTCCTTGGGAGTGGCCCTACATCAAAGTTTTCAGGGAGTCGTAGTTTCCTTGGGTTGTAGCCCTAAAACAAAGTTATTATTTTTGAGCTTCATATATTGTGAGTTAATCCTCACCGTGGTTTTTCCCTTCTAGGGTTTTCCATGTATATCCAGTGTTATGTGTTGATGTGCATTGTGTTAATTTTTCATGCTTGTGTTGATGCTGTAATACTTTAGTTTTAATCTACTCTGGAGAAGTTAAAGTTTGTTTAGATACTGATTCACCCCTCTCTTCGTATCCTTGTGTGTTCAACAATTGGTATCAGAGCCAAGTTCCTCTAAAGGAAGCTTAACTACTTGAGGAAGGTCCGGGATGGAACTTAATGGATCTAAGAAGATACCTAGGTGTGATTAGGAAATTCAAATTGAGGTAAGAATATAAACCAAATGCATGCAAAACAAGAAGTTATACCTTGATATGAAGATCCAATCTCATGAAGGTGAAGGAGCTTGCACCCAAATGCTCCAAGATATACCCTAGATACTCAAAGGAGATGTAAAATTCTCTTAAGCTTACAAATGCAACTTAAGAAATTACTTAGCTCAAGGGATATTTTGGCATGGTAACATTACTTAGAAACTAGATGATAAAATGGCTTGGAGGATGTTGTATTTATAGGCATTTTGGAGATATTTTGATCCAATGGTTGAGAATAATTTGGGAGATCAATGGTGGGGGATGAAGATGATGTGGAGGGCCTAGATTTCATCTTAGAAAATGGAGGGCTAGGAATAAAGATAAATTTTATATTTATCTTGGGAAAGGGGTGAATTAAATGAGGTTGGGTGAGATGGATTATTTGTGAATTAAAAATTCACATGGGGAAGGGTAAAATGAATTAAAAATTTATTTGGGGAAGAGTGGATATTAATGAGTTATGACATGTGTAAGGGGTGTAAGAGGTATTAAATGAGGATTATGACACGTGTATAAAAAATTGATTTATATGAGATATATTTCAATTTTTTATTTGTGGGATGTGGGAAGGAGTGTTAATCAAGGTTTGACCACTTTAATTAGGGTGATTAGCCTAATTAATATGGTTGAAAAAAATTAGGGAATGGATTAATGGGAGGTTAAGATTAATTAAATGAGGTTTTATTTAATTAATCATAATGCTAGAATGATATAGGCTAAGGTAGGCAATTAAATAATGACTATTTAATTACCTAGGGTAGGGATAGGTTAATTAATAGGCTGAATTAATTAGTTAAACATGATTTACCTAATTAATTGGATTTAGTGAAAAGGGACAATTAACCAAATAAATATTGCATATTTATTTAATTAATTGGGTAAGGTTAGACTATTGAATTAATTAAATTAATCCAATTGTAGGAGATAAAATGATGAAAAATTAGGTGATGAAGGGATAATTAATTAAATAAAAATTTAATTAATTGATTAGAAGGGAAATTGGTATGTTTAGGGATGTCGGGAGTCGGTTTGACGATGGAGATATTTTTAGGTGTCTACATTTGCCCCTCTTTGACGTGGCATTAGGACCTAGCAGGGAAGTGGTGTCAAGTCGAAGAAAAAAATATGCCCTAGTTGCCGGGAAGGAATAAAATGAGTGAGGGATGCCCCCTCGAGAGGTCGGTGAAAAAATAAAAATTTTTTAGGCGAGCTCTCGAAAGGATGCGACAGGAGTGAAAGTTGGATAGAGGAAAAAGAGGATGACAGGAAGAAAAATGGAGGAAAAAGGTTGTGATCTACACCCTGGAGGGGAAAAAGTGCGTGGAAGGATGACATGGCTTACTATATTTAGAATAGTGGGCCCTAAGGGTGCCACATTAGCACACATTGAGTGTTTGAGAAGAAGGAGAAAAGTAGAGATGGTAGAGCGCAATCCCAGGTTCCCGCGATACACCCACATTTCTAAGCATTTTCAATCGTATGGCCGGGCACTGGAGGCTGGACCCTAGGTAGGGCCTAACCCTAGCTTTGTCAATTTTTGATTTGATCACATTTTTTTGGCTTAAGGAATTTGGGATTGCGCTTGTGGCACTATCACAAGTTCGTACGGCACTAAAAGGGAATGGATTAGCGCCATCCTCTGGATTGGCGCTATCTGCTAGGTTAGAGTAGGGGTGATTGGCGCCATCTATTTATTGTTTTGGTGCCATCCCCTGTATTAGCGCAATGTTGTGTAGGGTTTAGGATTTGGCGTTTTGGTGCCAAATAGGTGGCAGGGTAGCACTATCTTTCAGATAAGAGCTATGATGAGTAATGGTGCTATCTTTAAGATTAGCACGATGTGGAAAAATAGCACCATACTTCATATAGGCACTATTGGGAAGGGTGGTACCATTCGTCAGATTGACACCAAATGGAAGGGTAGTGCCATTTGTTTGAATGGTGCGAAAAGGCTGCGCAGTGGCGCTATCTTTTGAATTAGCACCCTGGGCAAATGTGGTAGCACCATCATTAGAAATGGCACAAAATATGGTCTGTTGTGGTGCCAAAATGTTTTTGGCTTTAAATAGTAGAAGAAAGGGTGGATTTTGGAAAAAGATAGGTAGGTTTTTGACCAGAAAACTATGGATGTAGGATACAAGGTCATTTATAGTGTCCTCGCAGGAGCGACATGTGCCATCCGTGATGGTGTTATTTGATCAGTTTGACGATGCCACCTAGGCTTGACTGGTGAGATTAGGGCTTTTGACAGCTACAACGATGCTAGTGCTGCGAGCTCATAGAGATTTGATTACGGTTGTTGTAGAGCAGTATCAGCCAGAGACTTGTTCATTTTTTCTTCCAACTGGTGAGATCACCATCACTCTTGGGGATGTTTATCGCACCCTCAATCTACCAATTCATGGTCATCGGGTGATCTATGACATGAGGAGGGGATGTAGGGCCTTAGTTAGAGTATTTGGCTATGATCAGATGGTTTTGTCAGCAAATAGGAGGGAGATGGGCTATGAGGGGACACTGGAAGCGGGTGTAGATCACTTTGCTTTATTCTTGTGTGTATTGGTCGGTGGGGTAGTGATACCAGATAGGAGAGGCAGGGGATTTCTGGTTGGATGGGGAGAGGTGATTGAGGGGATGGTCTGACATGAGATAGTGTATGCTTGGGGACCGATGATGTTGGTGGAACTTTATCATGAGATGCATACAGTTGTTTATCTTTATCAACTGGAGTTACTTTGCTTCATCTATGGATCTGGGAGCATATTCTAGTTACTCAGCCGAGATGTGGGTACTATCGTTGTCAGTTTGAGGCCTTTGTTTTCTTGTATCAAGATGCTGAGTATACATACACTAGGCAGGTTTGGTATTGGAGATGGGTTTTGGATGACGTCATTCGGGTTACCTAGTGATCGTACATCAAAGTGGAGCCCTAGCCAGATGATAATGTTCACATGCCTTACACATTCCAGTAGTGCTACCTGATAGGTCACGGGGACCATATGATTGATATGTATCTACTGTCATGAGTTATGCGGCCATTTGGGCTACGACAGGATGTACCACAGCCGATGGCAATTTTTGCATGGACCCGTCGAGATGCTCATTATTGGCTTGTAGGCATATAGCCCCGGGTTGCCCTAGAGAATTTTGCAGCTTTGGAGTTGTTGATGTAGGATTGGCAGAGTGTGATTAGGGATGCAGGCACTACTCCTAGGTATGAGACATGGTGGCGGATGTGGTGATCTACACTGTTCACAGACCCTGTAGAGGAGGTAGTCCTCGCGGAGGAGGCAACAACATCAGGGGATGAGGAGTTCGAAGAGGATGGAGATGATGATTTTGATGGAGATGATTTCTTGGAGGAGGGAGAGGAGATTATTGCGGACTATCTTTTGGAGGTTGGAGGGGATGGGGAGCTAATGGATGTGTTGGCAGTAGCAATAGTTGGATAGGTCAGGCTCGGGGGAGAGGGACAAGCAGGTGGTAGCTCGTAGTTGCCCCAGTAGCAAGTGTGACAGGGGGTACCTATACAATAGGTACATGTTGAGCAAGTTTAGACCAGGGTGGTGCCGAGGCAGGGAGCACCTTGACAGTGTGGGGGATAGCCGAGGGTAGGTAGAGGTGTTCTGCCCCCACCATAGGTATCACAGTAGCAATAGGCTATTGTAGCAAGACAACAGGTAGAGGCGGGCACTTCAACGGTAGGTGGAGGTTCAGGGCTTCGAGGGTCTTCATCTTGTTGGTGGCCTCGGAGTGGAGAGGAGGAGGAGATTGAGACTCTGCGGGGATAGGTTTCTAGCTTGCAAGAGCCTTTAGAGAGTTGTGAGGTGGAGTTAGTGCAGTTTTGAGGTACAGTTGCACTATTAGATGATACAGATGGATAGGTGGCTGCGCTGCGGGCACAGTTAGCCCAGGCACAGGGTGAGATAGCCATTTTGATAGGAGAGCAGGATGCTGCACTTTTGATAGCTTGGCAGGCAGAGGCTACGGTGGCTAAGTTACAGGCTTCGGGTGCCGATATGGGCCTAGCTTTGACACTAATGCAGACACAGTTGTCTCAGGTACAGGGATAGCTGTTAGAGGCTAGACGATGGGTAGATTATTATCAGGGTGTCTATCAAGCGGTAGTGCCTGTAGAGCACCGTGTATCGAGCTACAGTCAGATCAGTGGATCCAGGATGTCTAGGTCACACAGATCTAGATCAGTTCAGTCTGTTCAGTAGCCGATGGGTCCTCCATCACATGTGCCCCAGCAAACTACACAGGTACAGGTTCACTCGTATCCGCAGCCATAGCCACAGGCAGGACCACAGTCATAGCCATAGCCACCACCATGACCATGATCCCCTACTGGGTCAGAGAGAGGTTCCTCTATTCAGGGTTGACAGTTGTATCATTTTGGCCCTTGGAGGCATTGTATCATGACATATTTTTTTTTAATGTATATACATGAGCAATATACATTTTTGTGATGATGATATATGAGATGATGCTTTTTGATGGCCTCTATGTTTGTTCATGATGCTTTTATATGATTATGATGATGCTTATGTTGATGGATGCAATATGCTTTATGGATTATATGCTATGGATGTGCTGTGTTTATGCAATGTATTATGTTGATGTTATGGATGTACTTATTGATGTAATATGATGGATGTAATGGTGGTTGGCTTATTTTGATATATGCATGTTTGTGATTTATGGACTATGATGTAAAATGCAAATAAATGTTTAGATTAATAAACATTTATTATGGACGTAAAATGTAATGCAATGGAAATGTATGTTTATCTTAATAAACACATGTTATGTATGGAAATACGGATATGCAACTAGATGGTTATAAAATGCAACTAAATGATTATGATTATGATTATGAAATGTAACTAAATGATTATGCTATGGACTAAATGATTATATGAGATGCAAATTAAATGATATGAAATACAAACTAAATGATATGAAATGCAAATTAAATGATATATGAGATGCAAATTAAGTGATATGAAATGCAAACTAAATGATATGAAATGCAAACTAAATGATATATGAGATGCAAACTAAATGATATGAAATGCAAATTAAATGATTATATAAGATGCAAACTAAATGATATGAAATGTAAATTAAATGATATAAGAGATGTAAATTAAATGATGTGAGATGTAAACTAAGTGATTATGAGATGATTAAGTCTTGATACACATGATGTTCTTTGTTGAACCCTGGGTGGTGGGGCTGTGTGATAGGGGAATGGGTGGGGAGAGGATAAGGGTTGATGGATTGGGTATGGATATGATTGGCTATGGTTAGATTGGTGAGGGGAGTGGGAGGGTTAATGAGGGAGTTGCTAGGTCATGAAACACCACGTCATTGAGGTGGGGGATTTGGTTTAGTTCAGGATGGATTGGAAATTAGTAAGAAGATAGGTTAGTTAGAAGAATGGGGGATGGGGGGTGAATAGATGGGGGGGTGGAAAATCTAGGCCCAAATAGTATGGTTGAATGGGTGATAGAAAGATGATTTGAGATAGCAATAGTAGTTGCATAAGTTTAAGTGAGAGCATTTCTTAATTTATTATCACAATGTAGGATACAGTTCACAAAGGTATGAGATGACCTAGGTGATGATATATATCCCATGATTGCATGGACTAGACCCACAAACAATAGGTTGATTTCATGCATGCCCAAGGTAGTATAACCTTGCCTAGCCAAGGAAGGGGACTCATAGCGATGAGTGCTCATAGTACCTATAAGGTATTGATGCATGTATATACAAATGAGGCACATCATACTAGAACCGACCCAGGCTTCAAGATATGAATACTATTCTTAGAGTAATGAAACCAACCCATAAGCACAGCATATAGAGACAATGATCATGTCTACTCCAAGTGTTGTCTGCCACTTACCATGATATAATGAGATCAAGGTAGCTTTGGAAATGACCTAGAGCGAGACAAAAAGATAAAAATCAATAATCAAAAAGACCAACAAAAAGATACAAATAGCCATTGTGTGCTCTTGCCAAGATAAATGTTGATAGGATGATAGATTCTTGTCCATTGTAGGAATGATATATCCTAGGATGTGAATCAATTGGATTTTGTTAGATAATTTTTGAAAGGTGGGCAAAAGGATAGTCAGGCCATGTGTGAGATTATAGTTGGTATGTTGATTGATGATTTTTGCATGAGGCACGATGTTTCAAGTGTATACCTAGCGTGTGTATCATTTGTTGGGTCCAGCAAGCTTAGTGAATGGGGACCATCCAAATAGGTTGGATGGGTGCATCTTATGTACCTGAGTACTAGATACTTCCTTCATATTCTAGACTGCCTACATACCCTGTGTCCACGTGATCAAGGTACTTTCAAGATGCGGGCGAGATGAATATGTAGTTCTGGCAAGACTTGATGATGTGGGAATGGTTTAGGATGGGTGTGATGCTAAGGGTTGATGGATGTTTATGGTCGCGAGTTGTAGAGAGTACTGTTATGGATTGATGCATGGGGGTGATTTGTAGCGAATCGTTTAGAAAGGATTTTTGGATTTTCATGATTTTTCTATTGTTTTTGGATTTTTGGATTTTCTATTATTTTTGGATTTTTGTGATTTTCAACTGTACAGATGGAATCTTACAAGGATACTTATACTACGATGATAGCCTTGGGTGGGGAGATGTAGGGTGGGTAACTGATGTTTCCAAATTCCAAGCCATGGAGGATGATTTTGGCGTGGAGTGTTTGTGATGGAGAAAGGACTTATGAGATGGTGGAACCAGCCACTACACATGGCGCTTGAGATAGGTTTTCACCACAATACCAATCCAAGGCATCATCAAAGTGATTTTCACCATTGGAAGTCTTTATTGCACTCAGGTTTTTCTTGATTTTTTTGATTTTTTGCTTGGGATACTCGATGGGTTATGCATAGAATTTCTTTAGGTGTAGAATGTTCATAGGCTCATCTAGAGGCTGCCCCTCAGGTGTTGCAAGCTGGTATGCTCCTAATCTATAGCTGGTTGTGATGACATAAGGCCCTAGCCAATTGGGCTCAAATTTTCCTTTCTTAGGGCACTCTTGCAAGTTTTTTTGGTTTTCCATAAGGACAAGGTCACCTACTTCAAATTTTTGGTTCTTGATTTTCTTGTGATAGCTTCTTTTGAGGTGATTTTGATAGGCTTGCAGGTGGTTCAATGCATCAAGACATTTCTCATCTAGTAATTCTAGCTCATGCAAACTTACGACCTGGTATTGTTCCTCATTGATTATATTTTGCAGGGATACTCTTAGGGATGGGAGCTCGACCTCAATAGGCAAAATGGCTTCAGATCCAAATACAAGGGAATATGGAGTGGCTCCAATGGGGGTACAGATGCTTGTACGATAGGCCCTTAGGGAGGGATTGAGCTAGAGGTGCTAGTCACGGCTGGCTTCATTAACCGTCTTCTTTAGAATGCGGAGGATGGTTTTATTTGAAGCTTTTGCTTGACCGTTTCCTTGAGGGTAATATGGAGTGGAGAAGTGGTGTTGGATTTGTAATTTTTCACACAAAGTGCAGACTTCTTGGTTCTTGAATGGTTTTCCATTGTCGGTGATGATGGAATGAGGGATACCATAATGACATATGATATAATGGAGGATGAACTTGGATATCTGTGTTCCAATGGTGAAGGTGAGTGGTATTGCTTCCACCCACTTAGTGAAGTATTCGGTAGCTGTGATGATGAATTTATGGCCATTAGATGATGGTGGATGTATTTTGCCTATGAGGTTGCGCACCCACTGTGAGAAAGGCCATGGCGTCGTGATTGGTTGCAATTCTTGTGTTGGTGCGTGAATGAGATCTCCATGTTGTTGACATGGCAGTCATTTTTTTACAAACTGGTAGGCGTCTCCTTCCATGGTTGGCCAATAGTATCCGGTCCTTAGGATCTTTTTAGCGAGAGTAGGTCCACTTGAATGTACCCCATAGATGCCTTCATGTACCTCTTGCAAGGCTACTTCAGCTTCCCTAGAGTCTAAACATTGTAAAAGTGTGCCATCAAGACTCCTTTTGTATAGGGTATCTCCTACAATGGTGAAGCGGGACGCTCGGTGGATGAAAGTTTTTCGTTGGGGATAGGTTAGGAGGGATGATGTTATCATGGAGATATAGGTATGTTTCTTGATACCATGGGGATAAAGGACCAATGACCTCACACACTAGCTCTGATTGGGAAACATCATATGTTGGAATAGGGAGCTCTTTTATCAGGAATTTGCACTTCTTGCTATCTTTCTTCATGTCGACTAGGGATCTGAGGGTTGCCATGGCATCTGCATCTTTGTTGTTTAGCCTTGGGATTTGTTCAAAGTGGACATCTTCAAAATAGTCTTTAAAGTCATCGACCATCTTTTTATAAGGTAGGAGTTTATAAACTTAGTCTTGTACTCATTCTTTACTTGCCTGATGACCAGTTGGGAGTCTCCATACACTATCATCTTTTCAATCCTCCATTTGATTGCCATTCAAAGACCTGTGATAAAGGCTTCATACTCTGCCACATTGTTGGTACATGGAAATGTAATTTTGAATGACTTGGGGATAGTGTCACCTTGAGGGGTCACAAACAAGACGCTTGCCCTCGAGCCTCTATGTGTATATGACCCATCAAAGTACATTTTCCATGTTTCTGTTGTCGGTGCTATTATCAAGATGGTTTCATCAGGGAACTCTGCCAGTGTAGGATATGCTACAGGAATGGGTACTTCAGCCAGTTGATCAGCGATAACCTATCCTTTGATAGCCTTTCTCTTGGTATATTCAATGTCAAATTCACTGAGGATCATGACCCATTTTGCCATTCTCCTAGTAAGAGCAGCTCTGTTTAGCAGATATTTTAGTGGATCAATCTTGGCAATGAGCTTAGTTTTGTGATTGAGCATGTAGTGTTTTAATTTTTGTGAAGTAAAGACCAGGCCTAGACATGCTTGTTCAATTGGTGTATAGTTTAGCTCGTAGGAGATCAAGGTGCAGCTGATGTAATATATGGCTCTTTCCTTCCCTTGATCATCGTGCTGTGCTAATAAGGCTCCAATAGCTATTTCTGTTGCTAAGATGTATAATAAGAGGGGTTCTCCTTGCCTTGGCAGAGTTAGAACAAGGGGATTAGCTAGGTATTATTTTAGTTGGTTGAAGGTATCCTGACACTGATTATCCCAGACAAAAGCTGTATTCTTTCTGAGTAGGTGTTGGAATGGTTGACATTTATCAACAAGTTGAGCAATAAACTGACAAATGGACTGGAGTTTCCCTTCTAGATTCCGTAGCTATTTTAGTGTCTTCGGAGGAGGCATTTTAGTGATGGCTTTGACCTTTGTGGGGTCTACCTCAATTCCCCTTCTGGAGACTATGTATCCCAAAAGTTTTCCAGAGGTGACCCCAAAGACACATTTCTTTGGATTCAAGTGAATATTGTATTGCTCTAGTCGGTCAAAGATCTTTGCTAATACATCCAGGTGTTCCTCTCTTGTCTTTGATTTTCCTAGCAAGTCATCCACATAGTCTTCCATGATGTGGTGGAAAAGATCATGGAAGATGACAGTCATGGCTCGTTGATATGTGGCTCCAGCATTCTTTAGGCCAAAAGGCATTACCACCCAACAGTACGTTCCCCATGGACATATAAAGGTTGTCTTATGTTGGTCCTTTGCAGCGATCCTGATTTGATTATATCTTGAAAAACCATCCATTAGGGATAACATCTCGTGTCCTACCATAAGATCCACTATCATGTCAATGTTTGGTAAAGGGAAGTCATCCTTCAGGCAGGCTTTGTTAAGATCTCAGAAGTCGGTGCAGCAATGGATTCGGCCATCAGGTTTGGCTACTAGTACTAGGTTGGAAACCCACTCAGGATAGTCAATTGGTTGGATGAACCCGACATCCAGTAGTTTCTTCAATTCTACTTTGACTAGGAGGTCAACCTAAGGGTTCATTTTTCTCAGCTTCTGTTTCATTGGTTTTGAATCAGGCCATACTGCAAGGTGATGGACTACCAAAGTGGGATCGAGCCCTGGCATGTCTACATAAGTCCACGCAAAATTATGATTTCTGCATTTGAAGAAGGCTAAGAAGTTTTCCTGCTCTATTGTGTTGAGAGATTCTTCCCTGAAGGTGATTTTTGGCTCTTCTTCCATCCCAAGATTCATCTCTTGAGCTACCTCCACCAAGACGGGTGATCTATCAGGATATATCTTCTCTATCTCAGGAAGGCCCATGCTTCCATCTCCTAGCGCCTCCTGGAGGTTTTCACCAGGAGATACATCCTTTATTTTCACTTTTTGGGATCTAACACTATTGGGGAACAGTTTTCACCATCAGATCCATGTTTAATTTTTATATTTTTGCGACTAGAAGCAGGGGTTGTCTCCCTGAAATAGGTAGCCATATCAAGTTCCATAATGTATCCTACTTTATGATCTCCCAGGGGGAAGTGATCTCTAACCCCCATCATTTCAGTGATTACTTCATCATTTGGTGCTACGTCAAAGACAAGAGGTCCCTGTTAGTCCCAGTCTATGAGGTCCGGGTATATAAGGGGTAAGTCATTGGATGAAGATGTTAGGGTGGTGACTGTGTATATGGTACATATGGATGATTCGAAAAATTCAGCAAAGTCACTAAAGGAGTCTTGATGGCCCATTTCATTGACATTATCGACTCTAAGGAAGACCGTAGCGACCTCGGCTAGGATACATTTACCAGTAGTGAGGATACATTATCCTTGACCATATCATAACCCTTGAGTATAAGGATTTCTTATCACTTGGACTAGTTCTATGATCCCTTGTTCATGAAGGCCAATACTACCTTGTCGTTTATAGCCCATCTTTGTTACAATCTCTGACCCTTTGCCATAGACTTCTGTTGGTAGGGTGGGACCTTCTTGCTCTGTTTCTTCATCTTTATATAGCCATGATGATATGTCTTCGAGAACATCTTGATCAAAGAGATGTTTCTTCTTAAAGATAGGTGATGGTTTACATTTGATGACAAATGTATTGGATTCTTCTTTCTTTGGGACACCGAACATTTTAGGGTCGGGTAATGTGCCTACACAAAAGGTACCATGTAGGTTGTATTCCCCACATCCCATGTCACTAAGCTTGATCTTGACCTCGGATGGTGGAGGAGTTTGGGATGAAGTGGTGGCAATGTTGGCGGGGTCGATGTATGAAGTGGATGTTGTGGGGTTGGCTTTTGTGATAGATTTGTTATATGGACAGAAGGTGTGGTCATGGCCTTCCAAGAAACTACAGTATTGGAAGGGGCAGCGATCGGCATAGACAATTACTTCTATGCCATTGTGAGGGAACTTTAGACATTGATGAAATCTAGAGGGGATCGCTTGCATGGCATGGATCCATGGTCAGCTGAGAAGAATGTTGTAAGGGAGATCAAGATCAAGGACTTGACATTTTGTTTCCATTATCATTTGTCCCACTTGAATAGGGAGCTTGATAGTACCCTCAGATAGTCGTTTAGTGTCATCATACCCTTTGATTGTTATGTATTCACTAGTGTCTACAACCACATCTGAGTATCCCAAGTGTTTTAGTAATTTAAGAGTGCATAGGTTTAGTCTAGAGCCACCATCTATTAAGACTCTCTTGATGATATGCTTGTGGATGTGGACTTTGATGTGCAAGGCATCATTATGTGAGTTCTTTGAAGCGGGAAGATCCTTTTCTGAGAAGGTGAGATGATGAGGCATGGTGATATGGCCCACCATGGCTTGGAATTGATTCACATTCGGGTTGGCAGGAACTTGGGTTTCCAAGAGTGCTTTATCAAGGACTTCTTTATGGAGAGGTGATGTGTGAAGCACCTCAAGTATGGAGATTTGTGTAGGGGTCTTTCCTAGATGTTCTAGGAGGTTGTATTTATTGGTACACGATGGGCACGTAGCTGGATGATTGGGTAGGGAGTCTAACATGGATGAGGGTGTTTGATTAGTGGTAGGGGCTGTGTGGATGGATATGTGGCCACGACGGGTCATGATGGCGCAATTAGGTGCTTGAACCCTAATGGTGATTATGTTGACATGGTTAGACAATGGTTCTATTCGCCCTACAATAGAGTCATAGGATGTGGGAGGTGGGGTGACTTTGTAGGCTAGATTAGATGATGAGGCCTTGTTATGATTGGGTAGTGGATCCTTGTAAGCTCTTAGATTAGCATTGGGCGATGGTTGGGTGCTTTGCTCAAGATTGACTTTGTTCTGATCTATGAGGTCTTGCACACAATGCTTTAATTTCATGCAATTAGCCATCTTATGGCCCATAATGCGATGGTAGTTGCAATAATCATTTTCATTGTACCACGCAACTTTGAGCTCACTCTCTTGGTGGGGCTTAATAGGTGGGAGAGTTATCAAACCTTTCTTTAGACATCTATCAAGGATATCTTTGATTGGTTCCCCTAGAGGTGTGAATTATCTTCAAGGTTTGTTTTGTTTAGATTGCCCCTTTCAGATATTTACATTGGTGGCATATGTACTTGAGGGTGTTTGATTTTGTACATGTTAGATGGCCTTTACATTAGTGACACTATCATTCAGGGTGTTTTTGTTCTTTTCCCAAAAATGTGACTTTTTGTTTGATTGCGTGTTGTTGTTGTTGTTTGTATTGGGGACGTTGATATTGACTTTGTTGTTGTTGTTGTTGTTGCTGCAGGCTTATTGTCATATAATTTGATCAAGTCGTTGGCGATAAGGGCCCTTTGTTAGGGTTAGCTAGCAGAAGATATCAATTAAATGCAAATAAAGATTAAACAGAGAAATGGAAATACACAGAAATAATAACAACGAGAGACAAGTTTTAACGTGGTTTACCCAAACTCGGGCTACATCCACCAAATAGAGAGTCCAATATTCTTATCCAGTAAATCAAACCGATTACAATCAGCAATCCCTGCAACTCAATACCACTGCAAAATGCTACAATACAATATCAAAAAACCCTAACCCTTAGCCACTTTTTATCAAGCTTTTTGTCGGTTACAAAATAGGGTTTTCTTATGTTAGTTAATGAAAAAATTAACTCCCGGTGCATTATGAAATAATAAAAAACTGTGTGAGGTTTCGGGGGTGCTGCCCCTTGACCTCGTCTTGGGGGCACTGCCCCCAAACCCCCACAAGGGGCGCTGCCCCTTGACCCCGTAGGAATTTGGGGGGGAAACAATGCCGATAAAAAGTGGGGTAAATATAACCTCCAAGTCTGATTAGGCTCCATATAACAACAATCTCCCACTTGGAGATTGATCAGACTCCACACCATATCATCTCCAACTCGGAGAATGATCATAACACCACTGACCCTGTAGCTCCCACTGGAAATAAGCAGCTTGGACTCTGCTGTTCTGTTTTTGGTTGTTTTCAGTTGAGAAGACCAACCGAAGCTAAAGAGGAGCTCAGCTTCTCCCTTGTTACTACCTTTGTAAACATATCTATTGGATTGTCATCTATATGTATCTTTGCCAGCTATAACTATCCATCATCCACCACCGACCGAATGGAGTGATACCTCAACTGTATGTGTTTGGTCTTTGAATGCAAGGCAGAATTCTTTGCAAGATGTATGGCACTCTGGCTATCCGTAAACAAATAACTATTAACCTGTTGTGTGCCCAATTCATTCATGAAAGATTGCAGCCATATCATCTCCTTGCTTGCCTCTGTTGCAGCTACATATTCTGCCTTTGTGGTGGCTAAAGCAACCACCTTTTGTAACCTGGAAATCCAACTCACCGCGGTTCCACCTACAGTAAAGACATAACCTGTAGTACTCCACCTGGTATCAATATCCCCTGCCAAATCTAAGTCTACATAACCTGCTAAATCAGTATTAGAGCCCCCAAAACATAAGTGTTTATTAGATGTACCTCTCAAATATCTGAGAATCCATTTTACTGCATTCCAATGCTCTAATCCGGGATGACTCATATACCTGCTAACGACTCCTAGAGCATGTGCAATATCCGGTCTCGTGCATACCATGGCATACATTAAACTTCCTACAGCTAAAGCATAGGGTACCTTGGACATTTTCTCTTCCTCCTCTTGTGTCTTAGGACACATCTCCTTGGTCAATTTCAAATGACTAGGCAAAGGTGTGCTGATAGCTTTTGCATTCTCCATGTGGAATCTCTGCAACACCTTTTCAACATAAGCAGCCTGAGATAGAGTCAATTTTCTGTTCTGCCTATCTCTACAAATTTTCATACCAAGGATTTGTTTTGCTGCCCCCAAATCCTTCATAGCAAATGACTGTGCTAACTGCTATTTTAAGTCTCTTATGTGATCCATGTTAGACCCAGCTACAAGCATGTCATCAACATATAAACATAAAATAATGTAGCTGTCATTATCCAACCTCTTAAAATAAACACAATGGTCAGAATTACACCTGCTGTAGCCTTGCTCAGCCATAAAACTGTCAAATTTCAAATAGCATTGCCGATGTGCTTGTTTCAGGCCATACAAACTCTTCTTCAATCTGCACACTAGTTTCTCCTTACCTTTGACCTCAAATCCTTGGGGCTGTTCCATATATATCTCCTCCTCCAAATTACCATGGAGAAAGGTAGTTTTAACATCTAGCTGTTCCAAATGTAGATCTTCAGCAGCCACAATACTTAAAATAGTACGAATAGAAGTCATCTTGACAACCGGAGAAAATATCTCATCAAAATCAATACCCTTTTTCTGTGCAAATCCTTTTACAACTAACCTGGCCTTAAATCTTTTCTTACCTCCATCTTCCTCTTTCAGTCGGTAAACCCATTTATTTGGTAAAGCCTTTTTACCTGCAGGTAACTTACATAATTCCCAAGTCTGATTTTTCAGAAAGGAGTCCATTTCTTCTTGCATTGCAAGCTCCCACTGAACTTGTGTATCCAGCTATATAGCTTCATCATACCCTTCTGGTTCACCACCATCTGTTAACAAAATAGAATACAAAGAGGGAGAAAACCTTTCAGGAGGTCTACTAATCCTTGTTGACTGTCTAACATTCACTGGAGTTTGTGGTATTTCTGGTTGCTGTTGCGGAGCATGAGGAACCACTAGACCATCACTATTTGGAGTATCGTCCAGCACCACATAATCCTTTTCTTTCTTCTCATGCTGCTACAACTGATCTTTGTACAACACCTTCTCATTGAATATAACATCCCTGCTTCTCACAATTTTTTGATTTTCAAAATCCCAAAGCCTATAACCAAATTCATCAATGCCATATCCAACAAAGGTACACCTTTTTGATTTTGCATCCAGCTTGGTTCTATTTTCAGAATCTATATGTGCAAATGCTTCACAGCCGAAGGTTTTCAGAAAAGAATAACTCACCTTCTTGCCTGTCCATGCTTCCTCTGGAATACCACAGCCCAAAGGAACTGAAGGACCTTTGTTAATTAAATATACAGTAGTGTTGACAACCTCTGCCCACATGTTTAAAGGCAGTCCAGCATGCAATCTCATGGTCCTTGCACGCTCCATTATTGTCCTATTCATGCGTTCATCCACTTCATTTTCCTGTGGAGTCCCTCAAACAGCTTTCTGCCTATGAATTCCATTAAAGGAACAATAATCTTCAAATTCTTTGCTGCAATACTCATCGCCATTATCAGATCTGAGACATTTTAATCTTTTACCTGTCTCATTCTCAACCAAGCTTCTCCATTTCTTAAATGTTTCAAATACATCAAATTTCTATCTAAGGAAATAAATCCAGACGTTCCTAGTTGCATCATCTATGAATGTAACATAATACCGAAAGCCACCGAGAGAAGATACCTGAGCTGGTCCCCATACATCTGTATGCACAAGCTCCAATTTTTTATTTTTTATTTTTGCTTCCCATCCTTGAGAAAACTGACTTTCTTTTGTTTTCCATATACATAACTTTCACAGAAATCCATATTAATACATTTTAGACCTGGTAAAACTTTCTTAGAATGAAGTACCTTCATACCTTTTTCACTCATATGCCCAAGTCTGTTATGCCACAGTGTTGTCTCAGAACCTATAGCAACTTTTCCAGTCTCTTCCTGCAAACCTGTAGCAACTGTTCTTGAACCTATTTGTTTTTTCTCTGTAACAGCTAAAGTAGAAGGAACAGTATGACCTATACAAAGATATAATGTGCCTACTTTCACACCTTTTGCTACTACTAAGGCACCTTTTGAAACCTTCCAATTTTTATCAGTAAATGTAACAGTGCAACCTTGTTCAGTTAGCTGGCTTGCTGAAATTAAATTCCTACTGAGCCTTGGAACATGCCTTACCTCTTGTAGTAGCCAATGATTCCCATTCTGCAACTTAATCTTGATTCTTCCCTTTCCAACAATTTGACAGGGTTTGTTATCTCCCAAATAAACCAGCCCAAAATCCCCTTGGACATAATCAAGAAAATAACTTCTATTGGGTGTAGCATGAAATGAGGCCCCTAAATCTAAAACCCATGAATCATCAGCATTATCTAGGGAAAGAATCAAAGCGTCATCTTCAAATTTATTACTTACCACATTTGCTTCCTTATTGCCTTCTTGTTTGTCTCCTTTGTTCTTCCGAGACCAACAATCTTTCTTCAGATGACCTGGTTTTCCACAGTACCAACAATCTTTCTGTCCTCTGGTTTGGGATCTTTTGTCCTTTGATTTTCCTCATGAATTCCCATGACCTCCAGAACCTTTTCCTCTCTCCTTTGATCTGCCCCTGCTTTCTGCATTCAAAACACTACCTGATTTGGATCCACCTGAGCTTTTCTTATGAATTTCTTCACTCAGAATAACACCAACAACATCAACAAATTTTAGGGTATTTGAACCAGAAATAGAGTTACTAACTACCATTACCAAACTATCCCAGCTTTCAGGCAATGAACATAATATCAAGAGAGCTCTAACTTCTTCATCAAATTTTACATTTACAGAAGTCAATTGACTAACAATCGTATTAAATTCATTTAAATGACCTGTCACAGATCCACCTTCAACCATTTTCAAATTAAACAACTGCTTCATGAGAAATACCTTATTTGAGGTTGAGGGTTTTTCATATAATTTAGCCAAAGCTTTCATCAGACCATCTGTTGTCTTTGCTTCCGTTATATTGAATGCCACCGATGGTGCCAGGCACAACCGAATGGTTCCCAGTGCCTTTCTGTCAAGAAGATTCCAATCCTCATCAGACATTGTTGCCAGTTTCTTGGCTACTCCTTCCAATGGCCTCCATAAATCCTTTTGATAGAGGTAATCCTCCATCTGCATCTTCCATAACTGATAGTTCTACCCATTGAATTTATCAACCTTCATTTTACCCTCGTCCGCCATTGCTCCCACTCAACCGTGAGACTTTCCTGCAGACGATAATCAAACACAACCCGATCTGATACCACTTGTTAGGGTTAGCCAGTAGAAGATATCAATAAATGCAAATAAAGATTAAATAGAGAAATGGAAATACATAGAAATAATAACAACGAGAGACAAGTTTTAACGTGGTTCACCCAAACTCGGGCTACATCCACCAAACAGAGAGTCCAATATTCTTATCCAGTAAATCAAACCAATTACAATCAGCAATCCCTGCAACTCAATACTGCTGCAAAATGCTACAATACAATATCAAAAAACCCTAACCCTTAGCCGCTTTTTATCAAGCTTTTTGTCGGTTACAAAATAGGGTTTTCTTATGTCGGTCAGTGAAAAAATTAACTCCCGGTGCATTATGAAATAATAAAAAATTGTGTGAGGTTTCAGGGGCGTTGCCCCCGAGCCCCCATGGGGGTGCTGCCCCTCGACCCCGCCTTGTATCGCGACAGGGAACGCGCCAGGGGTGCTGCCCCTGGACCCCGTAAGGGGTGCTGCCCCTTGACCCCGTCTTGGGGGCACTGCCCTTAAACCTTCAAAAGGGGCGCTGCCCCTTGACCCCGTAGGAATTTGGGGGGAAACTGCGCTGATAAAAGTGGGGTAAATATAACCTCCGAGTCTGATTAGGCTCCATATAACAACACCCTTTCTATGGTAGTTCCTTTGTCAATGACTTCTTCAAAGGTAGACACACAAAGGATTTGTAGATGGAACCCTATTTCTTGATTTAGGTTAGTCACAAACATGGTGACTAATTGCTTCTCGGGCATGTGCTAAGGGAGTTTGCTTGATAAGCCTCTCCACCTCAAAAGAAGGAAACGAAGGATCCTCCACTCTTTTGTTTTGTATTGCAAAGGTCCGTCATAGATATTTCATGTTCAAAATTATAGGAGAAATGATTGACAAATTTTTCATGAGCTCAAGGAAAGACCTAATGCCTAGGGGAAGATGTGCGAACCATTTAATAGCTGGACCACTGAGGCTTCTTGGAAATAGTCTCATTAGGTATGTATTGTTGTTTGAGACTTCTAAGCAAGCAAGGTTGAACTCCCTAAGATGATCCCTAGGGTCTCCCTTTCCCTTGTACTTGTCAAATTTGAGCGTTTCAAAATTTTTGGGGAAAGGGGGCATGTACAGTGTTTGATCAAACGGATAGGGACAAATATCCTCAAAAGAATAATGTTTGCGCTTGCCCCTAGTTTGTATATCATCTACCTTTTGAATCAAGGCTTGTACAACACTTGTTAGATCTAGGATTGGTGGTGGTTGTGGTGTGTAGGTTTTCTGATTGATGAGATGTTGGAGATTGGGTGGGATTTGATGTTGGTGATTTTGGAGATCATGTTTTGGTACTATGGGGTGGTGTTTTGGTTGAGTTGTGCGAGATATTGTTGGTAAGTGTGGATTTGTTGGAGAATATGAGGAGGTATTTGAGGATTGGGATTATGTTGTGTTGATGACATTATGGAATTTTGTAGATATGTGAGATTAGACGGGTTGACATTGGATGGGTTGACGTTGGATGGATTGACATGAGATGCATTGACGTTAGATGGGTTGGTCGTGTTGTAGGATGGTTGTGAAAAGAATTGTCTCATGTAGGCTATGGTTTGAGGGTTGAGTGGAGGAACACTTGTGGAGGCACTTGCATGTGTAAGGTTCCCTTGGATGCCCAAGGTGATTTGCAGAACGGAAGAGTTTATGTTAGTTATGATAGTGGATGTGATGACAGGTTAGGAGGTGATAGGATTGAAGATATTTGTGGAAATCGTAGATGTGGTAACATTAGAGTTTGTGGGGGCAGTAGATATGGTGGGAGTTGAGGTTTGAGAGATGGTAGGTTGGGTGTTTTATGTAGATGGTTGAGAGGATGTGGTAGGATGTTGTTAGAGGTGGATGGCTGGGACGATGTTGTGTTGTGGGGTGGTTGGGCACCAATTTTGAGGAGGTAGTCAAGATATCTATTTGGATCTGACCTTAGGGCTTTCTCAAGCATGTCCATGTTGTTAGTGTCTTGTGTAAAGTTCAAGACATCTTGATCATCTTGGCTAATGGTGGTGATGTTTTGGATGGGTGGTGGTGGTGGTGGTTGCAAGAAATGGAAGGGATTTTCATTGGGATTATATGTCGGGATTTGAAAGACTAAAGGTAGGTTGTATGTTTGGTCGATTAGTAGGTTTTTGTCATTGGTGTTAGGCATCCCTATGCCCATATGTTGTCCAAAGTTTGCCATTTCTTGATTCTTCTTGTGTTGTGATCTAGTTATGGGCATGCAAGTGTATGGATTTGATTTTGAGGTGGATGAAAGGGGGATGGAGACCTTAGAGAATTTAGATTGATTTGTTGGACCCAAAGAGGATGTGGTAGTGGAATGGAGAAAAGATGAAAGGGTGATTGTAGTGTGATAAAGGATAGATTTTTACTTCTAAGAGATGGGTCTTAAAAAAAGTGTCAATCTAAGGATGATAAGAGTGGGTGATATTGATTTTTACAAAAATTTGGACCAAAATGTTAGATGATAGATGAAGTTTGTTTGAGGATGATTTGACGGAAGGGATTTTGATGTTGATTTGGAGGGTGAAACTTTTAGATGAACTCTATGTTTGGTATGAGAGATTAGGATGATGTTTTTGAAAAGGATTTGAAGGTCAACAAATGAGCCTAAGAAAGATCTAGTTTTGTGTTGGACATATGGATGTTTCTCTTTGTTTGGGGTAGACTTATGACCTTACACAAAGAAGGATGATTATTTACTTGAAAGTTTGACTAATGACTCTCCAAGTAAAATATGATGTAAGAGAGGAAATCTAGATCTAGATTTAGCTCAAGGATTGATGAGGTTTGGATGTTGGTTGATGGTTTTGGATGGATGTTTGGATTTAGAAGATTTTGGATATGTTTTTGATGGGAGAAGAAAAAGGATTTTGGGAATGATCTCTTGTAACAAGGATGTTTATTTGGTCCAAAATGTCATGCAAAAATTAATAAGGATGAGTGGACATGGAATTGAGTGGATTATGGTATAGTAAGGGGTTCGATAATGATAATGGTTAATTCTCTAAGGTCAAAGTAAAGGTATGATTAGAAAATTTAGAAGAAAATGGGTGGGGTATTGACAGATTTTTGGGAAGGTGATTATGGATTATGGCCAGGCAGGTGCTAAAGATCACAATGGAATTTTCTCTAGTTTCAAGCAAGTCAGTTTGCAAATAGTGCCAATCCGTGCATTCATTTAGGTGGCTATACGTGCGGCAATGCTACTCTCCATTATGGAGTCTCCCAACCTTCAAGAGTTACCCCTTGGAGGGTTTTGGGGGAGGTTGGCTATCAGTATGACACAACAACACCTATTGCTTGTGACTTTCATCACAAACACATTATTTATATAGCGGCTCAAAAGATCTTGGCTTTAGCTTGTTGCTGCTTGGGTCGTTCCCACCTTTTGAAGTGGGGTGGTAGGCCCTCTAAAGGTTTAACAAAAGAAACACAAGTGCAAAAATACTTTTGATCCCCAAGTTCATACAAGGATGCGAAGGGAGAGCATACGTATATTTGTGCTTAGGTTACACTAAACAAGGTTCATTTTTTTAGTTCTTGGATTATGTTGGGGGTGATTTATGCAAGTGTTGTGAGAAGGTTTTGATTCCCAAGATCACCAATGGTGCGAGGGAAGAGCATACACTTTCACCACACAAACATTATCACAAAACACTTCATACAATTGATTTGTTTTCTTGTTTAGATGAGTGAAAAATGTAGATTTGTGGTTCTTTTTAGTCCAATGAGTTATGATGCACTTTGTAGTTCTTTTTAAGCCCAAAATCAAGATGTTTGTAGCTTTGTTGTCAAGCACTTGTCAATTTTAGAGCACCAAATTCAAATGTTTTTCTATGCTAAGGCACACAAAGATTCTTTTTATGAGCACCAATGGAGATGTTTGTTTGTTGTTTGTTGTTTGTTTGATCAATTTTAGTGCACCAAATTGAAATATTGTTTACACTAACATACAAGGGTTCCTTTTAAGCACCAATTGAAGTGTTTGTTTAAGCTAAAGATAAAAAGCCCTGCAAAAATTTGTTAGTGTTTCAGAATAATGATGATGACCTACAAACAGCTATCAGTCCCTGCATAGAACCTGAGGTTAGCCTAAAAAAATTAGCGCTAAAATAGACACCAAATGGCGCCACCATCGACTATAATGGCGCTACTAATAGAAACTGACACAAAACCTGATTGCCCTAGAAAATAGCACTACAAATACATACATATAGAGCTGACATACAATATAGTGCTAAAAAGGACACAGAATGGGCTAAAAATAGAATTAGCGCTACAATATATTACAGAAAGCACTAAAACTAAAGATTGTGCTAATATGAATGGAACAAGGCGCCACTGCGCATGCGTTTGAACGGTTTGATCGACTGTGGAATATGGCACTACCCTAGGTGCTGATAGCGCTGATACGGGGTTAAAATTGTCAGGCCTACAAAATAAAGTTTTCCTAACCAAACAGGGGGTTAGACTGCAAAAAGAGGGGTCTCGTTAGTCTTGTTAGCAATAAAATAGCCTAGTGAGCAAAAACCAAAACAAGATGAAAGAAAAAGTGTATGTTTGGTTCTTAAGAAGATTTTGGCATGACCTCCCCCTTATTTTCACATAAACACCTGCAAAACTGAGAGCAAATAACCTAGGAAGTCAGTAGGAAGATCAAAAAGAAGAACAAGGTGTGAGTAAGATCCAAGAAAAACTACTATGTTAAATAGCATTAAAACAGTCAGAACATAGCGCTAAAATTCACCACAAATGGTGCCACTGCGCAGGTAGATAGTGCCACACCTATAAACACGACTCAAAACAACAAAAAATCACAAGAAAAATGATTAGATTGAGACCTTGTGGGTCCCATTGGGCTTGCCAATGTGATTAGGAAATTCAAATCGAGGTAAGAATATATACCAAATGCATGCAAAACAAGAAGTTATACCTTGATATGAAGACCCAATCTCATGAGGGTGAAGGAGCTTGCACCCAAATGCTCCAAGATATACCCTAGATACTTAAAGGAGCTGTGAAATTCTCTCAAGCTTACAAATGCAACTTAAGAAATTACTTAGCTCAAGGGATATTTTGGCATGGTAACATTACTTAGAAACTAGATGATGAAATAGCTTGGAGGATGTTATATTTATAGGCATTTTGGAGAGATTTTGATCCAATCGTTGAGATTGATTGGGGAGATCAATGGTGGAGGATGAAGATGATGTGGAGGGCCTAGATTTCATCTTGGAAAATGGAGGGCTAGGAATAAAGATGAATTTTATATTCATCTTGGGAAAGGGGTGAATTAAATGAGGTTGGGTGAGATGGATTATTTGTGAATTAAAAATTCACATGGGGAAGGGTAAAATGAATTAAAAATTCATTTGGGGAAGAGTGGATGTTAATGAGTTATGACATGTGTAAGGGGTGTAAGAGGTATTAAATGAGGATTATGACACGTGCATAAAAAATTGATTTATATGAGATATATTTCAATTTTTTATTTGTGGGATGTGGGAAGGAGTGTTAATCAAGTTTTAACCATTTTAATTAGGGTGATTAGCCTAATTAATATGGTTGGAAAAAAATTAGGGAATGGGTTAATGGGAGGTTAAGATTAATTAAATGAGGTTTTATTTAATTAATCCTAAGGCTAGAATGATATAGGTTAGGGTAGGCAATTAAATAATGACTATTTAATTACCTAGGGTAGGGATAGGTTAATTAATAGGCTGAATTAATTAGTTAAACATGATTTACCTGTTTAATTAGATTTAGTGAAAGGAAGAATTAACCAAATAAATATTGCATATTTATTTAATTAATTGGGTAAGGTTAGACTATTGAATTAATTAAATTAATCCAATTGTAGGGGATAAAATGATGAAAAATTAGGTGATGAAAGGATAATTAATTAAATAAAAATTTAATTAATTGATTAGAAGGGAAATTGGTATGTTTAGGGATGTTGGGAGTTGGTTTGACGATGGAGACATTTTGACGTGTCTACACTAGGTTTGATGGAACAAATTATGCTTTTTGGAACCTAAGGATGGAAGCCTATATCAATTCTCTAGGGTGTGGTGTCTCGAAATCTGTCAAGACTAGTTACAAAGTTCTTGCTACTATTCCTACAAATGTAGATGAAGTTAAGAAGTATGATAACAATAATAAGGCAAAGTTTTCTATCATGAGTGGGTTAGATGATTTAGAACTTTCAAAGGTAATGAGTTGCAATTTTGCTAAAGAAGTTTGGGTTAAACTTGAAACCATTTATGAAGGAGATAAGAAAGTAAAGCAAGCAAAGATGCAGATCTTCAAGAGTAGGTTTGAGACCCTAAAAATGTTAGAGGATGACGACATTGCTGGATATATGCTTCGGGTGAATGAAGTGGTCAATGGTATCATAGGTCTTGGTGGAGAAGTGAAAGAAGATGGGATTGTGAAAAAGGTTCTAAGATCTCTTCCCAAATCTTACAATCATAAGGTATCTTCTATTGAGGAGAATGCGGACTTTGATACATACACTGTAGACAATTTTTTTGGTTCCCTTACTACTTTTGAGATGAGAGAGTTTGGAAGTGAAGCTCCAAAGAAAGAAGCTACTTTCAAAGTCAGTATGAAGACAAAGGAAGAAGTTGCTAAAGAAGATGAGAGCTATGATGAAGTTGAAGCAAATTTTGTGAGAAGACTGAAGAAAGGCATTGGCAAATACAAAGGTAAGTTACCTTTCAAATGTTTCAATTGTGGAAAGGATGGTCACTTTGCTTCTAAATGTCCTTTTAAAGAATCAAGGGGTAGTAAGAAGAGAGACAAGTTAGAAAGAAGTCTATATTCCATAGAGAGCAGTTGTTCTTCAGAAGATGAGGATCATGATGATTCAAATGATGAAACACTTTTCATGGCCTTGAGTGTTGGTGACAAAAAGGATGATGTTGAAAAATGTAAGAAGACTGATGCCTTGCAAACATACCAAAACAATGAAAGATCAATGGTTGTATGGACTTCCTTTCATGAAAGAGAAGAAGCCAAGGCTTACTTAATTGACAGTGGATGCTCAAATCATATGACTGGTGACAAGGAGAAGTTTATCAGCCTTGAGAAGTGGGATGGTGGTGCTGTCAAGTTTGGTGGTGATGAGTCAGCACAAATTTGTGGAAAAGGTGCTATAACTATTGATGGGAAGAATAGGATTGAGGATGTCCTCTATGTCAAAGGGATACAACACAATCTTCCTAGTGTTAGTTAGATGTGTAGAAAAGGTTATAGTCTCACCTTTCATGCCAAGGGTTGTGAAATTAGGAAGGTAGGGTTCGGAAAACTAGTTGCAGAAGGTATCAAGACATATGGTGATATCTATCATCTAAAGGAGGTAAATGGAAGAACATGTTTGTTGGCTCAATTTAGTGAGTGTTAGTTGTGGGACAAAAGAATGGGACACAACAATTTTTAGTATATGATAAAGATCATTTATACTCATGCAGTAAGAGATATGCCTAAGATAATCAAACCCACAAATACAGTATGCAGGGAATGTCAAATGGGAAAGTAGACAAATACAAGTTTCAAAAGAAAGGAGTATTCTTCTTCAAATCCATTGGAGATGATTCACACTAATCTATGTGGCCCTACAAGAGTAAAGAGTCAACAAGGTGAGAGGTACTTTATGTTGCTTATTGATATTATTCTAGAATGACTTGGGTTTCTTAAGAGAAAAATTAGATGCCCTCGATAAATTTAAGGTGTTCAAATCTATGGTTGAGAATGAAGTAGATGCTAAGATCAAGTGCTTAAGGTTTGATAGAGGAGGTCAGTTTACTTCAAATGAATTTGAAATATTTTGTGAAGATCATAGTATTAGGAGACAACTGTCAGCTCCTAGGACCCCTCAGCAAAATGGGGTAGTGTAAAGAAAGAATAGGAATGTGCAAGATATGTCTATGGCAATGATGAAAGATGTAGATCTGCCCGATATGTACTAAAAGGAAGCAAATAGAGTGCAACTAAGGTTCAACAACACTAAGACCCCTTATGAGATATGGTATAGAAGACCTCCCTCTGTTAGACACTTTAGTATCTTTGGTAGCAAATGCTATATAAGAAGAGATGAAGAAGACCTAGGAAAGTTTGACTCAAGAAGTGATGAAGGAATTTTTCTTGGTTACTCAACCAAAAGAAAGGCCTATAGATGCTACAACAAGAGGTTAGGAAAGATGATTGAAAGCACAATGTCAAAGTAGATGAATAATTGTATCAGATCTCATCAGAATCAGAAGACTCTGAATCTGTTATCTTTCCATGCATTGAAGATGAAGAAGAAGTGAAAGAAGAAAAGGAACAAAAACTAGAGCAAGTACCTAAACTCTAGTAAAGTATGTTCAAAAGAACCACTCAGAAGATCAGATCATTGGAGATAAGAATGAAGGTGTGTTAACAAGGAGAAATTTTTATAAGACACATGAGCAAGTAAACTTGTGTTTACTATCAAAGGTAGAACCCAAAACCTTTATTGATGCTAGAAAATATCATGGATGGATAAAGGTAATGGAAAAAGAATTGGATCAGATTGAGAAGAAAAAGACATGGGAATTGGTTCCCAGACTAGCCAATAAGAATGTTATAGAAACAAAGTGGGTGTTCTGGAACAAGCTGAATGAAGAAGGAGAAGTTGTAAGGAACAAAACAAGATTGGTGTGCAAAGGATACACACAAGTTGAAGGCATTGACTTTGAGGAAACTTTTTCTTTGATAGCTAGGAAAGAGGCAATAAGAATGTTCCTTGCTCTTGCTACTCATAAGAATTTCAAGGTATATCAGATGGATGTTAAGTTAACATTTTTGAATGGTGGTCTAGAGGAAGAGGTTTATATTGAGCAACCAGATGGTTTCTAGATATCAGAAGATCTAGACATGGTATGCAGACTCGAGAAGGCTTTGTATGGTCTCAAGAAAGCACCTAGGGCTTGATATGCTAGGTTAGACAAGTACTTACTTTAGCAAGGCTGCAAGAAAGATACTACAAATAGCAATCTTTACATCAGGGAAGGAGACATGATTTTGATAGTTGTAGTATATGTTGATGACATCATCTTTGGTGGAGATGATGATATGTGTAAGAGGTTTGCAGAGGAGATGCAAAAAGAGTTTGAGATGTCTATGATTGGTGAGATGTCTTTCTTCCTTGGACTTCAAATTTCTCAGCTAGAAGGTGGTATCTTTATTTCTCAAGCTAAGTATGTCAAAGAGTTGTTGAAGAAGCTTGGTATGGAGGATTCAAATCCAGTAAGTACTCCCATGGTCACTAGATGTTACTTGAGAAAAAATTATGAATCTCTAGAGGTGGATCAGACTATCTATAGATCTATGGTTGGAGAATTATTGTACCTAACTGCTTTTAGACTTGCTATTATGCATGCAGTATGTGTGGTTGCTAGATATCAATCTAATCTCAAGAAAACACATGAGAAGGCAGCGAAAAAGATATTCAGATACTTGAAAGGAACTCTAGATTATGGCTTATGATATCCAAGAGGTAATGACCTTGATTTGAATGCCTACATTGATGATGATTGGGCTGGATGTGTTGATGATAGAAGAAGTACAAGTGGTGGTGCTTTATTCTTAGGAAGCAGATTGGTTTCATGGCAGAGCAAGAAGCAAGATTCAGTAAGGACTTATCTACTACAGAGGAAAAGTACATTGTAGCAGCATCCTATTGTACACAAGTGTTGTGGATGAAGCAAACCCTAAAGGATATCAAAGTATTGTATGATGAGCCTATTCCTATTTTGTGTTACAATACAAGTACTATCAATATTTCAAGGAATCCAGTGATGCATTTTAGAACCAAGCATATAGCAATCAAGTATCACTTTTGAGAGACAAGGTGGCAGAAAAGGAAGTAAGGTTGGAATATGTTCCAACAAAGGATTAGATTGTAGATATTTTCACAAAGGCTCTTGCAAAGGACACTTTTGAGGATCTCCAATAGAGGTTAGCGGTAATTTCCCCTCCTTCTTTCTAGATGCATAATGGTGCATCTGTCTAGGGGGAGTTCATACTATATCTTTTTCCTGGACTAAAGGTGGCTACCTCTTAGGGGGAGCAGGTAGTGGTTGCTGATGATAGGAGAGTTTGTTTGCTACAAGAAGAAGTCATGCTCTAAGAAAGAATGTGTAGGTATGTGGTCACTGATGAGCAAGTAGTGGTTGACATTTGTCCTTGATGTTAAAAGGGGAGAATGTGCAAGTATGTGTTTCCATCAATTCCAAAGGGGGAGATTGTTACACATATGGTTCCTAAGATTGTCATTGATGTCAACACTATAACAAGGTTGTCATTGATGTCAACACTATCATGGATGTGTGATGGTGTTCATGGTGTCCTATCTAGTAGAGAAGATATTGTTGATGGTTGGATGTCATGCCTTGATTAATGTAGAGTTGAGTATGAAGACATATTAAAATGGGAATTAGAAGTACTAAGATTATTAGATGTGTTGTTGATGGACTAATTCAAGTTTCATGATGATTGGATTACTGGAAGAATTTTTTGCAGTTTGAAGATAGTGTTAAAGACAATTACTACATGACAATAGAATGCTCCACATGCCTCCACATTTGCAGTTATGGCTATGTGGTTCTGGAATTATGTTTTGGGTACAGTGAAGGTGATAATTCCATAGTTTTAGATCATTTGTCCTTCCACTGTGAAAGTTATGCATGATAGAGTACCAACATGTGTTCTGGTAGAGTGAGGTAGTGTTTAAGGCCTATTGAGATGCTCCACATTCCTCTGGAAGTGAATGGTTGCCTTTGTGGTTTTGTGGATATGTTCACGAATGTGCATTACATGCTTTTTTGTAGTTTCAAGTTTCTTGGTGGTCTCCAGCTCAGTTTTTCAAATGACAACATGTTGCAGGTTGTTTCGGATGACTGGTTATTCTTAGAGTTCATGGTTGAAGATATGCAACACAAATCTTTGATGTACAGAGGTAAAGGAGTGTTTTGAAGATGTTGTATCGGTCATGCAGACTCATCTAGAAGAGTTTCATAAAGATCTATCTTGTTTCCAGTACCACACAAGGCTCTCAAGTTGTGGCAATTATGCTTCAAGTTTCATATGGTTTTGCTTAAGGTTGTCCTATTTTCAAAAGAGTGGAGTATGCGGATGTAATTCCTTGGTGTTTTAAGTTGTGAACAATGTTTTGGACTTGGTTACTAGAAGTTTTGATGTTCGTAAGGTATGGATCTTCTACTGGTGTAGCATGTGGTCTTGTTTAGGACATATCTTCTACATGTTTCATGTTGTGTGTTGGCTGGCTGACTTGTAAATTTATTTTTCATGTTGTCTCTGGCCAACAATCAATGTAATATCATGTATAAATTATAAATCAAGTTGAGTTAGGCAAAGTGTGATTGCAAAGTGATTGATAGAGATCGCATGTAAGATAAGGAGTAGAATGAATGCATTATGATGTGCGACTGAAGGAGAAAGAGCAAAAGTTGTTGATGTTGTCCTAATTCATCTTAAAGATATCTTTGTGACAGTGATCAAGTATAGAGTGTGCCTACCTGATCTGATCATCAGAAGGAAGTGTGAAGAGGCAAAATTGTAATCATTAAAAGTGTGAGTTTCAATGTCAGTTTTCAGATAGTAGGACTGTCATACTGCAATCATTTGTAGGTGTGTTCTCAATTCAGGGAGTAGTAGCTTCCTTGGGAGTGACCCTAAAACAAAGTCTTCATGGAGTAGTATCTTCCTTGGGAGTGACCCTAAATCAAAGTTTTCAGGGAGTAGTAGCTTCCTTGGATTGTAGCCCTAAAACAAAGTATAATTTTTGAGCTTCATATATTGTGAGTTAATCCTCACCATGGTTTTTCCCTTCTAGGGTTTTCCACATATATCCGGTGTTATGTGTTGATGTGCATTGTGTTAATCTTTCATGCTTATGTTGATGTTGTAATGCTTAGGTTTTAATCTACTCTAAAGAAGTTAAAGTTTGTTTAGATACTGATTCACCCCCCTCTCAGTATCCTTGTGTGTTCAATAGAGTTGGTGTTGTTGTTGGGATTGTTGGTGTTGTATGATTTTTTTGGTCTAGGACTTGTTGTTCAAATTGTTGGTGTTGTATGATTTGTTGGCCTATGACTTGTTTTTGGAATTGTTAGCATTGTGGTGGGGTAGTGACTTGTTCCTTTTTATATAGCATCCTAAGTTCATCAAACATTTTGTGAATACCATATCAATCTTCTCTAGGTTCTTATTTTATGTCATAACCATTTTGACAAAGGATGGATTAGATGAGGCTCGAGAATGGGATAGATGGTGGTGAGAGTTAGAAGAAGTTGGATTGGATTGGATGATTAGTAAGATGATGTGGACATGGATTGGATGATTAGGATTTGGATTAGGATGAAAGTGATGATAAGGGCAATTAGGATGATGTAAGATGTACTTGTTGATAGCTTGATTTAGACAACTTACAAATAACAGAATTCACATGTACATGCATAATTCACACACACACAAGACACAATGGTAAGTTTGACTTTTCAAGATTGATTGTTGTGGTAATGAAAACACTTGAAGACACATCAAGCCTAATATTAGTCAAACGGGTGTGGCCAAGAGGTCTTAAGCTAGGATAAACAAGTTGTCTAAGGATGTTCCCAATATACACAAGGTACGAGGGGCCGATTCTATGAGATGAAAGTGAAATATGCCACAAAACTGGGAGAAGAGGGTAACCCACCATTCACATTCACTTCCCTAAGGTATAAAGTTTTTGGGGGCTTAGTTCAAATGAAAAGATTCCAAATTCCAAGAGGTGTGTCTTTCGATTCACTCCTCACTTTTTATAATCCATCAGAACACAAGAGTTGAGGTCATCCCTTGGAGTGGTGTGTCTCCATGCAGGTCTCCTAAGAAGGGTGACAAAAGTAAATCAAGTGGTGTTTTTGATCTCACACACTTGACTCACACTCACAATGTTAATTGGCCCTTAGGAATTGAAATGTGTGTGAAGATGAAAGGATTAAAGGATGTTTTTGATTCTCAAGATCACATGAATTGTATGAAAAGAGCATACACACCCTAAAGTGCACTCAAATCAACCAAGCAATTCAAGAACAAGTTCATTTTATACCCAAATCCAAGTTTGATGATTAAGACACATGTTCATTTTAAGCCCAATTTCCAGTATGATGATGCAAACAAATGTTCATTTCTAAGCCCAAATCAAAGTGTGATTGCAAACAAGTTTTTGATTAAATGAAAAGACAAAAGTTGGATTGTATGCACCTAGAAATTTGTCTCTAGATTTGATGATAAGGCACACTACCTAAGCCACAATCAATTCCATAGGATAAAGCAAACACAATGTGTCAAATGACATCTTTGATAAGTGAAAACCTGCAACACACTTGTTAGTAGTTTGCAAGCAGGAAAGAGTTTGGTCTTCATCAAACAATAAGAGGTTGCATAAATCAGGTTAGAACATAGAAAACAACAGATACAATAAATTGTAAAATCAAGTGTTAACATGTGTTTGAAATCATAGATTGATGATGGGCCAATGAGTGGACTTAAAAAATCAAAATCAAAAAATCCTTCAACTGATAATACTATTGCATAGAGGACAGAAAAATATTAACATTAAAAAAAATCACCTAAATCAGAGTCCATTTGTGAAAGTTATAAAGCTTAGAATGTCTAAAAGTTGTGACAAGACATAGACAACTGTGAGAAAATTAGTTTTCTAGAAAAACAAAGAATCATGAGAAAAAACTAATGTCACCACGATGTAGAGAATGAAATTTTAGCCTATTTAAAAAAAACACTGAGAAACATGTCCGTATGACCAAGATATTAGTTTTTGAAGTTGAGCCTCCAAAAATAAAATGTAGATGGAGAGGGGTCTATTCTTAGCCCTTTATGACTAGTACTTGGTCACTCATGTGACCTATTGCTAAATATGGAGGGGGCTTTATTAAAAGTAAATAAAATAAAGATTTTTTAAAACAAATTTCAACTTTTATGTTTTTTATGTATTTTTTCTTTATTTTTTTAACAAAAACTCATTTAATTTTTTTAAAGCAATGAAAGGTAAAAGATACATAATGCCTTTTTAAAAAAAAAATCCCTGCATAAAAGGATAAGGTACTGTCAACGCATTACCTGCGCAGGCGGTATGTTTGTGCTTTTTTTTTTAGCTTTTTTTTTTATTTGATGTTTTTGATTTGATTTTTTAATTTAATATTTTAAAATTTTAGTTTCAAAATGAAAACAAGGAAAATGTAAAATTAAAAAAAATCTGCACAGTGACCATATGGCCTCGGGGTGCATCCCTGGGGCTAAAAAAATTTGTTTTTTCTGGACCTGCACCAAAATAGGTCAAATTATATGTTTTTCTTCGCCTACTGACCCATCTGGATGCAACCATGACCTCTGTTTTTGCCCAGTAAGCTTCCTTTAAAACTTCACCTTTGGATCTCTTCTAAAAAAAGAGTTAAAAACATGTGAAATCAAACTAAAAATTTCACACAATTGATATTAGATCAGGACCAAGGGGTCCCACTAGGCATGTCCAAATGTCATAGGATAAATTTGTAATGCAAAGATAAAAAAACCAAACAAACAAGTATACCCTCCCTTGCACACAAATCTAACCTCACTAATTGAGCATATTGAAATTGCACCCAAACTCTAATGGATTGCTCCTTGCTTTGTTGATATGTGGATTGCTCAATTAAACAACATAACCTTGTATGAGAATGATAGGATCTAGAATGATTTCAATGGCATGATGTTGTATGAAGATCATAGATTATTAGATGTTGAGAAGGATGTTCAATTTATAGACCTCCAGAAATGAAGATCAATGGTGGTGAATGATCAAAAAGATCAATGGCTAGAATTGGTTGAGAGGATGTGAGAAAATGAGAGAGTGACAAGTGTCCTTATATTCTCATGCATCAAAGGAGTTAACAAATTTGATTGAAGAGTTGAATGAGTTGATTACTTAGATAACTAAATTGATTGACTAGTCAACTAAGTTGATTGATTAGTTAACCAGATTGACTGACTTGTCAATTGATTTGATTGATTTAGTCAACTAATTTGATTGATTAGTTATCTAAACTGAGTGAGAGTGAATTATGGAGGAGAGGGAATAACATGTGCACATGGATAATATTGGAAAATAAATAAAATAATAATTTTATTTATTTGTGGTGGAGAAAATAGAAGTTAATTTGTTTATTTAATTACTTTTAGAAGAAATGAAGGATTAATTAAATAATTGTAAAATTATTTAATTAATGATAGGAAATGAATTAATTAAATAGTTAATAATTATTTAATTAATGCTAGAAAATAGATTAATTAAATAATTAATAATTATTTAATTAATGCAAAAGAATAATGTAGTGATTGATTTTCATAACCATGGATGAAATTAATCAAATAATTAAGAATTATTTAATTAATGTGAAGTATGGCCAATGAATGTATGATTTGGGATAACTTTAGGTGTCTACACAACCTTTTCATCAATAGATTGAATAATGTCTACACATTCATCGAACCACTCCTTGAGTCATGCCTTGGCTTCTTCCTTGTTTGTTCACCCCTCCTCTATGTGTGCCACCTCCTTGCTTCTGCCATTCTTCCTTATCTTAGTAGAGATCTAACCAAGGCTTTGAGCTTCTCTATGCCCCCTATTTGGTCAAGTGATACCCAATATAAGGCCTCATGATCCTCTTGTAAGATGTAGTGACATAGGTTTGAAGATTTCAAATCCATCACTATATTATGGTGCTTTGAGTCAATTCCCTTCTCCTCAATTGCTTCCTTCCCATTTTGGAGAGATTATTTTTCTTCCTTGAGCTATTTGTTCTCAAGCTCAAGTTGTTTGACCCTTGGCTTCATCTCTTTTATTTTATTTGAAAATTGCCATGCATCAAAACTATTGGCAAGATTCTATTTGGGTACTTTTACAACCATTTTCATTAGGGCACTGGTTTCTTGAGTAGTGTTTAAATGCAAAAGATCAGGTACTATAATTCCCTTCTAAAGGACCAACACCTCACATACCTGAGGCACTCAATCTATTGGAATCTCATAGTGTATCTCATTAGTGTAGGTTTCTAGGGCACAAGATAATTCTCGATAGGCCTTTGGAAAAGTGTTCCCTTGGTTGATTAGTTCCCATAAATACAAATCCTTTGTAGGGACACCATGCTTGTACAGTGTGCGTAAACCCCAATCATCATTTCCTTTTAATTTCCTTGGGACACAATATTTTTTCCTACTCTCTTCCTTTTCCCCATCCTTACTCAAACCAAGCGAGTACATTCCTTGGTAAACTTAGGTTCTTCCTACCTAGGGTTTTCATCCCCCTTTTGGCTCAACCCTTTTCTTCTTGTTCGTCACCTAGAGATTCTTCTATTTGTACCTCTCATGACTCCTTTTCAAGCTCCTGATCTTCATCATGGTCAAGAGATAGATCTATCATTTCATGCTCCTTTTACTTTTTTGGACCCTTCCCATTAGATTCCTACACATCCTTAATATCTTTCTTCATGTTCACTTGGTGCTTGGCCTTGGTGGACTCATGGTGGCATGTGGGGGTAACTAGGCTTCTTGATCCTCCTAGTGTGTGAAACTACCTTGTTCATCTAGCACCTTCTCTAAGATCTTGATTGTTTGTTTCACCTTAATTCTCTTTTCCTCTAGGCCTCCCTCCTTTTCCAAGTCTTCTTCCTTTGACTTAGTAATTGAACCCACATTCTCTTCCTTCTGCCACTTCCTTGATTCTTTTTTCTTGGGTTTTGCTTTCACTACGGTGCGTATAAACTTCTCCACATCATTGTGCTTACTTATCCCATCTTTCCTCTTCAAATTGAGGCAATAGAAAATATTTTATACAATATTATTAACTACAAGAGTCGTTTGTGGTTCTATTTGGGCTGCATAAGACTCAAATTTCTCCACATAGGCACTCCTTCTAGGGTAGATGTATGTGGTGAGAAGCAAGTGGGTATCCACATCTATGTGTTGAGCATGAATCTTCATCTTTTTGACATTTGAAATTTGATTCACAAAATCTACAAAATGATTTGTTGTGACCCCATAAGGGAGCTTCAACCAAGGTGATATGTTCCCATCCTTCAAGAAAACTTTTTCCAATGAGAAATGATGCATAACAACAAAATTTACTTGTCCTAAGACCATGTTAGGTAGGACTCTGGGGAGGTTCCATTCATTCTCAAAGGTTGTCTTGAAATGCTTGAACCAATTATCAAGTTGTTCCTTGTACAAGTGCTTATAATGGTTCTTGGACATGTAAATTCAAGGAACCTCTTTGCTAGAGACTTGAACTCTGTCATGCCCACATTTTAAATGTGGACATGAAAACTAAACTAGAAAAAATTTTCTAATACAAGATACTAAACACACTAGTGCATCATACATGTGCTTAAAAACATATGCACTTAACGTCATTGCATACGCAATGCCTATTAGGCATGCCACACTAAGGTGGGGAAAAGTCAATCAAGATGCAGGTAATGTGAAACTCCTTTCATAGCCCTTCGAATGGAAGTAAACTAAAATGGTAAGCATCACATCATACAATGCCATGAGGGGTGAATCCTTTTTAGAAGATGCCCTAGGGTTTCTTAGATGATGATGGAAAGGTAGTCTCTCTTAAGGAGGGGAGACCTAACAACTATGATTTAAACCCAAAAAATAATGATTTAATAAAATAATTAAATCCTATGTGGAAACTAACTTGTAAACCACTCTTCATTTTCTAAAAGAATTAAAATACATCATTTACGACATTTAAATAAAGTTACGAGATAATTAATAAATCAAGAATAATTCTCTTTTAATGTAATAAATAAATAGCAATTAAATATTATTCAAATCTAACATATAAAAATAAATACAAATTTTAAATAGCTAAAAAATTAAATTTAATATTAATTAAACATTCACACTTTCCTGAAAAATTAAACTTTCTATTTAATTAAATACTCTTTAGAAATTTTTGAATTATAACTTTACAATTTTCCCATCAAGGGTCAAATAGGTTAAATCACTCAATAAATTAAATTTCCTACTATGGAACCTTACAAACTAGTTTAATATTTTCCTAAGTGAGTATAATTTTCTAAAAATGAGTTTAGGGTCCCTAAATATTAGGGCATCCCTCTCAACCCTAAACTAAGTTTATGAAAGCACCTCATGTCTTAGTTTCTCTCGCAATGGAATGTTTTGGCTTGTCGGTTGAAGGAGAAAGCTCAAGGAAATCTCTTCCCTCTGGGAATATTATTTACCATCTCTATTGTTTAGTTTTATAAGATTTCCATTCCATATTTTTCTATTGTTTTTTCAATAATGTTTTCAAATATTTCTAAGTTTTTTTTTACAAGCTTTCCCTCTAAGAGAGTTTTTAAAGAGGAATGATATAAAAATAGATATTTTAGATTTTCTATTAACTTATTTATATATGAATATATATTTAACTTATTTATATATGAATATATATTTTTAATATATATTTAATATATAAATGATAACAAAATAAAATTATATATATATATATATATATATATATATATATATATATATATATATATATATATATATATATATATATATATATATATATATATATATATATATATATATATATATATATATATATATATATATAGTAAACCTCCAAAGGCAAAACCACTCCAAAGAAAACCAGCGAGAGCCCCAAGTCTCAAGCTACTGATCTCAAGAAGGGGGAGGTCTCCTAAGTTAAGAGAGAAAGGGAAATGGAAGAGGAAGGAAGGTCCCATCCAAATAAAGAATTAAAGGGATGGAAGGAGGCTATCCAATATGATGTGGATTTGTCCAAATTTGTGGATTTGGATGTTGTTACTAAGCAAGGTGGAGATGGCAACGGGTTGGGAAATGTTGGTAAAACAGTGCATAGGGTTAGAAAGTCTAGACACATTGCGGGTATTCCTTTAGCCAACCCTCAAGGAATCAAGTTGTCGGGTGAGTCATAGTTTGTGGAAGACACCCTGGTAGAGGATGAAGGGGGCACTCTTGTGGAGTCTGTGAAAGAAGAAGAGGGCACTAGTCACTTCCTTGAGATGAACATTCCCTACTCAGAGGATGAGGAAGACAAAGGGAAGTGCACCCTATGTGAAAAAATGGTTGAGGAGGTTGTTGATCTCAGGTCCAAGGTTGGGAGATGTAGAAGAAGTGGAAAGTGATGACGGGGTTTGTTGCCAATGTCTTGCACCATGCTACTACTGTCTTTTCTACTGTGAAGGAGTTCAATGAAAATATCAAGGGCATTGGTGTTGACAACCTTGGGATTATGAGGATATGTTCAAATTCATCACTAAACATTAGATTGATGGGAATCCTTAGCTGGTTGTTTTATGTTTTCTATTGTTTGTTTTTGCTTAAAGTTAGTTCTATTAAATTTTTAGATTACTATGTGTTATGATGTTAATCTGTTATTAATGCATTATTTTTGGCATGTGTGAGGCTTTTTCTCTTCCCTCTGGGATATTTTGTATAGGGTTCTGGACCCTTATTTCTAGCAAACTTTATTGAAAACATATACATATATATTTATATATAATATATTATAAGAGTATATATCTATTTACAAAGTTGTTGAACAAATATAAAAAGAAAATTTCTATATATACACACAAAACTATGTATATATAGAAATTTTAAATATATCTATATAGATACATATATATAAAAGAACAGAGACTAGGGCCAAACTAATATATACAAAGCAGGGATTTAAGTTCCAAAAACAAACATGCGGAAAAGAAAAATTACATAGACACTATGGAGGGTAGGGCCATTTGACCCTACCATAGACTATACAGGTTGAGACCCGATCAATCGGGGGTGGGGATGGGGTCTCCAGACCTCGCAACCCTCAACCCTATAGGGCGAGGGATAGGGTCGAAGCCCTTCCCGACCCTATGACTGATACTCTATTTTTTAACTCCATAAACTAAAAAAAATAGCAATCCTATTATATTCATTTATAATTAATTTTGTTTATTTTTATTTTTAATAAATGAACGTTAAGATATATATATATATATATATGAGGTAAGTATGTCAGATGGGATAACTCCCATTTTATAAATGCATTTAAGGGAACTACGTCCACAAAATTCATTTAAGAACTGCATGCCCTAAGAGCCCAGGGGTGCCAAAATCAAAATAAAACAACCCACCTAGATGGATTATGCTTCACTACCTTGATAGCCAATCCCTTTCTTGAGTGATCTTAGAGACATTTGATGTTTTCCCCCTTTCTGGGAGGATGTCTTTCTTTTTTTAACTATAGTCCATTCTTGCTTATGCTGAGATGAGGCATGATGAAACTCCTCCATAGATTTCTCCATATCCCCAATCGATGTCTTCATGGCAAGATCCTGCTTTCTTTTAGCACTTATAGGAACTGTCACTTCAGAGGCATAGGACGTAGACCTAGAAATGTCAACATCCTGTGAGGTTGCTAGCTTCTCCTTAACTTCAACATTTGAAGGATTCCTCACTTTAGCGGAGCACTTTGGAGAAACAAACCTATAAATAGCCAGATGATCATCACCCGGTGTACCCTTCCTAGCCTCAGGAGAGAACACCATAGTTTCAGGGGACCCATTGGAGACCACCTCTAAGGCCACGACATAGTGATGAAAGTTTGTGCCTTTCCACCAAGTGGGTTTCTCACTCAAAGTTTGTCTTTCTAGATCTGACCCCTTCTTTTTGAGATATTGGGAGAAATGATGTCCTGTATAAAAGTATATTCTGCACCTAAAGTTGATCTTTTCATAATAAACGGGTTGCCGCCATCTCCTGCAACCCACCTTGAGAGAAATTTTAGCAGGAAGATCCTTTGTTAGGTCCATTTCCACAAGAATGTGTGCGAAGGTGGTACACTAGTATTTGATGGTCTCATTAGAAACACCATAATATTTCCCAATTCCATTGCTAATGGCCTTAAGACTGCTTATCTCCTAGAATTGCAAGGGCAAATATGACAAGAACACCCAAAGGAGAGTAGAGGAGAATGTATCAGTTCAAGGATCAAAATTTGGGACCTATGGTTTGTAGCAGAGAAAGTCACCCTTGAAAACCACAGGACCAGATTTTAAAACCAGCTCTATATCTTTGAGTGATTCAAATTCAAGAATAAAGAAACCTCTGGTGCATGGATAGATGTAGATGTCATCCTCCATCAATTTTTTCCAATGTTCTTCATTCCAGGCATGAAGCTCACATAGTTTGGGCCAAAGTTTGGAAAATTTGCAAATTAGTGCATGCTCTTTTAGGTATTATTCTCACTCAGCAACCTCCTCATCCATGCAAATTTCAATAGAAGGCATTGATCCCAGGGAAGTTTCAGTCTGTTTGCTGATTCATGGAATCCTATCTGAGACTGCACCATTGACCTTCACCAACTCCATATTAATCTTCTTAGAGGTTAGATGACTCTTGGCTGAGCAAGTTTCTAGAGTTGATGTAGAATCCCTCACAGATACAGTGTCTCCATCTTGTGAGGGATCCCCATGATCCATAACCTAGACACCCAAGAGCGAGGCCTATTGTCAAGGTATTTGATCACGGTCAAGGGGTGAATGAGCCCTAACATCTCGGTCTGAGGATCCATGACCCGGTCTACCCATGCCTTGGAAGGTAACCCTAGAGTTACAGATGCATTTTTTAGAGGCGAGCGAAGGATTCACAGAAGCAGAAGCCATATATATATTCTTAAACAATATAATGGAGAATAGTATTTATTTTTTAAAACTAAATAAATGCATCTCACAATAAATTTATCTAACTAACTAATAAACTTCAAGAGGGTGGGATAGGATATTTTTTTGTTAAGTAATAAACCTATTATCATAATTATTATTCTTTTGAACTTAGAATTGAACAAGATAATAAATGTGACACAAAGAGAGAGCATCAAGACTATTTTGTTCAACAAACATTGCAAAATTGCAAATAACTATAGTGCATGAAGATCTTTCCTTCTATCATTTTATTTTGAAAATAAATACTTCTTTTCAACATTTGAATGACAAAACAAAGGAACTTACAAGGGAAGGCTTTAAACTCTCATCGTAATACTACCCATTACAAAGCTCTTGAGCTTGGGCTTTTACATAGCCATTACAAGTTATCAACACCTTCTAAAACAAGATGAAAACTTCACAAGGAGACTCTTCTCCTACCTATATTTCATCATATCCATAGATCTTTCAAATAAACATTACAAAAAGGAAACAAGGCTGATGGAGGCTCTCCACCCAACCATAGACTTGTAACAAGCCTCCCCTAAGCTAGGAGGCTGACAACCAACCCTAGGATCATACATACTCAACAAGAGAAACAAACACTCATACAATACACTCCAAGCACTCCCACCAATGGAGACTCACAACACAACTTCCATTTGCATGGAAATAAATAGGGAGAGAGAGTGAAATAATCTCCTCAAGGGAAAGACACCAAAATAAATTCTTAACCATTTCCTCAAAAGATCTTCTCATACCACAACCATCTCAATATCCCTTTATGGCTCCAAACAATAACATCAAGGCACTCATGCCTCCGAAACTCAATCTCAAGACATCAATACAAGGCTCTTAGCGTACCAACTCCACATATGGAGAGGTCTTTCCTAAAGGAGGTTCACTCCTATCTCATTACCCTTAAACAAGGTAGGTTATCTCACATGGAGAACTCTTGCCAACACAACCCAACCCAACACCAAAGAAAACACATAAAAACACATCAACCATACTTGTACTTGCAAGAAGGAGTAAATAAACTACACTAGGAAGACCTTGAACTCTTGAGAGATTACCTCTCAAGCCTCCAAAGTTGATGAAGGTTGGTGAAGAGATCTTCTAAGCTCCCTCCAAGAAATCCTTCCAACACTTGCTCAAAATCTCCTCTCCAAAGCCAAAATCCCTCCAAAGTAAAATGACAAAAGAACTCTTCTCTATTCTCAAAGATAGAGATAAATAGGGTTTAAAAAATAATCCCCTTGAATGAGGAGGTGACCCTTGTCATCTTCTCATTCACTCTCAAAAGATCACTTCCCCACAAGTTCTCTCACACATGTGTGAGGCATTGGGGAGTGGGGAGTACTTGGGATTCTCTTCCCAAAGGCTCTTACATTGTGTGTTCACACATGTGAGGCCTTTGGGATCCCCCAAGTCCATTCATGAACCTTGGTCAGTGGGAATGGGATGCTAACAAGTCACCGATTCGACTTCCAAAACCCTAACTCGTCAATCTTCTCCCAAGGCCATTTTGAGTGGTCAAATATGAGTTAAAACTCAAGATTTGTGGTCCAAAAGGTACCCATAGGTACTTTACCCATGGCCCTAAAACACATAAAATAATCACAATAAAGCTCAAAATTTAACTTTTAAATAGCCCCAAAAACCCATGCTGAAAATTTGACACATGGATGACAACTCATCATCCCACTCACCTCCATGCTACCCTAGGACACTTAAACATTAAACATTACAAAATATAAATTCAATTTCACACTCAAAAGAAATCAATAAAAACCTTGGTCCACCTTAGGGACTTAGGTTGAGTGTCAAGGGGTCCATACATTGGGGTTAATTAATGGACCTCCAAATTTTCATTAGCCATGGAAATACCTTCACACTATGAGCACACATTAATAGATCAAATATATATGTATATATATAGCTTCTAAGAAAACTGAATTAAATCACACACAAAATCACACACTCATCCAAGTGTTCTCATTACGAATATAATCATTTACACATTTCAATGATAATCTATTTCACTTCCTAACTCAATTATCATAATCTTGAACATATAAAAAAACATAACATATTTTTAATTCACATATACCACTAAAATTCATTTTCATCCATAATTGAAATAACAAGTATAAAACATTCATTTATCAAAGAAAATACAGAATAAAACTTAGCATATTTAACTCAATCATCATAACTATAAAGAACATAGCTCTCTACTCCAATCAAATAATAATATCCATTGATGTCTATTGGATAGTATCAAAAGTCCATAATAATATCCAAAGTAAACATAAAGTGAAGAGGTATCAAGTCTATCAGGTTGAATCAAGGTGTCTAACAAATGTGGGCCTCACCTGTTCCCTCTTAAGAATAAACTTCCTCCCAGAAGTCAGAAAAGAGGTTAGGGTAGAGTGCCATCAACTATGTAGCATCCTCCCAAGTAGCTGCAACCTCATCATAACAATACCACTAGATCCTGACCTAGTCTAGATCTCACCCTTAAAGGGCCAATGTCTGACAAGCCAAGATGTGAATGGGATCCAAAGCTAGTTGCCCATCTGATTTTACCTGTAATGCACCCCAATCCAATACATGAGTCACATCAAAAACATAACTCCTCAAAATAGAAATATGAAAGACATCATGGATGCACGATAGGCTAGGTGGAAAGGATAAATGATAAGCTACAGGTCCTATCTGCTCCAAAATCTCAAAGGGACCAACAAATCTTGGTGCAAGATTAGATCCCTTTCCATAACAAATTGGACTCTAATGTAGATGTACCCTTGAAACACCTTGTCTCCAAATGAGAAGCGCTGATCCAATCTCTTGGCATCAACATACTTCTTCTAACAATCCTATGCCTCCTATAGATGTTGTCTAATCAAGATAACCTGCTGCTCCATGTCCTGAACTAACTCTAGCCCAATCAAAACTCTATCCTCAATGGAGTCTTGCAAGGTCTACCATACAAGACTTGATAAGGTGCCACCAAATGAGCCATGATGCCCATTATTGTAGGAAAACTCAACAATATATAGGTAATTCTCCCATCTCAACTAGTGATCCATAACATACATGTGAAGCATGTCCTCTATAACCTAATTCACCTCTCTGTCTACCCATTTATCTTAGGGTGATAATCCAAATTAAAATTGAGTTGAGTGGCCAATGCTTGTTGTAATGTAGTCCAAAAAGTTGATGTGAATACTAAATCTTTGTTTGATATGATGCAGCGAGGAATCCATGAAGTCTCACTATCTTATTCAGGAAGATTCTTGCAATTGCTGGTGCATTATAATTAGTACAAACCAATGAGAAATGTGCCACCTTGGTCAACTTGTCAACCATCACTATGCTAGCGAGATGACAAAGGTAGACCAATAATAAAGTCCATGGAAATGGTGTCCCATTTCCACTCAAGTATCTCATGGGGATATAGAAGTCATGTTGGATGCTGATGCTTGACCTTGACCCTCTAGCACTCAAGGAAATGAGCTACAAAATCTGTAATGTCACACCTCATCCATGCCTAATGATATAACTAAGTTCTGTATGCATCTTCTTCACCCTGGGATGTGATGCATAAGGTGCTCTATGAGCCTTTGACAAAATCACTGTATGAAGATCTCCTGTGAGGGGCACATAGATTTGATCTTGATGTTGCAATAGCTCATCTACCTCAATGGAATAACCTATAAAATTTCCCTTTAGGGCCCTCTGTGACTATAACTCCCTCTAAACCTCTAGGAACCAATTATCCTCTAGTAAATGTTGCAAGATACATCCTCTCAAATCTACACCCAAGGTTGTACTCAAAATCTCATGTCACCTCCTATTCAAAGCATCGACAACCACATTCTCCTTTCCTTTGATGTAGTGTACATCAACGTCATACTCACATAAGAACTCCATCCAACACCATTGGTGGGCATTTAGATTCAACTACGTGAATATGTACTAAAGACTATGATGATTTGAATGTAACTCAAAATGATGCCCCGAAAGAAAATGCCTCCATTTAACTAGAGCATGAACTACTGTTGTGAGTTCTAAATCATGTGTGGGGTAGTTTAGCTCATGGATCTTAATATTTCATGACTCATGCATAATTGCTCAACCATTTTGCATAAGGATTACACCTAATCCCTCTAAATATGCATCTATGCATACCATGAATCTATTGCGTGGTCTGGTATTGCTAGAATAGGATCACTAGTGAGATGCTCCTTGAGGACCTCAAAGGTCCTCCCACACTACTCAGTTCGTAAGAACTTCTTCCCTTTCTATTAAAGAGAAGTGATAGGGTGAGCTATCCTAGAAAAGCCCTCAACGAACCAACGATAATAAGTTTTGTGTTAACCTAGGCATATGTAGCACACAATTAATCCTTTTTACTCTACCATTAGAAAATCTAATTTTAACATTACCATGACTAGAAATATTTAAATAAGTTCATATTCAGAAAACCAATCTCTTATATAAAATATACACCTGAATCAATTAACCATGCATCATTACATGCATGATTCACCAATGTTGCAATGAATGCATCATTGTCTTCCTTCTCAGGTTCAAGATCAAAATCAAATTTCTTCTTTTTCTTCTTCTTTTCTTCTTTTCACTCCTTACATAAGTTTCCAATCTTATTGCAATTATAGAAAATAACTTTAGACTTTCCATTAGATTTGGATCTACCCTTGGACTTGGATTTGTCATGCTTCTTGCTCTTCGTGTATTTTTCTTTAAGTCTTCCATAAACATTCAAGGCCTCTTTTCCATTGATGGATACCCTCCTCCCCATCTCTTCAGAAGCAAAGAATCCCAACATCTTTAAATTTCAAGACAAAAAAAGTACTCCCAATAGCCATAACAAGAGACTCCATTAAATCAGGAAAAGAACAAAGCAAGGTCTAACATCTCTCCTCATCTATTTTTACACCAACTAATTCCAATTAAGGCACCAACATATTGAATGTTTATAGGTGGTCTGCAATTCATCCACCATCTTCCATTCTAAAGGAATACAACTTCTTCTTAGGAAAATCTTGTTTACTAAAGATTTGGCTTGATATATCTCACCAAGTTTTCTCTATAGTTTCTTCATAGGGGGCTCTTCATGGAAAATGATTAAAAAAGAGTTTGTTAGGCACAATATGATTAGACCCTTGGCTTTATGGTTCATAACATCATATTGAGCAGCCAAAGTAGCAATTGTAGGCCTTGAAACACTCTCATCAACAACATCCCACATATCTCAATCAATTAATAGATATTCTATCTTCAACTTTCAAACCTCAAAATTGTTACCAAAAAATGTTTCTACCTCTATTTTCCCTGATGTGCTTGCTATTTGAAATTCCTGTAAAAAGATCACAGGGCATTTTCTACACAATTCCCACTCAAAATTGGATTAGGTTTAGAAATCCAACAACCCACAACTAAAACCAAAGGTGATCAAGCTTTGATAGCACTTGTAAGGAAGATAAGGTTGTAGAACAACTTTCTACACTAATCTTGAGAGGAGGATTATGTAAAACCTTTCAAATATTTACAACAATTACAAAACTTATACAAAAAGCACATGTAAACATAAATAGCAATCATACCACAACACAATGACTTATGTAGGGAAAACCATTTCAGGAGCAAAACTCCACACTCCAAAAGTAACCCAATATATTATTCAGAAACCTTAACAAGATTACAATATACTTGCAAAGAAAGCTTTCACAAGAGTATCACCAAAAAGAGATATGGAGGTAACTTAACAACATCTATAAGACTCTCACATACAACCTCCATCTCAAGCACTTAATATATAGGAGATACAATACATGAAACCATCAAATGGTAACTAGAAAACCATGAGACAAAACACCTAAAAGTGGTGCCTAAGTCCTTACGGTTCCATTATATCCAACCAAAGATGTCTTATGATGTGTCATATCATGCATCATAAGTTGGTCGACACGTGTAACTCTCCCTTACAACTCTTTTCTATGTCGATCACATTTTTACATTTACAATGCAGAAGGCCCAACTTTTGGAGGCTATAACTTTTGATTTGGGAGGCCGATTGGGCCTATTTTTCTTAATTGTAGAGCTCAAAGAGATCTATACATCGGGCACCCCTATAAGTAGTGCCAAACAACTTGGAATATTCATTTTGGCTGAAAACAACTCTATAGCTTAAAATTTGAGTTTACTCAATTTTATAACAAAAAAATCACAAGTTTTATAATTATAATGTTGAAACACCTTTCATAACAACAATGGATTTCTAAAATAAAATATGTGATATGGGTTATTCTAAATTAATATTTATAAAATATGAGTTAATGAAGACTGAGTTGATTCATTTCCAAAAACTCGTTTATATAAAAATAATTTTTAAATTATCACATTTATAAAACTTAATAAATTATATAATTTTCCAATAAGGGAGTGGTTCGGTGGTTAAGTCGCTTGGTTGTAGTGGCGACCATCAGAGTTCAAACCCCCGTTGGGCCAATGAGCTTGCAGGATTTATGCCTTTGCTGGGCCAACAAGTTCGCAGGTTTGATGTGTTCTTGCTAGGGGATGAGGTCCCCCGTGTTGTGGCCTCACCGGTTCATTGCTCCAAGCAAAAGCATTCACATGGATTCGGAGGGCGTGTCACACCAGCGTCACTGGTCATGTTAAAAAATTTACCAAGTGCATTAAAAAAAATAAAAAAGAAAAAATAAAAATAAATTGTATAATTTTTTTGCAATCTATAATTTTGTAATGGTGAAAAATGCATCCTCTATGCATTTCCCTATTTAGTTTTGTGCCTAGCTTGAGGTAATGTCTTTGCATTTATATAGCTACCAATGGCACATTTTTGTTCATAGTTGGGTAAGCATACCTAGCATTACTTGCACTTAGTCATATGCTTATTCATTATCCTATGCTTATGTACATGCAATCCCTATCCAATTAGTTTTTCTATCTAATTCTAATCATTAATACAATCCTTATCCATAATCCAATCCTATCGAACTCAAATCCAACCTAGTTTTTTGACCTAGGTAATGTTTGCAGGTGTGAGATCACCCTCACAACCATAATCTTGATCCTTTTAACCACAAAATCAAAATCAAACATTTAGTTGACTGGCCCCATCTTATACTTTGGTCCTAGGTTGACTATGCATGTCATTGCTCTTTAGTGTTATGTTTATGTATAAAAATATATTCACCATTCATTTAAAAAGAGAAGCATCTCATATCATATCATCTAAGAAAAATCTTCATCTTAGAATTGAATATCATCCATCAGCGTAAGGATCTCTCAACATAAGGACATTCAAGAACAATCATTCACAATTACTTATTCTAGCACATATGGATCATCTAGAAATCATTCTAATATTCATGTGCATGTTTGAAGCATGATATTTGTCAAAATATTTTTAAATATCATCAACTCGACACAAAAATCTTCAAAGATACTACATCAAACTAAACAACTAAGTACAATTATTTGGTTCATTTATCTTCCACATTTAATTTTGTCAACAATAAAATTAAGAGAAATTAATGTGCTTATCTGTATTTAGCCAAGATTATCTATAAAGGAAGATGACCATCTTCCTCTAGGCCTTCCCTCCCTTCTCCTTTTCCTCCTCATGGGAATTGACCCCCTATATCCTAGGTCCACCACATCCAAAAGTATTATACTCCCTATTTGACCTATCACTTGTAGGTGAGGGCATACACACTCCTTTGGTGCTCCATTGTAAAAGCCCTCAAAACCATCACAAAAGTAAAATGACATAAAATGAAGTAAATAATCCACTTAAATACAACATCACAAGAAACAAAAGTCAAATGGTGTAATTAATCCACAAAAGATAAAGAGGTGTAATCAATCCGCTTAATTACAATATCACAAGTAAAAGATAAGTCTCATAAATAAGATTCAATAAAGTCAATAAATCTTCACAAAAGGAAAACCTCATAAATAAGAATCTATAAGATTCATTAACTCTTACAAGAGATAATCTCATCAATATAAATCAAATAAATTCATTAAATCTTACAATTCGTATGCTCATCATAGGTAAAAGCACTATAAAATCATACATAAAGTCATTTGACAATCATGCCATAATACATACAATTACAAGTTTACAAAAATCATGTTCAACAAGAATAAATGAATCAATACGCTCATTAGTTGCACAAACCAAGTGGTCCTCCACCTGCGAGCCGAGATACGGGAACATGGCCTAGGTGTTTTTCCACCCAACCATGAGGCAATTACACTTCCCCAGATCTCTTCATGAAACAAAGGAAACCCAGTTCTACACGAAATGTCTAGCTACCTGGAAACAACTGGCATGAGGGAACACCTGATGCAACCTTGATGTCTGAATGTGCAATTCTAAATAATGAAATGTAGATTGTCTCACAACAGGATGTGGCAGATATATATAAATAAGTTTTCTAGAAAAAATAAACATCTTTTTCAATGTCAGCTTGTTTAGATCTAAACTTTTAAACGTAGTAACTTAGATCAATTCCCAAAAAGAGGAAAATCCACCTATGATAATCCACATTCGACATCCTAGCCCAGAAAACAACCCAAACACATTCCTAGATAAAAATCTACTTTCCTTCCCCAATAAATACATGAATAAATAAGTCAATAATCAAATGAATAAATAAATAAATCAAAATCACTTATAACCACCTCTAATCCCTTTCCCATACATAAAGAGAACACACTTTTCAAACAAGCAGTAATGAAGATCAACATAAATCATTTAAAAGCAATATAGGTTTTGAAATATGATTATATTCTACATTCATATTTCCTTGGTTTAAATAGATTGTAGAAACTAATGATTTCACCTCAACAATGAGTATCCATGCATACTAATTTCAAATATTATTACTATCTTTCCTCAAGAACAAGTAAATAATAATAAAATAAAACAATCAATGTTCTCCTATAATTCATTTCAAAATCCCTTTCCCAAAACATAAATCAATGAAACATAAGTTCCAAGCAAAAATTCATTATTTGTTCAAACAATTACATCTACAAGTTGTCAAATGGGTTTTATTTCCTAATTCATATTTGATTCAAATTCCATAATATATATAAATTATTCTAATCATTCAATCAAGTAAATTAATTCCCTTCAAGAAGCTTTTAATAAAACAATGTTATTTATATCACAGCATTTTTTCCATCACACTAACATATAAGATAATTTTTATAATCTATTTCATTAAGACTTCCACAAGGTGCTAAGAAATTATTAGAAAATCAATTCATCTCTATTCTGAATAGTAATATACTGGTTTAGGAGGGCTTTTAGAGAAGCTACAGGAACTTTAAATACTAGCGACAGGAACTTCTAAAACTGGTGCCAAGAATAGAAAACGTGTGATAGGAATAGAAAACAGGTGACATGAATAGAAAATAGGATGTGATAGACATAAAATAGGTCTGACCAATAATAAAAATGCTAAAGACAACTATAGAAACACATGAAAGACTGCTACAGTAATATAATAGTCAAGCTACAGTAAATAAAAGACTGCTACATGAATAAGCTAACTGCTGCTATAGAAAGATAGTTTGCTGCTATAGAAAAGTAGTCCAGAATAGTAGAGATGAGTTTACAAGAATATATTAAGGTCTGTTATAGGATTACAAGTTGCTACAAAAATGCAGAGAACTACTATAGGAACAATGATTAATCTTTAAGGTAAATAATACGTTAGCTATATCATAAGTGATTTTACACAATAGTGATAGAGATTAAATAGATCAGTTGTGGCTTCTAGAATGAAATAATCTTTCCTCGGATAATTAACTACTGGCGATAGGTATAATGACACCATTTTTTAAAACAAAGACATGTCGATTATAGTACCAAGAGAACTAGAGAGAAGTCGAATCATAGGCCAACATTAAACATGGTTTTAATAGTCATATGCAACCATAACTATTTGCAATTTAAAATAGAGAAAAATACCTACTTTTATTTGTTGCCAAGATCAAATTTCTACTGCTATTGCTGATCCTTCTTCTCTGCTGCTCAAAATCGTCAACGTCCAATGTTAATCCTCTATGTCTTGTCGATTGCCAAAAAATAAAAGTACAGATGATAAATCCCTTTTCTACTGAAATATTATGGTGGTTTATCTCTACCGAATACCTCTTCTTTAATCCCAAAGACTCTTCTTATTTTTGGCATTTTAAAGTTTAGGTTTTTGTTTGCTTTTTAATAACTGAAGTCTGATTTAAGTTTGCATGAAATTTGGCCTTTCAAAAGCCACAAAAAATAATAAAATAAACTTATTTTAATCTTGTACGATAGAATTATTATTAGATTTCTAAATATAATATTCATAATAATAAAGCAATTTATCTAACTTTAAATAAATAATAGCAATTTCTTTTAATTCCTATATTTAAATATCTAAATATAATAGTTATTATTAATATAATTTATTTATCTTTAATAACACAAACACTTTAAATCAATCAAGAAGCATTTAAATAATATTTAAAATAATAAATATCTATATGTCTATTGCAATTTAAATATAATTGTTTAAATCTAATTTAGGTATTGTCTTCCAAACATCTATATTTATATAAATAGGAATGTTTATTATTTAGTATTAATTAAAATAAAAACCGCATATATATATATTCACTATTTAATATAATCAAAAGAACTTTTAATATCTATAATTAAATTATGCACTTGAAAAGGATTTTCCTAACAATTAAAAACACCATATTTTCTAAGCATCTAAACATCAGTCACATTTATTATCCACACAATGATGCATAAAAATAAGCCATTCAAAATGCAATATGTGACTACGTGAGTGTGTGATCAAAGTTAACCATCCCAAACAGTTCTTGCCAAGTGGCTAGAACACCTCTACCTCAACCGTGTTCTCGTCTTCGACGAGTACTTGCATTCATTCACACTCAACTTGACGCCAATAGGTTAGTTTCCAAAAACATAGTTGAAGCAAAACATCATGATCACATCAATAATATTTAATATGTAAATCAACTTTCTAATTTACTCAAATATAACTTCATGATAATTACCTTCACACATGTGAAACTTACTCAAAGTAAAACAATCATGGTAAATGTTTACTAGTCTAGAATAATAATATAGTCCATAAAAATGAGACGTGACATCCTTCCCCACTTGGAAGAGACATCGTCCCAATGTCTTATTAGACAACAAAATAATAATTTATTAATCTGCCACCAACAATTATCAAAGTATCTTAAAACAATAATAGTAGCTCTCATTAAGGTATCATCAAATTAAACAAGAATATTTAATACCCTTTTACATCCTTCCATGTGGCACCATCAACAAAAGCATTGGTCCTACTCAATCTTATACAAAACAATATCTCAATTTCACATTTAGCATTGCGTCCATCAAATAAATCCAAGTATAATCAATCAATCAATTCACATGGCACAACTACCAATTCAATGTCTATAATCCAACACATGGTACAACTACCACTTAACTACATTTATTCTAGAATAAGAGTAACAATCACATCTTTAATGCACACCAAGAAGGCATAAATCAATTCATAAAGGCCCATACAAACAAGAATTAATCCTCATAATGCACATGCAACCTCATGGCAACATAATATAATATCAAAAGATCAGTCCTCCCAAACAAACATTGGTCGAGATCTCCAACAACAAGACAAAACTCCATAGGTGCACCAACTAGGTCATATCCACTTAGTGTGCAACAACTCCTCTAAAACTATACCTCTCATATCATTCCTACTAATGGAATCCATTTCCTCTTTCATTACTTGTAACCAAACTTTATCTTCAACCTGATCTACAATTCATAATTTCTCAGAAAACTCTTCCTTGTCTTCCCCGTCCTTTTGCACAATGCTAAAATAATTCAACTTCTTCAATTTCATTACTATTCATTGCACTTGGCTATTCACTGTATTTGGTTGTTTAATTATTTTCCTTTTTCTTTGCCAATACATTTATCCAACCACAACTCATTTTTAAACAACTTGTCCTAGCTTCTTTTTTCAACTCTCTATTCCAACATGTCTTTTCACTATAATTTCTTTTCAAACCACAAATTTTGCAATGATGTAAATTCCAACAATTTTCTCTTCTATGTCCTTCTCTATCATAATGTGAACAATGTAAAATCTCCTTTTCTTGAAATGACTTCTTAGTACTTGCAAAAACATTTGTCTTTTCTTTTCCTTTACCTCGATACCTGAGACTTCATACTTAGTCCCCACAATTGACTCAATGGCTCTTTGATTCTTTGCCCATGTTTACCCAAACCTTCACCTATATATATATTCAATTTTCTTCAAGTTTTCACACCAACATTATCATCCAACCAATTAGCTATGATTGTAGATTCATCATCATTTTCATCCTTACATTCTTCAGAAAAAATAACTTCAAGAAACCTACCACATGATTGATCAAAAGAACATAAATCATCTATGTCACATTAGACTTCACAAACTAACGGCTTGATTTTAACATTCATTTTTCTTCTTTGCATACTGCAACAATTGTTTTAACTCATCATTTTGATCTTTCAATTTTAAATTTTCTCCTTCTAGGTTCTTCAATTTTTCTTGCAATTATTTTTTCCTTCAAACAACTCCAACTCTTCTCTCACCAATTCTTTTTCCAAAAGGTCATTTTCACAAAACTTTCCATACTTTTTCTTTCCTAACTCCTTTATTCTTTCCATATATTCTATACTACTCCTTTTAACATTCATCAATTCCTTATTAACTTTTTCCAATTCTTCTATCAAAATTTCCTTTTCACCCTATAAACCTTCAACTTCATACAAAATTTCAAATTACTTCAAGTGATCCCTAGTGACACCAAAATCCATTTCAGAACTTCCTCAACACTTCAACAATGTTAATACATCTAATAACAATTAATGAACTGAATCTACCAAAGCTCTTAGTAACACACTGGCCACAAAATAGTATATTGTCTGCATCCTACTCCCTTACACAATCTATCAGAGGCCCATCATGCACATGATAGAAAACATAACATGATACATGACCAACTTTAACATCAAAAAATGTCCCCTTGGGGACTTTTCCCTCATAAGGTTTAGCTCCCAGGTCTTTTATCTGCATTTAGGACATCTTGCATCATATTTTGACATTCTGATGAAATGAACCCTAAGTTTCATGACAAATGGGACATAGGGGGATCCCTTGAACCTAACTTTGACCAAAATAGGGAGGAAGGACTTGGGTGCTGGTACCCTAGTCGTGCGCTATTTTGGGTCAGTCCCAAATTTTAAGTGTCAGCTTGTGACCGTTATTTAGGTCCTATGCCAACTCGGTAAATTTGAATTACAAAATTCTTGGCGGGAGTGTTTGTAGTTGCATATATAAGAATGTTTAATAATTCATTTGTAGACTAGAAGATCATTAGATTATAATTAGATGAGCATTAGCATTCTAAAGGTGATTTAAGGCATTCATTATGTATCAACAACAGATTTGTGTTGTCTATGTGTTTGTATTTGAAGATTTAAGCAACATCTCCTCATGACATGAAGAACTTATTCCTTCCATGAGATATTCACTACAAGGTGACATCATTTGTGTTTTTGAGCATTTATCACTTAGTTTTACCTCTGCCTCACAAGGGCACACACTCTCTATCTGACAATGGTGTTCAGAAGACTTGAATGTCTCTCTAGGGCTTGATTGAGGTAAGCCTCTAAACACCATAATCCCTTCCCAAAGTTTTTGTGATTACAGGTTATAGGTTGAAGATACAAGAAAGGTGGAGTTGCAAGAGGGTATTATAGAGTGTTGGATTTGCAGATTAGAGTTGAAAATAGCACCCTGGACTTGGGCGCCCGCTCTTTAGTCCTTTGGATTTCGTGACGGGAAAATCTCTGATACAACAGGAATAGGTTATAGATCAAGCTTCCAGATCCCAAAAAAACCTAGGCATAGGACTTGGGCACCTGCTCATTAGTCCCTGACTATTTTGCTTCTGAACCCCAAAAATAGGTGCACATTTCTCTGTCATTTTACATCTTTCTGTAGTAGCATTTTTTGGTATTCGTCTGTTTGCTTCCATATTTGCATAATTAGGGTTTTGATGTATAATTGAGCATAATTGATAATCTAATCACACAAATACAAGTTTCCCTACATTCATAATTGACCGAGGGTATGATAGTGCATTTCCACTCGACCCAAAGTCCTTGAATGTATAAGGATGAAAGGAGGATATACACTAAACTATCAAAAACCTATTATCCAAATTCTACCCTTTACATTTTGGTGAACCTGACTTGTTGGACTTGTTTGCACCTTGCTAAGTGTTTTTCTTTAGATTTTCTTTGATTTCATTCATTTATATCGTCATTCATCTTATTGCATTAGAAAACTTACAAAAAATTGAAAAATTTGCAAAATTTTAAAAAATTGCATTCTAGGGTTTCTATGTTGCATTAATTAATTTGAATTTCATCAAATTTATGATTTTTGCATTAGATCTAAGATAAATTTCATAAAATTACAAAAAATCAATAGCTTGCATTGCATTTTTATCATAAAATTGCTAGGGTTTTGTTAGAAATTTTGTATTTTTCATATAACCTAGTAATTCCAAAAACTAGGGTTTGTAGGTAAAATCTTGTTTCAGATTTTTATAATGATCTTAGGCACTCATTCAAAATCACATTTGGCTGTAGTTTTGCATTGTAGTGTAAATTTGCATTTAGATTTAAAAAATTTGCATTTTTACATAGAAAATTTCAACAAAAACTAGCATTTTCATTGATTTTTCCTTAGATTTGCACTTGCATTTTGCATGATAGGGTGTGAAAATAATTTTCAGATCTGAGTGTACTTAATTTTCATCATAAAACAGATTACAAGACATTCATATAGCATTTTTCATTAAGATCTCAAACCTAGGGCTTGAAAAACCTTGATTTTCACTAGATTTGGCCTTATCAACTCTCAAAATTTGCACCATAGGCATGTTGTGAAGAATATTTTTACACTAATTATCTTTTATTAGGGTTATTATATTCTTCCCCTCCTAAAAAACTTCACAACACCTTTTTATTGGGCTCTTGTATTGAAAATTTGGTGAAAAATTGCATATTTTTGCTATATTTGCCTTAGGGTTCGACCTAGATTGCACTCCAAGCATGTTGTAAAATATTTTATGATTGTAGGTGACTGTTATCATTTCTATTATTTTCTGTACCTCCTAAATTCTTTACAACACCCCTTTTTCTAGGGCTTGGAGTTGAAAAATCGTGAAAAATTCAATATTTTTACTATATTTGCCCTAGGATTTGACCTAGATTGCACTCCAAGTGTGTTGTAAAATATTTTATGACTATAGGTGATTGATATAATTTCTATTACTTGCTTCACCTCATAAAATTCATTACAACACCTTTTTCATTAGGTCTTGGGATTGAAAAATTGTGAAAAAATGCATATTTTAGGGCATTTTCACTAGGTTTTGACTAGTCATCATTCTAGATTTGCATCAAAAGTGTGTTGTGAAGGATATTATTTCTGTATTGGACTCATATCAGAAATATTATTTGCTTCCCTTGATCAATTTCCTTACAACACCTTTTCTTTCACTTATTTGCATTGAAAAAAGTTGAAAAAATCAAGCATTTTATGTCATTTTCATACATAGTTCCGCACTTGTCTTTTGCATAATTTTTAAAAGGATTTTAAAATCTGATTTTAAATTGATGTTACAAGAAATTTCACCATGGAATATTCATCTCATTACTCTTTGGTATCTTTACATGCATATATCAAAAACTTCAAGAGTTTCTACAAATTTCTTAATATGAATCCTCATGTTCTCACTTACTTACAAGATATGTATCACAAGGATCTATTTAAATGCTCTTCATTGGAAATCCTTGATTATGTATCTAATTTTGACAACTTCACATCTCTCATGAATACATACCCTTGGGTAGTAGAAGATTTGATGAAACACATTGAGAATGATGAGAGTGAAAATTCTCTTAATGCTTTGGATTTAATAGCTAAAACATGTGATGATGACATAGAAAATGATTCCTCATATGAGGATATACTAGCACAAGAGGATGAAATCATTGACACATTCTTAAACATTACCATACCCTCTTTAGAAAATGAAACACCAGTGGATAAAGGGCTCCCTCTCAAGAAGGATTCTTCATGGGTGGAAAAAGACTATTCACGTAGCAATCATTTGGTGCATGAGACCTCTATGGATAATCCACTAGATATTCCACCTTTGATTGCAAACTCAAGAACCTTTGATGAGAGGACTATGAATAGCTCTATTCCTCCTAACAACATCACACCTTTCTCTCATCCCAATGCTCTCCCTGGCCAAGATGTAGAACTAGTGGATGAGAAAAGGTCTCTCACATTAAATCATTTAGGGATAGATGTTGGGAATAATCAAAAGGAAAACAATGTTAATTCAATATTCACTAGCAGACTTTGTAGCACTCTTCCTAAGATGATTGTGCGGGGGGCACCTAGTGCACCTTCTTGCTTAAAGTTGATGATTACGGTTCAATGTGTTCAAAATGTGTTACAACAACCACATCACAATGTGATCGCTCACACATACAACACCTGTAATAACAAGAAAAGTAAGCAAGCACATCATGTGCCTATTTCCCTCCCAATTTCTCAACCTATGCTTCCTCCAGCACCTCATCTTACTCATAAAAGTGGTCAAGAATATGATCTTGTTGAGCTGCTTTGCACTACTCTGGCTAAGATCTCTCTTTGGGATTTGATACAAACATCACCTACATACCATGGAATGCTCCAAGAAGCTTTACAAAAGGTGATTGTACCACTTGTTGTTAAGCCAAATGATGTAGCAACTCTATTAGATTGTATGTGTGCAACAAAAACAAATATTCTCTTTCAACCGCATGAATTACCGTCAATTGAAGTTCAAAACCAATATGATCCTCTTATAATCTTTGTCACAATAAATAAAACATTGGTAAAATGAGTTATGACTGACAATGGATTGACTCTTAATGTTTGTAGCATTGACCTACTACACAAAATCAAGGCTGACACATCACAAATCAAACTAGATGGCATCAGCATTCGTGGCTTTGATAATGTTTGATGACAATCCATGGGCACTATAACTCTATGTATACAAGTAGGATCTGTGATTGTGCCTACCTTGATTCATGTCATGCCTTGTTCTTTATCTTACAACATGATTCTTGGTAGACCGCGGATTCATGCATTGGGGGTAGTTCCTTCTACTTTACATCGCTCAATCAAATTTATATTCAAAGGTAAACTTCATACTATTCATGCTGATCCTGAACCAGATAACTATTTACATATTGAACCGCAAAAATTAGTTTACAATCATATGAGCTTAAATAATTTACGAGCTGATTCATCAATGTATCTAGCCACAAATGATGTAAAAAATTCTATACCATCGAATGCACTCTTTGGTGATGATTGGGGCTTATTAGATTTTAATCCTTGTAGTATAGGGGAATATAAAATTAATAGCCTTGACACATCAAAAGTAGCACCGATCTCACCTAAGCATTCTTTTGAAGCACCTAGGAAACCTAAAGTCCCCTTGGTAGAAAATTAAAACAATACTCTCACTTATACCACAAATTATGAGACCTATGAGGCTTCACCATCTTCTAAGGAAATGACATCCCTTTATGGTTGAGGATTTAAAATCCTTTATAACAATGGTGAATATGTAGGTAAGGGATGTGGTGTAAATCAACAAGGGATTCGAGTACCTATAGAGTCCACTTCAACACATTACTCAAGCGGCATTGGATATAATCCTTTTAATGAAAAGAAAACCTCCCGTCATCCTAAGCTCAAAGTTAATGCAATAGCACAAAGACCAAAACAACATGACAGATATCCTAGATATGTATGCTCCTAACATTGGGATAAAATAGGAAGTATTTCTAACCCTTTATCTCTCATGATGTGTTTCCCCCGTGATGTGTTATGTGTTGTTTAGGCCTCCTGGGATGACCCTAATTCTCTTATAAGGTTTGGGATACCAGGAGACCACCTCTATTGTAACCTTCTTCTATTTGTATCATCATTCTTCTATATTGCCTCTCTCTGATTTCATAGTTGTGTGTTGTGTCTTATAGACATAGCGTTGCAGTTGGTGAATTAGGGGCACCTTCCTACGTGTCTGTCCCTAAGGCACTTGTTTCTCCTCTTGATTTATTGTTTCCCTTCCTCTAGTGTTTCTATCTAGTGGGCAGATGATGAAAAACATTTATACTGATGCGGACCTAGCGTCTCTTTAGCAATAAATCAAAAACTAGACTTAGTTCCTAATATGACGATGGGGTTGTATATCTTATTTGACACTTGGCTAGTAGAAGCACTCCGTTCTTTCTGTGTAGTGATTTTGATGATGTTTTTATCTCACTTACAAACCTTAACAATACTGTTTCTCCATGCACCTTGTTTGTCTTTGAATCTTGCTTGGTGACACTCAGTTTTGAGATTTTCATGATATAGCCCAACGATTATCCTCGATCTCTGAATTTGTAGTATAACCTTGGCTCTTTGTGTGACTAATCATATGTATTGATGTGTTGTTTATCATGATTATGGACACTAACATGTTTCTTGCAAGGATGTGTTTGTGGGAACATTTGGTGATCATAAAGTACATGTCACCTCTGGGGGCATGGGCTTTGCAAAAGTCTGTGTTCGCTTGTGTGTTTTCTTCCTACCTTAACGTGCTTGATATAGATATCAACCACCTTAAGGTGGGGGCATATATAAGGTAAGCTATCTATTGTAGATGTTAGCAATGTGCTTGTCCTCAGGTGTAGTTTAAAGACTAGTGGTGATGAGTCCCTCCAGAACTCTGAGTTTGTTTGCAATCAATCAATCAATCAATCATCTTAAGCCCTTTGCAGAGGTGGTGGTGGCATATCTCTTGTGGAGAGTGCCCATCCTTTCATTTTCAAAAATTCCTCATTGGGAGACAGGGAGTGGTTATGTGACTAACTCAACCCTTAAGCGTGTCTTTGGCGATTGTTGTGGCGATGCCCAATCATCAGTGTGTGCCTATAATGTGCTTTAGATGGTGATGAACCTAGAAATAGGAACACTCTATCTCTTGTCTGTCATTTTTTCTCCGTGTCTTTAAAGTGTGTGTGTTTGGCATGCTTACTTTGTTTAGCATGTTTGTTGCCCCATACGTAGTCTAAAGACTAGCGCAATGGGTACTTCCTGCATTTTGGGAGGTTTGGTGTGTCTTGCATTTGTGTTTTCCCATATATGCAGTTTAAAGACCAGAGCGATGAGTGCTTCTTGCATTATGGGAAGTGTGTTTACTTTCTTGTACTTGCATATGCATTTCATATATATGAGAAAAAGAAAAGAAAAGAAATCAATCCTATCTTCCATTCATTAACCGTCTTCTATGCATTTGTTGTCTTCTTCGTGTCTTGCGTGATGTAACTGTCTTCTCCACATTTTGCATGCCTATCATTATCTTTAATGTGTTTGATGTGTCTTCTTCATGCTTGGCATGTTTGCTGTGTTTGTTGACTGTACTTTAATGCACGTATTGACCTTGCATTTATACATACATTAAAGTGGGGGCTAAATGTAACATCAGAAAATGTCCCCTTGGGGGCTTTTCCCTCATAAGGTTTAGCTCCCGAGTCTTTTATATGCATTTAGGACATCTTGCATCATATTTTGACATCCCGATGAAATAATCCCTAAGTTTCATGACAAATGGGACCTAGGGGGATCCCTTGAACCTAACCCTCACCAAAATAGGGAGGGAGGACTTGGGCATCTGCGCCCTAGTCCTGCCCTATTTTGGGTCAGTCCCAAATTTTAAGTGTCGTCTTGTGACCGTTATTTATGTCCTATGCTGACACGATAAGTTTGAATTATGAAACTCTTGGTGGGATTGTTTGTAGTTGCATATATAAGCATGTTTAGGGATTCATTTGTAGATTAGAAGATCATTAGATTACAATTAGATGAGCATTAGCATTCTAAAGGTGATTCAAGGCATTCATTGTGTAGAAAGAGTAGATTTGTGTTGTCTATGTGTTTGTATTTGCAGATTTGAGCAATCATCTCCTCATGGCATGAAGAACTTCTTCCTTCCATGAGATCTTCACTACAAGGTGACATCATTTGTGTTTTTGAGCATTTATCATTTAGTTTTTGCCTCTGCCTCACAAGAGCATGCACTCTCTATCTAACAATGGTGTTCAGAAGACTTGAATGTCTCACCGGGGGGCTTGACTGAGGCAAGCCTCTAAATGCCACAACCCCCTCCCAAAGTTTCTATAATTGTAGGTTATAGATTGAAGATACAAGAAAGGTGGAGTTGTAGGAGGGTATTACAGAGTGTTAGATTTGCATATCAGAGTTGAAAATAGCACCCTGGACTTGGGTGTCCGCTCTTTAGTCCTTCAGATTCTGTGATGGGAAAATCTCTGATACAACAAGAATAGGTTACAGATCAAGCTTCCAGATCCTAACAAAAACCTAGGCATTGGACTTGGGCACCTGCTCGTTATTCCCAGACTGTTCAGCTTTTGAACCCTGAAAATAGGTGCACATTTATCTATCATTTTACATCTTTCTGTAGCAGCATTTTCTAGTATTCGTATGTTTGCTTCCATATTTGCATAATTAGGGTTTTGATGTATAATTGAGTATAGTTGACAATCTAATCACACAAATCCAAGTTTCCCTACATTCCTAAGTGACCGAGAGTATGATAGTGCATTGCCACTTGACCCAAAGTCCTTGAATGTATAAGGGTGAAAGGAGGATATACACTAAACTATCAAAAACCTATTATCCAAATTCTACCCTTTACACCAATAGTTTAAAACATTCAAGCATAGCCACCAATAATAAATAAATAAATAAATAACTTCTGAAGGATAGAAAAATTCAATTCAAACGATAAGGTATAAAATGAGCTCAATTTCAGCAGTAAATCAAACATGACCATCAAGGTCGCAAGACAAGTAAATATCAAATTTTTGATGGCTATACTTTTTCATAAATAAAAAATAAAATTTCAATGTTAGTCTTTACAACATTTAGAGAAATTATCAAAGTCAAATAAATAAATATCAAATTCAAAAGTTTCACATTACATGAACTATGTGACTAATTCTAGCCACTAGAGAGGAAGTATGATGCTACACTACGCCTGGATCCAAATTGGGGTGATTTAAGAGAATACACTCAATTGTACAAGCAACCTAGTCCTCTAAGATTCCAAACACCTCTATATCATAAGATCATTTCCACACAACATCGTTCAAGATACCTAGCAACCCGTAAACAATCAACAGAGTGCAATCTGGTGTGTGCCTGTTAACATACATGCATCCCTAACGTGAATGCAACATCTCATTAATAGGATATGGCATGGAATTAAATACACAAAATTGATTAACATTGTGTAGGTTTTGAAAAGAAAACCTACTTCCCTGTCTCCCCATATTTGGCACCCATCTTGGAAGGCAACTTCCCAAAAGCATAGAAAGAAAAATAACCATTCTTCTTTCAAACACAAATGTATGAAAAAATAAAGCATTCATGCAGTCATATACTTGCAAACATTTAACAACCAAGATGTCACAACACACCATTCTTCCTACAAGTAATGGTTATCATTTCTCTCCTTAAAAACTTCAATAAGGCAATGACATACTATCTTTCTTAAAACAACATAATGAATCCATATTCATGATCATGCTCTCAATAAAACAATGCAATATGCATTTCAAACAAGCATTCACTAAAAGACAAAATAAAATAAGTCAAACATATGATCCAACATCCTCTTTCACATACTAATGCATAACTCTAAAAGAGAAAAAAAAAGAACCTAGTTCATTCATACTTAAGAACAATCATCAGGCTCTATCTAACCTTGTAAAAAAAAGAAGGCACATGCTATTCATAGCAGACCAATACTCAAGGACCCACACAAGCTCAATTAAACTAAGAAACACACACACCTAGAGCTCCCAATGTTGGAACCGCACTGTGATACCAAATGTAAAAGCCCTCAAAACCATCACAAAAGTAAAACAACGTAAAATGAAGTAAATAATCCACTTAAATACAACATCACAAGAAACGAAAGTAAAGTGATGTAATTAATCTACAAAAGATAAAAAGGTGTAATCAATCTGCTTAATTACAATATCACAAGTAAAAGATAAGTCTCATAAATAAGATTCAATAAAGTTAATAAATCTTCACAAAAGGAAAACCTCATAAATAATAATCTATAAAATTCATTAAATCTTGCAAAAGATAATCTCATCAATATAAATCAAATAAAGTCATTAAATCTTACAATTCACATGCTCATCCTAAGTAAAAGCACTATAAAATCATACACAAAGTCCTTTGACAATCATGCCATAATACATCCAATTACAAGTTTACAATAATCATGTTTAACAAGAATAAATGAATCAATACGCTCATCAATCGCACGAACCAAGTGGTCATCCACCTACGAGCCGAGAGATGGGAACATGGCCCATGTTCTTTTCCACCCAACCATGAAGCAATTACACTTCCCTGGATCCCTTCATGAAACAAAGGAAACCTAGTCCTGCATGAAATGTCTAGCTACCTAGAAACAACTTGCAGGAGGGAACACCCGATGCAACCCTGATCTCTGAATGTGCAATTTTAAATAATGAAATGTAGATTGTCTCATAATAGAATGTGTAGAAATATATATAAATAAGTTTTCTAGACAAAATAAACATCTTTTTCAATGTCAGCTCGTTTAGATCTAAAACTTTAAACATAGTAACCTGGTTCAATTCCCAAAAAGATGAAAAACCATCTCTGATAATCCACATTCGACATCCTAGCCCAGAAAGTAACACAAACAAATTCGTAGATAAAAATCTACTTTCCTTCCCCAATAAATAAATGAATAAATAAGTCAACAATCAAAAGAATAAATAAATAAATCAAAATCACCTAGTGTAGACACTTAAAATTGTCCATACCTTGCAACAATACATTTTACCCTAGGTCATTACATTATCCCACTTATAAATCCAACTTGATCACCTTTCCAATTAATTAAATAAATCCCCTTTATTTAATTAATTCCCCTTCACATGTCTCAAAATAATTCAAATAAAATAATTTGAATTAATCCCTCATCTTTTACCAAATTACAACATGTGTCACAAGACTACAACTCTTCACATGCACATAATTTAAATAATTTTGTTATTTAAATTATGAGATTCCCACTCATATCCTATTTTTAGCCCCACTTATTTGTGTGTCATAAAGCATCTTTTCTCTCAAATAAATAAAAGAATCCCACTTATCCCCTCACATCCTATTTTGAGCCTCATGTCATAACCCACTAAATGTGCGTCATAGGCACTAAAATCAACTTTTAATCCTAGCCATACACATCACACATTTGACTTTTAATCTTGGCCATTGAACATATCAGCTCTTGCCTATAAATATGGCCTCTCACAAGCCATTTGGGATGGATCTTCTTCTAGTATCCCCACTCTGTCATAATTCCTCTAATCTTCTAATCTCCATCTATCTATTTTCCTCTATCATCTTCATCTTATCGTTATGCTGTAACTATGAGCAATCAACAACCATTCGACATCATCCATTCTCATGCAAGATCAAGAAGAGCCATGGAGATCAATCAAGTCTAGCGTGGATTCGGTTTGCATTTATTTTTCTTTGTTTTTATTGTCATGCTAGTTTGTCCTTCATGGTGCATAGTTAGGGTTTAGTTAGTTTGTTGTTTTTAACACTAAATTTGATTTTCCCTAGCTACACCTATAACCACCTCTAATCCCTTTCCCATGCATAAAGAGAACACACTTTTTGAACAAGTAGTAATGAAGATCAACATAAATCATTTAAAAGCAATTATATAGGTTTTGAAATATGATTATATTCTCCATTCATATTTCTTGGTTTAAATAGATTGTAGAAACTAATGATTTCACCTCAACAATGAGTATCCATGCATACTAATTTCACCTATTATTACTATCTTTCCGCAAGAACAAGTAAATAATAATAAAACAAAACAATCAATGTTCTCCTGTAATTCATTTCAAAATCCTTTTCCCAAAACACAAATCAAGGAAACATACTTTCCAAGCAAAAATTCATCATTTGTTCAAACAATTGCATCTACAAGTTGTCAAACAGGTTTTATTTCCTAATTCATATTTGATTCAAATTCCATAACATATATAAAGTTTTCTAATCATTCAATCAAGTAAATTAATTCCCTTCAAGAATCTTTTAATAAAACAATGTTATTTATATGACAACATTTATTCCATCACACTAACATATAAGATAATTTTTATAATCTATTTCATTAAGACTTCTACAAGGTGCTAGGGAATAATTAGAAAATCAATCCATCTCTATTTTGAATAGTAATATACTAGTTTAGGAGTGCTTTTAGAGGAGCTACACGAACTCTAAATATTGGTGATAGGAACCTAAAATCTAGTGACAGGAACTTCTAAAACTGGCGACAGGAATAGAAAATGGGTGATAGGAATAGAAAACAAGCTATGATAGGCATAAAACATGTCTGAACAGTAATAAAAATGATAAAGACAGCTATAGGAACACACAAAAGACTGCTATAGGAATATAACAGTCAAGCTACAGTAAATAAAAGATTACTACATGAATAAGGTAACTGTTGCTACAGAAAGATAGTTTGCTGCTATAGAAAAATAGTCCAGAACAACAAAGACGAGTTTACAAGAATATAGTAAGGTCTGCTATAGGATTACAAGCTGCTACAAAAATGCAGAGGACTGCTACAAGAACAACAATTAATCTTTAAGGGAAATAATAAGTTAGCTATATCATAAGTGATTTTACACAATAGTGATAGAGATTAAATAGATTAGTTGTAGCTGCCAGAATAAAAGGATCTTTCCTTAGATAATTAACTGCCGATGGTAGGTATAATGAGACCATTTTTTAAAACAAAGATAGGCCGATTATAGTACCATGAACACCAGAGAGAAGTTGAATCATAGGCCAGCATTAAACATGGTTTTAATAGTCATATGCAACCATAACTATTTGTAAGTTAAAAAAAAAAGAAAAATACCCACTTTTATTTGTTGCCAAGGTCGAATTTCTACTGCTACATAAGTGCAAAACGATGGGGGGCCAAAAAGTGGCCAAATTGTTTTAAAAAAAATTAATGCATAACACGCTCATGTTATAACGCGAGCGCATTATAACTTATTATAAATTTAAAAAAAAATCTTGTATCTCATTTCATTTCTTTTTTCTCCTCTATACCTGCGGCCTGCAAACCCTAGGAAGCACGCTCACATTTTGCAAAAGTCAATTCAACACCAAAATCTTACCAATTCGATGCCAAAATGCTACCATGACATCGAGCACACCAAGGGAGTGAGATTTATTTATTTTTTTGTTTGAATTTGTTTCTAAATAGGTAGGTTTGAGTTGAATTTTGATGTAAATTTCGTTAATTGTCAAGAAATGTTAATGCACCTCCTTGTCCTCCTCTTCGTCCTCCTCAAAATCCACAAAATGCTGAGGAGGAAATACGTGTGGAACAACAACCTCCTCCATCCATTCCTCGACATGCCCCTAGAACACAAGAAAATATAATGGGGCAAATTGAAAACAACAAAAAAGAAATTGAAGATATAACTGCAAGGTTGAAAGATCCTTCCACTTCAACCTTGCATAGGTCCACACTTACTGAATCTCTTGAATCTATGTTATCAAATGTAGATTCAATTAGCAAGAAAATATCTAGTTGGACGAATAAGAGGAGAGAGTTTAGAGACTATTATGTAGACAAGTTGTCATACCAAGATGTGAAAAAATTACAAGTTACAAAATTAGACTTGTGTTCGATTTTCACAAACCCACAAACAAATCAACCTCCACCCATTACATACAAGAGGTTCCCTATCCATTGGTGCAACAACCAAGCGATAAGGGACAATTTTGGGCAGAGGTGGTGGATGGTTTTTGATCATCCTCCATGCAATAATAATGAGGTCCCACGATACTTTTTGAGAAAACTCTATTGCGAGTTTGTCCTCAATAAAGTGCCAAACTATTTTGATATGTGGGACTTCTAGGGTAGAGGTGGGGGGTTAGTACAAGATAGACCAGGGGCACATGTTGACCCATAGTGGGTAGTGAGACAAGTAATCAACAGAGTAGCCCATGAGCATGTTTCTATCCCTTCCATTGTGAAGGAGAGTGTTGAGGTCATACACTTCAGTCCATTAGTGCCTTGACCTAGAGCATCATAGAGCATGCCAGTCTTGTAGCACAGAGTGGGTTGGGAGATAGTATGAGGAGTAGGGTCCCACCCCATGCTTGTTAGACTTGCAGGTCAGCCTATGGTTATGACCCCATGGATAGTTAGGATGCAGGTGCATAGGCTACATCTGCAGCTGAGCAGATGGTGATCACAGATACCCTCCTAAGTGAGACTTTCAGCCTTGATACTTAGGTAAATATTAGCAAGTTTATTGAATTTAATTTATTAAATTTTATTTTTGAAATGCAAGATTAACTAATTTAGTTTGATGATTTTAATGAAATTTTAGGGTCATAGCGTTGATGCAGTTTTCAATGGTTCTCCACCTACATATTACACTAGATCATCTACTGTCGGGGTATGTAACTAGTAAACAATTATAAATATTACATGTGAATATTGTTGTTATATGAATGGTATTCTAATATCTAATTTTGGATGTTGAATAGGTTACTATTGGAGATTTCACGGCAACACCTGCCAGCAGTGGTGGACTTCAAAGCTTCACGGAGGTAATAAAATAAATAGTTTAATGAATGAATTGTACTTACTAGATTTTTGTATGTGACTTGTGTGCTTTATTGTGTGTACTTCCATGTTTAGATGAACATGTGTGTATGTTAGGAGCCATGATTTGCATCACTATTATAGTTTTCATAATTGAATAATGTTGTTTTATTTTCAGATGATGCAGGCTACAGAGACACCTCCCGATGTTCATAGGGCAATGGAGCATGGTGTGACCTCTGTGATTCATAGCTCCATGGAATTAATAGGGGTATGAGGCAGATTAGTAAATTTCAGTTTACATTCATTGTTATAGTTGTTCATTTTTAAAAAACCAAAAGATTATTGATTTGAAGTTTAATTTCTATCTGGATGGTTTCTATAGGACATGACATCACCACGACCTATTCCTGCTACTGAGGCAAGTGAGGAGACAGATTATATGGTAGTGGTAAGTGATTATTTTGTTAAATGTTTCATTTTTTATAACATGTAATTTCTATATATTAATGTCTATACTTTTTATTGTAATAGCTAAAGATGCAGGAAGAACTAAATAGGAGGAACATCCTTCGGTTTTGTAGTAGACCACACACATGCGTGTCTCCATCCCCTAGAAGATCAAAGGCTGCCCGTGATCTATTCTCTTCACCAGCCAAAGGGGAATGACTTTTTATTGTGTTCCTTTGTTGTATGCCTATATGGCATTTGTGGATATATATTTTGTATTGCATATAGTTGACATTGTAAGCCTATATGGCTATTTTGTATATATGTTATACTTATATCGACAGATATTGATGTATACCTATATGGATATTTGGTTAATACAAATCTTTTTTATTAATGACGTCCATACTTCTATTATAAATCCACATTTGAATGGATATTTGTAAATGGCTACTTCAAATATTTAAAGTCCAATTGTATTACATAGGATGTTTGTTGATCCAATAAGCTAGCTATTGTTATTCAAGTATCACCTAAACCTCATTTTGGAACTAAAAGATAAAAGTTGTATTTAAAAAAAAAATGAATCATCATGTTAAACATAAAATATTAATATTCTTTATGAGTTGGTCAATTGAAAATATTTCTTAATTTCTTGTTATTATACCATATTGGGATGCAAAGAGTATGTTTGTTGTTTTGAATAAGATAGTCAAAATCATATGCTTATGAACACCTGATGACCATTGTGGTTATTAAATGTAATTCCTCTTGCATATAAGGCGAGGTTATGAGATTACATTGAGTCTTACCTAATTTTAGTATGCAACATAACATTGGGGCTATAGGCTTCCATAAGTCATACCTCAGGGATTTTCAATTTTAGGTAGAAATTTGTTTTAAGACCTTAGGCGCATTTCTCTACTTGCACAACCTCAAAACTCTGCCTAGTACTGAAGGCGCCTTTCATCATCTAAACAACCTCAAAATTGCGCCTTGATATTGAAAGGATGTTTCAAAGTATAAAGGAGGGCACCTTAAGGGAGGCAATTCGTCTTGATTATCAAAGTTGATTAAACACATCAAACTGAGCATCATACCTCTAGGCACATTTTTGCCTCTCTCTAAACTATCCATTTTGGTGCCTTGATGTAAACTGAAGTCTAAACTTAGTGAAGATTGTGCCTTGAAAGATATCACCTTAGATATGCGCCTAGAGTCATCCTAGATCATCCATTTGTGCCTAAGGGTCAATATAACATAATATAACTTCGAAAGACTTTGAAAATTATCAAAAGAAGCTTAGGTGCCTTTTCTTGTCTCCACCATCCATTTTGGGCACCTAGAGGAAAATGAATGTCAAATCAATTCCAACTGTAGCGCCTAGTGTTAGAACCTTCAAAATGACTAAATCTTACCAAAGGAAGTCTAGGCACCTATTGTCACTTGGATCATCATGAATGAGCGCCTAAGTGGAAGGAGAATAAGCATCTTGTATGGAGGCGCACTTTTGTGTCTAAATAACCTCATTTTGGCGCTTTGAAGGAAGATGTTCTAAATCCTAAGATCTAGCGCCTAAGTGTAAAATGGTCTCCTATAGGTTTGAACAAGTGATTGAAGCCATCAAAGTGCCAAGAAATGAGCTAAGTATACTAAGGCACCTTTTCTTGTCTAAACTATCCATTTTGGTGCCTAGGAGGAAGGAGATTCAACATCATGAATCAAGGTGCCCTTTGCCATCAAAACAACCTCACATTGGCGCCTTGGAGGAAATCAACTTAAAACTTGTGCCATGGAGCAGGAGGAAAGTTACACCCCTTTGCAACTTTACACTGCCTCCTTATGATGATTTTTGGGGCAGCAAAAAACTTTTCACCAGGGGCAAATGCCTTAGAGATATAAAAGACTGAGAGAGGTTATTGTAGAGGTACTCTACATGATCGTGTTGCCTTAGACGAAATGTTTCTAAGTGACACAGTTTTTGAGTAACATCTCGTCAAAGATTGATGCCTTTTTGCACTTTGGACTCTTTAGGGATATCGTTGGTACAATGTAGCTCAGTCTATTTCAACATGTTTGGGTGAAAAAAAGGACCATGCCTAGCATAAATGTACCCATTTGGATGTGTTGGAATAGTTAGTTTGGTCGCATCAGGAGCAAGACAAAAGTTACGGCCCTTTACAACTTTACACTACCTCCTTCTGACAATTTTTGGGGCAGCAGAAAACCTTTCACCATGGGCAAATACATCAGAGATATAAAAAACTGAGAGAGGTTATTGTAGAGGCACTCTACATGATCATGTTGCCTTAGACAAAATGTTTCTAGGTGACATGGTTTTCAAGTAACATCTCGTCAAAGATTGCTGCCTTTTTGCACTTTGGACTCTTTAGGGATATCGTCGGTACAATGTAGCTCAGACTGTTTGGACATGTTTGGGTGAAAAAAAGGACCATGCATAGAGTAAATGTACCCATCTAGATGCATTGGAATAGTCAGTTTGGTCGCATCAGAAGCAGGATGAAAGTTACACCCCTTTGCAACTTTACACTGCTTCCTTTTGACGATTTTTGGGGCAGCAAAAAACCTTTCACCACGGGCAAATGCCTCAGAGATATAAAAAACTGAGAGAAGTTATTGTAGAAGCACTCTACATGATCATGTTTCCTTAGATGAAATGTTTCTAAGTGACATAATTTTTGAGTAACATCTTGTCAAAGATTGCTGCCTTTTTGCACTTTGGACTCTTCAGGGATATCATCAGTACAATGTAGCTCGGACTGTTTCAACATGTTTGGGTGAAAAATAGAACCATGCCTAGCCTAAACATACCCATCCGGATGTGTTGGAACTATCAGTTTAGTCACATCAGGAGCAGGACACCAAAAATGCAAAAGTTGCTTTGTGCAACTTGACAACATTGACATTTTTTGCAACAGGACTCAAAGACTCAAACTGACTCCAAATGACTCAAAGTGACTTAAAAAGAAATGAAATGGTCTTAGAAGACCTTATTACATACAATTGACTCAATCAAAACAAAATTTTATTTTTTGACCCCTCTTGGAGGCATGACAACCTAGGTGCCCCTGCACCATTAGTGCAGCTGAAGGACTATGGTGGTGGCATGAAACTAGAGTGAGTTGACATTCATTTGCATCTAGTTTGGAATCTTGAAACAATTCTAGAGTAGAGTAAGACTCATTTTCCTGAAAATAGTTTAAGAAACCCTTATCTAGGGTTTTGGTAAGAATCATGCATTTTTTGGCCATTCCACTAATTTGATTTACTTTTGATCAGTGGAATGGGTTGTAGTAGGTCTGTTCTAGTATGCTATGATGAGTTTTTGGCAAGAAATCTGAGGAGAAGAAGTTTTCTTTGAGGAAACCTAACAAAACCATGTGTTAGGTGATGTTTAGAGACAGAGAAGGAACTATAGATTCATTTTTGGGAACAACAGATTGTAGGAGGAGAAAACCCACAAATTCATAGTTTTGGCATGAATACTAAGTGCTCAAGTCATTGGTTGAGTTCTGTGTGTGAATTTTAGGGGGGTCTCTTTGTATTTTAGGCCTAATTGGGGCTTTAGGTTATTGAGAGGAGTTATAGGTTAGGGTATATTGTCCAAAACAACCTATACCTAGTTTTGGATATGTGATAGGGAGTCCAAATGGGTATCTACTGATTGTCCAAGTTCTATGTTTGAAGATCTGTATCAAAAGTTATTAGGACTGCTCTCTTTTTTTAGGGCTACAAGCCATTTCTTGGGTTTGTGAAGGAAGTGTTAATCTTGAGTTTGGTCTGCCTTTGGCAATGATTGGAATGGGTCCCATAGCATCTGAAATCACCTTTTCCATGAAGAATTTAGAGTCTCTAACTGTTGTTCCCACTTTTGTATAATCATCATGAAATTTGGGCTTTAGAGCATAAGGAAACCTTGTCTAGTTTGTCATCCTCCAACTATCCCATTGCCTCTACATCACAATTAGAGACACCTATTATCTAGTTAGAAACCAAGACACCTAGAGACACCTATATTTTATACATTACCTAGATTTTATACATTATTCTCAGGATCAACTTCATCCATCACTTAGGTCTAACCCCATGAAGTATAACATGATGATGTAAAAATGTGTATATGTGTAAAAGTGCAACAGGAAATAAAAAAAGACAAACCTTACAAATTAATGTGCATACTTACAACTCAATGTAACATGACTTTACAAAATCAATGTGAATACTTACAAATTAATCCAATAAACCATCTAGGTCTCCTCTACTCTTTATTGTGTCAAGTATTGCTTCATGGTTAGACTCACGCACCTTCCACAAGATTTTGTTCAAAGGTCTACCTCGATACTGTATCAAATGAACATTGGATGCCATGACAAGGTTCAAGTAATGAAGAATCTTCCGATGCATGTCAAAGTCTTGAAATAGCCAAATAGTAACCCTCTTATGGGGGTACCTTCTAAGCTATGTTCCAGTAATAACTACTGATTTTGTAGGGTATTCTATGTTTTCTCCATCTGTAACTGGGGCCTCCAATTTATTTTTGGCCTCAACACAATGACATAAGTAATAATTTGTTCCCTCTTCATTATTTTTATAAGCAATAACTACATATACGTGCCCTACATTGATATGTGTAGCAAATTAGATGAAATTAGGCAACATTACAAAAACACTACAAAGTAAGATGACATTAGGAATTTCAAAAACTATGCAAATAGATATATTACCTAGTTGAACTAGATCTGATATGTGGTCAAAGTCAGCTGATGATTCCATCTGTGTTAGTTCTAGTGCCGTTGAGGGTCGATATGTGTCAAGTGGGCTAAGATAACTTAACTGCCATTCGTCAACCCACTCCTTTGACTCGCACTCATCCTAGGCTTGAATTGTATAGGAAGAACAAAAGCATGACATCTTTCACATATGGATACTCCATGAACCTACAATTGTCTTTATATTTTAACTCTTCGCGTGCTATGGCTCTTTTGATACATGCTCCTGCACTATCATGCTCCCCCTTTCCATGCCCGGCCTCACATAAGTTCCACATATGCTGAATACCTGTAAAATTATGCCTCCTACTTAGCCAATAGAAATTTTGTGAGTTCTTGAATTGTGACGCATAGTTATTCGACCATATGATATGCTGACTGAACGAAATGCCCCTTCTAGCCAAATCATTGTAGAACACCTGAAAGCAACCTTGCACGAACTCCGTAGGATGCGTGTGATCATCACTAATATAGAAATTATACTCCCTTATGATCTTTCTGTCATCCTCTATACTATCATTCGCATGGATGAATGTGATGTGCATAAATATAGAAACCTGTGTGGAGTTGTAATATTGTGATTGCACCTCACGCCGTGGCTGTAGACTGTAGTTCTCTGCAAAGTTGATGGCTGAAACAATGCTACCAACTGGAAATGTGTCCTTGCATAACTTGAATTGCAAGTCCAACCATCAAGCTTTATGGGCATGTCTTGCATACTCATACACTATGCTGTCACGAAATATAGGCATAAACTGATACATTGGAATCTTTTCAATAACCAATTCACACCTCTTTGCTTCTTTACCATCTTTTGTATTGTATGCCATTGTTTTATACTTGCCAAACTCTACTAGTTTGTTTCCAACCGCATGTGTTCTTTCCATATGTTGACATATTGGCAAATGTTGCAAGCCATCGCAACGATGACATGTGCCATCCAAGAATAATTTCTTGTAGAATATTTGATTTTCCTATCTTTCACATAAAATTATTGATATGAAGTCTCTTGAAGATGTTGGTGGGGCACATATGGCACAACCCTGCAAAACATTGTTAGTATGCATATCTAAACATATAGACCTATAAACATCAAAATGGTTAGAAAATTCAATATGTAATCTACAACAACAAGTAGTGCATATGTGATTTATCTTGACATAGAAAGGTTTTAGCATTTCAAAATATCTTTGAGAAATTTTAATTTGAGGATACTTCTCTAGAAATTTACCATAAAACTGTGTTTGAGTCTCATCCAAAAATTGCTTTGGATGTGGCTCATGGTTCTGACTACTGATTCTCCTTCTTACCACATCCCTTTGATTCAAAGATACCCTTGTGTAATTCTTCCAAAAGTCTTCAATTAGTGATCTCAATGCTTCAACAATTGGTTTATCTTTTCGTGGTAGTCTCCCCGAGAACACCCATAATTCATTAGCATTAGTGTCCTCAATTCTTTGGCATCTTCCAATGGCTCTTAATAAATTTTTCCTATTAATTCTCAATTCTTGACTCGTCTTTCTAATGAGATGAGATTTCCTCATTTGACTACTTACTATAGTCGATGTAATCACACGCCATGTTGCATTACTATCTTTTGTGTGTGAAGTTTTACCCACACTCTCATACGCACTCATTAGATTCTTGACAATAGATTTTTCACTTGAATCCTCTGATGTTCTCAACCCAAGAATCTTCATGATGGACCTATACTTTATACTTCGCATCATTTCAAGGAATAGTTGACATCTTGCAGTCTCATTTAACTTTTCAAAGAACAATCCCCAAATCTTATGAGCATATCTTCTACAAGTGCGTTTTGGAATCTTACCTTCCATTGGCTACAAAATATTCTCATCAATATCAATCAAATACTTTGGCTTTCTATGCAAAATTCTAGGTGGTGTTAAGTTAGATAAATTCATCTCAACATTAGGAATTTCATCAATATTTAAATGAGATGGGCTATATGGTATACCTTCGATCGAAGATGGAATAGATGACGTACCTTGAGGTTGAGGTGGGAACAATGGCATACCTCCTTCATCACATGTGAGTGATGATGTACTCTCAACTTGACATGTGGTAGATGGTGTCCCTACATGTTGACTTGTGGTAGAGGACGTGTCTCCAACTATGGTATTCAAATCTCTCGTAGCACAAAGTTTTTGTATTCATTCTCTGTGTGCCACCAATACCATATCTCTTTGTGATGGTTGTGGTTCCTCTTCAATTGGCATGTCTTCATTTATCGTGTCCAATTTCCTCTTCTCACGAAGTTCCCTCATAGCCACTGCTTTCTTTGCATTCTTAGCTTCTATCTCTTCCTGTGTTGGTTTAATTCTTGATCATTTTCTTGGCATGACGGAGAATTTGTCTATAGCATGATAAAGAGACCAATATTAGTTCCTAAGAAATGAATCCATACAAATAACTAAAATATATGTCATTCAACCCTTCATAGTAAATGTACATACAATCATCATGTAAAAGAGTAAATGTCACTCAACCAAAATAGGTACAAAGCATACAAAGAAAATTATTGCAGCCATGAAAAGAGTACATGGGACTTCATGCTTGAAAAGGTTGAGGCAGACCCAATTTGACATGTTTTTGGTTACTAGGGCTACTAGGATTTGGAATTGAGAAGGTGTTTTGTTGGTACTAGGGATACTAGGATTTGGGTGGCTTGTGAAGGAATAGACAACAATTGTTGTGTCATGTGCCTGTACAAATCATCATGAATAGGTGCATAAGGAATGTCCTAGCCCAAGATATGTGCATACAAATCATCATGTCATGTGCATACTTGTATGATCTTGGCACCTATTCATTTGTATTTTAACTTGTTAATATGACAAGATAATAGTGGGATTGTATTTTTATTATGTTGTAAGGATTTATTCTTGTATAGTTTGACATCATGGTATGTTAAGGTTAGTTTATGACACATAATTATTAAAGAGCCCAAGTGTAGAAAATATACATGGCATCATGTCAGATTGTAGGCTGCTTTCTTGATTGGGAATGTGTCTATTTTAAACATGTATGATAAAGCATGATAAAGTAATTCAAATAGAATTAAGGAAAATGTAAAGAACATGCATGTAAAGACTTGACATACCTAAAAAATGAAGATTCAAATGGAGAGAGTACCCAATTATGTAGTGTTTTTTTCTTTCTTCCATCAAACTCCTCAACAATTTGAGTTTTAACCACTTGCTTTCTTTTCAATGTTAAACTGAATAACACTCAAATATAATTACTAACAACAATACTATTAACCAATCTATAATGTTAAATTCCTAAAACTGAATCACAATTAACATTGCAACACTACAAAAATTGAAACTTGAATAGATATATATCAAACTTGGTGTGAAAACTATGTTATTTCCTCCTTCTCAAGTTGGCAAAGCAGAAAAGGTGGTGGAAAGATCATGCAAAGGTGGTAGAATGTGTAAAATGTGCATGTGAACTTCCCAACAACATGAAAGCTCTTCTTTTTTTTCAGAGCATGCACATAATCAGCATGAAAACATAGCGTGTGGGCCTGGAACATGGGGGTCAACACTTTTTTACCGTTTCTATAGAAGGATACAACGTGAGTGCATTATAACGTGCTCAGGTTTTGTCTTGCTATAGATTGATCCATAAATATTTGTGCCTATCTCACCTTCGATAGCACCTTTACAATATCTCACCTCTAGTTCCATTAGCTCATGTTCTATATCTCACTTATCTCTCCCCCTCACCTCTCTACCTCTCCCCTCTTTATGTCTCTCAGTCTCTCCTTGTATACCTCAACCCTAAACCTTATCCCTAACCCTAATCCTTCAACCCTCAACTCTAATCCCTCATCCCTAAACCCTAAACACTATCCCTATTCCTAAACCCTCAACGGGCTTGATACTATACTGTAAACCCTAATCCCTTATCCCTAAACCCTCCAACTCTATCCCTAATCCTTATACCCTCGACACTCTACTTTAACCCTAATCCCTCAACCATCAAACCTCAAGGTACTCAACCCTCAACATCAAACCCTAATCCCTCAACCCTTAATTCTGATCCCTCGACCCTCAACCCTATCCCTAAACCCTAAATCCTAAAGCCTCAACCCTCAACCCTCAATGTCAAATCCTAATCCCTCAACCCTTAACTCTAATCCCTCAACCCTAAACCCTATCCCTAAACCCTAAATGCTATCCCTATTCTTAAACCCTCAAGGGGCTCGATACTATACCTTAAACCCTAATCCCTTATCCTTAAACCTTCCAACCCTATCCCTAATCCTCATACCCTCTACACTCTACTTTAACCCTAATCCCTCGACCCTCAACCCTGTCCCTAAACCCTCGACCCTCGAAGCTCAACCCTCAACCCTCAACGTCAAACCCTAATCCCTCAACCCTTAACTCTAATCCCTCGACCCTCAACGCTATCCCTAAACCCTAAACCCTAAAGCTTCAACCCTCAACCCTCAATGTCAAATCCTAATCCCTCAACCCTTCACTCTAATCCCTCAACCCTAATCCCTATCCCTAAACCCTCAACATTATACCTTAAACCCTAATCCCTTAACCCTCAATCCTAAACCTTATCCCTAAACCCTAATCCCTTAACCCTCAACCCTCAACCCTAATCCATCATCCCTCAACTCTAATCTCTTATCCCTAAACCCTAAATGCTATCCCTATTCCTAAACCCTCAATGGGCTCGATACTATACCTTAAACCCTAATCCCTTATCCCTAAACCCTCCAACCCTATCCCTAATCCTTATACCCTTGACGTCAAACCCTAATCCCTCAACCCTTAACTCTAATGCCTCGACCCTTAACCCTTAAAACTTGAACCCTAAAACCTATCCCTACATGCTCGACACTTGACACTATATCTTAAACCCTAATCCCTTAACCCTCATCCCTAAAGCCTCAACCCTAAATCCCTAAACCATCAACCCTCAACACTATACGTTAAACCCTAATCCCTATCCCTCAACCTTTAACCCTTAAAACTCAAACCCTATCCCTGCACCCTCAACACTTGACACTATATCTTAAGCCTTAAACCCTCATCCCTAAAGCCTCGACCCTCAATCCTTAAACCTTCAACCCTAAACCCTATCCCTAATCCCTCTACCCTTGACACTCTAACCCTAACCTCGACATTAAACTCTAATCTGTCAACCCTAAACCCTATCCCTAAACCCTCAACCCTCAACACTATACCTTAAACCCTAAACCATCAACCCTAAAACCTAATCCCTCAACCCTCAACCCTAAACACTATCAATAAACCCTCAAACCTCGACACTATACCTTAAACCCTAATCCATAAACCCTCAACCCTAATCTCTCAACCCTCAACCCTAATCCCTCATACCTAAACCCTAAACACTATCCCTATTCCTAAAGCCTTAACCCTTGACACTATACCTTAAACCCTAATCCCTTATCCCTAAACCCTAAACCCTATCCCTCAACCCTTATACCCTCGATGTCAAACCCTAATCCCTCAACCCTTAACTCTGATCCCTCAACCCTTAACCATTAAAACATGAACCCTAAACCCTAATCCCTCAAACCTAAACCCTATTTCTAAATCATCAACCCTCAACACTATACCTTAAACCCTAATCCCTATCCCTCAACCCTTAACCCTTAAAACTTAAACCCTATCCTTGCACCCTCAACACTTGACACTATATCTTAAGCCTTAAACCCTCATCCCTAAAGCCTCAACCCTCAATCCTTAAACCTTCAACCCTAAACCCTATCCCTAATCCCTCTACTCTCGACACTCTAACCCTAACCTTGACATTAAACGCTAATCCATCAACCCTAAACCCTATACCTAAACCCTCAACCCTCAATACTATACCTTAAACCCTAATCCATCAACCCTAAAACCTAATCCCTCAACCAACAACCCTAATCCCTCAACCCTCAACCCTAATCCCTCATCCATAAACCCTAAACGCTATCCCTATTCCTAAACCCTCGACCCTCGACACTATACCTTAAACCCTAATCCCTTATTCCTAAACCCTAAACCCTATCCCTCAACCCTTATACCCTTGATGTCAAACCCTAATCCCTCAACCCTTAACTTTGGTCCCTTGACCCTTAACCCTTAAAACTTGAACCCTAAAACATATCTCTACACGCTTGACACTCAACACTATATCTTAAACCCTAATCCCTTAACCCTCATCCCTAAAGCCTCAACCCTAAATCCTTAAACCTTCAATCCTAAACACTATCCCTAATCCCTCTACCCTTGACACTCTTCTTTAACACTAATCCCTTGACCATCAACCCTATCCCTCAACCCTCAACCCTCAACATTAAACCATAATTCATCAACCCTAAACCCTAATCCCTCAAACCTAAACCCTATCCCTAAACCATCAACCCTCAACACTATACCTTAAACCCTAATCCCTATCCCTCAACCCTTAACCCTTAAAACTTAAACCCTATCCCTGAACCCTCAACACTTGACACTATATCTTAAGCCTTAAAGCCTCATCCCTAAAGCCTCAACCCTCAATCCTTAAACCTTCAACCCTAAACCCTATCCCTAATCCCTCTACCCTCGACACTGTAACCCTAACCTTGACATTAAATGCTAATCTATCAACCCTAAACCCTAATCCATGAACTCTAAACCCTATCCTTAAACCCTCAACCCTCAACACTATACCTTAAACCCTAATCCATCAACCCTAAAACCTAATCCCTCAACCCTCAACCCTAAACGCTGTCAATAAACCCTCAACCCTTGACACTATACCTTAAACCCTAATCCCTCAACCCTCAACCCTAATCCCTCAACTCTCAACCCTGAATGCTATCCCTATTCCTAAACTCTCAACCCTTGACACTATACCTTAAACCCTAATCCCTTATCCCTAAACCCTAAACCCTATGCCTCAACCCTTAACCCTTAAAAATTAAACCCTAAAACCTATCCATAAACCCTTGACACTCAACACTATATTTTAAACCCCAGTCCCTTAACCCTTAGCCCTATAGCCTCAACCCTCAATTGTTAAACCTTCAACCCTAAACCCTATCCCTAATCCCTCTACCCTCAACACTCTACTTTAACCCTAATCCTATGACCCTCAACCCTCAACCCTTAACCCTCAACTCTGAACATTAAACCTGAATTCATCAACCCTAAACCCTAATCCCTCAACCCTAAACCCTAAACCCTATCCCTAAACCCAACAAAATGCTTTGCCTTATGTTAGGTTGTTAAACCCATCATTTTTGACACTCTTCTCTTAAAGATATCTAAGTTGCAAGAATATGTCAGAAAAATGGCTATGAACTCTTTTAATGTTAGCAATGTTATATGGCATGTTTTTTTGGCCCATCTGGGGTTCATTATGCCAATAGGTGTACACACTATGAGAAAAGCTTTGTGTATGGTACATCCACAATAAGTAATTAACAGTTGAAATCAAAAGGATGATCATTATGAGAAAAGCTTTGCATTGGGGTACATCTATGCTTCTTGTTGTCCACCCTGCACTTAGGGGAGGTATATTATTATGAAATAGGCAAATAATCTCCCATTGTTTACTGGATCTATCCACAAGAACTACTAAACTTTTTTCTCTTGGTAATTGTAGAGGACATTCACCTATTTTTGGCAACTCCTGCATTCCGAAACCATTAAAAAAATAAGTTATTTTAACCCAATAAATAGATGATTGCATTGATTTAATACTCTACTATATTAAAGATTAGCATTCACACAAATGCAGATGTTCATATTATAGAAGACTGCATTATATTAGACTATTAGAGATCCCTCAGAAAAATGTAATAACAAAACTACTTTGCCTAATGTTAGCTTACAATTAAACCCATTCTTTTTGACACTCTTCTCTTAATAAAGTAAGAGTAATAAGAATAGAAGGTAGAGAATTTGATCTTACTAGTATGCATGGTTGGTTTACATTCCGTGACTTCATTTTCATTAAATAAAAAGGTAAATATTTGATTTGAAAGGTGGGGCAGAGTTCATTGTCATGTGCTTTTCTAGATGATAAGGTCCATAATGTCTAGGGTTCTTCAAAGAAAGGCTTGTAACATAATTAAGTTTTTGTTATACCAATCCTCTAGGTAAAGCTACAATTCAAATGCCTGCTTTGAAAGTTGAAATAAATTAAATTAGATTTACAATTTTGATTTTCTTCCATTGCTTCAACAACATCATTATTTTCTTCATCAGAAACCAATTCAAGATCAGAAACTTGTTGCCCATTGGTTGACTTGAATTACATCCTCTATTAGAAGAAGGGCATTTTTTATCTGTATCAATGTTGGTATTCATAAGCTGAAGAGCATTGATATTTTTCACACACCCTATTGTTTGAAATATCTTAACCTTAAAATATGACTTGGATATGTACTTGAACACAATGAAATCTCTAATCTCTAGCCCATGATGATTCACGAAATTTTCCCAACCCTGCCTAAAATCTAGTTTATTTATGGTAACCCTTAATTGTACATCCCACTTCTGCCCACCTAGGCCATGAAGAAGGAGGCATGCCCATTAAACCAACTCATTCGATAACTTCCTGCCCAGCGGTTCTTGAACTGCATACTCTATTAGAAGAAGGGCATCTTTTATCTGTATCAATGTTGGTATTCATAAGTCGAAGAGCATTGATGTTTTTCACACACCCTGTTCTTTGAAATATCTTAATAACTTAAATTATGACTTGGATATGTATTTGAACACAACAAAATCTCTAATCTCCATCCCTTGATGATTCACAAAATTTTCCCAACCCTTCCTAAATTGTAGTTTATTTATGGTACCCCTTAATTGTACATCCCTAAACCCTAAACCCTAATCCCTAGTCCCTAAACCATAAACCCTAATCCCTAATTATAATTTATGGTACCCTAATCCCTAAACCCTAAACCCTAATCCATTATCCCTAAACAATAAACCCTATCCTGAAATCCTCAACCCTCCCCACTTAAACCTTAAATCTTAAACCCTATCCCTAAACCCTCAACCCTCAAAACTATACCTTAAACCCTAATCCCTCAACCCTAAAATTTCAACCCTAAACCCTATCCCTAATCCCTCTACCCTCAACACTCTACCTTAACCCTAATCCCTCGACCCTTAACCCTAAACACTATCCCTAAAGCCTCAACCCTAAACCCTAATCCCTCAAGGTCCTAAACTCTAATCCCTTATCCCTACTCTAAATCCTATCCCTAAACCCTCAACCCTCAACCTTAAACCTTAATCACTCAATCCTTATCCACCCCTCTCCTCCCCTATCTAGCTCACTCCCATCTCTACCCTCCTCTACCATCGACACTATACATACACACATATAGGCATACATAGATGCATACATACATATAGGCATACATACATACATACATGATTAATAACCTTGAACATAAAAAAATTCAAGGGGAACATAACGCGAGCGTGTTATAACGCGCTTGCATTATGTAAAACATGACAAACAACACAAACTTTTGTGAAAAAGGGAAAATACAAAGAAAACAATAGCGTGAGCGCATTATAACACACTCACGTTATGTTTTGATTTGGGAATCCCAAGCCTTGGGCTTGGGATTTGCTTTGGATTTCCAACCCAAAGGCTTGGAGTGCCTTTTCAACATCCACAGATGTGTTTTTCCATATTCTTCAAGATTTCACATAATTCCGTTCGTGCTAACCCTTAGATTTGCACGTGTTTCAAGGTCGAACAAATCAAACACGTAGGTAATGTTAGACTTTCTCTTAGCTATTTGACGATGTGATTTTTTTCACATTTTAACAATGTTAAGCCTTTCATCTTTAATTTCTTTTGTTTGTGTGTTTGTTTTTGGGCAAAAACCACTGTTTGGTCTTTTTTTATCGTAAATTAACTATTCATTGAAATTTTAAAAAAATTACATATTTAGAAACTAGACTCCATTCTACACATATTAAAAAAAGAAAAAAATGATTTTCAATTAGTTTTCAAAATTTATAGGGGTAGCACGGCCAAAATTCTATTTTTTAGGATGTGTCCACTTTGAAAATTAGTAAAAAATCAAATATTCATCAAAAAATTATCAGAAAAATCGGGCATAAACTACATGCTATTAACTAATTTCTCACTAAAGCAATTTTGAAAATACCAAAAAAAAGTTGACCTTTTGAGGGAGCCACAAAACATGCTATATTATTTTTTTTGACAGAAACAATACCAATTTTTGTGGCTCCCTCTTTTGAACCCCTTAATCTATGCCATTTTTTTTAAAAAATAGTAGTTTAGAAAGTAGACTTGGAGCACTATGAACATTGTTTTGGTTGCATCTCCAAATTTTGAGTGTAACTATGCTCAATTTCTCATCCAAGGCCAGCATTTCCTAATTTTAGAAAAAAAGTGGCCACTTAAGACCCCTTTTTGGCCCCCCATCTTCTTGCACTTACCCTGCTGTTGGTTATCCTTCTTCTCTGCTACTCAAAATTGTCGACGTCCAAGGTTAATTCTCTCTGTCTTGTTGATTACCAAAAAATAATAGCACAGATGATAAATCCCCTTTCTGTTGAAACATTATGGTGGTTTATCTCTATCGAATACCTCTTCTTTTATCCCAAAAACTCTTCTTATTTTTAGCGTTTTAAAATTTAGGTTTTCATTTGCTTTTTAATAACTGAAGTTTGATTTAAGTTTGCATGAAATTTGGCCTTTCAAAAGCCACAAAAAATAATAAAATAAACTTATTTTAATCTTGCATGATAGAATTATTATTAGATTTCTAAATATAATATTCATAATAATAAAGTAATTTATCTAACTTTAAATAAATAATAACCATTTCTTTTAATTCCTATATTTAAATTTCTAAATATAATAGTTATTATTAATATAATTTATTTATCTTTAATAACACATAAACACTTTAAATCAATCAAGAAGCATTTAAATAATATTTAAAATAATATATATCTATATATCTATTGCAATTTAAATATAATTATTTAAATCTAATTTAGATATTGTCTTCCAAACATTCATATTTATATAAATAAGAATGTTTATTATTTAGTATTAATTAAAATAAAATACAACCACACATATATATTCACTATTTAATATAATCAAAAGAACTTTTAATATCTATGATTAAATTATGCATTTCAAAAGTATTTTCCTAACAATTAAAAACACCATATTTTCTAAGCATCTAAACATCAGTCAAATTTATTATCCACACAATGATGCATAAAAATAAGCCATTCAAAATGTAATATGCGACTACGTGAGTGTGTGATTACATAGGAGTTAACCATCCCAAACAGTTCTTGCCAAGTGGCTAGAACACCTCTACTTCAACCATATTCTCATCTTCAACGAGTACCTATAGTCATTCGCACTCAACTCGACGTCAATAGGTTAGTTCCCAAAAACATAGTTGAAGCAAAACATCATGATCACATTGATAATATTCAATATTTAAATCAACTTTGTAGTTTACTCAAATATAACGTCACGATAATTAACTTCACACATTGATAAGTAAAATAATCATGGTAAATGTTCACTAGTCTAGAATAATAATATAGTCCATAAAAATGAGACGTGACATCTATCCATCATTGTGGATTCCTTGGGACACCTCTACACCACCTCACATAAATAGCCATATAGTCAGTGTGTTGCCATAATGCTTTTCAAAAAGAGTTTCAACCTCATAACCTACCTTTTATAGACCAATGACTTCTCTAATTGCCCTCCACATGCATATGTATATGATGCTAACATTTAGCTAACATTATTTCCACAAAGGTCAAAATTACAACTCACTCACAACTTAAGCTCTTCCCTACCCAAAGCAAAGTTATTAGTTGACTAGTTTGACTGTCTAGATTTATTGTTTGACTTAGTCACCGAGCTACCTTTTGGGACATGACATGCACCAATGGATAACCTCATTGTGCCCTTTCTTTGATTTTTCCTTTTGATTAAGGCATACACAAATTGCCACAACACTATATGATTTTCTTTTTTAAGTCTTTAGATAGGTAAGAATACTATAGTTTTCACTATGCCTATTTTTTTTAATTATTATTTTTGAGAAATCGTGTCAAGGTAAAAATTTATTTTCTTGTTTAAAGTTGTAGAATTTTTATTCTTTTAAAAGAAAATGTTTGAATTTTATTTTTTGATGTGGTAGAATTTTTTTAACTGAATAATGGCTTGATTAATTTTTAAGAACTAAAAAGATAATAATACACTATTCACAAAAAAGGTGGGTGGTAGATGGCACACAAAGTCTATGTTGGACCCATGTTAAATAAAAAAGGCAAAAAAGTCTAAGGGCTAAGCCCAAACATCAATATATAGCAAATTAGCCACTAAGCAAAGAGAGCAACACCATCTGATGGGGGGTCATGATCATTAGGTTCACCCCATACATCAATGATGAAGGGGGTAAATCATAAAACACACAATAACAAAAATTGTACAAGGAAAATAAAAATTTCTTTATTGATTTAGACAACTTATTACATTATAGAAGCTCAAACACAATTAGAGGAATCAACCCTCCACAGGCTGCAACACATTACAACTTCCTCTCACAAAACTCTAGAATCATCTGCCATCTGTAACCCCAAATCTATTAGGGTTTCTATTTTCCCACGTATTCTTAACTCTACACTTTCCCCCTTAACTCTACTACTACCCAGGGTTCCCAAAATAGTCATAAATAACACTTTTTGGAAGCCTCCAGCTAAATTTCAAAATTTGCAACTCCCTCCAAAAGTAGGTCAACTTCCAGGAAGCATAACTTTTGATCCGGGTGTTTGATTGACGAACCGTTTTAAGTGTCAGAAAGCTCGCGATGTGAACTATCACACTAAAAATCATGAATAGATTTCCATCAATTTTTTGGGACGTTATGGGATGTTTTAGTGCCTCATATCTTGTTTCAGAAATTTTCAAGGGCTTTTTCAAAAAATAAAAACTTTAAATCTTTCATCTCACAAATGATCTTTGCCTGATTCCTTCTCCAAAGGTCTTATATTTCAGTTATGAAGCTTTCTGTAAGTTTTTGCTTTAATCCATGCCCAAATGCAAGCTTTCCTAAAATGGTAGGTAAATTTCTAAAACTAGCAGTTTGGAAAAAAACTGGAAGTCCTACATCATTATTCAGGAGATTATGGAACTAGAAACACTAATTATGGAAAGAAATGAAAAAAACTACAATGATTTTGAATCAACTTCTTTTTGGTTGATGCAAGATTTCCCTTACACCACTGGATGCTCTTGCATCAGACACCCGGGGTAATTTGAGAAGTGACCCTGTTACGTCTCAGGTGTTTGTTTGAGGAAAACCTAAATGGTCAACCTCTACCTTAGACAGGCAATAAGAATCTTCAATAGGCCTTCCTTTCCATTTCACCAGATATTCTTCATATTACCTATTCTGAGTACTTCTTCCCACACGACTATCCAAGATCTCTTCTATCTCCTCCGTTGAAGTAGATGCCGAAATACTCTCTATTCTTCTATTGGTCCATCCTCTGTGCCACCTTCGTGATATTGTGTTAAATCAGCAATATTGAACATAGGGGAAATATTAATCCCACTTGGCAGATCTACCTCATATGCATTTCCTGAATCATGCTTCTTTAGGATTCTGCACAGTCCAAATTTCTTCATTTTCAACTTATTGTATGTTCCAATTGGGAACCTTTCTTTTCTCAAGTGAACCATGACTTCATCTCCTACCTAGAACTCCTTATATCTCCTCTTCTGATCTGCCTTAGCTTTGTACTAAATATTCATCTTATTAATGTGCTTCCTCACCTCTTCATGCAAATTCTTCAGATGTTCTGCAAGGTCTTCAGCTTTAGCACTTATCTTTTCTCCTTTGTCTAGCTTCCTTAACTCAGAAGCATTTCTTGGGCTATTGCCATATACAATTTGGAATGGTGATTTACCAGTACTCCTATTAACAAAATTGTTGTAAGTAAATTTTGCCTGTGGTAAAATCAAATCCCATCCCTTGGGCTTATCTCCTACTAAGCATCGTAGCAGGTTACCCAAACTCCTATTCACCACTTCGATCTGTCCATCAGTCTATGGATGGTGTGCAGAACTAAACTTTAGATATGTCTTCAACTTCTTCCACAATGTCCTCCAAAAATAACCAACAAACTTGGTATCTCAATCTGAAACTATGCTCTTTGGTAGACCGTCTAATCTGACCACCTCCTTGAAAAATAACTCTGCATTATGAACATCATTAGTCTTCTTGTAGGGAATAAAATGTGCCATCTTTGAGAATCTGTCCACCACCACAAAAATGGAATCATGCCCTCTCTGTGTCCTTGGTAAACCAAGAACAAAATTCGTACTAATATCATCCCATGGCTTCTCTGGTATAGGTAGTGGCTGATATAGACCTGTATTCTGACTTGCTCCTTTCACCATCTGACATACTCTACAACTCTACACAAATTTCCTCACATCCTGCTGCAACTGTGGACAATAATAATTTTCACCAACAATAGCAATGGTCTTACCTCAGCCAAAGTGTCCAGTTAATCCCCCACTATGCTTCTCTTTTATCAAGTTCTCTCTCATGGAACTCCTCAGAATGCACAACTGGCTTCCTCTAAACAACATGCCATCTTGGATGATGAAATACAACCATTTTGTCCTATCCAAAGTAACAGGTTCCAAACAAGCTTTCCAGGCCTCTGCAAAATCTAGATCTTTAGGATACAAACTTTTGAGCTCATCAAACCCAACAACCTCTATCTTCATTTCTATCAACTAATTTTGCCTTTTGCTCAAGGCATCTGCAACTCTGTTGGACTTCCCACTCTTGTGCTTCAAAACAAAAGCATAGCTTTGAAAAAACTCAACCCATTTCAAGTGCCTCTGGTTCAACTTTCCTTAACTATTAAGATACTACAAAACTTGATGATCAATATATAAAACAAACCCCTTTGGCAACAAATAATGTCTCCATTTCTTCAAAGCCTGAACTATTGGATAAAACTTTGGATCATAAACATAATACTTTTTCATGGCATCATTAAGCTTCTCACTAAAATAGGCAATGGGCTTACCTTCTTGGCTCAAAACAGCTCCTATAGCATTGCCACTAGCATCACAATTTACTTGAAATACCTTATTAAAATATGGAAGTGCCAAAATAGGTTGCTCTGTAACTTTTTGCTTCAATGTGTCAAAACTTTTGTCTGCTCCTTTAGTCCATCTAAACTCTTTTCTATCCCCTCTCATTGTCTCAGTCAGGGGTGCACAAATGCTACTAAAATTTCTGATAAACTTTCTGTAAAAACTTGCCAAACCATGAAAAGATTGTACCTCCATAGCACTCCTTGGCGTAGGCCATTCAATGATAGCCCTGACCTGTTCTAGGTCTATCTTAAGACCTTCCTCTGAGACAACAAATCCTAGGTATACCAACTCTTTTGCAAAACTACATTTCTTCAAATTACTCAGCAACTTCTCCTCCCTCAGCTTCTCTAAAACTCTTATGATATGCATCAGATGCTCATCCCAAGTCTTACTAAAAATCAAAATATCATCTAAATAAACAATAACAAAACTTCCCAAAAATTCTTTCACTACCTCGTTCTTAAGCCACATGAATGTGCTCGGTGCATTGGTTAGGCCAAATGGCATGACTAACCACTCATACAAACCTTCATTTGTCTTGAAGGTTGTCTTCCACTCATCTCCTTCTCTGATATGGATTTGGTGATACCCACTCTTCAGGTCAATCTTCATGAAGTACTTGGCTCCACTCAAACAGTCCATTATGTCATCCATTCTAGGCAATGGAAATCTATACTTGATTGTGATCTTATTGATGGCTCAAGAGTTTGTACACATTCTCCACTTTCCATCTTTCTTTGGTACTAGTATTGCAGGTACCACACATGGACTTAGGCTCTCTCTTATCAATCCTTTTCTTAACAACTCTTAAACTTGTCTGTTCAACTCTTCACTCTCTGTTGAAGTCATTCTATGGGCTACCTTATTCGGCAAACTAGCTCCTAGTATCAAATCCATTTGATGACTTATCTTCCTCACTGGTGGTAAACTTTCTGGTACATTATCAGAGACAATATCTTGAAATTCTTCCAACATTTCTGAGACTTTTGCTGGTACATCTTCACATTTCTCTTGACTAACCTTAGGAATCAATGCAAAGCAATGACGCTCATGCTTCATACCCTTAAAAAATTTTCTACCATCTACTAAGCAAATTCTGGTAGTACTACATACCTTTTCTTCCACCTCCTTCAAGGGCTTCAACTTATGATGGACTCCATCCTTTGTTAGGGAGTATATGTTTGCACAGCTATCATGGACAACGCTCCTATCATACTGGCACGGCCTCCCCAATAACATATGACATGCATCCATTGGTATGATGTCACACAACACCTCATCATGGTAGTCACCAATCTTGAACTTCTCTAAACACTGCTGATTGACCAAAGCTCTATGGTCCTTCTGTAACCATGCAATCTGATATGGATGCAGGTGCTTCCTTCTTGTCAACTTCAACTTGTCAACCATCTCCTCTGAAACAAGATTATCAGTGCTTCCACTATCAATAATAATAACACAACACTTACCTTCACATTTGAACCTTGTACGGAATAAACTCTTCCTCTGATTTGGTTCTTTCTCCTCATTCAACAAGGTTCTTCTGACAACTACGGTTTCTCCCCTTTCAGCATCTTTAGAATGCTCAGACTGTGCATCTTCATCTACATGTGCAACTTGTGCATTACCTTCAGGTCTTCTGTTTGTCCTTCCTTGATGTTGTGGACACTCGTATGCTCGATGCCCTTCTTCTCCACATTGGAAATAGGTTCCTCTAAAACCTCCTCTTCCAGGTCCTTGCCCAGGTCTGCCTCTTCCTCTTCCTCTTTGTTCGCCATTGTTCTAGTCATGAGGATAGTAGGTATTATCTCCTCTCTGATTTTGACTGGTGCCAGCTTCTTCACTTTTCTTTGAATCTTCATTTCAGCCTCCATAGGGTCTTCCACCAGTCCTTCCACCTTGACCTCTTCCCCTTTGCTTGCTGTCAAATCTTTTATTCAGCTTCTCTTCCACCTTCAGGGAAAACTGGTATACATATTCTATGGTGGTCATTCTGACCAGGCTTAGCTCCTCTTGAATACTTGGCCTTATAACCCATTAATGTAACAAGCTACCTTCTCCTTGTTGGGCTCTACATAGCCTGTCCTAATAGTAATCTTATAAAACTCTTCTATATACTCCTTAACATACTTGTTACCTTGCTTCAGTCCTTGTAGCTTCTTCAGCAACTCTATCTCATAGTCCACAGGAATGAACTACTTCTTCAGTTTCTCCACCATCCGATCCCATCTAGTGATCTTTCCTTTTCCTCTTCTGTTCTTCTCTAATTGGACCTCCTTCCACCAAATACTGGCATGGCCCTTCAACTTTGTTTTTGCAAACTTGACTCGATCTGGGTCCTCCACATCTTCATACTTGAAACACTCCTCCATGTCATTGAATCAATAAGTTGTTCTGGATTCAACTCTCCAAAATATGTAGAAACTTCAATCTTGGGCCTCTTTCTGATCTTTGAAATGGCCCTCAACAACCTAACTTCTGCAGGATCTCCTGTAGCTTCTTGTCCTTCCTCAGATAGTTCTTGTTTAGCTTCATCCTTGTTTTCTTCTCTTGTTCTTGGCTCAAACCCTCTTCGCAACTCTTCTTGTAATGCATTGATTTGCCTTTGCAGGGCTCTAAAACCCTCTCCTGTCAAAGCATTCCTCCTAGTATGATTTCTTTATGGAGGCATCTTGATCTCCACAGCAAATCCACAACCTTAGGTCCTGGTGCAAACTGCCTCATGGTTGGCGATCTGTCTACACCTCAAGAACCCTTGTTCTAATACCACTTGATGAAGGGGGTAAATCATAAAACACACAACAACAGAAATTGCACACAGAAAATAGAACTTTCTTTATTGATTTGGACAATTTATTACATTACAGAAGCTCAAATACAATTAGAGGAATCAACCTTCCACAGGCTACAACACATTACAGCTTCCTCTCACAAGACTCTGGAATCATCTGCCACTTGTAACCCCAAATCTATTAGAGTTTCTATTTTCCTGCCTATTATTGACTCTACACTTTCCCTCTTAACTCTACTACTTCCTAGGGTTCCCAAAATAGTCATAAATGGCACTTTTTGGTGGCCTCCAGCTAAATTTCAAAATTTGCAACTCCCTCCAAAAGTACGTCAACTTCCGGGAAGCATAACTTTTGATCCGGATGTTCGATTGACGAACTGTTTTAGGCATCGAAAAGCTCACAATGTGAACTATCATGTCAAAAATCTTAAACAGAGTTCCATCAACTTTTTGGGACATTATGGGATGTTTTAGTGCCTCATATCTTGTTTTAGAAATTTTCAGGGGCTTTTTAGAAAATAAAAACTTTAAATCTTTCATCTCACAAATGATCTTTGCTCGATTCCTTTGCTAAAGGTCTTATATTTTAGTTATGAAGATTTTTGTAAGTTTTTATTTTAATCCATGCCCAAATGCAAACTTTCCTAAAATGGCAGGTAAACTTTCCAAAACTGGCAGTTTGCTATTTTTAACAGTTTGGAAAAGAATTGAAAGTCCTGCATCATTATTCAGGAGATTATGGAACCAGAGACACTAATTATGGAAAGAAATGAAAACAACTACAATAATTTTGAATCAACTTCTTTTTGGGTGATGCAAGATTGCCCTTACACCACTAGATGCTCTTGCATCAATCAGTAAGGATAGAACCATCATTAATCAATTCCCAACTAGTAAGAGCACCTTCTTCATCATTTGTAGGTCGTTGAGCATGAACAAGAGAGATAGCTATATCTAGACAAGGGAACTTATTAGAATTTAACTAGTTGGGAACACCACACCCATGAGTGGAAGCAGAAGGCAGTTGAAAGGGCTGAGACCAACCATGGGTAGTACAATTCTTAGATCTTTTAGGCTAAGAGCCTTGTAAAAAATCCCTTATCCCTTCTAGCAAGTTGCCTATGTCCACATTTGTGCCCACATGGCAAGGAGTGACCTTGGTGGGAGGTTGCAGGAGATGGATCTTTGGCAACTATGCAATAGGCATTACCCCAATGATCTAGAAGAACTTGCAAATGAGATACTTCAACTGCAACTTTGTTCACTTGCACCTGAATCTCATGGGAAACATTGGGAACAAACTTCTTGGGACACTTGAGTAGGGGAACCATTTCCATGCATTGTCGAACCTTCAACTCTAGCAACAATAGTGGAATTATGAAAGGTTGAGACCATTTAATGAGGTGGGAAATACCTAAAGGCATGAAAGATAAGACACTACATTAAATGCAAAGAAACAAAAATTAAGTTTTGATTAGTTTTAATTGAAAAAAAATATAGGATCAATGAGAAGACTGAATTAAACCAATTTATATAATTTAAGCTCATATTTTCCTTACTGTAGTTGCAAGTAGCATAAATCGTCAACTGCAAGTTGCACTAGTTGTATTCAAGGTAGTTGTAAGTACAATATCTGACAAAATTTGAACATCATTTTGAACTATTTGGCATGCCCAAATAGCCATTCAAACTTCATTTTGAAGCCATAGTTACATGAGCATGGTAGGTCCGTAGGAAGATTTATGAGCGTGCCAATGAAAGAATTAAACATTTAGCATATTGGATTTGATCTAGTGGTTAGCTCAACGGAAGTGACTGAACTAGAGGTGGGCAAATGGCGACCAATCTAAAAGAGCCTTTTGTTTTTTTAGCCGTTGGGTTTCTTTCATGTGTTTCCAGTCACAGGAGCACATGTGGCTATATGTGGGTCCAACAGACAACCTTTGCCACCGTCCTCCCTACCCATGCCAAACGAAATATTTGGAACATGGTGTGGACATCCATCAAAGCATAATGGAAGGGGTTTTTTTGTCAGATGTATACAAAATGTGGAATCATAGACAAGGCATGTGAATTGTTTGAAATAATGCCACAAAGAGATGTCATCTCTTGGAATGTAATGAAACTTTCAAGCAAATGCAATGTCAGCATCCTCCCTGCCTGTGGTAAAATGGGTGCTTTGGAATAGGGTATGGATGGGCTTGAACTGCTAAGTAAATGTAATATTCATTCATAGGAGTTGTAGCCTCCTCCATGGGAATAGGTTTGGTTAACACCAAGAACATGCAATTTACTAAAATATATGATGTAGAGTTTCATTACTCTAATCAAAAGAGGTTTACTCAATCAAAACAAAGTGTCATGCTCTCTGAAAAGAAAAAGATCATGTTCAAGTGATTGTGGTTCACTAGTCAAGACATTCAGCTTACATAATGCACAACAGAGCTCTGGGCATTGTGGTTCCAAGGCATACATTGCCACAACAACACTTGCAACTACTACATCTTAAAAGACCCTTCCACTACGCTTTGATGGATGCACATACATTATTCCAAAGCTCACATTTTTGCAAAGGTGGTAAATGTGAATTTATCGGATTGGAGACCTGTTTGGTTATTGGGTTAGAGATATATTTTGTCAGATATTGTAGTTAGCATGAATTCAGGGGCTAAGTGTAATAACAAAACTATGTGTCGTGCACCATAATTTAGCATAGTCTATACACTAACTGTGGCAGCCCATAACTAATGGTGACCAATCTTTTTAACTATTGTATTTATTGAGTGCTATGTGATGTGGTCTACATCGCCCTCTATTAAATGCCAACTGACAAAACTATTAAGTTGTGGTTAGGGTTAGCCCCGTAGAACTCATGATATTAGAATTTGTATTTTTTTGGTTAGGAATTATATTATATCTTAGTTTATTCTGTTACTAAACAATAAATTAACATGCTAGTATATTAATTTATAAATAATTAATTATGGTAGAAAATAATTAAGGTGGGAGTTATTTCTCATAGCTAGTTGAATAGAGTAATTGCTGGGTGGTTGGTGCATGAGAAAAAATAAATGGCTTTGTAAGCCAATACATATGAACAACTTACTTATCATATACTTGAGTGTATTTCTACAATTATGTAGTATGGACTTTGAGTTTTGTTTTCTCTACCATTTCAATATTTTTGTTGTATGAGTTACAGGGAGGGAGGCAATAGAAAACATAGATTTTATATTATTACTCATAAACCTTGTGACATACTTAACTAGGTTTATGTGAGGCCTACATTTTTCACTTCTGTTCATGAGACTATTTACAATACTATTGCTATTACTTTAATGATTAGGGGACTGTTGATCCCGGAATCTTATTTATTAAACATAATTGATTTTTAAGAAAATAATTGTGCAATGATAATTAGATGTTGCTTTTAAGAAAATGATGAATGGATAATATTAGAAATGGAACTTTAATGTGATTTCAGTATGATTATATGGTAGAATACTTAGGTATGCTTGTATTTAAATTTGCTTCGGCTATGATATCTTTATGTGTTATTAACTTTGAGATTGAGTGTGCAGGTATTGGTAACGAAACCACAAATATAGGAGATCATTCCACACCCTATGTTGTATCCCTTGTGAGCCGATCTAGTTCCACGAGGAACTAAGATCAACTCCATCTATGGTGGTAATGTTGTAATGTTGTAATGTTGCATGGGGTCAAGGGAATTAAGTCTACCCTCTGAATTACTTGTATTGTGATATGTGTTGTAAGAAATGTTGTTATGAGTCTTGTTTAAGTTTATTTCTTTTAGACCCTCTTCTTGTGTTTTTACTTGACTCTGAGAGTTCTAACTAGGTAAAAATCAACCCTAGGTTATACCCCATGGGTCTAGGGACCCTTTTAACTAGGATAACCTTGGGATAACCTCCATATGGTCACTTTAACTTCACAGTGAAGTTAAGTGACGAATTTGGGAGCATGGAGATAATGGGATGAGTGGAATCCACACTCAAGCCCACTTCTAAGTCATGGAATGACTCCATGATCCACCAATAATGGAGTGCTTTGTCTCTTTGTGCCTCTCTTTTGGTGGGAGTACCCCATAAAAAGGGTGGTGTGTCATCCACTTCCTTTTTATTTCTATTTTACTTATTATATTTTATTCCTCCATGTGTTGGAAAAGGGCTATAGTGGGGAACCTCTTGAGTGGGATTAATTGTTTTAAGTCCACTAGGGATAATAGATAAGGAGTGGGTTTAGTTTTTTAATGCCACTTGGGAATAAGGGATAATAGAGGGAATTTGTTTTAAAGAGGAGAGGAGGGAGAGGGTAAGGGGGTTGGATTATTGTGGAAAGAAGGAGAACTTGGAGGAGGAGACTAAGGGTAGAGCTCTTCTTCAACTACTTCCATAATTGGGCTTGTAAAGGTTAGTGAGCTAGTTTACTCACCTATGTATGTTTTGTTCTTGTTTGATGAATGTGGATTTGCAAAGGTTGTCTATGTGTTATTTCTGCTATTTTGGGTTTATGTTGGGTGTTTGAAAGAGCTTCTTCCAGTTGGAAGACAATGCTCATCATGTATGTGGAAGGGAAGGTGTGAACCTCCTTGGGTGCATTCTTATTTTTTGGTATATGGAAGCCTTGAGGGCATGTTGGTAATTTTGAGCCTAGAGGGCTATAAGGCTTGAGAGCCTATTTGGGATATCCTTGTGATTTTATTATTTGGATGGCTTGAGGCCATGAGAAAGAATAATTTTGTTGGCTTGAGGCCATGAGAAAAGCTGTGATAAATGTTGAGAAGAATGTCACCTTGGAGTTGAGTGAGTCTACTTCCCTACCCTCTTTGAACTCACCTCAGCTGAGTCTTTGTATTGTGAGTAAAACCATGGGTGTTGTGTGTTGTTTGTTCTAATGTTGTGAATTATTTTTGGTCTATTCTACCCTGGGTGTGTGGATGATCTCCCTAGCTCGGGGGTGACCCTCTTGCAGGTCTATGGTAGGGAGGAGAGCTTGTTGTGTGGTGTATTCTTTCCTTGGTTGTCATACATGTATATCTTGGAGCATGTTGAGAGGATTGGAGGTGTTTTCCTTGTAAAGAGAAAATGTTCTTTCTCCCCATTTGTAATGAGAGCTTGATTTCTTTAAGTTTTCTTTCATGAATTTTTTTTTTAAAGAGGAGAGATTGCTTCCTCTGAAAGTTGTTAAAAAAATTGTATTGGGAGAAGAAAGTAATTCCTCCCTTAGAGTGATTGTGTGTTGTGAAATCTTACAGTTGTTTATTCTTGTTTATCAAATTGTAAGTGTGAAATTAAGTGTTTGATCTAGACAAGTAGTTAAGTTATTTCTAGTTTTATTTAGTGAAAAAGTTACATTCACTGGATTATAGAAGTTGTAAATTTTCCTTTAGAAAAGAAATTAAAACTTGATTTAGGTATACAATGGAGAATAAACTAAACCAATTATATGTTGGTTTATTTGGTTATTGAAGTGGAAGATTTTTTAGTTCCCTATATTTACTCTTAATCTTTAATTTTATTTGAGTTAAAATGTAACTTGATAGATTAAAATTATTAGATGAAAATATAGATTTAAATGGTTAGTTGCTTTCTATTTCTCTCAAGAATTTGTTAAATTTGTAAATTAAAATGTTGAAGAAAATGCGAAATAAATTCGTTATTTCATAAACTAAAATGTTGTATGAAATATGGAAATTCGTTATGTATAAAATATATATATATTTTTATTTACTGTTATTTGTTGGAAAACTTTGAAATTTTTCTACACACATATACATGTATATATATATAATTTTATTTTTATTTATCCGTAAATGAAATTGAGGAATTTGTTACACTTGTATATAAATATATATATACATATATATGTGTATGTATATATATATTTAATTAGTATTAATTAAAAACTTACGAAGTAGCAAATGAATGAGAAGAGAGAGAGTTCGCAGTTTTCATTTTACACAGTCAAAATTTATATGATAAATGGTGGGGGTTTAAACCCCCACTGAAACCTTTAAACAATGAGGGTGTGGGGAGGGGCGGAGCCCCACCCACAACCCACTTCGTGGGGTGTGGGTGGGGCTCCGCCCCTCCCCACACCCCCGCCATGACCTAACACCCACATCCCCCCCTCAACATACACCCCGCGGCCCCTCCATATCCCCGTGCTCTGCCTTGCTGCTCCCTGTGGCCGACACGCCCCCTCAACCTCGCCATGATCTCCACCCGCGACTGTCCACTGCGGCCACCTCCTCAACCTTTGCCCTCCGCCAGCATCTGCGACCCCATCTCCATGGCTTTGGCCTCCCCTGTGACCAGTGCCGCCGCTCCACCATTCCCTGTAGCATAATACAAACACAAAAAAAAATTAGGGTTCTCCAACCTCAATAACATGAGTTTACTTTATAATAGGACACTTTGATTTCTGAGTGGAGCATGATTTAAGATGCTTTATAAATAAATATAAATGTATATATATTTATATATGTGTGAGTGCATATATATATATATATTTATATATGTAATTTTTAATGAAAGTGGAACTTCAATTAAGCAAGAAAATTTATTTAATTTACCGTATTTAAATATATATATGTATATCTATATATATAGATATATGTATATATATTTATAGACATAAATGTATGTATTGTTTGTATACATACGCTTGGCGAAGAATACTTGTAAATATATATATAAAAGTATATTTATATATATATAAGAATATTTATATATATATATGTATATATATATATATTTAAGCATTGTGTTAAATTATGTAAACTTATAATTAATCGTTTGCACGATTTCTTTTATATAAACAAATTGTGAGAGGGAGATTCTTTTAAAAAAATTATATAAAAAAACATATATATATTTTTTATTTATGTCAAAAGAAATGATGAGACAATTAAATTTGACATTAAATATTTAAAATCCGACAGTTAGGTCTGTAAAAGAAATTGCGATTTCAAAGTTAAATTATTACCAAATGGTATACTATGAAAATGAGCCAATTTATTGAAGTAAATAGATAATTAAATAATTAAACGATGGAATATAAAAAAAAGGAGAAATGCAAGCCAATATTGAAATAAACTGAGAAAACCAATTAGAGGCCAACTAATTAATAAGTAAATTTAAACGCTGAAATTAAATCTGAACATAAACATAGTGAACATCATCAAGCAAATAGTAAGTCCAGCATAGTGAATGCACACGTATGTGAAATATTCCGTAAACAACATTATCATTGATGCCTTGAACGTATGCAACCGAGCACGCTTATGCGTGCGAGGGGAAATTCATAGTAAGGAGAAAATTTTTGATTGTTCGTATCATGACCACATGTCGCATGTGGACATGACACGTGTGTTTGCATGTTGTGACCACATGGGAAATGTGGGCATGATAGTTTATGCACATTCCTATCACCAAAGCACAAACATTCTAACATTACATATTAACTGCCACAATCAATACATGTTAGAAGATGAAGTCTATTAATCACCTCTAACCTTGATTGTATGAATCACAATTAATGATCCAATGCCTAGAGAACATCTTTCACCACTTGCTTCATAAGCCTCTCTTCATACGTCAGATGTTCTAGGTATTATGCAAGTAAAATGAGCTACAACAAAATTGTAATAAGGAGCTTATTAAAAGGCCCCAACTACAAAGAGGCTTAGTGTAGAACATCTTTACACAATATGCATTCAAAGCTTAGTAGATCCATGATTCAATCCAAAGAGCTTGTAGTGCATTCCATGCAACTTCGATTCCATGTACCATCCTATACAATATTTCTAACAAGAAAATTTATGTAGCTTTGACCCCTTCCCCTAATGCAATGCTCTCAACATTCGATCAAAAGATTATAGTACAAAATTCCAATTATGATACAATACTATATCATTATATAAAATTAGCTATAGTCTCACAATCTAATGGGTTTAATTATATTTCTATGTTTCAATTTATTACAAAATCTATTGAACTATACAATTGTTTACACAGTAAAACTTTTTCTTTAATAGTTAACCATGAAATTGAGTTTCATATTTTAATGTATAACTACTATTAATAATTTTTTTTAATAAAAGAGGGTAAAAACTTTATTAATCAAAGAGAGCAGTACAAAGCATAAAAGCAGCAAGAGGCCCAAATGGGCCCAGAGACAACAAACAAGAAATCAAGAAGTGGTCATGCAACATCTCACATCCTCCGTGACCAAATCCACCAAATCCTGAGCAAGATCCCCAGGTAAACTGTCCCAATCATCCACCAGCCAGGTCCCATTCTTTTTAGAAGCCCATTTGGCCAACCCATCAGCCACCTTTTTCCATTCCTGAGAGATATGAGAGAAGGTGATAGAATCAAATAAATCTCCAAGACTGGTGATTTTCTTAGCCACCACCGCAAGCTGCCAACTAACATCATCAAACTGCCTTCTATTTATCAAGTCTATCACCACCTGAGAATTTGAATTGTAGATAATCTTATTCCAGCCAAGGGCATATGCCTTGTTCAAAGCTAAAAGAATAGCTAAGGCCTCCATAAGATTATTAGAGTGCAACCCCCTATATTCTGAGAAGAAAAACACAACCACCCCAGAACTGTCTCTGCCCACCCCACCAATGCTAGTGTGCCCAGGGTTACCCCTTGCAGACCCATCAGTATTGATTTTCAAGACTCCAGTGGGAGGGGGAAACCAATGCCCTTCCTTAGAAACCTTCCTTCTAGAACACTTGCTCTGCCCAATCTTGGGCCTTCTGGGACCCCCAACAAGAATCCCCAGATTATGAATCACTCTAGTATCACCAGGGTCCACTGGGGCTGACAAATCACATTTAGCATACAAGGTCTCCTGTAAAGCCCCAAGAATGCGAGACCAAACTTGACCCACCAACAACTTCTTATCTAGAAAGACCCTGCAGTTGCGCTCCAACCAGATGTGCCATATAATCAGACTAGGGCCAATTGGCCATGCTATGTGCAGAAATGAAGTCCTCACCGGAATGGGCCCAAAGTCCTGCTAAAACTCCTCCAGAGAAGAAGGGTGCCTGCATTGCAAACTCCAGGCCCCCCACCAAAAATGCCAAATAGTCCTAGCAAAAGGGCACTGGAAGAAAAGATGTGAAATAGTCTCAACATCTTTTAGACATAAGAAGCAAAGGAGGGACCTTGGAAGCCACACTTATAGAGGTTATCCCAAGTCAAACACCTGCCATAAACCACCAGCCAAGAAAAGAAATTACATTTTGGCCAAGTGAATTTATTCCAAATATTTTTCCACCAAGGAACCTTAGCACTACCCCAGGCCTGTCTGTCCAAAACATGATACCTTGAAGCAACAATGAACTTCCCTTTTGGATCCAGACCCCAAGCCAGCACATCCTGCTCTGGGAGAGAACAACAGACTCTATCAGCTAAAATGGAGGACAACTCCCTCCTATCCTCCAAAGATCCACCCATGGGCCATTCCTGCATATTCTTCCACTAGTAAACAATAGTCTGCCCCAAACCTTGAGGGGCTTTGAAATCCATCACTCTACTCCAACCAACCTAAACAAAAATCCTACATAAGTCCCCCAAGTGAGGGTGCGAGGAGAGGAAAGGCGGGAAGCCATCCCAAGAGTCATGCCAAAAAAGAGCATCAAAGCCTCTATTGTAGATCCAAAACAAGCCTTGTTTAACTAGTGCAGCCCCCCTCTTGAGAGTATCCTAGATCATAGAACCTCTCCCTGAAAGACTAAAACAAGGCACCTTAGCGCCCTCCACCTCCCCAAGGTACTTGAAGGTAAGGATCCTGGCCCAATACTGATGCTGATATTAACACCATCTCTAGTATAGCTTAGCAGCCAAAGCCTGTCCATTCCAATTTGTCCTACACAAACCCAGACCACCATCCTACTTTGGCCAGCAAACAACTTCCCACATAATTAATCTCCACTTCTTTGAAAGGAGATTACCCGACCAAAGAAACTGCTGACAGAGGCCCTCAAAATCTTTGATGAAACTTGAGGGAGCCGTCAACACAAAGCACTTGTATATAGGAAGGGCTTGTACCACAGACTTCAATAGAGTAACTCTTCTAGCTATAGATAACCATCTATAGGTCTAGTGACAAACCAGTCCATGAAATTTATCCATCACATCTTGCCAAAAACACATGGGAAGTGGGCGCACATCTAGAGGGATGCCAAGGTATATAAAGGGAAGTTTCCCCATCTGAAACCTTAAGATCCTGGCAATACGTTGCTGAATAAGCTTGGGGGTATTAAAGAAATAAATGCAAGACTTACTTTCATAATGCTTTGACCTAAGGCAGCCAGGTAACAATCCAAAATTTGACGCAAAGCAACCACTTCAGCTACCTTAGCAACACCCATCAAAGCTGTATCATCCACAAACTGAAGATGAGTTTGAGGAGGAAGAGAATTGCTCCATTTCCATCTCTGAAAGAGCCCATCCATAACACAGGACTTAATGAATCTCCCCAAACCTTTAGCCATCAAGATGAACAAATATGGGGATAAGGGGTCCCCCTATCGAAGACCTCTAGAAGCACCAAACAAATCCGAAGACTCCCCATTTATGAGAACAAAAAATGAGAAAGTCCTCACATAGCTCATGACCTAATCAATCCACTCACAACTGAACCTGAAGGATCTGAGAATTTTGATCAAAAAGCCCCAGTTAACTCTGTCATAAGCTTTAGCTATGTCCAACTTTATAAACATAGCCTTTTCCTTAGAAGAGGCCATAGAGTGAATAGTCTCAACTGCAATAACTACTCCATCCAAAATTTGTCTACTCTCAACAAAGCCCCCTTGTTCCTCCGAGATCAACTTATCTAGACATGGCTTCAAACGTTCAACAATTAGCTTTGTAATGATTTTATACACCACATTGCACAAGGCAATTGGTTGAAAAAGATCCAGAGAATCAGCACCCTCGCATTTTGGGATAAGAGCAAGAAACACAGCATTCATGGCTCGCAACATTTGCTTATTCCTAAAAGACTCCTGTACCACCTCCAATAGATCAAGGTTGATGACTTCCCAAAATTCCTGAAAGAACTTAGCTGGGAACCCATCAGGACCAGGAGCCTTCCCTTTTTTCAACTGAAACACTACATCTTCCAACTCCTTCGAAGAAATAGGTTTAAGAAGAGAAGCATTCATATCCATAGTCACCAGAGAGGAATACAAGCTAGGATAGAAGCTTCCTCCTCATTAGCAGGTGGGGTATCTTCAGAAAAGAGAGCAGAGAAAATGAACCACCTCACTAGAGATCCTCGAGGAGGAAGAAAGAACAGAACCCTCAAGAGAGCGGAGAGAAGAGATAAAGTTACCTTGTCTTCGAGCCTTCACTGAATTATGAAAGAAGGAAGTATTCCTGTCCCCTTCCTGAAGCCAATCAACACGGGCCTTCTATTTCCAAAAAAATTTCTCACGAAGCTCCCATTCCTCGAGGTGTTTAACCGCACTAATCTCAAGCCTGCTTAAATTTGCATCAAGACCCTGGTCCCAAATCTACCTAGTAATAGAATCCAAGTGCTCTTGGGCAACCCTTTTCCGCTGAAACACATTGCCAAACTGATACTTATTCCAATGTTTCAATTTATACTTCACATATTGAAGCCTCTTCACAAAAGAGTACATAGCTGTACCAAAAGTAGGTCATCCTTTAGTTCACCATCTGGAAACCAAGTCAAGAAGACTCTCCTCCCTGGGCCACATAAGCTGAAGTCTAAAAGTTTGTTTCTTAGGACCACCAGCCAAACGGCCAGAGAATTTGATCAGCCAATGGTCTGATCCTCACCAATCTAAAATTTTAGAACTTGACAGCCACTTGTCACCCACCTAAAAATAGGAAACAAGAAACCTGTCTAACCATTCAGAAATGGCGTCATCCCCAAGCCTCCTACTATTCCAAGTAAACATGCCATTCAAAGGTTCGTTATCCACAACCCGGATCTGAGCCAAATTATCCCTTAGAAGATCAGAAGAGGGGTCCAAATGAGGCACACCTCCCCTTTTCTCCTTGAGGGAGGCAATTGCATTGAAGTCACCTGCCATAATCCAGAGGAGGAAAGGATCCAACTATCTTAGAAGATTGATATGAGACCACAGGAGGGTCTTACTAGGGACATCTATTGGAGCATAAATGTTAGAAAGAAGAATTCTTTCCCCTATCTCCAAACTAATTGCAACCAAAGAAATGGAAAATCTACTAGAGATCCACCAAACAGGAGAAATTTGCCGAGGATCCTAGAGGCAAGAAAGACCCCCTGAGCTGCCATGCGCACCCACACACTAAAAAAACCCTCTATTCCAAATCTTAGAAACACACTGCATCATACCATCCATAGATAACTTCATCTCCTTGAGGAAAACCACATCTGGAGAATGAGCACTAACCAAGTCCCGAATAGCCTTTTGTCTAGGGATGCTATTCATACCCCTTACATTCCATGATAACACAATCATCGCAAAGGGTGAGAGAAGTGAGTATCCAATGTCTTCACTGACCCAAATTCCACCAATGTCTCTCCAGCCATCTTAACTTTCTCCTGATCCTTCTTCCTCCCCACCTTCTGGGGCTTATCAGGAGCACACTTTTTCAAGGATTTTTGTTGTAGACCCAGAATAGGAGAAGAAGAGAGGGCTTTTTTCTTACCAGAGTCTTCCAAACCCAGTCCATAGGCTGAACTCACCCTTTCATCCAAAGAGGCCATGGGGATTTCCACCAAACCACAAGAGTCCCCAAACCCAGCATCAGGGGGAGAAGCAACTGAATCCATCACCACCCTGGAAGCCATCACAGGAACTAGGACTGAGGTAGTGACAGGCAAAGACTCAGAATTATGATCAACTAAAGGAGAAGCTTCAACATGCATGTTAGAAGAAACCCCCTCCTCATGGACTAATTCATCCAAAGCCTCAAACTTGTTAGAAGTCTCCTCTTGACGATCCTGAAGAGTCCTCTTCTGACCCCAATTAATGTTTCGTGCCTTAACTGGCACAAAGCCATCTTTATCCGATACCACCCCCTGCATGGGTGCTTTACCCTTTTCCTCCCTTGGATTAGATGAAGCCTTCACATTATCTGAACCACCAGAACCTAAGGCACAAGGGCACCTCCTTTGAAGATGGCCATACTCATGGCACAGCCGACACCTGAAAGGTAAAGTCTCATAGTCTAACTGTTAAGTCCAGGAGCTAGACCCAACAGTCAGATCAATAGAATTTGGCAGAGGCTGGCTCAGATCAATATCCACATAGACTTGGGCATAGGAAAAAATTTGCTTCTCTAGAGTTTGCTGAGACGGGCCAATAGGCTTCCCCAGCAGTAACACAATTGATTGCAGAATATCCTGTCTCCAACATTCTAATGGCAACCAAGGAAAACAAACCCACACCAGCACCTTTGAGGGCAGCTCCTCCGCCGAATTAAAGCCTGCATGCCAAGGCTTCATGAAAAGGCCAACTTGATTATAAAAGTAGGGCCCTCCCTCAAAAACCTTGTTACGATTGGAGATACATGAAAAGACCACTAGAACGAAGTTATTTGCAGCTAGCAAGATTTCAAAATCACCTTCTGGATTCCATGACTTGTGAATCCAGGGTTCTAGAAAAGGCATCAAAACCCTCAATCCCATAAATTTGTAGATTAAAACATGTTTGCTATAATACTCCAAGTCCTCGGCTACCGCCTCTGTTTAAATCACCAGCTTCAGACAAACTTGAGCTCTTTCTAAGCATCCATTTATCTTGTGTAATTTCAAAGCACCAGTGCTAAAAACCCCAACATCAGGCGGGATGGATGAGGAAACCTGTCACCAACCCCTGCCATAGCAGTATCCCCCGACGTCTCACCCAAAGGCACAGACCCCGCCATTAGAAAATCCCCTCAAGCCCTCACACCCCACACTTGCACTGAACAACACACACACTCAAGAAAAAAACCACCCTGAAAGTTGAAAAAGCTCACCCCTTGCTGAAAATAACCCCACAGAGCCCAATCTACAAAGAAAAAATGCATGCAACAGAGAACAAACACATGCAAACTGTGACCTGCTACAGGTCACGGGACTGCACAGAGCTCCCGCGCACATGCTCCATCCCTCCAAATCATATACTAATAATAAATTATCACTAATATAAATATCATTTATTTAAATTATATTATGCTATATGTATTATTTTGGAATATTTAGATGCCGCTCGTTTCATATTGTATTTAGTCAAATTTAAGTTTATAAAAACCTTGCCATTGAAACTTTTGGTCCATGATCTATAATCCAACCATAGTTAAAAAATCAACTATAATATTTAACACTCACATTTATTATAACAATGCACACTATTATTTGATATCGCTTCATCCTTTTTTATAAAAATGATAAGGAATAATTCAAGTTGTCTACAATTAATGACACATAATTACTATAACAATGCACTACTTATGCAATGTAATAGCCTCTTACCTCTACTTTGACTTTCTAACAAAATTGTAGCTTTGAAACAATGTGTGGACATCCATCAAAGCATAAAGGATAGAACATTTTTTTTCATATATTGTAGTTGTGACTGTCCTAGTAGACACATATGCAACATGTGAAAGCATTAACATTAAATAAATAATTATTTGTTTATTCAAATAAAAGATAAATATTATATTCATAAAAAAATATTAATTTATTTTAATATATTAGGAATATTTAACAAGAAAAAAATTGAAAATAATTTATTTTAATATATTATATTTTCTCAATTCTCTAGAAATTAATTTTGCTCTTTCATTAACATTATGTATATAAATTAAATGAAATTTATTTTTTAAAATATAAACATAAAATTATATAAATAAATAAATTAAATGTAATTGGCAATAAATTTATGAAGATAGAAGAGAGACATTTGTAGGGGCTAAAGTTGATGCTTGTAATGGTTGTGTTTTTGCATTTTGGTACTACAATACAATCAATATTTTAGAAAAAGATTCTAGATTTTTCTAGTGTTACAAATTTTATATTTTATGCTTTGATAGATGTTCATACCATCACTATAATAGTGCACTACTTATGCAATTCAATAGCTTCTAACCTCTACTTCCATTATAATTCCAACTATCAAATCACTACAAGAATTAGACACAATGTTGCATGCAATTCACAGAATTTGAGGCAAATTTATGAATGCATTACAATTTGTATTTACAATACCAAATAATCAATATACAAAGGCACTCTATTAAGGAATAACTTGGTCATCAATAACTACTCAATTATTTTGACATTACAAAATTACAAAGCAGATACTAGCCACTATGTGGCACTTTTTAACATTTATTTAGAAAATTTATATTTTTATCACTTCAATAGCCCCACTTGTAGGCCATCTTATTAACAATTAGAATGATCGCATAGAGTATTATAATGACAAATTATAAGTACCACAATACCTTTCTATTTGTATATAGCAATCAAAGTATTAAATATGTTCTTGGGGTTAGATCGATCAATTATTGTTGAGTTGCTTGATAGCATACAATTTAGGTTTGTATCTCTAATAGTCTATGGTGTCATTGACATAGTAAGTGCAATTTATCTAATTTCCCAGTTAACAAGTGGGTGGGGGGTAATAGGAGGCTCACCTAACTATTGTAGACACACACAATATTCATAAGTTAGATATTATGAAAGTTAATAGCGATGATGTTCCCTTTGTAACACCCAATTTTTACTCCAACCATTGTCTTGTGAAAACATGACTATTTGTTTTGAACAAACATGACATCTACATAGATACCTTCGATACAAACATGCATAAGTGTTGATGACATCTTGAAAACACTAGCACAAGCACCACTACACATGTGAAGGAGATATGCAATTGATAGACACACATATGGGGAACTTATGCTCTACCATAAGACAAGAATGGTAATCACCAAGTTGACACTCTCCCAAGGATATTCACAAAATGACTAGTAACACATATGTAGAGAGTCATACCAATTTTATCTACTAGGTAGATGCATTCATACTACAACAAGGAGCACATATAATAGTGGAAGACTTACTATAGTGGGATGACAATAACCAAATCACTCTTTTAGCTCATGAATTAGGGTAAAGATATAGGTTAGGGGTCAAGGTTGTCTCTAATGCCCACAATTTAATGAAGGAAAACTCAATTCAAAACCAACAAATTTTTTGAAATAACTTAGGAACTACTTAACTAGGATACAATGTATACATGTACATGTGTTGTTGATACATATAACACTACATAATACCAACATGCATGGAATGATACATCCAACAAGGAGAATTTGACATACATTTCAAGGTAGATCCAATAAGGAGATAATCTAATTATCTACTCAATAAATGTACTATTCCACTTCCTTTATTTGCTCACATGCATCTAGAAATAAAGATAATATGCTCCAAAATTTCCATTAAATAAATATAATGTTTAACACAAAATGTTAGTTGACATGGATTTGTAATTTCATCACAATTTACTCTACTTACAACTAAAGTGATTAAAATTCTATAGAAACAAAGATACTAATATGAATAGATTACTCATAGATGCATATAACTATAATGCCCTCCCACTGACTTTGGTGGCCACACTAATGGACTGATTAGCAACAACCCTCTTCAAGGACTCATCTCATTAGGCACATCTTCATAGTTATCAATGGTCACTAATTAGGCTATTTTTTGTAGGAGTATTTCATCCAAAAATCAATACAGAACTCCTCTAAAGTGAACCAAATCTTAGAATCAGTACAAAAGCTCCACTAAAGTGAACCAATTTTAGAAAAAAAATGCAAGTATTAAGAACTACGTATGTAGGTATTGCAACTACCATAATATGCCATGTAAGTATAATCCTTACTAAATTTTATTCCTCCATTTCTTATGATAAATTCAAAAGCATAATCCACAAGTCAACCATTGTAGCCCTCATTGTCATAATTCTTGATTAGATAGTGGAATATAATCCTTGGTCACAATTTGATTTATGCCCTCCATGATATTAATAGCATAAAAGGCCCAAGGAACACCAAACTTTCACACAAATAAATAAACTTATTATGAAAGTTAGGCGTGCATAAAATGCAAATTTCATGTGAGCAATGAAAGAGTGGCCTTTTTCCCCTTGTGAAATCATATTCTTGATAATGTAGGTCTACAGTAGTTCAAAATATTAGCATAAACACATTAGCGAGGCACCAAAATTTAAAATAAATGATAATTCTTTGTTTTATGTAAATTCTACTCTAGGCTTACTTTGGTGTATATAAAGCTTGCTTAGGAGTACATATTTAGGAGTCTATATTTATCTTTGAGATATACTTGGCATGCCTAGATTAGCTTTGTCTAAGTTAAGTGGTTGCTTTTCCTATTCTTGGAGCACTACTATTCTTAGTGAGATTTTTCTATTATTGGCTCGACTATTCTTAGTCGATTATGCACTATATGTACTACATCTTGGAAGCTAATTCATCATCCCATATTTTTGCATTCCAATTTTCCATTATTCACAATAATTTTTTTCTTGTAGGTTGAGCGTGCTCTTGTTTGTCTCAAGTGGCTGAATTTGATGCTTGTACTCACTCAATTTTCCTGATTTATACATGGTATTAGAGCGAGATTGTGTGGATGTTTGTTCAAATTATGTGAGATCTGGATAGTGTTGTTGAAGGATGAAATTCAAGGAGGTTGTGGGGTCCCTCCTCTATTACTCCTCACAGTGATTGAAGGTGTTCAGTAAGGTCATTAATCCCACTTGAGGTGTAATGTCATATAGAAAATGTGTGGAAAGGGCTCAATTTACCTGGTCAAAGATTTTTTGAAGTGTTTTGTTTTTAAATTTGTATGAACTTTTTTAAAATTAGAAGTTCTTTTTTCTCTCTAAATTAAAACACTTTTTTGGAGGGGATTTTCTTTTTCATGGAGGTGCTTTTTTATTTAAGATAATTTTAGCCTCCACCCTCTAATTTTGGAGGTACTTTATAGAAATTGTTAGTGCCAATTTTAAGGAAATTATTGTAAAAGGCAACTTTAGAGTGCTAGAATTGAAGTGAGTTTGTAAAAAGTCTAAGTATTAGGGTATGATTTTAATCAACCTACTTAGACCTAACACACTGCATGATAAAGTGTCAAATTTAGGGGGAATCAAATTTTGAATCAAGGGGGGTAAACTTTGTGTTTTGTTGTGTACACTTCTGTAGTTTCTTCCATATTTTTACTTTCCCAAGTTACACAATATTTTGTAATCAATGAACTAAGATAAAGTTTTGAATTTGGGGGTACATAATGGTTTTTGGTATCTATTTCCATCCTTCTATAGTTAGGTTAACCTCAGATAACTATTTATCTTGGAAACAGGGGATAAATAATCACTGTCTTGAACAAGATCTATTGCCCTATCCCCTTGGACTCATTCTTGAGCCAAGTGACTATAAATAGAAGAATAAATGGTTTAACTAAAAAGACATGGTCTACGGACTAATAGGTCTTACTATTTCTGTGGATATTTTACATCATATAGAGCACACTGAATGCCCTTTCACTACTTGGACCATCATCCAATAGTTGTATGGAGATCTTGATTTTTGGTCTGAAAGTGATGTTTCTGTGGATAACTAGACTATTGTGGATGATATTGAGACTTATGTTTTCCCTTCATGTGTGGACACATCCTCATGGGATAATCAGTCCATTTGGTTGGCATCCATTGATACCCCATCTATAGTTAGGGACACTCTTATAGTACCTACTACTACTTTAGAGTTTAATGTTGCTTATTTGAGAGCATCCAATGATTCTCTACAATAGGGTCATTTATGTATTCAAGATTCACTTCATTAGGATACACTTCTACCATACATCTCTTTATTTTTTGTAGAGTCCCACATTTTGGATCTTGATGACACCTTAGAGGATCTCATTCTTTTGTTTCAAGACAATACACATACACCTACATTATTACTATAGAGTTCAGTGAGGCTTCACCATGGGCTTCGAGTGATTCTTCACATGATCTCTCATGGGATTTGCTTTGTAGCCACATGTCATGCATTGACATTCAACATCCTTACATCAGTTCTTTGGATCTTGCTCTTCATCAATTTTCACATGATTTTGAGAGGTCACTTGTTTCAGTTAGGCCTGAGCCTCCTGATTTGATTGTAACTCATTTCAACATCAGCATGACAATAATTGAGTAGTATTCTGAGATAGGATACATCGTGAGACTTACCACCTCACCTTGCTTCTTTGAGTTGGAGTTACTTCAACATTCACCATTGCATTTTTTTCTTGTTAAGGGGAGAAATGTCATTTGTCACAAATGGATCATTTTCAGCATTCATACATGAGCATTCTCTTTTGGCATGGGGGCTACTTCATTGTGAGGGGCTATGTAGTCTCTTTCTCTCTCCTATGGGGGGATCTATCTACATCATCACAGTCAAAGCGACATGGTTTCAGGCTTGGTGTAGAGTTATCATATTTGAGGAGGCTTCCTAGTCCTCTTCTTTTATCTTTCTCATTTTTTTTGCAAAGATTTTTTTAAGTGTTTTATTTTTAAATTTGGAGGAATTTTTTTAAAATTAGAAGTTTTTTCTCTCTAAATTAGAACACTTTTTTGAAGGACCTTTTCTTTCTCGTGGAGGTGCTTTTTTGGATTAAGCTAATTTTAGCCTCCACCCTTTAATTTTGGAGCTACTTTTTAGAAATTGTTAGTGCCAAATTTAAGAAAATTCTCGTAAAAGGCAACTTTAGAGTGCCAAAATTGAAGTGAGTTTGTAAAAAGGCTAAGTATTAGGGTACAATTTTATTCAAATCGCTTAGACCTAATGCATTGCATGATAAAGTGTCAAATCAGGGGGGAATCAAATTTTAAATCAAGGGGGGTAGTCTTTGGGTTGTGTCTTATACACTTCCACACTTTCTTCCATATTTTTAGTTTGGGGAATTACACAGTATTTTGTAATCAATGAACTGAGATAAAGTTCTGAATTCAAGGGGGTACATAATGTTGGTGTGAATAGGGTTATCACCTAACCGGTTTACCCTTGTGTGAATAATTCATATTATTTAACTATTTATTAGTTAAATAATATTTGCACATCACATATGTTAGAATCAAGGTAGACAACTGAGAGGGGGGGTGAATCAGTTGTCCCAAAACTTTCTCCTATTAATTACATAAATCCTTCTTGTAATTCAGCAGCATAATCATAAATTAATCATGGAAACATAATGCAATCATTCAAGAGTAAAAACACATTAACACATATGACACCAAGATTTTGATGAGGAAAACCCGGTTAAGGGAAAAACCACGGGGTGACTAACCCAAGATTGTATTCTCTGTTAGAAGAATAAAAGGAACAAAAATGGCACATGCCAATTAGGGCTCACTACTCGAGCACACTACTCACAAGAGGCCCACTACCTACAGGAGGCACACTGTCTACAGAATAATAAATATTACATACTTGAACTAAAGAGTAGCATCTACACCATGCTTGAGTCAGTTCCATTTAAGCCCAACACTTCTGCTCTACTTTTCACACTTCTCCTCTCTACCACACTCTCATCTCAACCAAGATTCTTTTGAAATGACTTCACAACTTCTTATTTATACAAGACATTTGACTTTGGGATAATCATCCAAGTTAGCATACATTATAGAGCAAATACAACTTGACTGATTACAAAAGACTTCATGTGGATCAACACACTATCGGCTACATAGATCTGAGACTTCAATCTTCTTTTAGGAACATGTCATGATTCACAGAACATCTTCAAGATCATCTGCAGGATGTGTAACTTATCTGGTCAGCCAGACTTAGGAAGAACAACATCATTCGAAAGTAATTCTTCAATTACGAGCTCAATATTGAATGTGGACCATTAACACGAACTAGACACAATTCAAAGACCTCCACAAGCTTGCCTAAAACACTAAGAACATCCACACTACTTCTGCTTACTGAAATATTTCACTCCTTCATTCAGAACCTCAAGAACATAGTATGTCATCACTGTCATATTGGAATAGATGCTTGTGGACCTCCAGACCATGAACCAATTGAGTTGTCAATTCAAATTGACTTCTTAAACACTCCACCAAATTTGTAGAAAAAGATATTGCATTTTTGGATCTCACTGAACCTTTCTATGTCACTCTGTCACCTTTGAACATCTGCCAAAACTGGTTTTACTTAAGTGGCTATAAATTCTTTAGATCTTCATGTGGACCTCTCAAAACTTTACTGGATTATCTTAGGACACATATCTACAAACCCTTTGATGTGTATCCTTTGACCTTCATCTTAGCTGGGATCTTTACCTCACTGTCTTCACTGTTCTTCTCTATTCCTGATAGGACTAATTTTCTCAATATCATCAGCATATAACTCATCCAATCCTTGACATCAATGCAACAAGAGTATGTTGACATCAATGACAACATTGGTTATGCCCATACTTGCAACAATCTCCCCCTTTGTCATTGATGGCAACATATGATGTGAAAAATTGTTTTAACCATCAAGACATGAACTTCTCCTTACTGACAGTCATAACTCCCCCTATCAACAACAACCATTCATATGTCTTTTCTTCCTTTACTACTCCCCCTTTGATCATCAATCACTTTTGTTTTTCACATGTCTTCTCTCCCCCTTTGACATCAATGGCAAAGGGCACATACTTGTATCAATACCAACTGCTCCCCCTGAGTAGCAGCTTCCCATCATCAATCCAGACCACAAGATATGACTGAGATCCAATAGACTAATGCACATCAGTGCACCTTAATTTAGAACTGGAGGGGTAAGAACCCCTAACTTCTCCCTGAGATACTCAAAAGAGTCCTTAGGTAGAGGCTTAGTAAAAATGTCTACAATCTGATCCTTGGAAGGCACAAATTCCAATTTGACTTCATTTTTATTCACCTGCTCTCAAAAAATGAAACTTGATGGATATATGTTTTGTCTTTGAATGTAACATCGGATTCTTTGAAATGTTTATTGCACTTGAGTTGTCACAGAAGATTGTGATAGGTTCCTCATACTCCACTCTAATGTCCCTTAGCATTTGCTTCATCCACAATACTTGAGTGCAACTACCAGCTACTGCAATATATTTTGCTTCTGTAGTGGACAGAGATATTGCCTCTTGTTTCTTGCTCAACCAAGAAACCAATCTTTTCCCTAAAAAGAATGCTCCACCATTGGTACTTTTCTGGTCATCCACATCTCCTACCCAATCTGCATCTATATATGCTTGAAGTGAGAAATTATGATCTCTAGGATACCATAAACCATACTCAACTGTCCCTTTTAGATATCTGAGAATCCTCTTGATTGCCATGACATGAGATTCTCTAGGATCAGCTTGGAATCTTGGAACAAGACCAACAAAATTCATAATGTCAGGTCTAGTTTGAGTAAGATACAATAGTCCTCCAATCATTGACCTATACTTTTTTTGATCAGCCTTAGGGGAGTCATCATCTTTGCTTAATTTACATCCGGTTGCCATGGGAGTAGTCATTGGTTTTGAGTCTTCCATCCCAAATTTCTTCAACAATTATTTCACATACTTGGTCTGTGAAATGAAGATTCCTTTCTTTGTTTGAGTGATTTGTAGACCCAAGAAGAAATTCATTTCCCCAAACATAGACATCTCAAATTCACTTTTCATTTGATTTGCAAAAGTCTTGCACATACTATCTCTTCCTCCAACAATGATATCATCAACAAATACTTTAACAATCAAAATATTTTCATGTTCAATTTTGAACTACAAGTTATTGTTAGCAGTACCTTTGTTGAAACCAATCTTTAAAAGATGCTTATCTAGTCTTTCATACCAGGCTCTTGGGGCTTGCTTGAGTCCATACAGTTATTTCTTCAACTTGCAGACCATATCACTATGATCAAACAATTGAAATCCATCCAGTTACTCAATGTATACTTCTTCTTCCAAGTCACCATTCAAGAAGGTAGACTTGACATCCATCTGATATACTTTGAAGTCCTTGAAGGTAGCAAAGGTAAGAAATAATCTGACTGCTTCAATTCTTTCCACCGGAGTAAAAGTTTCTTCAAAATCAACTCCTTCTACTTGAGAGTAACCCTTGTAGACCAATCTGGCTTTATTTCTAACTACTTCACCATCTTTATTCAGTTTATTCTAGAAGACCCATTTGGTTCCAATCACATTCTTGTTTCTAGGTCTGGGAACAAGATCCCAAGTGTGATTTTTCTCAATTTGCATCAGTTCTTCCTCCATTGCTTTAGTCCAGCTTTCATTGTTGCATGCTTCATTAACTATCTTTGGTTCAAACTTTGAAATCAAACAATAATTTTTTGAGTCTTGAACAATCTTTCTTCTTGTTTGAACACCTTTGCTTTTATAACCTATAATCTGATCTTCAGAGTGATTCGGTCTTACATACTTGGGAATTTTGGGAGTCTTGCACTTCTATTTCTTGAACCGGTTCATTCAGACTTATCTCTTCTTCCTGATTCTTCAGATCAGTCTGGATCTGAATTTCAGAAGGGGTTTGGACCAAATATCATTATGATCATCTTCATCATATTCATAAAACATTGAGGGTTTTTCAACACCTTCATCAACCTTCACATTTGTACTTTCTATCATCTTTCTCAATCTTTTGTTATAACACTGGTATGCTTTGCTTTGAGTAGAATAGCCCAAGAATATTCCTTCATCACTTCTAGCATCAAATTTGCCAAGGTCTTCATCTCTTTTAATATAACATTTTCTACCAAAGACTCTGAAATACTTCACAGTGGGAGCGATGCCAAACCAGAGTTCATAAGGGGTTTTACCAGTATTGCTTTTGATTTGTACTCGATTAAGAGTATAGATAGCAGTGCTTATAACTTCTCTCTAGTAGATCTAAGGAACATTTGCTTCCATCATCATGGTTCTAGATGCTTCCTAGATGGTCCAGTTCTTTCTTTCCACTACTCCATTTTGTTGTGGAGTCCTTGGAGTAGACAACTATCTTTTTATCCCACGTTTCTCATAGAATTCTATGAACTCACCGGATGTGAATTCTCCACCTCTATCAGACCTCAAACATTTTATGTTTAATCCAGTTTCATTCTCTACCATAGATTTGAATATTTTGAATTTTTCAAGACCCTCAAATTTCTCTTTCAGAAAAGTCACCCACATCATCTGGGAGTGGTCATCAATTAATAACATGAAGTATCTATCATCTTGCAAACTCCTGATTCTTGCCTGACCACATAGATCAGTATGAACTAAGTCCAATAATTTGGTAGAAGACTGTTCCTTACTTTTGAATGTGACTCTGCTTTGCTTACCCAACTGACATTCTTTGCACAAACTATTAGTAGGTTTCACCAATATTGGAAGATCTCTTACAACTTGAGTGTTGCTTATCTTGATGATGTTATCAAAATTCACATGACACATTCTTCTATGCCACAACCAACTTTGATCAATTTGAACAAATAAACAACTTTTACTAGTACCAACCAAGTGGAAGATATTACCTTTTGTTTAAGTACCGGATGCAATCTTTGTTCCAGAACTTTCAAAGATCTTACATTTTCCATTCTTGAATCAGAGATCATAGCCTTTGTCCACCAACTGTCCAACACTTAGAAGATTGTGCTTCAGACCTTCAACATACAGTACATTACTAGTTTTGTTCTTTCCATCAAAATAAATAGTTCCTCTACCTCTGATCTTACCAGCAGAATTATCACCAAATTTTACAACTCCACCTTCATATCTTTCCAAATCTATAAACTTATTTTTGTCACCTGTCATATGGTGGGAGCATCCACTATCAATGACCCAATCATCCTTTTCTTCAACTTGGGTAGCTAGAGCTCTTTCTACCATTTTATGATTGATAGATTCAGAGGGCATTAGATCTTCTTCTTTGATGGCAATAAACACCTAGTCACTTCCAGATTTGTTTCCAGTCTCTGCTTCATCATCTATTACTCCTTCATCATCATCTTCATGAAAGTAGTAACACTTCTTTTGAAATCTTGATCTATTAGGATTTGACCTAGAGAATCTTTCTGGACACCTTGAGGCAAAATGACTAATCTTATTGTAGTTAAAACATTTGAAAGGAAATTTTCCTTCATACTTACCAGATCCTCTTGGCAGTCTCTTTGCAATGAGAGCCTCAAGTTGTTCAGCGTCTAATTCATCCTCTTCGAGATCCTTTCTTGCTTTCTCATACCAAGAAGATTTTCTTGAGGAACTTTCACTTGGATCATATCTTTGTTTGCCTTTTGTAGAGGCACTAGCCTTGAACGCTGATTCAGTATTGGGAAGCGTATCACCAAACTCAGCTAACTCAAATGTAGATATTTTACCAACCAATTGATCCCTTGTGATAGTTGTTAAGGATTTGACTTCCTCAATAGTAGCAACTTTGTGTTTATAAGCAGGAGGTAAGGATCTGAGAACCTTAGCAACAATTTCATCTTCATCCAAAACTCCACCAGCACATCTGATGCCACAAACAAGCTCATTTACTTTCATCATGTAAGAGGTGATATTCTCATCTTCACTCATCTTCATCTTTTTGAATTTTCCTTTCAGACTCTGTAGCTTGGTACATTTAACATACTTGTCTCCTTCATGCAGAAGTTCCAATTTTTCCCAACTCTCATATGCAGTTTTTAGATCTATAACATTTGTCAACTCTGAATTAGATAAGGCACTTAGTAGAGCTTCTTTAGCCTAAAGATTGTTTTCAGCATCTTTGATTTCATCTATAGTTCTTGGACCATTCTGGGGAGGAACATACTTCTTTGAAACCATGATCCAATATTGCATTCCCATACATTGCAAGTGACATTCCATGCAGCTTTTCCAAACAGTGAAATTGGTTCCATCAAACCTCTGACTATCCTTCTTGTAGGAAGACATGTTGGATCTCCTCAAGTGGTTAAGCTCTTTTAGAGGAACTTGGCTCTGATACCAATTGTTAGAATCAAGGCAGACAACTGAGAGGGGGGGTGAATTAGTTGTCCCAAAAATTTCTCCTATTAATTACTTAAATCCTTCTTGTAATTCAGCATCATAATCATAAATTAATCATTGAAACATAATACAATCATTCAAGAGTAAAAACACATTAACACATATGACACCAATATTTTGATGTGGAAAACTCGGTTAAGGGAAAAACCATGGGGTGAATAACCCAAGATTGTATTCTCTATTAGAAGAATAAACAGAACAAAAGTGGCACATGCCAATTAGGGCTTACTGCCCAAACACACTGCTCACAAGCAACCCACTGCCTACAAGAGACACACTGTCTACAGAATAATAAATATTACATACTTGAACTGAAGAATAGCATCTTCACCATGCTTGAGTTAGTTCCATTTAAGCCCAACACTTCTTCTCTATTTTTCACACTTCTCCTCTCTACCACACTCTCATCTCCGCCAAGATACTTTTGAAATGACTTCACAACTTCTTATTTATAAAAGACATTTGACTTTGGGATAATCATCCAAGTCGGCATACATTATAGAGAAAATACAACTTGACTGATTACAAAAGACTTCATGCAGATCAACACACTATCGGCTACACAGATCTAAGACTTCAATCTTCTTTTAGGAACACGTCATGATTCATAGAACATCTTCAAGATCATCTGCAGTGTTGGATTTTTCCCAAACTAGATAATCCCCAGTTATCCCTACAAGGTAGCCATCATTGATCAATAGGATTTCTAGGCCAGAGGCCAACAGTACAGGAGATAGACTCTATAAATATCTCCTCTTCTTCTTTAGGCTCTGCAAAACCAAGGGGAGTATTCCCTATTCAACATCAATAAAATATGCCTATGAACTTATTGCGATGTCGATACAAAGCAGATAAATCCTCTATTATGTAGACCAAAACTGTGGGATAAGTGTAAAGGGGCTAGCTTTGGGCCTATGTTCAGTTGTGAGACAGAGGATTTTGGTCCTAAAACTACTTCTAATGTCCTAATGGTTTGTATTTGAAGTTTAAGTTTGTTTTTGTATTTAGATGCAAGACTGGAACTTTGGGTTGTAACCTCAATACAAGACTAGACTAGTGCCTATCCAGGGCTCGTAGTCAATATATATATGTGTGTGTGAATGTTTACCATAGATTTAAAACAATAATCAGATTTCAAGGGGGGTTTGTAATGTCTGCCTTACAAACACTACCAAAGACTAAGTACTCAGTTATTTCTTCTTACAAACATCCTCACTGCAATATATTCTTCCCAACACTTAACCCAAAACATTTAATCTACTCCTTGAGCAGAAGTAAAAGATCAAGTATTCAACATAGCAAACCCATATCCTAGAATCTCAAACACCCCTTACCTGTTTAGATTCAGAAGAAGAATACATTCAACTTGGAGACAAATAACAAAATACATGCAATGAAGCATTACTCATTTAAATCAACATGAAACTGATGAATTCTATGCATAAAACATTCAACATACAACTCATAAACTCACAAGGCACCAAAACAGAGCTACCAACAAAGTTGTATCTTATTACAGCACCAAAATTTGTCCAGTTTTCAACAACCCAAATGAGTGACACAGTTTGCATTTTATAGCAAGACAGTGTACTTAGCAATAATTATATGGCAATTCAAAATTTCAGCCAGATACACCACACCCAAAAATGGTGCCCAAAACATTAAAAGCACAGGCTGAATAGGAAGGAAAAATAGGTGAGTTCGGGAGATGTGCCACCACTCACAAATTTTCCTCATAAATCTAGTAGTTAGCCCATCAACTCCATCAACCCATACCTCTATGAGCCTACCATTAATGGCTTACCAACTGACGGCCATCTGAAATGTAGTAGCTGCGTGCTACAGAAGCTTTCCCACCTGAAAACAACCACAGATACAAAGAAAACCTTCGCTGCTGAGAGTATAAAAGATGGTCGTCGATCTTCCTCCCTTCGTTGAGATGTGTAGCCTCAAAACACTTTGAAAAGTCATTCACCAATTATAACTTGCCACGTAGGCACCTCGGGCTTCCATCACTGACTTTTCTGCCATTGCAACATACATTTTGCCTTTTTCACCCCTATATATGCAAAAGAATATGCACATATAAACAATTTCCTGTATACAAAGCGCGGACCCTAAATTTTATAAAGCATATTAAAATCACCATTGGGTCTGGCTTGCATCTTGATTCTTTGTATAATTCCTTGTATATTGCATATATACAATATGCAACATACATACAATGAAGATCTCAAATCATTATGAAACAAATTGCAATTGCTTTGAAATCTAGCTTGTATCTTCATTCTCATGTATATCGGGATATACAATGCCATATACATGCAAGCTGCGAACCCCAAACCATTATGAAACAAATTGCAATCGCCGTCGAGTTCGAGCCATGTATGTTCCTCTTTGTATATAATCAATGTATGTCACATAAACAATGCAAACATACAAGCAAATTATACAAACTGTGGAATTGTGCCCTTTATCAACTGGAATATATGTCCACTTCAGATCTAGCTTGCATATAGGGAATACATGTTCGAGTGCATGTGCAAACATACAATCGCAAATATACAAGTGGTGGGCCCCAGCTTTGAATCACTTTCCTTTGCATGTCTGACCTTGCACATTTCTTCATGTATGTCAATCCTTTAGTATATGCAAACACCTCTGCAATCTTTCTTCTTGTATGTGGCAAATGCATGTCACATATATAATGTGACTTGTATATGAAGTAGGTCCCACCAATTGTATCTTACGTTTGTATCTCGATGCTTGCATGTTGACTTGTATATCAGAGATACATTCACCCTTGTACATTACAATGTACATTCTGCCTCGTATGTGGTCCCTTGCATATCCTCCTTCCATGTTGCCAATGCATCTAGCTGTTGTATATCCGCTTGCATCTTTTCCATTGTATGTAGCTGTTGTATGTCTAAACATACAAACCTGATATACAAGCAAACTCAACATACAACTGTAGGATATTTCAAGAATCTGCGAAAGATTCCTCAATGTATATGCACCTATTCCAAACCCGATATGCATACAAGGAGGCATATAACTGATTTTTTCACTTTTTTGAAGGTTGATTTAACATTTTTGGGCCCGCCAATGTACATTTACACTTGTACATACAAAGACACATACATTCAATATATTTCACCGCCACACAAAATAATTTTGGACTTTGCATCTTTTTCTCAAGCACGATGGGAAAAAGCGGTAAAGTAATGCATAAGGGTCGGTCAACCAATGAGCGCTAAGGCATGAGAATAGAACCTAAGCAACCGGGAACCCACTATAGGAGGTCAACAACAAAATAGGAAAAACAAAACAAGAGGCCAAGAGGAAATAAAACCTAGGGCATCAAGGGTTTAAAAAATGCAAATATAAGCTTTCAAACTCTATTCAGAACCCTAACCCCGGGTGAGCACCACCATTGGCTCCGACTAGGGATGTGCAGGCGCAAGACTGCAGTGATAACCAAACTGCTCCGGGATAGACCAGACAAAATGCAAAACCCAAAACACCACCGACTATACAAGGCATGTACATACTATTTACACCTAATCTACAATGTGCACACAACATATTTGTTTATGAAAAGTAAAGTTTTAGGAATTGACCATGCACAGGCAATTCCCATAGTTCACCATCTAGGGCCTGGAGAGAGTAGGAATCTTCTCCATGGGTATTGCTGATTTGATATGAGCCCATCCATAAGGGCTCAAATTTACCATGGTTGCCCTTATCCTGGTTCTTTGCATTCCAAACAAGGACCAAATCACTTATCTGAAACTTCCTTTCTGTAGCCTTTTTATCAAACAAATATTTTATCTTTTGTTGTTTCTTGATGTTTGTCTTCTGTGCCTCTCTTTTGATTTCATCCAGTGCAACCAGTTGATTTATCCTTTCATTCATTGAATCCTCAATCTCTTCATTATTTTCTTGTATGAATCTATAAACTGGCAAGAGATTATTCACAAGTAACTTAGCTACTGCACCATATACTAGCTCAAAAGGAGACCTTCCAATTGCTTTCTTCACTATTACTCTGTCAGCCCATAATGCCATCTTTAACTTTGAATCCCAAGCCCTTTTGTTTTTATCTACTATTCCTTTGATGATTTTCATGAGGCTTTTGTTACTTGACTCTACTTGACCATTTCCCTGTGGATGATATGGTGATGCATATGACAAATTAATCCCATAATTGTTGCAAAAATAAACAAATTCACCAGATCTGAAGTACATAGCATTGTCTGTGACCACTTTGATCGGCACTCCAAATCTGATAATAATGTGTTCCAAAATGAAATCCATCACCACCTTGCTTGTAGCTTTCTTAGTTGGAATGACTTCAATCCATTTAGTAAACTAATCAGTAGCAACCAAAATCCAACTATGTCCTCCACTTGATGTTTCTGAGATTTCCCCTATAAAATCAATTCCCCATTGTTGAAATGGAGCCTCCATAGTTACAGTTCTAAGGGGTAATGAACCTTCATACTTTAGTTTTCCTGAGAACCTTTGATAGGGATCACATTTTCTTACCACCTTTTGTGTATCTGAGAAAAGAGTTGGCCACCAATAGCCTGCCCTAAGAATTTTGTGAGCTGTTGTTTGGGCAGTATAGTGTCCACCACATACTCCTTTGTGCATGTCATTCAAAATATCTTCAGCCTGATTTTTATCCACACATCTAAGTAATACACCATCAAAAATTTTCCAATACAACTCTCCTTGAAGAACTATGTACTTGATTGCATGTAGTTTCAAGGTCCTTTTCTAACTATCACTGAGATGGGAAGGATAATTCAAATTCTGCAAATAATACACAATGTCCTTGTACCATTTAGATTCTGACATATTAACAATTTCATTCTAAACTACATTCACTTGGCATGCTTCCAGATTTGACTGTGTCATCATCTTAGCCAAACCTTGTCCCCTTACCAATTTTGTGATCTGTATCTCAATATTGAACTCTTGTAATTTATTAATCCATCTGCATCTTTTTCCTGTCACTTCTTGCTGAGTGAAAATATCCTTGATTGCCGCATGGGGCACATAGGCAACTATCTAAGAACTTACTAAATATGCCCTAAAGCTTTTGACTGCTTTAACCAATGCATATGCCTGTTTTTCCATGATATCATACTTCAATTCAGATGCCTACAATGACATGCTAAAGAAAGCAATACGTTGCTCAAAACCCTCTTCATTTTTCTATAATAAACATGCATCAATAGTATGAAAAGAAGTGAATGAGAATAACTGGAGTGGCTTAGAAAAATCAGGAGATTTCAACATAGGAGCCATCTTTATAGCTTCTTTGATGATCTGAAATGATTTAATTTCTTCACTCTCCCATTTGACAGTCTCACCCTTCTTCAACATTTTAGAAATATCTTTTATAGTCTCTGCAAAGTTAGGAACAAATCTTCTAACAAAATTAATCTGTCCAAAGAAGGACTGAATGCCTTTTACTGTATTGGGAATTTGAATCCTGTCAATTGTAGCAACCCTTTCAAGATCAATCCTAACTCCATCCTTGGAAACAATGTGTCCCAAAAGCTTTCCTTCCACTACCCCAAAAACACATTTCTTTGGGTTAAGAAAAATGCCATATTCTAGTGCCCTAATAAAAATTTGTTCTAGATGCATGCAATGTTGCTCCTCCTTTTTTGAATAAGCAGTTAAATCATCCTGATAAACAACCAAGATTGAGTCAATCAATCATACAAAATCAACATCCATAGCCCTCTGAAATGTAGCACCTGCATTTGTTAGTCCAAATGGCATTCTTACATATACATATGTCCCCCATGGAGTGGTGAAGGTAGTTTTATATTGTTCAGATTCTTTTACCTTCACCTGATTGTATCCTGAAAATCCATCCATCATGGACAAAAGCTCACAACCAGTTACTTTCTGCAACATAGCCTCCATGTTAGGCAATGGATAATTATCCTTTAAAGAAGATACATTCAGATTTCGAAAGTCCACACAAAGTCTTATATCACCATTCTTCTTTCTAACTGGGACAAGATTGGACACCCAAGTTGAATGTCTGATAGGCACAATTATTCTAGCCTCCCTAAGCTTCATAAGTTCTTCCTACATTTTTGGATCCAAAGTTGGGTTAATAGGTCTTTGTTTCTGTTTGAATGGCTTGGCTCCAGGCTTCCAAGGAATCCCATGCTGGAATAAATCTTCTCTATAAGCCTTTAGGTCCTCATATGACCATGCAAAGACATGCTTATATTTTTTCAACAATGTAATCAACATGCTCCTGATGTGTGGCTTGAGCTGTTTGCCAATGTATATCCTTGTGGGGGCATGAGATGTCCCCAAGTTTATCTCCTCCAAGTCATTCTTATTTGTAGGAGATGCCTTTGTAACAAACTGGTCTCTATTGTCAAATTCTCTCTCTAAAGCAACCAGCCCTCTAGGGATTTTATTTGTTTTGAGTTGAATTACCTCTTTCCCCAAAAGAGATTCTTTTCCATCCACAAATTCTACAAAGTTTTGAAAATCCATCTCCTGGTTCTCATATTCATCTATGCAGTGCAAAAATCTCAACAAATCTTTATCATCATCAAACACCTGCTAGCTGCATATGTTATCTAGTACTGCAGGTCTAAGTTTAACTTCAACATTTGTAACATCAGATAGAGTGACATCATCTAGCCTTATGGCCACATTAGCTAAAAAATCTTCCATGACATTTTTTGACCTCTCTATCCAGTTTATCGAAAAAGCATCAAACAATTCAATTGTATCCCAAACAACATGCTTATACTATTTTAACCTCTTATTTTTTGAAGCATACTTATCTCTAACCTGGGAAACAATTAACTTTGAATCCCCAAATACTTTGAGCATTTTAATTCCATGCTTCAAAGCAACATTCAATCCTAGCAATAGAGCTTCATATTCTGCAATATTATTTGTGCAGGCAAACTTTAACAAGAAAGAGAACTTCAGAAGCTTATCAGCTGGAGACAAAAATACAACTCCAGCACCAAAACCTTCCTTTGAACAAGCTCCATCAAAATACATAGTCCAGAGACCATGTTGGTCAAGCTCCTGAATGCAAATGTCACTTCCTTTACCTCCTTGATCATTCGAGACAACTCTAAAATTCTCACAGTCAGTGTCCACAAAACAGACACGCTCATCTGAATATTGATCCTCAACTGTTTCTTGTGACCTTTCTTCTTTGACCAGTTTGACGTCTTTACCATTCATTGGAATCATGGCATACGATAGATCTAACTGCATACTTCCTCCAATCAATGCTACCCATCTTCTTGACAACAACATACCATATTGTGGCTTTATGTCAACCACTGTTATGTTCATTCTAAATATTTTTTCTAGATATGCTACTAACCTAAAATCCACATCCTTCATGATTCCAATAACTGGTACCTCCCTAGCATCCATTGCATAGCATTTTCCACATGCCTTATCTATCTTCAATCCAGCTTGCTGCATGATAGCCAAAGGCATGATATTTGTTGATGCTCCTGAGTCAAGTATACAATTCCTGATTGTTTTTCTATTAATAACAAGGGAGACATAAAATGGCTCAACCTGTGATGGACATTTTTTCATAGTCACCGCTAGATATACTTCAGGAACCTCATCCTCATCCATACACATGGCTTGTTTCTTACCCTGAGCGTCAACATTTTTCTCAGCCTGACAAGCTATTCCTAAGATTAAGGACAGTGCCTTATTCATGCGTTCTTCAACCTTCATCATCTCCATCAATGGGACATAGATCTTTACCTGGGATAAAACTTGAGTTATGTCAAAGGGAGCATAATTTTGTATAACAGTTGTAGCCCGAGCCGTGGTCTTACTCTTATCCTGAGCTGATCCAGCTTTAATCTTAGCGGCCTTCTGACTGTTATCCATAACCTGAGAACTCTTATTTTGATCCCCATTTTGGGGAACTTTAATTTCTGGTCTTTGGGAATCAGGACCTTTTTTTTTCTTAGGACTTTTCCTATTATCATTCCATCACGTTTTACATGGTTCAACCCCTTTATGATTTTGCACTGGTTGATTCTCAAAGGTGTCATGTGGTTGACGTGAGTTGCTTACCTGAGCCTTACCTCTAAGGTTGTAATTACTTTTGACTTGAGCTACTCCTATAGCTGTGAGGGCTCTGATCTCTTCATCAGAAGGCCTTCTCAAGTTATTCAATAAAATGTGAGTCTTGAGCATAAGCATAGTTATCCTCATCATCCTCATCATAGGAAACCTGTTGGCAAACCTGAGTCCCATAACTCATATTTTCATCAACATCATAGGAAGAACACTCCCTATTTGTGAATAACATATTGACACTATCATCCTCCATACAATGCGTCTCATTGCATTCATCACAGACAACAACAATATTATATAAAGATTGGGCAATCATACATTGCGACTGTGAGTGAGGCATTTGACATATTATGCACCATGGGGTGTCATCAACAATATTAACAGCCTTCTTCAAAGGATCAGGAGTCTCCTTGACATTTTGAGCTCTTTGATTGGTGTTGCTATTATGTGGGAGGATGGGTTTACCATTATGCCAATTAGTGTTATATGGTATATCATGCAATGATGGTCTCTTTTCTTGTCTTCGGTAAACCTGTCTATCAGGACCTATCCCCTTTTCATTTTTAGCAAGTCTATAACTTAGGTCCTTAACAACAGTTGTCAATTTATCTAATTTATCCTCATAAGTAGATGCATTACCTTGTGTACCTTGAGACTTATTTGGATTCTGCAAAATTTTTACATCATCCCTTCTATTTGTCTTACCAGAGGCTTTCCTATTATTCTCAATGTTGGTTGCAATTCTAAAAGCATCCCTGAGGCTAGTAGGACCCTTATCTCTTAATCCATAAGTTGTTTTAGCATCAAAAGCATTTATATATACCACTATGCACATTGGCTCATTAGGCCTCATGTGAGGTGGTAATTTGTTCAACACTTTAGTGAACCTAGCATTAAACTCCGCAACCTGCTCATTTGACGCCTTAGTGATGCTAGTGAATTCATTTACAAAAAAGATTGGGTTAGTTTTGTCACCATACTATTCTTTAAAAATCCTTCTGAAGTCATCCCATGATGAGATACTCTGGTTAGGCAGACTTTTATACCATTCTCTAGCTTCATCAACTAAGGATTGCATAAACAATTTCATAAAAACATCTTCATGCTCAAACTCAAAGTTGTCCATGACATTCTGAAAGGCCTTTAAATGATCCTCCCCTGACATAGTATTGTTTCTTGAAAACTTTGGTACCTGTGGCCTTACATGTTTGCTAATGGGATTAGGGTAGCTAGGAATACCATCAAAAATAAGTTGCCTGAGTCTGTCTAGCTACATAGGCTATCTACCAAACTGATTAACATTGGCATTCCTATCGGTATTTTGATTTCTCATATTATTTAATGGTACCCTAACATTGTTTACATTATGTCTTTGATCTTTCTGCTAATTATGGATTTCATTTCTTTGTTGGTTTCTCAGCACATCTACATTATCAAGGGTGAGAATTGAATTATGTTGGGCAATTTTTAGAGCTTGTACCCTCTATCTCATATCATCTATAATCTTCACTGCCTATAGATATTCTAATTCAGCTCTCAGGCTCTTGATCTCTTCAGCTAATTCTTCATCTCTTGGCATAGAAGAGGATGGTCCCATTCCATCTTGGTTATCATTGTCATCCCTTGGGGATTCAGTTTCTTCAAATCTGTTAGGGGGATCTAAGAAAGGGCATTCTTGAAACACCTCTGATCTCATTCTCAATCCATTACCTTGTTGTCTCTCAAAAACATCTTGAATTTTAGCCTCTTTGTTTGAAAAATAAGGTGCTTGCTGCTCTGAAAATCTAGGATTATCTTGATATTATCATTATTTCTGGGGCTGGGAGAACCTTCTTGACTGGCTTAAATAGTCTTTTTTTTCCTATACATCATTTTTCTAGGTAATTCTTCAAACAAAGGATTACGTAGGGATCTTCTCCCTTGCATACAAAATTTACTTTATCGGTTGGGAGATTTGTTCGAAGTTGCCACCTACAACTAGGAATTATTTTCTTTTAAAACCAGGGTTCTTACATAAAGCTTCCCCAGCAGAGTCACCAAATCTATTGGATTTTTTCCAAACTAGATAATCCCTAGTTATCCCTACAAGGTAGTCATCATTGATCAATAGGATTTCCGGGCCAGAGGCCAACAGTACAAGAGATAGACTTTATAAATATCTCCTCTTCTTCTTTAGGCTCTGCAGAACCAAGGGGGGTATTCCCTATTCAACATCAATAAAATATGCCAATGAACTTATTGGGATGTTGATACAAAGTAGATAAATCCTCTATTATGCAGACCAAAACTGTGGGATAAGTGCAAAGGGGCTAGCTTCGGGCCTATGTTCAGTTGTGAGACAGAGGATTTTTGTCTTAAAACTACTTCTAATGTCCTAATGGTTTGTATTTGAAGTTTAAGTTTGTTTTTGTATTTGGATGCAAGAATGGGACTTTGGGTTGTAACCTCAATACAAGACTAGACTGGTGCCTATCCAGGGCTCAGAGTCAATAGATATATATTATATGTGAATGTTTACCATAGACTTAAAACAATAATCAGATTTCAAGGGGGGTTTGTAATGTCTGCCTTACAGACACTACCCAAGACTAAGTACTTAGTTATTTCTGCTTACAAACATCCTCACTGCAATATATTCTTCCCAACACTTAACCCAAAACATTTAATCTACTCCTTGAGCAGAAGTAAAAGATCAAGTATTCAACATAGCAAACCCATATCCTAGAATCTCAAACACCCCTTAGCTATTTAGATTCAGAAGGAGAATACATTCAACTTGGAGACAAATAACAAAGTACATGCAATGAAGCATTACTCAATTAAATCAACATGAAACTGATGAATTCTATGCGTAAAACATTCAACATACAACTCATAAACTCACAAGGCACCAAAACAGAGCCACCAACGAAGTCGTATCTTATTACAGCACCAAAATTTGTCCAGTTTTCAACAACCCAAATGAGTGACACAGTTTGCATTTTATAGAAAGACTATGTACTTAGAAATAATTACATGGCAATTCAAAATTTCAGCCAAATACACTGCACCCAAAAATGGCGCCCAAACATTAAAAGCGCAGGTAGAACAGGAAGGAAAAATAAGTGAGTTCGGGAGATGTGCCGCCGCTCGCAGATTTTCCTCATAAATCTGGTAGTTAGCCCATCAACTCCATCGACCCATACCACTACAAACCTGCCATTAATGGCTTACCAACTAACGACCATCTGAAATGTAGCAGCTGCATGCTACAGAAGCTTTCCCACCTGAAAACAGCCACAGATACAAAGAAAACCTTCGCTGTTGAGAGTATAAAAGATGGTCATTGATCTTCCTCCCTTCGCTGAGATGTGCAGCCTCAAAACACTTTGAAAAGTCATTCACCAATTAGAATGTGCCACGTAGGTACCCTGGGCTTCCATCGTTGACTTTTCTGCCATCGCAACATACATTTTGCCTTTTTTGCCACTGTATATGCAAAAGAATATGCACATACAAACAATTTCCTGTATACAAAGCGCAGACCCTAAATTTTATAAAGAATATTAAAATCACCATCGGGTCTGGCTTGCATCTTGATTCCTTGTATAACTCCTTGTATATTGCATATATACAATATGCAACATACATACAATGCAGATCTTAAATCATTATGAAACAAATTGCAATGCTTTGAAAGTTGGCTTGTATCTTCACTCTCTTGTATATCGGGATATACAATGCCATATACATGTAGGCTGCGGACCCCAAACCATTATGAAACAAATTGCAATCGCCGTTGGGTCTGAGCCATGTATGTTCCTCTTTGTATATAATCAATGTATGTTGCATATACAATGTGAACATACAAGCAAATTATACATACAAACTGCGGAATTGTGCCCTTTATCAATCAGAATGTATGTCCACTTCAGATCCGGCTTGCATATAGGGAATGCATGTTTGAGTGCATGTGCAAACATACAATCACAAATATACAATTGGTGGGCCCCAGCTTTGAATCACTTTCCTTTGCATGTCTGACCTTGCACATTTCTTCTTGTATGTCAATCCTTTAGTATATGCAAACACCTCTGCAATCTTTCCTCTTGTATGTGGCAAATGCATGTCACATATACAATGTGACTTGTATATGAAGTAGGTCCCACCAATTGTATCTTACCTTTGTATCTCGACGCTTGCATGTTGACTTGTATATTGGACATTGCAATGTACATTCTACCTCGTATGTGGTCCCTTGCATATCCTCCTTGCATGCCGCCAATGCATCTAGCCATTGTATATCTACTTGCATCTTTTCCATTGTATGTAGTTGTGGTATATCTAAACATACAAACCTGATATACAAGCAAACTCAACATACAACTGCAGGATATTCTAGGAATCTGTGAAAGATTCCTCAATGTATATGCACCTATTCTAAACTCGATATGCATACAAGGAGGCATATAACTAATTTTTTCACTTTTTTGAAGGCCAATTTAACATTTTTGGGCCCACCAATGTACATTTACACTTGTACATACAAAGACACATATGTTCAATAGATTTCACCACCACACAAAATGATTTTGGACTTTGCATCTTTTTCTCAAGCACGACGGGAAAAGGCGGTAAAGTAATGCATAAGGGTCAGTCAACCAATGAGCGCTAAGGCATGAGAATAGAACCTAAGCAACTGGGAACCCACTACAGGAGGTCAACAACAAAATAGGAAAAACAAAGCAAGAAGTCGAGAGGAAATAAAACCTAGGGCATCAAGGGTTTAAAAAATGCAAATATAAGCTCACAAAATCTATTCAGAACCCTAACCCTGTGTGAGCACCACCATGCAAGATGTGTAACTTATCCGGTCGGCTAGACTTAGGAAGAACAACATCATCCAGAAGTAATTCTTCAATTACGAGCTCAATCTTCAATGCGGACCATCAACACAAACTGGACACAATCTAAAGACCTCCATAGGCTTGCCTGAAACACCAAGAACATCCACACTACTTTTGCTTATTGAAATATTTCTCTTCTTCATTTAGAACCTCAAGAACACACTCTGTCATCACCGTCATATTGGAATAGATGCTTGTAGACCTCCATACCATGAACCAATTGAGTTGTCAATTCAAATTGACTTCTTAGACACTCCACCAAATCCGTAGAACAAGATATTGCATTTTTGGATCTCACCGGACCTTTCTGTGTCACTCTGTCACCTCTGAACATCTGCTAGAACTGGGTTTACTTAAGTGGCTATAACTTCTTTATATCTTCATGCGGACCTCTTAATACTTTACTGGATTATCTTAGGACACATATCTACAAACCCTTTGATGCGTATCCTTTGAACTTCATCTTAGCTAGGATCTTTACCTCACTGTCTTCATTTATCTTCTCTATTCCTGATAGGACTAATTTTCTCAATATCCTCAGCATATAACTCATCCAATCCTTGACATCAATGTAACAGGAGTATGTTGACATCAATGACAACACCGGTTATGCCCATACTTTCAACAACACATAATTCACATGTTAAGTTGACTTAATGACTCTACTTTATGTTTCTAGTTGTGTCTAGTTATTGCTAGTTGTTGATAGTTGTCATCTTATCCTATATAGTTGTCACATGTCATAGGATTATGACACTTTTTAGCATGATGTCACAAGTTTGTATCTCTAGAGAATATTTTGTCAACACCAAGAATATTCCATCGCTATTTTTTTCTTATGTCAACATTTTTAGGGCTGACATCATCTTTTCCCGACAGGTTGATGACGTCAGCTCTGCACGGAAGCTAGGGACTATTCTGATCAATCTTGAAATATTTCAGTCAAAGATTCTACTAACATCACACTGACGTCATTAGCCCTTGGCCTAATTCCCCCCCTTGATTGAGCTTTTTGTTTTGACAGTCAAACTTCGGAGTCTCATATCTGGCTCATTTTTGCTTTGTTTTTGGAGCAATTTTTTTTATTTGGGCTAGAATTTCATGGCCTTCACAGTGGTGGAATTAGATTTTGATTGTGGTGCATTTCTTTTCAATAATTATAGTTTATCTCACCTATTTCTGAGTAGTTCCTATTTTCAAAACTTCAAAGGCTTCATTCAGGCTCATACGGTAACATTTCTTGATGAATTTTATTTTGAAAGTTCATAATTTTTTAAGTACTTTCTAGATTTGCAATCAATTTGATCTAGTTTTACTCAGAAATTGTACTTTTAGATTTAGCCTAATCTTCATTTTTGTATTCTACCAAAATCAAAGACCATGGTGCAGGAGCACCTACCTGACAGCTGGCCTTCATAAGGCAGTTAGTTGTTTTAGGTCTTGTTTATGTTTCCAAGAAGGTCTGTTAAGACCAAATGCATGTAATAAGGTCACGCTGATCATGATAAGATCATGCTGACCAGGCTTTTACTATTTTTAGTTAGTTTGTTAGAACAGCTGTCATGCTGTAGGGTCCGGTTGGATCTCCCAGCCGCCTGGAGAGTTCCCAGCCGCTTGGAGTCGGGTCAGTAGTACTTGAAGGCAAATCTATTTAAACATGAGGATCGGTTGATATTGCATATACAGATAGATATCATCGATCGAGCTAGGTTGCAGAGAGTGAGACTGAGAGAGAGATTGATCATTGTATTGCATCTTTTGAAATCAAATAAAGTGATCCTGTTTGTGTTCTTTCTCTGGTTGGATTCCATTGTTAAATCGATTTGCTGGTTTGAGAGGTTTCATGGATTTACTGATCCATTCCACCGGTTGATCCATCTGATCGGTGGAATGGCGATGTACAGTAGGTTAGGTTGTAGTTTGTTTGTTTGCATGCAGGTGTGCAGGACCGCCGTCGAAAGGTGTTGAAGACCCTAGCATGGGTATGTGCTAGGTCGAGCTGATAAGATAAAGTGTGGAAGATCACCCTAAGAGTGGATCGGGTCGTCCCTGGAGGATCGGCGAAGTGAAATTTCGCTAAGGCTGAAAGTTCGTCAAAACGGCATCATCAAGATATCTTGGTGAATATCCTGCATTCAGTTTGGATATCGTCATCTGGATAAGTGGAGGAGAGCATGATGCTTTCGAGTGCATGAAGTGCAAGTGCGTCGGGGTGATCATCATCAGGAGGGCCGAGGAGGAGCGTATCGGCATCAGGTTGAAGATTGGGTTGATCAAGTTGATCGCGGGCCGAAAAAAACTAAGTTTGGCCAACAGCAGGATATGACGTCATCATCATCATGATATACGTCATCAGGATATTTCAGAGCGGCAGGATATTGAGCAGTTGCGGGTGACGTCATCGTCATCAGGATCTACGTCATCAGGATATCGGGTGACGCAAGCATCGAGGAAAGGTGCGAGGAGTTAAGGTTTTGTCATCATCAGGATAAATGGAAGGAACCGGATGTTCTTTATCCTGTTGAATATCATGATGCTGAAGGAAGAGAAGACAGAAGTTGTCGCTGAAATGAACAATGGACGTCAGGAGGATGTTCGCGCTGGTCGAACATGATGATGCTGCCGAACATGATAATGCTGCCGATAATCGAGTAAGGTGATGCTGTTGACAGGCGAAAGTGCGAAGGCTTGTCTGCAGGAGGATATCGGTCGGTAGGTGAAATATGATGATGATGCTGACAGTGAAGTCAAATATGATGATGATGAGGATGAATATGATGATGATGATGGGCTGTAGACATCCATGCTGTATGCGAAGGTTATAGTGTGGATGCCTCTGCATCATAGTGGTATTAGAGCTCAGCAAAAGATCTGGGCTGTTGTGTGTTGATTCTGTCACCGAAAGGGCAGAGGTAGAGTTGATTGTGAATTGTGTGTTGATTAAGAGGTTGACAAAATGCCTCCGAAAGGTAGTGGTACTGCAAGGGAATTGCAGGAAATGAAGGAGAAACATGCTAGAGAGATGAGGAAGATGAAGGAGCTTGCTGAAGCACTTCAAGCCAGGCTTACAGCCCTGGAAAAGAACAAAAAGAGGGAAGTGGAAGATAGTGAGTCTGCAGAAGATGAAGATACTGTTGAAGAGTATGAAGAGGTAGCTGAAGATCTGGATGCTGAAGACCAAAGATTGGCAAAACTGTTAAAGGCAGTGCAGAATGATAAACCTAAGGTAAAGGTTGATGTTTCCAAGTATACTGGAAGTTTGAATGAAGATGAGTTATTGGATTGGATTGCTGCACTTGATAATCACTTTGAATGTGAAGATGTTGCTGAGGATCAGAAGGTAAAGATTGCAAAGACCAAGTTAGGAGGTCATGCTTTGGTATGGTGGGATTATGTCCAATCTGAGAGAAGGAAACAAGGGAAGTCAAAGATCACTTCATGGGATAAGATGGTAGCAAGGATAAAAGGTAAATTCTTGCCAAGGGATTATGAAATCCAGATGTTTAAGAAACTGCAATTTTTAAAGCAGAAGGAAAGGGATGTGAAGGCCTATACAGAGGAGTTTTATAAGTTAAGTATGAGATCTGGTCATCATGAGAATGAGGTAGAAAAGGTGGCTAGTTACTTGGCTGGTTTGAGGTTTAACATACAGTATGAGTTAGTTTTAGCTAACCCTAAGAATGTGGAGGATTGTTACCAAATGACAATCAGGATTGAAGAAAAAATGAATAGAGGACATGATAAGTCCATGAGAGGAAGAGGAAACAATAGGGGAAGAGGAGCAGCCCCTGCACAAAAGCAAACCAATGAGGGTCAAGAAGATACTGGTAAAGGACAGGGACAGTCTGATTTCTGGGGTGGATGGAAAGGTAATAGAGGAAGATTTGGAGGTGGTAGAGGTTCTACTACATTTTCAGGAAAATGTTACACCTGTGGTGAGTTTGGTCATCCATCTTTCAAATGTCCAGAAAACAAAGGTTCATCATCCAGAAATGATAGAACTAATGACAAGAGAGTACAACTTGTGCAAGAAGAGAAAGTAGAAGAAAGTGCACAGAGTTCAAACAGAGAGGCTGATAATTGTGGATATCCAGAGAGTGGAGAATCATTGATGTTAAGGAGAATTAGTTTGCAGGCATCAAAAGATATGATGCAAAGAAGAGCTCTTTTCAAGACCACATGCAAGAGTAAAGGTAAAGTATGTAAGGTTGTCATTGATACTGGTTCAACAGACAACATGGTATCTCAGGAGATGGTGGATAAACTGAAGTTGGAAAGGATTCCACATCCACACCCTTACAAGGCATCTTGGGTGAGTGATAGTCAATCACTTTTTGTCTCTGAACAGGCATATGTGGATTTTCAGATTGGAGCATATCAGGATAGAATTTTGTGTGACATATTGCCTATGGAATGTTGTCACCTACTGTTGGGTAGACCATGGCAATTTGATAGGAGGGTACTGTATGATGGGTATGCTAATACCTACACCATCAAGAAGGATGTGAAGATTATTAAGTTGATGCCATTGCAGGCAAATGCTGCAGTACAGAAGGCAGCCCAAATCATTTTAATGGGAAAGAAGGAATTTGTGCAGATGCCTAGAGGAGCAGACATAAAGGCAGTTAAGGACACTGCAGAAAAAGGAGTTGTTACAGACAACAAGTTGCAGAAAGTTTCAGTTGTGACTGACAGAGGTCAGCAGCAGGTTCAGAAACAGGTTTACACACAGCAACCAGTTCAGAAGAATGACAAGGATGTTGTCATAGTTGGGACTATTGCTTGTCCTATAACGGTTGAAAGGAAGATAGGATTGAACATTGCAGAAGTTCAAGAGGCAGTTCAGACAACGGTTCTGGTCAGACAACCTGACAAACACAGGGTATGTGAGAGAAAGGCCTACATCAACAGGCATGAGGATTTACTTGCCAGAAAGCAAGTTACAGTTCAGAAGTCTTGGAGTCGCCAAGAGCCAGCAGAGGACAAAGCTGGAGCAGATCAGCATATTGCAAAGGCAAGGTGTAAAGGTGGAGGACTTCCACATACTAAACTCATGGGACATGAGTTCTTTTCTGTTGGGGAGTATGGTGCAGGAGCACCTACCTGACAGCTGGCCTTCATAAGGCAGTTAGTTGTTTTAGGTCTTGTTTATGTTTCCAAGAAGGTCTGTTAAGACCAAATGCATGTAATAAGGTCACGCTGATCATGATAAGATCATGCTGACCAGGCTTTTACTATTTTTAGTTAGTTTGTTAGAACAGCTGTCATGCTGTAGGGTCCAGTTGGATCTCCCAGCCGCCTGGAGAGTTCCCAGCCGCTTGGAGTCGGGTCAGTAGTACTCGAAGGCAAATCTATTTAAACATGAGGATCGGTTGATATTGCATATACAGATAGATATCATCGATCGAGCTAGGTTGCAGAGAGTGAGACTGAGAGAGAGATTGATCATTGTATTGCATCTTTTGAAATCAAATAAAGTGATCCTGTTTGTGTTCTTTCTCTGGTTGGATTCTATTGTTAAATCGATTTGCTGGTTTGAGAGGTTTCATGGATTTACTGATCCATTCCACCGGTTGATCCGTCTGATCGGTGGAATGGCGATGTACAGTAGGTTAGGTTGTAGTTTGTTTGTTTGCATGCAGGTGTGCAGGACCGCCGTCGAAAGGTGTTGAAGACCCTAGCATGGGTATGTGCTAGGTCGAGCTGATAAGATAAAGTGTGGAAGATCACCCTAAGAGTGGATCGGGTCGTCCCTGGAGGATCGGCGAAGTGAAATTTCGCTAAGGCTGAAAGTTCATCAAAACGGCATCATCAGGATATCTTGGTGAATATCCTGCAGTCAGTTCGGATATCGTCATCCAGATAAGTGGAGGAGAGCATGATGCTTTCGAGTGCATGAAGTGCAAGTGCGTCGGGGTGATCATCATCAGGAGGGCCGAGGAGGAGCGTATCGGCATCAGGTTGAAGATCGGGTTGATCAAGTTGATCGCGGGCCGAAAAAAACTAAGTTTGGCCAACAGCAGGATATGACGTCATCATCATCATGATATACGTCATCAGGATATTTCAGAGCGGCAGGATATTGAGCAGTTGCGGGTGACGTCATCGTCATCAGGATCTACGTCATCAGGATATCGGGTGACGCAAGCATCGAGGAAAGGTGCGAGGAGTTAAGGTTTTGTCATCATCAGGATAAATGGAAGGAACCGGATGTTCTTTATCCTGTTGAATATCATGATGTTGAATATCATGATGCTGAAGGAAGAGAAGACGGAAGTTGTCGCTGAAATGAACAGTGGACGTCAGGAGGATGTTCGCGCTGGTCGAACATGATGATGCTGCCGAACATGATAATGCTGCCGATAATCGAGTAAGGTGATGCTGTTGACAGGTGAAAGTGCGAAGGCTTGTCTGCAGGAGGATATCGGTCGGCAGGTGAAATATGATGATGATGCTGACAGTGAAGTCAAATATGATGATGATGAGGATGAATATGATGATGATGATGGGCTGCAGACATCCATGCTGTATGCAAAGGTTATAGTGTGGATGCCTCTGCATCAGACCACTTTGTTGTTTTGGCTTGTGGCAATTGTAATTGGACCAAATATAAAGTCCTACAATCATTTTTTACTAGAAGGTGATCTCATTGATTAAATAACAAGAGGGTTGCACTTGTGTTTGTTTTTGTACTCTTGCATCATGGATCCAAACAAACTTCCTCTACTCACACCATATAACTTTCATGAGTGGAAAACTAAAATGGAGATTCATTTAAGAATTTTGAAAATTCAAAGAGTAACAATGGGTACAGAAATTGAACCAACAACATCTGTAGAAAAGAGAAAGTGGTACAATAGATGTCATCAAGCCTATGGAACACTATGCTTGTTTATCTCTTGCAATCTTCTTTTTCATATTGAATCTTGTAAAACACCTAATAAAGTGTGGACTACCTTAGAGAATGTCTTTGGTAAGCAAGATACCATGAGAGGTTTTAAATTAGAGAATGAACTAATTGGTTTGAATCCAACCGACTTTGCAAGCATCCAAGACTTCTTCACAAAGATTAAATCACTAAGTTTACATATCAAAAAATGTGGAATTGATAAAGAGGACACTCAATTGATTCTTTCAATCCTTTCCAAGCTTGGTCCTAACTATTTAGTCTTTGTTTCTACCTTTTATGCTACTATGGATGCACTTGGTGAGTTTGACACATCACTTATAAGGGATCAAGCTAAGTTAGTACACATGGGCACATTAAAGTCTCCTAGACCTCAAGCTCTTCTTGCTAATCAAGGTACAAAGGATCAAAAGGCTTCACCTAGCAAAGGTGAGAAACAGAAAAATAAGGATTTCAAGATCAATGAGCAAGCAAAGGAGTCAAAGAATTCATTTAAGTCCTCATCCTCGCCCAAAGAGGAATTTTGTAAGGAGAGACCAAAGTGTGCATATTGAAAGAAACTAGGACATGATGAGAATAAGTGTTATGAGAAGAAAATTGATGAGTTGACTCACATTATTCAAAAGCACAACATCAAAATATCATCTAGTTCATCCTCTCTTTGACACTATCATCATCTACATAGATAGGGACAACAAGCATTGATAATGGGACAAACAAAGGAAAATGACAAGCACTCTTTGCTTCTACAAGTCTTCAATCAGAGAGATGGCTTCTTGATTCTGGAGCTTCTCATCATATGGCATCTTCACAAGGGATTTTCTCTACATTTGAGTCATGTACTTTGCCACCTATCTTGATAGATAACAATACATACATACATGTAACTAGTAAAGGGACTATTGATATTGGTGAGGGTAATTTCAATAATGTGTTGCATGTACCTTCATTATCAACCAATCTCCTTTCCATCTACTAGATTACTCATTATGGTGCAGGAAAGACAATTGAGTTCACTCCTACTTCCATGCTCGTAAGAGACTTGGAGAGTAGAGATATCATTGTTGTTGGGATGGCTAATAATGCATCTCACTTGTATACATTCTCCCATTTTGCTTCTCCTGATGATGTTGTAGATCCATTGATTGATATTCACTCATGCATCAAGTGTGAATCATATTTCCGAGGAGAAGTTTGGTCACTTGAACCTTGGTGTTCTTTCATCCACTTTGGCTCTTGAGACTAGTGTTGAGATTCGATCTCCTCCACCTCCTACTTCTTCAGAGATCTACATTGCCATGGTTTTTTCTAGTTTAGTTGAGCAGGATCATTCATGTCTTTTAGACATAACTTTATGGGATAGTTTCTTGGTAGGTATATCAGACTTGTTTTGTGAGTCTCATATTATAGATTTGGAGGACACACTTGAGGGGTTGTCTCTCCTCTTTGATGATAGTTATAGAACAACTGTTATCCCATCTACTTCATCTTTGGATATTGTTCTTCATGAGTCTACCCAGGATTTTGGTTTGGTCACACATCATTGCATAGCACCATTCTTTGATTCTGAAATGTGGGCACTTGAGCAGTTTTTACAGACAGCCATCTTGAGCCTTCTTCTCTCATCTCTCTTCTTGGAGGTGGAGTTTATTCTACATCATCCTTTGGATTGGTTTCTTCCTCAGGGGAGGAATGTTGTTTACAGGTACATGATTCTCTTCAACATTCTTCTTCAGGCATTCACCATCATCACATGAGCTACTTCATTGTGGGGGGGACCTTTAGTCTCACTCTTGATCTCCTATGGGGAGTATGTGATTGTATATATGTGATAGAAGTAGTCCTTGGGGGGTCATGTCGAGTCCTCCTACTATCACTTCTTTCACTTGCATTGTTTTATGCATTCTCACTTTTAGAGAGGAGTTTTGTCCCATGAGGTTTTCTCCTTTTCTCCACTTGAGAGTTGTACATGGGTTCCTAACATGGCCTAGTAGCTGGGACCCATCTTCATCCATCATTGCATCTTTCTTTAGTCAGCCACTCCCTAAGTTGCACTTAAGGGGGTGTTGGTGTGAACAGGTTTATTACCTAACCGGTTTACCCTTGTGTGAATAATTCATATTTTTAACTATTTATTAGTTAAATAATATTGACACATCACACATAATTCACATGTTAAATTGACTTAGTGAATCTACTATATGTTTCTAGTTGTGTCTAGTTGTTGCTAGTTGTTGATAGTTGTCACATGTCATAGGATTAAGACACTTGTCACATGACTAAAACATTTTGTCTCTCATCCTTGTCTTTATAAGAAAGGCATATCATGTATGTTGTAACAATCTAATAACAATCTTGTAATAATCTCTTTTGTATTCATTGATAGAAAAGATTTATTCTCTCATTTGATCTCTCTTGTTCTTTCATGAAGTCCTAGATCCTAGGTGGCTCCAATCATAGACAACTCTAACACATAATGGATTCTGGTATCTATTTCCATCCTTCTGTAGTTAGGATAACCTCAGATAACTATTTATCATAGAAACAAGGTATAAATAATCATTGTCTTGAGTAAGATCTATTTCCCTATCTCCTTGGACTCATTCCTGAGCCAAGTGACTATAAATAGAAGAATAAATGGTTTAACAAAAAAGACATGGTCTACAGACTAATAGGTCTTACTATTTTTTCATATATTTTACATCATATAGAGCACATTGAGTGCCCTTTCACTACTTGGACCATCATTCAATAGTTGTATGGGATCTTGATTCTTCATATCAAAGTGATGTTTATGTGAATAACTAGGCTCTTGTGGATGATACTGAGACTTCTATTTTCTCTTTGTGTGTGGATACATCCTCCTTAAGGGGGGTGTTGGTGTATATTAATCTTTCTTAGGAGTGCATATTTAGGAGTCTATGTTTAACCTTGAGCTATACTTGGCATTCCTAGATTAGCTTTGTCTATGTTAAGTAGTTTCTTTTCCAATTCTTGGAGCACCACTATTCTTAGTGATCTTTTTCTATTATTGGATCGATTATTCTTAGTCAATTATGCCCTATATGCACTACATCTTGGAAGCTAATTCATCATCCCATATTATTGCATTCCAATTATCCATTGTTTGCAATACTTATTTTCTTGTAGGTTGAGTGTGCTCTTGTTTGTCTCAAGTGGTTGGGTTCAATGATTGCATTCACTAAATGTTCCCGACTTCTACACTTACAACCTTTGGTAGGGACTATCGTTGCAATGTAGCTCTTATTTCTTTATTTATTGTGCAGTTCATATGTGTAACCGATTTTTTCTACAAAGCAGACCATTTATATTGATTATGATATAAATATGATCTTATCTGTTTCAATCCACCAGCCCAAGCTTATTCGCCTAGATTGTTTTTACTTCCTAACACCTCCAGTGCACAAAAAGAAAAGAAGATCAACATGGTAGAATAATAATGATCTATACAAAGGATGAGATGTGCATATAAGAGAGTTAGGGTGTTCATATGAGACAAAAATTTAATTATATATAGGATACACCACCAAGAGAAACAAATCTACAACTGATATGGTATAATAGAAGATGGAGTCACATGTGTGCACAACATTTCCACCAACCTAGAAAAGTACAAATACCCTAAGTAAACTTAACTAAGTGTGAAAATAATGCAGTCAAGGCTAGAGGGTCTAATGAAGGATTATCCAACCATTCAATTAAGTGAACAAATGCACACCAAGACTCAATGGAATAGCAAAACAAAATTAGGTTCTCTAGTCATTCATAATCACAATGGAATTATAGTACTGCAATGGGCTTCCAACATGCTAGGCCTTAGTTATTTGATTATAAATAGCTAAGTTACAACATTTTAAATATCTTTCAATACAATAGGGAAAATTTTTAGAATTGTGTCACACTTCTATAAAGGAAACGACCAGCACAAATATATTTTTCCAACTTAAATGACGAAAAAGTCATATGTATGTTTTAAATTTTAAAATGACATAAACTAATGAAATGTAGATATTTTAATGTAGTTTATTCTTATAATTTTTAATTTTTTTTTCAAAATTAATTAAATTTTTTTTTATAAATTTAATAGATGAATTTTAATTGCTGATTTGTTTTGAAAAAAAGTGGCACCAATGGCATAGGAATAGCCAAGGATACTCTACAGAACTTGATATTCACTCTCACAATATGGAAATCAAACAAATAGAGATGAGAAATCAATGATATTGATGAACCTATTAAGAGCATAAACATATATATTCATCTCACTTAATTATTTACATAGAAATTCATTATTGTATAGGCATGGATGAGGCAATCCACCTTTCATGTGGGTTGACAAGTGCCCCATGATGTGGCACATGCATGTAGACAAGTGTCCTATATGTGTCAACCTTTGGATCACTTGGAATGTGCAAACTAGCAACCAAGTCATCAACCTTGATGACAAGTATCGGGTGATTACAAAATTGTCTTTTGAGGTGAGATAGAAAGTCTTCCAACCTCAAAAGGTATGTACATGAGGTTTACTAAACAACTAGGTAAACTCTAAGGTCTAAAAGTTTGCACATTTAGTTAGTCAATATGTTATCTAACCTCATCAACCTAAGTACACTTAATCTATAGTGAATTGATAAATTATTCATTCTAACACCCCCCTTAAGTGATACTTGGGGAGATCACAAAAGGTCAAGTGATCCATAAAAATGGGTCTCAGCTACTAGGCCATGTTAGGTACCCATGTACAAGGTTTCTCATAAAGTGGAGTAAAGGAGAAAACCCTGTGAGAACAAAACTCCTCTCCAAAAGAAGAAACAAAATGCATGAAAAAGAAAAATAAGTGAAGAAGGAGGACTTATATCATGACCCCCTAGAACTTTGTTGGTAAACAGATTTGTTTCTTTTAAATAACCTTCGTGAATAACTCTGTTTCACCCTTGGATCAGCAACAACTTGCTTACAACAGTTGAAGAATCGCAGGATTCCTCTCTACGTTTGAGAGGGGTAGCTCCCTCGTATGATAGGGGTATATGGATTTTCTAGGGTTTTTAAGAACAAATTGAATAATGAAAACTAATAAAGAAATGAGAAGTAATCTTATTGATTCAAGTTCCACACATTCAAGTTGAGATACCAAAACTTAACATGATAATCTTTTCCACATGCAACGTTTAAAGGAAAGCAAATCATTATCATTGATTAAACATAAGAATATCAACAACAACACATGAAATCGAATTGAACACACATCCAAAATGTTTCTTTATTGCTTTCTTGTTTGAATAATACTATTTGAGTCCTTTACACAATGCCTTGTGAAAAAGTGGAACCCCTTTGATAGAATTACAATTATGTATTTATAGGTGAGGTTAGTAACCACTTAAGGTAACTACCTTAACCACTTTTTGAAACTACTTGGTATAACTACCTTCATAAGTGCAGTAACTTTGAATAACTAACTTTCTTTTGTGAAGATAATCACTTAGAGTAACTACCTAACTTAGGTACTTAAAATAACTACTTTGTAAGAAAGAGTTAGGATGCACCTAACTTTACAAATAAAGATAGAAAACTAGACTCGAACATGAGAAACTCAATCATGAAAATTATTTACAAAAGAAGCCAAAATCATGACTTGAGTCACACACAAACACATAAAAAATGAGAACTATACAATATGCAAACTCACATTTATTCTCTACTTGTTGATGGCGCTGTTGATGGCATGGTAAACTCTAGAAACTGATTTTGTAGACCGGATTCTCTTTCTCTAAACATTTTGAAAAGTTGAATGGCCAGGGTGACAGATTTGCCCTTAGGAATAAGGGTGTTTTCTATCCTCATCTTCCAAGTTTTCAGGCACTTGTGGACATTACTCAATTCTGCCACCATACTTGGTATTTGGGAGACATAAATATTTAATGAAGTATAAAGATCGACCAACTTGTCCATTGTGTTCTTGTCAAAAACTTCTCTATTGAAAAGTTGCTGATCAATCATATCTTAAAAACCATCTTGAATTACATGTGATTCTCCCATCAATGATGCATTGGGGAGGATGGCACTAAGCTAATCCTAAAGCTTTGTGGATACTCATTCACAAGCAAGCATCATCCTTTCCTGTTCTGTTGAAACTTGGTCAATACTTAGGAATTTCCAACTTATGCTCTCTGTCCAAAATTCCAAGTAATTTTCCTCTGTACCAAGTAGGATCTTTTCTGCTATGAGGATGTTGACATCAATCTCCATCATTTTTGCAAAATCTTTCAGGATATCCTTCCAAACAGCTTCTTCTTTCCAGACATTTTTCAACTCTTTTTCAATGACCTCCTTTTTGATTAAGGCCTCATCATGCATTGCTTGTGCCTTAATAATGAAATCAAATGCAATAGATTTGATTTTGTTCACCCAATTCTCAGTAGTTTTTCCATAAACTTGATATTTCTGTAGACTATCAATAGTACCTTTTTTAATTTCTCCTTCTTGGTCCCAGATCATTGACTGATGATCAATGCTAAGTGGCATGGTAGAAGTGTCGACTATGGTCTTCAAGTAAGAAGACAGACTCTGCACTTGTTGTTTTAACTGATCTTTTGACTGCTTCTCCCTTTCAGTCCTTTCCACTAGCCTTGCAGCTACCACATTGAAGTTTTATATGTTGACCTCATGAGTGGATGGGCCCATATCAATCCTGACACAATGAAGTCCATGGAATGGATTCATTCACATCTTTTTCAGAGGTGGGATGAGCTATCTCAAGGCACATATTTCTTGAATTAAAGTCAGTCTTTATTCTCAAAGCCATCTTGATCTTCTTCGGCTTCTCAGATCTCTTGAAAAGATCAGAAATTGTGCTAAATTTAGGAATCACTAGTTTTTCTATCTTCCTTTTCTTCAATAGGCTCTGTTCTAACCATGGGAGAGAGAGATCTTCTGATAGCTCATGTGCATTTCTTGACTGGAGATCTTATTTTTTAGGTACTAGTAAGGTTGCTTTCTCAACCTTTTCTATTTGATACACTGGATCCTTCGGGGAAGGAGGCTACATAACTAAAGTAGAATGTGGTACTTCAAGGAGAGGAGATTCAATGAGTATGGAAGAAGATGTGGTCGGTATGGCTTCATCAAACCCTACACTTCTTCTTGTTCCTTTTCTTCTCTTGAAGTAGAACCTATTTCTTTTTCCCTTGACCTTGGTTTCTTCTTCTTCTGTTTGGGTTCATCTCCACATGTGTTTTGGAGATTACTTCTCCTCGGAGGGTGTTCATCTCCACTACTTCCCTGGGTTCTCTGATGAGAAAGAACATCAATAACTGGTATGCGGGAAGGGACTGATGAAGTGGAACTATCCTGCTGATCACTTCTTCCTCTTGATGTCTCTTTCCTAGTTACCGGTTTCGTAGCAGTCATCTAAGCTATCTTCTTCTTGATCCAAGCTTCTAACTTCTTGATCACAAAACTGGTTCTTTCTCTAACATCTCTAACCTCTGGATCTACCCAATTAATAGCAGGAAGAGGTTGAGCCTAGATTTATTCAAAATAGAAGGGATAAATCAGATCTAATTCATCATCTTCAATGCCTTCAACGACCCATTCCATCTTGAAATCCTAAATCTGCTTCAAGGTAAACCTCGTCCAGTCTCTTTTTCTGACCTCAAACTCATCTTCACAATCCTCCCAAAAATCTTTGAGATTGGGGAAATGAAGGTATCCAGGACCAAGCTTCAAATTATTCTTGACATATCCCTTGCTATTGAAGGGGAATCTCATCTGGTATGTATATAGGTTGATCATGGCTAGGGCCTTCTCCATGTTTTCATCTCTCGAGCTAGATTCACATTTGTAGTGACTGAGGCAAATAGGGAATGCCACTCCCTTGTTCTTCCTGTCTTGACATTTATTTTGAACTCATACCATCTATCTGCAAAGCTCGACCAAAACAAGCTTGTCATCCACATACCTTGGCAATTTAGAAGGGTAACCATCAAATCCTCTTACTCGAAGGTAGGTGAACCTTGGAAACTAAATGAAGTAGATGCCATACTTCTTTATCAATGGTGTTGCTTCTTTCGATATTCTGATAGCTGTATTTGTTTGAAGTAGCCTCACTGATAGCATTGTAAAAGCATCATTCACTCATCTGAAATACACAAAACTTTCCTCTAACTGCAGCTACTTGTAGAAGTCATAAACTTGTGTTTCCTAATTTAGGGCACTAGTGGTACTTAAACCTGGCCATGATATCAAATTAGCAATTGCATATACCAAGTAGGATGACATGTGAAATTGTTGACTAGTCTTGAAGTGATTTAGCTGGTCATGTATGTAGTCATTCATAAGGCGGCCCCAATCAATAAATTGTTTTCCTACCGACATGACAATGATGAAGAGATACATCCACATTTCAAACTCAGTTGAGTCAGGGCTGCCTGTCAACCTGTGAGGAAGGGAAATTAGATAGAAGATCTCTTTGATAAAAAGAGAATGGTGCAGTATCTCAGGAAGTTGAAACTATTCACATCTTGGTTTTTCCATCCATTCCTTGGCCAAATTGTTTAAACATTTGCTTTTGTTGTCACTAAAGTATTTGTAGGCTTTTTTCTTATCAACATGAATGAATTTCTCTTTGTATGGCAGTCGAAGTATGATGGCGATAGAAATCCCATCGAGTTTGGCCATTAGGTGCCCGTCAATAGTTCTGATCTCTCTAGCTTCAGGATTGTATCTATTTGCACATTCTATCACCAACTCCGGGCACTAGACAATGATGGGAAAACAGGCTACATTGATTAGGCCACTTTCTGCAATCCTTTGGGACAATTTTGATTGTTCTCCTTCTTTCAATGACTTCCTGATTTCCTATAGATCGATATGGCCTATTTTAGTATCGAATACCTCCCAAAGCGTGGTGTCAATCATGAGAGCATACTCATAATCTTGATGCTTATACTTCATGATGATGTTTTCACAAGTTTAATAATATAGACTCTTTAACCAGCTTTGCACCTGCAACTACTTTGAAAATTGCTAGGAGCTTTGTGAATAACTTATTTTCTTTAAGGATGTAAGTATCCTTCTCACATAATATACTCAACAATTATTAAAATGCTAAAAAATGAGGACTTCATTCTGTATCTCTCATAAGGAACCCCTTCCCACTGACTTTCCATCAATTTCATTATAGAGTTTAGGACTTCAAAAACATGTTTTACCGTACAGGATAGTAACCTTGTGCAATAAATTTATAGAGAAAAAGATTCTCTTTAAAGGGGTTTCCTTGGTTATTTGGAAAAAGTAAATATCTTCAAAACATCTATATTTGTGGTGTCTTAGTAGTTTGTCAGTATTTACTCATCATGTGGAGTAATATGTTCATGCAAGAAGCTTTTATCATTTATAGTACTTACAAATACCTTATTCAGAGGCTCACATTTGTTTACAGGTTCCTAAAGTATTTTCAACGAATGCATTTCGTGCATACGCTGCAATAATTGCATTATGTGAGACACTTTATTTCTGCATTTTAGAGGCTATTCGGTATTCTAGTTTGTGCTTCTTCTTCAGACATGAGTCATGAACTTGCTGGCGAAAGATGGCGGAAAAATGGCCTTATAACAGCCAATGATCTTTTTTTGAAAATATTGAAAGATCTTTTCAACAGAAAACATTTTATATATTAATTCTATGATCATTGGATAGCATGATATTTCATCAAGTGCGACCCTTGTCTATCAGCATATTTACAACTGTAAAATCTAACAAAGATTACCCATTCGATTATTACTTCAAAACTCCATGTTATCATACACAGAGATGATGATGGTGAAGTTTGCATCTTGGCCATTACTAGATGCCTTTAATCAACTCCATGCTACAACAGTCTTCCTTCCCAGTGTTCCATGTTGCAACTGGGTGATGCTTTAACAAAGTGGGGAAGATTAACTACCTACCAGCACTCACGCCCATGGAAGGTTTGATTAATAATGCTATCTGTGATTACAATGTCTGCTAATAATAACTTCGATGAAAATGAAGTTGTAGGAGTCTTAGTATATTTGGCTTCTCATCCTGAAACAATTATAGGGTTTCTTTGCCACCTTCGTGATTACCAACTTTTGGGCGTCGTGCAGTTTGAAACAATGCTCAAGTTTAGTTAAGTCATTCTGAGGCACTTTTGCAGCGATTGCTAAGAGTTTTGAAATGAATAATGATGCATGATGATCAATGATGAACGTTAGTTAGATGATGGATTAAACACACCGATGAGAGATAAGTATAATTGTGGCAATTTGTAGCAATGATTGTGTCCATCATACCATTTACTTACCTGCAGGATGTCTTTAATTCAAACTTCTCCAACTTAGTGAGTTTATGGTTAATGGCCTGAGGATGACTCCCGAAACAATTATTTATGCCTTCATTTTATATGATGATGTCAAGTGTGACACGTATCTGATTTACGTCACTGATACTTAGGTTGACCAATATAGATTATTTGGTGATATCTTTTAATACACGTTGTAGTTCAAATAGCTTAGCATGTTCTCTAACCACCCTATCACGTGCACGATAATTGAGTTACTCATTTCAATGGATGATGAAGCCCTCACAAAATGTTGTTTCTTCGAAGCACCATGTCATCGATTAGGTTGCTTGTTTAAGCTTCCACCACTTGCATACATGTCATTATTCAAAATCATTTTGTGAATAGATCTAACACCCTCGACATTCTTGGTATATTCTATAAAAGATTGGGATTCAAAACCTTCTCAACCTACGGAGTATGTTGACATTGAAACCTGTCAAATGAGGTGGCAGTTGGGGAACTGAAGGACACAAGTGAATACAACATCTTGACATTAAGTTATCACTTGGATTAATGAAAGAAATATGCATATGATTGGTATTTCGCAAGGAGAGTGGAGTAGACTTAGCCCATTCAATGCATGATAGCACATGTTAATTTATCAAAAAAAAGTCCAAATTTTGAGTAATCCAAAATGGGACAACAAACTTGTACTTATATCACATGTGTACAATAAATTTCCCCAAAATAGGAGATACAAAGAGAGACTTGGAAGCCCTCCATAAGATATGCTACAATGCTCATAGATGCCCAATGAAGTATGTTGAAGCTACTCTGTGAATGTCCAACAATGTTTCTTCCCTTAAGAAGAAAGAGAACTACAAATAGGTGTAATGAATCTTCACATGGAAGAAGAAGATGATAAGTCATTGGATGTTACACAATAGCATCTAGATGGTTGTCATCAAAAGTGTTTAATAAATATGCATAGTAAGAATCATCAAACAAACATGCAATGTTTGTCAAGTACTCATCCCAAAAAACTAGTGCTGGAAGACTGATGGAAATAGCCTGTTGATTGAAGTCTATGGGAACCAAAGATGTAGGTTCACAAAGAGCTGGAGGAAACAACTCCAAGGTTCAAATATCCATATTGAATCTCCTTATCCAAGTGTAATGATGAAGATCATCATTAAAGAACTGAAGTAATAGAAAGAGTATAAGCAGGACCCGAGATCTGCTTTTCCTATTGCAACAATGTCTCTACTCTACAACTCCCTTATGATCACTAAATTAGGTGTGATTTCAACTATTTTCCCCATCCCACTATGAGTTATTTGATAAATGGAAAGGAGATTATTGGATAAAGAAGGGACATGCAAAACATCAGTGATTGTGTATTCACCAATTTCTATAGTACCTTTTCCAAATGTTGTCACGTAGGTGTTATTTCCCAAGAGAATAGGTGGATATGAACCTAGTTCATATGTGGAAAACACATATTTTGAATTTTCCATGTGATGGGAAGCCCCTGAATCTAGAAACCACTTAGGTGATGCAATATTAGTAGAGGTAGCCAATGCTATTCATTTGATTTTATTCACATTTGAATACAATGTAGAGGAAGAGCCACCTAAGGAGTTGATTTGATTCTACTTAGTAATAAATTCTAACTCATCTATTTGGAGTTTAAGGTTATCTCTTTCCTTTTTAAAATAATGGTGTTCTTCATGCCCAAGTTTGTTACAATAATTGGAAGTGGGCCTTTCCTTAGACTTTTTCCCTTTGGATGGGGTAGTTTCTTCAATTTGATGTTTTCATTTTGGTCCCTTAGGTAGGTCTTTGTTTGCTTTATTTATTTTAGGAGTTGAATCCTTTTCACCACTAGCAACAAGAGTGTGATTTGATGAAGACTTTAGTGTGCCCATTTGAATTAATTTATCTTGCTCTTGTGTTAGAGAAACAACAAACTCACCAAGTGAAGGCATAGTGAAGTGCCTTCCTAATAAGTGTTGTGTGGTATAAAAAGTAGAAACAAACACTAAATGAATGGGGCCTAACTTTGATAAGACACTTAAGATCAATTGATCATATTCTTTGTCAATATTACATATCTTCAATTGGGACCTTAATGAGTTTAACTTGGTGAAGAAATCTTGAATTGTCGCAAAATCTCTAGGATTAAGACTTCTTAAGTCATTTTCCAAATAATGACCCTTCATTATATATTTCTTTTCAAACAATGTTTCTAATGTTCTTAAAACTTAATTAGGTGTTTTAGCATCATTAACATGAAATAATAGGTCTCGAGAAATGGCCATACAAATAGTGCCATAGGCTTCATCAAGTCTATTAAACCACTTCCTCTTTTCAAAAGCCACGATAGGTTCAGGTTCCAATCCCATAGCTGCTCTATGTAACCCCTTTTTCTTAAGTTGTAAATCCATTGCATGTTTCCATGAATGGTAATTAAAAGGAGTTAATAGGTTAGCCATTGCAAGAAAGAAGACAACCCCTGAAACTATGAGATTTTCCCCCCTTTTGGCACTTTATAAGTTAATGTGATTTACAATAAAAATAGGTCTAATGCATGGGAAATGTGAACATTAAGTATTTAAAAAAAAACGGTCCTCAATATCAAGCTACGAATCAAAAGTTATGACAAAAATAATATGCCGTAAAAATAGGCCTATTTTAATACACTTGAACTAGAAATTAGAAAAAAAAAAAATGCCTATGGATAGATAAACCTTGCCTTCCAACTACTCATTGGAATCATCATGGAGTGAATATTACAATGATTTTATTTGTGAGGGGGAATTGGCCTCTTACCAACCCGGGCCTCACCCTTTGTCTTTGTTAGGCAAAGATACAAGTGTTTTAAAACCATTAATTCTTCAAATGAAAAAATTTCCCTTTGAATTTTCCTCCTAATTTATAATAAACCCCCAAAATTTTGCATTTATAGTTTCATATTAAACATAATTTAAATGCCTATTAAAAACAAAAATGTAAATTTTATTTTGATGAACAAAAAATAGGGCAAAAAATTGGTGGATTAGGGCCAAAAGAGCCCAAAAAAACTGTAGGGGAAGCCAAATTTCAGCTCCACAGGCCAAATTTCTTCCTCTCATGTTAATTTTATGTAGCTACAGGTTGATTTTAGATAGCTACAGGTCAAAAAATGTCTTGCAAATCAAAAAATGCCTTGCCTAGGTCAAAAAATGCCTTTCAACAGGTATGAAACGCTACCACAACAGTAAAATAGAGGATGCTTTACAGATTTTTGCCCTTCTTTTTTGTTTCAATGCCTCCATAAAAGTATTAAACACTGCCACAAAAATAAAATGCTCAAATGCCTTCCAATGCACCCAGATTGTGGGTGATTTCCAATGCCCAAACTCAAGATTTGAATGCATGATTTAAAACGCCTTTTAAGGAGATTTGAACACCTTTAATCACCTACAGATTTGACTTCCCAAACATAGATAAAAATAAAAAAAAGTTGTAGAATGCAATATTCTGAATAATGCAATTTTTTTCAATTTTTCTCATGAGATATGTTTCACTTCAAGATGCACTGATGTTCACCTCACCTCAAGATCCTGTCAAAATAGAGAGCGTGTTTGCAACATTGCTCTGATACCATGTAATAATAGCCAAGGATACTCTGCAGAACTTGATATTCACTCTCACAATAAGGAAATCAAATAAATAGAGATGAGAGAGCATAAGAACATATTCATCTCACTTAATAATTTACATAGAAATACCTTAATATATAGGCATGGATGAGGCAATCCACCTTTCATGTGGATTGACAAGTGCCACATGATGTGGCACATGCATGTAGACAAGTTTCCTATAGGTGTCAACCTTTAAGTCACTTGGAATGTACAAACCAACAACCTTTAGACCAAGTCATCAACCTTGATGACAAGTGTTGGGTGACTACAAAAGTGTCTTTTGAGGTGATATGGAAAGTCTTCTAACCTCAAAAGGTATGCACATGAGGTTTACCAAACAACTAGGTAACCTCTAAGGTCTAAAAGGTTGGACATTTAGTTAGACAAGATGTTATCTAACCTCATCAACCTAGGTACACTTAAGCCATAATGAATTGATAAATTATTCACTCTAACAGATGGGACATCAAGAAAAATATTACATATTTAACTTTTTTATTAATTTTTTTTTCCTAATTAGACAACTCAAATATCTAGTTCATGGAAAAAAATTTTTTTTGATGAATAAATAGTTTTTAATATTTTTTTAAAGTCAAATTTAATCATAACGTTATAGTATTAATGGGACGTCAACGTTTGTATAATTTTTTATTTTTATTTTTAAAAAATACCCTCTTGGAGAAGACTCTCTCCTCTAGTGTGCCATAAATTTTTTTAAAAAATTAAATATATTTTACCTATTTATTTTGAATTTCTAATTAGCTGCATGTTTTATTATAATAACCTTCTTGAAATAAATTTAAAAATAATCCTTATAGAACTAATCAAAATATTAAAAAAAAAATTCTAAGTTCTAGACTCTAACATCTACCAAAGGGTATTTTCAAAATTTCATGAAGAATCCCTTTGGTTGGAGAAATTTACAATTGAACTTGAAGTTTTGTTCAATTTGTTGTAAATGGGGGGTTGGTTGCAACATTGGATGCCACATAGATAGTTTTGGGCAAGATTGTACTACTCAAAAAGGTTCTGACATGAACATTCTCACCCAAACCTTCAATGTAAACACACACCCTTTCAAAATTTCAAATCAGATTTTATATTTTTTAAAATTCAAGTGAAAATTTTTTGGCTAGAACTATTTACACCATGCAATGCCACATGGTTTTTGGCGGAACTGTTTAGAGTGAAACCATTTCTATAGAAACTATTTAGTTGGCTGAAAGTGTGACACATATTTGAACTTTTACCCAAAACCATGCTAAGCCATCCATATAGTGATAGATACTCCTTATTGATGGTAATCCATCTGACATATTTTTTGATATGATGTCTTTATATTCTTTCAAAAATTCTAAAATTTCTTCCTATGATATCTCTTCTACATCTATGGTGGTACCTATTGTGCCTACAGTGCCACATACCTAAGGAATCAATGTAAAATACTTTCATGTCTCAATCCATCTAATAACTTCCTTCCATCCACCAAACAAATTCTAGCACTACTGTAGATCTTCCTTTCTCTTTATTTTAGTGTAATCAACCACTATCACTTGCCATTCATTGTTAGATTGGAAGTATTCACTCTTCCATCATGTACAACACTTCTATCAAATTTCCATTATCTTCCCAATAGCAAATGACACACATCCATTGGAATTATATCACACAAAACTTCATCATGGTATGTACCATTGGAATTATATCTTGAATTTGACCCAACATTATTTCCTCACTAACACTCTATATTCTTTTTGCACACAATCATGTATGGTTTAGGATGTTCTATCCTTTCCAACTTTATATTTTCAACCATCCCTTCAAAAACCAAATTATCCATACTACCACTATCTATAACAATCTTACATGTTCACTTACCTCTAGATTTACATATTATTTTGAACAATTTTTTCCTCTATATTGGTTTTTCCTCATAGTCATGTTTTAATAGAGATCTTATAGTAGCTAGTGACTCACCTCTCTCCAGTTCATCCTTGGAGTTACCTAATCTCTCATTCTCATCTGCATGCACAAATCTTGATTTCCTTTCTAGCCTCTTGTTAGGGCTTCCTTGACCTTGATGGAATTTAAATACTTAGTTTCCTCCTCCACATTTAGAAGATGTTCCTATTGTTGATGATGATGAGTCATAACAACATGCATAAAAATTTGCACAACAAACCTTTATTATCTTGTAAAGTACAATCAACTTAGGATAAGTTGATGACTCCAAGTCTCTATTGATCAAGTCATGATCGTCTGATGTTACTCAGAGGTTGATGTGACATGCTGTTTTCCATTTTAAGGGGTCTTACATTGTCTAGATGACCAGTATTGTACTGTTTCCTATAAATCTACTCCACAAATAGGTTAACTCCACTCTATTTCCAAAGATAGCTGATATATTTGTAGGTTTGATCAATTCTACTGATCATTGATCATCATGAACTTGTTCTTTCTTCTACACTGTATATTTATTCAAATTATGTGTCTATAAGTGGATATTTGCATGTATTTGCATGATGTTTGTATGAATTTACATGATATTTGTTAATTTAACATGCTTTTACTCTAATATGCTCTGTATTTCCAATTATCTATGGGATATCAGCATATTTTATGTTATTTGCTTTTGATTCTCTAGTATTTGCAATTATGGTGATGATCTACTATGAAATTGAAAGAAATTTAAAAGAATGTTTCTAATTTTAGTGAATCTTTAGCCATTGAACCACATACATACAAGATACATTCATGAGGAGAAGGAATCAAACCATATGTCACCAGGATGTTCCACATCTAGATATGGATGATGCTAACTTCAAAGGATAGGGAATGAAAACAACACATGTAGACTGACAAGCACTCCAAGGGACGTAGCTAATCAATGCATGCATCCAGATTTCAAACACAGATTACTCAAGATTTATGATGATTTGTAATCAAATATGCTTCTCTTTCATTCAGTATGCATAACATGTACATTTACAACAACTTTGAAATGAGTCCTGATATTTCAGCAATCAAATTTCAATTAAGTTTCAAATGTTCAAACTATGGCACCCTTGCACCTTTTATAGACTAAGGTGAGGAGACAATTACAAATGACCAATGGTCAAGATTTATCAATTAAGATCAATGGTTGATAACAACTCTTTGACTCAGTCAAACTTTCCTCATAGCATAGGTTGCCAGGTGGCAACCATCTGGATGACTCATTATCTTATGAGTGCCTTATAAATATGTTCCCTTGATTATGCATCTTCATTCATTCTTCAGGTTCCTCCTCTTCATTTTCTTCTTCTTCATCAAGATCACTATCTTCATTACTTTCGGTATCACTTTCACCCTGATGTACATCCTCCTGTATGTGGACCTTCATCGCTGTCTTGATGTGCTCATATGCCTGCACTATTTTATTCACCTCTCCTCCATCTTGGATTTTGGCTTTTGTTACGACATGCTTATGAGATTGGAACTTAGCCTTGAACGCTTCCAGCTTACCTTTTCTATTGTTTAAAGTCTCATTATAATTTTCTACCCTGACCTTTATTCTCATGATCTTATTCATCACTTCTTCCATCAGGTGGGTGAGGGATTCATCTACCACTGGTTGGAAATTATCATGTAGAGCTTTGATAGCAAAGTCTGCATCCTAATTTTCAATCTTTCCCTCTACTTTTCCTTCTAAAGCCTCAAGGATTTCTGCTTCATAAGCCATCATGCTGTGCAGATTTATACTTATATCCCTGAGCTTGCCACTGCATTTCTTCAGGATATCACATTTGAAATTGATATCCTCATACCATATGTCTATCAGCAGGGCGGTGTTATTACTCAACACTTGATTATTTATTAGGATTTGAGGATCAATCCTATTCATTTCACTTAAAGTAGTTAGGTCCTTTTCCAATTGGAATGACCGTTTCCTTGTTTCATTTTGCATTTGATCTACCTTTCTCTTTAAACTGCTTAAAGAATTCTACCTCTGTAAGGAGGTTTTCAAAACATCCTCAACTCTAGTGAGGGCTGACAACATCCATTTCTCCATGATCATGGCCTCATGCTTCATGAGGTCCAACTTGGTGACCTCCTCCTGGGATATGACAGTCAATGGGACTGTCGGATCAACTAGCATATTGTCAGGGTTAATTAACCCTTTCATGTATGAATGCAGCTGAACAATGTGCTCCTTATGCTTTTTATTTTTCTCTTTCTCCTTCTTTACCTTTTGGGTCAAAGAATCAATGATATCTTTCCCTTCTTGACCTTCTTGGTCTTCATTAGCAAAACCCAAATCAACAGTTGTGATTTAGAATTCCTCTAGGGTGATCTTGCCCTTCTCCTTTTCAACCATGGGAAGTGCTACCTATGCAGTCCTTCTGCCTATAGTAGAATCTCTCCTAATAGCTTATGTCAATCTAGATTTCCTCTTTGGCTTCATTATTGTCTCTGCAAACAAGGTGGAAACATTAAATTCTTGAATTTTAGAGCCTTGTTCCATACCTATTTCTTTCTCCAGCCATTGAGGCATTTCATCTCCAGATCCCTGATGTCCTTTGTCATCATCATGTCTGCCTTGTTCTCTAGTATCTACTTCTATTCTCAGTGGAGAAGGTGATTTCTTAGTTTCTTCCTCATGGAGTTCCTCATGAGGGGGATCTTGTTTCATATCTTCTTGTTGAGGGGCCTTTTTCTATAGAGGAGGATCCTGTGGAATGTTTGCATAATGATCCTATGTCTGGTCTTGTACTCCCTCCTTCTAACTTTCATCTTCCTTATTACTTCCCTCATCCTGAGGCATGTTGACATCCATGGATGTCTATGTGTGTTGGCCTTGTGCATCACCCTGATCTCAGGTCACTTCTTGTTCTGCACTTGATGCACCAACATCCTATGGCTTAAGGTCCTCATGACCTGATTTATCTTTAGTTCCCGTGGCATCCTCTGAATCTCCTTGAGTCTAGGCAGCAGCATCACCTGATGTATCTTTATCATCTTCACCTTTCTATTGGACTTCTACTATTCTTGGTTTGGTGGGTATTTCATGCTGTTGTTAACCCATATCAGGAGCAGTGCTTTCTTTTTCTATTTGCTTCGCCACTTCAATATTTTCTATCACATCAGGTGCACCTGCTTTGTCCTTGGGGCTTACATCACCCCTATATGTTAAATCTATGAAGGCAGGGCTAGTCACCTGATCAACCAACTTATCAAGCCCTATCTGGGCTACTTTCTTTTACTTCCTCTATTTGCTTCACCTCCTCCAATACTGCCATCTATGCTAATGGGGTCCCATGTGGACTCATGCAGGTACTAGAGGCAAGGGTCTCCATTCTTTGAGAGGCTACATTCTGCACTACCTCATCATCTGATAAGTCCACGGTGTCCTCCAAGGAGAAAGGAACACCTTGACCAGCATTGAGAGCTTCTTTTGTTTGTTCCTCTACCCTCTCAGTCTTGAACTGTATTATGGTGGGAAGTGGAACATCATGTTGCAGCTCCTTCCTGAATGCTTCACCACCAACTCCTCTTAGTACAATAGGGTCGGCCCTAATATCACCCCGCATGGATGTTCTTTGCTTCTTGGGTGGTGATGTCAGCGGCATCGCCCTCCTCTTCCTACTGACCATCATCAGGTCATCACCTGCAGGTTCCTTGTTTACCTACATTTCCTCAAATGAGATGTCTTCTTCCACTTCATGTTGTGAGGTCTGGCTCTCCTCCTATACTCCTGCAGTTTCAACAACTGGCCTCAGGACCCTCTTTATCTTTGGCTTTTCACCCAGAGGCTGTGCAGATGAGGTAGATGCATGAGTTGATGTCGATGCACTTACAGCTAGTGTGGCAATTCTTTCAATTATCACCCCCTTAGGTTCATCTTCAATTTTCTTTCCTTTAGAGGGACCTTTCCTCTATTTCTATGTGGGTAACCTATCCCCATTGGACTTTCTTTTCTCACTAAGGAAGTCATCATATTCCTCATCAGCTAGTTCTTGCCTTTTCTTCTTGGCATCAACTATAAGGACTACACCCCTTTTCTTCAATCTATTTATTTCTTCATCCACCCAAGCTTGGGTTAATTGTAGCACTCCACCTGTAAACTGATCTAGGGAAATATCCTCTGGTTGTGTTAGATCAGGGGCTGATATGGTGTCATTGTACACCTTCTTGTCTTCATATTCGTTAGACATAATCTTTCCATCATCCTTCCTCAGCTATGCTGGCACTGGGATACACTCAAATGTCTTTATCTAGTTCAAGGCAAGCCTTTGATATTTTCTTGTCCTCACCTCAGCTTCATCCTCACAATCAGTCCAAAAATGTTCCAGATGCTTCTGATGAATGGGTTTTCCCTCTATTTTCTGCATCCTGCCATAGGGGTCATAAGAGCTAGCCAAGGGAAATGGCTGCAGATACATCAGTTTTAGACCTCCCATGACATGCTTTATGCTCTCTGAGTCTAAGCACATATACTAGCCCATAGACACTGGAAATAATACCAAAAGTATCTTGTTTTGTTCCTTGTATGCTGCAACTATAGTAGACACTTGCCTGAGAAACTCCATCAGGACAACCCCATCAGTAGGGTATCTTGGTAGCATAAGGGGTTGTCCCTCAAATCCCTCTACCCTTATGTATGAAAAGGTGGAAAACTAGATGAACCAGGTGCCATGTCTGTATATAACTTCTTGAGCCTCCATGCTCAGTCTCTTGGTTCTGTCTTCCTCCATGGTTCTAACTAGATGCATAGAGAATGCATCATTTACCAATTTGTAATCTAGGAGGTAGTTCTTTCTCTATAGCTGAGGATAGTGATCCCATATGTGGGCATCATCTACATCACTACTAGCCTTACCCACTGTAGTCAAGGAATCAAAGGTACCCTTATAAGCACATGAGTACACAACATATGAGGTCATATGAAACATGCATGCTTGACCTCCTAGGTTCCTCATCCCTTCATCTAGTGCATCATTGATGATCTTGGCCCACAATGTCTTGTTATCTGTATATAGGACCATCTGGATGACTCCAAACATCCAATTCTCAAAATTTCCTACATGAAGCTTACCTGTCATCCTTCTTAGCAGGGCAATCATGTACTGGTACTCATCATCAAAATCAAATTTGTATAAGTGTACAAGTAATTTAGCTAAGGCAGTGTAGGTGCTACTCTTTGACCTCCACTGATACATCCTCTTCCTTGCATTCTTCTTATTGTTGTTGTACTCTATTTCTAGTTTTCATAGGTCCACACTCACCACCTTCTTTCCAACTGGTAAATAAAAAGTAGAAGTGATGCCCTTAATTGAAAAGTCAGCATATACTCTTCCATGCTTCTCCACCCACCTAATCTTAGGGTTATAGTTCTTGGCACATTCCACTACCAACTTTGGGGTCTCCATGGCATATGGAAATTTGGCTACATTCCACATTCTTGACATAAATTGCATCCAGAAGGGTATTATCCTTGTCATGATCTATTCTTGTTGACCATGTCGCCAGGTCCGTATCCCCTTGGTGAGTATCACCAATGATGCCATTCTTAAACTGTACCCCCTCAGGCTGAACATACATAGGCTTAAGAAACTCTGAGTCAGACCTATTCCTTCTAAGATCCGCCATTGATTCTTGCAATAAACATTTGTCTTACCATACAATGTCCATATGCATTCATACAACATTATGTATTTCTACAGCATCATGCATACTTGAATCTATTACTCTTTACTTCATCATGATATGCATATCCACAGACTCAAATCATAAGAAGGAAACCTACACCCTACTTGAACATGCAGAAAATGACAACAGGAGGGTTTTCAATTACTTACCTGATAATGCATTCCTCTTGGGTTAGATGGGTGATTACAGAAAAGAGCTGCAAATGTTGAAGATTACTCGTTCCATTACGCTGCAAGATCTAGTCTGTTAACAGGTAGCTGTATAAGGGTTTGACTTCTTTGCTCTATAATTTCTTGTTTTTTCACAAGGTAAATGAAAATAACCTTGGAAAGTTACCTTTAAACACATCCGTAGGGTGAATTAGGGTAAAATTGAGTTGGGATGGCTAGATCTGTTGATTCTTTATAGAGAATTCATGGATGATGCCAAGTGTTTGATCTGTATTCGCAATCGGCGGGAATCCATCTACCACATTTAAGTGCATTTAATGTTAGGAAATGGGGGTGATCTTCAAAAGATCAGGTGATATTCAAAATATGACCCCCTCTGGACAAAATGACCCCCCACCTTTGAGCGGAAAAACTAATGCAAAGGGGTCAGGTGATGTGGTCAACGTTGACCACATATATATTGGGTCATGAATTTAAGATCAGGGGATGTTCAAAATATGACCCCGCAAATAAAATGACCCCCTCAAGAAAAGATCAAGGTGATGTCACCATATCGATGACTTTGTTTGATCTTAGTGTTTTAATGACGTCACCGTCGTGTTATTGAATATGGTGGGCATCGGATATATACCTCCGTGAGGTAGAATGGAATGATGATGTCATCATCAGGATGGCTTCCTTTGTTCATTGGACTTAGATGACATCACCGTCATATTGGCATAGGGTGATATTTTGCGAAGAGGGTGATATGCGTAAGATGACAGATATTAAAAATATGACCCCCGCAAAATATGAAGTCGTTTGACGGGTAGATATTGGCTACTACACAAAATTGACATCCGCACTTTGTGGGTCAAGTGATTATCAGGTAATAATACAATATTGGGGTGATCTTATATAATATGACTGACGTTTGAAATATGACCCCCCCTCTTAGAATATCAGGTTTGATCGAAACTTTGACTTAACATAACTTTCTTCCCTTAAAGAATTTCGAGGTGATCCAAAAGTCAAACCTGCTTGAAATTTCGTGCACTTTCCAACCATGAGGTTAATAATATGAAATACTAAATTTGACAACTAACTTCATCATGGAGACAAATCCACACCTTGTAGGGTGTTCCTGCATGACTAATTTTAACAGACCGCCCAAAGAAGAAAAATAACAAACCAAAGCAACCAAAAAAATTGGGTCCCTGTTTTGTCAAGGCAAAATGGGGTGTGTTGTGTAACCACACAACAATTCCCTTAAAGGGCCTCCCATCATCTCCATATCTTCCCCTACCTCTCTACTATCCATTAGTTCTATCATTCTTGTAAGAATTTATATCATATCTATCCTTTGAATATAGACTAGCATATCTATATATCTAAAATATGCTGAGAGATATCCTTCTCGAGGTGCCTATTCCACCTATATATGGTAAATTGATTAAAAAATAGGCGCCTTGAGAAGGATATCTCTTGGCGTATTTTAGATATAGTTTTTAAATATAGATATGCTAGTTTTATTTTATTTTCTACATAATAAAATTTAATTTATTTCTTTTTTAGTGTCTCATGTTTTATAAAAATAGAGTGTCCTAAAGTAATATTTTATAACATTATATTTTATTATGTTTCATTTTATTACATATAAAATAATATTATTTTAGGGGTTAAAATTTATGGTTTAAAATTACTTGTAATATTAATTTTATTTTATAAATTTAGTTCTAGAAAAATCTTGGATAAAAGTGACGATGATGAATTCTAAACCCCATAAATTTATAATAAATAATGTTTGATTGGGTTACTATGTGTATATATGTTTTGAGTGAATTCTAAACCTCATAAACTATAGTGCCATAAATTTATGGTAAATAATCTTTGATTGGTTTACTATTGTATATATGTTTTGATTAATGCTAATATTTTTTTTTTGTTTTCCACTTTATTCAAAGTTAGTTCTCTTAGATATATTTTTTAAAGCATCTCAAAGTAAATAATATATGGTTTAATATAGTACCTTAAAATAATATTTTATAAATTAGGGTTTTACCTTTTAAGATTTTCAGCACTATATGTATATATGTTTTGATTAATGCAAAAACTACAAACTTTGGGTTAGTTGCTTACATATATATTTAAAATAATAAAGTCTTAATCTATATTAAAAATAAAAGGATTAGTTAATAAAACCCTAGGTTACAAAAAACAAAATGAAATGCATAGATTTATTTTTTAAAATATTTTACCAATGAATTTGAATTTTTAATATTCTAGCAATATGAAATGATTTATATGAAATTTGTACCTATGATTTTATTTTCTTCTTGTGGCTTTGTAATTAGTGATTTTATTTTTGGTTGTTTTCAGAGATTTTCAAACATTTATGTTTCATATATGTTTTAATTATTAATGTTGCATTTGTCAGCTATTATTTTTTTAATATTTTTAAAGTTGTTTTTCTTAACACACTCCCGCCATTTCACCCCATGCTGCCACTGTAGTTATGCCTCTCGGCGTAATTATTCCCTTCCATATCATTGTGGTGGGAATTATTGTCTCCTTTTTCCCTATGGTATGGACTACCACTCTTAGGATCTTCCGTGTATGGCATCATATCACCATGGTGAGACCTATATTCCTAAGGCCTCCCTTCTCTACCTCTCTATTAGTTCTATCTTTCTCTAGATCTCTTGCTTAATTTATTTTCTGTGGTTAAGGCCATCTAATATGTTTCCTCTATTTCTTGGATATTCAACATACTCAACTCTTCTTGTATTGATTCTCTCAAACCATTCATTTATCTACCCACACTCTCTACTCCCTCACCATGTTTTCCTAAATAGATTTTTAGTCTATAGTATTATTTAGTGTAATCCTTCACAATCATATCCCTTTGCTCTAGGTTGTGTAGCTCCTTTAGTAACTCTAATTGATAATTTATAAGATAAACTTAGATTTAATTTTTTTCACCATTCTATCCCATTTCTAAATACTAGGCTTGCCTTTCCTATTTCTTTCTAGTAGGACTTCATTCCACAAATGACATCATGACCTTTTAACTTAGTCTTAGTAAATTTTATTCTATCAATATCATTAATATCTTCATACTCAAAATGTTCTTCTAAATTAGTTATCCAATCAATCAATTATTCAAGATTATCTAATAATAAAATAATATGGAATATCTACTCTAGTTTTCTTACCAATACTTGATGTATCTTTCAATATTCTTTCTTCCTTGTCTTCCTCTTTGCTTTCACTTTACTCGATAGTGTTGACTTCTTGTTCTTCATCACTTTCATCATATCTAGGGTTAGGGTTTCTTCTACAATATTCTTCAAAAGCATCCATCTATATATTCATAGTCTTCACCATCTTAAGCATCTCTTCATCCTTCTAGTGACATTAAAACTTCCATGTCCTCTCCAAGGTTGCATCTTGGATTTGGTGTAAACTACTTTAAGTTGGTGGTCTATCCACAATCACCCCTACAAACTACCTCACAATTGGTGCTCTATTTGCAAGCTTCTTTGTGGATTTCCTTAGTTCACTAGTCTATTTACAATAAATAAGTTCATGAGGATCTTCTACCCAACACTGTCCTACTAGAAGATAGCCTTATTTAATTCCTACAAAGTAAAAAAGAACATGAAGGTTTTTATTGAGATAAGAGTTGCATTACAAGTTCCAAGTGCATGGCCAATTTAATGATGTGCTTCCTATCATGCCCACATTTTACACATGGACACAAAAACCAAACTAACAAAAATTTTCTAACTCAACGCTAAAACCCCGTTGTGTGTAATGTGTGCACTCAATGATATATGCACTTAACATTGTTGCATGTGCAACTAGAGTTGAGAATGCCACATGAAAGAGAGGTAGAAATAAAGAAGTCAGGGAAATGCAAAACTTATTTTGCATCCCTTAGATACGGGGGTTAACCTACTAGGTTTAGGCATCGCAACAAGCGTCGCCATGAGGGAAGGACTGCAATGTGGGAATCATCCCTAGGGTTTTCTAGAAGAAGAGAATTTGATTGCGACCCAAGTCAGAACTCTAACCCTAAAATAATATTTAAGCAACTGAATTCCAATCTAAAATGTGGAAGCTAATAATAATAATTTAACTAATTCACCATCAATAATTCAACCTAAGGAATTAAATTAAAATAAATACCTTTTTCAAAAGTCTAAACAAATAGATTTTATGGAGAACCTTTAAATAAAAAATATACAACAATAACATTGATCTAATCAGATAAATAACTTTCTATTACAATATCTATCACATTTTCCCATCTAAATCTCTAAATCAAATATTTGGTTTCCTAAAAAAATGACGGCATAACATTACAAATACATCCCTAGATTTCAAATAATTTAGAGGTGCAAAAATTTAAATAATCAACTCTAGAACTATACAAATAATCTAATATCCACTTAAGTGGGTTTAGAATAGCACAAAAGTTTAAAAACTATTTAGTAATTCCTAATCATTAGAGCAACATTCTCCAAACCTAAAATAGAATTATAAAAGAAACCCACTTCACAAATCCTCTCACAATTGTTTGTTGTTTGAGTGCAGGTTGGATTTGGAGGGATTAGGGAAATCTCTTTCCCCATGGGAAGATTATTACCCTACAATGTTTAAGATTTCTAAAGGCTTAAAAATAGTTTACTAATGTTCTAGTTTTCAATGTTTTCTAGGTTTGAGTAAAATTCAAAGTGCCTTCTTTCCTATGTCCCTCTAATTTTTTTTAAGATAATAATATTAATATAGATATTTGATTTTCTACCTAAACACCTATTTACATTTGTATATGAATATATATTTATAATATATATATTCCAAATAGATACCCAAGCATAAAAAGATTATATATATATATATATATATATATATATATATATATATATATATATATATATATATATATAAGTTGACTAAATATTCACAAAGAATAGATTAAATAAAGAAGCTTTTGTGTATATACACAGTATTGTGTGTATACACATAGTACTATGTATACACACCAAGATGTGTATATTTATGTTTAATAATAGGGTTATAGCTATGTTAAAAAAAATGAACATATATCAATTTACATTATAGAATGCATGACAATCGAAATAAACGAAACTCGACTATTATATTCAGTGGAGGGGCTGACCTTGTGGACTATGTAGTCAGAAGGGCTCCCCTATGGGAGTGGGGTAGAGCCCTACCCCACAATGCTCATGGGCATTGTGGGTCAGGGTCCTCGACCCCATCCCCACAACTGCCATGATATATATATATATATATATCACAATTTTCACATCCAACAATCAACATTCATTATTATATTTATTTATTTATTATTATTTTACTAATACACATATAAATTAGATACATCTAAAGCATTTACACCTAATTAACCATAAAGATATATATAAACAATAAAACCACCCTCTCTTTTTTCTTAACAATGAGGAAATTTATTTATTTTTTTCTCTTTTTTTTGCCAAACATCTAGGAGAAAATAGGAGAGAAAGATATATAAGATTGATTGTTTTATTTTAAACATAGACATCTATTTTCTTTTACCAAGCATGTTCATATTTCAAAACCATTAAATGACCTAGGGTAAACTCATCATTTATTTATTTTTCTTGCACCAAGTGATGCTCAATAAGATTATGTAGGGGAGAGAGAAAGCATATAGCTTGATCTAGATTTATAGTGTTTCAAATAATGGAAATAAACATATGGTGAATAGATTCTTCCTTTCACTATTTTCTTACATGTAAATACAAATTTTCAACAGTAGGAACATACAAAGGTGTTTACAAGGGAAGACTTTAAAACTACAATCTAACTACCCATTTACAAATATCTTCGAGCTTAGGCTTTTACATAGCCATTACATCTATACTAAGGCACTAAACATAGCCTAGGATCCACAAGGAGACTCTTTCTCCATTACTTCGTTCAAAGTACATGGTGGTATCTTTTAGGGTTTAGGGTTTCAGGTTCATAAAGTTTTAAGTCTTTGCCCTTTAAAGTACATGGTAGGTTATAAGGCTTAATAAAATGAATATCGTAGCATCGCAACACATCATCAATGATGTCACCACCCCACTGCATGGCCACAATGTGGTGACACCTATCAAAGGATCTATGCTTACGTCCCATTACATTAGGAATATTGGACTAGCCAACTGTAGGTTGCCAAATGTCAGTGTAAAAGTGGTTTGAGATAAAGTTTTAATCTAACAGTTGCACATCATCACAAGGGTATCTTGCAGGAAGGAATCTTCACTACGAGGTCATGAGATGGAAACATGTGGCCTTGTCTTATCAAAGAAATAAAAAATAAATGAAGCGTGGATGTGTGGAGGCTTTATCGTACTCACGTAGGGTAGGTAAAGTGGTGGCCCACTATCAACTGTGACGTCACAAAGTGATAACATGTGTCTAGACTGGACAAAAGGTGATGCAGTTAGTGAAGGAAGTACATCTGATGTGGCTTGTCCTAATAGGTCAAAGACTTTTTAACTATGATGACTGAGATTTCCAAATCTTGCAGTTAAATGACAGCTATGGATCTTGTAGGAATGAATTCAAATCAACGACGCAGGCTTAAACTTTTGTGATGAATGTTGGGGGTGCTCTGTGACACAAATGAAAGGTTAAAGGTGAGGCTACCTCCATTAATGCATTAGAGGCTATGCTATGAAGCTTAAAAGGAAGAAATGTTAGGGCTTTATGCATCATTTCTTCAAGCACATACAAAGTTTAGACTCACAGTAAATTCTTAGGCGAACAAAGAATGAAATCCAGACTCCTACAAGCATAAACCAATTAGTTCATCCTATCTAATTGTACCTGACATATTTTAAAGTTGACTACTTGATTAAGGAGGTAGATAATTGCCTATGTAAGAAACCCTAGCTTGTTACGATCAGTCTAAAAAATGAGTCAAGCTAGTTAGCCCTCCACCTCTAAGCATGGCTTATATGAGGACCTCATGGTCTAGTTCCCAAGTTTCTATAGAAGAGCCCTGAATCTGCATGGTCCCTATGGACCAAATGATAAGTTCCTTGATTTTTTTTACAATTGTAGAGATGCCAGACTACCTATTCTTGGTTGGGTCCTGTTTGAACATTGGCACAAAAGAATGGATTATAAGGCCCCTGGCTGCCATGCTTGGTGATTTGATCTGGCCAAGCTCATTTGCTCCAATGTATTCCCTAATCCTGACTTAGTTAGAGCAATAGCTTGTTATGATCAGTCTAAAAAATGAGTCAAGCTAGTTAGCCCTCCACCTCTAAGCATGGCTTATATGAGGACCTCATGGTCTAGTTCCCAAGTTTCTCTAGAAGAGCCCTAAATTTGCATGGTCCCTATGGACCAAATGATAAGTTCCTTGATCTTTTTTACAATTGTAGAGATGCCAAACTACCTGTTCTTGGTTGGGTCCTGTTTGAACATTGGCACAAAAGAATGGATTATAAGGCCCCTGTCTGCCATGCTTGGTGATTTGATCTAGCCAAGCTCATTTGCTCCAATGTATTCCCTAATCCTAACTTAGTTAGAGCAATAGCATTGAGATATGATCCTTAGACAAGAATGGTCATAGCAGGAAATGGCAAAAAATTGATCAAATTCAACAAAGGGTACATTGCCATTATATTTAACTTGAACCCTATAGCTAATAAGCCAATTGACCTGGGTGTGTTGAAGAAGAAATACCAAACTATTAAATGTGCCTATAGGGACTTCAACCTAGCCAAGCATAGGCTGAGAGGTGTTGATGGCAAACTAGTAAAGATTTCAGGTAGTGAGGAGGAACCCCTTTAGTGCAGTTTGTTCATGGATTATTTTGTCAGGACATATCATAGTCTATGTCAAGTACTAGGTAGGGATGCCTCATATAGAATGCCTATATCTTTGATGATGATGGCAGTTGATATTTAGAGTCAAGATACCAAGGAGCCATATGATTATGCCCCATATATTGTAGATAGAATGCACAAGCAGATAACAGAAATCAAGAGCAAGCTATCTACTGCAGATGCCCATGCTGAATTCACATGGTATTCAATGTTGTGTCATATGCTCCTATTTGCTTTGTTTCAGATGTGGCACCAGAATTTGCATGTCAAAATGATAGATGCCCAAGGAAACATGTTGCCAGTACAAATATGGACCTGCATGATAGATATGCATTGTACCAGTGTTGATTATATAATTTTTGAGGAATACTTTGTGAGGAGGATTCTTGGTTTCTTGGAGCTAGAGGGAGAGAGGCTACACCTAGATGTATTGGATTTTCTAAGGCCTTTGGAAAGGACTCCTCACTTGGGGATTGATCACAATTGGGGTGACTAGTTTTATCATGAGCATACTACTTGCATCAGGGTCTATGGGTGTGAGGCCCCACCCCACATTTTGCCCAAGTATATACCTAAGAGGGTTGCATTCTTAGAGATCATTAGGCAATTGAATGAATCAGATAAGTTACACCTAAGGAGACATAAGAAGGGCTCATTTTTTCCTACCTCCCTCAGATTCAGTGATTTTTTGATAGTTGATAAGAGTGGGCTTGATTATATTTATTCAGTGATGCAGTGTTTTAGGATGTATTTGGAGCATCCAAGGATTTTTGACCCTGATGGTTTCATTAATAGAGTGAGGGTCAATAAGCAACATCCAGGATACATTCAATAGGTTGACCTTAATGAGGATCCTGTCAGAAATTGCTTCATACTGAATGATGTCCACACTTTGAGAATCAAGTCAGACACAATAATGGCAGGAGAAAGAATGAGGGAAAGTGTGAATGCTGCATATTAGGGTGCCTTCACAGAAGTGCAAGACCCTATACAGAGAATTTAGAAAATGTTGGATACTGCAAAGCAACTAATTGCCAATGCTCCTGCAGGAGAAGAAAGGCCATCATATTAACCTTGTATCTCAGGGAGATGATATGATGTGAAAATAGAATCAGCTACCCCTATGCCTGTCAAAAGAGCAAAGATTATTGACTTAGAAAATCTAGAGGAAATTGAGGAAGTGGATTTAGAGGGGGAGGCATAAGAATAGGTGCAAGAAGCTTCCCATAAGGTAAATTCACCTGACAGAGTAAGGCCCTATTCATCCCCTAAAAACAGGGCAATGAGGACAATGAGAAGCCAGAATGTAGATATTGAAGATGTTAGAGTAATGGATTGCAATAAATTTTTAAAGGATGATGAATTCATAAAAACTCCTAAATTCAAGAGCTATGTGCTAAAAGTAAGGAGTGAGGAGTTCCAAAAAAGGATTGAAGATGCCAAGAGTGGAGCAAATCCTTCTGAGTATGAGGCCATCACCCAATGGGTGTTAAAAGAGGTTAATCAGGCCATCAATTCAATGACTCAAGAGGAAGGGAGAGCATTGGTTGCTAAGAGTAATATCCTTCTCCTTCCCCACTAGACTTTGTCAGATGCCATTGCATTTGACACAATAACCAGGGAAGATTCTGATATGACAGATGAACAAATAGAGAAGGCTATCTCTAGTGCAACCTTCCATCCTAGGTTTGAAACATTGGCTATATGGGCTCTAGCCCTAAATAATAATAACCCTAGGGTTGGATTGGGGGAATTGGTAGGGGATGTAATAATTAAGAGGGTATTTGACACGCCTACTCCCCAGGCTGCAAGTTTGAATGTATAGACTGCACAATTTACTGAGGTAGTCACAAAGAAATTGTAGAAGTAACATGATGAGTTGTTTCTATAGTATGCTCAAGCAATTATAGAACTTAATAGATGCAAGGAACAACTATCATTGGGGGCTAGTACTTCCACTCCCCTACCTGTGCTTCCAACAGCAGAGTCCTTTCTAGTTGATACAGAGCCTTTATTGACTAAAATTAGGGAGCTAAAGGAGGAGGTGAAGAGATTGAAGGAGGAAAAGGAAAGTTCATTCAAAGAGTTAGTCACTAACTTGATAAATCACAGAGTGACAAAAATTGTAGCAAGCATGGATGAGACATGGAGGTCTTATTTATATTTAATAGCTACATTAGATAAGCATGAGCAGGACAAGAAGCATCTTAAAACAATGCAGATATCGTGGTTGCCAAGGACAGGTGAATTGAGGGACTTGATTAGGTGTACAAAATTTGATGTATAGACACCACCAAAAATGAAGTTAACCCTTGAGATGTTGGAAATACTTGAAGGGGTTGTAGCTTTCCAATTGAAATTAGATAAGGTACTAGGTGAAAATAAATTATTTATGGAAAGGATAGATATGAAATATATGCCTAGTATACAGGAGGCTGATGGGTAAATCAAGAGCCTTGACAGGTGGAAGGCTAATTTCAATAACAATGCTAGCCAGCTCATTTCTACTTGTTGCACCGATGGTGATCCCAAGTTGGCAGTTTTGAATTTAACTTTAGACAAATTGTATGTATTGGCAATAAATTTTGAGTTATTATGCAAGGAAGCGAAGGTTTTGATGGATACATAGTACGTAGGACATAATGACAAGATTTTGAAGTTGAAATTGCATTCTAGTGGCCAATAGAAAGGTCGTATACTGAATGGGTAGAGAGATACAAATAGATATACCTGTGGAAAACAAGTAACTACTCTGCATTTATATGGCTGAACTCCTCAAGTCATTTGGGTCCCATGTGATATATTATTCTTTATTTTTCTCTAGGCTCAATGTAATAAATGCCTATGCACCCTTGAGCGATGCTCTGTAATGAATTTCTCACCTAACCAATCAATGTATTCAATGCCAAGCACCTGGCTTTGTGTCTATAAAGAGATGGTTGCTTTTCTTTGTAAGGTTGTTGGATGATTTTGGAATTTTTGAGGAGTAAATAAAATATAGGTTTTGCTGGGTTGCTTCATCTCTTGTTCTATAAGTCTATGAGTTGTGTGTTGAATGTATTTTTGCATAAATTTTATCAGTTTCATGTTGATGTAAATGAGAAATGCTATGTGCATGCATTTTGTTAATTGTGTCCATGATTGTATGTGTTCTTCTTCTGAATCTAATAACTAAGGGTTATTAGAGATTCTAGAATATAGGTTCACTGTATTGCATATTTAATCTTCTACTTCTGTTCAAGGAATAGATTAAATGTTAAAGATTAAGTGTCGGGAAGAAAATATTGCAACATGGATGTTTGTAATTGGAGTTAACAGGTTACTCTATCTTGGGTGGCATTTGTAAGATAGATGCTAATCAAACCCCTTGAAACTTGAGTGTTAGTTTGGTTTATGAGAATCATTCACACATATACTTCTATTTGACTACATGCCCTAGGATAAGCACCAGTCAGAGTTTGTATTCAGTTTATGAGTCAGGACCTTAATCTTACAGCCAAGCATAAACCAAAACCAAACATCATCTACAAACCTTTAGGATTTTAGGAGTAGTTTTTAGGTTTAAGAATCCTTTGGTTCACAACTGGAGTAGGGTCCAAAGCTAGCTCCTTTGCATTTGTCTTACAATTTTGGGCTTCATAAGAAAGGATTCATTTGCTTTGTGTCAATACCTAGTCGTAGTCAAAGATTAATCCTATAGGTATTGAGTAGGTAATACCCCCTAGGTTTTGTAGAGCCTAAAGAAGTAGAGGAGACTTTTAGATTTAGTCTCCTATACTATTGGCCTCTGACCTGAGGATCCCATTGATAAGTGATGGCTACCTTGTAGGGAAACTTAGAAACTATCAGTTGGAAAAACATCAATAGATCTGGTGACTCCACCGGGGATTTGAAAAGGAACCTGGAACTTAAGTGAAATCCCAGTGGTGGGTGGTGACTCTGAGCAAAATCTCCCAGCTGGTAAAATATAAGTTGTATGCAGGGGAGAAGAACCCTGCATAACCCTTTGTTCCAAGAATTACCAAGAAAGATGTATAGAAGAAAGGGGACTGCTCAACCCAGTCATGAAGGATCACTAAGCCCTACAAATAATGATGATCCTCAAGGTAATCCGAAGTCTTCTAGACAGAAACCACAATATTTTTAAAACACAAAAGCTGAGATTTAGGAAATGTATGAAAAACAACAAGGTGACGGGTTGAGGTTAAGATCAAAGGTGTTTCAAGAACATCCTTTTTTAGATCTCCTTGATAGATTTGAGGACATAGAATCCCCAAAGGATACTGATAATCCCAATGGAAAGGGACCATCCTCTTCTATGCCAAGAGATGATGAGTTGGTAGAAGAAATTAGGAATCTCAGGGTAGAACTTGATTATTTATAGGCCCTAAAAATAAGAGATGATATGAAACAAAAGGTGCAAGTTTTGAAAATGGCCCAACAAGATTCAATTCCCATCCTTAATAATGCAAATGTGCTAAGAAACCAGTTGGCAAATGAAGTTTAGAACCAACAAAATGATCAAAACATCCTTGGGAATGATCAAGGACTTAACCAGCATGTGAGCCAAAATCCACAAAATAATCAAAGACCAAATGTGATTAACAATAGGGTACCATAGAACAATGTGAGAAATCATAATAATAATATTAATGCCAATAGGAATACAAAGGCCAACTAGTTGGGTAGAAGATCTATGTAGTTAGATAGGTTCAGACAGTTGGATTTCAATGTTATTCCTAGGTACCCTAACCCTATTAACAAACACATAAGAGCTAAACTACACAAATTCTCTGGTAATAATGTTGTGTCAGGTGAAGATCACTTGAAGGCTTTCCAAAATGTCATGGATAATTTTGAGGTAAAGCATGAGGATGTCTTCATGAAATTATTTATTCAATCCTTAATTGATGAAGCTAGACATTCGCATAGAAATCTACTTGTTCAAAGTATCACATCATGGGATGATTTTAAGAAAATCTTTAGAGAAAAATATGGAGAGAAGACTAACCCTAGTTTCATTATCAATGAGTTCACAGGTATTGCTAAAGGGTCAAATGAGCCTATTGTTGATTTTGATGCTAGATTTACTAGAGTGTTGAATAAATTTCCACTTCATATGAGACTAAATGAACCAATGTACATGGTGTTGCATATAAATGCCTTTGATGCCAAAACAACATATGAATTAAGGGATAAAAGTCCGACTAGTCTTAGGGATGCTTTCAGAATTGCACCAAATATTAAAAATAATAGGAAAGCATCTGGTAAGACAAATGGAAGAGATGATGTAAGCATTCTGCATGATCCAAATAATAGGCCTTAGAATATTTAAGGTAATACTTCCACTTCTAAAGATAAACTGGGTAAGTTGACATTTGCTGTTAAGGACCTAAGTTACAAGCTTGCTAAAAATGAAAAGGGGCTTGGTCCTGAGAAGCAGGTCTATTAGAGGAAAGAAAAGAGACCTCAGTTGCATGATATGCCATACAATACCAATTGGTACAATGGTAAGCCTATTCCTAACAATAAAATTGATCAAAGATCTCATAATGTTAATGAAACTCCTGATTCCCAGAAGAAAACTGTCAATGTTGTGGAAGATGCCCCATGGTGTATAATTTGTCAGATGCCTCATTCGCAATCACAATGTATGATTGCTTAGTCTTTTTATAATGATGTTGTTGCCTGTGACAAGTGTAATGAACCTCATTATGTAGAAAATCACAGTGTTAATATGCTCTCTACAAGTGGAGATTACTCCTCCTCTAATGAGGCTGATATGGAAAGAAATGTGAACGAGGATAAGTGCTATAAAGGTGAAATCTATCAGCAAGACTTTTCTAATGAAGAAAATGAAGATAGCCATGTATATGCTCAAGATTCACATGTCCCTTTGGTTAACTTAAGGAGACCTTCTGATGACAAAATCAGAGCTTTTACAAATACAACAATGGCCCAGGTTAAGAGTAATTACAACCTTAGAAATAAAACCCAAGTAGGTGATTCATGCCAACGAGGAAGCATTTTTATAAAGCAACCACAATATAATCACAAAGAGACTGGACCACATAAAAAGCAAGGAAATAATAGCAAAAGGAACTTCAAACAAAAACCAAGTCAAGATCATCAAAGTTTAGAAGGAAGGGTTCCCCTAAATGAAGAAAAGATTAAAAGTTCACCTGTTGAAGATGACAACCCAAAAAACACAAAATCCAAGATTGGGTTAGCTTAGGATAAGAGTAAAAGTCAAACTCAAGCTATGAAAGTTATACAAAATTATTTCCCCTTTGACATAACTCAAGCTATATCTCAGATGAAAGTCTCTATTCCATTGATGGAAATGATGAAAATTGAAGAATATAGAAATAAGGCATTATCTTTAATTTTAGGGGTAGTTCATCAAGTAGAATAGAGTGTTGAAAATCATAGTGAAAACCAAGAGATGTGTGCTGATGAGGAAGATGTTCCAAAGGTTTATTTGGGGATGACAATGACAAAGTGTCCTTCACAAGTGGAACCATCTTATGTATCCCTAATTGTTAATGGGAAGATAATCAAGAATTGTATGTTGGATTTAGGTGCTGCAACAAACATTATGCCTTTGGTTGTTATGCAACAAATTGGGTTTAAAATAAATAAAGCCTGTGGAAAATGTTATGCAATGGATGCTAGAGAAGTGTCAGCCATTGGAATTATGAAGGATGTGAGCTTTAAGCTTGCAGCCTATCCAGAGAAAAGTTATACAATGAATGTTACAGTAGTTGATATCAAGCCACAATATGGTATGTTATTGTCTAGAAGATGGGCCGCACTGATTGGAGGGAGCATGCAATTAGATCTATCATATGTGATGATTCCCATGAATGGTAAAGAGGTCAAGCTGGTGAGAGAAGAAAGAGCATGAGATATAGTTGAAATTTAAGAACCAGAAGATCGGGTCTGCTTTGTGGTTATTGACTGCGAGAATTTGAAGGTTGTGTCCTATGATCAAGATGAAAACAAGAAGGAATCTATTGATAAAGAGCTTGAAAAGAAGGAAGATCAAAACAACTTGTGACAATGTACTTCGATGGTGCTTGCTCAAAGGAGGTCTCTGGTGCAGAAGTGGTGTTTCTGTCTCCCACTAGTAAGATCCATAAATTCTCTTTTCTACTGAAATTTTCTTGCACAAATAATATTGGGGAATATGAAGCCTTGTTGCTAGGATTGAATGTTTCTCTTAAGCATGGCATTAAGATGTTAAAAGTATTTGGAGATTCAGAGTTAATAGTTTCCCAAGTAAGAGATAAATATGCTTAAAAAAATAAAAAGGTTGAAACAATATAAGCATATTGTTTGGGATACTATTGAATTGTTTGATGCATTCTCAATAAGCTAGGTAGAAAGATCAAAGAATGCTATGGTAGATTTTTTGGCTAATATAGCAATTAGGCCAGATGATGTCACCTTGTATGACATCACTATTGTTGAGACAAAAATTAGACCTGCAGTGCCAGACAACATAAGTAGTCGGCAATTCTTTGAGGATGATAAAGATTTGTTGAGATTCTTGTATTGCATTGATGAATATGAGAACCAGGAAATTGACTTCCAAAACTTTATAGAACTTGTAGATGGAAAAGAGACTCTTTTGGGGAAGGAAGTAATACAACTTAAGAAAAATAAGATCCCCAGAGGGTTAGTGGATTTAGAAAGAACATTTGATAGTAGAGATCAACTTATTACAAAGGTGTCTCCCACAAACAAGGATGACTTAGAAGAGGTGAATTTGGGGACACATCATGCCCCCAAAAAGGTATGCATTGGTAAGCAGCTTAAACCCCATATCAGGGCAATGTTGATAGCATTGTTGAGGAAATACAAACATGTCTTTGCATGGTCATATGAAGACCTAAAATCTTATAGAGAAGATTTATTTCAGCATGAAATCCCCTTGAAGCCAGGAGCTAAGCTATTTAGACAGAAGTAAAGGCCTATCAACCCTACTTTGGCTCCAAAAATGCAGGAAGAACTTATGAAGCTTAGGGATGCTTGAATAATTAAGCCCATAAGGCACTTGACTTAGGTGTCAAATCTTGTTCCAGTAAGAAAGAAAATGGAGATATAAGACTCTATTTAGATTTCATGAATTTGAATGTGTCTTCTTTGAAAGATAATTACCCACTCCCTAACATGGAAGCTATGTTGTAGAGGGTAACAGGGTATGAACTCTTGTCCATAATGGATGGATTTTCAGGATATAATCAGGTGAAGGTAAAAGAATCAGAGCAATACAAAACTACCTTCACAAATCCATGGGGAACTTATGTATATGTAAGAATTCCATTTGGACTGAAAAATGCAGGTGCTACATTCCAAAGAGAAATGGATGTTTCTTTTGTAGGATTGATTGACTCAATCTTGGTTGTGTATCAGGATGATTTAACTACTTATTCAAATAAGGAAGAGCAACATTGTATGCATCTAGGGTAGATTTTTATTAGAGCATTAGAATATGGCATTTCACTTAATCCTAAGAAGTGTGTTTTTAGAGTAGTTGAAGGAAAACTTTTAGGGCACATAGTTTCCAAGGATGGATTCAGGATTGATCCTGAGAGGGTTACAACAATTGACAAAATACAAATACCCAAGATAGTAAAAGGTATTCAATCTTTCTTTGGGTAGATCAACTTTGTTAGAAGATTTATACCCAACTTTGCAGAGATCACCAATGATATTTCTAAAATGTTAAAAAAGGTGAATCTATAACATGGGGGAATGCGGCAACCCAATCATTTCAGAACATTAAAGAAGCTATTAAGATGGCTCCTATATTAAAATCTCCCAATTTTTCTAAGCCATTTCAGTTATTCTCATTTGCTTCTTTTCACACAATTGTTGTGTGCCCATTATAGAAGAATGAGGATGGGTTTGAAAAACTTATTGCTTTCTTTAGCAAGTCATTGTAGGCAGTAGAATTAAAATATGACAGCATGGAGAAGCAAGCTTATGCTTTAGTCAAGGCAATTAAAAGATTTAGACCATATTTGGTAGGATCTCAGATTGTTGCATATGTACCCCATGTAGTAGTCAAAGACATATTCACTTAGCAGGAAGTGATAGGAGGGAGATGTCGATGGATAAATAAACTACAGGAGTTCAATATTAAAATACAGATCACCAAGTTAGTAAGGGAACAAGGTCTGGCTAAGTTAATGGCACAATCACATTTGGAGGTATGTCAAATTAATATGGCTTAGGATTGGATTGTCAACATGTTAGAGTCAGAATGGTATAAGGATATTGTGTATTTCCTACAAAATTTAAATTGTCTAGCTCATTTGAATGATAGCCAAAAGAGAACCTTGAAGTTGAATGCTAGAAAATATGTTATTGTCCAAGGAGAATTTTATTAGAAGAATCCTGATGGTGTGCTCCTCAAATGTGTAGATGAACATCAAGCTGGGAATATTCTAAGTGACATGCATAAGGGAGTATGTGGAGGACAATATACTGCCAAGACAATAGCTCACAAAATCTTTAGAGCAGGATGTTGGTGGCCAACACTTTTCTCCAATGCACATAAGATGGTGAGAAAGTGTGATCCCTGTCAAAGATTTTTAGGGAACCTCAGATATGAAGGTGCAATACCCCTTAAAACTGTAACAGTGGAGGCTCCATTTTAGAAATGGGGGATTGACTTTATAGGGGAAATTATAGAGAATTCAAGTGGAGGACATAGTTGGATCTTAGTTTATACTGACTATTTTACTAAATGGATTGAAGTTATCCCATCTAAGAAAGCTACAAGCAAAGTGGTGCTTGATTTCATTTTAGAGCACATTATTATCAAATTTGGAGTACCAGCAAAATTGGTCACAAACAATGGCATGTGCTTTAGGTCTGGTGAATTCATTGACTTCTATAACAATTATGGAATCAATCTGTCCCATGCATCACCATATCATCGATAGGGAAATGGTCAAGCAGAGTCAAGTAACAAAAGTCTCATGAAAATCATCAAAAGGATAATTGACAAGAACAAAAGGGCATGAGATTCAAAGTTAAAATTAGCATTATGGGCTGATAGGGTGACAGTAAGAAAGGTAATTGGGAGATCACCTTTTGAGTTATTATATGGCATAGAGGCCAAGTTGCCAGTAAATAATCTCCTACCAGTGTACAAATTTATACAGGAAAAATAATGAAGAAATAGAAGATCCAATGAGTGAAAGAATACATCAGTTAGTTTCACTAGATGACACTAGGAGAGGGGCACAAAAAAATAATCTCAAGAAGCAACAAAAGGTAAAATATTTGTTTGATAGAAAGACTACAGAGAAACTTTCAAGGGAATGACTTAGTCCTTATGTGGAATGTTAGAGGTCAAGGCAAGGGCAAACATGGCAAGTTTGAGCCCTTATGGATGAGCCCATATTTTATAAGTAACACTCATGGAGAGGATTATTATTTTCTCTAGGCCCTTGATGGTGAATTACAGGAATTACCAGTGCACAGTCATTTCCTTATGCCTTTTTTTCATGAATTATTTATCTTTGTGCACAATGTAAAATAAGATGTCTATAGTTTGTAAATATTGTATATTCTTGTATAGTTGATTTTTCTATGTTTTGGTCTGGTTTTCTCCCAGAGGTCTAAAGGTTCTTGCTGCGACCTAGTAGCTCATACATCCTTAGACAGAGCCAATGGTGGTACCTTTTAGGGTTTAGGGTTTTAGGTTTGTAAAGTTTTAAGTCTTTGCCCTTTAAAGTCCATTAAACCTAAGTCCCTAGGCTCATGCACTTTATTTCTAATTCCTTGTTGACCTCTCATGGTAGGTTTTCGGTCCCTTAAGTTATGACTTTAAGCCTTTGTGCCTATTAGGTGATCAGCCCCATGTCTTAGGTCTTACCTTCTATAGCCCGTAAAAAATTAAACCCAGATCTTAAGTCTTCCCGTAGGTTATAAGGCTTAATAAAATGAATATCGCAGTATCATAATGCATCATCAATGATGTCACCACCCTACTGCATGACCGTGACATGCTGATACCTATCAAAGGATCTAGCTTACATCCCATTACATTAGGAATCTTGTACTAGCCAACCATAGGTTGCCAAATGTCAGTGTAAAAGTGGTTCGAGGTAAAGTTTTAATCTAATGATTGCACAACATTGTAAAGCTATCTTGTAGGAAGGAATCTTCACTGTGAGGTCACAAGATGGTGACATGTGGCCTTGTCTTATCGAAGAAATAAAAAATAAATGAAGGGTGGACACATGGAGGCTTTATCGCACCCACACAGGGTAGGTAAAGTGGTGGTCCACTATTAGCTGTGACGCCACAAAGTTATGTCACATGTCCAGACCAAACAAAAGGTGATACAATCAGTGAAGGAAGTACATCTAATGTGGCTCATCCTAATAGGTCAAAGACTTTTCAACTATGATGACTGAGATTTTCAAATCTCGCAGGTAAATGATAGTCATGGATCTCATAGGAATGAATTCAAATCAACAATGCAGGTTTAAAATTTTGTGATGAATGTTGGGGGCACCCTATGAAACGAATGAAAGGTTAAAGTTGAGGTTACCTCCATTAATGAATTAGAGGCTATGCTACAAATCTTAAAAGGAAGAAAAGTTAGGGATTTGTGTATCATTTCTTCAAGCACATACAAAGTTCAGACGCACAGTGAATTCTCAGGCAAACAAAGAATGAAATCTAGACTCCTGCAAGCATAAACTAGTAAGTTCATCCTATCTAATTGTATTCAACATATTTTAAAGTTGACTGCTTGATTAAGGAGGTAGATAATTGCCTATGTAAGAAACCCTAGCTTGTTACGATCAGTCTAAAAAAATGAGTCAAGCTAGTCATCCCTCCACTTCTAAGTGTGGCTTAGATGAGGACCTCGTGGTCTAGCTCCCAGGTTCTACCAGAAGAGTCCTAAATCTGCGTGGTCCCTATGGACTAGATGATAAGTTCCTTGATTTTTGTTACAATTGTAGAGATGCCAGACTATCTATTCCTGGTTGGGTCTTGTTTGAACATTGGCACAAAAGAATGGATTTTAAGGCCCCCATCTGCCATGCTTGGCAATTTGATCTGGCCAAGCTTATTTTCTCCAATGTGTTCCCTAATCCTAACTTACTTAGAACAATAGCATTGAGATATGATCCTCACACAAGAACGATCATAGTAGGAAATGGCACAAAATTGATCAAATTCACCAAAGGGTACATTGGCACTGTATTTAACTTGAACCCTGCGGCTAACAAACCAATTGACTTGGGTGCATTGAAGAAGAAATACCAAAATTTTAAATGTACCTATAAGTACTTCAACTTGGCCAAGCATAGGATGAGAGGTGTTGATGGCAAACTAGTAAAGATTTCAGCTAGTGAGGAGGAACCCTTTCTGTACAGTTTGTTCATTGATTATTTTGTCAAGACACATCATAGTCTATGTCAAGTGCTAGGTAGGGATACCTTAGATAGAATGCCTATATCTCTGATGATGATGGTGGTTGATATTCAAAGTCAGGATACCAAGGAGCCATATGATTATGCCTCCTATATTGGAAATAGAATGCACAAGCAACTGGCAGAAATCAAGAGCAAGCTATCTACTGCAGATGCCCATGTTAAATTCACATGGTATTCCATGTTGTGTTATATTCTCTTGTTTGCTTTATCTAGGATGTGGCACTAGAATTTGCATGTCAAAATGACAGATGCCCAAGGAAACATGTTGCCAGTACAAACATGGACCTGCATTATAGATATGCATTGTACCAGTGTTGATTATATAATTTTTGAGGAATACTTTGTAAGGAGGATTCTTGGTTTCTTGGAGCTAGAGGGAGAGAGGATGCACCCAGATGTATTGGATTTTCTATGGCCTTTGGATAGGACTCCTCACTTGGGGATTGATTAGAATTGGGGTGACTAGTTTTTTCGTGAGTATACTACTTGCATCAGGGTCTATGGGTGTGAGGCCCCACCCCACATTTTTCCCAAGTATGTACCTAAGAGGGTTACATTCTTAGAGATCATTAGGCAATTGAATGAATCAAATAAGGAGCACCTGAGGAGACATAAGAAGGGCTCATTTTTTCCTACCTCCCTCAGATTCAGTGATTTTCTAATAGCTGATAAGAGTGGGCTTGATCATATTTATTCAGTGATGCAGTGTTTTGGGATGTATCTGGAGCATCCAAAGATTTTTGACCCTGAGGATTTCATTAACTGAGTGAGGGTCAACAAACAAAGGCTAGGATACATTCACCAAGTTGACCTTAATGATGATCGTGTCAGAAATTGCTTCACAATGAATGATGTCCACACTTTGAGAGTCAAGTGAGACATAATAATGGAAGGAGAAAGAATGAGAGAAAGTGTGAAAGATTCATATCAGGGTACCTTTGCAGAAGTGCAAGACCCTATACAAAGAATTCAAAAAATGTTGGATAATGTAGAGCAAATAATTGCTAGTACTCTTGCAGGAGAAGAAAGGCTATTATATTAGCCTGGCAGCTCAAGGAGAGGATATGTTGTGAAAAGAGAATCAACTGCCCCTCCCCCTACCAAAAGAGCAAAGATTATTGACTTAGAAAATCCAGAGGAAATTGAGGTAATGGATTTAGAAGGGGAGGCAGAAGAACAAGTGTAGGAAGCTGCCCATTGGGAAAATTCACTTGACAGAGTAAGGCCCTATTCATCACCTGAAAATAGGGCAATGAGGACAATGAGAAGCCAGAATGTAGATATTGAAGATGTTAGAGTAATGGCTTGCAATAAATTTTTAGAGGATGATGAATTCATAAACACTCCTGAATTCAGGAGCTATGTGTTCAAATTAAGGAGTGAGGAGTTCCAAAAAAGGATTGAAGATGCTAAGAGTGGAGCAAATCTCTCTGAGTATGAGGCCATCACCCAATGGGTGTTAAAAGAGGTTAATCAGGTCATCAATTCAATGACTCTAGAGGAAGAGAGAGCATTGATTGCTAAAAATAATATCCTACTCCTTCCTCACTTGACTTTGTCAGATGCCATTGCATTTGACACAATAACCAAGGAAGATTTTGATATGACATATGAACAAATAGAGAAGGCTCTCTTTGGTGCAGCCTTCAATCCTAGGTTTGAAACATTGGCTATATGGACTCTAGACCCAAATAATAACAAGCCTAGGGTTGGATTGGGGGAATTGATAGGGGATGTAATATATAAGAGGGTATCTGACACCCCTACCTCCTAGGCTGCAAGTTTGAATGTATTGACTATACAATTTGCTGAGGTAATCACAAACAAGCTATAGAAGGAACATGATGAGTTGTTGCTACAGTATGCTCAGGCAAGTATAGAACTCAATAGATGTAAGGAGCAGCTATCATTAGGGTTTGGTACTTCACTCCCCCACCTATGATCCTGATAGTAGAGTCCTTTCCAGTTGATACAGAGCCTTTGTTGACTGAAATTAGGGAGCTAAAGGAGAAGGTGAAGAGATTCAAGGAGGAAAAGGAAAGTTCATCAAAGAGTTAGTCACTAACTTGATATAACACAAAGTGACAAAAATTGTAGAAAGGATGGATGAGACATGGAGGTCTTATTTTGATTTAATGGGTGCATTGGATAAGCATGAGCAGGACAAGAAGCATCTTAAAACAATGCAGATATCATGGTTGCCAAGGACAGGTGAATTGACAGAATTGATCAGATGTATAAGATTTGATGCACATGCAACACCAGAAATGATGTTAACCCTTGAGATGTTGGAAATACTTGAAGGGATTGTATCTTTCCAATTGATTTCAATAACAATGCTAGCCAACTTATTTCTACTTATTGCACCGATGGTGATCCCAAGTTGGTAGTTTTGAATTCAACTTTAGACAAATTGCATGTTTTAGCAATAAATTTTGAGTTATTCTACAAGGAAGAGAAGGTTTTGATGGATGTATGGTATGTAGGACACAATGACAAGATTTTGAAGCTAATTGCATTCCAATGGCCATAAAAAAGGTTGTATTTTGAGTGGGTGGAGAGATACAAATAGATATACCTGAGGTAGACAAGCAACTACTCCTCTGCATTTATATGGTTGTACTCCTCAAGTCATTTAGGTCCCATGTGATATGTTATTTTTAATTTTTATTTGGGCTTAATGTAATAAATTCCTATGCACCCTTGAGCGGCACTCTATAATGAATTTATCACCTAACCAATCAATATATTCAATGCCAAGAGCCAGGCTCTGTGTCTATAAAGAGCTAGTTGCTTTTCTTTGTAAGGTTGTTGGATGATTTTGGAATTTTTGAGGAGTAAATAAAATATAGGTTTTGCTGGGTTGCTTCATCTCTTGTGTTGTAAGTCTATGAGTTGTGTGTTGAATGTATTTCTACATAAATTTTATCAGTTTCATGTTGATGTAAATGAGAAGTGCTATGTGCATGTATTTTGTTAATTGTCTCCATGGTTGTATGTGTTTTTCTTCTAAATCTAATAACTAAGGGTTATCAGAGGTTCTAGAATATAGGTTCATTGTATTGCATATTTAATCTTCCACTTATGTTTAGGGAATAGATTAAATGTTTAGGATTAAGTGTGGGGAAGAAAATATTACAACATGGATGTTTTTAAGTAGAGTTAATAGGGTACTCTATCTTGGGCAGTGTTTGTAAGACAGGTGCTAATCAAACCCCTTGAAACTTGAGTGTTATTTTGGTTTATGAGAATCATTCACACATATATGTCTATTTGATTACATGCCCTAGGATAAGCACCGATCAGAGTTTGTATTGAGTTTATGAGTCAGGACCTTAATCTTATAGCTAAGTATAAAATAAAACCAAACATCATTTACAAACCTTTAGTATTTTAGGAGTAGTTTTAGGGTTTAATAATCCTTTGGTTCACAACTAGAGTAGGGTCCAAAGCTAGCCCCTTTGTATTTGTCTTACAATTTTGTCCTTCATAAAAAAGGATTCATCTGCTTTGTGTCAATACCTGGTTGCAGTCAAAGATTTATCCAATAGGTATTGAGTAGGGAATACCCCCCTAGGTTTTGCAGAGCCTGAAGAAGTAGAGGAGACTTTTAGAGTTAGACTCCTACACTGTTGGCCTCTGACTTGAGGCTCTCATTGAAAAGTGATGGATACCTTGTAGGGAAACTTAGGAACTATCAGTTGGAAAAATACCAATAGCCCAAACATGCAATAAGCCAAAACAACATAATAAGGCCAATGGAAGTGCTCACCACCCAACCATAGGATTGCTCACAAGCCTGCCCCAAGCTAGGAGGCCTACAAGTAACCCTAAGATACACACTTACACAAGGGAGGAAACCACACACACACAAGCAAAGAAGCACATTCCCAACCAAGGATATTCACAACACAAAATCCATATACTATAAATTTGAAACAAGGGGAGAGAGTGGACAACTCTCCTCAAGGGGAAAGACATCAAATACCAACTTACTCATTTCTTCAACACTCCTTTCTCATGTCTCAACTTAACCATTTTCTCATCAATATCATCTCATGTTACAACTTAACCATCTTATTATTCTAATATTCACAAGGAGGGCACTCTTGCCTCTCACACATAAGCACAACCTCAAAATAAGTCCTTAATCCAAAATAAATCCTCTCAAGGAGTGATCTTTCCCCAAGGAGTTTCTTCCCTCTCTCCAAACCCCAAATACAAGGCAAGCTTCGTCCACAAAAGTGGTGAGCATTTGCCATAAAACCCATCCCAAAACAAAGGAACAACCAATACAAACATATAATACATGCATCACATAAGAAAATAAATAAACTACTAAAACCTTGAAGACTCTTTAGAGCTTACCTCTCAAGCTCTCCAAGTTTGAAGGAGTTGAATACGATCCACTCAAGAGTTCTTCAACACTTCAAAAATACTCTCCAAATTCCAAGCTCCTCCCCAAATCCAAAAAGACAAAAATCCCTTTCTCCTCTCCAAAGGGAGAGACAAATAGAGATAAAAAACCAATTCCCTTGAATGGGGAGGTGACACTTGTTACCTTCCCATTCACTCTCACAAGCACTCTTTCCCACAAGTGCTCTCATATGTGTGTGAGACATTAGGGAAAGGAATGTCCTTGGGCTTTCTTCCCATGAGCTCTTACATTGTGTGCTCACACATGTGAGAGACTTAAGATCCACCCAAATGAAATCAAGAGCTCGAGAGGTTGGGATTGGGATGGCAACAAGTGTCCATCCCTCTTTCGAAAACCTAATCTCGTCACCCTTCTTCCAAGGTCAACTTGAGGGGTCATATCTTGGTCTAGGCTGAAGATTTGAAGCTCACAAGATACCTATACCATAGGTACTTGTCCTAGGGTTCCTAAATCCACACAAAAGTAAAAAAAATATGTAAAACTCATTTTAAAATGCCCCAAAAGCCCATGAACGAAAATGGACATCAGGATGACAATTCATCATCCACCTCACTACTTGACAACCATACAAGACTCATAAATAAAGTTTAGAAATAAAACACATTACAACCATTCCACTTCAACAATAACCTTAATCCACCTTAGGGATTAGGTTGGCATTACTGGTTAAATATAGGAGTTACATATTAGACCTCTGATTTCCATTTTCCATGGAAATAACCTGCACACTTACACATGCATCAATAGTCCAATGTATATCATAGCCAAAGAAATTCAAATTACACACACACGAGGTTGCACGAGTTCATAGATTTCAATTAGGTCACCTCCATAAACATGGTAAAATTCACTATATTCCCAAATCAATTTACTTTCCAACAACACAATCTTGATCATGAAACCGTAACTCAATATACTAGTCAATCGACTCAAATTAACTCATCCCATAAATAAAATTGCAACATGTATTTCAAGACATTCATCATCATAGAAGCAAAATATAACCTAAGCATATATAGATACCTCATCAATAATATAACAACACATCTATCTATTCAAACACAAAATAAAGCCATCGAAAATCTAATGTATGGGATCAACCGTCCCAAATAATATCTAGTGTCAAAATACAAATACATATGTAACAAGTTTAATAAGTCAAAAAAAGAGGTGTAACAAAGGTGACCTCTCAACAATTTCACTAAGGATCCTTTTCAAGCACAATCAAGTGACATACAATCAATTCGAGCTAAGGTGTATATCTCCTACTTATACACAATCAACACAAATACATTATAAATAGATCCACAACAACACCATATTGACTCTTGGACAAGGTCACCATACCATATACAAAAACCTAAGCCTAGGTAAAGAAATATAATTAGCTCTAATAGTGCCACTAAAACAGTTGCACATGAGTGGGCATTACACTTCCTCTCCATAGTATGCCTTGATTTACCAAACCTATATAATGAATCATGAATCCATCACTAGGTCAACACTCCACCCACTAATCTTTATTTTTTTATCAAACACATTCTTAAAAACCACATTTAAGAAGCTCTAATATCATCTAATATAGTCAAGGCTAAAGGGTCCATTGAAAGATTATCTAACCATGCATCCAAGTAAACAAAAAAAAAACAAAAAATAATGGATGATGAAAACAACAAGTTCTCTAGTCATTCATAATCATAATGAAATTACAATATGTTGCAATGTACATCCAACATGCTAGTCCTCAACCGTTTGATTATAAATGGACAAGTTATGACATTTGAAAGATCTTTCAAAACACCATGCCAAACTATCTTCTACTTTCGTCATTGACTTCCAATAATCTTCAAATATGTTTATATATCTACTACTATCCTTAAGAGTGATATCATTTGGCCACAAGGTGGTGCAAAGATCAATACCAAATGAAATGTGTAGTCAGCTAAATGTACAAACAAATCTTCTAGAATGAATGTTGTGATGATGGATCAATGTATCTTGATGCAATTCATACCATAAGGTTTGTTGGGTCCAATGTACCTTGATATATGTTCCTTTATTTTTGCAAGCTTTGGGTAGTTGTCAAAAGCTATGAGCAATAAACTATATACTTTTGTGTTGTAGCTAGCAATGGATCAAAAATTGATATATGAATTTGTAGTGATTATAAACTTCTAGAAATTGATTGAAATGTTGTAGGATCAACATAGAATATGTTCTCCCAATCATGAGATGAGATATGCCAATGCAGAGAAATGTCATAGGATCTATGATGACTGGTTGAAGACTAAAATGTAAAAAAGAATCTACAAACAAAGAAAAAAGGTGAAAGAAACTAGTTTTGGGTGATGTAAGATTTCTCTTACACCTTGGGATACTCTACATCAGAAAAGGACCCAAAAGGAAATTAGTCTAATAATAGACACTTTCACACCAACACCCCCTCAGATCTGCCCTCCCCTTAAGTGCAAATTAAGGAGGAAAGAAAAGAGATAAAGACTTAAACATGGGTCTTGACAACTATACCTAATAAGGTACCCATGTACAATGAAAACAATAAAAGAAGGAGGACCCAAAGGTGAACCCCCTTATTGCCCCAAGAACAACTTCCTTTATCCAAAATAAAAAATTTAGTCTCTCACAAGTAGAGGAAATGATAAAACTCATAGAAAAAACAATCCTCCCCAAAAGAAAGGAAATATGAGAGAAATTGAAAAGCTCACCCAAGGGATGCCTCTAAAATATCAGGAACATGAAGAATTCCACTAACTTGAACAAAGAAGCTACAAAGAACTTCAAAATAATAACTACTATAATATTGAAAGTAAAGAATCTCCACTAAAATTAGGGTGAGGATCATGATCAAAGAGGCATGAATATGCATTAGTGAGAACAACACTACTTCAACAATGCAAGATGGCAACAAGGTAATAATATGGTATTCAAAGATGCATATGTCACACCAAAAGTTACTAATAGTCTCAAGAACATTGACCAATTAAAAAAGATAAAAGATCTCCTTCATTAACAATAATATTAGATTGTCTATATGGTAAATGTTCCATCTCACCAAAATGCATGGGTAACTAGCTATTGCATTTGCCTAGAATATAGAAACAAAAACTAAATAGATAACTCACTCCAAAATGAAACCAAGGAAGTATTAACACAAGTATAATTAGTATTACATACTCCCCCACAATGTTAACAAGGGAGAGGTATGATAGGTCCATTGAAAATATATGTCATAATGTAGTGCAAGAGGGTGAAGAAGCAAAACCAAAAGGCACATTAGTAAGTAAAACCAAAATGCACATTAAGAAGTACCTACAATTGGAACAACATGTGCAAAAACAAGACACACAACATTAAGTTGATGAGGTTGTGATGGAAAAGATAAGGCACACACAACAAAATCTCATGGAATTGTATACAGAGTGTGCAAAAATAAGGCACACATGCATGAAGGTAGATGAAGTTGTGATTGTAAATACAAGACAAATAAAAAACTCTCCATGGCACTTTATAAAGTAGTATGAGTACAAAATGAGACAATATGATGTGTAAGATCCCTAAAATGCAAATACAATGCATGGCACTTTATTTCAATTCATTTAAAAATTTGATTGTGCATTTAGTAGATGCTTACAATGTCTAAAAGAGACCACATGTTAAAGTACAATTCTTCTACAAAATAAGAAGAAACGAAAGGAATCATTGTGAAGTATATGGAAAAATATGCACTTTCAAAAAAATTAGACCTAAAAAAAAGTCTATACATGTAGGATATGGACCTTCAAAGTTTCTACAATGAAAATTGCATAGGAAGGTTACTAAAAAAAACTAAAATTTTAGTCAAACTAGATGTCCAAGCTAAAAATTACCTACACCATTGTAAAGTATGTGAAATTTGTACCTATTTAAAAAAAATTGCTCTAAAAATAAAATCCACCTACGAAACAATGAAACATCAAAAGTTTGACTCCCAAAATAAAGGTGTAGATGGAGAGTGGGTCTCCTCCCCTAGTGGCTAGTTGGTGATGGTTAGGTTGCACCACTAAGTTTTTCACTACAATTAGCAAGGGTTTTGTGGAAAGGGGTTCATAAAATGCTTAAGGAGTGTTGATTGTGTTTGGACCTACATTTTGATGTATGTCTTAGCCCTTGGTGCTTTTTCTCTAAGCTTGTTAAAACCCTTGTAAAACCCTAAAGCCTAGAGTCTTGTTGCATTTGCCTTTGTATCCTCTTGTTATAATCCTTTGTTGACTGCCCATAGCCCATTCCTAGTCACTTAAGTTGTCACTTAAGTATCCTTTTCCATTGAATTATGTTGGTGTGAACAGGGTTATCACCTAACTAGTTTACCCTAGTGTGGATAATTCATCTTATTTAACTATTTACTAGTTAAATAATATTCACACATCACACATATATCACACATGTTAAGTTGACTTAGTGAGTCTACTAGATGTCTAGTTGTGTCTAGTTAAGTCTAGTTGTGTGTTGAGTTGTTGATAGTTGGAGTGAGTTGTCTTATCCTCCACATGTGTAATTAGCTATCATCCTCTAATTGACACATGTTGTTGGAATATCTCCACTTTCCACTCCACCTTCCTCTCCACCCTTCTAGCTCTCACCTTGCCTTTATAAGAAAGGTTCTATTCATGTATTATGTAATCAAAACAATAATCCTTCTTTTGCATTCAATGATAGAATAGCATCATTCTTTCATTTAATCTCTCTTGTGCTTTCATGAAGTCCTAGATCTTGGGTGGCTCCAATCATAGCCAACTCTAACATGGTATCAGATCTTTAGGTAGAATCACTTTGTGTTAGTCAATTTTTGAGAGATCTTGAGTGCAATTCATGGTGGATCTTGATGGTTGAGTATGCTCTTCTCTTGCATCAAATTGATGACCTGGAGAATCAGAAAGACTTGATAGAATCCTAGTTTTGTGAGGGTTTTCCCTTCTTGCTCTTGTATTGCAGGTACATTTTGGAGTGTGTTGTTACAAATCAGACTTCACCATTGTGTCTGGAGTAGCCGAAATAGTCAAGATCGCCTTTCGTTTCGTCCAAATCAGACATTGGAGGCAAAATTGACAAGGGTTTCAATTTGGGGCTCTTTGGCATGATCCAGAGGTACCAGCAGTTTCAGAGTAGTTTGGCACAAATCAGACATCACCATTGCATCCGGAGCGGCCAAATCAGTACGGATCAACTGTAAAATTGTCCAAATCAGACAAAGTCACAACCAAAGGCAAAATTTTTTTGCCTCTTGACCGTATGGATCTGTCACAGAGAATATTCTCGGCATCAGTGGCATATTCCTTAGAATCTTGCTTGCGCAGGGATTATACTGGTCGGTCAAATCGAATCATTCAAAATTCCACCAGGGTACTTTAGATCTGTAGAACGCTATAGTGAGCATCACATCTCTCTGCCCAGCAGATCCAAACATCATTATATCTGATAAGGTCGGTGGCCTTCAGCCCAGCCACACATTATTCCCTGCAACACATCGTAACCAGTGAATCATTAACCGTTGGCCGCATCATCTATCAGTGGATGGTAAAAACTAGTCTCCTAAATCTATCGGTGTGTGGTGTCTGAAAACTATCAGAAAATCCCTTTTTTGAAAGGTCGTCATCAAGATCTTTCACCTCTCAGCATTTTTATCTCTGCGGGCAATAGCTGACTCAAAGTGAGTCAACTCATCAATTTTCTTGTCAAGCCTATGGTTTTTCTATACAATAGGCAGTTTTCTGATTCAATCCAGGCAGTTTTTGCCTTTCCACCAACGGTTACCTCTTTATCCCATGACTTAAACTTTATTGAGTATGTAATTCATTTAAATAATGTTCTATATTTATGTTGGATACTAGGCATGCTTTTGTTTTATGTCCTCTTTACTCATTGGACCTAGCACAACCCCTTTCTTAAGACAACTTATATGCATGTGTCAAAAATGAGTTTTAAGTTGTGCCCAGTCAGCGTTCTCTGCAGTTGTTATTGTTATAAATGAAAGCAACACTACTTTAATGGAAATTTGATTCAAATAAATTTCAGCAATTTTCAATTGTGTGCTATTAACAATGGAGATTGTAACATAGAAACAAAACTCCACACATGACACAATGTTTAACATGGAGAAAACCCTTTCAGGTAAAAAAATCCACATAGGAAAGAGGCCCAATGTTTGTATAAATCTGAAAGTGATTTACAAAACAACACCACCAATCTCTCCTTTAGTCTTCAATCCAACAACATTCTAGCAGCACCTGAGTACTTAAAATCTATATTACAGCAACAAATACATGGTAAATACTTATATAAATGCTTTCCAACTCATCTTAGGTGTTCACCTTCTCTCTCCTCCAAATATCCCACATACAAGCATCAAAATAACACCTACAAGCAACCTCCAAGTCTCAAAAGTTGACCCATTCAAATTTGGATGCCCATATACAAGAATGGCATCTTACAACATCTTATGATGCATCATAATGGCCATAGATACCTTCAACATACATCTTTCCAAGATAGGCACTAGGGGTTAACTATAGCAAATATACAACAAACATATCCATCATATGCGTCATAGAATGACATAATCTTATGACAACTTATAGCTGTCATATATTCACTTACCAAACATTATGACAATTGTCATACATGCCAAATATAGTAGATTCCTCAAGGGAAAATTCCTACCCTCATTTACTTTGAGTTTTTACATTTGCCAACAGTAAAAGTCACTCTGTAATTACCTCTGGTTACTCTGAAATTACCCCTGCCAGTGAAACTAGTGCATCTCCTCATGGATAATTACAAATTACATATAATAAAAGGAATAAATACAATATTGGGATTTACAAGGTTAATGGAACCTTATCCTAACATTCTCCCACCTGACATCATACATTGTAAATAAACCCATAGGAAATCAAATGAAAAATAATTAGGTACTAGAAATAAGGCACATGGCCTCTCTGCACCACACAAACTTCTCTGTGCTCACAGGTTGGGTCAATGAATCTACAATGTTCTCCTGAGTATCTATCTTCTTCAGCTCTATCTCTCCATTTGCAACTAACTCTCAAACAAAGTGATACTAAACATCAACATGCTTAGTCTGAGCATGATACATGGGAATCTTGGCCAAATAGATAGCACTCTGGCTATCACAACTAATCTGAATGATCTTGCAATCAAAACCAATACATGTACATAGTCTCCTCAAGTAAACTACCTCCTTAGAGACATGCCTAGAAGCCATATAATCTATTTCTATGGTGGACAAAGCAATTGTGGTCTACCTCTTACTCATCCAACTCACTGCATCTCCAAATAGAGTAAACATATAGCCACTAGTGGAGCTTTGACTATCAAAGTCACCTACCCAATTTGCATCAACAAAACCCTGTATGTCCAAAGATTTATCAGAACTATCAATACCAAAATAAACCAAACAATGATCAAGAGAACCTACAAGATATTTAAACACCATCTTCGTATAGTTCCAATGCTGCCTACTAGGGTTAGACATAAATCTGCTCAAAACTCCCACTGCTTGGGTAATATCTGGTCTAGTTCAAACCACTGCATACATCAAACTCCCTACAACACTAGCATATGGCACATTAGACATATCCTCAAGATCATCCTTAGTCTTTGGACACCTATCTAATGAAAGCTTAGTACCAATGGGTAAAGAAACTCTAACTGTGTTACAGTCTTGTAAACTAAACCTCTGCAAAATAGTATTCACATACTTACTTTGTGACAACCAAAGCTTTCTATTAACTCTATCCTTCTTGATCTCCATTCCCAAAATATAACTTGTAGCACCAAGATCTTTCATCTAAAATACACCTAAAAGTTGGGCTTTAAGCTCACTAATCATACCCTTAGTATTGCTGAAAAATAACATGTCATCAACATACAAAGCAATAACCAGTATAGAATAACCAACACAATAAATGTAAAAACAGTGATCCTCCTCACTTCTAACAAAACCCAATTTCAAAACAAATGAATCAAACTTTTGATACCACATTCTGGGGGATTGTTTTAAACCATATAGAGACCTCTTTAACCTACAAACCTAATGTTCTTTTCCTTTTACCTCAAAACTTGTAGGCTGTTGCATATAAATTTCTTCCTCAAGATCTCCATGGAAGAATGCAGTCTTAACATCCATTTGCTCAATCTCCCAATCATAAGCTGTAGTAATGGATAAGAGAAATCTAATGGAAGTTATTTTAGCAATAGGAGAGAATATCTCACTAAAATCAACTCCCTCTCTCTGGGAGTAGCCCTTGGCTACCAGTCTAGCCTTATACTTCTCCAATGACCCGTCTGCTCCAAATTTCTTCTTGAAGACCCACTTACATCCTATGGCCTTTCTTCCTTTGGGCAAATGAACAAGATCGCAGGCATTACAAAAGTCTAAAGCCATCATGTCCTCCTACATGGCTGACTACCAAGACTCACTATCATCTGCAGAAGTAGCTTCCCTGTAGGATCTAGGTTCATCGTTAGTACTCAATAAATCATATACACAATGGAAATCTAGTGGGCTATACTTGTCAAATGGATTTTGTTTTCTTGTGGATCTCCTCAAGGGTGGAGTAAGAGACACTACTCATTCTTCTGCATGATCATTTGCAACAACTTCTTCTGTAAAAATAGACTCATCTTCATAAGAACTACTTGAATCTTCTTCTTTTTCTTCACCCCCCAATCCATCATTCTGTTCTTCTTGAGGTACATCTTGCTGCTCTAAATCAAAGTGCACCTTCTTTACCTTTTCTTCTTTTTTTTTGGCTGCTCAGGTTCAGAAATAGCTCTAAGTTCCCTAAAAATAACATCTCTAGAAAAGATAATCTTGCGGGTTAGTAGATTCCAAAGCTTATAACCTTTAACATTATCACCATATCCAATGAATGTACACTTTTCAGCTTTTGGATCCAACTTAGATTTCTTTTCCTTAGGCACATGAACAAAATCCTCATAGCCAAAAACCATTAAATATGAAACAAAAAGGTTTCTTACCTATCCACACGTCATAAGGTGTCGAATCAAGAGCCTTACAAGGAGATCTGTTTATCAAGTAGCAAGCAACAAACACAGCGTCTACCCAAAAACATTTATCCAACTGTGCATCACTAAGCATACTTCTAGCTCTTTCCATAATTGTTCAGTTCATCATTTCTGTAACACCATTTTACTGTGGTGTATACGGAGTTGTCTTTTGTCTGATTATACCTGCATGCTTGCAAACCTCATCAAATTCCTTAGAGCAATATTTCCCTCCATTGTTAGATCTTAATATTTTTATCTCTAAACCTGATTGGTTCTCTACTAAGACTTTGATTTCCTTAAACTTAGTGAAAACTAAAGATTTATGTTTCATAAAATAAATCCATGTATATTTGGATACATCATCTATAAAGGTGACAAAATAACAAGATTTTCCAATAGATTCATTATCCATAGGTCCAAACACACCCATATGAATACTTCTAATTTCTCTTTTGCTCTATTGCTTCCTGAAGGAAATGATTTTCTATTTTGTTTACCAAACACATAATGCTCAGAGAAATCAAAGTGCTCATCAAAATAAGAGAAAATGTCCAACAATTCTTTATTCTTAATAGTTTTTAATACATTATTGCTTGTGTGGTCTAATCTACAGTGCCACAACATACAAGTGTTTTTGGAAGCCTTAGAAACATAAGAGGCATTACAAATTGGAGTGGCTTCAAGCTTAAACAAGTTCCCGAATCTCTTCCCTTTCACTACCACCAAGTTCCCTCTCACCAATCTACAACCATGCTTGTCAAATGCCACATGTATTCCCAAATCATTCAACTTCAAAACTAAAATCAGATTTCTAGCTAATCCAGGAACATGCAAAACACTAGGGAAGGTTTTAATCCTCCCATTATTGAAACACAACAATACCTTTCCTTTTCTAAAAATTAGATATGAAGAGATGTCACCAAGGTAGATATTACCTCCATCATATTCTTGATATGTGGAGAACCATTCCTTATGCAGGGTCATATGAAATGAGCACCCTGAGTCAACCAACCAGTGATCATTAGAAACAACATTACATGCAGAAAGCAAAACATCTTCACCTGCATTCGAGGACTTATCTGAAGCACCCTCCCATTGCTTCTTGGGGTTTCTGCACTCCTTCTTTACATGTCCCCTTTTACCACAATTCCAACACTTAACTCTGTTCTTTTTACTAGGAGTCTTAGATCGGCCCTTGGACTTGTCCTTAGCCCCTTTCTGATCTCCTTTAGGTCCCCTTTCCTTAGACCTTCCCCTAATATTGAGAACATCACCTAAACTATTTGAACTCTTCTTCCTCAATTCATGTGCCAGTAAAATTTCAACAAGAGCATCTAACTTTAGATCCGTGAGGTTAGAAGTTATAACCAAAATGACATTTTCCCATGATTTAGTTAAAGAACAAAGAAGCAAGATACATTTATCTTCCTCATCAACCTCAACATCTACTAAAGCAAGCTGACTCATCAACAAATTAAGTGAATTTAAATGCTCTGCAATCGACTCACCCTGTTTCATTTTCAAAGAAAACAATTCTCATTTTAAATAAAGTTTATTTACCATACTCTTGGCTTGATAGATCTCACCCAACCGATTCTAGAATTTATGTAAGGTCTCTTCCTTTGCGACATTGAGCATCACAGAATCTGAAAGACACAAACAGATGCTTGCCCATGCCTTCTTATCCAATTTTGCCCACTCATCCGGAGAGACATCATCGGGTTTCTTCTCTTTTTGGACAGCCAACCATTGGTTTCTTTCTTCCAAAAAATCTTCCATTTTTAGCTTCTAAAAATCATACCCTATTCCGTTGAACTTCTCAATGTCCAATTGAGAGGTTGAGGCAATAGTGGATGCAGGCATAATATCAACACAAGATCTACAAAACAAACACAACCAAATCTCCTACTACAGTTATAGCTTCCACATTACCACCCAAGAGTCAAAGCTAGCCAAGCTTTGATACCAAATGTTAGAAATGAAAGCAACACTACTTTAATGGAAATCTGATTCAAATAAATTTTAGCAATTTTTAACTGTGTGCTATTAACAATAGAGATTGTAACACAGAAACAAAACTATGCTTCACAGAAATGCAAAATCAAAAAATTGAACACATGACAAAATGTTTAACATGGAGAAAACCCTTTTAAGTAAAAAACTCCACACAGGAAAGAGGCCCAATGTTTGTATTAATGTTAAAGTGATTTACAATACAACACCACCAATCTCTCCTTTAGTCTTTAATCTGACAGCATTCCAGCAGCACCTAAGTACTTAAAATATGTATTGTAGCAACAAATACATGGAAAATACTTATAGAAATGTTTTCCAACTCATCCTAGGAGTTCACCTTCTCTCTCCTCCAAATATCCCACATGTAAGCATCAAAATGGCAACTACAAGAAACCTCCAAGTGTCGAAAGTTGACCGATTCAAAGTTGGGCATCCATATCCAAGAATGGCATCTTACAATATCTAATGACACACCATAATGGTCATAGATACCTTCAACATGCACCCTATCCAAGATAGGCACCTGGGGCTAAATATAGCAAATATACAACTAACATATCTGTCATATGCATCATAGAATCATAGAATCTTATGACAACTTGCAGATGTCATAGATTCACTTACCAAACATTATGATAGTTGTCATACATGCCAAATATAGCAGATTCCTCAAGGGAAAACACCTACCCTCATTTACTTTGAGATTTTGCATTTGCCAACAATAAAAGTCACTCCGTAATTACCTCTGGTTACTCTGAAATTACCCTTGCTAGTGAAACTAGTACATCTCCTCATGGATAATTACAAATTACATATAATAAATGGAATAAATACAATATTGGGATTTACAAGGTTAATGGTACCTTATCCCAACAATTATTACATTTCACTGGAAGAAATGCCTTCGTTAAGCTTCAAGTTAGCTTCCCGCAAGGTCGCGGGGATGTACATGCCACTTGATGTGTTTAGTATTGCAATCTATTTTGTTGAAGGTTTCTTCCTTGCCAGAGGTTTTTGGTACTCCTCGCAGAGTGGCAAAGGTGACATGGCTAAGGATTTTGTTCCTTAGTGGTGTTTCGCAGAGAGTTTTGTCTTTGCTGGGACCATCCTGAGGTCTCTGTGAGACTGTGAAGTTTGAGGTGGTATTTCAAATGCTAACTTGGCATTTCACGGTGGTTTCTTCCTTTGCGGAGGGTGTTTGATGCTTTCAATGGAGTAGTGAAAATATAGTGTGGACCAAGGTGTATTCATTGTCTGCAGTGGTAACCAGTATTGACATTTCATTGAGAGCATGCACTTCACTAGGTCTCCTAGTTGGTCCTCGTGAGCTTGCGAAAGTCCCACCCTGACCTAAAAGATACCAAATCATGAGGAAATATTTGGCATGCTAGGGGAAATTCAAACTTTAGTGGTGTCCATTGATTTGGAAAGATCTAAGGTGAACATTTAAAGCCAAAAATGGTTGTCTGATCTCGTACATTTGACATTAATGGCGCCAGGGATAGTTTTATGAGGCTCCTTGCATCATTATTTCACATAAATGAACATGCATTTTCAGTTCTTGAGCTCTATGATAGTCTCCCAGCTGAAATTCTTTAGTTTGCCATGTTAAAAAAGAGATTAATTAGTCAACTTGGAGTTAGAATTGTTACCTACAACCTGTAAGTGCTCTTCACTTTCTTGCATGAATTAGTTTTTAATTCCTTGAAAGTTGTGAATACTTTAGAGAGCATGCATTGTTGAAATTTTCTAACTAGTTGGACCATGTTCAAAGGAATTGCCCTATTGCTTCGAATAATTATAGGATTACCTAAAATCTTAGAACCCTTGTATATTATCATGGCTAGTTCATCTAAAAAAGTTGTAAAGAGGGTGGACAAGAAGATAGATAGAGAATTTAATGATGACATCTTCATCCAATTACCTAGTTCTACTAAGAGGCCTTGTCATTTGCCTGGTTCTGGCATATTAGCAGATAGACTCTCTGATAATCATGGAGGTTGCCGAGATGCTATCCTCCCAATTGACAGGTATGCATTGTTCAAATATCACTTCAAAAAATGCATGAGAAGAAGCACTATGAGTAACCCCTGGATGTTGGGATTGGCTAGGCTAGTAGTCCCGAATATTTGTATCAGTGTTGAGATGATTAAGGCACTAGTTAGGAATTATTCTCCTAAGGATAAGGCCATATATAGTAGTAATGGTAAGGTTGGACCTTGAGTACATTTGTGAGGTGTTCCTATTAAACCCTAACCTGAGTGTGCCTTTAAGCAAGGGGGCTTTGCCCTAGGAGTATCACAGGGCAAGTGTTGCTTATAAGGTGAAATTTCTCCATTGTCACATGCCTAAAGTGGGTGGTATATCATATAAGTTCAAAGATGATAAGAGGGAACAATTCAATTATGACATCTTTGAAGATTATTTTTAGAAAACGTATTTTGTTGTGTGCCAAGTGATGGGGTTGGTTGCTACTATCTTAATGCCCACTACTGCTATAGTTTTAACATCTAATATTTAGAAGTGGGAGGATAATACTCATTTTGATTATGCATCATACATTGAGGACCAGGTCAATAATTCCCTGACCAACCTAGAAGGAAATTCCTCTGTTGTTCACTTTAAATATTACTCCCTCTTGTGTCATATGATGTTATATGTAGGATTGTAGAAGAACATCTAGTCACCAATGCTAAAACTCAGGGTGACAAGTGAACAAGGTCAAGTGTATCTCATCTAGAAGTGGACATATGTATGGGACAATAATTGTGACAAGTCCAATTACTTGGTTTTTCAAGAATATTTTGTCAAGTACATCCTTAGGTTACCTGGTCATCAGGACTATAGAATATCACAGGAAGTTCAAAGGTTTCTAAGATCCAAGGATAATGGTTTCTTTTCAAAGAAACCACTGTGATTAGGATATATGGATTTGAAGGAGTTCCTCATTTTCTGCCTAGGGTAACCAATGATAGAGTGGCATTCTTGGAGATTATGTGGAAGATGAATGAGTCTGATAAAACTCATTTTAGAAACTTCAAGAAAGCATCTTTCCTACCTGCCACTATTGCCTTTTCTAATTTTTTGATCACATCAAATGAAGGATTGGAATTGCTCCCAGCAAAACTGTAATATTGCAAGATGCTTATGGCTAAAGAAAGGAAGTGTGATCCTAAGAAATTCATACATAATGCCTGATTGAAAATGAGTTTGCTGGCTATAATCATCAAGTTCATCCCCTTGAGGATGTAATCAGAAACTGTGTCACATTTGAGGAGACTGAAAACAAAACCAAATTGTGGAAAAGAGTCTTTAAATCAAAGAAGTATAAATTGAGAACTATTCTTGACTATAGGGGGCCTTTAGAGACATCACATACATTGTTCAAAGGATAAAGGTTATGGTGCAAAATGTTGATGAATTGTGTTCCAACCTACCTATTAATTTTGACGATTCTTCTACCCCTATCTTGTTAAAGGAGGCATCTAGCTCTCAAGCCCCTATTTCTATCACCCACTTCAACAATTATCCCCAAGACGGTCCCCTACTCCTAGTTTCTCAATGGGTGAAAGTGAAATTCCAAGTTCACCAGATGTAATTGAAGTTACATAGCCTCATGTGATGAATAAAGAAGCCCCACCAAAGGAAAGAATGGTGATCACATTTGAGGAGGTGGATGAGGTGTCTGATGATGTGAGAGCCTTGGAAAGTCAAAGGTTCATTAATGATGACTCCTCCATTCATTCTAAGGAGTTTAAGGATTTTATCTTGAAGATAAAGGGGTAGGAAATATTGAAGAAGGTCAAGAGGTTGACCCCTGAGAATAAGAAACAAGCTATCAAGGAATTTTGGGCTAGGGTGCATAAAGAGATGAATGGAATACCCCTAGGAAAGGGGAGAGATATTGTTAGAGAAAGTGGTTGCATGTTATTTCTTGGATGGGATATCTCTTCTGCAATAGCATTTGATAGTATTAGAAGGCATGAAAATATTGATATAATAGAGGAATTAGCCAACAAGATATCTTATGAATCTACCTTTAGCACAGATTCTAATGCTCTGGCTATATGGTCAATCTCCCCTACTGGGAAAAAGCTTTGTGTTATCAATGACCCTAGTATGATTACTAGGAATCTTATTGTGCATAGGTTAGAGGATACCACCCCTATCCAAGCTGCTTCTTTGACCACTAGTGCTTCTATGTTTACAGAGGCTTCAGTCAAGAAAATGTAGTTAGACATGGAGAAGTTAAGAAAGCATAATCTTCATTTGCAAGAGAGGTTGAATGTAGTTGAGGGCATACTTCCACCAGTCATCCTTCCAATTCCCTCAAGGGAAGAAGAAAATCTTAAAGAGGAATTAAGAAAAAGCAAGGCTAAGAAAGAAAATGTATTAAAAAAATGAAGCAGATAAAACTAGACTTTGTACAAGGTTTCTTGAGCAGAAAGATGGATAGGATAATGTCCTATGTTGATAAAACTTGGGAGTATCATTGTGCTCTAAGGAGAATGCTTAAGGAACATATGAGGATAGAAATTAGACTTTGGACATGGGAAAGACAAATGAAACCCATGGTCCTTGCTTTCAATGTTTTAGTTGAAAAGCATTATTGTGATAAGGATACTAATAAGTGTTTGACAGAGTTAATTAGCCATGTCAGAGCCACTAGGAGGATGGTGTGGAAACATAAGGAATTCACCAAATAATTTGTTAATGAACTCATGTATTTTCATAGGATATAGGGGTCATATTTTCTAGTATTAAGAAAGGATGATAAAGCAGTAAAGAATCTTGAGAAATGGAGAGAGGAATACTCAGAGATTACCACTCTAATTATCCTGGAAATCAATAATGATGATAAAAAATTCATTGACAACTTGAGTTATTCCTTGGATGTGTTATCCAGAATTGAATTTGAAATGACAATCATCATTCCCCTAATTAATCTTCCCACCAATTAGAAATACAAGAAGCATTTGGAAGATGTATACCAATGTTTTTGACCTCAGCAATTATAAGAATATTCTCTGTTCTCTAATTGATTTTTCCTTTAAGGGTCTTCATCTACAAACAAACTTGCAAGTGGCACCCAAGTGTTATAGGTGAATGCAAATCTAAATTTTAGTTAATAGGATGGTTGCATGCATGCTTGTGTCATCATAGAGGGATAATGTACTTGCAAAGCATATGGTTACAACTACTAAGAGTGGATGGAGTTTGTTTGGAAGAAATGAACATCTTCTTTACTTTCTGTTGTAACACCTTGTTTTCCCTCCAATATGTTTTGTCCTATTGAGCCAAAAAGATAGCTTGGGTATATTCTTTTTCAACAAGTTGTTAGTGACCTGAAGCTTGTTTACTCCCATGTTTCTATAAATGGGAAATCAAGACCATTTTGTAAGGGTTCCAAATCTTAGGTTTTAGGCAATATTGTACTATGTGTTTTGGTTTAGGGTAATAGAAGAAAGTTGTATCTCAATTGGTGTTAAAATCTGTAGAGTAGTATCATTTTAAAATTTTAATACAAATATCATACTGATTATGGAATCCTTTCTGTGTTGCATTTGATGAAGTTGATATGAATTTTAAATATCAAGGATATTTTAATTCATCTTTACAATTTTCTGTATTGTGTGTATTTTCTCTTGCTTTCTCTCAAGGAGAGGATAAATACTTGGAAAATATTATGTTAACTATTGTCTGCATTATAGCTTCAATAGATATTTCTATATTACCAACTACAAGATGTGTTAATAGAAGGTGTTGACACCATTAGGCTATGAGTAATGAAGTAATATTGCTTGAATGATACACTGGTTTTATACAATTTGACTCTATGACCCATTGGATTAAGGACCGGTCTCTCACTGGGCTAATATGTTGATTTAGATCCATCCCAAACAACTAAAATCATTTCTATTTCTATCATTCTTTTAAGAATATATTTTGATAAATACTTGTTCTCAATCATGGTCTAAACTGTATTGCCAAAGGATAAAGCCAATCTTGATGGAATCAGTCATCTCCTTGGTAAAATGTTATTGAGAACCTTTTGTTTTAATACATCATAAATCACATTATGAAATACTTCAGGTGTTGTAAAGGGTACACCCACCTTAGACTTGCAGAACCAAAAGTGTAGAGAATTTTTTAACTCTTTTGTTGTAATCATGTTCGTTGGCCACTGACCTGAAATCCCTAAGTATATGAAATTGGCTAATCTTTAGGGTATTTAGACTATTAGTTGGAGGAACTAATAGATTGGCAACTCTACTGGGGACCTTTGTTCATAATGGTTGAGATTTGTGCAATGGTCTATCATAGGTATGCAGAGTTTCCATATTTGTACTGTAGTATTATTCCCTGTAAGAGGGTGGTGACTTTGATCAAAGAAGTGAGAAATTATGTGTGAAAAAGGGAAGGATCCCTTTGTATTTTTACTTATATCTTCGCAAGTCTTCTCTGAAGAATTTAAGTATATTGAATTCCCATAATTTGGGTGGAAAATTTGACTCTCATGTGCCGGTGAAATCTTATTTCAAATAAGTTAAGTGAAGCAAAGCACTGGGAAATTGCAGAAAAGATGAGAAGAACTAGAGGACAGATGAAGAATCATCCTAACCAAAAGTTAGGAAAACTTCCATGAAATACCAGTCAATCTTGGAAAAAGAAGGGTGATACTCGTAAGTTTGACGTCTTCCCTCCTCCACTAGGATCTAGGCTTCTTGTTGCTGGTACTAATGAAAATTTGCAAAAATCATATGAATATGGTATGCCTGAAACAAATGAAGATAATTCTATTTTGGAGGATTTTGTTGAAAAGGAACAATCTCCTTCAAGTCTCCTTGCTAATAATATGTTCACTCCCATAGTGTCAAGCCCTTCTAACCCCATTGAATATGATATGTTAGGTAACATTGTTAGTAGGTCACCTACCATTGCTTTCCACATGAATATTCTAAACCTCCTGGATAGTGCCTTAGAGACTTCTGATTCAGATACTACATTTCCTAATGAAGAAGAATTGATGAAGGAAATTAATGAGTTGCATAGAGAAACTCAAAGAGTAAGGGAGTTGAATATGAGAAGAGCCAAGGAAAGAGAAGAGAAGATTAGGAGTGCTATGGATGAGAGGGATATAATGAAGATATGACTGGAATGATTGAAGTTAGTAGGTCTTGAAGATCCTGAACCTATCTGTCATACCCACTAGTCTTATAGTTTCTCAATTACTCAGCCAAAGTAATGTAACTATCCCTTTGAAAAATTACCCTACAAATACTTGGACTAGTGCTATTTTTACTACTGCTGTTGCAGTCCCTCCTATCCCTAGGCCTTCTATCCAGTGTGGTGATAAAGGGAAGAGGCCTTTAAAGAGAATAAGTATTAATGATGTTGAATCACCTCAAAGGCTTCCTTCATCTGATGGGTCAGACTCATTAGATCTTAAATTGAAGAAGGAGAATGAACAACTGTAGAAGGAATTGGAAAGAGTAGTTATTGACTACAAATGTTGAGATGTAGAAGATGATTCAATTTCAAAATTCCTCTATTCAGAATCCTATGACATTTGTTTCTCACAACCCATTGACCTTTTCACCCATTAATGTAAATGTTTCAGCCTTTTCTAACCACCCAAATCCTAACTCTCATATACATACCTAGTCCAGAGGCTAGAACATGAGACAACAAGGAAGTTTGGGTGTAGGGGAAGTGGTGTAAATAGACAACATGCAAATCAGAGAGACCAGTTTCATAGAAGACCCCTACAAATGGAGAGATATCGACAAGTGTGTTTTGATGGGATACCTAGTTATCCTAATCCTCTTCCAAATGATGTTAGAAATGTATTGGCTAAGTTCACTAGAAACAATGCATTGTTTGGAGAAGATCACTTAAGGGCTTTCCTAAACTTATTGGATGATTATGAGATCGAGAATGAGGATGTTATCATGAAGTTACTTATACAATCACTAGTTGAGGATGCTATGGATTGGTATAGGGGATTGCCTAAGGCTAGTATTGGGTATTGGGAAGAGTTCAAAAGAATATTTAGAGAGTAGTATGGTGAAAAGACAAATCCATGTTTATGTTGAATTAGTTTAACATCTCCAAGGGACACAATGAAATAGTTCCTGACTTCAATGCAAGATTTCAAAAGGTGATGTTTAGGCTTCCTGTTGGTTTGAGGCTAAGTGAGTAGGTCTACCTTGTCCTATATTGAAATGCATTTGATTCTAAGCTTAGTTATTCTTTAAAAGATAAGGACCCTTAGACTTTGAGGGAATCTTTTAAGACTGCTTTGCACATTGAGAGTAATAGAAGAGCCTTAGGGAAGGTAGGAAATAGAGATGATGTTAAAATATTGAAAAATCCCAAGGGACCTCAGGATAAAGTATCATCATCTAAGGAAAAATCGGACAAGGTCATGAGTGCCCTTAAGGACTTGAGTTACAAGGTAGCTAAGACTGATAAGGGGTTATTCAATGATAAACCTAACTATTAAAATCATGAGAGAATGCCTAAGTTGTTTGATCAACCATACAATACCACATGGCAAGATGGAAAGCTAGTTTACAATAATTAGAAAAATACACCCAACAAAGGTACCCCTGACCCCTTGAGGAGACCTAGTGCCAATGTGGTTGAGGATAATATTTGGTGTATAGCATGTCAATAACCTCATTCCCTACTCTAGTGTGTAGTATCCCAGTCACTTTAGGAGTCTAGCATGCCTGAGGATGAATATGAAGAGGATAATTATAATCAAGATCATACAATCAATATGTTCTCATCTAAACCATTTATGATAGTAGAAGAGTATACTTCTTCTGAGGAAGAATGTACTGAAATTGATATTGACAACCAGAGGTATTGTGGAGAGAACTATCATCAATAAGTCTTTTTTGATCATGAAGATAGTGGTATAGAACATGTAAGGGTGAATGTTGTTGATGTTGAAGTAGGAAAGTTCAATTTGAGAAGACCCTCAGAAGAGGAAATTGAATCCCTAATTGTAGTTGCTATTGCTTAGGCTAGGAGTAGTTACAATTTAAGAAACAAAGTGGTTAATGTTGATCGGGGTAAGTCTGGTAGTCTATTTATCAAAGAGACATTTGTAGAAGCCAAGAATCCTAAAAATATGAAAAGCCCAAATGAAAAGGGCAAGTTGCCAAGAAATTAGAAAGTTTAGTTTGATATATCATAGACATATCAGAAAGATGGAAAAGCATAAAGGGAGTTAAGTAAGTCTGGTACTCTCAAGGTTCTTACATCTACTGAAAAGGAGAAAGTCAAGAAAGTAGAGGTGAGTAAGGTTATTCGTGATTCTGTAATAGATCCCATGTTTGATATGACCCAGATTTTATCTCAGATGAAGGTTTTTGATCCTTTACTAGAGATGATGAATATAGATGAGCATAGGAACAATGCTCTGAAGATGATTATAGTTATGTCTCAAGTATCATCTGAGGTTCCCAAAGGATCACTTATTTACCAAAAGGTAAATCAGCAGATTAATGAAGACAAATACAAGGAGATGGGAACCCCTGAAGTGTATGTGGGAGAAGAATTGACTACTTCCCCCTCTCAGACTAATCCTTTTTACATTAGCCTTCTTGTAAACAACAAAATGGTTAGAAACTACATGGTAGATTGAGAAGTTACCATTAACATAATTCCTCTAGTAGTTATGAAATAATTAGGGCTATGGGTTGATATGAGCTATGACAAATGTTATGCTATTGACAATAGAGTTGTCCCAATTCTAGGGATAATGAAAGATGTTGACCTAAGATTCGTTGTCTTCCCTGACAAAGTGTACAAAATGGATGTTATTGTTGTGGATATCCTACCTCAATATAGGATGCTCTTGTCAAGATAGTGGACTGCAATAGTTGGGGGAAGCATAGAGCTAGACTTGTCCTATGCCACTATAGCAATGAATGGAAAGGAGGTCAGATTAGATAGGGAATGTAGGTTCCAAACAATGGTAGAACACATTGACAATCCCAACTACCATGATCAACAATTTAGTTTTTGCAACAGTGATATGGATAACTTCAAAGTAGAACCAGATTAGGAAGTGTCAGGCCACACTAATCCTTTAGAGGCTGAGGCTGAGGCTAATCAAGTAGGATTATGGTAGATGTACTTTAATGGTGCATACTCTAGGGTAGGAGCAGAAGTAGGTGTGATTTGCATTGCACCTAGTGGAAAAACTTTCAAACATGAACATTTCTATTGAATTTTTCTTGCACCAATAATATTGTAGAGTATGAAGCATTACTTCTTGGATTAAACATGGCATCCAAGCATGGTTTAGAATTATTGTTCAAGTTTTTGGAGATTCTGAGTTGGTTATCTCACATGTAAGAGATAAATATTTGACAAAGCATAGAAGACTTAAGCAGTATAAGTATGTTGTGCGGGATACCATAGAACTCTTGGATGCATTTTCCATTGACTGGGTAGAAAGAACCAAGAATGTGATGGCTAACTTCTTGGCCAATATAGCCTAAATGAGTGATGATATTACTTTATCTAGAATCTCTAAATTTGAGGTTAAAATGAGACCATATGTGCCAGATAATATTTGTAACTAGTAGGTTTTCTATGACTATGCAGATTTGCTAAAGTTCTTGTTACCAATTTTTCACCTACAACTCAAATTGGTAGAGCTGAAATAGTTTCATTATATTTAAGGTGAAGAATACTCTAACACGTTCCTGCTATCCTTAACCATGGCATATTTTAAGTGTTTGAGAAAAGATTGAATTCAGTTTTGTTGTTCAAAGTAAAGAAACATAAAGGAAAGTACATATTGAACATAAGATATTGCCTTCATTCTTGTTAGTAATGTTTCTTTCATTTCATGTTTCATTCATTTTCCAAATGAAGTATACACAAAATTGCACAAGTGTTGCATTTGTATTCATTGGAAAGAAAAGAGTAATCAATGGTCCTAGACAAGCCCTGGGAGTAGATTAACCAATGTAACATAATACATGTTATGCATCTGAAGATAAAAGAAATGAAAAAGAAGGATAAAGGAAAAGGCATATCCGTCATTGCCTGATAGAGTCTTGGGTGGACCTTCATTGTCTCTTGCTCCTCCTCTCCTACTCTTTAAGAGAGCCTGCAGCATGGTAAAAGAATTGGTTAGAGCTTCATATATGAATCTCCCTATGTGCCCTACCAACAGAAATATAACACGTCATGATGCATTGGATCAATAAGAAAGAGAGCCAGAAGGATCAAATCATCATATGAGCACTGAATTCTTTATTTTATCTAACTTGTTTGTGCAATGTGCTAGTACAAGTACATTCATCATTATGCAAGACATTTTAGCATGTGGTAAAAAATAGGTTCCCACAAGGGTTGAGCCCAGCATGTTGCCCCTTGAACTTAAGGGGAATATAAGATAAGAAAGAAACTTTTAGATCAACAAATGAAAGCATATTTTGATTGAAAATCAATGTAACATTGTCCATTCATAGCAGCCATAAAATACAAAAAGTAAATGAAGTACAGATGTTGACTATGGTAATGACTACAGCTTAAAGTATTGTTAGTGCTTACAAGGACAGCCAACATGTGAGGGGTAGTCACCACCCTAAACTAATGACTAGTGTGCCACTGTAAAAAGAGTCCTCATTGCTCAAATGTACCTCCTATTTCAAGTAATAAATATGTGCTTAGAATGGTGATTGCCTTCACATGATGGACGTAGTTAACAAGAACAAGAATATAATAGGCACAGTGGGCATCAATCCCCATAGTAATCAATACAAGAGTACAATACAATCAACATGACAGCCAAGGATGCATCATGGAGCAGTAGTCTAGGACAACAGTAGAATAGGTAGTTACCACTTTTGTTGTGAATGAGGTGTAATGTTTTGAATGTTAGGAACACTAAGAGGAGGGGGGGGAATTAGTGTTCTAAAAATCTTTTGATGCACTTTAACTTTCGACCATTTTCCAAAATTAATTAAACAAAGGCACAACGTGCATATGAACAACAACCATAAAAACATGACACATGGACACCAAGATTTTTATGTGGAAAACTGAAAGTGGGAAAAACCATGAAGAGGATTAGCTCTCAAATATATATTGCAATATTTACGAATAATGATGTTTAGGCTTGGTCACTCCAAGGGCCTAGAACATGCGGGCTCACTACCATGAAGTACAGCTAGGTCTAGCAGGCTCACTATCTCAACCCTAAACCTAGCAAGATTACAATAAGGGTTGTTAAACCCTATTGGAGGCTCACTATCTTGATGAAAAAGGCTCATGGGCAAGTACAAAGCAAATTGCACATGAAAACTGAATACTGCATAAGTATCTATCACTATGCCAGGGTGTAGTCATTTAGCAACTAAATTCTGAATCCCAAGTCTTTATTACTATTGATCTTCTAATTCTGCTCTACTATTCATATGCTCACATCAATCATATGCATATCCACACACCCTTAACTAAAATTCATTGCTCTTATATATCTGCATCATGATTTGATCCATAATCAGGTCGGCATCCAAGAAGTGAAACTTGTACATAAGAAGATGTAGCTTGTCAGCTCAATCCAATGCACTATATGTTATGCAGACCCAAATCTTTGCCTAGACATGTTTATATAGGTTATCTCTAATCATTCAATCACTTAAATGGATCCTTCACACAATATCTCTTCTCTACCCAATGATTTATCATACTAGTTGGTATGTTCCTTAAGAGCATGCTTAACAGGTTCATTTGTAGACTTGCAACTTTTACTGTGAAACACAAAACACTTCCAAATTCATATCAAGGACTCTTCACACATTCCCAATCCTACCCTCAAAATTGTAGGGCATGATATCATCTTGCGGGGGAATGCGGACCATCAAAAGTTAGACTTTGTCTCTGTCAAGCTTTGTCAAACACTGTATCAAAACTCAATAGCTTGCAAGTATCTTTCTAGTGGACCTTATATCTCACAACTCTAGAATTAGACACTTCATACAAGTGTTTACAACACCATAAGACCATATAATAAAATATTCACCTGCGAAGGAATATGGACCATTAAAATGTGCCCTGTTCATTGTCTCTGCTATACCTCTGTTCACCCAGACTTAGATAATTCTTCCAAATGACTTCCGGAAGAAGTTAGGACTTAATCTCTAGAGCATGACACCACCAAACAATTACTAACATCATACCCAAACTGCATTACTAGATCATCATCTATGGAAGCACATTGACCCACTGACTGTCCTTTACTCTATAAATATCCATACTTAGCCATTTCTACCAACCAGACTTGCCAACCAGATCTAAATTCCAATGTGACCTTCCAGAGTTATCTCTTCCTGTCATGATGATAAGATCTCTAAGCCTTTTTTCCATAAATGACAACATACAATTCCATACCGAAGCAGTGTCTCTTGCCAACAATCTCCCCCTTTGGCATTGATGGCAAAACTTAGTAGTGAAAAATGCTTAACTTCTCCCCCTTACTATATACACTTTGTTTTCCTGCTCCCCCTGAGATGTTTTACCCCATTTTTCACTGATCTTCTTCTCCCCCTTTGACATCAATGGCAAAGGGTGTGATTCGGAACCAAAAATTTGTTAAAATTCCAAATATTTTATGTACTCTGCCACATATTTACAAGTACAATCTTCATCTTTATATTACATGTATTTGAGAATGTCATTGAATATGTTCTTAATCTGTGCCCACTCAATATCCCATCCTTTCTTGGAATTATCTAAAATTTGAATGTGTCCAATGAAGAGAAAAACCAAAGTTTTAGCTATTTACAGGTTTGATGATGTGGTAGTTTGTGCAGCAAGCTGTGCTTCAGCTACAAGCTTGGTCATTGAATCCAATTTGGGACTAATCAGTCTTCTCAGTTGTCCCATTCTACTCTTTATTTAATACCTCTAATTTATTAAACCATTCAAGTCATTGTGAATGCTGATGACTTGAGCTTCTTGGTTGCTGGGTGATTCATGTACTAGATCAAAGTTCTTAGAAATATTCATCAGTTTTCCTTCCAATTCCTTGATCTTTTCTGTTGTCTTCTTTGTAACTTCCAGCCATGATAGCAAAATTTATACACATCACTAGCTTCTCCAATAGCACTTTAAACATTCTATATCTTATTATCTAGCTGAGCCTTATCATGGGCTATCAACTTTGTCAACTCATCTAATCTTTTCTCATTGAATTCTTGTCTAACTTTTGTTTCAGTAGATTTCTCAAAAGATTCAAATGTTTACTTACCGAACCGATAAGTCCTTTGAGTTGGTTGTTTGGGGGCAAGGAGTTGTCTTTCTGATAAGATGGCATCAGCTTCTCCAAAATGCTAGATGCTTCAACAATGAGCTCACTGTCCTCAATGTGAGATTTCAAGATTTCTTCTTGAGCCTTAGCCTGAATAACTGTGACCAACTTCAGTCTCTGTGTTGATGACATTGTATCTAAGTTTATTGGACCATGTAGAAATTCTAACTCATCTAAAACCTACTTTCTTTTCTCCAACAGTCTTTCACTGATTCAACAGTGTCTCTTGGTATAGGAGGAGTTTCCTCTTTTTTTTTTTCTGGTGGAGGATTTTCCATGGCTGATTCTTCCTCAGTTTGTTGTGCCGATGAGGGTATTTGAGAGTCATTAGAAAGTACTTATTTTTCTTTGAACACTCTGTCATCTTTATCAATTTCTTAGCCCAAGTTTACTTTTGGAACATATGAATTATCAGCAACATCATTCTCTTCATTGACACATGTGGTGGGAAGATTGTGTTACTTTAGATCTTCCAAAATAATTTCCTCTATTTCTTTCACCACCTTATCAATCTCACCCATCATTAATAAATTCATCCTCATTTTTGTTCTAAATTGGTCCTTGGTCTCCTTGGAGATCGGGTCTTCTTCTTTCGGAGTAATTTCTGGACATAATCTAGTTATCACATGTCTTCTTAGCTCAATATCCTTAGCTCTAGCAGTCTCCTTTCTGATGCTTAGAATATTTGCTAGGCTTTCAGGGAGATCAGAGATGATCTCAATAAGAGCCCTATTGAAGATGTTTAGATATTTCATAGGGGCTTCTTCCAAGCTTCTTTTATCAACATCACCATATCCATCATAGAGTTCAATCATGGGCTTCATATTTCCATCAACTGTGACAACTTTTATTACATCTGCAGGAGTTAGAGGCTTTTCTTTTCTCTGTCTTTTACTAGATTTTTCTTTTCTAGAGGGTTTTTCTTTAATGCTTCCAAAGGCTTTGACTACCTCAGCTTCATCTTCTTGACCTCTTCATCTGACTCTATTTCTTCTTCATCCTTTTCACCAATACTAACATATAATCTTCTTCCCTTCATCTTGTTCCTCTTCATGCCTTTGACAGAGGATCCTTTTGATGTTTTCTCTGAGTTTATTAATGATGTGGCACCAAGGGGAGGTAGCAGAGCTCCTAGTGGACCTTTAAACCTTTTCTAGTTTGTCCTGTTTCATCTGAGACTCTTCTAGAACCTATACTGGTTCACTCTTTTATTTTTCTTCTTCTTTCTCTACCCTTTCCCTAACTTCTTTTAGTTGTTCTTTGGTAATACCATATCTTGCAGCAATTTCTTCTACTTCTCTTCTCACTTTCTTGGTGGATTCTAGTTTTCTAAGTTCAACATACAATTTTACAGATAGTTCTTCATATGTACCAAACCTTTCTTCCTTTGTGTCCTTAGGTTTGCTTAGCATATGTTGGGCATAGCTGTCTAGTACTTGACCATCCACTTCATACCCCATGGGCATGATCCCAACTGTTCTAGGCTCAACAGCCTTCATTAAACATTGGTCCTTGGTGACCATGAAACAAATGGTATATTTATATTTCTCAACAATTGTCACAGGTATTCTTTCCCTTGACTACATCATGTTTTGAAAGTTCTTGAAAAACCCCATAGAGATGCCTTTTGCTCATTGTGACTACCTAGATTGCTAAGACAATTTCTTATTTGAACAACTACTGGTTGATTACTTAACCAAATTAAGCCCTTGTGATTAGGGAACTCATTCACAAAATAGAAGAATAAATAGATAATAAGCATACCAAATTTGAAAGGATAGATCTTTCTTTCCTTGATCTTTTTTAGGTTGTCTATTAATTGAATTCTCAGTAACTCACACAAGTCATAATCCACATTCTCCTTAATCATTTGGTATGCTGTGTAAATGGCCATACTAAAGACAAAAAAATTTCTTCTTGTGAAGTAAATCTTGTACCCTATGACCATTGAAGCAAACTTTACCACAGGATCAATAATATCATTTGTTGTCATTGCCCTTTTGTCAAATTTGGCTCCAGTGGCATCTGTAACCATTTGATTCTTGACTGCTTTCAATAATGGCACACCTATGGTGGATTTTAGTCCAGTGACTACCTGAATGGCATCATTTGTTATCTTAAAGGGTTTCCCCTTTTCCAACCACATGAACTCATCATGAATCCTGCTTAGCACGTATCGAACCCATTCGTCTTCAGAAAATGCAGGAAACACTGCATACTGGATGAATTTATTTTCTTCTTTCAGGTGGAAGTGATCATCACTTAAATGATTTTGATATAAGTCTGTGAATCTATTGTCATCGTGCTCATCTAGGGCTACATGAATATATGCCCTGATGTCTTCCACATATAAAGCTCTATTTGGTATACTTAAGAAAGCACCCATTTGATCAATTTCAGTTGCTTTGTGAGGATGGTTCTTGAATTTTAGTCGTGGATGCTCAGCAATATCAACAACTAAAGGGCTTGCCATTTCTTTCCAATAAATTCATAGTTAGATGAATACCCTGTTTTGCTGAGTTAGGGTTTCTTTTTCTCTGAAATACTTCAAGCACTTCAAATCTTGGTTGTTGTTGCTCAAAGTTTGCTCCAATCTCTCCAAATATTTGATAGCTTCAAGTGCAAAGTGATTTTGAAACCAAACAAGTTCAATTTTATCCTTCACCAGACTTAACCTAAGTTATCATAAATGCTCATTCCCAAAAAGTTGTTAAAACCCTTCACTGTAGAATACAGTTGATTAGGATTGCTCCGCAATATGCTGCATTGTCCCTTTTTATTCCAGTTTTTCTTTTGAGGGATATGTCACATTAGATTCCATCATACACCTTCGTGTCAAATTCAGGCACCCACTTTTTGGCTGGGGGATTTGGATTTTCAACATTGCTCCCCCTGAGCCAGAGCTCTCAATTTACTTCCCAGAGAAAATGTCTACACCAGATGCTGGTGTGGATCCATCCTTAACCTCATTTACATCCTTTTTAATCTAGATCATACTCATCTCATTCTTGATTCTCATTGGATCAACCTTTCCTTTTCCCTTATCATTCATCTGCTCTATTTTTCTTTCTTTAGCATAGTAATTTCTCTTCATATTCTTGCTTTTGCAGAATCTTGCAACATGTTCAAATTTGTTGCAATTAAAACATACAATTTTTCCTTGTCCTTGATTTCTTGCTCTAAATGAATTCATTCTTGATCTGCATTGATTATCCATGTGTCCAAATCTATTGCATGTGAAACACTTGTCATTGAAGAATTGACCATTCCTAGAATAGATTGACATATTTCTTTACATACTCCTACACTCATTTTCTTTATGATCAATCTTCTTGCAATTGAAACATTTACCAGAGAAGGATGGAACCTTTTGATTCATTCTACTTCTACACTAAGTAGCCCTATGACCATAATTATTACATTTATAACAGTGACCATTGAAGGATGGGTACCTTTGAGCATTTGGCTATTTGACTGGAGGTCTTCTAGGTCTTCTTCTTTGATTTCTAAACTGGTATCCTCTATTTTTCCTTGACTCATTGTTTATTTGACCAAATTTTGAACTTTCTCCTTTCTTAAATCCTAAACCTTGCTTGTCATCAGCACTCTTCTGGCTAGCAATCATTTCATCAAGCTTTGTACTACTTATCTTGAATTTTTCTTCAAAGCTTCTAGCCTTTTCCAGATCTATTTTTAGACTTACAATTTCTTTTTCAAGTTTTACACAATCTTTTGATCTATTCTTCACAATTAGATTTAGATCATCTTCTACTCTTGTTCTTTCTATAATTTCTACTTCCAATTCATTTAGGGCTTCATTTGTTGATATCAATTGACCATTAACTTCTTTGTATTTGTCTTTGAATTTCTTGACTTACTCTTTTAGCTTTGAGATGCATTCATCAGCTTGTTGAAAATTTTCTTTTAGATCATTGATTTCTACTTCAGAATTTTCAAGATCCATGAGAGCTGCTTCTAGTTGCTTGTTGCTTTCATAATTTCCAAATCTTCTTGCTGCCATGATTGCACTATCCTGGATCTTCCTCAAGTTGTTAGACTTTTTCCAAGGAACCTTTCTCTGATACCAATTGTTGAATGTTAGGAACATTAAGAGGAAGGTGAATTAGTGTTCTAAAAATCTTTTGATGCACTTTGACTTTAAACCATTTTCCAAAATTAATTAAACAAAGGCACAACATGCATATGAACAACAACCATAAAAACATGACACATGGGCACCAAGATTTTTATGTGGAAAACCCAAAGTGGGAAAAACCATAGAGAGGATTAGCTCTCAAATATATATTGCAATCTTTATGAATAAGGATGTTCAAGTTTGGTCACTCCATGGGCTTGGAACATGCGGGCTCACTGCCATGAAGTACAACTAGGTCTAGCAAGCTCACTGTCCTAACCCTAAACCTAGCAAGATTACAATAAGGGTTGTTAAACCCTATTGGAGGCTCACTTCATAACTCACTTCCTTGATGAAGAAGGTTCACTGCCAAGTACAAAGCAAATTTCACATGAAAACTGAATATTGCATAAGCATCTATCACTGTGTCAGGGTGCAGTCATTTAACAATAGAATTCTGAATCCCAAGTCTTCATTACTATCGATCTTCTAATTTTTCTCTACTATTCATATGCTCACATTAATCATATGCATATCCACACACCCTCAACCAAAATTCATTGCTCTTATATATCTGCATCATGATTTAATCCATAATCAGGTTGGCATCCAAGAAGTGAAACGTGTACATAAGAAGATGTAGCTTGTCGGCTCAATCCAATGCATTATATGGTATGCGGAACCAAATATTTGCCCAAACATGTTTATATAGGTCAGCTCTAATCATTCAATCACTTAAATAGACCATTCACACACTATCTTTTCTCCGCCCAATGATTTATCATACTAGTTAGCATGTTCCTTAAGAGCATGCTTAACAGGTTCATTTGTAGAATTACAACTTTTAGTGCAGAACACAAAACACTTCAAAAATCATATCAAGGACTCTTCACACATTCCAAATCTTACCCTTAGAACCTTAGGGCATGATATCATCTTGCAGGGGAATGCGGACCATCAGAACTCAGACTTTGTCTCTATCCAACTCTGTCAAACACTATACCGATACTCAGAAGCTTGCAACTATCTTTTCAGTGGACCTCAGATCTCACAACTCTAGAATTAGACACTTCATACAAGTATTTACAATACCTTAAAAATGCATAATAAAATACTCACCTGCGGAGGAATGCAGACCATTACAATGTGCCCTATTCACTATCTATGTTATACCTCTCTTCACTTGGACTTAGATAATTCTTCCAAATGACTTTCAGAGGAAGTCAGTAGTTAATCTCTAGAGTATGATACCACCAAACAATTACTAACATCATACCCAAACCACATTACCAGATCATCATCAGTGGAAGCACACTAACCCACTGACTATCCTTTACTCTGTAAATACCCATAGTTAGCCATTTCTACCAGCCAGACTTGTCAACTAGATTTGAATTCCAACGTGACCTTCCAGAGTTATCTCTTCTTGTCATGATGATAAGATCTTTGAGCCTTGTTTCCATCAATGACAACATACAAGTCCATACTAGAGCAGTGTCTCTTGCCAACATAAATTTGTTATTCAATGCATGAAATAGCCATAAAGGACAAAAAAATAGTCATGATCATGACTATCACATCAACCAAGAAGCATATTATCAATTGAAGAAGATAGAAAACAGTCATATAATGAAAAAATAGTCCTATATCTATATCTAGAAAGTGAAGTGTAGCATACACAGTTCACATAGACTGGAATAGCTGAGTCATGATTGATACCTATAATATAATGCCATGTTAGCTGTCTGATATACAAGGGAGCAGTAGGGTACAAGTCTATGATAGAGGATTAGAATGATCAAGATGCAAATCTATTGCACAGTAGCCATACTATCATGGCACTATACTACAGGTATGGTGAACATTTTATTGCAATCATAAGAATAAAGTAATCATTGAATAATCATAATGTCTAATTGTTATAATAAGTAATGGGGCAACAAACTATTAGAGAGGGACAGAGAGGAATTTGCAATGTTTTAAACCATGGAACAATCACCTTAGGGATAGTCCATTCATCATATAATCACCATATACCTCTACCAAATGAAGATACAATCATAGGCTATAGGCACATTGCATGATAAAGAACAACCATAGAGTGCAAGGTACTGGTGTAAGACAATCATCCTCAAGATATAGTGTACCACCATGAATCAAAAGGAGGGGGAAACTCATGCTACATCAAGTATACATTTGAATCAAGGAGACATGTGTATAGTCAAGGAGACATACCATTCACATCTATGCAAAGAAGGACAACCACCTGAGAGAGAAGTTCACAAGAAATAGTCATCAAGCCTTCCAAGTCAATTGGCATAGATAAAAGGAACATTCTGAGATAGTCTCACCATGGAGGATTTTACAGTCATAGCTTCAAAAAGAGAAGAATAATGCCAAGGGTAACCAAGACCATGCAAGAGTATAGTTTAGTCTTGAAGGAGGTTACAGATCACTGCTATATATAAACCTATTAGTCATTAAAGGCCATATAAATTGTAAGAGAGTTATGGAGTAATGAGACAGTCATTTCTATCCTACAAAGATATGAAAGAGCATAAGAAATAAATGAGCAATCATCATGTATTTGGGAGCATTCCATAAAAAATCAATAAGATCAACCGTGCAAATATCTTGTAGAAGTCAAGTGCATGATCAAGGACATTGTTATAGAAGGATGAAACCCTTGTAAGACAAAAAGACAAGGGATAGTCATATCATTATAATGATCTTCATGTTTTCCCAACTCATTAACACCCTGCTAAGTCATACTCAACACTAACAAAGTAGTGAATAAGTCTCCTGACAGAAGTAAGCCATGACACAGAGAGCTTATAGTAAGATGCCAAGTCAAAGCGATGAAATGAGCACGAGAACTGTCATTATGAAGGTGAAAAGGATAGAGGGTATGGTGACTATCATTAATGAGAAAAGCATCAAGATCAAGTATGTGAAGGAACCTCAAGAAAAAATGCACTGTCTCAGTCACAAAGAATAGCAAGAAGAGAATAAAATATCATTATTTCATATACATCTATAGGAGATGCAAAGAAGAACAACATATCTTTTAACTCATTCTATAGATTTCATCACAAAGTATAGAGTCTACAGTATATATGTGAGACCGGATGGAACAACAGAGGATAAAAGCAAAGTTATAGTCATTTCTTTTTAGTTGAGTGTCACCACATCCAATGACCAACACTGTTTGAAGAGCATAGTAAGTATAGGTAAAATCCTAGCAGGGTTTGTGAGGAGTAAGAGAAAAACCATCAAGATAGTATAGAGAAAAGTGAACAAAATGCAAAAAAATAGTGATGTCTTTTTGTGATAGAAAATAATAAGGATAGAGAGAGATACCCATCAAACCCTACTAAGGTTCACCTACAGTAAGCAATAGAGAAGGAAGCTTTTTTACCTTTTCACTTCAATGGCCAAACAAATATAGAGAGAAGAAAGTAGGGAAGCCATAGATAAAGCCTCTCATTATTTCATTCTCATACCCTAGCTAGAGTTTGCCACAAAAAGAGATAAATCATTATGCCATGGGTAAAAGAACAATAAAAATAGAGTATATGTAGAAAAACCACAGAGGAGCAACAAATACCATCAGAAACTGAAGTTACCTATTGAAGAGAGATGAAGAAGACCAGATATTTGCATAGGGTTCTCTAGAACAACATATCAACACTATCTTTCTTTGCAACTCACAATGTCTTTCTTTGCAACTCAGTCACCACTTTAGTTTGCAGCATATCATCCTTTACCTAAAAATCTTGACAAAATATGTCCAAAGTATCACCCTTATTAGGATGTAGAAGATCATATTAGAACCTATAAGGAAGCCTACTTTAGAGCAAGGATAGAACATTAGGATGTTGTGTGCAGATTATTTCCCTACTCTTTGGGAGAAGAAGCCTATAGCTGGTACATCAGTCTTACTGAATCAACCATTTGCACCTGGGATGCCTTAGAAAAATCTTTCTTAGGAAGATTTAAAATACTAGTAGACCTACTGTCACTTATCACACATTTACCACAATCAAAGGAGAAGAGGGAGAGATGATCTCTAACTTCAATGCTAGGTATCAGAAAATGTATTCCAAGCTAGTTGCTCCATACAATGTAGTTGATGAGGTAGCCATGTCCAAATACTATTCAACTTTAGATCCCTTAACATCCATGTTCATCAGAAGAACACATCTAGCTATCACTTCATTAGTAGGTGCTTTTGAAGAAGCCATTAAAGTCAATCAGTAGTTACCACTAGGCTTTACACCTAATGCCGGATATCCTGCATATCAAATGCAACCACAGGGTAATGGAGTCATGATAGCTCCAACCATCATTCCTAGTCCACTACAAGTGCCTCCACTTAGCATTACACCACCTCCAAATGGAAATGGCTAGATGATACTTCATCCTAGACAAACACCTCAGGATGCAGAGCCAAACAATAACGATAGTTCCTTCTTTAAACCTCAGCAAGAGAATGTAGTAGCCAAGGTTTAGGAAGAGAATAGTGACATTAAATAAATGTCTGCACAATTGAGGAAGTTAAGCACTGAGATTACATAAATGAGAAGCCAAAACTTCTATTCTCAACCAAATCAGAATAGAGGATATCCTGATAGAGGATATGGGAATAATAATGATAGGTCTGGATATCTTGACAAAGGATATAACAATGAAAGGAACTTTAACAACAATAATAACAACAATACTACTCCTAGGCCACCTAGAACATGGAACACTAGACCAAACAATGGTTCATTACCATCACCATTGGACAGTCAGCCTCCTAATGAACCTAAACAAACAACCAGGGTGAACTTAGCAAAAGCTACACTCACTAATTAGTGTAGGATGCACAATACTAATGCACATGTAAAGTTAGATTGTCCCCAATTTAAAATAGTAGCTAGTATCTTCTAGGCTAAAGTGTCTAACACTACAGGAGATCCTCCTCATCTTGAGAGGAGTGAGATCGTTCCTTTAGGATATGAGTCTATCCTGATGTTAGAAAGTTCCACCAGTCATCAGCATCATCAAAAGACTTCCACTCATGAGAATTACACATTAGCATGTGAGGAGTTTACTTTAGCATTTGAGACAAATTATGTGTTCCCCTTTGAGGATGAAAATGAACCAGAACCAGAACATGAAGAGGTCCATGCTTATCAACCACAATATCAGGGTAGACATAACTACAATATCAGAAGTAATCCTAACAGACTATTTGGTCCTTTGACTACATCAGTTCCTCCCAACAATTTTAACACTCCACCAGATCCCAAAACTAGTAATAATCCTGGTCCTCCCAAGGTTAGTACTCAATATTTTACACCCCAGAGTACAATGTCAAAAGCTATCAGTCAGTTGCCTGAATCTGACAAACTAGTCACATATCTGGCAGAAGAGATGAAAAAGATTAAAATCAGCTTATCCTTGTTAGAGCTCCTTAAAACCCCAGTCATCTAGAAAGCCTTCTTGAAATCCTTGGATGATTCCACACCAAAGGATGATAATCACATTCATAATCCTAGTCAAATCTTGACTAAAGATCCTATGTAAAAAGAGAACAATATTAGACATAAAGTACAGGCTACTGTCTAGGCCATTGAGACTTCACACATGATTCTATATAGAGACAAAACGGAATCACCACCATTATTACTCACACCAAGAATATTTGGGAAGAACTTGCATAATTTATTAGTGGATTCGGGTGCATCAACAAATGTGATGCCACTATCCATTTGCAATGCCCTAGGATTACATCTAGCCAAGTCCCTCAAGAAAGTAACACAACTAGAGAAAACTGAAGTGAGTGTGGTGGGGGAGTTAACACATATCCATATGCAATTAGCATCAAACGCTAGGATACAATATTACATTGACATCCAAGTAGTGGATATCCCTGATACCTATGGGATGATGCTCAGTAGGGATTGGTCAAAAACACTGAATGGTTGCATGTCCACTGATTTTAGTCACATGTGGTTACCTTAGAAGGGGATCCCTAACTAGATAAGGACAAAGGCTGAACCTAGGATGAAACATATGATCATAGAATACAACAACACTAATGAGATATTATATGTGGATGTTGAACCAAGAGTGTATACTATAAGTCCTCAAATGGTTCGGATAGAGGAAGTCTTAATGTATAACATGGACATACATTGAAATGTTATTCAAGAGAATAGGATGGTCATAGAGTCTAATCATAGTTCAGATGAAGATGATGAAACATATCACTTTAAATATTTTAAACACTATCTATCCAGAGAGATGCAACATTGCCAGATATTAGGTATATCCACTGAGGATATTTTAATTGAAGGTTGGTGCAGGTTACATGAACAAGCACATTCAAAAAAGGATTGTGATGCATGCTTAGACATGATTGAGTTGGAAAGAACTTATAGTGAGATTGGGTCATCTTCAACTAAGGCAAGTGTAATGTCTAGTTATGATGATACTGATTCTTATTTGTCATCTTCAGATACAGGAGAATAGGAAGAAAATGCACATCAGGACGAGGATTGCATATACAACCTAGAAGAGATCCTGATGCATGATGAAGATACTCATGGAAAGGAAAGTGATATCACCCCAGGGACTGATTGCTTAATTGAGTCAAATTATGAATTGTCAGATGAAGATAAGGGAAGTAACCTGACAAAGTTTGAGGAGTTTCTATCCAAGCAAATTCAAAGACTTATCCTGTAGAAAGTTTCTCCACACCACTCTTTAATTGAAGGATGGTGCAGACTCCATGAGGCACCACATTCTGAAACCACATGTTCCTTATGCCTACACATACTAAATGAGGAAGAACAACTGTATTCAAAGACCAAGTTGTCTGATATCAGAGACATGTCTAAAGACAGAAGGAAGTTGAAGTACATCAGGATAGTAATAGTGATGATACTATAAAAATGAAAAGAAAAGATGTATCATGTTCAAATCAGCCACCATAAATGACAAAGAGTGAGCGTCAGAAGTTGAAATGGATACCAAGCGGTGCAACTACTAGAGCTAAGAGAAAAAGAGAAGGTCCTTATAAGCCATTGATAGAAGACAAGCCATGGATCCTTAGATTTGATGGATCTAAATCTAAACAAGGAACTGGAGTAGGCATAGACCTCATTGATCTAGCAGGAAAATCATTTTTGGCAACATACTGATTGTAGTTCCCATGCACTAATAATGGGACAAAATATGAAGCCTTAACTCATGGGTTGTTGTTTTCTCTTAAGAAGAAAGTCAAGATTTTGCATGTCTATGGGGACTCAGAATTAGTGGTGAGACAAGTGAGAAGTATCTATGCTTTTAATTATAAGAAATTATCCAACTATAGGCATAGAGTTTGGGACCTAATTGAATAATTTGATACATTTAATATCACGCATGTTCCTAGAGAACAAAATCATAGAGTAGATGCCTTAGAATAGGTTACTAGTACATTGGAACCTTTGTAAATTTGTAGATTAAAGAGATTTTTAGTTGAACTGATATCAGTACCCTCCATACCTGACAATGTTACTAATCTTCAAGTGTTTGATGATGATCAACATATCCTAGATTTCATAGAAAATAGGGACATATTTGATGCACAAATCCTAGATGAGAAGAACTTGGAAGATCATGTATGGGAAGAGGAAGAAATTGTGGACTTGCCTAGCAATAGGATCCCTAAAGGTATGATAGAATTAGAAAAGGCCTTTGATCTGCATAATATGATGAAACAAAAGGATCTCCCCAAGACAGATGGAGGAGAATATTCACCATTCAACATAGGACAAAATGAAGACATAAGGAATGTCTTGATTGGTAAGGTCTGTTCTGAAGATGAAAAGGCAAGGACAACTCAAGCATTAAAGGATTATATTCATGTTATTGCCTGCACTTATGATGAGTTAAAGACATATGATACATCAATCATCACTCACACTATTACAATGAAGCTTGATGCCACACCTTTCAGGTAGAAGCATAGGCTAGTCAATGCACTACTAGAGCCTATAATCTTTGGAGAAGTCAAGAAATTGCTGAATGCCAGGATCATATTTCCTATTAGATACTCAACATGGGTGGCCAATCTGGTACTAGTAGGAAAGAAAAGTGGTGACATATGCCTATGTATAGACTTTAGAAATCTGAATAGAGCTTCAGAGAAGGACAACTATCCTCTACACTCATTGGATGAAATTTTGCAAATAGTGAATGGAGCTCAAATGATGTCTTTCCTAAATGGTTTCTTAGGATACAAGCAGGTAATGGTGGATAAAGTAGATAGATTAAAAACAACATTCACCACCAAGTGGGGTATATTCACTTATAGATGCATAGCTTTTGGCTTGGTCAATGCTAGAGCCACATTTTTGCGTGCAATGGACATAGCATTTAGAGGCCTAGTTGGGAAATGTATAGTCATATACATGTATGACTTGACTATATTCTCAAAGAAGAGAGGTGATCATATAGAAGACCTTAGAAGAGTACTCAAGAAATGTGAGCAATATTGTATCTCACTCAACCCAATGAAATGCATATTTGGGTAACTACAGGTAAGTTACTTGGTCACCTAATATTAGAAAATGGGATCACCATTGACCCTACTAGGGTAGAATCCATCATGTAGTTATAGCTTCCTGGGAGTAAGAAAGAACTCAAATCTTACTTTGGTAAGATAAACTTTGTAAGAAAGTTCATCACAAGGTTTGCAGAGATTGTTAGGCCCCGCTCAATGCAATGCTTAAAAAAGATGCCAAGATCGAATGGACACCTAAAGAAAAGGCTACATTTGAAGACATCAAGAAGGCCATATCAGATGCACCTGTCCTGATCAAGCTAGACTACACAAAAGAGTTTTATATTTATTCATTTGCTTCAGAACATACATGTATAGCAGTCCTGACACAGAGGAATGAAGATAAAGAAGAAAAACCCATATCTTTTATGAGTTCTCCATTTAGAGATGTAGAGCTTAGATATATGGACATTGAGAGACAAGCTCTTGCTTTGGTCAGAGCAGTAAAGAAATTTAGACACTACATCTTGAGAAGTAAGATAATCATTGTGGTACCTAATACAATAGTTAAAATGCTCTTGATGTAGAGTTAACCTAGGGAGAAAAGAGACAAATGGATAATAGTCCTCCAAGAATATGACATGGACATAACACCTATGAAATTGGCTAGAGGTCAAGCCCTGAGCCAGATGATCTCCGAGATTGATCCTAATATAGTGAGCCATCAATATGTTGTGAACACAAAAGAAAACAAAGAATGGTACTCAGACATCAAACATATCCTGATCACTAGGAGATGTCCATAGAAGATGCAGGCCTCTCAAAGAAGAGCTGTAAAGATTAGATCACAAAAATACATGATCAAAGGAGGAATCCTTTTCAAGAAGAACTATGAAGGAATATACCTTAGATGTCTAGACAAGTCAGAAGCAGATAAGGTCCCCACTAAATTATAGGACAAATTTGTAACAACACATGGATCTCATTTAGCCACAACACATGCTATCTTGAGAGCAAGATACTACTGGCGAACAATTTTTAAAGATACTGCCAAGCATATCAAATGCTACCACACTTGTCAAGTTGCTGCCAACAGGGAGAGAAATGATGCACAACCTTTAAAACCAGTTATGGAGATGCACCCATTTGCTCAGTGCGGCATGGATTTTATAGGTCCTATCAATCCTCCATCATCTTTAGGGCACATGTATGTTTTGATAATCACTTATTACTAGACCAGGTGGACTGAAGCAATCAGTAACAAGACTTGCACCACAAAAGATGTGATCAAATTCCTAGAGTACAACATAATAACCAGGTATGGAGTTCCATATGCCCTTGTATTTGATAATGAGCCAACTTTTACATCATTAAGATTATCTATTTGGGCTTTTGATTATGGAATCATTTTGAAATTTTCTTCAAACTATTATCCCCAGGGAAATGGCTTAGCAAAGTCAACAAATAAGAATTTATTGAACATCATAAAGAAATTGATAGAAAATAATCCTAGGGAATGGAATAACCTGCTCAAATATGCCTTATGGGTTGATCGAACCAGGATGAAAATTGCTTTAGGAAATTCTCCTTACCAGTTGGTGTATGGGGTGGACCCCATCCTCCCTATCAACCTAAGGATCCCCACACTGCAGTTTGCACAAGAATATTTGGGCATAGATAATAAACAAGAAGTTAGGTTGCTTTAACTCATGCACCTAGAAGGAAAAAGAGATAGGGAGATTGACCAATTTGCTAAGCATCAGGCTACTATCAAACATTTGTTTGATAAGAGGGCTAAAGTAAAAGCTTTCAGGATATCAGTCTTAGTCCTAGCATGGGACAAAGCACATGAAAAGAAATGTGATCATGGAAAATTTGATAAACTTTGGATAGGTCCTTTCCAGATTTTAGAGATCCTAGGTGATAGTACCTACAGTCTCAAGACCCTAACAGGTGAGGACTTCCCATTGCCAGTTAATGGACAATTCCACAAATGTTACTTCCAAGCTTAAAGGAGGGTCATGTTATGATATTGTACCATAATGTACATTTTCTATAGTTGTCTATATAATTTGTTTTGTGTGTTTGCTTTTTGCTTGTTGGTGTTGAATCCTTGTTATGGTTAGGCAAAATGGTGCACCTTCCCACTATAGAACAGTACTGAAATTGTTAGAATTCAAGAGCTGGATATAACTTTATACATAGGTTGTAGCTAATATTAACAAATGTTCTTGATCAAGTCTGTGATATCATGTTCATCAGTATTGCTTTTCTTTCTCTAGGAGATCTTCACATGACACACCTAACAGCCTTGGGTTTGTTGAACACATTAGTGTGGAGTTAAGTGAAAAATTTAAAGGTTGCTCTTTCTACCATTGCAATTCCCAACCTAAATCAGCAAGTGACCACACCTTGCAAAATGAGCTTACATGATGACATCTTATGAATACAAAAGAAAATATATATATTGAATATCCAAAAGGAAAATTAGGCCATCTAAGTAACTCTATCGGGTCTATAGACACCTGACTGGCAGTGGGGTTCTACTTAGGGGAATTACAAAGATAACCTTGTCGGGGCTATGGATGCCTACAGGAAACAAGGCTCTATCCAAGTTGGCTATGAGGGATAAACCAAATTATGTAGCTTAACTCGAGCACCAGTGTTTTCAACTCATCTTCAAGATGAGAGATATGAATCACATGCACACACATGATCCCTTTGCAATACATTGAAACGTTGATGAGCACGATACCATTCAGAAGATTAGGGTGCTTATGCTTAACAAGTGTTAGAGTATTATGTTATAACTTATCCTCATCTCTTGAATTATTAGAATTTCATTGTTTTCTTTGGTGGTAAGTTATTGTGTGGTTACACAATATCCCCCATTTTGCCTTAGCAAAACAAGGACCCAACTTTTTTTGGATTTTCCCCTTCTTTTATTGCTTTGGGAGGTATGGTAAAAGTTAAGTATCAGATGCAGTGATAGGATATCACCCCTGTGTATGCATAAACCTCTTAGGGGTAAGTTGAATACAAAAATTAGATTATGTTGTCTTGAACCCCACCAAGTGATAGAGTGCAAAATTCTAAGTATCTTTGTCGTTTGAATCACCTTGAAATTCCTTAAGAATAGAAAGTTATGTTCAGTCAAACTAGTCACTCAGGGAGGATCATCACATTCCTTAAAATCCCTGATGTTGGTCAATATCTCGAACATATGTTTTAACACAAGAAAGACCAATATCCACATATTTGTTAATATGTAGATGTCAATATTTAAACTCAAGAGAGCATTTACCCATCAAGAACCCGCGCATATTCCCAGAGGGTGATATTTCTTAATATCGTTGATAATCACTAATGTGCGGGCTTGCCTCAGATATAATGTAAATACTTGATATCGGTATAATCCTTAATATCCATCATGTTATCTAAGATCCCTAATCTTCCTTAATATGAGGATGATGTCATCTTAACTTGATATAAAGAAGGCCTAATATGACGATGACGCCATCATATTCCTGACATCAAAAGGGGTCATCTATTTCCCAATATCCTTGATATTTGTTAATATCCTGATCCAATGCAAAATAAAGGAAAACCTTAATATCCTACACATTATCTAAGATCCCTAATATTTTCCAATGTGACGATGATGTCACTTATGCTCCAGTCTAAAATATTAATGAAGGATGCTGACATCATCCTAATCTTTGAATGTGGGGGGATGTTTCGCATACCTAAGAACCTGATATTTCTTAATATCCCCATACCCACTTTTAAGACATGTAACACGTAGATCTTTATGAACCAATAGGCTGCTGCCATGTGGCACATTAAATCAATCATATCGCACCCTATGTTATCAAGATTGTTAAACAAAGGTAAAATGACTCGACTTTGGTCATTGGTCAATGGTTGGTCATCGTCATGATGATGTCATCATCTTTCTAGGGTCATGTTCCTAATATCCTTGATATCTGCGAATGTGCCTGCCCACATTAAAGTCTTTTCTAATGGTGGGTGAGCCTTCAAAATTTCAAATAATTACACGCCACCTATTAACATCTCCGCTGCTTAGGTGTTGATCAATGAATATCAACAATTAAGCATTAATCACGCCCTAATTTGATAATGCTTTTTATTGAAACAAGAATTTGAGTTCAATTTTGAATTTGTCACATATTCAAGCAAAATTTACAGAGTTACAATGCGATTAAGGTGATATTACCATAATTTATGAAAGCAACATAACAACGTGCAGATTCAAATGGCAAATGGAGGAGGGTAACTACAAGGTGAACATGCACAGCCAAATATTAATTGAATAGTTAAGAGGTAGTGAATATCAGGTATGTAATGAAAAAATCCTCTTCTATCATTTCTGGGAAATAAATAGGTAAATGTTGTTTTTACCAAAGTAAATCAATATGATAATGTATGAAATGTGGTGAATAAGAATCAAAACATCATGATATTCATATAATCATTGATTCGCATGATCACATGACATGTTAGGGTAAGAAATACATGTGTTTTATTGTAGGATTCAATGGCGGTCTGTAAGAACATGTTAGATATAGAATTCCTCAAGCCTATGGGTATACCACCTAAGGGAATATCATTCAAATATGGCCAGATAAATGACACTCATCCATGGAACACTAATCTGGATGCATGGACAACATTATCAGAAAAGGGGAGCAGACAACCCCTGCATATCAACATTTATAACTCAGGCATGTGCCATGCAGGAGGATTCCCTTATGCAATGGAGGCCACCGAGCTGGTAGTAGAATGTGCTCGTAATTACACTACCAACTTCAGAATGGTAGAGAAGCATGGTTAGGTATACATAGACTTTTTGATTTAGGGCATTACTGCAGCTTTCAATCTACCCAGAGGACCTCAAGTATGTAGGATAAACATAAAGGTGTTACAAAAGAAGTACAATAGCATCCTAAAGGAGTGCAGAAAAATCATGTACTCATGGAGAGCTAATGATAGCACATATAAAGCCTCTGCAAAACTCCCTGTGCATTTATATAAGTTTAATTTTGCCCTTGAATATCAGTACATGATGGTGATGCTTAGCCGTATGATAGGAAAACCAAATGCTAGATACTTTGAAAACTGGATGTATGGGCTCATAAGAATGGTTGCTGATACAAATGAAAAACTCCAGTGGGCCAAGATCATAAGTGATAGTCTGGATGAAGGCATGATGAATCTACGAGGAAAGAACAATATGTTCCATATGACCTCTTACATTGTTTATGCATGTGCATTCAAGGGAACATTTAGTAGATTGCTAACAATAGGTAGGGTTGGAAGTAACCTTGGAGATGTGAACATATGGGATAATTACCAGAGGGTGAATGATTCATTTTCCAAGTATTTAGTAAGGACTATGGAAGAAGACAGAGCAAAGAGGTTGAGCATGGAAGCTCAAGCCATAATATACAAGCATGGGGCTTGGTTCATCCAATTCCCCACATTCACATATATAAGAATAGAAGGTTTCACTGGGTAGCCTCTCATGTTGCCAAGATACCCAACTGATAAGGTCATCCTGATGGAGATGGTTATGCAAATATTGCCTTCATTTGAGGCCTATGTTGAGAGAGGCAAGATACCTAATGTCATGTTCCCAATCATGATTGAGTGGTATATGTGCCCTAACAAGGAGAGTTCCAAGGAGGCAATAAGGGGATTGCAGTTGATGGCTTTGCAACTTTTTTCATTATCCAAGCAATATGACCCATATGGTAGGATGTAGGCACTATATAAGAAGCCAATGCATCAGATGCTCCTTGAGGACTATTAGACAGATTGTGATGATGAAATGGAAGTGAGGAGGAGCTATCAAAGGCTTACTCTAAAGTAAATCCACACATTGGACTACATACTAGTGCCAATGCAATTGCATGAGGATGATGGTGTAGTCATGTCTAGAGAATATGAAAAAAAGAAAATATATAATAAAATAATATCCTCCCCTGACTGGGATCAACCAGAAGAGATATCATTAGAACAGATAACAAAAAAGGTTATACTGCTAACCAAAGAGTTGGTGGATGTAAAAGTTACAAAATTGAATAAAAAGGGGGTAGCTCTTACCATTGATAAGAAGAGAAAGAGAGAAGAGTTGATAGATGAGGAATATGATGATTTCCTCAAAGAAAAGAGGGCATCTAAAGGAGAAAGGCACCAAGAAAAATCTAAGAAGGGAAACCAAGTTGTAGGTGTAAGAATCATTTGTTATCCTCATCCTAAGGAGGATCTAGCCTCAACTTCTGCTTCCACTACATCTCATGCACCCACAGAGTAGCAAATGCAAATTACAAAACCTACTCCTACTTATAAGGTTGAAGAGGAAAGTACAAATGATGATGATCTCCTAATAATTAGGAAGAAAAAGAAAATGCAAGAGGTGCCCCAAAAGAACCAAATACCTGCAATGAGAGGGATAGTGGAAAAGAACCCCACCATTATACTAAAAAGAAAAGGTGGTGAAGGCATCAAGAGAACTTTGTGGCATGAGGTGCCTATTCCCACCATACTGCATTTCAAGATTGAACTGGTAGAAGAGTAGAGGAAGGAGACACAAGATAAAGGAGGAGATCAGTCTTTTGCATTAGATGAAACCGTGGAGTTATCAGATGATGATGTAGTAAATGAAGTATTTGCTAGTCCCATGGAGACACTAGTAAAGAATACCAAATGACCCCTTGGGGCACCCCCACAATACAAAGGAAGGTCAAAAAAGAAGAGATAACAGAGGGTAATTGTGAAATTGTAGCACAACAAATTAATTTGGCTAGATTAGTAGATCAGGTTACTAGCCCAGTAGCGATAGACTTGACATATCAGGGTGAGGATGACGAAAGTAAAGGTGAAGACCTACCTTTGGAGGAAAATAAATAGAAAGTCAATGTACACATGGAGGATGAAGAGGCACCTAATCAGAATGATGGTCAGGATAATGAACAAGTACCTGAGAGGGAGCCAGATAAAGTGGAGATAGATAAACCCCAAGATTCTAAAGAGGCAGGTATGCCAAAAGATGGGGAACAAGGCCCTCAAGAAGGTGATGATCAAGGAAAGAGAGAAGATGTGAATGAAGATAGTTAGAAAGATCATTAGGATATACTAGATAAGAGCAATCCAAATTCTCATGCAGATCGACCTCCATCACAAGATGAGTAGGATAAGATTGAGAAGGTGACACAGGATGTCCCTGCACATGAGGAGAAGTAGAATGAAGAGATACCTAATGAGCAAGAGGAAGAGAAACCACCACCAAGGGTGGAATAGAATATAGAATCACAAGATGTTCACATTGAACATACAGGCCAACAAGGGTCTATAGATGAGGTGCCATATTGGCTGCAACAAGAGGTACATACACATCCACCTAGTGTTGCATTAGATTTTGATATTGCTTCATTATTTTTGGTCAATAGAGCCAAGCCAAGGAGAAGGGCTAGGCCCACATCAGAAATAAAGAGAGACTCAACAACAGTTAGGAGAATCTAGGTAAAGTAGCTATACCTGTGGTAGACAAAGCCAAAGGAGAGATAAGTGCTAGTGACTTCCAAATGCCATAGAACAACAAGAGGGCCAAGAGGCCAAAGGTATAATTAATTCTTTATTGAATAGAGTAGAGCAAGAGAAGGATAAAAATAAGGTGCACAAGGAGCACATTGCTCAGTTGTATACATTCATAAAGAAGCTGATAGACCCTAATAATATGCCAGTCAACACATCCACCCCACTAACTATCATATCACAGGATGAGATAATAGGACTATATATTATGAAACACAAAGAATATATTATGGATAATTGGTTCATCCAATACATCACAGAGGTAGAGAAGGTAATAAAGACCACTCTTAATAATTGGAACCTGCTCAGCACATTGAAGAGCAAGGTGGATAAATTGTAGAAGGAAGTTGGACAGAGATCAATCAAGATTGAGAAACACTTGAGTTCCCTATTACAAATGAGGTACATAGATGCCAATCTCCTAGTCCACAACAAGATATTGAATAACCAGACATTAAATTTGTTAATAATATGGTATGAAGCTACCAAATTTGAGAGTGATATCCTTAGGAAGTGCAATGCAAAAATAAGATATATCAATGTGAGATTGCATAAATTTTTATCTGATGAAGTATAAATCCTGGAGGCTCTTGAAGAAAAGGTGGAAGGGAAGATTGAAAATTAGGATACAGAATTTGCAATTAAAGCCTTCCAAGATAATTTCAAGTAGGTTATAGATGGCCCCCTCAGTCATCTATCAGAGGATATGATCAACAAGGCCATGACGATGAAAGCAAATGTGGAAAAATATAATGAGGTGTTGAATAGTAGAAAGAACAAATGGTCTGTATTGCAAGAATAATTAAAGTCACAAGAAAATATAGTCACTAAAGCTAAATTCCAAGATGGAGGGGAAATTGAAAGGATAGTACAATTAGGGGAGTGAAAAGTGTTTCTGCAGATGAAGAGGATTTATCTACTAATGAGGAAAATGAAGAATAAGATTGATGTAATAAGACATGATCATGTGCATGATATGCTACCAGATGGTTTCCAGTTGGAAACCTATGCCACATGTTTACCCATTGACTTTGTCATGAAGTAATATAGACCATTGATCTTAATTGATAAATCACAATCCTAGGATCATTTTGTAACTGCCTCCTCCTCTTGTTCTATAAAAGAGAGATGTAGTACATTTTGTAATCATTTAAAAACTTAATTGAGATTAGATTGTTGAAGCATCAGGACTAATTCTCAAGGCAATTGTAAATGTACATCTCTTTCATATACTTAATGAAGAAGAAGCATTGATTACATACAATCATAAACTTTGAGTAATCTGTGAATGCATTCCTAACTTGTACTTTGATTTGCTATGTCCCTTGTAGTGCATTTCATGTTGTGCATGTTTCTTTCATTCCTTTTCCATCCAAGTTAGAATCAATCATATCTAGTTATGGAACATCCTGGTGAACATATGGTTTGATTTCCTTCTCTTCATGACAATATCAGGAATGTATATAGATCAATAGCTAAAGATTCACTCATTTTAGTAAAATTTAGCAAGCATTCATTCAAATTTATTTGATTTCATTTTAAAATCATAGTTACAATTGCATATTCATAGAAAATCTTAAGCAAATATAGTAAAATATGTTGATGTCCCATAGGTAATTGAATATTCATAGCATATTTAGCTAAAAAACATGTTGAAATGATAAATATCATGCAAGTAAACATAAATAATGACAATAATCATGTAAATATTTGCCTACAAGAACATCATTTAGGTGAATTTATAGTGCAGATGTGAAATTTACCTCATATCAGTGGAGGAATGGAAGAATTGATCAAACTTCAAAAATATCCTCATCATCTATTTAAATACAGTAGGAATGGCCTTATTTGTTGAAAGATTTACAGAAAGTAGGTAAGATTAAGGATGTCCAAACATTAGTTCTTGGAATTAGAAGCCTAAGACCCCTTGAATGGAAAACAACAAGGCACATCAAACCAATGAGCAACATTAGTAGATTATGAACTAATTTACGGAGACTTGGGATCATGAATTCTTTGAATTCATCGTATCTTTCAAGATGATAAAGGTTTGATTTGCATTTCTTTATCTATGTTTGTTTATGCATAACATCATAACCAACATAAATTGGCGCTAGAAGGAGGGCCTCACACCATTCTATTATTGGTAAGAGACACTGCTAGGATTCATAAGTGTTGTCATTGATGGCAACAAAGTATATCCCACAAATCCACAGTACATAAATTACTCATACCAGAAGTCAGATTGAAGATAGGTTGGTTCGGTAGTCAAGAACATAGCATATGATCGGGTCCAACAGTTAGGTCTAGAACTCTTTGATGGTGAAACCCAGCATGTTGAGGATTCAGATGAGAAATAAGGAGTATCTAAACTATTGTATTCTAGAGATTTAGCCTCTGGTGACAAAGGATATGAGCATCTAAGTATCGAACTCTAGTTAGACAGTACAGACAAAGGAAGAACTGGCCAACAGGGTATCAAACCTCAATCTAGATGTGTAGAAGGTGTTGATCAAGTAACTTGAAGTGTTATATGATTTTGGCTGACATAGGTAATGATTTTTATGCCTAAGTTTTTGGTGTGCATCATCAATCAAGTCTGGATTCAGCCGAAAGAATAGTAACTTGCAAATATCCTAAGTGTTCTTGTTGTTGACTAGAAAGTTGTTGGAAATCCTTGATGCGGATATATATACTTGATGGATTCAAGCTTCTGAGGGTGTGGAAGTGATATAATGATTGATTAAGTTCAAAGAAAAGTAGAGACAAGTGCGAAGGTAGTAATCTAAGCTCAAAATGTGAGAGAAGAGTAACACTGAGTAGAGGAAGGATGCAATGTGCTAGATTGGTATACTGTGCCTAACCAGAACTAAATTCTTGCATATGCGGATGTTGTTCATAAGTTCAAACACTTTGTTATCATCTGTAAGCTTTTGTAGATAGTGAGCCTCTTGTAGGCAGTGTGCTTGGGTAGTGAGCCCTAACTAGCAAGTGTCATTTTGTACTTCTTTATTCTTTTAATAGAGAATACAATCTTGCGTTAATAACCCTGTGGTTTTTCCCTTAACATGGTTTCCACATTAAAATCCTTGTGTTATATGTGTTGATTTCATTTCAGCTCTTATGGTTTATTAAGCTTTCATGTTTTGATATATCATTGAATGATAAGGTAAGAAAAGGAAGTAAAAGTAAAAAGGTTTTGAAATAACTGATTCAACCCCCCTCTCAATTATCTACCTTGTTTCTAACAATTGGTATTAGAGCTAAGTTCCTTAGAAAAAGCCTAACAACTTGAGGAGGATCTGGGAATCTCAATGGATGCATAAGGTATGAAAGAACAACTATAGTCTGCCTTAGAAGATCTTGATCAATCCTAGTCTGAAGTTAATAATTTGAGAGAGTGACTTAAGGAGGCTGATGATTTCATCAATGAACTAAAAGAAAAACTCAGTAATTCCATGAAAAAGATAAAGGAACTACTTCAGAAGTTAGGGAATCAGAATGAAGCCAATAATACTGATGAGGACTTGAATGAGAAAATAAAGCTATGTGAAAAGTTGTCAAAAGAAGTTGTTATGCTAAGACATGAAATGGAATCAGGGGTTATGAAATTTACCCAAGAAATTGAAGAGAAGAGAAAGACTGAAGATAACTTCAAACAATCCCTCAAGGAGAAAATAAAAGATTGCTAGAAAATGGATAGAATAATTAGACATCTTGAGTCTGATCTTGGAGAAGCCAAATACAATGAAGAACAACTTGAGAGACAGATTGACCCTCTTAAACAAGATCTTGAAAATGCAAATGAATACAAAGAAAAATTCAAAATAAGCTCAGCTAAACTTGAAGTACTACTTGAAAATCAAAAGAGGGTAGATAATAAGCATGGCTTGGGATATGAGAAAGGTGAAAGCTTTGAATCTAGTCAAAATAATTTTGGGTTAGGAAGACAAAGAAACAGGCCTAGAAGACCTCCAATAAGACAACATAATGCTCAAAGATATCCATCCATCAATGGAAGTTACTTCAACTGCAACATATTTGGTCATAAAGCAACTTAGTGCAGGAGTAGAGTGAATTAGAATAATCCATCTTTCTCTGGTCAATGTTTTAATTATAAAAGGTATGGTCACAAATCTCATGGATGTAGAAATATGCAAATGAACAATTGTTTCAATGGTAGATGCTTTAGATGCAATATAATGGGGCATATGGCTAATCAATTTAGATCAAGAGGATATCAATCAAATAAGCAAGGAAATGTTGTGTTATAATTGCAATAAATTTGGTCATATAGCTAGATTTTGTAGGAGTAGAAATCATGATGGAAAAGGTCCGATGAAACATGATCATAAACAAGACAAAGGCAAAGGTAAAGTGAATGTGGATGAGATTCAGAAGGAGATGAACAAGACTTGGGTAAAGAAGAGTGTGATGAACATTGGTGATGGGTCTGCACCAGAATCTAGTGCTGATAATTCTTCTAGAAATTAAAAGGTAAGCTCTAGCTTAGGGGAATCTTCAAAGAAGATCAAATTCCCCCATTCAGCTAGTAAGTGTCTGAATTCAGCACATTGAGTAAGAATTAGAGGTTGCAGATTAAAGGGCTTTTGGAGGTTCATCTAAAATTCATTCAGTTAAAAGTTGAGAAATCTACATATAGATTTGAAGAAGTTACGATTAGATCCAGTTTTGGCAGCCATTCGGTAAAAATGGAATTACACAAAAGATCTGGTATGATCTAAAAATGTAATTTTATGGTCTATGGATTTAGAGGCATGTTTTGAAAGGCTAAAGTTATGTTGTCAACTAACTTGGATAATGATTTGAAGATCCGCACAGTGATTCATAAAAATTCACTCAAAACAGGGTAACCAGATGACTTAAAGTGTGCATTTATTGCAATGGGGAATTAAGTTTTGTGCAAGGATAAAAGGTTCTTCATTCGTTATTTACAACACTTTGCATTCACAAAGAAGAGAGAAGAGGTCTGAGAAGAGATCCTGCAAAGTATTCAAGTTAAAGCTGGAGATCAAAATCAAGCAGAAATTCACTCCATCAGTTGCATCAAACCCTAAGAGGTAAAAAGGTATTTCTTTTCTACAAAATCTCTGAATTTTGTTACTAGAATGGCTACTCCCGTGGTTGTGAATGTCACTAAGAGGCCGAGACCAAGATTCAAGAAACATCCTCACAAATCTATAGAAGTTGATCCCTTGGGTGCATTTTCCTGTATCTTGTATGGTGTTCTACATGTAGAAGATATTAGGGTTTACATTCATGCAAACATTGAAGACCTTGGATACTTAGAATTGATGGAAATATATCATAAATAGTTAAGAAGTGAGAATTTTGATCTCAAACTAGAATTCAAGGCTCTAAAAGACAAGCACTTTGCACATTGCATACATTTCCCATCTTTTGCAGAGGACGAGTGGGTCCAGTATGTCCTGAGTAGAATGCATGATAACTTTATGTGGTTAATGAGTCCATTTAAGATAACCAAATATGCCATCAAGGCTGTAACCAGATTGCACTCAACTGGTGGCTTGCTTGCACTCAAATCTATGAAAAATCAAACTGTAACAGAAGCCACCGGATCAAAATACGACAAGAGGGCAATGACTATAGATGAAATTACTAATCTGGATGTCAAGTTTGCATCAATTGTAATTAGTTACAAGATTTACCACTCAAGTAGGGAAAATTATGTATCCGGTACAACAATCTATACTGCATATTAGATGCTGAAAGAAAATACAGATTATGATTTGTGTGAGCTTCTATTGAAGCAACTGATGGAGAATCTGTATAAGATTAAGAAAGATAAGAAAAATTCCTTTAAGTATGACAATATGGTGTTGTGCCTATTCTTCTATTACATGAATGAGTTACCGAGATCAAAAGGTCTGATCTGGGCAAATGATAGATCTGTTGCAATTTAAATCAAACATTATCTGTATGGACTTGGTTATGCACAAGCCTGAAAGATAGCTCTCTGGGGTTACTTCAAGAATTTCTAGAGCATGATGCATGCAAGATAAAGAATATCAAAATCAATGGTGGAGAAATACAAAGACATAGTTTGCTTCATGGTTGACACAAATCAATGCCTAATGGAGGCAGTTAAGCCAAGAACTGTATGGGTAATGCCCATGGGTTATGAAGTTGATGAAAACATATTGGAGGTACATGTTCAACACTTGCTAAGCCAACCCAAGGACACTAAAGTAGAGAGGTTTGGCACCTTTGATGAGCTAAACATAAAAATACATGTTGAATTAAGGAAGCTTGAGTCAAAAAGAAAAGTAAGGAGGGAGGTTGAAGAACTTGCTAAGAAGTTTGGCATAACAAAGGAGGTAGTAGATGCAAATAAAGAAAGAATAGAGAAAATTGAAAAGGAAAGGGAAGGAGCAAAGAAAGAAATCATTTCAATGGAAGCCTCTACCTAGACAAGATCTTCCAAGAGTTTTGCCCCTGTCACTCTTGAAAGCTCAAAAACTGCTAAATCAGAAGCCAAACCATCTGTTAAAGGAGAAAAAAGAAAGAAGTCTAAGGCCACAAGAACATATGTGAGCCTTAAGGATGATGACAAGATAGAATTAGGTGTGGAGGTCAGAGATTTGAATAAAGCCAAGAATAAACCTTCCCAGAATGAAAGGAATGATGAGGAGTAGAAGATAGAAGAGTTTGTTGAGAGACCCACTCTCCCCATTGAAGACATCATTAAAGCAGTCACTGTGGATGGAAACCTGCAGTTGGTAACATAATTCTATGATGAGTATAATGATGCAGATAAGAAAATTCTTGAGGAAGCAACAATAAGGTACCTGAACATCTATAACAAAGCTTTCATTGAAATAGTTTCCTTGATTCCTAAAAGCTTAGAAGTTTTGGAGTTAAGAAAAGTAAGTGCAAAAGGAAAAGACTTGGAGATCTGGGAACAAATAGTGATACAATTATGTCCAACCATCACTCAAAAACAAATGGACATGGTTTTCAAGGATGTCAAAGAAGAATTCTAGAGCAAGTCTAGAATGAATAAACTCATGCTTGGAGAAATTGACCAAATAGCTGATGAGACAAAAGAAATTCTCTGGAGTGCCTTGAAAAGGTTCAATCTTCCCATTGTAGAGGAAGCAAATGAAGAGTCTTCTGACATGGATGTTGAAGGATTAAAGAAAATTGATGAAGAGCAATTGGAGGCCTTAGACTCCTTTGTTCCAGAAGAGGAAGTGCAGAAAGAAGAGATAAATATTGTTGACAGAAACAAGCAAATCAGTCCAGATGCCCCCAAAGGAAAGGAAGTTTAGACTACAAGAGCCACTGCAGAAGTAGTGCAAAGTTTCTTGGACAAGGAAGTTGTGGAATTAGATGAACCAGAGTTGATTCAAGGGCCACTGAATCTAGACTCTCTCTCTCCATTTCAGATAATGAAGATAGCATCTTTTGGTCAGACCAAAGCCAAAGAAAAACTCCTAAAATCTCATATGGAGGACAGTGAGCTGCTAAGTATTGCATCTAGAGTGCTAGAGAAGATAATGCCCACATTTCAGAAGGATACATCTGCCTCTCCATCAAGTAATTTGAAGAACTTAGTTAATTCTATCAATACACATTTTGAGTCTTTAGAAAAATCAACAGAAACTAAAGTCCGGAAAGAGTTCTTGGGAAAAAGATTTAGTGAGGTACAAGGGCTAATTGATAATGATAGAAAAATCATAGACATTGACATAAAATGCATTGAAAATGCTCTTAAGGATGGTGGAGATATATAAATTATGTTTATCCTGGTCTAAAGTTGCAGAGGACATTGAGAAGAAAATGAAAGAACAAAAGGGAAAATTGACAAATCTATCTCTAAATTTTAATCCTCTTACTATCTCCTTGGTAAGACAAGAATGCCAAGAAGTTGTTATAACAAATGAAAAAAAGAAATTGGTTAACAAGAAGAAGAATCTAATGGATAGAATGGCTGAACTCAAAGGGATAATCATTCCTAAGTTAGAGTTAATGAATGATGCCTTAGTAGATGCTCTAAGTACAGCTTGGACCAGTGATCCAATAGATTTGAAGAGGGTAGAAGCATATACATTTTTGTTGAGTGGACGCATCTCCATTTTGGATATGATGAAGAGAAGTTGGGCCAAAGAGCTTGTACAGTTGAAGACTACATTTGTAGATATACTTAAGTATATGTAAGTTTATCTTATGAATTGTATGTACATATGCAGCCTTATATAATAATTTTTGGACATTTTTGGTTTGTGGATCCCACCCTTTGCCATTTATGTCAAAGGGGGAGTGAATAGTAGTGAAAAATTAGGAATCCAACATTAAGAGAGCACCGGTAAGTAGTGTGGAGAGATGGAGCACAAGCAAAGGGGGAGTATCAGCGACAGTTATTTTTCACTAAGTGTTGCCATCAATGCCAAAGGGAGAGAATGTTGGCAAGAGACACTGCTAGGATTCATAAGTGTTGTCATTGATGGCAAAAAAGTATATCCCACACATCTGTAGTACATAAATTACTCATACTAGAAGTCAGATTGAAGATAGGTTGGTTTCGTAGTCAAGAACAAAGCATATGATAGGGTCCGACAGTTAGGTCCGGAGCTCTATGATGGTGAAACCCAACATCTTGCATATTTAGATGAGCAATAAGGAGTATCTGAACTATTGTATTCCAGAGATTTAGCCTCCGGTGAGAAAGGATATGAGCATCTAAGTATTAGACTCCAGTTAGATAGTGCAGACAGAGGAAGAACTAGGTAACAAGGTATCAAACTCAATCTGGATGTGCAGAAGGTGTTGATCAAGTAACTTGAAGTGTTATATGATTTTGGCCAACATAGGGATAAATTTTTATGCCTAAGTTTTTGGTGCGCATCATCAATCAAGTATTGATTAGCTGACAGAACAGTAACTTACAAATATCCTAACTATTCTTGCTGCTGACTAGAAAGCTGTTGGAAATCCTTGATGCGGATATATATACTTGATGGATTCAAGCTTGTGAGGGCATGGATAGAATGATTGATTAAGTGTGAAGAAAAGCATAGACAAGTGTGAAGGTAGTAATCCAAGCTCAGAATGTGACAGAAGAGTAACACTGAGTAGAGGAAGGATGAAATATGCTAGATCGGTATACTGTGCCTAACCAGAATTGAATTCTTGCATATGTTGATGCTATTCATCAGTTCAAACACTTTGTTATCATCTGTAATATTTTCTAGATAGTGAGTCTCTTGTAGGTAGTGACCCTTTTGTGGGCAGTGTGCTCAGGTAGTGAGCCCTAACTGGCAAGTGCCATTTTGTACTTTATTCTTTTAACAGAGAATACAATCTTGGGTTAATCACCCCATGTTTTTTCCCTTAACCAACATAAATTGGTGCTAGAAGGAGGGCCTCACACCATTCTATTTCCTAAATTGCTCACTTGGACATCATTCTTGCACCTTCACAAGGTGATCTTGTCAAATCCCGTAAGAGTTGGTCATACTTTAGGTATTTGTTCAAAGTTCTCTTGTTTCAAGTTAATCTAAGAGTTCTGATCATAAATATTTCAATCTTGTACATAAATACTTTGATCTTTGTAGTCCATTGTTTAAAATCTTCAACATTAAGTCACTGTTCAGGTTTTCTTGCAAATATCCTATAGTATCCCATCATTGTGATCAGATAATTTGATAGTTGCAATCAGAAATTCAAGTTTGTGTGCATATTTGCATTTTGTACAAATATTGTCCAAATATCTAGTTACTGTAGATTTTTGATCCTAAATATCCACCATAGTAGATCACATTCCTCGCTCTTTGCAAAGATTTAGACCAAAATATTACACATTCTGTCTTGAGTTGTAGAATCTTGGCTCACAGACCTAATACCAAGTCCAGATCCATTGGACTTCTAGAAGAATTGCCTATTCGTGGACTTAGACCCTATACAACTGATATTCATCATAGTCCCGAGTCTAGTGTGTCTGTATCTTCATCCAGACATACTGTAACACCTCCAGTGTCTCTAGCTATATCTCAGACACCTCCAAGATCCCTAGTTATACCTTAAATACCTCAAACACCAGTCACGATGTCTTTCTTTGCAACTCAAGTCACCACTTCAGTTTGTGGCATATCATCCTTTACACAAAAATCCTAATAAAATATGTCCAAAGTATCACCCTTATCAGGATGTAGAAGATCATATTAGAACCTATAAGGAAGCCTACCTTAGAGCAAGGACAAAACATCAGGATGTTGTGTACAGATTGTTTTCCTACTCTTTGGGAGAAGAAGCCTATAGCTGGTACATCAGTCTTATTGAATCAACCATTCGAACCTAGGATGCCTTAGAAAAAGATTTCTTAGGAAGATTTAAAATACCAGTAGACCCAAATGTCACTTGTCACACATTTACCACAATCAAAAGAGAAGTGGGAGAGATGATCTCTAACTTAATGCTAGGTTTCAGAAAATGTATTTTAAGCTAGTTCCATACAATGTAGTTGATGAGTCAGTCATGTCCATATACTATTCATCTTTAGATCCCTTAACATCCATGTTCATCAGAAGAACACATCCAGCTATCACTTCATTAGCAGGTACTTTTGAAAAAGCCATTAAATTCAATCAGCAGTTAACACCAGGATTTACACCTAATGTTGGATATCCTGCATATCAGATGCAACCACAGGGTAATGGAGTCATGATACCTCCAGCCATCATGCTTAGTCCCCTGCAAGTGCCTCCACTTGGCATTATGCCTCCTCCAAATTGAAATGGCCAGATGATACTTCATCATGGACAAACACGTCAGGATGTAGGGCCAAACAATAACGGTAGTTCCTCCTTTAAACCTCAGCAAGAGAATGTAGTAGCCAAGGTTCAAGAAGAGAACAATGACATTAAAGAAATATCCACACAATTGAGGAATCTAACCACCGAGATTACACATATGAGAAGCCAAAACTTCTATTCTCAACCAAATCAGAACATAGGATATCCTGAGAGAGGATATGGGAACAATAATGATAGGTTTGGATATCCTAACAAAGGATATAACAATGAAAGGAACTTTGACAACAATAATAACAACAATAATACTCCTAGGCCACCTAGAACATGGAACACTAGGCCAAACAATGGTTCATTACCATCACCATTGGACAATCAACCTCCTAATGAATCTAAACAAACAACCAGGGTGAACTTAGCAGAAGCTACACTCACTAATTGGTGCAGGATGCACAATACTAACGCACATGTAGAGTTAGACTATCCCCAATTTAAAATAGCAGCTAGTATCTTCTAGGCTGAAGTGTCTAACACTGTAGGAGATCCTCCTCATCTTGAGGGGAATGAGATCGTTCCTTTAGGATATGAGTCTACCCTGATGTTAGAAAGTTCTACCAGTCATCAACATCATCAAATGACTTCCACTCATGAGAATTACACATTAGCATGTGAGGAGTCTTCTTGAGCCTTTGAGACAAATTATGTGTTCCCCTTTGAGGATGAAAACAAACCAGAACCAGAACATTAAGAGGTTCATGCTTATCAACAACAATATCAAGGTAGACATAACTACAATATCATAAGTAATCCTAATAGACCATCTGGTCCATTGATCACATCAGTTCCTCCTAACAATTTTAACACTCCACCAGATCCCAAAGCTAGTAATAATCCTGGTCCTCCCAAGGTTAGTACTCAATATTTTACACCCCAAAGTACAGTGTCAAATGCTATCAGTCAGTTGCCTAAATCTGACAAATTAGTCACATATTTGGCTGAAGAGATAAAAAAGATTAAAATCAGCTTATCCCTGTCAGAGCTCCTTAAAACCCCAGTCATCAAGAAAGCCTTCTTGAAATCCTTGGATGATTTCACACCAAAGGATAATAATCAGAGTCATAATCCTAGTCAAATCTTGACTAAAGATCCTATTTCCAAAGAGAACAATATTGGACATAAAGTACAGGCTACTATCCAGGCCACTAAGACTTCACACATGATTCTATATAGAGACAAAACATAATCACCCCCATTCTTACTCACACTAAGAATATTTGGGAAGAACTTAAATAATTGCTTAGTGGATTCGGGTGCATCAACAAATGTGATGCCACTATCCATTTGCGATGCCCTAGGATTACATCTAGCCAAGTCCCTCAAGAAAGTAACACAGCTAGATAAAACCAAAGTGAGCATGGTGGCGGAGTTAACACATATCCATATGCAATTAGCATTAAACCTGTTGTACCTTACACATGCCCCATTTTGAAAAATAGGGACCCCCTATTGCAAATTTTGGCTTTGAGTATCAAGTAGGTTTTTCATCTCCTAAGTAGTCAAGTAGTCAATAAGCATTTCTAGCCATGTTAGAAAATTGGTGTTAATAGGTCATTCCAAAATTTTCTAAGTCCAAATGTTTGCACTTCATAAAACTAAGCCTGAGTGTCTTTTGTGCTGAAAACACTTCCATATGACCTTTGCGTTAAAAGACCTTTCAATAGACTTTTGCACTAGAATTCATTGTACCTAACTTAGCGCCATTATCATACCTTACCGACCTTAGCGCTGCTTCTCTCCTTCACTGATCTAAGTGCTAGAACCAGCTGACGCCAACTTTTCGCCACAATGTTCATTCACTGACCAAGTCGGGGAACACCGAAACCTCCACAAGTCTGAGGATCCCCAAAGCTCCGCAAAGCGCTTATAGTCTATTAATTACCTTTGCACTAAGAATTCTATCTACCAACTAAGTCCATGACACCTCAAAGCCTTGCCAAGTTAGAGGTAACCTAATCCCTCGCAAACCCTAATTTTCTACCTAATGCTGCGACTGACACCAGTACCCTTTGCATTAATGATGATCTATTCGGGGGGAATAAAAGGGGATTTTCCATGGTTTTTGAGCTCATTTTTCACTATATAAACATTTGAAGAGCTCCTTGGCAGTGTTTGATCAATCATTTTTGCAAGCCTCCCATGGATTTGACTTGAAGACTCCTCCCTACCTGCACATTACAACCCGCTTCATACTCTACGAACCAGATAGGAGCCCTTTTTTCTCCTTGCTTGGAGTTTCATCAGTTAGGGTTTTTTGTAATCAATCAAATGCATTTTCTTTCAAAAGCATGACAAACACATGAAATATAGAATTTTAGGGCACATAAGCTAGGGTTTCCTTTTCTAAATTATCTGTTATCATAAAACCCTAGTTTCAAACCTTCAGATGGTGACCCTTCCCTGCATTTGTAAAGCAAAAAATAAGATTCATTAAATATCTAACCAAAATCTTGCCTTGACACAACAACTTGATCAATGAAACAAACAAGAAATAGGTTAAGACCTAAAAAAACTACATTCAAAAGTTATATTGAAAACACATCTGACTGACCTTCAAACACTGTGATCAACTAGGTTAGCCGACAAATTCTAAGAAAACCCCCGCCGAGACTCCAAATCAATTTTGTGCTAAATGTTTGATGCTCCAATTAAGAACTGAAAGGATACTTCTTTGACTTTGGTTGGATGGACTAAAATGTTCCGCAAGTCCATAGTGCCCTAAACCTCTGCCAAATATAGAAAGACAACTTTTGCTAAAATCGAGTACATCCGACCTTTCACCAAAATGTGCCTTCACCGACTTAGTCAGTCACCTTCAAAAACTCTGCAAGGTCAGGTGACATCAAAACCCACGCAAAGGTGGTAAAGTTGTTTTGATTGACTTGCACTAAACTCGCAACTGACCGACCCCAACGACTGATTTAAGTTGGTCTCATCCAAAAATTGCACAAGTCAGTTGACCATGAAATCCCCGTAAGATGTTGCGATGACATAAACATAAATAGATCAATTGGTCAGACTATCCTGATTTCCCCGTCAGGTCGGTTGACCTCGAAATTAGCATTTTTCCTTCTGTAGGTTGGCCCCAAAATTAGTGCAAACTAGATAAAATGATAGTTTTAAAGGAAATTTCAAAAAGGGAAATGCCTGTGAAAGGGAAATAATGACTGCACCTAGCAAATTATGATGTTTTACACATTTTAATTAGGATTTTGCAGCATTAGAATATTTATTGCATGTGTATAGGATTGCCTTATCTTTTGATCTTGTGATAAATAAAATTCAAACTTAGGTGTTTTTCATTAAGCATATAGTGGTGATTTAGTAGATGCATATTAAACCTATTTAGCATAGCATGGCTTGATAGTGTAGTAGTCAACTTGATAATCATAGATTTTAAACTTAGGAGTTAGAAAAAACATCTTAGAGGCATCAATACTTACAAGGTCCAATCCTGCAGGTAAATGACTGCACAATCTCAAGCCATGAGGTATGAGTTCAAAGGCATTCCTCTGGAAACAAGGATTTCTTCTGGATGGAAGAATGTGGGAGATATAGACCTAGGTCATATTGACCTAGATTATTTCAGACTTAGAGTATTTGGCCCAAATCCAACCCTGAGAGCCAAGAAAGTGAAGGATAGTGGAATTGCAGAACCTGTTGCCTTCCCCACATCAGCTCAATGTTGAGAGTTGATTGCTTCTTATATAGATAGATATGACATTATGACAAGAACAATACAAACTACCAATGGAGAAGTGCTAGCTGACCTAAGTCCACCCTCCTTGGCTAAAATCTTTGGCATCCCATGGCATCCAGTGATGACCATGCCAGATAAGGCAAATTCAGAGGCCACCTATAAGAAAGATGAAAATAGATGCAGAAAACACATGAATGAATAGTGGGAAAAGAGTAAAAGGTCTGTCTTGGTCAAATTTCCTCAAGTGCTGTACAGGAGTGACTTTCACAATGAAATAGGAGATCTAGTAACCTTTTTGAGTAGAATATATGGATTACCTACAGCATCAACTTTCGAGGGATGGATGCTTTTTATAATTGAGGAGATATTAAAAGATATTAAGTTCTAGTGGGAACAAATCCTAAGTGATAACATCCATGAGGCATTCATTAACTTCAAAGAGAAATGATTCTTCTAGTGGACATCCTATGTAGTTTATGCATTGGCGAGGAAGAATCATTATCCTGGACTGTCCAAGGTGGGGGAAATGGGAAGTGATGAGAAAACTTAGATTAAGGTCTATGAATGCTACACACAACTCACATTGACACAACCTCTTATGCATTATAAGAGGGTAAATGATGTCTTTACTATGTACATAACCAGGTTATTACAAGGCAACACAACTCTAAGGATATCCACCAAAGCCATGAATGAAGTCACTATGTATGGAAGGTGGTATATACAGTTTGAGAAGTTCACATATTTGAGAATACAAGGCTTCACTAGGATAGCCTATAGGCTACCTAGGTACCCCACAGATAAGGTAATTCTTTTGGAACTGTCTAGACAATTGATAACTTGTGCTGAAAAGCTTAGGCATCTGCATAGGACAAACATTCAGTTCCCTATTCTGTTGGGCAGAGGAAACTATGCATGTGCTTCATTGGGAGCAGCTGAGCACTCTGATACAGAGCTCCAACTTCTCAACCTCCATTACTACAACAAAAGAGACCACTTTGATCCAAATAAAGTAATGGAGAGGTTTGTGAGTAAGAAGTTATTTCATAAGATGCATATAGAAGATTTTTGGGCAAATTGCTTGGATGATTATGAGGTCATGAAGAAAGCCCACTCTAGATTATCATTTCCATTCATAAGAAAGTTTCATATTATTGCAATGCATGATGAACTGGAAGATGATGAAAATGTGATGCATAGAGGTGCCTTAGAGGCACAATATCCCAACCAATTCCCTTGCCTAACTGGGCTAATGCCGAGGAAAGCTCCCTTGATGTTGTGATGAAAGAACTGATTAGACTAAGTAATGCATGGGTAAGCAATCAGATTGCTACCTTGGAGAAACAAGGGATACAACTCACATATACTAAGCTTGAGTTTGAGAACGAGTCTGGAGGAGAGGAAGATGAACCCATAGAAATAGCTGATGAAGCAAAGCCAGCCCAAGGACCTGCCATGAAATTGGATAGCAAAGATCACGTACCCTTGGCAGAAAAGACCAAAGCATAGAAGATTAAGAAGGCTAGTCCAAAGACTAAGAAGAAGGATATGCCTCCTTCCACCAGGACAAGAGCTTCAAAGAAGAGAGATCTACCTAGTGGGCTAGGAGAAGGGTTGAAGACGAAGAAAGCTAGAATGAAAGATGCTAGTAAAATAGTAGAAACTGTTGCTACTACTACAGATGATAGTACAAACTTGCTAGTTTCTCCACCTCTTGCTGCCCCAAGTGTGAGTGTTTCTATACTTCTCCAACTATTTCTACTACTGCATCTTCCTCTGTTGTTTCTATTGCTGCACCTACTTCCCTAGTAACCATTGTTTAGGAAGATATCTTTGTTGCTACCTTACCCTCGATTGCCATTTCAACTCTCTTGTCCATTAGCAGTAGCCTCTAGCAGTCCCATTTCCTCCATTGCTGCCACCTCATGTTCTTCTATCACTACCACACCCTTATCTACTAGCTCTTCTATTTCACTTTCTACTTCCCTTGTACTACCTCCTATTTCTACCATTCTTTCATCTTCACTCCCTTTGCCTACTCTGTCCCTCACCTCACCTATTGTCATTTCCTCCATCCTACCAACTTCTTCTTTCCCACCAGCTTTGGGGTTTGTTGCATTTGCCAATTTGACACAAGTTAGTTTGCCTTCAAGTGTCGCTCCCTCTTCATCTATTGTTCCTATCTCACAAGCTGTACCAGACCAAGATTCAACTCCCCTGGCTATGGCACTATTGTCAGGCATTGAGAAAGAGTGTGTTGAACTAGGCCTTCAAGAGCAAGAGCCATAGAAGAATGTATTTGCAGAGATAGAGAATGAGATACTTGATGAGCCTTTAACTAAAACAACAAATGCAGAAATAATTGAAGTATCAGATAGTCCCCTGGAAAAGGACCAAACCAAAGCAATCTTGGGGGCAGCATAGAAAGATGTACTGGTGAATTGGAGGAATCTTGCAGAGGAGGAAGATGATTTAGATAAAGGATCAAAATAGGAGAAAAGGCTACTTGAGGGGCCACCTAATACAGATAATGAAGATCTTGACGGGCCTAAAGAGCATTCTTCCTTAACACCTGACTGGCTACAAAGTAGAATGGCATACCTAGAGCCCCAGGTGGAGATATTGAAACTAGATCTAAGTGCTATTTTGTCACATGCCCAAAAGCCAAAGAAACAGAAGAAAGAAAAAGTGTAATCTAGGATTTACAAGGATGAAACTAGATCCAGAATAGCTAAAGTAGCTGTCCCGCTAGCTAATGCTAATAGAGAATAGGTTAGAGAAGAATATTATACCATAACAATTGTAAATTTGGGACCAACTACAAGAACTCAGAGGGTTGATGAATTCAAAGTTTCTGTTACTTCAATCTTAGAATAGATGGATAAGGATGAACTCTCAAAAAAAGAGCTGAAGTAGCAGAATGAGGAGCTCTAAGCATGCTTGCATTTTTTGATAAAACCCATAGATTCTAATGGTGAGATAAGGACAGTGCCCACTTTTTTTGTCAAGATATAAAATGTCCAAGCTCAGTGAAGTCTGGACCTTATCAAAAGGCACTCAAAAGTGGATGATCAGAGTGTATGAAAAGGGGTGTGAAACAATTGATGCCGCAGCTAAATTTCATAAGAATTTGGTCCAACTTCGGGAACGTTGGAAAGACTTGCATGAGGAATGTGATTCTTTTGATGAATATTATTCTCAGGTATTTCCTCGAGTGCAAGAAATCAGAGACTTGTTGCTTAGACACTATTGTCTAAAAATATTTTGACAGGGGATAAATTGTACAAAGCTATTGACTAGTATCAACAAATAAAGTTGAGAAAGGAAGTCTTTGATAGCATTAGGGAGGCCTATAAATAATAGACGAAAACATATTAGCTCTTATTTATGAAATAAATGACACTCTGAAAGATTGTCTGGTGATGGCCTGCGATGATTTGGAGCCATACAATGTGAAAGGATGTAAAGATAAGTTGCATAAGATAGTTTTTGAAGATACTAAATTGGATGTGGGAGCTAGACTGAACAAAGTCAATGACCTCAGAACTGACTTTAATGCATTTCATAAAGTGAAGGTAGAGATAGAGAAAATATATAATCAGTATAGCCAAGAATTAGAGATGTTCAGATATTGGGCCAATCACCTCAAGAACCCAGACCTCGCAGATATCAATCTGACACTATCAACCTAGGTCAGCTACCACAACAAGATAGCAGAAGAAGACAAAGTAGACTTGGATGATGAATCTTAGTATACTTTTTGAATATTTTGAAATGTAATCCGATCACTAAAGTAAACTGCTATATTTAGAGTGACATGTGACACTATTTTATCTTTATTATGCTTCAAAAATGACCTTTTCTATATATATATTCGGTTGGGTAGTCAAATTGTCTAGGTTCAATGTATTTGGGGGTCATTTTTCATCTTTTTCATAAGAGACAATGTAATCCAAGATTGTCATGAGCTGTTATGAATTCATTTAATGATATAAATCTAGACCATTGGTGTTGAGCTAATCTCCACCGTCCATTCAAAAACTCGGTATGGCGCCTCTCCTATATAAAGGGCTGCCATTTCCATTATTTGGGAGAAGACTCTTGATGCCGAATTGTTGATGCTCTGCCATTTGAAGTTAATACAAAGCAAGTTTCTATAGTTCTCTTGAGAATTTGTGTATTGTATTTGCTTATTCTTTTTTCATGGTTTGCATCTTGATCTGTAATAGTTAATTAATTGTGCTTTTGCAATGTTCATGGTTTGTTGAAGGTATCTAATGAATGTACTTAGCCCATACTTTTAATTATTTGCTGATGGTAAGTAACTGTGTAAAGTTAGCTTGGGTTGATCAGTTTTGCTTAGTTCAATTCTATTTCATAAATTAAATTGCACCATTGTTGGGTATTTGATGAATGAATGTAATCTGAAAATCTCTCGATCTCCATTGAAGATAGCATCATTTTCTGCAGTGCTGTAACATTCATTTTTAGTTTGGTAACTCAGAAAACTAGTTAAATTTCAGAGCATTTGTCTACCTACAGCAGTCTATATATTGTGAATGTCACTTAGGATTTCTCTAAAACCCTATCTTCTTTTGCATTTTCTTTGAAAACAACTATTAGCTTAGGTTTTCTAGCAGTGATTTACATTATCTTATCCACTTAAATCATAAAAGGGTTTGCATGAGTTGCTATTCAAATTGTCTAAATTCATCAATTACATGTAAGACCCCTTGTTGGCATAGCTAGTACATCCCAACTGAGTCATTCTAAGCAAGCTAAGACCTAGTTGTAGAAACCTTAGAGTAGTCTTACCTAGAGTAAGATACTTTTCAAGAGAGGCGTGCAACAAACAATCACACCTGCGTTGTTGAGTGTTAAAACACCCATCAACAAGACCCTAGGGTACAATATTACATTGACATCCAAGTAGTGGATGATGAGTGCCAAGTTGCACCCATGAAAAACACCTTTTTACCTCTCTTTTTCTCCTTCCTAATCCCATCTTTCTTAATGTCTGCACCCAAATAAGCAAGCAAGATAGTTCTAGTTAATGATTAATTGAGATAGATTACTTAAGATCATAATTTCTAATTGAGAGACTAATGTGCATGGAATTGATGGAAAATACAGAAACTTCTCTCTTTTTGAATCAACAGGTGTAGATGCTAGGAACAACAATTTTGTGCATCTTCGGAGATAGTCTTCAATGATCTTTGGAGACAATACCAGAATACCACGACACCAGAAGTTTTGAAGGAAAGAGAAAGCCTCTCTAGAGCTGAACAAAGAAGGCCACAATGGCATCTCCAGAGCTACAGACATCTTCGGAGCTATAGACATATCTCTGGAGCTACAAACAGGGACATATATCTCTAGCACCTCCTGAGAGTAGGGCATATTTCCAGCATAAGCTGTTGATTAGGCACTCTCAGTAGTGATCATAATACCCCTCATTTCACTCAAATCATCACCTGAGTGGTGAAGGGTCATCTTTAGTTAAACTACTGGAATTTTTATCTTTTTAAAGTTTTTGCATGAGTTACGAATAGAACTGATTCAATATCCATATTTTCAGGGCCTCGCTACCCAAATGTATTAAGACTCAAACTTAGAATTCTGAGAGGACTTCTGTTCCACTCAGTCTACTTTTATTGCATGATTATTTTCCATAGTTAGACAGCTAGTGTAATAAAGAGATGGATGTCATCCCATAAAAAAACTGGTAGATAAGATAAGTGATATGTCATTACTCATTTTCATATATACTAATAGAAATAGTAGAAGAGAAATATAATGATTTAGTTATTCTAATTCTGAGTAATCTTAGTTCGGTGATATCAATATTTTTCATGAATGCAAAGCAAATGGAATTGGATTAAATTTGTGATCTTCTTCTTTTGTGCTGATTCCCTACCGTAGCCTTCAGCCCCAAGGGTGTGGAGCAAGGGCTCACTCTCACCTCCAAGGCAGAAGGCTAGTACCACTGTTTTGTTACTTCAGATTTTGCTATGAAAAGTATTTACTGATTTATAGATAGATGCATGTTACTATTTTTCAGATTGCTTTAAGTAACTTCCTATTTAATTTTATTTTCAGCATTCCTTAAATTTATTTAGTAAGTAGATAGATTAATCTTTTCAAATTAGTAGAAGCTATTAAGATTAGCTAGGAAAACTAGTAACTGTAGAATCCTTAATTGCAAACAGCCGAGGACACAGCCCCTAGATTTTGACATCTAAAAATAGATTAAGTGATGAGGTACAACGACACCTTGTCATTTTTGGCACTATAGCCGGGGACGTATTGTGTTAATTAGGGAAACTTAGTTAAAACAATTTTTAGGATAGATTTGTATGGTTAGAGCTAGAGATTCAAAAGGAAGATATATAAAGTAGACACCCCAATAATAAGCCATAGGGGAAAGCAGTGGGGTGGCACAAGATCTTGTTGAAGAGAGAAACCTAGAGCCTACTTTGGAAGCTACACCTCAAAACAATAATCCCTCAGATCCTCCAAATCTTCCACTTGCCGATTATATCTAGGAATTACAACAAAAGTTTCAGGCAGATCCTTTGATAGAACCTAATTTCCTAGAACCTCAGGGAGAAGAACCAGTACTAAACATGGACAATGATAATTATGAAGAAGAGGAAAATCAGGCTCCAAGAACCTTCTCATATCCTATTGTTTTGGCTACTGGAGACAATACTCCTATGAAGAATATCTCACCAGCACACCTGCCAAACTTTAGAGGACTTTCTTCTGAGGATCCAGATCAGTTTTTGTTTGAATTCAAAGTAGTCTACCAAACTTATGATTATGGATCAGATAACCAAAAACTCAAACTGTTCCCTTCAACTCTGAAAGATTTTGTGATGAGATGGTTTATGGGTTTACCCCAAAATTCTATCCATTCTTGGGATCAGATGGAAACAGAGTTTTTGGAAAAATACCAAGATTACTATAGATTCAGTAATAAAAATGAAGAATTGTTTAAAATTAGGTAGGGGGAGGAAGAAACCTTAGAGGACTATGTTGATAGGTTTAATTTTTCTTTGAGAAGGTATGGTAACCCAGTAGATCACTCCTTGGCCAGAACCCTGTTTGTAAAAGGATTGGATATGGAATCAAAATAGGCACTGGATCTAATGGGAAAAGGAAATATCAACAAAATGGATATACCTGCTATAGAAGAACTCTGCAGGAACTATTCTAGAACCCAAAATGGAGTAAGGTCATCCAAAACTTTTAAAGGGAAAAATGAAATAGGATAGTTAATGGAAGAGATTGCAAATCTAAAATTAGACATTTTGGTCCAATTAAATACCACATTAGATGGGATTCAAGAAAAAACTAGAACATCTGATCATAATAGAACAACTAAACCACTCTCCATCTATTGTCCTAGGTGTAGAAACAAGCATGTGTTGAGAGAATGCCCTTTGGATAAATCAGAGATTTGTCAGTTTTGTGATAGGGAACATCCTACAAGTCAATGTAGTCAACTTCCAACCTTAAAAAGACCGAGTAAGAAGAATGTTGTAATAGAAGTGGAATTGAACTATGTGGGACAAAAACAAGCTGGGAATTTCCCTTATAATCAGTATCCAAACCAGCCTTCTTACAGGGGTCCTTCTAATTGGGGAAATAATCAGTGGAATCCAACTTGGCATGGGCCTTAGAATAATCCTCCTTGGGGACAACAGGATTGGCCAAGTCAACATTGGCAAAACCAAAATTGGTAAAATTAGCCTTGGGGAAATCTACAATGGCCACCATAATTTGGATCACAAAACATGCAATCTCAATGGGGTTCTCAACAGGGATATAATCAACAATACCAGGGACAACCTAGATGTTTCAAACCTCAACAACAAGCTTTACTAACTGGACCCTCCAACACAAAAGGTCAATCACAAAATGAACTAGTTAGCCAACCACCTTTACCAGCTCAGCCTATACCAAACCCACAAAATAAATAGGGAGTAGTTGTTTACATGATAGAGCAAGAAAATCTAGCTGGAATTAATGTTATATATTCAAATAATCTCCAGCTACGTTCTAGGAAAGCATTCCCAAGACCATCTCCTCCAACTATAGTTGAAGTAACCAATGATGAGGAACCCAAAAATTCATCCACTCAACCCCTGGAGGAGATTAGTAACGAAAAAGTGCTAGAAGAATCATCCTTGGACAACTCCAGAGTTGCTCCTAAAAGACTGACTCCGGAGAACATTCCTAAACACAATTTTGACAAGAGCTCCAGAGATGCTCCAGAGATGGAAAAACTAGCACCATACCCAGAACGGATTAAACAGTATGTTCTCCAGAAAAAGATCTTACAAAAACAAGTCCAAACTAACCTGGAATCAAAAATTTTACAAGAAATAAAGCAACTAAACATTGAAATTCCTCTTCTCCAAGCAATCAGAGATGTACCAGAACTAAATCAGTTCATTAAACAGTATTGTATCAAAACATAGGGTAGGAAGAAAAACTTTCCCTCCACAATACAGGTGGAAGGAAAAGTAGTAGATCTATTGATGGGAGAAATTCTCCTCCCAAAATATGGAGACCTTGGAAATCCTGTCATAACTATTTTCATCTCAGGGGTAGAAATTTCAAATGTTCTAGTTGGTCTGGGAGTAGCAATTAATGTGATGACAGTTCACATAATGAACAAATTAGCTCTATTAGGTATCCAATCCACAAATACAATTCTTCAACTTGCTGACCAGTCAGTAGCTATTCCAAAAGGAGTAATCACTGATGTACCAGTTGTGATAGATTCATGGGAATTTCTAGTGGACTTCCTGATATTAGAACCTAGAAACCAGAGAAATGCTTATCCACTGATTTTAGGAAGACCATGGTTGGCTATAGCAACATCATCTATTGATTGTCAAACTGGGACTATGGTCATTTCTAATGGGATAGATTTGAAGAAAATATCATTGTATCCTCCAACTAAACCATCAATGCATTATACAGGAAGAGTATGGGTGGATGAACCAGAGAACAATGACAATAGTGCCTCAGTAGCTATGGTAACCATCAAGGAATAGGTGGGAGAGTTAGAAGAAGAAATATACTATGATACAATAGAAGACATTACTCACATCCTAATCAATAAGGATGTGATGGAACTCACCCAAGATTCTAGGAGAGAACTTCTTACTTCTTCTCATTGTACCCTCGCCAACATCATTCCTTGTGGGGAAACCTTTTACAGAGACTTAGCCACTTTCCACATGTTGCTTCCACATTCTTGTCCTCTCAATACCATGACTCCAATGTATGGATTAACCACATCTATGGATCAAATCACAAAACAAGTCATGATTTTACCAAGGAAAACACTTAATATCAATACTCAGTTAACAACAAATCAGGAAGAAAAACTTATCCAACTTCTGATTTCCCATTCAATAGCTTTCGCTTGGGAATACCAAGATATGAAAGGTATACCTCCTGAGATATGTACCCATCATATATACACTAAGGATATTAAACCTATCAGACAACCCTAGAGAAGATTGAATCCTGCTTTAAAGGACATTGTCAAAACTGAAATAGAAAAATTATTTCAAGCAGGTTTATATATCCAATCTCAAACAGTTAATGGGTCTCACCCCTTGTCATAGTGTCTAAAAAGAATGGGAAATGGAGGGTGTGTATTGATTATAGAGAACTCAACAAGACCACAAAAAAGGACTACTTTCCCTTACCATTCATTGACCAAGTACTAGACAACCTTGCTGGGAGAAAGTATTTCTCTTTTCTAGATGGATTTAGTGGGTATAATCAAATTCAAGTAGCACCTGAAGATTAGGACAAAACCACCTTCACCTGCTCTTGGGGAACTTTTGCTTACAAAGTTCTTCCCTTTGGACTATGCAATACCCCAGCTACATTTTAGAGACTTGTTTTAGCTATTTTTGTTGAACTAGCTAATGAATGCATGGAGGTCTATATGGATGACTTTACTGTGTATGGGGATAATTTTGAAGAAGCTCTCACAAACCTTGAGAAAGTACTGAAATGCTGTGAGAAAAATCAATTATCCCTTAGCCATGAAAAGTGCTTTATGATGGTGGAGGAAGGAATTGTTTTAGGACACCACATTTCAGCAAAGGGGATCAAAGTGGATCAAAATAAGATAGAAGTAATCACACAGTTACCTTCACCCAAAAATCAGACAGATGTTAGAAGTTTTCTAGGTCATGCAGGCTACTATAGGAGATTCATAAAAAAATTCAGTAGAATAGTTGCCCCTCTATTTACCCTGCTTAATAAAGATAGAATTTCTATGGATAGAAGAATGTCAATCAGCATTTGAAACCATGAAAGAGAAGCTTACTGTCACACCAATTTTGAGAGGACCTAATTGGACTTTGCCATTTCACATATAGACTGATGCTTCAAATGAGTCCATTGGGGCAGTTTTAGGACAAAAGGAGGAAGGAGAAAGTATGCATGCCATTTATTACATCAGAAAAAACCTTACCTCTGTAGAAAGAAATTACACCACAACTGAAAAAGAATTCTTGGTAGTCATCTATGCTATAAACAGATTCAGGCATTATATCACTGGATATAAGATATTTGTACACATTGATCATGCATCCATCAAGTACCTAATGAATAAACTAGTAGTGGGTGCAAGGATCATCAGGTGGTTATTGTTATTGTAGGAATTTGATATTACCATAGTTGATAATTCAGGAAAGTTTAATTTGGTTGCTGATTTTTTGTCAAGATTGCATATAGGAGGAGAAAACCAACCAGTGGAGGATAAGTTCCCAGATGAACATCTTTTTGCTATCTCCTCTACTACACCTTGGTTTGCTAACATAGCTAATCTTTTAACTATAGGCTTGTATCCATCCCATTTTACCTCAAAACAAAAAAATGTTTAGTCAAAGAAAGTTTATCTTACAAATGGTTGAATGGTTTACTATTTAAATGTGGTTCTGATTTCATTCTACGCAGGTGTTTAAAAGTTGATGAGATTTTTGATGTGTTGAGAGCATGTCATGATGAACCATCTGGTGGCCATTACTCCTTCCACCGGACAGTCCACAAGATCCTCGGAGCTAGTTATTACTGGCCTTCTCTTCATAAAGTTACAAAGAAGTATGTGCAGCACTATGACCAGTGCCAAAGGATGGGACAACCAACCTTTACCTAGGAGATGTTCTTGCATCCTTAAGTCATGATGGAACCATTTGAGCAGTGGGGTTTAGACTTTTTGGGACCAATTTCCCCACCATCATCAGTCAAGGAGTACATTCTAGTATGGACAGACTATGTTACAAAATGGGTTGAGGTTCAAGCATTACAATTTGCAAGAGAAGAAAAAGACGCTGATTTCCTTTATAATAAGATTTTCTTGAGGTTTGGAGCCCCAAGATCAATAGTTTCAGATAGAGGACCTCAGTTTACTTCACAAGTAATCAAAGCATTCATAGATTTATATCAAATCAAACACATAAAATCTTCACCTTACCATCCTCAAGTGAATGGGCAGGTAGAAGTAACTAATAGGGAACTTGAAAATATTCTAACAAGGATAGTATCAATGAACAGAAAAGATTGGGCTAGCAGATTACTTGGAGTAGTTTGGGCTTACAATACCACTTGGAAGTCCACAACAAAGTTCTCACCATATGAATTAATTTATGGGAAAAAACATATTTTGTCTATAGAATTTGAACTCCGGACACTTAAAACTATATTAGATATTGGTCTACCATTGTTTATAACTCAACAAAATAGAATTCTTCAGCTCAATGAGTTGGATGAAATTCAGACAGAGGCCATTCAACAAACAGAACTGGTTCAATATCAAAGGAAGCAATGGCATGAACAACACATCAAAAGGAAGACATTTCAACAAGGTGATTGGGTTCTCCTTTATGATTCTAAATTCAAAGGGTTCAAAGGGAAATTACAAACTCACTGGATGGGTCCTTATCAAGTAAAGGAAGTTTTTGAAAATAGAATAGTATTATTGGAACCTATTGATGGAAGCACAGACACATTCCTAGTAAATAGTCACTGAATCAGACTCTATAAAAGACCATCTACTAAAGAAGAGTTTCTTAATGATTTGTGTTTTGATACAGGGGATACCTCTTCTGTCACAGTGTTGTATTAAAAAAAAAGGAAGGTTGAAAACCAACAAATGGCGGCCTTCTAAAAAAAAAGAAGGTTGAAAACTAGCAAATTGCAGCCTTCTAAAAAAAATAAAAAAAAAGAGAAAAAAAAATAGAGAAAGATGGAAAACCAATAAATGGTTGCCTTTCTCGACCAAGGGAGTTGAAAACCAGCAAATGGCAGTTCCCTTCTTCAGGAGAGTTGAAAACAACCGAGCTATAGAGGTGATCAGGTGCCAGGAGTTAGTCAAATGCACCTCCTTCCCAAACCAAGAGCACCTCCTGTGCTTCCTAAACCAAGAGCACCTCCGACGCTTCCCAAACTAGGAGCACCTTTGGCATTCTATTAATAAAGAAGTCAATTTCAATAATAGGGGAGGGGACCCACCTCTCTGGGCAATAAAGTGGACAAATCACATGATGAGATTATCATGACTCATCCTCTACTTTATCACAGGAATAAAATAAATCAGTACACATTTCATTTGCAGGTGTATTCACAAAGATGACACTGACATCACCCAAGGAATGTGGATTCTTGAACCACTCAACGTAATGATTGCAGGTCGTGTACCAATGGAGTAGTGGGCGTCATCTCAAGCCACCAAAAGTTGCTCATGTGTCATGACACATGTAGTCTCATAAAATGACGTAGTATCTTTACCGAGTACATCACCCTCATCATTAAAAATGATCCAGGTAATTCTATCTTTAATTAACCATTAATAGCAATTGTCTTGTCTTTCTATTTTTGGGTGCCGCCACTATGACACATCCTCCTGCCATCATTTCCTTCTCTAAATTCACACATGCCACCATCTATGTTGTACTGCAACCTTGCCTCCAGAGTGTCCTATTACTCTGTTGCATTTATGACTGCCTAGGTACTCTAACTAATCTGCCAATCTTCCATAATCCTAAGTTGAGAGACATCCTAATCCTCATTTGAACCTCCAAAATACCCTGAAGAATAGAGCAAATTGAACAGTCCTTTGGAGCCTACGGAGTTAAGAGGAAGGGACAAACTGTAGAAAGGAGAGTGAGGAATTAAGCATAGAAGGTGGAACCAATTTAGCAATGGGGGTAAAGAAGAAGTCTGAACCAGAGAGTGATGTGGGTCTTTTGCAACATGAAGTTGCATCAAACATTTTAAGAACTGCAGGATGGCTGGACTTTCTAGAAAAATTTGAAGGGTTTCAAGAAGATATTGTGGATGAATTCCTTAGAAATCTAAGGGATAATTAGACAGCTATCAAAGGAGTCTAAATTAATCTCTCCTCAACCACTATCAGTCACATTTCTGGGCTGCCTGAACAAGGTGAGAGGTTTTATCACTTGAAAACTTTATACACTGATCTAATTAAGAATTTCTCTATTCAAGGTGAACCTGCCATACAGCTACATTTAAATAAAAATGAAGTAAAAGAAATTATTAGCTCCACACTTCCAAACCCTTGGTAATCTATTGCCCCCTGACTGATGAAACATTTTACTTGTGATGGTCAATTCTCTCTAGTTTTAGGACCAATCATGAAAATGCTGATTTTTCTAAGACATGGGAATGGACACCCTGAGTTTAGCATAAACATTCCCAATTTCCTATATTCTGCCATCAGGGCAACTACAGAAAAATATCATCAAAATAAGGGTCCCATGAAACATCATGGCCTCATTTTTCTAGTAGTCAAACACCACTTCCTGTCTCAGGCCAATGGGGAGGGATTATGGCAAAACTTTCTTGAACATAGTTCCCAGGACAGAGGATTGGAGATGGCATAGCCAGGAGGTGAGAGTTCTCCTACTCACCAAGAAGAAGAAACTAAGCCTTCAGCCTCCTCCATAGCTATTCAAAGAGGAAAGAAGTCCTCACAGGAGGCAACTTCATCTGTAGCCCCTGTTCCTGATAAAAAGAAGAAAGGCAAAGAAATTATAGATTCTGCTCCTAAACAAACCCTATATATGACTCGATCAGTTAGGAGAAAGATGACTCTAACTGAGGAATCTTTCCCTAAGGAATTAACAGAGGAGAGGTCAGGATAGAGAGTAGAGAGATTCTAGGCTAAAGAACCATCTCATGATTCAGAAGAGATCCTCTAGTCAGGAAGAGAAAACAAAGAGAAGTTTCCCCAACACCATCTATTCATCTGGGGCCAAGTCCAATTTTAGAACCATCATGTGCTCCGGAGATAGAACACAGACAAAGTCTTACTATTTCCTTAGATTCTAAGGATGAGAGACTTGCTCTGGAGGCACCTGCCTCACCTCTATTATGGAGAAGCAAAAGGAAAAGACAACTCTCACAGGCTGAGGAAGATACTGCTCTCCTATTTGAGGTACTCTTGGGTTTTAGAACATATGAGGATAAGGTTGGGCCTTCATCAGTGCCAGCAGAAGCAAAGGAACCCCAAGAGGACCCTCAGGACAGGTAGTCTGCAGAAAAATATGAAACAGGGCAAATGGGTACAGTTGACAGTACAGGGCAGATGGCCATGGAAAACTTTGATGATTAGCAAACAACAATAGAAGCAAAAGTAGAAACCTTCCCTCACCCCTTTGATCAAGAGGATGTTGAAATTTCAAAAGAACAACAAATGATAGAAGAAACTGAGAACCTAAAGAGATTACTCTGGGGGAGGAATCAGATTATTACTGACCTCAAGAAGGTCAAAATAGAGGTAGAAATGGAGCAAAAATAAGTCATTGAAAATCTACAAACAGAACTCCAAAGTAACAACAAGATCATCTAGGAGAAAGAATTAGAACTAGAGGCCCAGAAAATTGAGAAAGAAGCAGAATTAGAGGCCCAGAAAATTGAGAAAGAAGCAGAATTGGAGGCCCAGAAAATTGAGGCAGTCAAACTATTGGAAGAAAAAGAGAAAGAAGCAGTACAGAGTGTTTTTGAGCTCACCATGGCTAGATACAATAGCCTCACAATAATGGCAGCATTGATTGAGAAAATACATAGCTAGGATAGACAGTTAACTTGGGCCAACAACAAACTAGATGACCAGGAGGAATATATTCAAGAGTTGGCTGGACGAAGGGCCACCAATGAGCAGGAAATAAAAAAAGATGCATATGTGGGTCCAATCCCCATTGACATCCCTAAGGCCTTGTTCCATTGGGAGAAGAAATGTAGAGAATATGAGGCTTCCAAACCTATGCTGCAATTACAAAGGGCAGTCACTACCAAAACAAAAAGAATAGAAACTCTGGAAGGAAAAATCATTGAAATGGCTTTCCTTTCTTCAGAAATTCTATCATGTAGGCCTCCAAGTGCCAGCTATTCTATGTTCTTACAAGAAAGAGTCCTATAGAGGAAAATCTCTTTAATCCTATTTGACCTGGTTAAGGATACAGAGATAGTAGAAGGATTCATGACATCATATACAAGGAGTAATGATGAGGACAATAATTTCCTATGTGAATTATACCTACATAGTTTATGTGTTAATGATATAACCTTCATTCTTAATCATTTTGTGGGAGAATGCCAGCTTAAAGCATTTATGTCCCTAATGAGGAATCATCAGATCTAGAATGAATGAATGGAAGATCATCTCAAGAAAGATACATAAACAGAACTCTTCATCAGGAAGGAATGTCCCAATCCCAATGCTTTTAAGACCCAATTCAAGTCCTATATCTATGACCCTAAGAGTAAGAACAAAATCTTGCCATTATACCTAAAAAGTTTGCAAGAGTGCTCCATCGATTTTAGTCTTTTCATGATTAGTTCAGCAAATCCAGTACTTGCCATAGCAAAGAAAAGATGGAATGTTTTGACCTTAGAGTGGAAAATGAGAGAGGTGGTCACCCTTGCAAACTTAAGATTATTTATGATAAAAGCAAAGTTAATATCCAAAATGATGGATAAGTATAAGCAGGAATAGATAGGTGGATGGTTTAGGCCCCCTCTAATAATTGAACCACTCCCTATCTGGGCTGAACAGATGGAAGATGAGAAATTGTAGGACTAGTTGAGGTAGGTTGATCAATACAGAGGCAATGGTAATACCAACCGCACAACTTGGTCTACCTATGCACAGGATTATAGCTTGACTGACAAGCTACTTGACCAGAATAAATCTAGATTGTGAGAAGCAGGAGGACCTGCCAAACCTTAGGTATGGGGGGATGATGAGTGCCAAGTTGTACCCATGAAATACACCTTTTTACCTCTCTTTTTTCTCGTTCCTGATCCCATATTTCTTAATGTTTGTACCCAAATAAGCTAGCAAGATAGTTCTAGTTAATGATTAATTGAGATAGATTACTTAAGATCATTATTTCTGATTGAGAGACTAATGTGCATGGAATTGATGGAAAAATGCAGAAACTTCTCTCTTTTTGAATCAACAGGTGTAGATGCCAGGAATAACAATTTTGTGCATCTCCGGAGATAGTCTTCAATGATCTCCGGAGACAATACTAGAATACCATGACACCAGAAGTTTTGAAGGAAAGAGAAAGCCTCTCCAGAGCTAAACAAAGAAGGCCACAATGGCATCTTTGAAGCTACAGACATCTCTGGAGCTACAGACATATCTCCGGAGCTGCAGACAGGGACATATATCTCTGGCACCTCCTGAGAGCAGGGCATATTTCTAGCATAAGCTGCTAATCAGGCACTCTCAGTAGTGATCATAAACCCCTCATTTCACTCAAATCATCACCTGAGTGGTGAAGGGTCATCTTTAGTTAAACTGCTATAATTTTTATCTTTTTAAAGTTTACATGAGTTACGGATAGAACTGATTCAATATCCATATTTTCAAGGCCTCGCTGCCCAAATGTATTAAGACTCAAACTTAGAATTCTGAGTGGACTTCTGTTCCACTTAGTCTACTTTTATTGCATGATTATTTTCCATAGTTAGATAGCTAGTGTAATAAAGAGATGGATTTCATCTCATAGAAAAAATAGTAGATAAGATAAGTGATATGTCATCACTCATTTTCATATATATTGATAGAAATAGCAGAAGAGAAATACAATGATTTGGTTATTCTAATTCTAAGTAATCTCAATTCAGTGATATCAATATTTTTCATGAATGCAAAGCAAATGGAATTGGATTAAATTTAGTTGTGATCTTCTTTTGTGCTGATTCCCTACCGTAGCCTTCAGCCCCAAGGGTGTGGAGCAAGGGCCCACTCTCACCACCAAGATAGAAGGCTAGTACCACTATTTTCTTACTTCAAATTTTGCTATGAAAAGTATTTACTGATTTATAGATAGATGCATGTTACTATTTTTCAGATTTCTTTAAGTTTGTTCCTATTTAATTTTGTTTTCAGCATTCCTTAAATTCATTTAGTAAGTAGACAGATTAATCTTTTCAAATTAGTAGAAGCTGTTAAGATTAGATAGGAAAACTGGTAACTGTAGAATCCTTAATTGCAGACAGTCGAGGACACAGTCCCTAGATTTTGACATATGAAAATAGATTAAATGATGAGGTACAACGACACCTTGTCAGTGGATATCCCTGATACCTATGAGATGATGCTCAGTAGGGATTGGTCAAAAACACTAAATGGTTACATGTCCACTGATTTTAGTCACATGTGGTTACCTTGGAAGGGGATCCTTAACCAGATAAGGATAGAGGTTGAACCTAGGATGAAACATATGATCACAAAATACAACAACACCAATGAGATATTATATGTGGATGTTGAACCAGGAGTGTATACTATAAGTCCTCAAATGGTCCGGATAGAGGAAGTCTTAATGTATAACATGCACATACATGGAAATGTTGATCAAGAGAATAGGATGATCATAGAATTTGATCATAGTTTAGCTAAAGATGATGAAACAGACCACTTTAAAGATTTTGAACACTATCTATCTAGAGAGATGTAACATTACCAAATATTAGGTATATCCACTAAGGATATTTTAATTGAAGGTTAGTGCGAGTTACATGACCAAGCACATTCAGAATAGGATTGTGATGCATGCTTAGACATGATTGAGTTGGAAAGAACTTATAGTGAGATAAGGTCATCTTCAACTGAGGTAAGTGTAATGTCTAGTTATGATGATACTGATTGTTATTTGTCATCTTCAGATATAGGAGTACAAGAAGAAAATGCACATCAGGATGAAGATTTCATATACAACCTAGAACAGATCATGATGCATGATGAAGATACTCATGGAAAGGAAAGTGATATCACCCCAGGGACTGATTGCTTAATTGAGTCAGATTATGAATTGTTAGATGAAGATAAGGTAAGTAGCCTGACAAAGTTTGAGGAGTTTCTATCCAAGCAAATTCAAAGAATTATCCTACAAAAAGTTTCTCCACACCATGCTTTAATTCAAGGATGGTGCAAACTCCATGAGGCACCACATTCTGAAACCACATGTGCCTTATGCCTGCACATACTGAATAAGGAAGAACAACTGTATTCAAAGACCAAGTTGTCTGATATCAGAGACATGTCTAAAGTTAAGAAGAAGGAAGTTGAAGTACATTAGGATAGTAATAGTGATGATACTATAAAAATGAAAAGAAAATATGTATCATGTTCACATCATCCACTAGAAATGGATATCAAGTGGTGCAGCTGCTAGAGCTAAGAGAAAAAGAGAAGTTCCTGATAAGCCATTGACATAAGACAAGCCATGGATCCTCAAATTTGATGGTTCTAAATCTAAACAAGGAGTTGGAGTAGGGATAGACCTCATTGATCCAGTAGGAAAATCCTTTTTGGCAGTAGACAGATTGCAGTTCCCATGTACTAATAATGTGACAAAATATGAAGCCTTAATTCATCAGTTGTTGTTTTCTCTTAAGAAGAAATTCAAGATTCTACACGTCTATGGAGACTCAGAATTAGTGGTGAGACATGTGAGAAGTATCTATGCTTGTAATTATAAGAAGTTATTCAACTATAGGCATAGAGTTTGGGACCTAATTGAAGAATTTGATGCATTTAATATCACACATGTTCCTAGAGAACAAAATCATAGAGCAGATGCCTTGGCATAGGCTGCTAGTACATTAGAACCTTTGTCTATTTCTGGATTAAAGAGATTTTCAGTTGAACTGATGTAAGTACCCTTCATACCTGACAATGTTACTAATCTTCAAGTGTTTGATGATGATCAACATATCCTGGATTTCATAGCAAATAGGGACATATTTGATGCACAAATCCTAGATGAGAAGAACTTGGAAGATCATGTATGGGAAAAGGAAGAAATTATGGACTTACCTAGCAATAGGATCCCTAAAGGTATGATAGAATTAGAAAAGGCCTTTGATCTACATAATATGATGAAACAAAAGGATCTCCCCAAGACAGATGGAGGAGAATATTCACCATTCAACATAGGACAAATTGAAGACATAAGGAACGTCTTCATTGGTAAGGTCTATTTTGAAGAAGAAAAGGTATGGATAGCTCATGCATTAAAGGATTATATTTGTGTTATTTCCTAGACTTATGATGTGTTAAAGACATATGATACATCAATCATCACTCACACCATTCCACTAAAGCCTGATGCTAAACCTTTCAGGAAGAAGCATGGGCCAGTCAATGCACTACTAGAGCCTATAATCTTTGAAGAAATTAAGAAATTGTTGAACATCAAGATTATATTTCCTATTAGGCACTTAACATGGGTGGCCAATCTGGTACGAGTAAGAAAGAAAAATAGTGACATACACTTATGCGTAGACTTCAGAAATCTAAACAGAGCTTTAGAGAAGGACAATTATCCTCTACCCTCATTGGATGAAGTTTTGTAGATAGTGAATGGAGCTCAAATGATGTCTTTCCTAGATGGTTTCTCAAGATACAACTACGTAATGGTGGATAAAGTAGATAGATTAAAAACAACATTCACCACCAAGTGGGGTATATCTGCTTATAGATGCATGCCTTTTGGCTTGATCAATGATGGAGCCACATTTCAGTGTGCAATGGACATAGCATTTAGAGGCCTAGTTGGCAAATGTATAGTCATATACATGGATGACTTGACTATATTCTCAAGAAAGAGAGGTGATCATATAGAAGATCTCATAATAGTACTCAAGAAATGTGAGCAATATGGTATATCACTCAACCCAAAGAAATGAATATTTGGGGTAACTATAGGTAAGTTAATTGGTCACCTAATATCAGAAAATGGGATCAGCATTGACCTTACTAGGGTAGAATCCATCATGAAGTTACAGCTTCCTGGGAGTAAGAAAGAATTCAAATCTTACTTTGGTAAGATAAACTTTGTAAGAAAGTTTATCAGATGGATTGTAGAGATTGTTAGGACGCTCAATGCAATGCTTAAAAAAGATGCCAAGATTGAATGGACACCTAAAGAAAAGGATGCATTTGAAGACATCAAGAAGGCCATATCAGATGCACCTGTCATGATCAACCCAGACTACACAAAAGAGTTTTATATTTATTTATTTTCTTCAGAGCATACATGTACAGCAGTCCTGACATAGAGGAACGAAGAAAAAGAAGAAAAACCCATAGTTTTTATGAGTTCTCCATTTAGAGATGTAGAGATTAGATATATGGATGTTGAGAGACAACCTCTTACTTTGGTTAGAGTAGTAAATAAATTTCAGACACTACATCTTGAGAAGCAAGATAATCGCTATGGTACCTGATGCAACAGTTAAAATGCTCTTGATGCAGAGTGAACCTAGGGAGAAAAGAGCCAAATGGATAATAGTCCTCCAAGAATATGACATGGACATAACACCTATGAAACTGGTCATAGGTCAAGCCCTAAGCTAGATGATCTCTAAGATTGATCCTAATATAGTGAGCCAACAATATGTTGTGAACACAAAAGAAAACAAAGAATGGTACTTAGACATCAAGCATATCCTGATCACTGAGAGATGTCCATAGAAGATGCAGGCCTCTCAAAGAAGAGGTTTAAAGATTAGATCAAAAAAATACATGATCAAAGGAGGAATTCTTTTCAAGAAGAACTATGAAGGAATATACCTTAGATGTCTGGACAAGTCAGAAGTAGATAAGGTCCTCACTGAATTACATGACAAATTTGGAACAACACATAGATCTCATTTAGCCACAACACATGCTATCTTGCGAGTAGGATACTACTAACCAACAATTTTTAAATATACTACTGAGCATATCAAATGCTGCCACACTTGTCAAGTTGCTGCCAATAGGGAGAGAAATGCTGCACAACCCTTATAGCTAGTTATGTAGATGCACCCATTTGGTCAGTGGGGTATGGATTTTATAGGTCCTATCAATCCTCAATCATATCTAGGCCACATGTATGTTTTTACAATCACTAATTATTTTACCAAGTGGACTAAAGCAATCAACAGCAAGACTTGCACCACAAAAGATGTGATCAAATTCCTAGAGAACAACATAATAACCAGGTATGGAGTTCCATATGCCCTTATATGAAATAATGGGTAATCTTTTGCATCATTAAGATTATCTAGTTGGGATTTTGATTATGGATCATTTTGAAATTTTCTTCAAACTATTATCCCCAGGGAAATGGCTTAGCAGAGTCAACAAATAAGAATTTATTGAACATCATAAAGAAATTGATAGAAAAGAATCCTAGGGAATGGAATACGCTTCTTAAGTATGCCTTATGGGTTTATTGAACCAGAATGAAAATTTCTTTAGGAAATTCTCCTTATCGGTTGGTGTATGGGGTGGACCCCATCCTCCCTATCAACCTAAAGATCCCCACACTACAGTTTGCACAAGAATATTTGGGCATAGATAACAAACAAGAAGTTAGGTTTCTTCAACTAATGCACCTAGAAGAAAAAAGAGATAGGGTGATTGACCAATTCGCCAAGCATCAGGCTACTGTCAAACATTGGTTTGATAAGAGGGATAAAGTAAAAGCTTTCAGGATATCAGACATAGTCCTAGCATGGGACAAAGAACATGAGAAGAAAGGTGATCATGGAAAATTTGATAATCTTTGTATAGGTCCTTTCTAGATTGCCAGTTAATGGACAATTCATCAAACATTACTTCCAAGCTTAAAGGAGGGTCATGTTATGATATTATACCATAATGTACATTTTGTATAGCTATTTGTATAGTTTGTTTTGTGTGTTTTCTTTTTGCTTGTTGGTGTTGAGTCCTTGTTATGGTTAGGCAAAATGATGCACCTTCCCACTATAGAACACTACTAAAATTGTTAGAATTCAAGAGCTGGATATAAGTTTATACATAGGCTATAGCTCATGTTAACAAATGTTCCTAATCAAGTCTATGATATCCTATTCATCAGTATTGCTTTTTTTTCTCAAGGAGATCTTCACATGACACAGCTAACAGCCTTGGGTTTGTTGAACACATCAGTGTGGAGTTAAGTGAAAAATCAAAAGGTTGCCCTTCCTACCATTGCAATTCCCAACCTAAACCAACAAGTGACCACACCTTGCAAAATGAGCTTACATGATGACATCTTATAAATACAAAAGAATATATATATTGAATATCCAAAAGGAAAATTAGGCCATCTAAGTAACTCTCCCGAGTCTATAGACGCCTAACTAGCAATGGGGCTCTACTTAGGGGAATTGCAAAGACAACCTTGCTGGGGCTATGGATGCCTACTGGCAGCAAGTCTCTATTGAGGTTGGCTATGAGGGATAAACCAAATTATGTAGCTTAACTTGGGCACTAGTGTTTTCAACTCATCTTCAAGATGAGGAATATGAATCACATGCACATACGTGATCCCTTTGCAATACATTGAAACGTTGGTGAGCATGATACCATTCAGAAGATTAGGGTGCTTATACTTAATAAGATTTAGAGTATTATGTTTTAACTTATCCTCATCTCTTGAATTATTAGAATTTCATTGTTTTCTTTGGTGGCAATTTGTTGTGTGGTTACACAACACGCCCCATTTTACCTTACTAAAACAAGGACCCAACTTTTTTTGGATTTTCCCCTTCTTTTCTTGCTTTGGGTTGTATGGTAAAAGTTAAGTATCAGATGCAGTGATAGGATATCACCCCTTTGTATGTATAGACCTCTTAGGGGTAAGTTGAATACTAGTCAAATTCTGCTGTCTTGAACCCCACCGAGTGAAAGAGTGCAAAATTCTAAGTAGCTATGCTTTTTCAATCACCTTGAAATTCCTTAAGGATAGAAAGTTATGTTCAGTCAAAGTTTGGTCAAACCAGTCACTCAAGGAGGATCATTACATTCCTTAAAATCCCTGATATTGGTCAATATCCTGAGCATATCTTTTAACATAAGAAATCCTGATATCTGCATATTTGTTAATATGTAGACATCAAAATTTAAACTCGAGAGAGCATTTACCCATCAAGAACCTGCACACATTCCCAGAGGGTGATATTTCTTAATATCCCTGATATTCAATAATATGCAGGCTTGCCTCAGATATAACATGAATACTTGATATAGGTATAATCCTTAATATCTGTCATGTTATCTAAGATCTCTAATCTTCCTTAATATGATGATGACGTCATCTTAACCTGATATAAAGAAGGCCCAATATGACGATGATACCATCATATTCCTGACATCAAAAGGGGGTCATCTATTTCCCAATATCTTGGATATTTGTTAATATCCTGATCCAAATCAAAATAAAGGAAAACCTTAATATCACACACATTATCTAAGATCCTTGATCTTTGCCATTGTGACGATGATGTTACTTATGCTCCAGTCTGAAATATTAATGAAGGATGCTAACATCATCCTAATCTTCAAATGTGGGGGGATGTTTTGCATACCTAAGAACCCTAATATTTCTTAATATCCCCATACCCACTTTTAAGATGTGTAACACAGAGATCTTTATGAACCAATAGGTTACTGCCACATGGCACATTGAATCAATCATATTGCCACCCTATGTTATTAAGATCATTAAACAAAGGTGAAATGACTCAACTTTGGTCGTTGGTCAATAGTTGGTCATCATCATGATGACATCATCATCTTCCTAGGGTCATGTTCCTAATATCCCTGATATCTGCGAATGTGCCTGCCCACATTAAATACTTTTCTAATAGTGGGTGAGCCTTCAAAATTTCAAATAATTGCATGCCACCTATTAACATCTTTGATGCTTAGGTGTCAGTCAATGGATATCAACAATTAAGCATTAACCACACCCTAATTCGACAATGTTTTTTGAGTAAAACAAGGATTTGAGTTCATTTTTGAATTTATCATGTATTCAAGCAAAATTTACAGAGTTATAGTACGATTAAGGTGATATTACCATAATTTGTGATTGCAACGAAATGAGGTGCGGATTCAAACGACAAATGGAGGAGGCTAACTACAAGGTAAACATGCACAACTAGATATTAATTAAATAGTTAAGAGGTAGCAAATATCATGTATGTAATGATAAAACCCTCTTCTATCATTTCTAGTATATAAACAGGTAAATGTTGCTTATACCAGAGTAAATCAATATGATGATGTATGAAATATGGTGAATAAGAATCAAAACATCATGATAATCATATAATTGTTGACTCGCATGATCACATGACATGTTAGGGTAAGAAATACATGTGTTTTATTATAGGATTCAATGGTGGTCCGTAAGAATAGGTCAGATACAAAAGTCCTAAAGCCTATGGGTATACAACTTGAGGGAATATCATTCAAATATGGCCAGATAAATGACACTCATCTAAGGAACACTGATATGGATGGATGGATGACATTATCAGAAAAGGGGAGCAGACAACCCCTACTCATCAACATTTATAACTTAGGCATGTGGCATGCAGGAGGACTCCCTTATGTAATGGAGGCCACTGAGCTAGTAGTAGAATTTGCTCATAATTACAATACTGACACCAGAAAGTTAGAGAAGCATGGTCAAGTATACACAAACTTTTCGATTGAGGGCATTACTATAGCTTTCAATCTACCCAGAGGACCTCAAGTACGTAGGATAAACCCAAAGAAGTTAGAAAAGAAGTACAATAGCAACCTAAAGGAGTGCAAAAAAATATGTACTCATGGAGAGATAATGATAGCACCTATAAAGCCTCTACAAAGCTCCCTGTGCATTTATATAAGTTTGATTTTGCCCTTGAATATCAATACATGATGGTGATGCTTAGCCGCAATGCAGGAAAACCAAATGCTAGATACTTTGAAAATTGGATGTATGGGCTCATAAGAATGGTAGCAGATACTAATGAAAAACCCCAGTGGGCCAAGATCATAAGTGATAGTCTGGATGAAGGCATAATGAATTTGGGAGGAAAGACCAATATGTTCCATATGACCTCTTACATTGTTTATACATGTGCATTTAGTGGGACATTCAATGGATTACAGACAGTAGGTAGGGTTGGAAGTAACCCTGGATATGTGAACATATGGGATCATTACCCACAATTGAAACAAAGAGAATCTCTTCATCATTACCAGAGGATGAATGATTCATTTTCCATGCATTTAGTGAGGACTATGGAAGAAGATAGAGCTAAGAGGTTGAGCATGGAATCTCAAGCCATAATATACAAGCATGGGGCTTGGTTCATCCAATTTCCCACATTCACATATATAAGAATAGAAGGTTTCACTGGGTAGCCTCTCATGTTTCCAAGATACCCAATTGATAAGGTCATCCTAATGGAGATGGTTATGTAGATATTGCCTTCATTTGAAGCCAATGTTGAGAGGCAAGATACCTAATTTCTTGTTCGCAATCATGATTGGGTGGTATATGTGCCCTGACAAGGAGAGTGCCAAGGAGGCAATAGGGGGATTGCAGTTGATGTCTTTGCAACCTTTTTTATTATCTAGGCAATATTACCCATATGGTAGGATGCAGACACTATATAAGAAGCCAATGCATTAGATGTGCCTTGAGGACTATTAGATGGATTGTGATGATGAAATGGAAGTGAGAAGGAGGAGCTATCAAAGGCTTACTCTGAAGCAAATCTGCACATTGGACTACATACCAGTGCTAATGCAATTGCATGAGAATGATGGTGTAGTCATGTCCAAAGAATATGAAAACAAGAAAATATATAATGAAACAATATCCTCCCTTGACTAGGATCAGCCAGAAGAGATATCATTAGAACAAATAACACAAAAGGTTATACTATTAACCAAAGAGTGGTTGGATGTAGAAGTTACAAAATTGAAGAAAAAGGGGGTAGCTCTTACTATTGATAAGAAGAGAAAGAGAGAAAAGCCGATAGATGAGGAATATGATGATTTCCTCAAAGAAAAGAAGGCATGTAAAGGAGAAAGGTAGCAGGAAAAATCCAAGAAGGGAAACCAAGTTGTAGGTGTAAGAATCATTCATTATCCTCAACCTAAGGAGGATCTAGCCTCAACTTCTACTGCCACTACATCTCATGCACCCATAGAGTAGAAAAAGATAATTATAAAACCTACTCCTACTTATGAGGTTGAAGAGGAAAATACAAATGATGATGATCTCCTAATAGGTAGGAAGAAAAAGAAAACCCAGGAGGGGCCACAAAAGAACCAAACACCTGCAATGAGAGGGACAGTGGAAAAGAACCCCACCATCATACTAAAAGGAAAAGGTGGTGAAGGCATCAAGAGAACTTTACAGCATGAGGTGCCTATTCTTGCCATAGTGCATTTCAAGAATGAACTGGTAGAAGAGCAAAGGAAGGAGATACAAGATAAAGGAGGAGATCAGTCTTTTCCATTAGATGAAACCATGGAGTTGTTAGATGATGATGTAGTAAATGAAGTATCTCTAGTCCCATGGAGACATTGGTAAAGAACACCAAGATGACCCCTCGTGGCACCCCCATAGTACAAAGGGAGGTCAAAAAAGAAGAGATTATAGAGGGTAATCCTAAAATTGTAGCATAACTAATTGATTTGGCTGGATTAGTAGATTAGGTTACTAGCTTAGCAGCAATAGACTTGACATATTAGGGAGAGGATGACCAAAGTAAAGGTGAAGACCTACCTTTAGAGAAAAATAAACTAAAATTCAATGTACACATGGAGGATGAAGAGGCACTTGATCAGAATGATAGTCAGGATAATGAACAAGTACCTGAGAGGGAGCCAGATAAAGTGGAGATAGACAAACCCCAAGATTCTAAAGAGGTAGGTATGCCAGAAGATGGGGAACAAGGCCATCAAGTAGGTGATGATCAAGGAAAGAGAGAAGATTGAATGAAGATAATTAGAAAGATCATCATGATATGCTAGATAAGAGCAATCCAAATCCTCATGCAGATCCACCTCCATCACAAGATGACCTGGATAAGATTGAGAAGGTGACACAGGATGTCCCTGCACATGAGGAGAAGCATAATGAAGAGATACCTGATGAACAAGAGGAAGAGCAACCACCACCATGGGTGGAACAAAATATAGAATCACAAGATGTTCACATTGAACATATAGGCCAACAAGGGTCTACAGATGAGGTACCATATTGGCTGCAACAAGAGGTACATACACATCCACCTAGTGTTGCATCAGGTTTTGATATTGTTTCATTATTTTTGGCCAATACGGCCAAGCCGAGGAGAAGGGCTAGGGCCACATTGGCAATAAAGAGAGACTCAACAACAGGTAGGAGAACAACTGAAGTAGCTATACCTATGGTAGACAAAGCCAAAGGAGAGATAAGTGCTAGTGAGTTCCAAATGACCACTATTGACTTGGGCTTTGCCACATAACAAAAATAGGGACAAGAGACCAAAGATATAAATTATTCTTTATTGAATAGAGTAGAGAAAGAGAAGGACAAAAATAAGGTGCACAAGGAGCGCATTGCTTAGTTGCATACATTCATAAAGGGGCTGATAGACCCTGATAATATGCTAGTCAACACATCCACCCCACAGACTATCATATTATAGGATGAGATAACAAGACTAAATATTATGAAACGCAAAGCACATATGATGGATAATTGGTTCCTCCAATTCATCACAGAGGCAGATAATGTATTAAAGACCTCTCTTAATAGTTGGAACCTGCTCAGCACATTGAAGAGCAAGGTGGATAAATCACAAAAGGAAGTTGGACAAAGATCAATCAAGATTGAGAAACACCTAACTGCCCTGTTAGAAATGAGGTGCATAGATGCCAATCTCTTGGTCTACAACAAGATTTTAAATAACTAGACATTAAAGTTGTTAAGCATATGGTATGAAGATACCAATTTTAAGAGTGATATCCTTAGGAAGTGCAATGCAAAACTCAGAGATATCAATGTGAGATTGCACAAACTTTTATATGATGAAGTAGAAATCCTGGAGGCTCTTGAAGAAAAGGTGGAAGGGAAGATTGAAAATCAGGATGCAGACTTTGTAGTTAAAGCCTTCCAAGACAATTTCAAGCAGGTTGCAGATGACCCCTCAATCATCTATCAAAGGATATGATCAACAAGACCATGAGGATGAAAGCAAAGGTGGAAAAATATAATGAGGTGTTGAATAGATCAAAGAACAAATGGTCTATATTGCAAGCACAATTAAAGTCACAAGAACATGCAGTCACCAAAGATAAAGTCCAAGATAGAGGGAAATTGAAAGGATAGTACAAGCATATCAGCCCATTAGGGGAGTGATAAGTGTGCCTACGGATGAAGAGGATTTATCTACTGATGAGGAAAATGAAGAATAAGCATGATGTAATAAGACATGATCATGTGGATGATATGCTACCAGATGGTTGCTAGTTGGAAACCTATGCCATGTGTTTACCCGTTGACTTGGTCAAGAAGTAATATGGACTATTGATCTTAATTGATAAACCATTATTGTAGGATCATTTTGTAACCACCTCCTCTTGTTCTATAAAAGGGAGATGGAGTGCATTTTGTAATCATTTGAAAACTTAATTGAGATTAGATTGCTGAAGCATCATGACTAATTCTCAAGGCTAATTGTAAATGTAGATCTCTTTCATATACTTAATCAAGAACAAGCTCTGATTACATACATTCGTAAACTTTGAGCAATTTATGAATGGATTCCTGATTTGTACTTTGATTTGCTACATCCCTTGGAATGCATTTAATGTTGTGCATGTTTCTTTCATTCCTTTTCCATCAAAGTTAGCATCAATCATATCTAGTTGTGGAACATCCTGGTGAACATATGGTTTGATTTTCTTCTCTTCATGATAGTATCAGGAATGTATATGGATCAACAGCTAAAGATTCACTCATTTTAGTAAAATTTAGCAAGCATTCATTCAAATTTGTTTGATTTCATTTTAAAATCATCATCACAATTGCATATTCATAGAAAATCTTAAGAAAATATAGTAAAATATGTTGATATCCCATAGGTAATTAAATATTCATAGCATATTTAGCCAAACAACATGAAATATTCATAGCATATTCATATCATGCAAGTAAACATAAACACTAACAATAATCATGTAAATATATGTCTACAAGGACATCATTTAGGTGAATTTATAGTGTAGAGGTGAAAATTAGCTCATATCAGTGGAGGAATGGAAGAATTGATAAAACTTAGAAAATATTATCATCATCTATTTAAATATAGTAGGATAAACATTGTTTGTTGAAAGATTTATAGAAAGAAGGTAAGATTCAGGATGTCCAAACATTAGTTCTTGGAATTAGAAGCGTAAGACCCCTTGAATGGAAAACAACAAGGGACATCAAACTGATGAGCAACATCAGTAGATTATGAACTAATCCACAGAGACTTGGGATCATGAATTCTTTGAATTCATCATATCTTTCAAGATGATAAAGGTTTGATTTGTATTTATTTATTTATATTTGTTTATGCATAACATCATAACCAAGACTGATGATGCAAAGGGGACTCGTGGGGCTATTAGTATTTGATTTGATTTTCTTAAGGTTTGAAGTGATTAAGGTCAAAAACCTAATGATACAAGGGTATGATTATTTCTCTTGATTTTCACATGGTTTCAAAATGATAAAGTCAATGGTGACAATGATGAAAGGATCATTTATGCATGAGGTGATTATGCAAATCAAAGGGGACTTATAAGGAGAGTTATTATTTATAAAACCTTTTGAAAATAATTACCCTCAGTTTGCATGACTTGGAAACTATTAAACAAATGTAAACAAATAATAAACTAATAAATTATAAATTACTTTATTATTTGTCACAAAGTTGTAAAAGTCAAAGATAGACAAATTCATAATGAATAGTAAAGTAAGTCATTTTGATTACTTTATTATTTGTTCACATTGTTTCCTCATCCCAAAATCATGCAAAATCAGGAGATGGAGTTAATTGAGTTATTTTGGGAGATTTTACATGATTTTTGGTCAAACTAGGAGGGGTTTGGAGTTTCACGTAGTCAAACTAGGTGTGAGGGGTAGTTTGGAGCTATTTTTGCTTATTTTGGATCAGTTATGAGGCCTATTTTCTAGGCTTTTCTCTTTTTCTCGTGAATCAGCTTGGAGGAGTTATTTGTAGAGTGTAGTTGAACTGAAGTGCTTTTCCATGCACTTGTGAGTTCATTCTTTTGATATATTGGAGAAAAACTTTTTTTTTTTAGTTATTGTCATTTTGCTCTCTTGTGCATTACAAAGAGAAGGAGTGTTTGTAACTCATTTTTCAGATCTATACAGTACAGCTGGTTACAGGTTATTTGTTTTGCCATTTGTATAGATTTTCCTTCATTTTCAGTATGATCAAGTATTTACCTTCTCAATTATGTTGTTTTATGAGTGATTGGATGAAATTTTATTGTTTTTTAATATCAGTACCTTTAAATATTTGTCTCATTCATACTTGCATGCATTCAAAGCAGTGAAAAATCACAAGTCTTAGGTTGTGTATTGGAATAATCTTTTCTTCCATGTTGTGAGAACCCATTTTTCCTTCAAGAGAAAGTTTATTCAAGCCTTCCTTAGAATCATTTCTCTGGTCAAATTGCCAAATTGATCTATGTGGATTGATATTCTAAAAGTTGTTGTGAATTAGAGATGCATGTTTTTATCATTTAGGTGCATCGCCACCCATTTAAATTCCAGTTTTAGTATATCCATTAGAAATCCTTTTAAACCTCTTCCTGCAAAGTCATTAATTTATTATAGAATCAGAAGGGAACCAACCCATAATCTGGAGGTCTGCTTTCACCATAGGGTACCCACAACTTGAAAGTATTTCAATGTTACACAGGATTACTGAGCCTCATAGCTTTGCATCACAGGTACAATCCTAGTTGATAACAATTTTTGGCACGCCTGGTGGGATATATTGGACTATTTTAGTCCAAAAGTATGTTCATATATCACTAATATTTGGTGTGTGGTCAGTGATCTTAGCCTTTGGAGGCAAGAAATCATCACATCTGGTGACTCTAAGTGACATTTCTATTGGTTTCAGTATGATTAGGTGCTATTTTATTTCAAGTAATTCTCGTTTCAGTTGTTTTCCAAATTTTGAATGAGTAAGCATGTCTATCTTTCATGGGAATATGTCATATCATCCATCTTATCATGAAAATGCTGCTAATCCACCATCTTATTAGCCATATCAAATCAACCATGATGCTAGTTTTAGCCAAATTCTATTGTTTTTCAAGGAAACTAGCAGACTCAATATGCTTACCTCCCACCCACCCTTGCTCAACCTTCATATCAGCATTCATATGTCCAAAATCAACCTCAAGAAATATCTTTGATGTCAAATTAGTTCAAACACTTTCCCGATCACCTCCAAGATTTGGTGGTTAAGGATATAAAGAATAACATGAATGATATGAAGGACACATTGTTAGACTTCAGAAAGAAAATAGAAGAGATCAAGAGGTAGCAGGAGTATGAGCAACAACATGAAGAGATGGCTTATTAGGCCTATCTATATGAGTAAGAGTTGGAGACGCAAAGGATACAATTTGAAGAAAATCTTGAGAGGGAGTTAGCTGCAAAAGAGGAGTAGATGAAGTTTTTGTTTGCTCAATCACAAAGGCATGAGATCCAAACAGCTCCTTTCATTCTAGATCAGACCTTTTAGGATGAGGTTAGTAGGTATGAAATTTTGAATTTCAAGCAAAGTGAGTCTCCTAACCCTCTTAAGGTCAAGATTCCTAGTTTTAGAAATCCTTTGCCATTGCAAGAGCCTAAGTTGGTACATTCTAAATTTGTTATGCTTCAAAACCAACCACTTGAGGAGACTTTTTTCCTCCAAGAAACTCAAGAAACTCCCCAAGGTCTCCAAATTCCAAGTTTTAGAAGTTCTAATTTTGCTCAGGAGCCTTTTTACATTCAAAAATAGTCCATTAATCCTTAGTTTTAGTCATATCAAGAACCTAAACCAAATCATCAAAGTTTTGAACAACCATGGCAACCTTCTTGGACTAAGCATCCTGATTATAAAATGCCAAATCTTGTTAAGGCTACCCCTCCCATACTAATCCAAAATCAAGAAGAGGAAAAGGTAGTAAAACCTAAACCAATCAAGATTCCAAGTTGGCAGTGGTGAACATGAGTAAAAGGTTTTAGAGCTCAAGCCAATCAAAATTTCAAGTTTCAATCTAGTAGCTGGAGGTTCTTGCAGTCCTTTTTGTGCCACCAAATTAGAAAAATTAGATGTGGAGCAAGAGGTTACTATTGTTTGTGTTATTTTCCTAGCTGAATATGAGCATGATGCATATGAAGATGATGTTGGTTCAAACTTGACACTGAATCCTTTGCATTTCAATTCATTTGAAAAGTTTTCTAATGTTATTTATAAGATGAATGAAAGTAGAGTATAAAGGTCACAAGGTGAAAGTCTTCAATTGCAAAGACAAAACGTCCAAGTTTCATTAGAGAAAGCATTGCATGAGGAGGAAGAATTGGTTTCTTTGTTTGATCAGCTACCTAGTTTTGTTGATCTAGATGAGGAAAGCATGCTCATACCAAAGGCAACAAAATAGAGACAACAGGAGGATGCAAATAATTGTGATAGTTTACTGGCCTACTGAGAACAAAATGAGGACAATCTTGTTTTGAAAGATGAAGAGATTGTTTTTCCTAAGAGCCTTCAAAGATCTAATAGTTTTGATGAGTTATTGGCTATCATAACAGAAGAAGATGATTCATTAACCATGGAGGAGGAATTGACATGGCAGGTTATCATGCAAGGTGAAAGTAATGAGCAACAAGGGGGAAGGTTTGATTAGAGCCTCCATGAGCAAAGTGAGGAAACTCGTCTAGATTCAGTACAAGATTATGAGTTTAATGAGAACATTTTCTCTAGTATCATAGAAGATTTTTTCTCTAACATTGACGCTAAGCTAGTATCATCTGAGCCAACAGTATGTGATTAGCCTATTCAGGTCAAAGAGGCAAGCATTCCTTCATTTCATTCATGTGAGATAACTTTTTCAACTCAGGTTGAGATTGCAAGTGACAACAAGATAGCAGATCTCAATAAAGAAACTAGGAATGTTAGCTGAAAGTTCATCCTTTCAAAAGGATGTCCAATTAGGTATTTAGTTGGCAGAGAGCTAAATAAGGAGACACATGTTACTGTTGTACCCAAAGAGGAGATTGCAGCCTTAGAACAATAGAACCAAATCATTTATTCACCCCATAGCGGTAGTATCTATGATTAGGTTCAGATGGTAAGTGAGTTTGTTTTTGTCCTTTAGAGAGTTTTGTAACATTCTATAAGGTATGTTCTTATGAATCATATCTTATCAGTAACAAATCACCTTGTAGAACACCCTTTCTTAATCAGAAAAGGAAGCTTTTTCCCAATACCAGTTAATGGTTTTGTTTGATAGTAACCATGGATGGTTAGTGTAGGGTAGAGTAAAATTTAATTTCAGTATTTCATTTTCCAAGAAGTGTTGTTGCACATGTTTGTTGGTCCTATCCTAAATAGAGCCATGATAGTTATTTTTAGTTTTAGTTTTGCTACTGTATAGTTCCTAACAACTGATTTGTAGAAGTTTTCAAAGTTCAAGGGAAAGAGTTGACTCCTATACCCAGTGGATTGCTAAGGATACTGATCTATATGCTTAGCAAGCAAACATTCAACAGAAATTGCCAAAAATGTTACCAATTTTTCACCTACATCTCAAATTGGTAGAGTTGAAACAATTACATTATATTTAAGGTGAATAATACTCTAACACATTCCTTCTACGCTTAACCATGGCATAATTTAAGTGTTTGAGAAAAGATTGAATTCAGTTTTGTTGTTCAGAGTAAAGAAACATATAGGAAAGTACATATTGAACACAAGGCATTGCTTTCATTCTTGTCAATAATGTTTCTTTCATTTTGCAAATGAATTATACATAGAATTGTACAAGTGTTGTATTTGTATTCATTAGAAAGAAAAGAGTAATCAATGGTCACACACAAGCTATGGGAGTAGGTTAACCAATACAACATAATATATGCTATGCATCTAAAGATAAAAGAAATGAAAAAGAAGAATAAAGGAAAAGGCATATCCATCATTGCTTGATAGAGTCTTGGGTGGATCTTCATTGTCTCTTGCTCCTCTCCTAATCTTCAAGAGAGCCTGCATCATGGTAAAAGAATTGGCTAGATATCTGGATATGAATCTCCCTATCTACCCTACCAACAAAAATATAGTACATGTCATGATGCATTAGATCAATAAGAAAGAGAGCCTGAAGGATCAAATCATCATATGAGCATTGAATTCATTATTTTATCTAACTTATTTGTGTAATGTATAGGTACATGTACATTCATCATTATGCAGGACATTTCAACATGTGGTAAAAAATGGGCTCCCACAAGGGTTGAGCTCAGCATGCTACCCCTTGATCTTAAGGGGAATATAAGATAAGCAAGAAACTTTCAGATCAACAAATGAAAGCATATTCTAATTGAAAATCAATGTAACACTGTCCATTCATAGAATTCATGAAATACAAAAAGTAAATGAAGTACATATGTTGACTATGGTAATAACTACAACTTGCAGTATTGTTAGTCCTTACAAGGACAACCAACATGTGAGGGGTAGTCACCACCCTAAACCAATGACTAGGGTGCCACTATAAAAAGAGTCCTCATTGCTCAGATGTACCTCCTATTTCAAGTAATAAATATGTGCTTAGAATGGTGATTACCTTCACGTGGTGGATGTAGTTAATAAACACCAGAATATAACCACAGTGTGCATCAATCACCATAGTAATCAATGCAAGAGTACAGTACAGTCAGCATGACAGCCAAGGATGCATCATGGAGCAGTAGTCCAGGATAGTAGTAGAACAGGTAGTTACCACTTTGTTGTGAATGAGATGAAAAGTTGCTATTCAATACATGAAACAACCATAAATGACAAAAAATCAGTCATGATCATGACTGTCCCATCAACCAAGAAGCATATTATCAACTGAAGAAGATAGATGACATTCATATAATGAAAAAAATAGTCCTATATCTATATCCACAAAGTGAAGTGCAGCATACACAGTCCACATAGACTGGAATAGCTGAGTCATGATTGATACCTATAGTATAATGCCATGAAAATTGTCTAATATACAAGGGAGTAGCAGGGTACAAGTCTATGATGGAGGATTAGAATGATCAAGATGCAAATCTATTGCTTAGTAGCCATACTATCATGGCACTATACTACAGGTATGGTGAACATTTTATTGCAATGATAAGAATAAAGAAATCATTGAATAATCATAATGTCTAACTGTTATAAGAAGTAAAGGAGAAGCAAACTATTAGAGAGAGGCATAGAGGAATTTGCAATGTTTCAAACCATGGAACAGTCACCTTAGGGACAATCCATTCATCATAGAATCACCATATACCTCTACCAAATGAATATACAATCATAGGCTATAGGTCTAGTGCATGATAAAGAACAGCCATAGAGTGTAAGGTATAGGTGAAAGACAATCATCCTCAAGATATAGTGTACCACCATGAATCAAATGGAGGGGGCGGGTCATGCCACATCAAGTATACATTTGAATCAAGGAGACAGGTGTCCAATCAAGGAGAAGTACCATTCACAGCTATGCAAAGAAGGATAGCTACCTGAGAGAGAAGTTCACAAGAATAGTCATCAAGCCTTCCAAGTTAGTTGGCATAGATAGAAGGAACATTTTGAGACAGTCTCACCATGGAGGATTTTATAGTCATAGCTTAAACAAGAGCAACATAATGCCAAGGGTAACCAAGACCATGCAAGAGTATAGTTCAGTCTTGAAGGAGGTTACAGATCACTACTATATAGAAGCTTATTAGTCATTAAAGGTCATATAAAGTGTAAGACAGTTATGGAGTAATGAGACAGTCATTTCTGTCCTACAAGGAAATGAAAGAGCATAAGAAATAAAGGAGCAATCATAATGTATTTGGGAGCATTCCTTAAAAAATAAGAAGATCAGCCATGCAAATATCCTGTAGTAGTCAAATGCATGGTCAAGGACATTGTTAGAAAAGGATGAAACCCTTGTAAGACAAAAAGATAAGGGATGTCATATCAATATAATGATCTTCATGCTTTCCCAACTCAGCAACACCCTGCTAAGTCATACTAAGCACTAACAAAGCAGTGAACAAGTCTCCTAACAGAAGTTAGCCATGCCACAGAGAGCTTATAGTAAGATGCCAGGTCAAAGTAACCAAATTAGCATGAGAACTATCATTATGAAGGTACAAAGGATAGAGGGCATGGTGACTGTCATTAATGAGCAAAGCATCAAGATCAAGTATGTGAAGGAACCTCAAGAAAGAATGCACTATCTCAGTCAAAAAGAATAGCAAGAAGAGAATGAAATCTTAGTGTTTCATATACATCTACAGGAGATACAAAGAAGAACAACATATCTTTTAACTCATTCTATAGCTTTCATCACAAAGTGTAGAGTCTACAGTATATATGTGAGACCAAATGGAGCAGTAGAGGATAAAAGCAAAGTTATAGTCATTTCTTTTTAGATGACTATCACCACATCTAATGAGCAACACTGTTTGAAGAGTATAGTAAGTATCGGTAAAACCCTAGAAGGGTTTGTGAAGAGTAAGAGAAAAACCATCAGCAGAGTGAAACCTCTTTCATCGCTTCATTATATGAAAGCCAAAGTAAAGATAGTGTAGAGAAAAGTGAACAAAATGCAAAAAACCAGTGATGTCTTTTTGTGACAGAAAATAGTAAGGATAGAGAGAGATACCCATCAAACCCTACTAGGGTTCACCTACAGTAAGCAATAGAGAAGGAATATTTTTTTCCTTTTCACTTCAATGGCCAAACAAATATAGAGAGAAGAAAGCAGGGAAGCTATAGAGAAAGCCTCTCATTATTTCATTCTCATACCCTAGTTAGAGTTTGCCACAAAAAGAGCTAAATCATTATGCCATGGGAAAAGGAATAGTAACAACAGAGTATATGCAAAAAAACCACAAAGTAGCAGCAAATACCATTAGAAAATGAAGTTACTTGTTGAAGAGAGATGAAGAAGACTAGATATTTGCATAGGAGTCTCTGGAACAAACATAGAATGCATAAAAAACTAGGTTGAAACCCTAGTGCATGGTGGCCACACAAAGTATCCTCCTAGTGTAAAATGCATAATGAGATCGATTAGGGCAAGTTTTTGCTTTTTGGATAATGATGTACAAACTTCAATGGTAGTTCAACCCCTTAAGGTGTCTTTTTTCCACATTTCATCAAAGTTTCAAACTCCAAAATAATGTTGCCCATGGTGAAGGGCTTTAGAAAGTCAAAAACTTGATGATACAAAGGGGGCCAGTGGGGTTGTTAGTATTTGATTTGATTTTCTTAAGGTTTGAAGTGATTAAGGTCAAAAAACTAATGATACAAGCGTATGATTATTTCTCTTGATTTTCATAAGGTTTCAAAATGATAAAGTCAATGGAGATAATGATGAAAGGATCACTTATGCATGAGGTGATTATGCAAATCAAAGTGGAGTTATAAGGAGAGTTATTATTTTTAAAGCCTTTTGAAAATAATTACCCTCAGTTTGTATGAGTTGGAAACTATTAAACAAATGTAAACAAAACATAAAGTAATAAATTATAAATTACTTTATTATTTGTCACAAAGTTGTAAAAGTCAAAGATAGACAAATTCCTGACGAATAGTAAAGTCATTTTCATTACTTTATTATTTGTTCACATTTTTTCCTCATCCCAAAATCATACAAAATCAGGAGATGGAGTTAACTAAGTTATTTTGGGAGCTTTTGCATGATTTTTGGTCAAACTAGGAGGGGTTTGGAGTTCCACATAGTCAAACTAGGTGTGAGGGGTAGTTTGGAGCTATTTTTGCTCATTTTGGATCAGTTATGAGGCCCATTTTCTAGGCTTTTCTCTTTTGCACGTGAATCAATTTGAAGGAGTAATTTTAAGAGTGTAGCTAAACTGAAGTGCTTTTCCATGCACTTGTGAGTTCATTCTTTTGATATATTGGAGAAAAACTTTTTTTTTCAGTTCTTGCCTTTTTGCTCTCTTGTGCATTGCAGAGAGGAGTGTCTGTAACTCATTTTTCAAAACTATACAGCACAACAGGTTACAAGTTATCTTTTTTGCCATTTATATAGATTTTCCTTCATTTTTAATAAGATCAAATTGTAGACACCTAAAATTGACTTGCTCTGCAAACCAATTTATCCCTCCTGTTAATTGAATAAATTTAATTAATCCCTAACCATCTGTCCATCCCTTGTGATCAATTAATTCATTTAATTTATCACTAGACTTTACAACACTATCCTCATGTATTAAATAAATATTTCTAATATTTATTTGGCTATTTTGTCCATCTCCCTAATCCCTATTAATTAGATAAAATCATTCTTATCTAATTAATCTAGCCTACTAATTGACCTACCCTACCCTACCCTACCCTACCTCATCCTAGCCCTAGGATTAATTAAACAAAACCTATGTTAATTAATTCTAACCTCTCATTTGGGTGGTCAAACCTAGTTTAACACCCTTCCCCACATCCTCCAAATAAAAAATTGAAACATATCACACATCACATTTACTTCTCTTACAAACCCCTTACCACCCCCATACCTCATTTATCACCTCTTATCCCCAAATGATTTTTTAATTCATTTGCCATTCCCCGTATGAATATTTAATTCATAAATATTCCTTCACACCCATACCTCATTTATCACGTCTTTTTCCCCAAAATGAATAAAAGATTTACTTTTATTCCTAGCCCTTGATCTCATCTTCTAATCCTCACCCTCCATCCTCATTTCTAAAACTCTATAAATGAGACCCCTCTCTAAGCCATTAGGAGGGACTTCATCTTATATCAAACCTTTGCCAAAATCTCTCCACACTCTCCTTCATCATACTATCATAATGTCAAAATTATCCCTCATCCCCATCTCAATCTCTATCTGAATCCACTTGTCTCTCATCCTATTGTGTTGAAAAGCATTAAGCAATCCACATACATTCTAGTCTTGGGTAAAATATGAGGAGCTATCGGGTGCAACTCCTTCCCTCTCTTGGATTTGTGAGTCAAAAGGAAAGTATAATTGTTTGTATTTGCATTTGATTTATATTTCAACTTCATTTTGATTCATAGATCACATTGGCACACCTGGTCTTGGATCTACTCGTCAGTTTGTGAAGTTTTCTAGTCAAAATCTTTATTTTTTTAACTCTTGTTTTGGCAAGTTTTGCAAAATTTGGAGGTAAAGTGTTGCAGGTTGCATCCTGGGCAAAAACAGATTGCACTATTGAGATCAGAAGGTTGTTTCTGAGTTTTTTGATAGTAAATTTGCCTAGGTTCTCTGACAAATTTTTTTTGAAAAAAATTGAAAATTTTTTAGGGTACAGTTCGTACAGTACGGATCTGTAACACCCCACACACTGATCTGTGCAATGTCTGTATGCGGTGATCACTAGTTTTTTGTGTTGCAGATAATTCATTTTGCAGGGTTAATGTATTGGTTTTGAGGGTTAAAAAATTCAAATCTGCCACTGCAAAACCTCCTAGTCACCACCCCTTATATCTCCTGTCACGACTAGTTGGAACTCAGCCATCATCTCCCATTTTAAACCTAAGCAGCTCCCATGATCTTCTGTATAAACCCTAGTCACCATCTTTTAAGGTCTTGTTTCTACCAAATCGCCACTACCGTTTGTTGGGTGTCGACCCCCTTTGTCGCCACCAGTTCTACCTTATCGCTACACTATCGACAGCATCAAAACACCGACCGCCACCTCCTATATTTACCATAGCCACCCTCTTTTTGGCATCACTTCCACTCAAAGACTCATCATTGTCGCATCCATAGAAAACTCTAAACCCACAACAATTAGTGTCGACCGCCCTCTGCCATTGGAGATCCGCCGGCCCTTCCAACTCTGTGCTGCCTTTAAATCCCCACCCAAGATCTGTCCTCCGCCGCCCTCTTACCACTTCCGCCGCTTGCCAGATTAGGTCATTGCCTAATCCGTTAGGGCTTTAAGACCATCAGGTGTTTCGAAGGTGTGGTCACCATTGAGATTGGATGGGTAGGGCTTATGGCCCCTTTCATAATTCCTTTTTTATTCTTTCACTGGATCTAGCCCCTGGTCATATCAGTGACCAGGGGCCTATTTCGCTTCTAACTACTAGGAAAACCTTAACTGCCAGTGCCCAACAGTTTCATGTGACCAAAATATTTGCTAACAGTTAGCGGTTTACTCAAACTGCCAAGCCAACCTCTTGTGCTCTCCACATACCAAAATAGGCATTTTTTTTTCAAACTCACACAATTTTTGCATACAAGGTCAAAATCGAGAAAACAAACATTCATCAGAAAGAGGACTCAGTGAACTACGCAGTTGTGAGGAAATTTTTAGGTGACGGCACCTTTTTCTAGCCTTTTTTCGCAGTCAAAGTTAAACCTACTTGCAAACTTCAAATGCTCATATCTTTTGCATATTTTATCAAATTTTTGTGAATTTTTTTTAAAAGTGCATAGAATTTTGCGTACAATCTATTTATGAACTTATTTTTCCTGTATCAGTTCATTTTTCATCATATTTTATCTGATTATCAATTTTCACATAATAATCTCCTATGCTAGTCTACTTGCTTCGTTTTCGATTTCATGACTTGCAGGTGATCATTCAGAGCTAGAAAACATCAGGATCAGAATCTACATCAATTTGGACATCAATTTAATTAGGTGTATTCATTTCATCCTTTATCTCTCAATCTTGTTTGATTACACACTTCAATTTGGGATATAAAATGAATCATTGCTTGCATACACATTTTGATTTGGGCATCTAAAACAAACATTGCTTGATCACACATCATGGAAATTGGGTATAAAATCAACCAGTGTCTTCAATCACATCTTGGAATTGGGATAAAAAGAACCATTGATTGACGTGTCATTCACACATTTCAATTTTCTAAGGGTCAATTAACCAAGTGCAAGTGTGAATCAAGTGTGCATGTGTATGCTCTCTCCTCGCATCACAAGGTGATCTTAGAGATCAAAAACACCTCACTTGATTCCCTTTTGTTTACCCTTTCCTAGGAGGCCTGCTAGGGGATTTCATCACCCCTAGGGACGACCTCATTCGAGGTTGAATCGAAAGACACCCTCATTGAAAGTCAAAATCTTGTCACTCTTGGCTAAGCCCCAAAGAACTTTCTACCTTTGGTAAGTGAAGGTGAAGAGTGGGTTACCCCCTTCTCTTGGCTGTGTGACAAGATTTCACTTTCAATCCCTAGTCAACCTCGTGTAAACATTGCCCAAGACCTAATTGGCCATACCCTATTTTCAAACTAGACATTAGGGCTTGTTGAGGTGTCTTCCACATGTGCTTGTTTAATCATCATCATATTCTTCAAAGTCAAAATTCAAAATTGCTTGTGTCTTGTGTGAGTGAATCATGATTGTACATGTGTGAGCATTTCATTGAACATTGCAAAATCAATCTAAACATCAAAGACATAAAGACAAATCATTCAAATCCAATCACATTCATCCTAATCACTCATTTTTAACCACTTCATTCCTAATCACATCCAAGTCATCCTAAATCAATCCTAACCATATCCTTGTCACTCTACACAATCAAATCATCATCATTCTATCCAAATCATTATCCAAACAACATCATTCTAATCATCACACAACATCATTATCTCCATTCTTATCAAATCAACCTCAATCCCAATCATCCCTAAACACATCCTAGTCACATCTCCATCCTTCATCCTCATCCTATCAACATAATCCTAATCCTCCCTAATCATTCCATATCAAACCCTAATTCCATCCAAGTCATCATCACATCACATCAACATCGATCCCAATCAACATTCACATCCCAACACAAAATCCAAATCAACCCAATCAAAATCAAGACCTTAATTGATCATCCAACCAAATCAACCAAATCAACTCTATTACTTAAGTGCCATTAGTCCACCTTAAGTATAGAGAACCATCCTTTGAAGAAAATCAAATCATCCTAAGGTCCTAAATTTTGACTCCCAACATCACAATCATCCATCATCCCCCATCATCCCATACCATCTCCAACAACATGGATCCTTATGAAGAAATGCAACACTTACAAAGACTTAGAAAAGTCTATGAAAACATGGATCCTAATGCTAAGGAGAAATGCAAAAATGACATTATAGATATGCCCTTAGCACACCTCATCATTGGAGAATCCCAAGCCCCTAACCAACCTTCATCATATCAACAAACATCTTACATATCATCCCCATCCACATCATATCAATCTTCATTCTTTCAAACTTCATACCAACCTACATCTTACATATCCACTCCATCAACCTCATATCACCATTCAACCTCATATCAACCTTCAAACTCATACCAACTTCCATCATATCAACCTTCATCATATCAACCTTTACCCTCATATCAATCACCATCCCCTTACACATCCATGCCATCATACCTATCCAACCAATCAATACCTCCACCTTATCAATCCCCCAACCTTTGTCATGCTAACTTTGATCAAGGGAACACCAATCTAGCACACCTTATCTCTGAAATCCAAACCTTATATCCACAACCATTTCCCCATACAAATCCCCCATCCTCTAATCCCCATTCTATCAACCTTAATCCATCACCCTACCTACCTTACAATCCATCAATCCCAACCCCCCCATCACAATATCCCTCCAACCTTATCAACCTTAATCCATCACCTTATGTATCTCCCAATCCACCAACCCTTATCACACATCCACCATCTAATCCACCATCAAATCTTCCAAATCCTAACACCACGACATCCAACGAATCCTTTAGGGATTTCCTCCAAAGAACATCACCAAGCAAAGCAAAGGAATCCCCCAAATCCCCCACCCCTCCAACACCACCATCTAATCCCACACCTATCCTTGAACCCATCCAAGAACCATCATTACCTAAACTTATCACCAAACTGTCCAATCCCAATCCTAACCCCACATCATCCACCATCATTATCCATCCATTACATTGTTCTTCAACCCATACACTCATGAAGGATGCCATCCATTAGCTATTAGCAAGGAATCAAACACCCTCATGCAATCCAACACCCACCAAACCTCTTGAAAAATCCCCTATCATAACTCAAGAACCATCATGCAACCAGATTCAAGCACCTATCACATCCATACAAACACCTATCACATCCATCCAAGCACCCACCACATCTATCCAAATCATTTCCACTTCTATCCAAGCACATGAGCTATGTCAAGAATCAAATCCAAAGCATGATGAAACATCAACCCCTTCTCCTAATCAAGATCTAACCATCCCATCTAATCCCATCCCCGATTACCTCCCATCTATTGATCAACTTATTTATCCTACACCATCTTCTACCACCCCTTCACCATCCCCCATTAATCCTTTACCTCCATTAACCAATCCTATCCCAAATCCATCCCCTTATCCACTTGGACAAAGCACTTTCATCCATGGTGACTCCCTTGTAAGAGGTGAACAACTTCCATCCACCACCTATCTTTCTCCAACAAATAATGGACTCGCGTCTTGTTTCCAAAGCACCAAACATCTCATTGCATGTCACATGCTCCAACATATGAACTATCAAGGCAAAGGCTTAGGCCTTCACAAACAAGGCATCTTGGATCCCATCCACACCACATTCCATCCATCCTTGCATGGCCTCAGCTATACATCCGAAGACAAAAAAAATGAACATGTTGGTACCACCCACACACCTTCTAAAATCCATTCATCCAATCCCAAACATAGTGCATCTCATCGCACTCACAAAACATATGTCACCATCCCTCCTCCATCATCCTATCATTTGTAAAAGCATGTGACCATCCATCTTCTTCCATCAATTTTACCTCCACTACTTCCAACTCCAAATATTCTTATTAAATCCATTTTACCTCCTATCCTACCAACTCCTAATATCCTCATCCTCAAATCTCCTCATCCATTTATCCATAAATCCACTTTTTACCCCTCCACCCATAAATCCCCTAAAATTCCCAATCAAGACCAATGAAAGCACACATCTTTCAAACATGAAGCTTCCCCCAAATCCATGGGATTCAAAAGTAATAATTTGAATGCCTCAACTCATAAAGCATAAAAGCCTAAAGATATTATCCCTTCCAATCAAAATCAAAAATCCAAAAGGCTATCAAAGCCCACACCACAAAAGAAAAAGAAAAAACAAAAATGGTGTGGGTCCCCAAACAAAAAGCACAAAATTCTAATGAGGCATCCACATCCCAATCTACCTCACAATCCCAAACATTCTGATCCCCATCTAAAAATCCCCCAAATCCTAAGTCTATTTGGGTCCCTAAAATCGCAAATCGACCATCCAAAAAATCTCCCATCCCGATCCCCATTACTCCCAACTCCACATCCAAAATACAAGCTTCCAAATACATCACGTTATGTGCAGCCATTGGTCTTGGTTCCCTCCACCACTTGACATTCCCACATACCCCCATCTCTCCATATCTTCCCCATCACATTCCTATGGTCCATGCTTTTGCATAATCCACATCATAATCCACATAATCTACATCATAATCCATTATCCACCATCCATTCCATCTTCTCCTATCTACCAACAATCCATGAAATCATCATCCAAAATGCTATCCAACATGGGACCATCTTCACCTTTCTATGGAAACAAACGCTAGAGTCCCCATTTCATCAAAAAAGCAAAAAAAATCAAAAAAATCAAGAAAATAGTAAAGAGAAAAATCTGTCCAATGGTGAAAACCACTCCTTGTGGCACCTTGGACAAGTACCATGATGAAAACCCTTGTGGGCATCATGCATAATCCCTTCTCCATCCATTTTGTATCCCTACACTTGGGGGCAAAACCATCCAATCATCCACATCCATAACATCCTTTTGCATATCCAATCCATGTATCCTTATCCTATCATATTCCTATCCACCATCCCCTATTTATCCTATCATTCCCCATCCATTCTATCCACTACATCCTCCTCCTTAGATCTTGATGAAGACAAGGGGCAAAATATCAACAACATGCTTTAGAGACCTCTTGGCATACTCCCTTTGTAAGTATATCCTCCATCCATTCAAACATGAACCCATCATGCAAAATTCTAAAGCATTGGGGCATATGATTCCTTGCAACCTAGCCCTTGGAGTAAAATCTTTATCCCCATCTCTCGTTCATGTATCTTGCATCCCTATCTCTATCTTCCAATCCATCTATCATGAATCCTCCTCTCTATCACCTTCCACTGACAATCCCTCCATCTACTTATCATGTATCCCTACTAGATCCTTTATGTCCCATCCTACCCCTTATCCGCATGTATCTATCCATTTCTCACAATCTCCTATCCATTATCCTTTCCTCGCCAATCCCCCAATCCAACCACATCACTTTGACCTCTAGACTTGGTGTTCCCTTGTCATTGGTATATAGCATAAAGGTTATCCACACGAAATCCAATGCAACCATATCATAATAAACCATTCCTTTTCCAAAATCATGAAAATCCAAAAAATCAAAAAATCATGAAAATCCAAAAACATCACAAAATCAAAAAATACCAAAACAATAGAAAACACACAAAATTCCAAAAATAATTTATCCATCACAAAATCAACATTGCTCCATCAACATCTCATCATCCCACATCATCATCACAAATCAGAACTACATATCATAACCACTTGCATCTTAATGTACCTTGATCTCGTGGATACAAGGTATGTAGGTAGTCTAGAATATGCAGGAAGTTTCCAGTACTCAGGTACATAAGATGTACCCATCCAACCCGCTGAGCTTACACTAGATCCAAGCACCGCATCACCTATCAAAGCATCATCCCTTAATCAAAATCATCAATTATCAAATCAGCATCAACCACAACTTGTCACCATCATATCTTGAGCCAATCTTACAACATCAACAGAGCATGATCCAATCATCCATCAATTCTTGCCTTAGGATATATTGTTCCTACGATAGGCAAAATCTATCAAATCATCATCCATCTTGGCAAGAGATACAATGGCTACTTGTTTGGTTTGTTGGTCTTTTTCATTTTTTGATTTTTATCTTTTGTCCTATTCGAAGATCACATCAAAGCTACCTTGATCTCACTATATCATGGTATGTGGAGAAAACATCTAGAATGGGGTATAGTCTTTCTTACGTATGCTGTGCTTGTGGGTTGGTTTCATTACTCCAAGCTAGTATTCATATCTTGTTGATCATAGGGTCGGTTCTAGCATATTGATCCCCTTATGCATCTAAGGTTCATCATACCTTTTGTGTACTAAGGACTTATGCTATGAGTCCCCTTCCCTCATTAGGACAAGGTTGTACTATCTTGGGCATGCATGAGATCATCCTTTTGTCTGCGTGTCTAGTCCATGCAAATGTTGGATTAACATCATCACTCTGGTCTTCTATACCTTGGTGAAAATATCCACTTTGCTATATCAAACCTAGGATTGCTCTAAATCATTTTTAGCACAATGATCATCCACCACTCAATCTCCCAACATTATCACACTTTCATCTCACCCCTTATCCTCCAATCATTTCTACCAATCTCTTCCATACATTTCGAGAGCACAACCGTGTTCTTGCAACCCGCCTATCCTCTCGAGGAGGCATCACCCTTACCAATTATCCCCAAACATTACCCTATTCTTTTAAGCCAAAATCTTTTTTCTATCCTATCCAACTCTATGTTTTAACTTCTTTGAAATTATGTTACTTAGCTGAAACACCATCTCAAGGAGGGGCAAATGTAGACACCTAAAATTGACTTGCTCAGCAAACCAATTTATCCCTCCTGTTAATTGAATAAATTCAGTTAATCCCTAACCATCTATCTATCCCTTGTAATCAATTAATTCATTTAATTTATCACTAGACCTTACAACACTATCCTCATCTATTAAATAAATATTTCTAATATTTATTTGGCTATTTTGTCCATCTCCCTAATCCCTATTAATTAGATAAAATCATTCTTATCTAATTAATCTAGCCTACTAATTGACCTACCCTACCCTACCCTACCCTACCTCATCCTAGCCCTAGGATTAATTAAACAAAACCTATGTTAATTAATCCTAACCTCTCATTTGGGTGGTCAAACCTAGTTTAACACCCTTCCCCACATCCTCCAAATAAAAAATTGAAACATATCACACATCACATTTACTTCTCTTACAAACCCCTTACCACCCCCATACCTCATTTATCACCTCTTATCCCCAAATGAATTTTTAATTCATTTGCCATTCCCCATATGAATATTTAATTCATAAATATTCCTTCACACCCATACCTCATTTATCACGTCTTTTTCCCCAAAATGAATAAAAGATTTACTTTTATTCCTAGCCCTTGATCTCATCTTCTAATCCTCACCCTCCATCCTCATTTCCAAAACTCTATAAAAGAGACCCCTCTCTAAGCCATTAGGAGGGACTTCATCTTGTATCAAACCTTTACCAAAATCTATCCACACTCTCCTTCATCATACTATCATAATGTCAAAATTATCCCTCATCCCCATCTCAATCTCTATCTGAATCCACTTGTCTCTCATCCTATTGTGTTGAAAAGAATTGAGAAATCCACATACATTCTAGTCTTGGGTAAAATCTGAGGAGCTATCAGGTGCAACTCTTTCCCTCTCTTGGATTTGTGAGTCAAAAGGAAGGTATAATCGTGTGTTTTTGTATTTGATTCATATATCACACAAATATTTACCTTCTCAATTGTGTTGTTTTATGAGTGATTGGATGAAATTTTATTATGTTTTAATATCAGAACATTTAAATCTTTGTCTCATTCATACTTGCATGCATTCAATGTAGTGAAAAATCACAGGTCTTAGGTTATGTATTGGAATAATCTTTTCTTCCATGTTATGAGAACCCAATTTTCCTTCAAGAGAAAGTTTATTCAAGCCTTCCTTAGAATCATTTTTGTGGTCAAATTGCCAAACTGATCTATGTGGATAGATATTCTAAAAGTCATTGTGAATCAGGGCTGCATGTTTCTATCATTTAGGTGCGTCACCACCCATTTAAATTCTAGTTTTAGTATATCCATTAGAAAGCCTTTTAACCCTCTTCCTACAAAGTAATTAATTTATTATAGAATTAGAAGGGAACCAACCCATAATTTGGAGGTCTACTTTCACCATAGGGTATCCACAACCTGAAAGTATTCCAATGTTACATAGGATTGCTGAGCCTCACAACTTTGCATCATGGGTGCAATCCTAGTTGATAACAGTTCCTTTAATGTGAAGATAAGTACCTTTCACGAGAGATATATTTCAATGCATTTTTGTAAGTTGTCAATGATAAGCAAACTATTTTTGGGACTAAAGTGATTGAATTGAAGACAAATAAAATCCTAAGGGGATTGGTATCTTTGGAAAGAGTATTTGATAACATTGGTAGCAATGAGCAAAAGCGTGTACTAGTCCATAGAGATGATTTAGAGGAGATTAATTTATGGACTGCTGCCTTGCCTAAGAATGTGTACATTGGGAAAAGGATCAGTCCCAAGGTGAGAACAATGCTTATTGCTATATTGAGAAAATACAAGCATGTTTTTGTCTGGTCCTATGATGACCTGAAGGCTTATAGAGAGGATTTGTTCCAACATGATATTCCTCTAAAACCATATGCCAAGCCTTTTAGGCAAAAGTAGAGGCCCGTTAATCCAACATTGATTCCAAAAATATAGTAGGAACTAGCAAAGATGAAGGATGGTGGAATCATCAAACCAATCAGGTATTCTACATGGGTCTCAAATTTGGTACTGGTAAGGAAAACGAATGGGGACCTAAGACTCTGTGTAGACTTTAGAAATCTAAATGTTTCCTCATTGAAGGATAATTATCCTTTGGCCAACATGGAAATAATGCTCTAAAGGGTCATAGGGAATGATTTGCTATCCATGATCGATGGTTTCTTAGGATATAGTCAGGTGAAATTTAAGGAGTTAGAACAATATAAGACAACTTTCACAAATCCCTGGGGCACATATGTTTAAATCATGATACCATTTGGGCTAACCAATGTTGGAACAACATTCCAGAGATCTATGGATGTTGCTTTCTCAGACTTGATTAATGTAATCATGGTTGTGTATCAAGATTTCCTAATTATTTTCTCAAAGAAGGCAGATGATCACTGTATGCATCTTGAATAGATCTTTGAAGGGCCTTAGAGTATGGGATATCCCTTAATCCTTAGAAGTTCACATTTGCAGTATCAGAGGGGAAGCTGATGGGACACATTATGTCCAAAGGTGGAGTAAGGATAGATCCAGAGAGAGTGGTAGCCATAGATAAGATATCAATCCCTAAAACTATCAAGGAAATGCAATCTTTCTTTGGACAGATTAACTTTGTAAGAAGGTTTATTTCTAATTTTGTAGAAATTGTTAAACCTATTTCCAAGATGCTAAAGAAAGAAGCCAAAATTATATGGGATGATGATACTATTAATTCCTTTGTAGAAATAAGAAGAGCTATCAAGGAAGTGCTAGTGCTGAGTTGTTCATATTTTGATAAGCCTTTTTAGATATTTTCTTTTGCCTCATTCCACAATTTCCAACAGTTATGTTGTAGACAAATGACAAGAATTTTTAGTAGTCCATTGTATTTTTTAGCAAGTCTCTTCAGGTCATAGAACTAAAGTATGGCATGGCAAAGAAATAGATATATGCCTTGGTTAAAGCTATGAAGAATTTCAGACCTTACTTGGTCAGTGCAAAGGTGGAGGCACATGTGCCTAATGCAGTTGTAAAGGATGTGTTAGTCCAAGAGGTCACTGGCTAGAGATGTAGATGGATTAACAAGATCCAAGAGTTTAATATCGATATCCAGATCACAAAGTTTGTCAAAGGACATGGACTTGCTAGATTGATGGATGAGGCTAACTTGGAAGCTTCTCAAATCAATATTACTGAAGAAGAGAAAGGTGCAATATGTAGTTTATAGATGAAATCATGGTGTACTACTATCATCTATTATCTGACACATCTCAGGTGTCCAGATGGGCTCACTATGAACCAATAGAGAACTCTGAAGATATAGTTTGTGAGGTATGTATTTTAAAGGGGGATTTATATTGGAGGTACAATGATGGTGTCCTTTTGTTTTACTTAGAAAAAAACCAGACTGAGAACATGCTAATGGAAATGCATGTTGGAGTATGTGGGCATCACTTCACAGCTAAGATGACAACTCACAAGATTTTGAGAGAAGGTTATATTGGCCAACCCTATTCTTAGATTCCCATGCATTCACAAGAAAATGTGACCTGTATGTCAGAAGTTTTTTGGAAAGCTCAAATATTCGGGTGCACTACCCCTCACGCCTATGCTATTTGAGGCCCCTTCCATTAATGGGGTATGGATTTTATTGGTGATATCAGTGAGAAGTCTAGTGGAGTTCATAAATGGATCCTTGTAGCTACACATTACTTTACCAAGTGGATAGAGGCCATCCCTACTAAAAATGCCACAAGCAAGGTAGTGATGGATTTTATTTTGAATCACATCATTGTAAGATTTGGAGCACCAGTTAGATTAGTAATGGATAATGTTATGTGCTTTAAACTTGATGAGTTCATAAGTTTCTACATTACATATAGCATTGACATGTCATATTCTTCCCTTTATCAACTCCAAGGAAATGGTCAAGTTGAGTCCAGTAACAAAAGCCTGATCAAAATCATCAAGAGGATGTTGGATAAAAATAAAAGGGCTTGGGATTCTAAATTAAGTCTAGTAATATGGGCTGATAGGGTGACTATCAAGAAAGCTATTGGCAAATCACCATTTGAATTAGTTTATGGTACTCAAGCCAGGTTGCCAGTGCATAATCTCTTGCCTATCTATAAGGTCATCCAAGAAGAGAACTTGGACACCCCTAAACCAATAAGAGAGAGGATTGAACAGTTAGTTGAGCTGGATGAAGTTAGAAGAGATGCATAAAGGAACAACCTCAAAATGCAGTAGAAGGCTAAGTATCTATTTGATAAGAGAGCTTCTCATAGAAAATTCAAAGTAAATGACATGGTCCTGATGTAGAATGCTAGAGAACAAGAGAAAGGCAAACATGGAAATTTTGAAGCCTTGTGGCTAGGGCCTTATGTCATAACAGAGCATCACGGAAAGGATTCATACTTCATTCAGACCCTAAATGGTTGAATTCCAAGAACCACCAGTACATGGATATTTCTTGGATATTTCTTGAAGTAATTCTTTGCTTAATCATATCCATGCACATTTGTATTTTACTGTAAATAGGTGTGTTGCCTTGTGTCCTCTTCCTTGCTTTTTGTTTTGTGTGGTCTTCTCCCTCCCAGATATTCATGGATCCTCATGATGACCTTGCAGTCATTTGTCCCCAACTAGAGCCACTGTTTAGACCTATATTTTGATGTATGCCTTAGCCCCTGGTGCCTTTTCTCTAAGCTTTCTAAAACCCTTGTAAAACCCTAAAGCCTAGAGTCTTGTTGCATTTGTCTTTGTATCCTCTTGTTATAATTCTCTATTGACTACCCATAGCCCATTCCCAGTCACTTAAGTATCCTTTGTCATTGGATTACCGGCGTCCATGCCTAGGGTTACCTCTTTATCCCATTACTTAAACTTTATTGAGTATCTAATTCATTTAAATAATGTTCTATCTTTATGTTGGATACTAGGTGTGCTTTTATTTTATGTCCTCTTTGCTCGTTTGACCTAGCACGACCCCTCTTTTAAAACAACTTATATGCATGTGTCAAAAATGAGTTTTAAGTTGTGCCCATTCAGCATGCTCCGCGGTTGTTATTATATTTCACTAGAAGAAATGCCTTCGCTAAGCTTCAAGTTAGCTTCCCATGAGGTTGCGGGGAAGAACATATCACTTGACGTGTCCGGTATTGCAATCTATTCCACCAAAGGTTTATTCCTTGTTGGAGGTTTTTTGTACTCGCCATGGAGTGGTGAAGGTGGCGTGGCCAAGGATTTTTTTCCTTAGTGGTGTTTCGTGAAGAGGTTTGTCTCTACTGGGACCATCCTAAGGTCACTGCGAAGTCTGAGGTGGTATTTCAGATAATGACTTGGCATTTCATGGTGGTTTCTGCCTTCGTAGATGGTGTTTAAGGCTTTTAGTGGGGCAACAAAAATACAGTGTGGACCAAGGTGTATTCATTGTCCATGGTGGCAACTAGTATTGATATTTCGTTGAGATCATGCACTTCACCAGGTCTCCTAGTTGGTCCCCGAGAGCTTGTGAAAGTGCCACCCTAACCTAAAAGATACCAAATCATGAGGAAATATTTGGCATGCTGGGGGAAATTCAAAATTCTGCGGTGGCTGTTGATTTGGAAAGATCTACAGTGGCTATTCAAAGATAAAAATAGTTGTCTAATCTCATGCATTAAACATTAATGGTGCTAGGGATGGTTTTATGAGGCTTCCTGCATCATTGTTTTGCATAAATGAGCATGCATTTTCATGTCTTGAGCTTTGTGATTGTCTCCTAGCTGGAATTCTTTAGTTTTCCGCATCAAACAAGGGATTAATCAGTTAGCTTGGAGTCAGAATTGTTACCTGTAACCTGTAAGTGCTCTTCACTTTCTTGTATGAATTAGGTTTTAATTCCCTAAAAGTTGTGATTACTTTAGAGAGTAGGCATTATTGAAATTATCTAGCTAGTCAGACCATATTCAAAGGAATTGCCTTGTTGCTCTAAATAATTTTAGGATTACCTGAAAACTTAGAACCCTTGTATATTTATCATGGCAATTTCATCTAAAAAGGTAGTAAAGAGGGTGGACATGAAGATAAACAGAGAGTTTAATGATGACATCTTGGTCTAATTACCTAGTTTTGCTAAGAGGCCCTGTCATTTGCCTAGTTCTGGCATATTAGCAGACACTCTCTGATACTCACAGAGGTTGTAGAGATTCTATCCACTTGATTGACGAGTATGCATTTTTCAAATATCACTTCAAAAAATACATGAGAAGAAGTCCTATAAGTAACCCTTAGATGTCAAGCTTGGCTAGGATGGTAGTCCTAAATATTTTCATCAGTGTTGAGATGATTAAGGCACTAGTCAGGAATTATTCTCCAAAGGATAATGCCATATATGGTAGTAATGGTGGCATCTTGGTAATGTTGTACCTTGAGTACATTTGTCAGGTGTTCCTATTAAACCCCAAACTGAGTGTGCCTTTAAGAAAGGGGGCTTTTCTCTGGGAGTATCACAGGGCAAGTGTTTCTTATAAGGTGAAACTTCTCCCTTGTCACATGTCTAAAGTGTAGTAAATCATATAAGTTCAAAGATGATGAGAAGGAACCATTCAGTTATGACATCTTTGAAGATTATTTTTCAAAAACTTATTTTGTTGTGTGTCAAGCGATGGGGTTGGATGCTACTATCTTAATGCCCACTGAATTCAAAAGTGGGAGGATAATACTCATTTTGATTATGCATCATAAATTGAGGACCAACTCAATACTACCTTGACCAACCTAGAAGGAAATTACTCTATTGTTCACTTCAAATATTACTCCCTCTTGTGTCATATGCTGTTATATGCAGGAGAGGAGAAGAACATCTGGTCACCAATGCTGAAACTTAGGGTGACAAGTGAAGAAGTTCAAGTGTATCTCATCCAGGAGTGGACATATGTATGGGACAATAATTGTGGCAAGTCCAATTACTTAGTTATTGAAGAATATATTGTCAGGTACATCCTCAGGTCACTTGGTCATCGGATCTATAGAATCATAGGAAGTTCAAAGGTTTCTAAGACCCAAGGATATGTGCCCAGAGCTTGGTATTGCCCATAATTGGGGTGATTGGTTTCTTTTCAAAGAAGCCTCTATGATTATGATATATGGATTTGAAGGAGTTCCTCATTTTCTACCTAGGGTAACCCCTGATAGAGTGGCATTCTTGGAGATTATGTGGAAGATGAATGAGTCTGATAAAATTCATTTTAGAAACTTCAAGAAAGCATCTTTCCTACCTGCCACTATTGCCTTTTCTAATTTTTTTATCACATCAAAGGAAGGATTGGAATTACTCCCAACAAAATTGCAATATTACAAGATGCTTGTAGCTAAAGCAAGGAAGTGTGATCCTAAGAAATTCATACATAATGCTAGATTGGCAAATGAGTCCATTGGCTATAAGCATCAAGTTTATCCCCTTGAGGATGTAATCAGAAACTACATCGCATTTGAGGAGACTGAAAACAAAACCAAATTGTGGAAAAGGGTCTTTAAAGTAGAGAAGTATAAATTGAGAACTATTCCTAACTATAGAGGGCCTTTAGAGACATCATAGACATTGTTGAAAGAATAAAGGTTATGGTGTAAATGGTAATGAATTGTGTTCCAACCTACCTATTGATTTTAAGGATGCTTCTTCCCCTATATTGTCATAGGAGGCATCCAACTCTCAAGCCCCTATTGCTATCACCCCACTTCATCAAGTATCCCCAAGATGGTCCCCTACTCCTAGTTTCTCAATGGGTGAAAGTGAAATTAAATTGAAGTTACGCAGCCTCATGTGATGAATACAGAAGCCCCACTAGAGGAAAGAATGATGATCACCTTTGAGGAGGCGGATGAGGTGCCAGATGATGTGAGAGCCTTAGCAAGTCAGAGGTTCATTGATGATGACTCCTTCATTCATTCTAAAGAGTTTAAGGATTTTATCTTGAAGATAAAGGGGTATGAAATATTGAAGAAAGTCAAGGGGTTGACCCTTGAGAATAAGGAACAAGCTATTAAGGAATTTTGGGCTAGGGTGCATAAAGAGATGAATGAAATGATCCCAGGAAAGGGGAGAGAGATTGTCAGAGCAAGTAGTTGCATGTTATTTCCTGGATGGGATATCTCTTTTCCAATAGCATTTGATACTATCAGAAGGCATGAAAATATTGATATAATAGAGGAATTAGAAAAAAAGATATATTCTAGATCTACCTTTAGCATAGATTCTAATGTTCTGGCTATATGCTTAATCTCCCTTGCTAGGAAAAAACCTTGTGTTATCGATGACCCTAGTATGATTACTAGGAATATTATTGTGCATAGGTTGGAGGATACCACCCTTGTCCAAGATGCTTCTTTGACCACTAGTGCTGCCATGTCTACAGAGGCTTCAGTCAAGAAAATGCAGTTAGACATGGAGAAGTTAAGAAAGCATAATCTTCATTTGCAAGAGAGGTTGAATGTAGTTGAGGTCACACTTCCACAAGTCGCCTTTCCAATTCCATCAAAGGAAGAAGAAAAGCTTAAGGAGGAATTAAGCAAAAGCAAGACTAAGGAAGAAAATGCATTAAATAAAATGAAGCAGATAAAACTAGAATTTGTACAAGGTTTGTTAAGAAGAAAGATGGATAGGATAATGTCCTATGTTGATAAAACTTTGGAGTGTCATTGTGCTCTAAGGAGAATGCTTGAGGAACATATGAGACTGGAAATTAGACTTTGGACATGGGAAAGACAAATGAAACCCATGGTCCTTGCTTTCAGTGTTTTAGTTGAAAATCATTATTGTGATGAGGATGCTAATAAGTGTTTGACAGAGTTAATTAGCCTTGTCAGGGCCACTAGGAGGATGGTGTAGAAACATAAGGAATTAACAAATGAATTTGATAGTGAACTCATGTATTTTCACAGGATATAGGGGTCATATTTGCTAGTATTAAGAAAGGATGATAAAACACTAAAGGATATTGAAAAATGGAGAAAGGAGTGCTCAGAGATTACCACTCCAGTTATCCTAGAAATCAATAATGATGAAGAGAAAATCATTGACAACTTGACTTCTACCTTGGATGAGTTATCTAGAATTGAATTTGAAATGACAAACATCATTCCCCTGATTACTCTTCCCACCAATCAGAAATACAAGAAGCATTTGGCAAATGTATACCAATGTTTTCCACCTCAACAATGATAAGAATATTCTTTGTTCTCTAATTGATTTTTCCTTTGAGGGTCTTCATCTACAAACAAACTTTCAAGTGGCACCCAAGTGTGACAGGTGTATGTAGATATGAATTTTAGTTAATAGGATAGTTGCACGCACACTTGTGACATCATGGAGAGATAATGTACCTGCAAAGCATATGATTACAATTGCCAAGTGTGGATGGAGTTTGTTTGGAAGAAATGAGCATCTTCTTTGCTTTCTGTTGTAACACCTTGTTTTCCCTCCAATATGTTTTGTCCTATTGAGACAAAAAGATACCTTGGGTATATTCTTTTTCAGCAATAAGTTGTTAGTGGCCTAAATCTTGTTTGCTCCCATGTTTCTATAAATGGGAAATCAAGGCCATTTTGTAAGGGCTCCGAATCTTAGGTTTTAGGCAGTATTGTACTATGTGTTTTGATTCAGGGAAATAGAAGAAAGTTGTATCTCCATTGGTGTTAAAATTTGTAGAGTAGTATCATTTTCAAAATTTAATACAAATGTCATATTGGTTATGGAATCTTTTTTCTGTTGCATTTGATGAAGTTGATATGAATTTTAAATATCAAGAATATTTTAGTTCATCTTTACAGTTTTTTGTATTGTGTGTATTTTCTCTTGCTTTCTCTTAAGGAGAGGAATAAATACTTGGAAAATATTCTGTTAAATGTTGTCTACATTATAGTTTCAAATGATATTGCTATATTACCAAGTACAAGAGGTGTTAATACAGGGTGTTGACACCATTAGTCTATTAGTAATGAAGTAATATTGCTTGAATGATACACCAGTTTTATGCAATTTGACTGTGTGACCCATTGGATTAGACACCGGTCTCTCACTGGAATAATATGTTGATTTAGATCCATTGCAAACAACTAAAGTAATTTCTATTTCTATCATTCTAAGAATATATCAAGATAAATACTTGTTCTCAATCATGGTTTGAACTGTATTACCCAAGGATAAAGCCAATCTTGATGGAATCAATCATCTCATTCGTAAAATGTTATTGAGAACCTTTTGTTTTAATACAACATTGTAAATCACATTATGAAATACCTTTAGGTGTTGTAAAGGGTACACTCGCCTTGGTCTTGCAGAACCAAAAGTACAGATTGTGTATAGGTAAAATTGAGATGGAATAATAAGATCAAACCAATGATAAACAACGACTCAATTCTATAACCTTCAAAGAAACGATCTAGATAATAACTAGATAATCAATGAATAATAACGAAAACATTGAAAGATTTCACCTACATTGTATTGTTTCCTTGGTTCTTTGTGGATTGCTCAATTGATTGTGAGACCATGTTTGCAACAAGCGGATGTAGATAGTAATTGCATGCTTAAAATGCTCAATGTGCTATATGGATGCCTGAGAATAAATGATTGAAGAGGATTTATGAAGAGGATGGAGGGGGTATATATAGGTTTCAATAAAGATCGATCAACAATGGAGATAAATCAATGAGATCAATTATCAAGATAAATCAGAAGCTCGTGATGAACATGCACACACCATGTGTCATACTTTAAAGCTATTTTTAAATTAAATTAATTATTTTTGGCTAAAGATAGGATTTGATTTCATAAATTAGAATGCTTTTTTCTAATTTATGAGTTGATGAGATAAAAATAATAAAGATTAAAACCAATTAACTCAACTTTAGATTTGCTTTTTTAAAGTTCTAAAAATAGGACTGATTGTGTACATAGAAGAAAATGATATTTTTAGAAGAATTGAAAGATAAAACAAATTAAATAAATAAATTTATTTAATTTATTGTGCATGATTGAAGAAAGGATAAGATTACATATAGAGAATAAATTAAACAAATAAATTGATTTAATTTATTTTGCATGATGGAAGAACACATAAGATATAAATAAAATATTAATTTTATTTATTTTTAGAAGATAAAGTCAACTTAAATAAATTTGAATAATTTATTTAAATTTAGAGGAATAATTGATTAATTAAATAATTAAAAATTATTTAATTTTAGATAAGAGGAATTTGAGTGATGAATTAATTAAATAATTATTTTATTTAATTAATGTGGATTTTAATAATTTGAAAGGATAATGATTTAATTAAATAATTAATATTGTTTAATTTGGAGGAATTAAGAGGAAATTAATTAAATTAATTAAATAAATAGCATTTATTCAATTAATGTTGGAATTAGGGAAAATAGAGGAAATAGATGAATTTGATGAAATTAATTAAATAATTAGATTATTCAATTAATGTTCGATGCAAGTGATTTAGGAAGAATTGATGTATGCAAGTGATGCGATGTGAAGGGTCATTTTTAGGTGTCTACATTTTGCCCCTCTTTGATACAATGTAGTTTGCAGCATTGTTTCAAAGAAAATAGTGATAAAAATATGATACAATCATGCCCTAGCATCGCTGGTGTAAGATGCCCCCTCGAGAGGAAAGATGGGGATGTGACAGAAGGACTGGGTTGACTCTTGACTAGAAGAAATGGATAGCGAGATGGTAGAAACAGGCTTAGAAGGACTAGACTGGAGAGATGGATACTAACATAATGATGAAAAATACCAGATATGAGGAAAAATGGGATAAGGGGTGGGAAGTAGTTTGGGATACTATAAATAGGGCTCATTTGCACACCTAGATTTCATAGAGATCAGAGCCATTTAGCTTCTTTTCTTAGTTTGAAAGATTCCTACTTAGAGAGGTTTAGAGACCTGCAGACATACTAATTCTAGTTCAGAGGCATCATGGTGAGTGCATGCAGACCTACAGGAGACTCGAAGGAGCTCTAGCAGTGGTAAGTAGTTGAAAACTTGCTTTTTGATGCATTTAACAGGTCTTTTATTAGGGTTTTCTAGGTTTTTAGCCAAAAGTACCTTGATAGGAGTGAAGTGCATATGGCGCAAGTTGAAGTGTCTTTGGCATAATGACATGCATATGCAATGCACTAACGTGCCTTTGGTGATAGCAAAGCACCTCTGTCTGCTAGGGTATATCAAAGCGCACTTGGCCATTGTCGTAGCGCATATAGTCCATAGTGAAGCACATATGGACAAAACTAATGCATATTTTGTATTCTTTAGGTGTGCTTGGCTAGAAATGAGGTGCACTAGGTTTAGGATCAAAGCACATTTGCAAAATGACAAAGTGCATTTGGAGGATAGCAAGGCACACTTGGAAAAAAAGAAGCACACTTGGTTTAAGTTTGAAAGCACATTTGTAAAAAAACAAAGTGCGTTTGGAGGACAGCTAAGCATTGTTAGTAAAAATGAAACACTTTTAGTTTGGCATGGATTTTGACCTAGTTTGACTTGGAAAAAATAGGTTGAGGTAGGTTGACTAGGGTTGACCTATGGCTTGTACAATGTTTTACCTAGTTTTTGAATGTGTTTGATATTTTGATTAGACTTGGGATTAACATGTATTTGCAAGTGGTTTTACAAGGAATAACAAGTGATCTTGTGGATGTAGGTTGTCCTATCTCCACTATAGTCTAGAGAGAGACATTTCATCGACACAGTTGAGGTGATCCAGATAGATTGGGAGGACGACGAATTTCTTGAAGTCATGGGATTATGGCATGTAGCCCATCTTACACTGATTAGGGCTAGCCTCACATTGTTCATAGCTTTGGTTTAGAGGTGGCACAATGAGACATCATCCTTCCACTTTCCTATAGGTAAGGCTACAAGGACAATAGAGGTTGTATGGTGCATCCTCAGGATTCCCATTTATGGAGCCAGAGTAGATTATGACACAGAGTGGGGTGAGGATGGCATGAGAGAGGTGTTTGCTACTTATGACCTTGGTGTGCAGGAGCATGAGATCTAGTGGGCTAGAGTTCCTCAACTTTGTGATAGGATCCGATGGATTGTGGTGGCTCTGATTGGAAGATTCCTAGTACCTGATAGATGCTCCAGAAGATTATCAGTTGGATGGGGCACTGTACTATCAAGGATATTCATGCACGACATGAGATATGCCCCTATGTTTTGGGTTAGCTTTACCATAATTTACATGACTGTGCATATAGATCAGGTGGAGCCTAGCAGCAGGGGTGGCTTTGTTATAGGTATGGGCCTAGGAGCACATCCCAATGATTAGACCTATTTCCTAGTGTTGATGAGAGAGAGGCAAGCCTTTTGTTTACTTATATGACAGTGTACTGACTCATAGGCGACTTGGAGTTGTGATCTATTGGAGGAGACAGATAGATAAGATGGACATTTTTGAATGGCATCCCTAGAGAGACTATGAGTCATGGGAGGATGATGTAGAGTAGCTTGTCTACTATAGATAGCCAAGATATCTCTCTGGTCTCTAAGTGGACACTATTGAGAGATACTTACTAGAGGGGGTGCTTCAATAGTTTAGACTGCCACAAGGAGAGCCAGTGGGGAAGCCACACATGCACAGACTCAAAGAGAGGTTGGAGACTGGTGGCTAGAGATTGTGACAGCCACAACATTAGAAGATTTACAAGGACTTGCCCCGGTGATGTGGGATTGGATCTTGGGAGAGGCAAATCCAGGGACACTACCAACATATGATGCATACTGGTAGACACACATGCCAATCAGACTCACAGTCCCTGGGGTAGAGGGAGTAGTGGGGGAGGTTGCAACACCTGGCTAGGAGGCTCAAGCCTATAGAGAGGCTCGTTAGAGGGTTCAGATGCAGGCACAGGTAGGAGGATAGGGTGATGTGCCTATGATAGATGTTGGGGCACCATAGTAGGTGGTGTAGCTTGTAGAGATTGAGCTATGGTAGGCTCGTAGACTTTTATAGGAGGAGACAGTGAGGAGGACACACATAGGGATGAGGATGGTGAGGATGAGGAGAGAGTGAGATGTTGTGCAAACTGAGGTGAGACAAGTCGAGGCCTAGACCCAAATATAGGCTCAAGCAGTAGTGATGGTATAGGTAGCAACAACCGCAATAGAAGCAACAATAGTGTCACCACCACCACCACCAGTGGATGATGGGATGATTACCCAATTGATGGTAGAGAGAGACGCAGCTATGCAATTGAGACTAGTAGCAGAGGCCACCCTTTAGAGGGTGAGGAGAGAGAGAGACATTGCTTAGAGATTCCTAGGTTCTGATCAAATGACATTGGTAGGAGATCTTACTTGAGTGTAGGGTGAGCTAGCAATAGCACACACAGAGGCCAAGTACTATCAAGGCCTATATTTTAGAGTAGTGCTAGTAGATCAGAGGGAGTCAAGCTTCTAGGAGTGAAGTAGATTAGGGGCTTCATCTTCATGGAGGTCTGAGAGATCAAGGTCTTCTATGATGGGACCTCCAAGGGGACCATCTGTAGGATGACCTTCACTGAGTGCAGGTGGGGTGCAGGGATCACAACACGTAGGGAGTTCTACACATAGCTCACACTAGAGCATGATTGTATATACATTGTTCCAGATGTATATTGTACCATTTTGTATTAGCTATGTATTTTGATTACGATGCCTATGAGCATTTCATGTATATTTTGAGGGCTCATGATAGCCCTAATGTACTATAACACCTTTTTTATGTACATGATGTATATATAGACATTTGTATTCTTTTGATGACCTTGATGATGATATATGATATACAATTATCTTGATGATATATGATGATGTTTGATTTCTATATGCTATAGATGTATATACACTTATATTAGATAATCTATTATGATTTATGTTCACGAATGTGATGACATGTACTATGATTATGGATTTATATGATGATGTTGATGTTTATAGATATATGGATGAGATAACATTATAATATGATTATGGGTTTATATGATGATGTTTATTCTTATAGATATAAGGATGTGTTGTCTAACACATGGTTTTGCAGGTATGTAGAAGACTTTGATGATAGATAGAAGAAAATGAGATAGAATAAAACATGATAGATAGAAAATAATAGATTATTGATCAATCTTTGTATGAAAATTATATGATGATTTTGGATGTATGGATGGGTAAATGGATAAATTGTTGCAACGGTTATGCAAATATTCATAAAGAACAATCTTGGATTTTATTATATCACATGGATAGTTATGTAACCAAGGTATATAAAACCAAGGTGCCGAGATATCTGGTGCAAGGATGTTGACTTTGTAAACAAACGGTTTGAGCTTATATCTACTAGATATAATATAATCTTGTTGGATATGTAAATGAGCCATAGTCTTGAGTTCATTGAATAATCTTAATACATAAATGCAAAAGACTATTAATATGTAAGATGCTAGGTTGTAACACACATGTGAATGAGCCATAGTCTTGAACATACAATAAACTTAATACATAAATGCAAAAGTATATTAATATGTAAGATGCTAGGTGGTACACACGTACAAGATAAATATTAGTCATAGTAAGATGATAAGAACATCCCACAAACATAGCATATGAAAGCAATGACTATGCCCCAATCCATATTGTATTGCAACATACCAAGATATAGATAAATCAAGGCAGCTTTGAATAAGTAATAGAAAGGAACAAAATATAAACCAAAAAAGAATTTGACTGACTAATAAAGTAAGCATACAACCATCATATTCTCTTGCCAAAGAGGTTACTCTGGGTAGATAGATAGATTAAGCTTTATTGTAGGAAAGATATATCCATTAAAGGTTGTTGGTCTGATCTAGGATAGATGGATTGAAGTAGCAGAAGTGGCAAGTGGAAATGAGGGATAGCATATGGCTTTATGAGTAGTCCTTTTGCTTCAGTTTTGGATAAGTACTTTATCTTTCAAAGGTAGCATAGTTTATTTTCTCCTTGAGTTAGTCAAGTCTAGGTGGTAGGATGGATTGTGATAAATGGAAGACAAGAAAGGTGGAAGTGTTAATGGATTGGGATGAAGAATGATGAATCGTATGTGCCTGAGTACTAGATACTTCCTTTGTATTTTAGACTACCTACATACATTGTATCCACGGGATCAAGGTGCATTATGATGAAAGATGATTATGATAATATGTAGTTTTGGGTAGAGTGATGAAATGGGTGAAAGATGATGAGAGATGTTTAGGGGAAATGATGGCATCTTATGTACCTAAGTGTTGGATACTTCCTTCATATTCCAGACTGCCTACATACCCGTATCCATGAGATCAAGGTACATTAAGACTAAGATGAGATGATGATATGTAGTTCTAGGTGATTTGATGATGTAGAATAAGATGAAGTGATGGTGGATTATGTGGTCATACCTTGAATAAAGATCCATTCCTAGACCTAGGTTAAGGAAAAAGTTGCCTCCATTCAGGTAGAAGTCTTATTATGGATGACAATGGATGAACTAACATAGGATGAATTGACTCGATGGATAACTGACATAGGATGAACTGACTTATGGATAACTAACATAGGATGAACTAACTTATGGATAACTGACATAGGATGAATTAACTATGGATGATGCTAAAGGATAACTTACATAGATAATTTCCAAGCCATGATAGTCGGGAAAGTGGAAAATGCAAAGTCAATGATGGATTGATGGAGATTTATTATGAATTGATATGGATGAGATGGATGCATGACTTAATAGATTGTGGATATTGACACTAGACATAGTGCCTATTTGCCAAGTTTTCACTATGGTACTTAACTAAGATGCCTATTTACCAGGTTTTCACTAGAGGACAGATTATTTTTAGTTTTTTTTCCTAAGGATTCTTTAAGATCAAGCATAGAACTTCTTGAGATGAACACTATTGAGTGGCTCATCTAGACAGATTCCTTCAGGTGTTGATAAATCATAGGCTTCTAATCCATAGACTGCAGTGATAACATATGGTCCAAACCAATTAGGTTCAAACTCACCTTTATTATCTCTATTTGATTGACTCATCTGATTTTCTTTAAGGACAAGATCACCTATCTGAAATCTTCTCTCCTTGATCTTCTTATTGTAGTTATGATGGAGTCAATTTTGATAGACATGAAGATGATTTAGTGTTGTTTGATGCCTCTTGTCAAGTATCTCAAGCTTAGCTAATCTAGAAATTCTGTACTCCTCTCCATCAATCAGGTGCTGCATAGACACTCTGAGAGACAGGATCTTGACCTTGATAGGTAAAATGGCTTTAGTTCCATAGACTAAGGCAAAGGGTGTAGCACCAATTGATGTTCTGATACTAGTGTGATAGGCCCATAAGGTAGGATTGAGTTGCAGATGCCAATCACGACCAGCTTCAGTGATCATTTTCTTTAGGATTTTGAGTATGGTCTTGTTCGAAGCCTCTGCTTGGCCGTTGGACTAAGGATAATATGAAATAGAAAAATGATGTTGGATATTATATTGCATGCATAAGGCATAGACATCTTGATTCTTGAATGGTCTACCATTATCAGTGACAATGGATTGGGGAATACCATACTGGCAAATAAGGTAATTTAGGATAAACTTGGCTATTTGCTTACCGGTGATATAGACCATTGGAATAGCTTCTACCCATTTAGTAAAATACTTAGTGGTAGTAATGATAAATTTATGGCCATTAGATGAGGATGGATGGATTTTACCCATGAGGTCAAGTCCCCACTTTGAAAACTTAGGCCATGGAGTTGTAACAGGTTGTAGTTTGTGAGCTAGTGCATGAATTAGATCTCCATGTTGTTGGCATTGTAGACAATTCTTAGCAAATTGAACTACATCTTACTCTATGGTCGGCCAATAATAACATGTTTAGAGTACTTTCTTAGCTAGAGTTGGACTTGTGGAATGTGATCCATAGACACCTTTGTGTATGTCTCTTAAGGTAGCATTAGCTTCTTCTAAGTTAAGACATTTAAGAGGGATACCATCAAGACCGACGGTAAAGGGTGTCACCCAGAATAGTGAAATGAGAGGCTTAATGGATGAAGGTTTTGTGTTAGGTTTTGGATAGATCAAAGGGGAAGGTACCATTTCAGAGGTATTCATATATATCTTCATACTAAGGGGAATTGGAACCAACAAGTTCGCAGATAAATTTGATTGTAGGAACATCAACGGCAGGTATCAATAGTTGCTCAGTTAAGAATTCACATTTCTGAGTGTTGGCAAGCATGTCCACAAGTGACCCAATGGTAGCCATAGAATCAACAGCCTTATTATTTACCTTTGTAATTTACTCAAAAGAGATACGAGAGAAGTGAGACTTGTAGGTATCAACCAGTTGATTATATGGTATCAACTTGTCATCCTTAGTTTTGTACTAATTAGTGACTTGTCTGATAACTAGTTGAGAGTCCCCATAGACTTGGAGTTCTTTGATATTCCATTCTATTGCTATATGGAGACCTATGAGAAGTGCTTCATATTTGGCAATATTGTTGGTGCATGGGAATGCTAGCCGATATGATTTTGGAATGTAGTCATTCTGTGGTGTGATAAACAAGATTCCTACCCCTGAACCCTATTATGTGTAGGAGCCATCAAAGTACAACTTCCACTCCAATGAGGTATCTAGGGTGAATAGAATTTCATTTGGAAAGTTAGAGATCATAGGATTTACATCTATTATTGGAGCTTCAACTAGTTGATCTATGAGAATCTATCCCTTGATAGATTTTTGATCAACATACTCCATGGTAAACTCACTCAAGATCATGACCCATTTAGCTAGTCAGCCTATGAGGGCTGCCTTGGATAAAAGATACTTTAATGGATCAACCTTAGAGATAAGAATGGCTATTTGGTTTGACATGCAATGTCACAACTTTTGGGAAGCAAACGCTACTGCTAAACATGCTCTTTCCATAGGAGTATAGTTGAGTTCATACCCAACCAAGGTGCAGTTGATATAATAGATAGCATGTTCTTTACCTAACTCATCATGTTGTGTAAGAAGAGCACCTAACATTGCAGATGTAGTGGAGATATATAGGATTAAAGGTCTATTAGGTACTGGTGGTACCAAAACTAGAGGATTAGCTAGATATTCTTTAAGTTGATTGAATGCCTATTAACACTTCTTATCCCACCAAAATGAGACATCCTTGCAGAGCAAGTGTTGAAATGGTTAACACTTATCTGCTAGCTATGAAATAAAGTGTCTGATAGATTGTAACTGCCCTTGAAGGCTCCTTAATGCATTAAGATTCTTTGGTGGAGGCATATCTACAATAGCCTTAACTTTTGTTGGATCCACTTCAATTCCTCTATGAGATACAATGTACCCCAATAGTTTCCCTTAAGTGACATCAAAGGCACATTTCTTAGGATTTAGCCATACTTGATACTTTTCTAGTCAATCAAAGCTACCCTAGAACCTAAATATGATCTATCCTAGAAGATTTTGCCAATATGTCATTGACATAGTCCTCCATAATAGTGTGAAACAAGTCATGAAATATTATTGTCATAGCTCTTCGATAAGTAGCTCCTGCATTCTTGAGACCAAAAGGCATAACTACCCAACAATAAGTACCCCAAGGACATGTAAAGGATGTTTTATGTTGATCTTCTTCTGCTATCTTGATCTGATTGTAACCTGAGAATCCATCCATAAGAGAAAGCATCTTATGACCTGTTGTCAAGTCCACTATGATATCTATGTTGGGAAGTGGAAACTCGTCCTTAGGACATGCTTTATTTAGGTCTCTTAAGTCTATGCATATGCGGATGCCCCCATTCAGTTTAGTAATAGGTACAAGATTTAAGACCCATTCTGTGTAATCAATTGGTCAGATGAATTTTGTATCTAGCAACTTTTCAAGCTCTGCTTTGACTAGGAGTGCTATCTATGGGTGCATCTTATGAAGCTTTTGTTTTATAGGTTAGCATTTGGAGATACAGGTAGATGATGAAGCACAAGTGAAGGGTCCAATCCAGGCATGTCTGCATATGTCCATGCAAAATTTATAGTTCACTACAAGAAGAATTTGGTGAAATCTTTTATCTCTTGTTCTGATAAGGAAACTACTAGAAATGTGACCTTTGGATTCTGAACTGTGCTAAGGTTCATCTCTTGTGAGTCTTCTACTAAAAGAGTTGATTTCTCTTGATATTTGGTAGGGGAAGGTCAAATCCCTCATCCTCAGGTGCCTCAGAGAGGTTTTCACCTTCAGATACATCATTTATTTTTACTATTTTACGATCAAGAGGTGCCACATTGTGGCTTTCACCTAGGGATCTATTTTTATTTTCTATTTTGTGACTAAAGGATTTGGCATTCTCACCAAAATAAGAAGCTTGATCTAACTCCATGATAAAACCAGCTTTGTGATCTCCAAGTGGAATATCATCCTGGAGTCCCATAAATTCTGCTATAGCTTCATCTTTTTGAAAGATGTCTAGAATGGGTGCTTCTTGTTGGTCCCAATCAATCAGTTCAGGTTAAATGAGGGATAGATTCTAGGTTTTCATGGTTGAAGTGAAGAAGATGGATGATATCATAAATATCGATGTTTCTTGGAATAAGTCTTTGATATATAGGGAAGAGTCCTCAATAGTATCCTCATTAGAGATAGAATCTGTGGGCCAAGCTTTTGCTACCTCATCGAGAATAAAATCGATGTCTGAAGCTTGTGGTACCTCCTTACTGTATCTTAACCCTTGTTGGTTGTGTTGATGGTGGTTTTAGTAGGCAACAACGTAGGTGAAATATAGGGTATCTCACCTCTCTTGAAAGGAATCCTATCCTAGATAAGACTACATCAAGGTTTATACAGAGGGTCTTAGCTTGCAGGAATAACTTCAGTGGAATGTTTTAACTATACCAACTAAGGGGACTTACATGTAATGATAGGGTTTGATAAAACTATGACAATAAAGTGCGCAAAACCCTATGAAATTGTTAGTAGATTTAGAATACAATTGTTGCTCAGAAACCTAAATCTAATAACTATTCATAAATAAAATGCAAAAGGATAAGGGTTTTAGAGAGAAGGTCAAATCCTAAGTGACAATCACAATGAAAGAAATGTTGTTGATAGAAAAATGCTTTCAATAAACCATTTTCTACTTTATCAAGCTGCAGATACAACTTTGTAGAAAATGATGCAATCACCAAAGGAATCTTAAGATTTTCAAATTACATTGACTCATTAAATACCCTAACAATGGCATAATTTAACTTATGAAATGCAACCAAACTGAATTCAATAGAAAGGCCCATGCTAACTATGCATAGTAACTTAAAATCAACAAGCACCAATAGTATGGACCAAAGCATTCATCAGATATATTCAACACTCACTCAACATTGCAATAGCACATTTAATTAATCTCAAATTTGAAGTGAACCATGAAAACCAAAATAGACAACACAATACACAAATTCCCAGTAACCTACAAAGCTTGCTTTGTATTAATCATAATTTTGGCATAGTCTCAGCAATTCACTATCAAGAGTCTGTTACAATGAGGAAAAGGATGGCCCTTTTATAGGCAAGGCACCATACCAAGTTTTTGATGGATAGTGGAGATTAACTCAACACCAATGGCCCATATTTACATATCATTTAATGAAATACAAAAGTTTGTTGCATTTTCATGTTTACATTTGTCTCGATAGAAAAAAATAAAATACAACCTTAAAATACATTGAATTTGGACAAAATGACTACCCATTTGGTTGTATAGGAGGAAGAGACAACTTACAAGATGAAATAAAGCCAAAATAAGGTCACATGACCCCTAAAATCTAGAGCTGACATGGAGTGACGAGATTTCAAATTTTAGCTAGAATACGCTATTGATCCTCGTCATCTAGGTTGACGTTATTCTTTTCTGCCTCTCTACTGTTGTATGTTGTAAGGGCTGATAGTGCTAGATTTATGTCTACTAGATCAGGATCCTTGATATAATCTATTTTCAATTTCAGCTGATCAACATCCCGTGAAAATTTGTAGTAAACTACATCTCTTGATCTCTTGTTTCTTCTAAATTCTACAAATGTATCTCTAAGATCACTAACCTTTTCTAATTTAGCAATCATATTAAGTGGGGACTCCCCATGAATAACCTGGTGGAGTTTATATTTACATTTTTGCATATTGACTGGGGCCATATCATCAAGATCATAATTTGTATAGGCTCTTAATACATCATTTATTTTATAGATCACTTTCATAATCTAGGCTCTTGCTGTGTCAATCTCTAGCCTTATCAAAAACTTCCTTTCTCAATCCAATCAACTCTAACAATTACTCAGGCTTATCTAATCTATCCTTGGTTAGAATGCCTTCTGCTAACAAAACTTCATCAAGAAGTTTAGCCATGGCTAGTACTCTAGGATGCATGTGGGAACAATAATCTTCAGAAGCAGTACAATCATTATTGACTTCTTCCCATTCAGACTTCAATATGCCAAAAGCCTTATGTAATTCAGTTACAAAAAGAATCACCTCACAGCCTTTTGCATAGACTTTATGAAACCATTCATCTATGGCTACTGCAGTAGTCTTAATATTATCAAAATTTGTTAGCTCCTCTTTGGAAGGAAGAGAGGGTGTTGCCTCAGGATCTCCATCTACATTAATGGGCTTCATAAAAAAATTAATACAAGCCCAGAGCTCTTCATTTTGTTTCCTCAGTTGTTGTTTGGTCAGCTCATCTTTATTCATCCTATCTGAAATGTTGGATATTGACCCTTTGAATTCATCAATTTCCTGCTCCCTTGACATATGCACCAAGTTGATGGTTGTGATTGTGTAATCTCTTGGTCTCACATCCTCCTTATTTTCTTGATCTGGAGGGATTGCCACCTCTACGATATGGGAACTTGATACATCCTTGTAAATATTAGACTAGACTTTAGCTTTCTTATGTTTCTTTGGTTTCTCTAATCTAGCCAAGAAAGTGTCCAAGTCTAATGACATTACCTCTACTTTAGAAGGTTTATTACTCAATCTCTATTGTAACCAATCTAGTGCAGTAGAAGAATGTTTAGGAGAGTCAATATGACTATATCATTTATTTAAAGAATCATGAGAGGAACCTCCTGCAATAATATAATGAAAAATGCACGAAATAATAGAAATAGCAGAACACAAGGAATTTATTGATCGCAGGCCACTTCGAGGGGGCAACCTCCTTTGAGTATGCTCAATACAATAAACTCATGGATGCCTTCATTGGCCTCAACACGTACTTATATACTAAGTCTAATCTAAACAACTATTACTTCCCATGAATGTGGGATAATACAATATACTCACGGGACGACTTACAAAGCATATGCGTCCAAATGTAATATACTAGCAAAGTAAAGAGAAGGGTTAAACACGGGTTCCTAACATCCCCTCCCTCTTAGAAAAGCTTTGTCCTCAAAGCATAAGATGTGGAAATTGTTGTTGAATTTGAAGGAGTTGTTCCCCTGTAGAAATCTTTGGGTGCATTCCATGCCACTGAATTAATGCCTCTGGGATGGATCAGGAGCGAAGAGGATGAGTGCACCTATCAAGGATTACCTTTAGCTCCAAAAGGATGGATCCTTCATTATCCAGTTGTGGTAAAATAGTTTGTGCTCTGTCATTGGCGTCAAGAAATTTCTTTAGACAAGAGACATGAAATATTGGATGACTACGGGAAGAAGGAGATAGCATATGATCCCCAATCTGATCTTGGGTGCAGAGAACCGGGTCGACTTCCTGAACTTGTGAACTATTAAGGGAGTATGGAAGGAGCGTTGGCGGTGCCTGACCATAGACTACTTCATATGGAGTCATGTTAGATGCAGTGTGGTAGGAGGTATTGTACCACCATTCAGTGAGAGGGAGCCACTTTGCCCACTAATGCTGTTGTTATGAGGTATCACATGCAACCACAATCTGTTGAATTGCCCTATTCATTCCTTCCAAAAGAAGTGACGCCATGCCTGCTCATAAGTTTTGAGGAACCTAGAGTGCCCTATTGATGGAGAAACATAGAGTTCATAGAAGATAGCTTGTGGGATAGATTCCAACCAATTTGGAATAGACATAGAAATAGCTTAAAGAGAAGCTTGGTCATAACATGTGTGAGAAAGAGAATCTACCACAATATTGTTTGTACCCTTCTTGTAAGTGATCTCATAGTCATAACCCATGAGTTTTTTGATCCATTTATATTGTGCTGGGGAGGAGACCCATTATTCCAGGAAATATTTTAGGCTCTGGTGAGCCACCTCGATGCAAAAATGATTCCCTAATAGCTATGGCCACCCCTTCTGTACTGCGTGCAAAATAGCCATCATTCGTTGTAGAGCCAAAGGAGTAGTGAAGACCACAAATGGTTGCATCTGAATGGAGTGAAGTTGAGCAATGACACCATGTGAAATCTTCTTAAGAAGATTTTCCAGGCGATGGGAACTTATGATGCTGAGAGACCCCAGTTGTAAGCCCTTCAATGTGTGTTTGTGCCCATTGTCTGAAAACTGCATCCAAATTTCAGCAAAATCCCACAAGATGGGTCCAAGTGTGTGTAACCATTGGGTGCCCAAAACCACATTACATCCACCTAAGGGCAAGGCAAACATGTTGGAGTGTAGGTTATAATCTCCAATAGAGATATGCACATTACGACACTTCCCTTTACAAGGGAATGTGCCCCCATTGGCAATCATGACTTCAAAGTTTGAGCAAGGATGAACAAAATAATCAGCCTGTTTGGCTATTTGAGGGTCAATGAAGTTATGAGTACTACCAGAATCAATGAGTATTGTAAGAGGGAGCTTCTTGAAGTAACCCTTGACCTGCATGGTTTGTGGGGTGGTGACTCCTGCTACGACATGGAGAGAGATCTTTGGGTGGTCTTCCTGACAAGTAGGGTCAACAGGGGACTGCTGAGTTTCAACCTGATTAGCTATTGTATCCTGAGCATCTACATAAACTTTAGTTTTAGGCGGGGAATCCACATCCAAGAGATAGAGCTTTTGCTCAACACATATATGTCCCTCAGTGAATTTGTCATCACAATTATAACAAAGCCCTTTTTCTCTACGTGCCCACGTCTCTGCTTCAGTCAAATGCTTGATAGGAGTTGTTCTAGGAGTTGGCATTATTTGAGGGCTTGGGGGATCCATATTTTTGAATGGAACAAAATTGGATTTGGAGCATTGTTGAGCTATGATCTTGTCCTCTGCCAACTTAGCCAACCCTAAGGCTTCCATCATTGTGCTTGGACAACACATTTTAATCCTAAAAATAGACAAATGTGGGATTTCTGGCTTCGATAAGTGGAATTTGGGATATGGTCCTCAAGGAAGGAAATATGCAAAATGGAATTTCAGGGCTTTCAGTGAATTTTCAAAAGAAACAGAGCTAAAGCAAGGAAGATATGGCAAAAAAATAGAATTTTTTTTACACTTTTTTCTGGAAATGATTTGCAATGGGATCTACAAATGGCTCTGGATAGATTCAATCGGTGATTTGTTAGATGGTAATAGATATGGACCCCAGGTATGTTCAGCTTCTTAAAGGTTTAGGGGATTCACTCGGATACTAATGTTGTTTAATGACTTGTGTATTGGGGCAGTACCCCTCACTCCATGGCTCAGGTAAAACAAATAACCGCTTTGCCACAAATGACAACTCTTAGTTTACCTCACAGATGGGAACTAGTCAATTAGGTAGGGGCCATTGCCCTTTTCGCTGGCAAGTCCTCTCAATGGGCTAGCTACTTCAGGGTTCTTGGTGCAGAAGCACCTACCTAACAGCTGGCATCCTTGAGGCAGTTAGTTTGTTATAGGTCCGCATGATGACATACATGATCAGGATGTAGGATAATTATCAGCATGATGACATGATAGTCTATTTTTAGTATGTTTGACTTCTCCATGTAATAAGGTCCATTAGACCGATGCTATGTATTAGATCAGCATAGGAGTATGTGTAGGCAGTTAGAGATCGGGATAAGGTATCTGAGTTGTCCTCTCTCCCAGCCGCTTGGAAGCTCCCAGCCGCTGGGAAGTGAGTTGGTAGTACTCGAAGGATTTGTTATATATACCTTCGACCTGTTAGGGTTTAGACACAGTTCATATTGACAGTTCATTTTGATTTTGATAGGTGTTATGTTCAGGAGAGTAGTACTGGTGATATGCTGTACTAGTGATCAGTCCAGATATTGTGAAGTAGAATTGTAAAAGCAGGACATTTGAATCTCAATTGAATAAGATCTCATCTTTTGCAGTATTTGAGTTGATCAGTTGTATCTGTGTTGATTTTCTTTTCTGTTTGCAAGTTAATGGGCACTTTCAACCCTTCCACCGGTTGATCCTGCAAATCGGTGGAATGGTCCTGTATCATAGTTTAGTTTGCATTTGTGTTTTCTGTTTATGCATTGCATTGTTCAGGAGATCAGTTAGGAGCATGCTGTGAATCAGCCTAGCATCCTCATGTGCTAGGTCTAGAAGATAAGTTGTTAGATTTTGGTTTGAAGGTGATCCGGCCCGGTCGTCACATGATCTTTGTGAAATAGAGCGGTTCGGAGTGCTTACATGCAGTGGAAGGATACACAGGAGTCTGCATGTGCGTTTCCAGTCGGAACGAGCCGCATCATCATCTGCGGATCCATCGCCATCAGGATCGGATCATGAAGTTGTTGAAGTTTGCATGTTGCAAGTGCATCATGATGTTTTGAGTTGGATATATACTCAGTGTATATATCGCAGTCAGGATCATCTCTCGGGGAAGTTCATCATCCGCATATCGCTAACGGATGCGGGTGTGAAAGTTAAGTTTTTTTAGCTAAGTGTTGAAGAGTTCATCAGGATGATGTGTGACGTCATCGTCATCAGGATATGACGTCATCGTCATCAGGATATTAAGAAATCCCTCAATGCGAGTTTATCCTGTTGTCACTAAGTGGTAAAGTATCAGCGTAGGCAGGAAGTTGTATTAGCATCATCAGGAGGTTTCGAGGAACCGGATGAACAATATCATGATGCTGTTGCTTGTATCGTCGGGCAGTGGAGCATCGAAGGCAAGTTGTTGAAGTGCAACGTCATCAGGATATTTGGAGCAACCGGATATTTGGATATCCTGCTGACAAAGGTGATATTGAATATCACCTTTGTCAGCAGGATATCCAAATATCCGGTTGCTCCAAATATCCTGATGACGTTGCACTTCAACAACTTGCCTTCGATGCTCCAAAGAAAATAACTCATGTCCCATGAGTTAGGATATGGAAGTCCTCCACCTTTACACTTTGCCTGTGCAATGTGCTGCCCTGTTCCAGCTTTGTCTGCTGCTGTCTCTTGGCTGCTCCAAGACTTCTGAACTGTAACTTGCTTTCTGGCAAGTAAATCCTCATGCTTGTCAATGTAGGCTTGTCTCTCACATACCTTGTGTTTGTCAGGTTGCCTGACCAGAACCTCTTGCTGAACTGCCTCTTGAACTTCTGAAATGTCCAACTCTATCTTCCTGTCAATCTGTATAGGACAAGCAATAGTCCCAACTATGACAACATCCCTGTCATTCCTCTGAACTGGTTGGTGTGTACAAACCTGTTTCTGAACCTGCTGCTGACCTCTGTCAGTCACAACTGAAACTTTCTTCAGCTTGTTGTCTTGAACAACTCCTTCCCCTGCAGTGTCCTGAACTGCCTTTATGCCTGCTCCTCTAGGCATCTGCACAAATTCCTTCTTTCCCATTAAAATGACTTTGGCTGCCTTCTGTGCTGCAGCTGCTTCCTGTAATGGCATCAACTTAATAGTCTTTCCATCTTTCTGGATGGTGTAGGTATTAGCATACCCATCATACAGTACCCTCCTATCAAATTGCCATGGTCTACCCAACAGTAGGTGACAACATTCCATGGGCAAAATATCACATAAAATTCTATCCTGATATGCTCCAATCTGGAAATCTACATATGCCTATTCAGAGACAAAAAGTGAATGACTATCACTCACCCAAGATGCCTTGTAAGGGTGTGGATGTGGAATCCTTTCCAAATGCAGTTTATCCACCATCTCCTGAGATACCATGTTGTCTGTTGAACCAGTATCAATGACAACCTTACATACTTTACCTTTGCTCTTGCATGTGGTTTTGAAAAGAGCTCTTCTTTGCATCATATCCTTTGATGCCTGCAAACTAATTCTCCTTAACATCAATGATTCTCCACTCTCTGGATATCCAACATTATCAGCATCCTGATCCTTTTGATAAATGTTTGGACTCTGCACACTTTTCTCTTCTTTTTCTTCTTGCACCAGTTGTACTCTCTTGTCACTTGTTCCATCATTTCTGGATGATGAACCTTTGTTTTCTGGACATTTGAAGGATGGATGACCAAACTCACCACAGGTGTAACATTTCCCTGAAAATGTAGTAGAACTTCTACCACCTCCAAATCTTCCTTTACTACCTTTCCATCCACCTCTGAAATCAGACTGTCCCTGTCCTTTACTAGTATCTTCTTGACTTTCATTGGTTTGCTTTGTTCTATGGGCTGATCCTCTTCCTCTATTGTTTTGTTCTTGTTTTCTCTTCAACTTTTCTTCCACTTTCAATGTCAACTGGAAACATTTCTGCACTGTATCTGGGTTATGTAGACTTAGATCATCCTGAATATTAAACTTCAATCCATTAAGGTATCTGGCTACCTTTTCTTCTTCACTTTCTTTCACCTTTGTCTTCATACAGAGTTTCATGAACTCTTCTGTATATGAGCTGACATCTAGCTCCTTCTGCTTCAGGTTTTGCTTCCTCTTGTGTAACTGGATACTGTAATCCAAAGGAATATAAGCCTCCTTTACCAATTCCATCATCTTCTTCCATGTGGCAACTCTACGTTTTCCCTCCTGTACTCTATCATCCTGAACAAAGTTCCACCATGTCAAGGCAGCTTCTTTCATCTTTGACTGTGCTATCTTCACTCTCTGCTGTTCTGGTATCTCCTCTGTTACAAAGAAATTGTTCAAACAATCTATCCATTCCATTACTGAATCAGGGTCCATCTTACCTGTAAACACTGGCAAATCCAGCTTCACATCCATGGTTCTCCTCTCCATGGCCTTGAGGGCGTTCAACAGTGGCCTCTGGTCTGCAGGAACGACCTCCTCGCTCCAATTAGGGATATCTTCTTCTTCCCTATCATCTTCTCTACCAGAACCTACTCTGCTCCTCAACTTTGCTAACTCATCTTTCAACTCCTGATTCTGAGCCTTCACGGCCTTGCTTTCTGCAATCTATTTCTTCACCAGAACTGCCAACTCAGCGTTGGTCATCCTTGCTGGAACCTCAGATGTTCCTTCTTCGTCTGACATCCTGCTTATCCTTTCCAGGAGATCCTAACCTTTGCTCTGATACCACTATGATGCAGAGCGAAACGCAACGGAGGCTAACTAACAGGAAGGAGTAGCCCACAATACAAACAGCATGATAAAATTCTCTATCGGCTGAACATCAGCATCATATTTCCTAGAGACACCAACAACATCATCACATTTCAACAGCATCATCATATTTCGAATGATCGCAAATATCCTCCTGTCGACTACTATTTACCTCCTCCGTTTGTCGCCTATCATCATCATCATGATAATCAACGGGCGCAAACATCCTCCGGTTGCACTGTTCATCGGGTGCCAAATACAAGCGGCATCATCATGATATTCAATATCACCTTCGTCAGCAGGATATCCAAATATCCGGTTGCTCCAAATATCCTGATGACGTTGCACTTCAACAACTTGCCTTCGATGCTCCACTGCCCGACGATACAAGCAACAGCATCATGATATTGTTCATCCGGTTCCTCGAAACCTCCTGATGATGCTAATACAACTTCCTACCTACGCCGATACTTTACCACTTAGTGACAACAGGATAAACTCGCATTGAGGGATTTCTTAATATCCTGATGACGATGACGTCATATCCTGATGACGATGATGTCACACATCATCCTGATGAACTCTTCAACACTTAGCTAAAAAAACTTAACTTTCACACCCGCATCCGTTAGCGATATGCGGATGATGAACTTCCCCGAGAGATGATCCTGACTGCGATATATACACTGAGTATATATCCAACTCAAAACATCATGATGCACTTGCAACATGCAAACTTCAACAACTTCATGATCCAATCCTGATGGCGATGGATCCGCAGATGATGATGCGGCTCGTTCCGACTGGAAACGCACATGCAGACTCCTGTGTATCCTTCCACTGCATGTAAGCACTCCGAACCGCTCTATTTCACAAAGATCATGTGACGACCGGGCCGGATCACCTTCAAACCAAAATCTAACAACTTATCTTCTAGACCTAGCACATGAGGATGCTAGGCTGATTCACAGCATGCTCCTAACTGATCTCCTGAACAATGCAATGCATAAACAGAAAACACAAATGCAAACTAAACTATGATACAGGACCATTCCACCGATTTGCAGGATCAACCGGTGGAAGGGTTGAAAGTGCCCATTAACTTGCAAACAGAAAAGAAAATCAACACAGATACAACTGATCAACTCAAATACTGCAAAAGATGAGATCTTATTCAATTGAGATTCAAATGTCCTGCTTTTACAATTCTACTTCACAATATCTGGACTGATCACCAGTACAGCATATCACCAGTACTACTCTCCTGAACATAACACCTATCAAAATCAAAATGAACTGTCAATATGAACTGTGTCTAAACCCTAACAGGTCGAAGGTATATATAACAAATCCTTCGAGTACTACCAACTCACTTCCCAGCGGCTGGGAGCTTCCAAGCGGCTGGGAGAGAGGACAACTCAGATACCTTATCCCGATCTCTAACTGCCTACACATACTCCTATGCTGATCTAATACATAGCATCGGTCCAATGGACCTTATTACATGGAGAAGTCAAACATACTAAAAATAGACTATCCTGTCATCATGCTGATAACTATCCTACATCCTGATCATGTATGTCATCATGCGGACCTATAACAAACTAACTGCCTCAAGGAGGCCAGCTGTTAGGTAGGTGCTTCTGCACCAGTTCTTGTGGTACTCCTCACAATGAGTTTTAGGGCTATGCCTAGCCACTTCCTAGAGTTAAGAGGATAGGGATTATTCCCTGATTCGAACCTGCAATTGAAATGAACAATACAGATGCAAAGAAAAAAGAACTACTGCAATAATCACAATGCCTGGAGGCCACTGCAAAAAAAAATTTGGTAGAAATTTCACCCAGTGAGCCCAAGAAAGTGCTCTGATACCAGATGAGAGGAACCTCCTACAACAATATAATGAAAAATGCACAAAATAATAGAAATAGCAGAACACAGAAGGAATTTATTGATTGCATGCCACTTTGAGGGGGCAACCTCCTTTAAGCAAGCTCAATACAATAAACTCGTGGATGCCTTCATTGGCCTCAACACGTAATTATATACTAAGTCTAATCTAAACAACTATTACTTCCCATGAATGTGGGATAATACAATATACTCACGGGATGACTTACAAAGCATATGCATCCAAATGTAATATACTAACAAAGTAAAGAGAAGGGTTAAACATGGGTTCCTAACAAATCATCAACATTAATATTTTCACCCCCTTGAGCTTGATCTGTTCCTTTGTTATCTGATTCATTCTGATCTAGTGCTTGTTCCATCTGTTCATCAAATTCAACATATTTAATTGGTGATTCAAGCTACTCCAATTGTTGCAAATTTTTAGTCATAGCTTGTTGTACACTTTCTAAAACTGAATCACTAACCTCCTTGTTAGGATTGTCCTCTATGTTTACAATATCTATAGCACTAGAGTCTATAGGGAGGTTTGTACAGCGTCATCTTTACTCATACCCTCATGGGAGTCCAATTCTGTACATATTTTCTCGATGCCTGGAAGTCAGGGAACTGGAAGAGGTGCAGTCATTGGCACTTTTGTGCTCGGTCATTGAATGGTTTGGTCAAAGAATCATTAATGGACATTAAAGAATTAGTTGTAGCATGAGGTATATACAACTTAGAAAGATTAGAAAATGATGCAAAGCCAATAAAGGGAGAAGGAGGAGGGGATGCTATCACAGAAGAAATGGAATGTGGAGTGGAAAGACCAAGAGATGGCAAGGTGAATGGTGGTGGTGACAAGATGGTAGAAATGGGAGGTAGGGATGAGGATGAGAAAGAAAATGAAAATGGAGAGGAAGTGAGAGTGGGAAGACTTAAGGATGTGATGGCAAGGAAGGTGGATGGAGAAATCCATGAGATGGGAATAAAAGAAATGGATGGAAAGGATGATGTGAGGGGAGTGGGTGAAGATGAGATAGTAGCAGATGCAATGGATGATGTAGGAGTGGAAGGAGCTGATATTGGGACATTTGCAGCAATTGGTGAAACAGGGGTAGTTGTGTCCATAGTAGATACAATAGTAGATGCATTAGTGGTTGACACTTTTGTCTTCTTTGCCTTTGAAGTTTCTCCTTTTCCACTTGGTATATCTTTTCTTTTTTCTTCCCTTGTTCTTGTGGAAGGAGGACATTCTTTCTTCTGTGGTTTAGGGGTATCTTTCTTGGCCTTTCCTTTCTTTGCCAAGGGAATATTTTCCTCACTATCTACATTAGTTTCTTTGGCTTCTCCCTGTCCTGCAACATCTTCTATTTCCACAGGTTGATCTTCCTCATTACTGCTAACCTTTGCTTGTTCTTGCTCTGCATAGGATAGAGCTACTCCATTCTGATTCAAAGTTGTAACTTGAGCTTGTACCCATGCTCTACTGAACCTAATTGGCTCTCTCATTGTCATATCTAGAGATCTCTCATCTAAATCTACCCAATTTGGAAATGGAATAGGCTAATTGAACAAAGCCTCCCAAGGGCCTCTTTGGATTACATCATTATCATCTACCAATTAGTCTGTGACTCGTACAATGTTAAACCTTCTAATAATATCAAGAGACAACCTAGAATATTTTATTCTCAACACATCATAGTCATCTTGACATTTGACCCATAAGTCCTCCAAGTGCTCCTTGTGAAATAATCTCTTGCTCACATATCTTTCAATGACACCAAAGGGATCAAAGTGTCTTCTTCTATGATAGTAGTGTAGATTCAATAGTTGTAATTTTGTATATGAATTCTCTATTGCCCCTAGAGTGGTGCAAGAATAATTTCCCCTTCCTAGCATTATGGAAAACTTGATTAATGCTCTATGCAATTGTTTCAAAATTTTGGCACAAGTGAGCAACTGCCTTGTGAGTTCTAGGAGTACCACATTATTAGTTGGGTATCTTGGGAGCTTGTATGGTACCCCTGTGAAACCTTGTATCCTTAAGTAAGTAAATTTTTGAAACTAAATGTACCATATTCTGTATGTTTGTACAATAGCCATAGCCTCAGGAGACATCCTTCTTGCCATGTCATTTTGTAAAATCTGAGTAATATGCATAGTGAATGCATCATTAACTCTCTTATGGTGCACCAAGGATTAGGAAACTTCTAGTTGAGTAGAACATTCATAAACCTTGAGTTGACCCTCTCCATTTCCAACTTCTCCTAACTTAGATAGACCAGGATATACTACAGTTCTTGCCAAGGCATACATGATATATGAAGTCCATCTAAATGTTTCATCTGTTTGGAAGTTGACAAAGGCCTCATGAGTATTGTTGCTTAGAATCTGGGCCCAATGATTTTCTTGCTTCCATATAGAATTTCTTCAATATATGCAAACATCCACCCCTCAAAGGTAGAGGCAGTAGGCAGGCCCATGATCCTACTTAAGAGTGTCACCAAATCTCCTACCTCCTCTTTGAAATCACTTCTATACAATGTATGAGACAGTTTTGACAAGGCTGACATCTTATGCTTCATCCATCCTTCATTTATTTTCTTTCTACAAGTCTTTGGGTCCTTCTTATACATCTTCTCAACCTCTTCCTTATCCATTATGGAGAGCTTTGGGAATGGAGGAATGTCAAATATTTATGGTAAAGAGAGGGCACTGAGGTCTACCAAAATCTGTCCACCTGGAGTTTGTATGGTCCTAGTGGCCCAATCATAATTGTTAGCATAAGATGCAATCAAGTCTGGAAATTGCACTAAAGTCAGGAAGGCTACATCCTCTGTTATCCCATTATCTCTAATCTTCCTAGCCAATGGAGTTGGGTTTGGGCCTAGGACTTTGATCCTGAATTCTTCTATGTCTATGTGGCCAAGGTCGGTATCTCCAATGTTCGGCCTTGCTGAGGTGATCTTTGTTACTGGTGGGATTCCTGATGAGGGTCATAGTAGTGTTTGTTAATGCATCATCATTTAATTTTATCAATCCGGAGGTATCTGGAGCGATCTACGATAAGACTCTTTGGTATGGGGGATTTGGTTGAATGGTTTGTGGATGGAACTTGGTTTGTTGGTCTTACAGAAATGAAAGGTCATATAGAAATGAAAATCTATCTATTTGCTTTAGAAATAAACACACATGCAATGAAAAAAACTATTTTAGCTTGCTGGAAAATAAACATGCTTTGCTGGAAATAAACACACTTGTAGTAAAAGAAACTATTTTAGCTTGCTAGAAAATAAACACACTTTGCTAGAAATAAACACACTTGCAGTGAAAGAAACTACTCTAACTTGCTAGAAAAGTAAATAAAAATAAGCCGCCTTTATGTATTAAGCTACAACAATGAAACACTCTAAATATGACAGTGCTATGGAATAACAAATCTATTTTAGAACTTATAAAACAATCCTGTAGGGAACAACTTAACTAACAATCACACAGAAGCAAAATACACATCACATGAACACAAGCACAAAGCTAACTGAATAGAAGATATAACAAAACTAAACAAACATGAAAATACTGAGAGATCTCCTCCAAAATGGGGAAGCGGGCCCTACTTTCCCAGTTGGAGACGATCCTATTTGTTCAACTAACTCTTTAAAAGAATTCCCCCTTTATTTGCATTCAATCATAGTCCAAAGGATGGATGAAAGTATATGTCTAAAAAACAAGGAGTTTTCCTACTGCTGGAAACACAATTTGGCGAACAACTATCTAAGAAAAATTGGAACTAGCTTAGAGAGATGATTTGCTCCTATTTATACATTTGAGCTTTATTGGAAGGAAATAACTTAATGGTGGTTCTAACTATAGCGAACTAGACTTGAAACCAGTTGCTAATTTATTACATTGATGATTCCTCTGTAGTTTACTGAAGATCAAGGATTTGCATCGACTTGGTTGTTGGCGATCTTGAGTGATTTCCTGAAATGGTGTGGCATAAATGGTGGAAGCGACTTCAGTTAGAACTGACATCAATTAGTAGCTACTTCAGTTAGTCACTGAAATGGAGTGACATGGAGATTTAGATTCATAACATTTGCCTTAATTGAGGCATGGGTCATGTTTTCATTGCTGGGCCTTTTGGTAGCCCTAGGATTGGCTGATAATAGTCATCAACTCGAAGGGAGGATGACTTAATTGGAGGGTAACGACATCTAGAGCTATCTGGAGTTCAGGTTCTTTGTAGAAAGAGGGGGCTTTAGAGGGATCTGGAGACCACTGAAAGTCTTACTAGCATAATCCTTATGCAAACACAAACCACGTGTACCACAATTCATAAGATATGCATTTTGAAAATGAAATTCAAGTAAATAAGTTAAGAGATTTCATCAAAGGAAATGAAAACCAAACATGTGCATAATCCATCCAAAAGACAAACATAATTATAATAATATGTAAATATATATGCCATAGTGTTTTGTCAAAGTCTTTCAGAACAAGAAATAGAATGAAATAAATGAGTCATATATTTGACTCATCATCTCCCCAACTCAGTGTATGCCATGTCCTCATGGTTGTGCCCCATCTGCTTCATCTTGTATGTTCTTACCCTCAATGATTGTACTACAGTTGTAGTCCTCTTCATGGTATTGGAACAACTTTCTCCCTTTTGGATGGAACCCATCATTCTCCTATACCCTACTGAACCATGTATTGCATTTCCCTTCTCTCATTGGTTGTCCTTTAGGTGACCTAGGTGAGGAGTTGGCATTAGAATTAGTGGTGGTCTAAACCTCATCCCAATCTAGTTTTGTTGCCTCTACTAGATCAGGGGTATTATTTTTCTGACCTTGTCTGTCGTCCACCTTATGTTTGCTAGGGACACTAGCTCCCTTCTCTTGAAAATATGAGGCAGCTCCTCAAATTTGGATATGCAGCTTGAGACTACTGCAATGGGGAAATAATCTACAACTACAAAGAAATTAGAAATACAGGAATTCAAATTTCTCACATACTGGTCTATAATGCCCTACCTGTAAGCATTTTCTTTGAAAGTGTTGGAAAACCATATAGGCTTAGAGCACTCATGTCTCATTTGTAGCCCTATAGACCCTGCTACAATGTCATATTCTTTCATCCTTTCTTCCCATAATCTGTTATTCTGGAGCAAAGATAGATAGCTTCAGATTTAAAGTTCTCCCACATATAGATTTAGCATTGATGTATTGACATGCCCCATAATGTGGCCATGTTGGAAGAATTCACACAAAAGGTTTTGTTGATCTTTAGAATTTTGCAAATAACATTCAACAAAATATTTATCATTGTCAAAATCAAATGGAAGATTGTAGCTTATCCTGAGTAATTTAAATCTTAAAAATTATTCTTGGAGGAATAGGGCATACACACCTGATGGCAACCGTTGTGCTAACAGGGTTTCTCCTATCTCACAGGCTAAAGCCAAGTTGTTCTCTACCACCACCTTTTCCTGTTTCAGTGTCTCCATGTCTCTTCGGAACTATATGATCTCTCCTTAGAGTTGCCTGTTATCCAATGTAAGTTGTAGGTTCTGAGCATAGGCATTCAATGAGGCAGGTGTAGGGGCTTGTTGTATAGCTTGTTGCCTAATTTGAGTTATTTGAATGTCTCTTTTGGCCAACATGGCCTTTTGGTTATCCACCTCTATTTTGAAAACAAAAATTTTCTTTTCTTTTTCTTCCTTCTTCTCAGCTTTTGCCTTTTGCTTTCCCATCTCCTCATCTTTGGCCTTCAATTGTTGAGCCTACCAAAGACTACTATGTACACAAAAGAAGGCATAGGTGCCTCCTAAGCCTGAAAATAGTGCTTTAGGAACTGCCCATTTATAGGCAGTGGGAGTTCCTCACCAATGAGTGTCTTTAACCTATATGTACTATCCCCTAGGATCTTAGCTATTTGGTAGGGACCTAACCATAGTTTATCAAAATTCCCATGTTTGCCCTTTTTCTCATGGGATTTGTCCCAATACAGAACCAAATTAGAGATGTGGAAAGCCTTGACCTTGGCTCTCTTTTCGAACCAACACTTTACTATACCTTGGTGTTTGGCAAAGTTTTCTATCGCAGCATCACGTTTCTCTTCTAAATGTAACAACTAAGTTAAGCAGTCTAAAATTTCGTAATCTAGCTCTAGGCAGTCTTGTATGAATTGTAGCACATGAATTTGCAAATAGAGAGGAAAAACATGTTCGAGTCCATAAACTAGGTGATACGGTGAAGTACCTAAGGCAACCTTATGTCTAATTCTATTTGCCCATAAAGCAAACCTAAGTTGGGCATGCCAATCTCTAGGGTTTCTATCAAGCATCCTTTTGATGACCTCAACCAAGTTTTTGTTCATTGATTCAGCAACTCCATTCCCTTGGGGATAATAATTGGATGAAAACTTTAGGACAATACCTAGTCAAAAGCCCAGTTCAAAAAGCAAAAACAAACTCGAATGCATGCCCATTATCACAAACAAGAGAAAAAGGATAGCTAAACCTTGTAATGATATTCTTTTCAAGAAATTCAATTACCACCTCAGTTGTACATTGCTTACAATCTTGTTCTTTAGACCATCTTGTACAGTAGTCAGTAGAGGTTAGAATGTACCTATGGCTAACAGAAGAAGGTGGATTGATCATACCAATGAAGTCAAGGCCCCACTAAGTGAACATGCATACCTCCACTACCAGCTGTAATGGCATAGTGTCATTCCTCTCCCTTGTAGAAGTAGTCTGGCATATATGATAGGTTAGTGTATGCACGTGGGTATCTTTGAACAAAGTAGGCCAATAGTACCCAGCCCAAAGAATCTGGTTTGCTATAGAATGAGCTGAACTGTGGCCTATTCCAAACTTCTCATGAAAATTGGTTAAGACCTGAGTCACTTCCATTTTGTCCAGGCAATTCAAGTAGATTCCTTTGTGGTTCTTCTTGTATAAGACTAATCCTTTAACCATGAAACTATTGCTTTTCAATCTTAAGATTCTTCTTTGAATTGAGTTTAGGTGGGGTGGACATCATTAGTTGAGGAGCTAAAACAAAATATCACCATACCATTCATCTTTCAAAATATCCTCCAACACACATTGCTGGGATACCAACTCCATATATGTTTCTACCACGGTCTTAGTAAGTGCTTGTCCTCATACCATTTTTAGAGGTTGTATTTCTAGATCGTACTCCTGCAGTATCATGACCCATTTCCCTCTTTGTTTGCCTAATTCATTCTACATTAACAATCTTTAACTATAGAATCAGGAACAATAACAGTCACTCTACTTCCTAGAATGTAATGACGAAATTTGTTAACTGCTTTAACTAGAGCATAGGCCTATTTCTCCACATTTGGGTATCTCAGTTTAGTATCCTTCAGTGGGGTACTCATAAAGGCGATTGGTCATTCATCATTGATTCCCCTTCTTTGTGTCAACATAGCAACATAAGTGTGGTTTGAAGCAAAGGAGTATATGCAAAATGACAAGGTATAATATGGACTCACCAGTACTGGAGAATTAGCTATGGCCTATTTAATTTCTACAAAGGTAACCTTAGCCTGTGGCATCCACTTGATCTTAGCATCATGTTTTAACATTGCATTTAAAGGTCGGACAATTTCAGCAAAGCCAATAATGAACTTACAGATGAAGTTGATCTTCCGAAAATAAGACTTAAGTTCCTTCTTACTGGTTGGAGGATAAATTTTGAGGATAGCTTGGACTCTGTTAGGGTCTATTGATATACCTTCTTCTAAAATCATGTGTCCTAACATCTTACCTTCGGTGATGCCAACGATGCATTTCTTGGGATTCAACAAAATTCCATTATCTCTGCACCATTGCAGTACTTTCCTCAAATCAAAAATGTGGTCACCCCTCTTCTTGGAGAATATAGTGAGATCATCCATGTAAATGATAATACATTTACCTACCAATATTTTGAAAGCAATGTCCATAGCGCATTGGAATGTCGCCCCTATGTTTATCAAACTGAATGGCATCCTCCGGTATGCATAGATTCCCCATTTACAAGTAAAGGTTGTTTTAAGTCTATCAACATATTCAACCATCACTTGGTTGTAACTTGAATATCCATCTAAGAATGATATCATCTACGACCCATTGACTATTTGTAGCACTTTGTCAAGAGATGGTAGTAGATAGTTGTCTTTTCTGAAGCTCTGTTCAAATTTCTAAAATCTACACACAATCATATTTCACCATTCTTTTTGTGTACTGGGACTAGGTTTGCCACCCATGTGGAGTGCCTTACTGGGAAGATAATTCTTGTTGTTAGTAGCTTCTAAAACTCTTTGAAAATCAAAGGCTCTAAAAGAGCAGTGACCAGACGTTGTCTTTGCCTAAATGGTTTGGCTCTTCGCTTGAGAGGTATAGTATGTGTTATGATAGATGTGTCATAAGTCTTCAGGTCCTCATAACTCCAAGCAATGACATCATGATAATCCCTTAGTGCCTAAATAATTCCTTCCCTTTCTTTAGGAGTACATATCTTCCCAATGAATACATTCTTAACTTCCTCTTCTATACCTAAGTTATACGGTTCACACTTCCCACCAGTGGAATCAACTTGTTTCTTATGAGTACCAAACTGATCTGAATAAAAAATCTTTTCTAGCTCCACCATACCATGAAGGATGGTGTTAGTCTTCATATTCAAGACTCCTTCTATATCTACTTGCTTAATTGGTGAAAAAGAGGGGTGAGATATGAGATGTGTGGTTGGGGTTTTAATGGTTTATGCAAAATCCTCCTTTCACTACAAACATTCCAAGGGCATATCAATTGAGTTGTATCTCCACTAAGCAATAACAATCACCTATCAGATTGGACTACCACTTGGGAAGCTATGGATTCTTGGATGTGTCAAACAATATCTCTATCTAATGCTCAATTGTACTTAGAAACCCTAAAGATACAAATCAATAAGAAAATTATTAAATTACACAAAATCCTTTTAGACTGAGATAAGGGACAGAGATATTTAACTCACTATTATTTGAAGTTCAAAAGGTGGAGAAGTTGGGGGTACGGGGACTAGAATCCAAGTCCAAGGTACCTATTTCTTTGCAGAATCATGATTTCCTTCTGACACTAATGTACACTGCAACTTCTATTTCTGGGAATTCAACTGTAGAGGACATGGGGACTAGCACCCTAGTCCAGGAAAAGCTCTAGTGTCCTACTTCTTTTCAGATCATGAATCCTCAATGTCTGCCACTCCTTTCTACAACTCCACTCTACAAAAATTGACACCTATAACCTACAATCACAAGGAGTTTGGGTTGGGGTTGTGGTGTTTAGAGGCTTGCCTCGGTCAAGCCTTGGAGAGAGATTCAAATCTTCCAAACATTGTTGTTAGATGAGAGTGTGTATCCTGGAGGGATAGAGGCAAAAAATCCAAATGATAAATGATTGAAAACACAATAGATATCACCTTGTAGTGAAGATCTCATGGAACAAAGGTGCTCTTCATGCCATGAGGAGATGGCTATCAAATCTGCAAATACAAACACAATAACAACATAAAGTACTACTTTGCAACACAATGAATACCTTGAATCACTTTCACAAAAGCTTGTTAGTCAAAAAAATGCCATCTAGTTTGCAAATGAAACCTAATCATGCTTATATATGCAACTACAAAGATTCCCATTAAGAATTTTGTAATTCAAACTTTAGATGTCGGCATAGGACCCAAATAACAGTCACTAAATCAACATTTGAAATTAGGGCAGACCCAAAAAAGGGATGGACTAGGGCACTAGCACCCAAGTCCACCCTGCCATTTTTGTTCAGTGATCATTAAAGTGCAGCCCCCTAGGTCCTATTTGTCACAAGACCCAAGGGTTTTCTCATCAGGAGTCAGAAATAACATGCAAGATGCTCTAAATGCAATTATAGGACCCAAGAGCTAAACCTTAAGAGGGAAAATCTCGTAAGGGGACATTTTCTGACATAACATTTAGCCCCCAGTTTGATGTATGTATAAACATAAGGTCAATACATGCATTATAGTACAGTTGACAAAGACAACGGACACGCCAAGCATGGAGAAGACATGCCAAATACACTAAAGACAATAACAGGCATGTAAAACATGGAGAAGACAATTATAGTCATGTAAAACATGGAGAAGACAACATTGAAGACATGCAAAACATAGTGAATATAGTGAATGCAGTGATTATTTTCTTTTTTCTTTTTCTCATATATGAAATGTAGGTGCAAGTACAAGGAAAGTAAACACACAACCCAAAATGTAGGAGGGACTCATCACCACCAGTCTTTAGACTACACATGGGGCAACAGACATGCACTACAAGTCTTAGAGTGCATGAGGGACTCATCGCCACTAGTCTTTAGACTGTACTTGAGAACAAATGTGCACCATACAAAGCAAGTATGTCTTACAAATACCAAAGCATACGAGGGATTCATCACCATCGGTCTTTAGACTATGCTTGGGAACAAACATGCCATACACACACATAGAAGACATGAAGAAAACATGACAGAAAAGTGATGGAGTGTACCTATTTCTACGTTCATCACCATCTTAGGCACATTGTAGACACACACTGATGATTGCACTTCACCACAACAATCACCAAAGACATGTTTAAGGGTTAGGATGTCTTAGATCCACTCCCTGCCTACTTGGAGGACTTTTTAAAATGACAAGATTGCGCACTCTCCTCGAGAAATACACCGTCCCTGCCTCGTATGGAGGGCTTAAGATAAAAAGGATATGCATGATATCTTGCCTCTGTAGAGGGCTTAAGTGATTGTAATAGATTCAAGAATCACAAACACATGTTGCTAGCATCTACAAAAGATAGCTTACCTTATATATGCCCCCACCTTAATGTGGTTGATGTCATGTACTGATATCAAGCACATTAAGATAGGAAGAAAACACACAAGGGAACACAATCTCTCACAAAGCCCATGTCCCCTAGAGGTGACATGTACTTTACGATCGCCAAATGTTCCCACAAACAAACAATTCCCTACAAGAAAAGGTGTTAGTATCCATATAATCATGATAAACAACAATGCATGTGATCAATCACATAGAGAATTAAAGAATGCAAGATTCAAGATAGACAAAGTGCATGAAGCAACAATATTGTTATGTTTTGTAAGTGTGATAAGAAAACATCAAGATCACATGGAGTGATTCTACTAGCCAAGTGTCGGATAATATATAACAACCCCATCGTCATGTATGGACTAGGTGATGGAAGTTGATTGTCATTAATGTCAAAAATATGTTGAGAGAGTGGTGGTTACCTTGTAGATCATGTTTTTCATCATGATGATGTTTGTTCAGGGAACAATAATGCCTATTTTCCTAAACCCTAAAAACCCTAGCAATGTCTTTGTAGACCTAAGTATTATCTTTATTTCAAATACTTTTTCAAAGACTCTAAAACCCTTCATTGCCTGTCCTCTATTACATTCATTTTTTCTTATGTTTCAGTGTTGACCTGCTATAGCAAGTCGAAGGGTTTTTTTAGTTACAACTTGAAGCGTATAGATGTCATGGGGGACTAGCCCCCTCTTCCTAGAGAGACCAATGGCATCGGTCATCTACTAAATGCATAAGCGCCAAAATCTTGATTGATGGATTATATTTAAAGTTTGATGGGCGCACAGATTATAATCAAAGACTGATATTCAAACTTGATCCCTCACTTCACTTACATCTATTTTGACGGTCTCTAGAACATCTTTCTTTATGACTACACAGAATAAGGCCTTTTTAAGGCTTTTTTTTGCATGTTTGAAGGCAGATTCACTTGGAGTTTTAAAAGCTCTAATTTTTAGGAGATTCTTTCTATTTTTATGCTCCCCACTCATGCATTGAAGAAAAATGAGTTTATTTTTTTTAAAAGAGGGAAAATTTATTTATGGAGATATTATTCTTTTTGAATGATGATTAAGGACTTTTTGTTTTCCTTTCTTATCTTCATGCAGAAGGTTTTTGAGAAGGGGATTTGAAGATGAAAATGATATTATTTCATGTTAGGGCAATCTGTTTTAAAAATATTATTTAAGACTTTTATTTGCAGGTGGTGGAGGCTATTTTAGATTTTTATTGTTTGAAAAGAGAAAATGGATATGCAAAAAGAAGAGGAATATGAAAAGTCTTTCTTATTGTAGGTGAATGGATTTAAAAAAAAAAAAATTTATGTAGAGAAAATGAAAATGCAGAGTGGCTCTTTTATATACAAAATATAGAGATGTAAAATATATTCTTTTATATGTAGAAAAAGAGATTATAGGAAGGAAGATTGTTTGATGATGTGATCCATGTAAAGGAGACAAGAATTTTGATGATAAGTGTCTTGAAGGTTCAGAGACTTCAACATAGAGGATGTTTAGTGGAAAAATTAGAGGTTTGTTTAAACCAGGTGAAGTGCTACCATTTCTCCACTAAGCATTGGGAAAGACAAGGATTGAATGTAAGGTTAATCTATAAGTTACTTGTCTACCCCTTTATGCTCGTGATGTCTGATTTGAAGAGCCTAACTAAGGTTTTGTTAAGTATTTTGCTCATAAACCAAGTAAAAACCCTAATTATGCCTTAAATAAGAAATATACAGAAACTGATAACAATACAGGCAAAATTGATTATAGAAATGCAGAGATAGAGTATCAAAGAATGTGCAACCAGATTTTGAGGGCTAACTAGACTAGGGCGCCCACTCCGTAGTCCTGAAAGTTCCTAAAATTTGAAATCTTATGCATAGGCTATTTGACACTCTCAAATGGCTTCCAGATCCTGGAAATTTCCCCCTTGTTGGACTAGGGTGCTCGTTCCTTAGTCCCGCAAGTGTCAAAATCTAAAAACTAAAAAGTCCATGATGACTATACCCATAATATCCTCCTTCTTGTAGCTTCTTTCTACCGGAACTTGCAAAACACAATCTGCACCTACAAAAGAAGGAGAAAGATGTTGCGGCTATATAGGAGCTTGCCTCAGTCAAGCCCCGTCTTTGGTATTTCTACCTCAATAATAGCTAGAGATAAAGATTTGCAAAAGTGTGTACAAACCCTATAATGTGTATGTAGAAATATCAAACCCTAGATGTCTCAATCTAGGGAAGATCAACAACTTACTTAGCATCAATAAACACATACAACTTCACCTCAAAGAGATGAAACAAATGAAGACTTGCATGAACAAGAAGGTGAATTAGCAATGTCTACAAGGGATCTCCAAGCTCGATGTTGGAGGATTCAACCCTTCTCTTGATCATGCAAAGAGTCTACAAACCCTAGGAAGAGTAAGATAATCTCAAGATCTTGATTCCTAATCTCCATCCATTGTCTCCATGATATCAAATATAGAATACTTTCAAGAGATTCAACAAGTCACTGAACTTCAACAACAATTTTGGCAGAGTTTTGGCATCAAGCTTGCATAAGAATTGTGTGTGTTAAATTGATTTCTAAATGTCTTTTTATATCTAGCTTTAGGGAATTCAAATTTTAAAATAACATCTTGATATCGCATGAAAACTGAGAATTTGAAAATAGAATCCTGAGGCACTCGGCGGGAGCCAACATCCCACCAAAATTCAAAATCTCAAGAAATAGGGGAGGACTAGGGCATGGGAACAAGTCCAAGCCCCCTATTTCCACTCAGATCTACTTTTTGGGGGTCCTAGGGACCTATAATCCAAATTCCCTTTTCGGGTTCCATCAAAAAGTTACCTCAAAAAGTGAATATTTTGCAACTAGACTTCGTCAATTAGGGTTTCAGGAAGGTCAAAAAAAAAAGGTTGAGAGATCACCAAAGCGAGGAGTTAAATTGAGGGAAATTGTACCATTCCATATAGGAGGACAATTTCTGACATTACATTTAGCCCTCACTTTAGTGGCCATATGACACTACATGCATATGCAACTAAAGGAAAGTAAATACATCGATTATGAAAAGCATACCCAAGAGGATACTATAGAGGAAGATGAAGTGTTGTCACCAAGAAGGAAGGAGCCCCCAAGTCTGTAATCCTACAAGGCCACAATGTCAGGAACCGTAACCTACAAAGGAACACTTGTTAGAAAATCAAAACCAAATCAACATGCAACCACCACCAACGAGTTAGTATAGAAAAGACTAAGGGGGTTTAGTGATGAGACATGATGAGGGAGAAAATTGAGGGAGATATATGCCCCCCTTGTTTATGCTTTCTTAGTCTGAGAGTAGAAACCAGGAGATATCCACGTGCGTCGATTTCAGGGAAACCTGAAGAGAAATGTGTTATGAGGGTCATTTGAAGAAACAACGCTCAATCATAACACATTGGGTAAGAAGGAGAGAGGAACCCAGATTCCAACACAATAAACAACATGGAAATTGGAGTTCGACCGCTCAAGAAAAGGGCTCAAGAGGAAAAGAGATCAATCTTGTACCTAGTTAGGGATAGGAATTCTCACTCATTTACTTTATGTAAAGGGGAGTTGTCACTTATCACTTACTCATTCTTGTTTCTTATCATTGTAGAAAAGTAGAGGAGAGAGAGAAAGAGAATAAGAGGATGACAATGCCGAGCTGATGCCTGTATCACCCACCATGACTAGAGATGCTCCGAGCCTGAATAGTAGAGAGATGTTTCAAGACCAAGGTAGGGTCCTAATTCTATGCTTCTATCATCTTTTAGTTTACTTTTGTTTTGAATTTTATCATTTTCTATGCCAAGAGGGAGGAATGGACAGGGGTCCCTAAGAGGGGCACCCGAGTCCACCTAGTGCACTAGAGTCTCTCTGGGATGCCCTAGTCCCACAGGGGTGCCAGTATTCCTATGGGGTACCCTAGTCTTCTTGAGGCACCCAGGTCCACAGAGGACACAGGCCCTAGCATAGGCACTCTTTTTCTATCTTTGATAGCTGATTTTTGTTTCTAAATAGATTTTGATCTTTTTGTTTTCTTTTCGGTCTACAGGATATCCTTGAGTTACATGAGCACACAGGTGGTCACCTGATGGTGCTTCTATGAAAGCGTGCTAGTTCATTGTCCACTTTAGAGAGAGAGCACCTATATATAGTGGGCCTATGGTGGGTGTTTGACATGCCCACAATTAGATTCCACTATGCTATGTTGATGGCACTGATGGAGAGATGGGATGTAGACACATCCACATTCCACTAACCGATAGGTGAGATGACCATTATGCTAGAGGATGTATTCAGGATCCTTCAAACTCCCATCCGAGGAGAGATAGTGAGGATAATAGGACATCACTCAGTGAGGTACACCTACGAGAGTCAGCTATACTGCTCAGGTCACATTGTTTCTCAGGCAGAGCAAGGACACATTCAGCTTCGACTTCTAGAGCAAGGATGTGGTGACATTCCCTTACTACGGAGGATTATGATAGTCACAGTCACATTAGCCATTGCGCCAGATGGACAAGGCACTCACCTTCACAGGGGTCTCGTTCACACCATTAGAGAGATGGAGGAGCATCAGACAATCTATGCATGGGGGTGCGATATGCTTGCGCACCTTTACCACAACTTGGGGTGATATGTTCATTATGAGATGCATAGTCTGATGATCTGCATGTTAATACAGGTTTGGGCCTTTGAGCACATTAGATGCACACGACCGGTGGGTTATCCCACAAATGATTCGTTCACCCATCCGCATGTGTACACCTATCCATTGGTCAGCTGTTGGAGGCACAGTAATCTGCTATACTGGAGAGTTGTTTTTGACAGATTACAGCCTGGTGACATTATATGGAGACTATATCGCGGCTACATTAGATAGCCTAGTCAGCAAAGGGAATTAGCGAGGATGCAGAGGGATCAACTGATGTCTAGTCGCCATGATCATCTCATGGCTTAGTTCTATTTTAATAGGGTGGCATGATAGTTCAAATAGATACAGGATGTTCTTGTAGTTTGTCTGAGCTATGCATGTGCAGCTCGCAGTGCAGTCAGGGTAAATACCATCTGACGGATGACAGCAATAGACATGCCACTTAGTGATGATGAGGGTCTTGAGGATGTAGAGTTAGTGTTAGACATAGATGATGTCAGTTGTACCTAAGCATATCAGACCTGGTGGTACATAGCGCGGCTTGCTCTGATCTTTCCACCTGGTCACCCTATAGGTGATGCCCGACCTTGGGCCGGTCACGCTAGTGACACAGAGGTAGAGGAGGATGTCAGTGATTTTGTGGGATACTATGATCTTGATGAGAATGAGTTAGAGGAGGTCCCAATGTAGTACATCTTCAAAGAAAGACTAAGATAGAGCTAGCAAGATGCAGACGCTGATGAGGAGACCGAGTCGAGACCACGGTCGAAAGCTTGTGGTCCTATGCCTGCAGGTAATGCAAGACCTAGTCAAGGAGAGTGGGGAGATAGTAGTAGGTCTATGCCCCTAGCTACAAATCAGACTGCAGAGCTCATCACACCTTCGGTGATCTGAGATCCATCATGGTGAGATGGAGATCTAGGTTAGGTTTGATTTATTATTTTGATGTTTTGTATAGTTTATTATTTGTTATATTTATATGAGGTTCTGATATCTATTTTATACTCTATTTTACAATTGGGATGGATGCTTGGTGAGACTTTTTGGGTCTCATCATAGTAGACATAGTACCTACAGATGTCTTAGAGCAGTGAGTGCGAGCAGGTTATTCACCATGGTCATCTGTTGGGTGACATGCAAAGATATTTACGCATTTCGTCCAGTATGGGACTACTACGGAGGCTATGCTAGAGAAGTCTGCATGAAAGAGAGAGAGGAGTTTCGACAAAGGGCTGAGCATGTCAAAGCTGAGCTTAGGGTGTAGCAAGAGCAGATGGTAGTGGTTCCTACATTGGAGGGAGATCCAGTTGTCAGTGAGTTCTTACTACATGAGGTCTATCAGGTGAGAGCTGACAGAAATAGGGCTCAGGTCAAGAGACACAGGGTTTAGTCTGAGAGAGATCGGTACCAGAGGATGTACTAGGAGGCACATGAGCACATGGTAGAGATGAGAGGCAAGATCAGGGGGTTACAATCGTGAAGCGTCTCTAGGAGTCATTCATGATCTGTAGCCACACATGGTCAGGCTTCTATCACTCGCACACCACGAGGGCCTAAGGGTACTGGTGATTGAGTCTCAGCTATGTGATTATATGTATTTAGGCACTACGACATCACATTTTGTTTTGAACGATAGTCGACTCAGATGTATATTTAAAACTGAGGATATATATAATGTTGTTTATTTCTTTTCATCTATGTGTAATGGCTTTTGATCTATCACATGTGATTTCTGTAAAAATACTTCTAGTGATGATATCTAAATGTTATAATTAATGCTATTGTGATATACTAACAATTCTAAAAAAGAACATATGGTAATAAGCACAATGATCAAGCATTTTACACATAATCTAAATTTTAATGCTATATATAGTTAATGCTAAAGTGATCTAAGTAATGAATACTTAAGCAGAATACAACAACGATCAACTAAACAAAAGATGTAATGTTAAATGAATTAAGACAAAACCATAACATCTTGTCAAAATTGAAGATAATCTACGTACTAAATTAGCTTAGAAACAATTAACATTAGATCTTTAAGCATAAAATCTTTTGAGGTGTGCTGCATTAATAGGTTCTTTAAGCAGCATATCTTGCTCATCAGCTAACTTATATGCTCCAGATCCAAAGTGTTAGTGTAGGTTTTTTATTTTCTTTAGGGATATTTCTTTTTCCTACACATTATTAAGTTTGCTTAGGTTTATTATAAGTGGTTAATATGAGGACACGTGGCGAAATACATTAGCTACATGTGTAACTCTCTCCCACATATGGGTAGTTGAGTTACACATCCTTTTTTGGCTTTTTGTGCCACCTCTCATAACCACTATTATGTCCTTACCTAAGTAGGTTATGGGGTAGTTAGAGTTCTCACACTCTTTTGTCTTTATGTGCCACCTCTTATAACTCCTTTTTTGTTTTCATGTAAGGAGGTTATGCCACATGTTTTGGCATTTACCAAGTAGGTAAAACCTCCCACCTTTTATGGCATATGGGAGTTATTACACCTCTTGGATGTATATGCCCTTTTTTTGCTATATATACAGCACTCTACTCTCACCAAAGCTAGTTCACAAGCTCGAATATCAGTTCAGTGATAGCTCGATGAGAGTATTGAGAGTCTTCTCAAAATTCTCTTTCTTTGTCTCTATTTTTCTCTCATTTTAGATATCTCTTCATTTTTCTATTTTGATCTTCGATCATCTGTTGAGTGGAGGTGCATATGATCTACGACCAATATTAGATCCTGGCTCGGTTCTCGCTTCTCGCAGAATCTAACATGGTATCAGAGCCGTGTTGTCTGGTATAGCTCATTATTTTTCTGATTCATTTGAGAGATTTGAGATTGTTAGATAGCTAATATTTTTCCTAAAAACCAAGTATGCTCTTCTCCTGCATCCTTGAATGAACTAGAGAATCAGAACAGTTTAAAGGAAAATAGGCATCTGGGTAATCTGGTTTGCATATATGTGTTCTTGTGAGATCTAGGTGATTGCAGCTTTGTGGTAATATTGGAGGCATCTTTCAGTACTTCTAGAGTGTCCAGAAGGCTTGAGAAAGTCAAAAGTGACTTTTACTTCACCAAAATCAGAGATTGGAGGACACGGTAACAAATCTGGGTTGTTTTTTTTGAAATTTTTACCGGAGCCATTTTCATTTGTGCTTCGAATTTCTAGCTTCTACTCATTTTTAGAAAAAAAGATTTTTGAGTTTTGTTCCTAGGGTCGAAAAACTTTCTGGGTATCTGTTAGTTTTTGGAATTAAGTTATCAATTTTGTGAAAATCGAGTCAAAATCAGGCATGAACCATTTTTGGTGGGCGTATTCAGCAACCTTTCTTAAAATTTGCATAACTTTTGCCTCGGGTGTCGGATTTTTGCAAATGAGTACTTGACGAAAAGCTAGAAATGAGAACTTTCCATCCACATAGGTTTCATTAAAAAATTCTATCATTTTCCATCAGATATTGTAGGTTGAATCTGCTGTACTTTTTCTCTTCAACATGTCTTTTCTTTTGCCTCAGATCTTCATTTTTCAAAAATGAATAGGTGATGGAAAAGTATTGAAGAGTATTACACAGATTTAAGGCTATTTTTCTTAGATTTTGTAACAATTTTATTTGTATCAAAATTTTAAATTCTGGCCATTGGAGGCCTAGCAAGCATTGAAATCTGATAAAAGGCCTTGTAATCGCACTAATTATAAAGTGCCAACCTTGTAATATTTGGGGGGGGGGGGTGATTTTTGAGACTAGTGGAAAGGGGGGGTGTCTCATGTGTCTTCTTTCTTTACACTTTTCCTTCTTTGCAATCTTCTTTTCTACTCTCATGGATGCATCTATAGTTCTAGTTTTAACTCCATATAATTATTTTGAATGGAAATCTAAGATGGTAATATATCTAAAAATACATGGATATCATCATGTAACAATGGGACTTGAAACTGAATCACAAGATGCTGCAGAAAAGACAAAATGGTTTAATAAATGTGATGAAGCCTTTGGTACTCTGTGTATGTCAGTCTCTCTTGACCTTCTTTTTCACATTGAATCTTGCACTACACCAAATAATGTGTGGACCACATTGCAAAAACTCTTTGGTATGCAAGATGAGTTAAGAGGTCATCAATTGGAGAATGAACTCATAGGGTTGAGTCCGAGCAGTTTTGACACCATACAAGACTTCTTCAAAAAGTTGAAAGCCATCAGATTGCAGTTGAAACAGTGTGGAATAGAAAAAAAATATAAATAACTGATCTTAAGCATTCTTTCTAAGCTTGGTCCAAACTATTCTGTCTTTGTTTCTACCTTTTATGCCACAAAAAGTGCCCTAGGTATGAACTTCAAAATGCCTTCTCTAGATGAGTTTGTTGCAGAACTCACCAAGGAGCAGGATAAACTAGTTCACATGGGTATTATTAAACCCTTGAAGTCACATGCCTTGGCTGCAAATCAAGGCACAAAAGAACATAAGGGGTCTGGCAAACAGGAAAAGAAACAAAAGAACCAAGGAGAGAAGTAGAAAGATCAAAAACCTACTGCTCCAAATGCAGCTAATCAGACCTCTTCATCAAAAGGTGAACAACCTAAGAAGGAGAAGGTCAAGTGTTCTTACTGTAAAAGACCAGAACATGATGAGCACAAGTGTCTAAAGAAGTAGATTGATCACCTATCACATCTTCTTGAGAAGAATAATATCAAGGTGCCTGATTCTATTAAACAGAGTTCATCAGAAGGATCTTCAAAGGACACATAAAAGAGTAAGGGGAAAGGAAAGGGCAAGGCCCTAGTTGTAGTTGCTTCACAACCTAATACTTGGATCATTGACTCAGGTGCTTCGCACCACATGGCTTCTTATCAGGAAATGTTTGTCTCCTTAGAGCCATGTACTATGCCTGCCATACTTATGGGTGATGACACTCCTGTTGAAGTGCATGGGAGAGGGTCTGTTGATGTGGGTGAAGGAACATTTCAAGATGTTCTTTGTGTTGCATCTTTGTCAACTAATCTCTTATCTATTTATTAGATCACTCACACTGGCTCTGGCAAGCGGGTTGAGTTCACACTAGATAATGTGGTAATTAGTGAGTTGCATGATGGGTCTACAGTTGCTATGGGAAAAGCAAATCATCAATCCAGACTGTATCAGTTTTCTCATTTTGTTCCTGACTCTCCTTCAACCATTTTACTCACTCATTCAGATGAGGTGAGCAATTTGTGGCATCAGTGGTTTGGCCACTTGAATTACCGCTACTTGCAATAGCTCAGTCAACAGGACATGGTTTCAGGGTTGCCTTCAATTCAATTCTCTGATGGAGTTTGCCAGGGATGCATTCTTGGTAAGCATCCTGAGGAGAAGTATGACAAAGGCAAAGCTTGGAGGGCCACACAACTTCTAGAGTTGGTTCATAGTGACTTGGTAGGACCATTTCCACATCCTTCTTTCAGTAGGGCTAGATATGTTTTGACATTCATTGATGATCTTTCTAGATATACTTGGGTATATTTTCTCAAGCAGAAGTTTGAGGTCTTTGAGTCTTTTCAGGACTTCAAAGCTTTTGCAGAGAAATAGTCTAGGAAGGCCATCAAGATTCTGCGTACAGATAATGGGGGGGAATATGTCAACCACACGTTTGAGCAGTTTTGTGCCTCTGAGGGCATTGATCTTTAGCACACAATTCCCTATAGTCCACAATAGAATGGTGTCGCAGAACATAAGAATAGGTCTTTGAAAGAGATGGCCAATTGTATGATTCAGTCTAGATCTATGGCACCTCAGTACTGGGTGGAGGCCATCAACTGTGCATGTTATATCCAGAACCGCATCCCTCACAAAGCTGTAAAGGGGGTAACTCCTTTCCAAGCTTGGACTGGTCGGAAACCCACAGTTAAGCACTTCTGAGTGTTTGGTTCTCCTGCATGGGCCCACATTCCAGCAGAGAAATGTAAGGCTATGGATCCGCAGAGCAAGCCTTGCATATTTGTTGGATACCCAGACAATGTCAAGGGCTACAGGCTTCTTCACCCTACAACTCATGAGCTGTTCATTGAGAGGAGTGTTCATTTTGAGGAGGAATATTCTAGTTCTTCTCCTACCACTTCTCCATCAACAATTACATTGGAGACATTGTAGCATGATGATAGTTCTTTAGAGGATCTTAATCCTTTTGATCCACATGAGGAGTTTTCTTCCTCCACTTCAGATGGCAACAGTGATAAAGAGGATTCACCCTATTCTCCCAATCATCATTAAGAGGTTGATGATTCTCCTCTAGATTCTCCTGCCACAAGGCCTCTTTGGGCTTGTCAAACATTGCAGTCAGCAGGTGATTGGGTTGGTGGTCCTTCAGATACAAGAAGAATAAGGTCACAATTCAGCAAGCTCCACATCTCTTCGTTGCTTCAGCTTCAGATCCACAGACTTTTCGGGAAGCTTTGGGTGTCCCCAAGTGGGTTACAGCAATGCAGGAAGAGATTAGTTCCTTAGAAAGGAATCATACATGGGATTTAGTCCCTCTTCCTAAGGGAAGAAAACTTGTTCGATGCAAGTGGATCTATCGAACAAAATTTGCAGCAGATGGGTCAGTTGACAAGCATAAGGCTCGCTTGGTTACTAAAGGATTCTCTCAAGTACCTGGGATTGACTACTCTGAGACTTTTGCACCAGTAGCCAAAATGAATTCCATCCAACTTGTGCTTGCTATAGCTGCATCCCATCATTGGGAAGTTCATCAGATGGATGTGAAGAGTGCTTTTCTTCATGGTGACCTTTAGGAGGAAATCTACATGGAGCAGCCACAGGGGTTTCTTCAAGATCCTTCATTGGTTTGTCGACTTCAAAAGTCTCTCTATGGCCTTAAACAGGCTCCTCGGGCCTGGTATGCCAAGATGGATTCCTTCCTTCTGTTAGTTGGGTTCACTCGATGCCATTCTGATCTGAACGTCTACATTTTGCAATAGGATGATACTCTGACATTTCTAGTTCTCTACGTCAATGACTTGTTGATCACAGGGAGTCACTCATCCACCATCAAAGCAGTGGAAACCGCACTTCATGATCAATTTCTAATGTCAGACTTGGGTCTTCTACACTACTTTTTAGGGATTAAGATTACTCAGTCATCTTCAGGGGGGGTGTTAGTGTAGGTTTTTTATTTTCCTTAGGGATATTTCTTTTTCCTACACATTATTAAGCTTGCTTAGGTTTATTATAAGTGGTTAATATGAGGACACATGGCGAAATACATCAGCTACATGTGTAACTCTCTCCCACATATGGGTAGTTGAGTTACACATCCTTTTTCGGCTTTTTGTGCCACCTCTCATAACCACTATTATGTCCTTACCTAAGTAGGTTATGGGGTAGTTAGAGTTCTCACACTCTTTTGTCTTTATGTGCCACCTCTTATAACTCCTTTTTTGTTTTCATGTAAGGAGGTTATGCCACATGTTTTAGCATTTACCAAGTAGGTAAAACCTCCCACCTTTTATGGGATATGGGAGTTATTACACCTCTTGGATGTATATGCCCTTTTTTTGCTATATATACAGAACTCTCCTCTCACCAAAGCTAGTTCACAAGCTCGAATATCAGTTCAGTGATAGCTCGATGAGAGTATTGAGAGTCTTCTCAAAATTCTCTTTCTTTGTCTCTATTTTTCTCTCATTTCAGATATCTCTTCATTTTTCTATTTTGATCTTCGATCATCTGTGGAGTGGAGGTGCATATGATCTATGACTGACATCAGATCCTAGCTCGGTTCTCGCTTCTCACAGAATCTAACACAAAGGTCTTAGTAATTATGTATGGTCCAAGCTAATTAGGGTTGAACTTACCTTTTTCACTAGGCGGTGCGTTTACATTGCGTTAATTTTCATAGAGAACCAAATCCCCAATGTTGAATGAACATTGTATGACTTGTGCATTATAGGATCTTTATACACCTTTTTGATAAGCCTTGAAGTGCTCAAGAGCATTAATTCTCCTTTCATCAAGCATCTCAAGTTCTTGTAATCTTTTCTCACGTTCCATGTCATCATCCATGATGTCTCTTAGGGAAATTCATAAGGAAGGAATTTCTAACTCCAAGGGCATTATTGCGTCTGTGCCATAGATGAGATTATACAGTGTATTACCAGTAAGCATTCTAATGCTTGTCATGTAAGCCCATAATGCATAGGATAATTGAGTATGCCAATCTTTTTGATGTTTATTGATAGTTTTCCATAAAATCTATCTAATAACTTTGTTTGAAGCTTCTGCTTGGCTGTTTGATTAAGGATAATAAGGTGTAGAGAAGTGATGTTGTATATGGTATTTTTCAAGGAACTTTTTCACATCCTTGTTCTTAAATGGCGTACCATTGTCTAAAACGAGGAAGGTATTCCAAATCAAGAAATAATGTTGTTTTGTATAAATCGACAAATTACATCAGCATTCGTAGATCGTAAAGGGACTGTTTGACCCACTTTGTAAAATAATCCGTGGCAGTAATGATAAATGTATCTCCTTGAGAGGAGGGTGGGAAAATCTTACCAATTAGTTCCAAGCCCCAAATAGAGAATGACCATGGTGACACTTGGGCATGAAGTTCTTGAGCATGAGCATGGATTAGGTGTTTATGTTGTTGACATTGTGGGCATCTCTTGATGTAAGAAAAGGAATCTTGTTCCATATGCTGCCAATACTAGCCTATACGTAACAATTTTTACACCAATGATTTTCCTCCAAAATGCTCTCCACAGGCACCAGAGTGAGGTTCTTCTAACGCTATCAGAATCTCTGAATTGCTTAAACATCGAAGTAAAACACAATTGTACCTTCATTGATATAAGACATTTGATAGTATAATATATCTCATTCCTAGTTTGTGTAAATAGATTCGGGCATTCTTAGATGTAGAATTAGGAATAGTTCCATCATGCAAATAATTATATATATGGGAGAACCATTCGTCTATGTATGTACTACCATAGAGTTCTGTATTCACAACTACAGAACAATCAATTGTCAATTTTTTAAGATTATGAACAACAAAAGTAAATTCCTTAGGAGAATCATCAAGAGATATAAGGGAAGCTGCACTTGCCATTGTATCTGCATATTGATTATCTTCCCTAGCAATAGTGCTAATTGAATATGATGTGAATTGTTTTAAGAAAGATAAGGCCAACTCGTGGTACTGAGATAGCTTATCATGCTTAGTTTGATATGATCATGTTACCTATTTTACAATTAATTGAGAATCACCATATATTGCAATGTTTTTGATATTAAGAGCCAGGGATACACGAAGTCCTACTATAAGGGCCTCATATTCAGATATATTGTTTGTGCATAAGAAATCTAAGCGGTAAGATAGGGGAATCAGCTTACCAACGGGGGGTATTAATATAACACTAGCCCCAGAGCCAATTTGACATTTTGATCCGTCAAAGTATAATTCCCATTTTTCATCCATACAACTTTTTAAGATTTGGTCATCAGGAAATACCCCTTGATGTTGTGTAGAGAATAGGTGAAGCAGCTTTATCTAATTGATCAACTAACACTTGCCCTTTGATCACTTCTTGGGAAATGAACTTGAGATCAAATTCTGTTAGTAGCATAACCCATTTAGCAAGATGACTCGATAAATCTATTTTTGCAAAGAGATGTTTTATAGGGTCAAATTTTATCATCACATATACTTCAGCATTTAGGAGATAGTGTCAACGTTTTTGAGTTGCAAACACTAAGGCTAAGCAATGCTTCTCTATAATAGTGTATCGCACTTCATAATCAAGAAAATTTTGACTGATGTAATAGACGGTGCATTCATTGCCTTCAGCATTATGTTGTGCCAACAAAACTCCTAGGGCATTGTTAGATGCTAAGATATATAATAGGAATAGTTTATTGGAGACAGTGGGTTGTAAAATAGGTGGATTAGATAGATAATTTTTTAAATCACTAAAACCTTTTTGGCATTCAAAATTCCATTGCAAATTAGAATCCTTCTTTAATAGTTGTGTAAAGGGGCGAGTCCTATCCGTGAGCTGTGAAACAAATCAGCAGAATACCTGTATCTTTCCCTACAAACTACAAAGTTGAGATATGTTCTTTGGAATTGGCATATTAACAATTGCGTCTATCTTTTTCGTATCCACCTCAATATGATGATTTGAGAAAATAAATCCTAGTAACTTCCCACTGTCTACACCGAAAACACACTTATGGGGGTTCAATCGCATATTATATTTCATTATGCGCTCAAATATTTGTCGAAGATTTGTAGCGTGATCCTTACGATGGATAGACTTTTCCAAGATATGATTGATGTAGTCTTCTAAAATATTGTGCATATAGTCATGAAATATAAGAGTCATTGCACGTTGATAAGTAGCTCCTGCGTTCTTAAGTCCAAACGGCATGACTACCCAACAAAATGTACCCCAAGGTGTTATAAAAGCTATTTTATATTGGTCTTGAGGATTTATTAGAATTTGATTATATCCTAAAAAACCATCCATGAAAGATAGCAGTTCATGTCTAGCTATTGAATCGACAATCATATCGATATTAGGAAGCGGAAAATCGTCTTTCAAGGATGTTGAATTCAAATCTTGAAAATCTATGCACATTCTTATATGACCATTGGGTTTAGTGACGACAACAATATTCAAAATCCAAGGCGAATAGTCAATAGGTCATATAAAACCAGCTTGTAGAAGCTTTTCTATCTCAATTTTAACAAGCAATGCAATCTTAGGATTCATCTTACGAATCTTCTATTTAAATAGTTTAGCATCTGGTTTCAATACTATACTATGCATTACAATATGAGGATCAATGCCAGGCATGTCAGAATATTTCAAAGCAAATAATTCTGAGAATTCATACAATAACTTAGTCATCTCATCTTTTTCTTCCACATTTAAACAATCACCAATAGGGAGAACTTTTTCAATATCATCCTTATCCATAACAACATCAACAATCTTTCCATTAAGGAGAGTACTATGGTCTAAGGGATTATAGGATTGTAAATGTTCTTCAAGTTCTCCATTAGATTCTACAGTAGCATTTATTGTGCTAGTAGTTTTTCCAAAGTATGCACTATTGTTTAAATAATAAGGTAGGTCGTGTTTGGGATGATAATAAGGAATATTGTCAGAAGTGCCCAAGAATTCTACTAGTGCCTCATTTGTTGAGAATACATCCAACGAAAGTGATCCTAGAGGACAATTAGTGTCAGTCATCTCAGGAAATATCAAAGAAAGTGTTGATATAATATTCACATTGAGAGTGGGGCATTTATGGGCTTTGGATTCCTTGAAAGGATTGTATCCAAAGCCACTGGAGCAATGTCGCAAAGTAGATTCTATAGGGACTTTGATTCCTTGTTGATTTATACCACAACCTTTTCCTGTATAATCGCAATCTTTATAAAGGATTTGAAATCCTCGACCATAAAGAGAAACCATTTCCTTAGAGTAAGGTGGAGCTTCATAAGTGTCATAATCAGTAGTGTAAGTAAGGGTATTATCCTTATTTATCACCAAAGGATCTTTATGTTTATCAATCGAAGTGTGTGATGTGATTGATGCAATATTTGATGTTTCAGGGATGGGTTTTTTAGGTTTGTATTCTCCTATAGAAGAAGATGTAAAATCCAATGAACCCCAGTCATCACCAACAAATGCATTCGATTGTTTAGGCTCTTGCACAACATTTTCAGTAGCAAGAGGAGTTGATAAATCCATTTTCAGATTGTTTAGAGTCTTAGGATAGACAACATACTTATGCACTTCCATTTGCAAGCAACTCTCTGGTTCAGCATCAGCATGAATAGTATGTAACTTATCTTTGAATATAAACTTGATTGAACGATGTAGAGTAGAAGGAACTTCTCCTAATGCATGTATCCACGGTCTTGTTGTGATGTTCACAACATGCCCCATTTTACTCCTTAGCAAAATGAGGACCCCTGCTGTGGCTTTTGGCTTTTTGCTTGTGTGTGTCATTTTGCTTGGTGCTAAAGGGAAAAAGGAGTTATAATTGCAAACTTTGATAGAAATGAAGAAAAAATGCATTTTAGTATTAGTGCATAGTATGGTTGGATTCCTTGTCAAAAATGAGCTAGGGTTGCTTTTTGAACCATGTTAAAATTCTCCATACTTTGCAAGTTACGAGCATTTTGGTAAAATGTACAAGGGAAGGGTTTGTTGTTTGCACATACAAGTCTCCTTGTCTATCGGGTTGCATATACAAGGACCTTTGTATGCGAGTTCACTTGTATACAAAGACCTTTGTATATCGCTTTCCATATACAAAGTCATTTGTATATGCAAAGGTCATTTATACTTGGTCGCATGAGTAGTCGGGTTCATATACAAAATCATTTGTATGTCTTTTTTGCCTTGTATACATTTGGTACAGTTTATGCATACATACAAGATGGACCTGAGGTGGTTTTAGGTTGAAATGAATAAATGTTTAAATCTGTTGCATGTATCTCACGTTTGTATGTTTGGCAGGTCGTAACATACAATGCATTTATACAAGGGCCGGAACCGAAAAGTTATTAAGCAATGTTAATTCATTGTATATTTTGGTCTCATATATTTAAACATACATTTGATATATACATTTGCAATGTGCAGGCTGCGGACCCAAAGGATTATGAAAAGGAGTTAAACTGTTGTATGTTTTTCACTTGTATGTTTCAACATACAAACGAAATATACAAGTCAAGATACATGCAACGTTCATATGCATCGGGCAAACCCGAAGAGAAAATTAAAAGGGGTTAAGTCCTTGTATATTTCGTGCTTTGTATGTTTCGACATACAAAGCCGATATGCAATGACGTATACAAGTGGCAAACCTGAAAAGGTTATCAGAATTAATTAAATCGTTGTATAACTCTGCAATGTACATTACGAAATATACATTGCGTTATATACAAACAATGGAACCCAAATGTTATAGATTAAAGTAAAATGCTTGTATGTTCCCCACAATGTATATTTCGTAACATACATTGCATTTTATATGTTGCCAACATGCAAGCCGCGGATTTGAAAAGGCTATCAAATGAGGAGTAATCGTTGTATTTTCCGCCACTTGTATGTTTCTTTCGAATGCATATGGGTGCAAACATACAAGAGGAGAGAGAAATGCGGTCCCCACCACTTGTATATCGGGCATTTGTATGTTGCCAATATACAAGCAAAAGATACATTACTTTGCATACAGGCCGGAATCTAAAGTGAAATTGAAATTCGATTAATTCGTTGTACATTTCCATCTTGTATATCAAAGATGCATTGTTATACATACAAGCTGGATTCGAAATGGAAGTTAAAAATAGAAAGTTCTTTGTATGCATATGCGTTTGTATTTTACGATATACAAGATGGAATTCAAACAGTTTGAAATCTAATTAATCCGATGTATCACATCTGGCTTGTATATGGGAAGATACAAAGAATTAAACAAGGAAAAAGGGGCGGGAAAGCGAAGCGATGGAAATTTTGAAGCTTTTTTTGGGCGCCTGATTGTATATTTTCGGTCAACGATGGTTGATCCGACTGGTTATAACATTGTATATGCATTTTTTATTCCCGTTTTCCATGGTTTTTGAGCCTGATGGTTGTGTTTATGCATTTGGAGCTTGATTTAATGTAGATGTTCATTTTTCCTACTAATTTATTAAACAATGGTGCTAATTCCTACTTGTTTATTGCAGATTGTTGGAGTAGCTGGGAAGAAACAGAGTTGCTGACACAGTAACGGCATGCAGGTGAATGCAAAGGCAGGGTTTAAAATGATGATGACGTCCCAGGCGGCAGGCCAAATCCCAAGAAGCCAAACACACCAGAAGGAGACGAAGCTTTCAATGCAGGGGAGATTGCAGATGGAAACATTATTAAAGGAGCAGCACCCTACCTGGGTATGCTGCTTGAATTCTTGGCGGGATTCATTTCTCACCGTTGGATGCTGCATTTCAAGATGCTGACCATTGATCTCCTAGGGTTTTTGGGCACCAGATTGGGGAAAAACTAGAGATATATATATTGAGCCCCTGTACTGTACAAAAAAGGGAAGAGGAGGTCAATCATACAAAAAAATTAGACCTGTAATAGTTTTAGGAGAGATCGGATTATTGAGACTAGTGAGGACTAGATTGTTGAAATAATCAAAGTCCCTTCCTCAGATCATTGTAAATGTACCTATTTTATTAACATACTATATGGAGATGAAGTTTTAGACTATACCCTGATTGTAAACCTTAAGTAGTCTTCAAGTTGATTTCTGGATATGTACTAGTGAATGCTATGTTCTATAGAAGTGCTTTCATTTCATTGCATGTTGTTGTCAACTTTTCCTCTGAAGATTTGCACTAAATCATGTGGATTTGTGGACTACCCTGGTGAAGTATGATTTTAGTTTTCTTCTCTCCATTGATGTATGGGAACATGTATGTGGATCAATGATCTCAGTCAAGTAATTTTAGGAATCTCACTCTCTAACCCTTTTTCTCATTTTAATTTCATTGGAATCACTTTCATAACTACACATCATGATAAATCAGAAGCAAAATAGAGAAATATGCTGACATCTCATAGATAACTAAATATCATTAGCATATTTTAAGCTAGATGCATGCACTGTTGAAAATATCATGCAGAGAATCACAAATAAGGGTAGAACTCATGCAAATATCAACTTAGACACATCATTTGGAGATATATGCTGTGTAAAGTAACCTCCCTATATAGCATTGTTGCAGGAACAGAATCTACTAATCTACGTAAGGCCCCAAAATGGAAAACAACAATACACATCAACCACAGAGTAACATCAACAGATTATGAACTAATCGATGGGGACTTGGGATCATGAATTCTTGGAATTCATCGTATCTTTCAGGATAAACAAGGGTTGTTGTGTGACTTTTGTTTTGTGTGCTTGGTTGTGACTGACATCACAAACTGATCAACAGGAAACTGGCACTAGAAGGAGGGTCATTGACAAAGGAAACCTTAGATTCCTGCATACATTGCTTAAACATCCCGGTGGTTTGAATTCTAGCCATAAACTCTCCATTTTGCCTTAAAAACTTGAGAAATCCTGGCTTTCAGGCCAAATACCAGGTCCAAATCTAGTGGACTCTTTGAAGAACTGCCTATCAGGGGATTTAGACCTAGGACTGTGGACATTCATCACACTTCTGATTCTAGTGCGACAGAAGCCTCACCAGAGCGTGCTCCTGTAACCCCTATTAGCTTTCAAATACCCACAGGACCACCTATGACACCTCAGGCCCAGCCTCAGCCTGTCATACCCCAGATCCAACCTCCACCGGTTGCGATGTCATTTTTCAAAGTAGAGTCACCGCTGGCCTTCAATGCATATCATGCTTTTCCTAAAAATCCAGATAAGATTTGTCCTAGGTACCATCCGTATCAAGATGTTGATGATCATGTCAGGACCTTCAAGGAAGCTTGTTGTAGGGCTAGAATTGAGTATGAGGATGTGGTATGCAGATTGTTTCCATTCTCCTTAGGGGAAGAGGCCTATAACTGGTATACCAGTCTAGGTCAGGGTTCAGTCCGTTCATGGGATGCCTTAGAGAAAGCTTTCAAGGATAGGTTCAAGATGCCTATAGATCCTTCAATGAACTATCATCTATTTTCCACCATCAAGAGGTGCAAAGGAGAACCCATTGCAAACTTCAATGCTAGATTCCAGAAGATGTTGTCTAAACTAGTTGCTCCCTACGTTGTAGTAGATGAGGCTGCTAGGAGTATTTATTATTCAGCTTTAGATCCCCTGACCTCCATGTTTATCAGAAGGGCACACCCTGGTGTAACAACCTTAGTACAGGATTTTGAGGAAGCTATCAAAATTAGTCAGCGAATGGCTCCTGCTCCCACACCAAATATTGCTTTCCCTACACTTCCTAGTTATCCTACATATCCTATCCACCAACAGACCAATGGAGCCATGATGCCTTCAACTGTGATGCCAGCCCCTTTGCAAATACCACCACTCAGTGTCATGCCCCCACCAAGTGGGAGTATCCAGATGTTACCATATCAAACACAAGTGCCTCAGGGTGTAGAACAATCCAACAATAATAATGGGTCTTCCTTTTTCAAGCCCCAAACAGAGAATGTGATGGCCAAGGTTCAGGAAGAGAAGGAAGAAATCAAAGAAATATCAGCTTAGTTAAGAAAACTTACTACTGAGGTCACTCATCTAAGAAATTAGAATTTCTACTTTCAACCTAATCAAAACAGAGGTTATGCCAATGACAAACCTAATTATCCTAACAGGGGGTACAACAACAATTACAATAACAACAATGGCAACAATAATCCTCCTAGATAGCCTAGGGTGTGGAACACCAGGCCTAACTGTAGTTAGGGTAAAATTGCAAATCAGGGCAAATGAATAAACAACAATGATAAAAACCCTAGCAATGCACAATGAAGCACAAGATAACATGAAAATCAAAATAACAAATGTAAATGCAAACCGATTTCCACGCTATGCTCGATTTATCTCCATTGCTCTTCTCCACCTCGCATGAGCATGCAAGATTTTGAAGGATTATTGTTGGAGGAATGTTGGATGCTCACTTCTGCAGCATAACATTAAGAAGAAAATGATATGAGGATGATAGTTGAAGGATGTAAAGGCTCTAATGATATTTTGACAGAATAATGGTACTTGAGGCTCAATGCATGCTTTAGATAATTTGGCAGAATAATGTTACTTGAAGCTCAATGCATGCTTATGGCTTGTGAGGGGTTTGATTTATAGGAAAGGCTTCGTTCCAATGGACGGCTGAGATTAAAAAGCTAATTGATTGATGTGGATGGCTAGGATTGATTCGGTTATCCCACTCTTCAAGGGAGTTGTAGTCATTTGACAAGTGGAGGGAGGATAGGGCTCATGTGTGCTTGTGTACATAAAAAGTACTACATGTGAAAGATATGAATGAAAGTTGTCTTACAACACATGATTGACTGGACAAGTGTTGGAATGTGATAAAAGATGAGTGTTTAATTCAAATAAAATATTTGAACTAGTTGTAATATGAGTTGGATATTAATTAAATAAATTAAATTTATTTAATTAATAGGATAAATGAATAAAATGGGATAAGATATGATGTGGAAATTAATTAAATAAATAAAATTTATTTAATTAATTGGGATGGGGATAGGATATGATTGAGAAATGATGTGGAATTAATTAAATAAATAAAATTTATTTAATTAATTGGCTTTATGATTAATGATTTAACAAGGTGTTGCTAGACATGGACAAAGTTGGGACAAATTTGGGTGTCTACATTTTGCCCCTCTTTGATACAATGTTCGATAGAACATTGTGTCAAAGAAGATATGATATGCGTTCGATAAACAAGTTATGCCCCAGTGTAACTGGCAGGTGATGCCCCCTCGAGAGGTAAGCCAGGCTAACCAGGAAGGGCTGGGTTGGCTCTCGATAGAAGAAAAGGCGAAAAAGAAGGCAGACGCGAAGGAAATGGGGGTTGCATGGAAGAAAATAGGCTGTGGCATAGAAGAATTAGGGTTTTGAGAAGGGCTATAAGTAGGTTCTTCAATGGCAAATAGGCTCATTTGTGCTCAAAAACTAGAGAAACCCAGAGCTCCTGAGAGTGAGAGTTGCAGAGCTAGCAGGATGATTATTCCACGCAGGGATCATCGTGCGGAGCGAGTGAGGACACATGGGCCACCAGAGGGAGCAGGTGCACTGGTATGTTTCAAAACTTTTTCCAAAAGTGTGTAATTAATAGCCTAAAAGCGTAATTAATGCACACACGTCACCAAAAGTGACTAGGTTAGGGAATAGTCATTGTAGGTCACTTATGTAGGAGGAGAGAACGCTTATGGTAGTCGCAGTCGCTTATGGGCGCGGGTAGGTCGCATAGGGAAAAAGAGGTCACATCTCGTCAGTGGGAAAAACGCAGGCAAAATGCGCATATAGAGGAGAAACGCTCTCTTATAAGCAAATAGCTGTCGCTTACAGTAGTTTGGCTCGCGTATGGATATAAATGGCTCGCATAAGGTGTATAGCGCGCGTTGAGAGCTATAATGGTCGCATATGGGCATTTGGCTCGCTTACGGTATAAAACGAGGCACATGTAGAATAAGGCTTGCGTTTAGGCCAAATAGGCTCGCATATAGTATATGACGCGCATATGAAGCAATAAGAAGCGCATAAGGTAGTTTAGCTCACTTTTAGGGAAACAGGAATCGCATAAGGTGAAATAGCTTGCATATAGACAAAACAGATGCGCATATGGTAAGGCTAGTCACTAGGGAGCAGAAAAAGAGTGCATGTGGTAAAATGGGACGCTTATGGGAGATGTAAGATAGAATAGCAAATAGAGAAGTAAATTTTGATATGTATGACTAACGGAATGGACTGACAAGGGTAAATGGATGACGCAGGATGTACTACTGCCATTGTTATCACGAGAGCCACATCTGAGAGATTTACGGCTGGTGAGATGGTTAGATGCAGAGGAGCTACTAGTGTTAGAGATCCTGGGCTTGGAGCATGTATCCTGATTAGAGCCAGTTCAGGCACATTGAGGGCTGATGACAACGATGGTGGAGCGATGGATGAGCGAGCACAGTTCATTCTTGTTACCGACAGGAGGGGCGACCATCACCTTAGAGGATGTATTCCGGATATTGAGGATTCCGATAGATGGGGATCGTGTGGATTATGATCCGGAGATGGGTCTAGCTGCATTCAGGAGATTATTTGGGACACCAGACATCGGAGCAGAGGGTTCAAAGATTCCGATGGGGAGGATGGAGGAGCTCTGTGACAGGTTACAGCAGGTAGTAGTGGCTATCATTAGATGGCTAGTGGGTGATAGGAGAGCCAGAGGTTTTCCCATAGGATGGGGGATAGTGATGGAGGGCATGTTTTCATATGGCACGAGATATGCATGGGCAGAGTGTGTGTTGGGACAGCTCTATCATTATCTGCATGATTGCGCTTATATGTTTGGAGCGAGTATGTTAGCAGGAGTGACAATTTTACATGTATGGGCGTATGAGCACATTTCGGTGACGAGACCAGAGGGATGGGTGGCTAGAGTAGCAGGAGAGCCATTTGCGCGGATGTATAGAGGGGCTTTGACATATCGATAGCGCCGAGGTGTGGTATACTGGTGGCGGAGATTAGATGAGGTAGATAGATTTGTATGGAGGCCATGGCTAGGATGTGAGCAATGGGATGAGGAGGATGCAGAGCTTGTCTATGCAAGATAGGCGAGATACATTTTTGGACGCGGCGTGTATATCATAGAGCGCTATTTGCCAGAGAGAGCCCTGAGACAGTTTGGGGAGGCACAGGCCATACCAGTAGGTGATGCCGTTTTTGGGAGGACGAGGCAAGAGGTGTTTGATTGGGGTCCAGAGGTTGTGGTTGACACAGCTTTGGCAGAGAGAGATGGATTGTAGCCAGTAGCATGGTAGTGGGGACAGGGTCCTGCAGATCCAGGCACATTGCCAGAGTATGATGTATACTGGGCGACAGCGAGGCCGACTCGGTTGACATGAGATGGGGAGATTGGAGAGATTGGGATGGAGAGGCCAGTTCAGAGGAGACGACGACGGGCTCCACCAGCATAGGCGGTTGTGCCAGCTGCACCAGGGATACAGATGCTAGAGCAGGTGCCAGGTCAGCCTGCTATATTAGCACAGCCTCAGGCACAGATTGTAGCAGGTGATGATGTTGGTATTCAGTAGCTGCGGAGACGGATTAGAGAGGAGAGGAGATGGAGGCAGCGAGCGCAGATGAGGCTGAGGAGGGTGGAGATGGATAGGCATCAGGCGGTGATTAGTCTACGGCATGTGAGAGCACAGGCACAAACCTATCAGGCTCAGCTACAGTTGAGAGCACAGGGGGGAGATGGTCAGGATGACGGTGCTCTAGTTAGAGTGACAGGAGAGAGAGATGCGGCTAGACAACATGAGCAGATGATGAGACTAGAGCGAGACACTGTGATACAGCAGGAGCAGGCTATGAGAGCAGAGAGGGATGGGCTGCGAGCTGAGAGAGATAGGGCGGTGCAGCAGCTGCAGGGGATGACCAGTGAGCGAGACAGAGTAGTGGCTGCCTTGGGGACTGATGGAGCTACGATGTACTTGGCCACACAGTTGACAGGGGTACAGGCAGAGCTTCAGAGAGTGCAGGGTGAGGCTGAGTATTACAGAGGCTTGTACTATGGAGCTATGCCAGTAGAGCAGAGGCAGCCTAGTTTCAGGAGCAGGTCAGGGGCTTCAAGTTCACGGAGGACAGGTGGATCTCGATCAGTAGCCTCAGTGGTGGGGCCATCGAGAGACAGAGGACCAGGTATAGGACCTAGTGGTGGGGGTGGTCAGGGTGAGGGAGCTGCCAGTAGCCACTAGGGCTACCTTGTGTATTTTGTATTATGATGAGGCCTAGAGCCGATTTTGTACATTTAGTCCATCAGGGCGCAGCTTGTATTGTAGACACTTGTATTTTGACACACATGTATATATATATGGCGGTTTTAACGATCTATATGATGTTGTAATGGTTATGATGTTGATATTATGATGGCTATGCATGTTGTATGGATTATATATGGATTATGGATGGATGTTTATGCAAATGGTAATGAAAAGAAAATGTATGAATATGTAAATGGTAAGGATATGGATAGATGTATGCATATAGGTAGATGGTAATGAAAGATATATATGATGGACTTATGTATGGCTAACACACTTGTTTTTGCAGGAGTGGGAACATGGACAAAGGATGTTGGAAAGGATTGATCTTGGCTGAGTATGATGGAATGGATAGATAGAATAAATAGGTAGGATGATGATGGGCAGCTTTCAAGTAATTGCTCAAAATGAAAAGAAATGCAGTCCTTATGTTTGATATAGCATATGGATGGTATGCACCAGGGTATAAGAAGACCAAGGTGTCGAGGTATCCAATGCGCAACTAGCGTGTTACAATCTTGTCTGAACGCATGAGGTCAAGATGTTGAGCCAACATACACAAGATATGAATAAAAGCTAGTGTTGGACTTTGACGCTACAAGCAATGGTTTGAGCTTATCTCCACTACACATAATAGTAGCTTGTTGGTTATATGTATGGAGTTAGTCTTAACATAGAATAGTCTCAAATGCATAAGAGACTGTTTAGCTTCTCAAATGCTAGAGATATTGATATGTAAGATGCTAATCCCAACACGGACAAGATACCAATATGCATAGGAAGAGAATAAGATCATCCCGCAAACACGGCATACGAAAGCTATATGACCATGCCCCAATCCTTACTTCATCGCTACATACCAAGATATAAATAGATCAAGGCAGTCTTGATTAGTCATAGAAAAGGGACAAAAGATAAATCAAAAGATAAAACAAAAGATACTGTCATCACGTTCTCTTGCCAAATTTTGGGTGCTCTTGGATAGATCAAGCTGGCGCCTCGTTAAGAGGAAAGCTACATCCTGTTGAAGGCTAAAGTTGTTGATAAACTGTTATAGCAAATGTTGGCTTAAGGCATGCGGACAAATAGCTTCTAGCGTACTTTTGATTGGTTAAAGTGCTTGAGCTTTCAATATACACATGGTTTGCTTCTTATTTGAGCTAATCAAAGAGAAGAAGATGGATGAGGAAAGAAGATGAAGAAGATGGGGTGGATCATCTGTGCTTGAGTACTGGAAACTTCCTTTGTATTCCAGACTGCCTACATACCCTGTATCCACGGGATCAAAGAACATTTACGATGAAGATGAGACATGATGAATATGTAGTTCTGGGTTTTATTGATGATGTAAGTGATGAAAGATAGAAGAATGTGAGCGGAAAGATTGAAGGATGTTTAGAAGAAAGATGAAAGATGAATGATGAAAGGGGCTATCGTCTTAGCCTGAATCAGAGTGCTTCCTTCGCATCTCAGATTACCTACATACCTTGTATCCACGGGATCAAGGCGTCAACGATAGAGCTGTATGTAGTTCTTATTGATGTCGCTAATTGGTTGGATGTTTGATCAAGCGACGTTTGTTGCGATTGTTGGATGAATGTGGATAGATTGCGAAGATATGGGTCCTGGTTGCAAGTCGTTAAGTCACATTTGTTGTTGGATATATGCCATGGCTGAAGTTGATAAGGTTTGTTGTGTTGTAAGCTGAGTTGTTTGATGTGTTATGAGCTAGAGATAATAGGATCCACTTCCAAATAAGACTCGACAAATGCCCCCAGTGCGGGATGAGGTTTATTATGCAGAAGCGACAATGCAGAAAAGATGTGGCCAAGATGCTAAGGTGCCAAAAGATATAGGTATCGCGACAATGTCTCAAATATGATAGCGAGCATTGGCAAAGACGAAGATGAAGACGAAAGGCTATGTGTGGCATTGTGATGTGGATTGTGATTATGGCTTATACAAGATGAAATGGGGAAATATGATCAAACGAACCAAACAGATGAGGGAAGCTGGTCACTACACATAGCGCCTGTTTTCCAGGTTTTCACTATGGTACTTATCCAAGGTGCCTGTTTACTAGGTTTTCACCAGAGGACGGATTATTTATCGTATATATATATATTTTTTTTTAAATTTTTATTTTTTATTTATTTTTTTTAATTTTTTTTAATAAATTTTTCTTTTTTTTAATTTTTTTTTTTTTTAATTTTTAAAATTTTTTTTGGGGATAGCTGAGATTTATGGATAAAACTTCTTGAGATGAACGCTGTTGACTGGTTCATCCAAGGGAATGCCTTCAGGTGTTGACAGAGTGTATGTACCTGATCCATAGACTGCTGTGATAATGAAAGGACCAAGCCAATTGGGTTCAAACTTGCCCTGTTTCTCTCGATGTTGTTGATTCCTTTGGTTTTCTTTAAGGACAAGGTCGCCAACTTGAAATCTACGTTCTCTGATCTTTTTGTTGTAGCTGCGGCGTAGCCGGTTTTGATAGACTTGAAGATGGTTCAATGCTGTAAGGCGGCGTTCATCTAATAGCTCAAGATCATGGAGTCTGGATACTCAATACTCTTCATCTAAGATAGTATGTTGCAAGGATATGTGCAAAGAGGGGATCTCAACCTCGATAGGCAAAATAGCTTCAGTGCCATAGATGAGAGCATAGGGTGTGGCTCCAGTGGGAGTTCTGATGCTTGTTCTATATGCCCATAATGCAGGATGTAGTTGTAGATGCCAATCTCGACCAGCTTCATTAACAGTCTTTTTAAGGATCTTGATGATTGTCTTATTAGAGGCTTCAGCTTGACCATTACTCTGAGGATAATAAGGCGTAGAGAATCTATGTTGAATATGGAACTTGTTGCAAAGATCTCTAACCTCTTGGTTCTTGAAAGGCCGACCATTGTCTGTGACAATAGCTTGAGGAACTCCATAATGGCAGATAATGTAATGTAGGATGAATTTGGCTATTTGTTTACCTGTGATATAGGTCATTGGTATGGCTTCTACCCACTTCGTGAAATACTCAGTGGCAGTAATAATAAACTTATGACCGTTGGATGAACTAGGATGGATTTTACCTACGAGATCAAGTCCCCATTGCGAAAAAGGCCATGGAGTGACAATAGGTTGAAGCTCATGTGCTGGTGCATGTATTAGATCTCCATGTTTCTGACATTGTAGGCATCGCTTTGCAAAGTGCTGGGCATCTTTTTCCATAGTTGGCCAATAGTATCCTGCTTGTAGAAGTTTCTTAACAAGGCTAGGGCCAGCAGAATGCGAACCGCAGACACCTTCATGTACTTCACGTAAGGCCATTTTTGCTTCCTCAGAATCAAGACATCTAAGAAGGATACCATCAAGACTCTGGCAATAAAGGGTGTCTCCTAAGATAGTGTAACGAGAGGCTCGACGGATAAAGGTTTTGCGCTGGGTGTTGGATAGTTGACATGGAAAGATTTGATTTCAGAGATACTTGTATATATCCTTGTACCACGACGAGTTGGGACCAACAATTTCACATATAAGCTCAGACTGTGGAACTTCAAATGCTGGGATCAAAAGTTGTTCAACCAAGAATTCACATTTATAGGTGTTAGATGGCATGTCTAAAAGAGATCCAATCATAGCCATGGCATCTGCTACTCTGTTTTGTAGTCTGGGAATTTGCTCAAAGGTAATGTCCTCAAAATATTTCTTAAAATCATCCACCATTAGCTTGTATGGGAGAAGCTTTTCGTCTTTTGTTTGATATTCATCTAAGACCTGTTTGATAACCAGCTGAGAATCACCAAAGACTCGTAACTATTTGATAGCCCATTGTACTACCATGCGCAAGCCTGTGATTAAAGCTTCATACTCTGCTATGTTGTTGGTACATGGGAATGCTATTCTGTATGATTTAGGTATACAATCTCCTTGAGGGGTGACAAACAAGATACCTGCTCCAGAACCATGTTGTGTGTATGATCCATCAAAGTATAGTTGCCATCGTGCTGGAGAATTCAAATTAAACAATCCTTCATCAAGGAATTCTGGATATATTGGCTGAATATCTGTGATGGGTGTTGCAGCTAATTGATCAGCAATAACTTGTCCTTTGATAGCTTTGCGGTTCACATATTGTATGTCAAATTCACTTAAGATCATAACCCATTTTGCTAATCTCCCTGTGAGAAGGGCTTTTGAAAGGAGATACTTGAGGGGATCCACATTAGAGATGAGCTTTGTTGTTTGGTTCAACATATAGTGTCGCAACTTTTGGGAAGCAAACACTAATGCTAAACAAGCTTTTTCCATGAATGAGTAATTGAGTTCATAGCCCACAAGGGTTCTACTGATGTAGTAAATGGCTTGTTCTTTTCCTGAGTCATCATGTTGAGCTAGAAGGGCACCCAATGCTGTGGTTGTTGATGATATATAGAGCAATAATGGACGATCAGGTATAGGAGGTACTAACACAGGAGGTGTTGCCAAGTATTCCTTTATCTTATCAAAAGCCTGTTGACACTTTTCATCCCACTTAAAAGGTTCACCCTTACGAAGAAGATGTTGAAAAGGATGACATTTATCTGCTAGTTATGAGATAAATCTGCGGATAGATTGTAGCCTACCTTGTAAACTGCGGAGCTATTTGAGATTCGTTGGTGGAGGCATTTCTATGATAGGTCCACTTCTATCCCTCGTCGAGACACAATATATCCCAACAATTTTCTTGATGTTACACCAAATACACACTTCTTTGGGTTTAGTCTGACTTGGTATTTTTCTAATCGATCAAAGATTTGTGCCAATACTTGTAGATGTCCTTCTCTTGTCTTGGATTTTCCTAGGATGTCATCAACATAGTCTTCCATGATAGTATGAAAAAGGTCATGAAAAATAACTGTCATGGCTCGTTGATAGGTAGCTCCAGTGTTTTTAAGACTAAAAGGCATTACAACCCAGCAATATGTGCCCCATGGACAAATAAAAGATGTTTTATCTTGGTCTTCCTCTGCTATTCAGATTTGATTATAACCTGAAAATCCATCCATCAAAGATAGCATTTCATGTCCTGCTGTAAGATCTACAATGTTGTCTATGCTTGGTAGTGGGAAATCATCCTTAGGACAAGCTTTGTTAAGATCTCTAAAGTCTGTGCAGCAACGAACACGTCCATCTGGTTTTGCTACAGGTACCAAATTTGAAACCCATTCTGGATAATCAATAGGCTTTATAAATTTTGCTTCTAACAGTTTCTGAATTTCTGCTTTGACCAATAAGGCAACTTGTGGATGCATTTTGCGCAATTTTTCTTTGACAGGCTTCGCATCAGGAGATACTACTAAATGATGTACCACAAGTGAAGGATCTAGACCTGGCATGTCTACATAAGTCCATGCAAAATTTATAGCTCTTCTCATAAAAAATGCTGTGAAGTTTCTTCGTTCTTGCTCTGATAGTGATGCTGCCAAAAAAGTAATCTTCAAATTCTGCTCTGTTTCCAAGTTCATGTCTTGTGATTTTTCAACTAGCACAGTTGATTTTTCATGGTAATCAGTGACAACAGGAAGATCAAATCCCTCATCCTCAGGCGCCTCAGAGAGGTTTTCACCTTTGGATACGTCCTTTATTTTTACTTTTTCACAGTCAAGAGGCGCCTTTCGATTTTCACCTAGTGACCTATTTTGTTGAATTTTGTTTATTTCACTTTTACGACTGAAGGATTTGATACTTCCGCCAAAATATGCTAGTTTAGGTAAATCCATCATGAAACCTACTTTATGATCACCCAGTGGAATACCTTGTCTCAAACCCACGAATTCTGTAATGGCTTCGTCATTTTCAAATGTATCTAATATCGATGCCCCCTGTTGGTCCCAATCGATGAGGTCAGGATATATGAGTGAAAGGCTAATGGAGGAATCGTGATGACCAGAAGAGGCTGCGGAAAACATGAAGATGGAATGTTCTTGAAAAAGGTCAGTGATATGAAGGGAGGAGTCATCGATAATATCCGAGTTAGAAGTCTCTCCTACCGAAGAAGGTCCAACGTCAATATCAGAAATACACTTAATGTCTTTGGGTCGCGGTACCTCCGGTTGGTAACCAAGGCCTTGCTTATTAAACTTCTTAGACACAATAATGGGCTCAGTAGGTCCTTGTTCCTATGATCCCAAGCCACCATGTCCTTTATAGCCCATGTTCTTTATGATACAAAACCCATTGTTGTATCGCTCTACTTCAAGTTGGACTTGGTCATTTTCATCAAAGAATATCCAAGAGTTGATGTCCTCAATGTCTTCATCATCCAAGAAACCACCTTTAATGAATACTGTAGGGGGAGCTTTGATAACAGCGGAGGATGAAGTTGGCTTGGATGTAGAGGGCTTACCGTGGGATTTAGGAGATAACGAAAGGGTACCAACGCAATAGGACTCTTGTAATTTGTATTCACCAGGGCCATGTTCGGTATATTTGATATGAAGGTTGGAAGAGGCTTTGCTAGATGAGGGCTTGAGAAGATCGGATGGGTTTATATAGGATGAAGACGGATATGCCTCGGTGTTGATAGGAATGCGATTCAGACTCTGATATTTAGCTTGAAAGGCACGGCAAAACTCAAATGGATTGGGATCAGCTTGAATGGTAACCTCAACACCCTTATGTGGAAATTTAAGGCATTGGTGGTATGTAGAGGGAACTGCTTTAAGGGTATGGATCAAAGGGCATCCAAGGATGATGTTGTAAGGAAGATCAATATCAAGGACTTGACAGCGAGTGTCTGTAATGACCGGCCCAACTTGAATAGGCAATAAGATAATCCCTTCGGTATCTCTTTCAGCGTCATCATATGCTCTAATGGTAATAACCTTGGAGGTGTCAACATCTTTCTCAGAATATCCCAATTGCTTGATAAGTTTCAAAGAACATATATTAAGACCAGCTCCCCCATCTGTCAAGACTCATTTGATACGGCGTTGTTTAACAAATACCTCAATATGGAGGGCTTCGTTATGTGAAGGATGAATGGAGGGCCGAAGATCTTTGTCAAAAAAGGTCAAATGACAAGGGGCTGCAATGCTAGTGACCATAGATTAGAATTGTGTGATATTAATATTATTAGGCACCGAAGACTCTTGTAAGGCTTTATCAAGGATAGCTTTATGTGCGGGGGATATGCGGAGCAGCTCAAGAATAGATATGTGTGCGGGTGTTTTACCAAGGTGATCCAAGAGGTTATAGTCAAAGAGAGATCAAGGAGGATGGGGCGGTGCTCCTTGAATAGTAACTCGACCTCTTCGCATGGTTACGGCACAATCAGGTGCTCTCCCTTGGACAGTAATGGTAGAAATGCGAGCATGGTCAATGCAACCAATGGTAGATGATGCATAGTTATACGGAATAGCATTTCCAGCCTGAAGGTTATTTGTCTGATCATGAGATGGAAGTGGATTCTTGAAAGTCTCTAGATCATAGTTTGATGTTGATTGTTGAGTAGGTTGAGCTGTTGAAGGTGTGACGTTGATTAAACCTTGATCAATGCAGTCTTGGATAACATGTTTTAAGCGCATACAACCATTTGTTTTGTGCGCATACAACCATTTGTTTTGTACCCTTTAACTCGATGGTAATCACAATACTCATTTTCTTTGTACCAAGGAGCTCGAAAGAGTTGTTTGCCATTTGGTGGTGCATCGGGTAGAATAATATCTCCTGCTTGAAGTAGCTTTTGAAGAACAACTTCCATGGGTTCCACTAATGGTGTAAATTGTCGGCGTGGATTGGAAGTTTGGCGTTGGTTTCTTTGTTGTGGAAAAGGATATCTTGGTGTAGAGGCTGCTTGAATGTTGATGGGAGCTCTCATAGTTTGAATATTCTTTGCGTCTACAATACTGTCATTTACAACATTCTTGTTCTTGTTCCAAAAGCGAGACTTATCATTGGAATTTTGGGGAGAATCTTTGTTGTCGCAAAAGATCTTAATAGTGCCCTTGGCAATTAAGGCTCGTTCAATAATAACTCCTTTGGAAACTAGTTCGTCAAAGGTGCTAGCAGTCTGCAATTGTAGTTGGAATGACAGCTCAGGATGAAGATTTTGAACAAAGATGTCAAGCTGTTGTTTCTCAGGTATTTCCCATGATAATTTGCTAGCCATATTACGCCATCGTTGGGTAAAAGAAGAAAAGGGTTCACCATTGCACTGTTTGGTATTGACAAGGTCATTCATGTTTACCTCATGTTCAATGTTGAAGGCAAAGTGTGATTGAAATTTGTTTACTAATTCCGCAAAAGATTTGATGCCCGGGGGTAAATGAGAAAACCATTCAAGAGCTTGTCCTGCTAAGCTTCGAGGAAATAGTCTCAAAAGATACGTATCGTCATAAGAGACATCAAGACATGCTACAAAAAAGGCTCGAAGATGGTCTTCCGGATTCCCTTTCCCTTTGTATTTATCAAATTGTGGGATTTCAAAATGTGGTGGAAAAGGTATCATATTAAGAGACTTGTCAAATGGACAGGCGCATATGTTTTCGAGAGAAAAAGGTTTCTTGCCTTGTCCTACCCTTTCATCGATCATCTGTTGAACATCTGCTAAAGATAATTGCTGTTGTTGCGAAGGGGGTGGAGTATGGCATGAGATATGTTGTGGTTGCGGTTGTGGGATATATGGAATTGTGACTGTTTGTTGCAGTTGTGTGCCCACATTATATGTCAAAGGATTGGTATGTGACACGTATGTGTTGGAGGATTGCTATCCTTGAGACACAAGCGGCAATTGGGTGTGCATCACATGGGAAGTGGATTGATAGTAGCGAATGGTTGGGAAGTTGGTATTGAATTCACGACACGGTAAGTGACAGAGGGATTGGTAGATACGACAGAAACATTTGGGTTTGTATTGTGGATAACATGAGGATTAGTAGGTGTCATGTGTTGGGTGATAATAGGGAAGCTTTGGGTAGCATAGGATGGATTGATGGTGTGTGAAGGATTGGAAGAATATGACGACATGGATGTAAGTTGATCAACATAAGCGATCTTATTGTTTGGATTGGCTTGAGAAATGGGGGGATCACTCATGTCAATGAGACTAACGTTGGGATTATATGATAGCATTGAGGTATTAGTAGTTGGTATATGGGATATGGTATTTGTATGAGATGTAGTGGATTGTAATGGGTGTGGAGCATGGACAACATGTGTTGTTGGAGTGGTTTGAGAGGTTTGTACACTATAAGACATGGGAATAGCTTGTGATGCTCAAAGTATTTGCGCTTGTGTTACATGGACAGCTTGTGTTACTTGAGGCATGGAAACAGTCATGGTAGAAGGAGAGATATGTTGAGGAACATGGAAAGGTGGAATGTTGAGATTTTGTGACATGAGAGGGAGCACATTGGTGGACACTATCAATGGTTCTAAAGTATGCTCTGATCGTGGTGGCTCAAATGAAGCAACAATAGGCAATGAGGATGATGTTTACGATGTAATAGGAGATGATGTGACTATAGTAGATGGTCCATTCGCAACAATAGCAGTAGTGTTGGGATCTTGCTCTCTAATAGCGGATATGTCAAAGTCCTTTGGTAGTTTAGCACCCATGTGAGCAAGTTGGAGAAAGCAATGATCAGGCTCAGATATCATGAGTTTCTCAACTTGGTCCCATAGATAGGTATCTTGGAATTCCGATGAGTCGTCTTGAGATTGTTCTTCGAAAGTTTCCAAGGATGGTGTAGGTTGCATTCATTGTGAAGATGACTCACCAATAGTGTATCCTTGAGGTATAAACATATGAGGAGGCATACCAGTTGTGAATTGAGTTGCGTCCTTAAGAGGTGTTGTAAATTGTTTCATCTCAGCTTGCAATTTGGCTTCCATTTCAGCTTTCAATTTGGCTTCTATTTCAGCTTGATATTGACTCCTAGTTTGAGGCATGATGTTGATGATGAAGTTGAGCTTGTCAAAGTTTTGAGACCCAAAAGATGATAGTTGGCTGGTTGGTTGATTGGTTGCTATTTTGGTTTGCTGGTTTGGCTAATTTGCTTGGTTGATTTGTTTTGGCTGAGTTGTTGTTGTTGGGTTGTTGTTCGTTCTCCCTAGAGGATAGCTCAAACACTCAAGGGAAAGATTGTTTGCTGTTGATGTTTGTTGGAGCTAAAGCTAAAGGATGTTGTTTGCTGAAGCTAAAGCTGAAGGATGACATTGGTTGAAGCTAAAACTGAAGGATGTTTGCTGATTGAAATGATTGGGTTGATGTCTAATTTGCTGGTTGGGGTCTCAAAAGGATGGAAAGCTCATGAGTTGTGATTGATTGATAAGCTCAAAAATAGGAGACAAAGTCCAGGTATTTGCTGTTGATCAAAGAGAAGTCTGAAAACTGATGTTTAAGACTTAAGCAAGCTGGACCTGTGGCTAATTCAGCTGAGACACTAGGATTTGTAGGTATTTTGACTAAAGGCGACTGATGATAGCTCAAATGCGACTCAAAGGATGCTAAAGGTGATTAATGATAGCTCAGATGTGATCTGGTTTAGTCTCAACAGAGAATGACAGTGTTAACCAGAAGCGAATGCTATGCCAGAGGCGACGACTGTTGGTTCAAAGACGATTTCCTGTTGATCAAAGGTGACCCAGATTTTCCTAAAGGTGACACTATGTTGTTCAAAGGCGAACCTATTCAGACAAGAGGTGACTAACTGTGGCTTAAAGGCAATTTGGCTCAGGCAAGATGTGATCGGCTGTGATTCAGATGCGATTCTGTTCAGACAAAAGGTGATCAGTTGTGGTTTAAAGGCGATTCTGTTCAGGTGAAAGGCGATCAACTGTGGTTTGAAAGCGACTCTGTTTAGGAAAAAGGTGATCAACTGTGGTTTGAAAGTGATGCAGTTTAGACAAAAAGTGGATTACTACAGTTCAGAAGTGATGTCTGTGATCTGTGCAAGCAGTTTAGGTTCAAAAGCGACTGTGTTTGTCCAAAAGTTGTCTGATTTTGTAGTTTTTCAGCAAGAAAATAGTGATAACAGTCACTCACACTCACAACAAGCACAAACTGATACAACCTAGGCTAGGATAGGACAGTATCCGTTGAATCCCCTGGCCGTGCTTATTCAAAGCGGATAGCTTCAGGATCTTGGTAGCACCGGCTCCCCTCCATGGCACTCACTTCTCACGCATACCAAGTTTCGGGCTTCCTGTAAGGCTTGTCCCCACACCAAACCTTAGGATTGTCCCTGCTATCTCTACTAAGAACCACGTGAATCAGGGCCACTTCAAAGGTCCCACCTTTTGCATCAACAGATAGAAGGTTTTTGGCTACTACACAAAGTTGCTAATAAGGGCATCCGTTCAGGTGGCTATACATGCGACAGTGCTACTCTCCGTTATGGAGTCTCCCAGCCCCCAAGGGTTGCACCTTGGAGGGTTTTGGGGGAGGTTGGCTGTTGGTATAATGCAACAGCACCTGTTGTTTGTGGCTTTCGACACAAACACTTTTCTTATATAGCAGTTCGGAAGGACTTGGCTTTAGCCTGTTATCGCTTGGGTCGTATCCCTTCTCACACCGGGAAGGTAGGCCCTCTAAAGATAATGACAAGTTCTCATACACCCAAGATCCATTTGATAGGCAAGGGGAGAGGATACTTTTGCCATTAAATTTGGGTTACAATCAAGCACATGCAAGCAATCAAAAAGATAAATCAAGCACAGAGCAAATAATGATTCATTTTAAGCACCAAGCCCAAATATGCCTAATTTAGTGAAAAACCACAAATCTTGGACTGATCGAACCTACAATAGATATGTCAGTAGTTTGATAACCTCCTTTTCTTGGACAAATTGATAAGATGCTGCACAAATACCCACTTAATAGCCAAAAAATTGAACTGGAACTGAAACAGATTTGAAAACAACAAAATTTACCAGATGCGATTCACTGCTGATCAAAAGCGATCTTCATTTTACCATAGGCGAGATACTGTAGATCATATGTGACATGGCAAATATAGTATGCGACACCTGTCAGCTCATAAGTGATGCGCATTAGCCCGACGCGATCAATTGAGGGCTAAATGCGAACAGTATCTGCAAAAACACAGTCGACATACAAAACCCTAGTCTAACAGGCGAGCATTGTCAGTTCATAAGCGATTCCAATTATTTCAAATGGGGCCTCTGTAGACTCATACGCGATACAGCTATACCTAGAAGCGATCGGTTGCGAGACAAAAGTGACCTGTATCTGCAAAAAAAGTCTAAACCCTAACCTGCACAGGCGATCACTCTCAGTTCATAAGCGATTCACATAAGTGTAAAAGCGACTAATGTTAGATCAAAAGTGATGCGCACATTTCAAAAGCGGCCACTGTTAGGTCAAAAGCGATCCAAATATGTGTAAAAGCGGCCACTGTTAGGTCAAAAGCGATAAATACAGTCTAAAAAGCAACCGCAAACAGTGCTAAAATCACAGGCGAGCCCTGTTAAAACAAAAGCGATACAAATTATACCAGAGGCGACAACTGTCTGCTTAAAAGCGATCCAGAGAGGTAAATGCGGCCGGTTCCAGCGTATAAGCGACACAGAGTTCCCACAGGCGGTAGATTTTTGTTCAGAAGCGACCGGAATGTACTGTAAGCACCTGCAAAATTTGATCTTCAAAGAAACAACTCTAAAAAATGAAGTCAATCAAGGACGTGAGTCCCACCGGGCGTGCCAAATGTAGTTAGGGTAAAATTACAAATCAGGGCAAATGAATAAACAGCAATGATAAAAACCCTAGCAATGCACAATGATAATGTAGGTGCTATATGATTGGTGGATGTCTCATATGGAGTGAGAGGGTGTTTATATAGGACTTAACCAAGATCAATCAACGGTGGAGATTCAGAGGCTATGTGAATGGCTAGGATTGAAAGTTACTAAATTTAGGTTCCATTAGTTGTGCATGTGAAGGATATGAATGAAAGTTGTCTTACAACACATGATTGACTGGACAAGTGTTGGAATGTGATAAAAGATGAGTGTTTAATTCAAATAAAATATTTGAATTAGTTGTAATATGAGTTGGATATTAATTAAATAAATTAAATTTATTTAATTAATAGGATAAATGAATAAAATGGGATAAGATATGATGTGGAAATTAATTAAATAAATAAAATTTATTTAATTAATTGGGATGGGGATAGGATATGATTGAGAAATGATGTGGAATTAATTAAATAAATAAAATTTATTTAATTAATTGGCTTAATGATTAATGATTTAACAAGGTGTTGCTAGACATGGACAAAGTTGGGACAAATTTGGGTGTCTACACTAACAATGGTTCCTTGCCATCACCCCTAGACAATTAGCCTCCTGGTGAACCTAGGCAGACCACCAGAGTAAACCTTGCAGAGGTAGCACTTACGAACTGGTGCAGAATACATAACACCAATGCTCATGCAGAGTTGGACTATCCTCAATTCAGGATTACTGCTAGCATATTCCAACCTGAAGTGGCCAGTACCTTAGGTAACCCACCTTATGCAGAGGGAAATGAAATTGTCCCCTGTGAGTATGATTCTGCCCTAGTACTAGAAAACTTCATGCATTGTCCTTATCAGCAGACAATATCATCACATCAGGATTACACTTCAACATGTGAGGAATCAGCCATGGCTTTTGAGTCTAACTATGTTTTCCCCTTTGAGGATGAGAATGAGCCATCAATTGAGCATGAGGAAGTCAATGCTTATCAACAGCAACCTCAGGGTAGGCATAACTACAACTTAAGGAATAACTCAAATAGATCTACTGATCCTTTGACTACCTCATTGCCTCCAAATAATTTCAATACTCCACCTAATCCCAAGGCAAGTAATAACCCTAGACTCCCCAAGGTCGATGCTCAATATCTGACACCGCATAACACAGCATCAAAAGTTGCAAATCCACCTCCTAAATCTGACAAATTGGTTACATATCTGGTAGATGAAATGAAAAAAGTAAAGATCAACCTGCCAATGTCAGAGTTGCTTAAAACCCCAACTATCAAGAATGCTTTCATGAAATCATTGGATGATTCTGCTCAAAAGGAAGATAGCCATACCCCGGGCCAATTTAGAAATAAAGATCATGCTACCAAGCACATTAACGTCAAACCTAAAACCTCGACTACTGTTCAAGCTGCAGATACCTCCCACATGACCCTATACAAAGACAAGAGTGAGTCACCTCCCTTCCTCTTTACCACAAGGATGTTTGGTAAAAATTTGCACAACTGCTTAGTAGACTCAGGAGCATCTACCAATGTAATGCCCCTATCCATATGCAATGCTTTAGGGTTACATCCTACTAAATCATTGAAGAAGGTAACACAATTGGACAAAACAGAAGTAAGTGTGGTAGGAGAACTGACCCACATTCACATGCAACTAGCATCGGATCCCAAAATCCAGCACTATATTGATATTTAGGTAGTAGATATACCTAATACATATGGAATGTTACTCAGCAGAGATTGGTCAAAAACCCTCAACGGATACATGTCAACTGATTTCAGCCATATGTGGCTACCTTGGAAGGGTATACCAAATTAGATAAAGATCAAAGCTGAACCTCGCATGAGACACATGATCACCGAGTATAACAGAACAAATGAAATCATGTGTGTGGATGCGGAACCTAGAGTTTACTCCATCAGACCTCAAACCGCCAGCATAGAAGAAATCCTGATGCTTGACATACATGATCATAATGGTGACCTTTGGGGTGATGAAATAAATTCAGAGCCTGATTGTAATCTTGGAAATAAAATAGAACTGGATCATTTCAAGAAATTTGAGATGCATTTGTTTAGACAGGTGAAACGATGTCAATTATTAAGTGTGCCTGTTCACAATATTTTGATTGATGGATGGTGTAGGTTGCATGATGAGGCTCATTCTGAAAAAACTTGTGATGCCTGTTTAGACATGTTGGAGTTGGAACAAGCATATGGCAAAGCATCTTCACCCACGGTGAGTTCCACGGATAACAATAGTGATACTGATTTATGTTTGTCTCCTGCGGGAATAGGAGGATGCACATAGAAGGATGAAGGTTCTGTCCAGATGATAGAAGAGATACTAGTATGCAATGGGAGTAATGATAAGAACAAGAAGAAAATCACCCCTGGAAGTGATTGTTTAGTGGAGTCAGATTATGAGTTATTTGATGAGGATAGTGGCAGCAATCTGTCCAAGTTCGAGGAGTTTCTGTCAAAAGAAATCCAAAAGATGACGCAGCAACATAGGCCTCCCCAGGATGCCTTGATTGAGAAGTGGTGCAGGTTGCATGAGGCACCTCACTCGGAGACATCTTGCTCATTGTGCCTGCATATCTTGAGAAGGCATACTCTTCCTAGTTCAGAGAATGTTCCTCTTGGTGATAAGAGAAAAGAAGAAGTATCAGCTCCCCATAAAGCCAATAAGGTGGTGTCTGAGAAAACTAGGACACCAGAGCTAAAATGGATATCCAGTGGTGTGGCTGCCAAAGCCAAAAGAAAGAAGGAAGCACCAGACAAGCTTTTAGCTAAGGATGAGCCATGGATCCTCAGATTTGATAGATCCAAGTCAAAACAAGGAGCTGGGGTGGGAATAGACCTCATTGACCCATTTGGAAAATCCTATTTGGCAGCATATAGATTGTAGTTCCCATGTACAAATAATGTGACAGAATATGAAGCTCTAATTCATGGGATACCATTTGCTCTTAGGAAGAAGGTGAAAATTTTGCATGTCTATGGGGACTCAGAATAAGTTGTCAGATAGGTAAGAGGTATATACTCATGCAATTACAGGAGGTTGTCCAATTACAGACACATGGTGTGGGACTTAATAGAAGAGTTTGATGCATTCAATATCACCCATGTACCCAGAGAGAAAAACCACAGAGCAGATGCTTTAGCCCAGGCTGCCAGTACTCTAGAGCCACTGTCCATATCAGGTTTGAAAAGATTCTCAGTTGAATTAGTATCAGTGCCTTCAGTACCTGATAATGTAACTAATCTCCAAGTATTTGAAGATGATCAACATATATTGGATTTTATTTCGAATAGAGATGTTTTTGAGGCACAAATCATTGATGAAAAGAATCTAGAAGATCATGTCTGGGAGGAAGAAGAAATCCTAGAGCTGCTAAGTAACAAAATCCCTAGGGGAATGATAGAGCTGGAGAGAGCATTCGATTTGGACAGCATGCTGAAACAAAGAGATCTTCAAAAGGTTGATGGGGGACAATATTCCCAGGTCGACCTTGGGCAAGGTGATAGAAGAAGAAATGTTCTGATTGGGAAGGTCTGTACAGAAGAAGAGTTGAAAGGGATAACTCAGGCCCTCAAAGATTACATCCATGTCATTGCCTAGACATATGACGAATTGAAAACTTTTGATACATTAGTCATCACTCATACGATACCTGTGAAGTCAGACACCAAGCCTTTTTGGCAAAAGAAAAGACCCGTCAACGCTTTACTGGAGCCAATCATTTTTGAAGAAGTTAAAAGACTGCTCGATGCCAGGATCATATTTCCTGTGAGACACTCCACATGGGTGGCAAACCTAGTCCTAGTGAGAAAGAAGAACAGTGACATCAGACTGTGCATGGACTTCAGGAACTTGAATTGAGCTTCTGAAAAGGATAATTATCCTTTGCCTTCTTTGGATGAAGTCCCGCAGATTGTGAACAATGCCAAGATGATGTCCTTCTTGGACGGTTTCTCTGTATACAACTAGGTGATGATGGACAGAATTGATAGATTGAAAACCACATTTACCACAAAATGGGGGATCTTTGCCTACAGGCACATGCTGTTTGGGTTGATAAATGCTGGAGCCACATTTCAGCAAGCAATGGACATAGCCTTCAGAGGCTTGATTGGTAAGTGCATAGTAATATACATGGATGACTTAACGGTGTTCTCCAAAGATAGAGTGGACCATGTAGAGGACTTGAGAAAGGTGTTGAAGAAGTGCGAGCAGTACGAGATATCCTTGAATCCCAAGAAGTGCATATTTGGGATGACCACGGGGAAATTACTAAGCCACTTGATAACTGAAGATGAGATCATCATTGATCCTGATAAAATAAAATCCCTCATGAAGATACAACTGCCTGGAAGCAAGACGGAGCTCAAATCTTACTTTGGTAAGATTAATTTCATTAGGAAATTTATCACTGGCTTTGCAGAGATAGTCAGGCCCTTGAACGCCATGCTCAAGAAGGACGCTAAAATTGAATGGACCCTAGAAGCTAGAGCAGCTTTTGAAGACATTAAAAAGGCCATATCAAATGCTTCAGTCCTGATTAGTCTAGATTACACCAAGGACTTCCACATTTACTCATTTGCTTCAGAACATACCTCTGTAGTAGTACTGACATAGAAAAATGAAGAAAAGGAGGAAAAGCCTATAGCCTTCATGAGCTGCCCTTTCAGAGATGCAGAGCTCAAGTATATGGATGTTGAAAGATAGGCACTTGCTTTGGTCTGAGCAGTCAAGAAGTTCAAGCATTACATCTTGAGAAGTAAGGTGATTGCTGTTGTACCTGATGCAGCAGTGAAAATGTTGCTAATGCAAAGTGAACCAGGTGAGAAAAGGGCTAAATGGATCACTATCCTCCAGGAGTATGATATGGACATTACCCCTATGAAGCTGGTAAGAGGGCAGGCATTAAGCCAGATGATATCAGAGGTGGATCCCAATATCCTGAGCCAGTAGTATGTCGTAAATGCAAAAGATGACAGAGAATGGTACTCAGACATTAGGCACATCCTGATCACTGGGAGATGTCCCTCAAGACTGCAGGCCTCACAAAGGAGAGCCCTGAAGATAAGGTTTCTGAAATTTATGTTAAAAGGAGGAATCCTTTTCAAGAAAAACTATGAGGGGATATACCCAAGATGCTTAGAAAGATTAGAAGCAGATAAGGTGCTAACAGAATTACATGATAAATTTGGGACTGCACATGGGTCGTCCTTAACCACCACTCATGCTATCCTCAAGGCAGGGTATTATTGGCCCACAATTTTCAAAGATACATCTAAACACATCAAATGCTGTCATATGTGTCAGGTTGTTGCCAATAGAGAGAAATATGCTGCTCACCCTTTGTAGCCAGTGATGGAGATGCACCCCTTTACTCAATGGGGAATGGACTTCATAGGACCCATCAATCCTCCCTCATCCTTAGGCCACAGGTATGTTTTAACTATTACTGATTACTGTACCAGGTGGACTGAGGCTGTCAGCAGTAGAACATGCAATGCTGAGGATGTTATTAGGTTTTTGGAAACCAATATAGTGACTAGGTATGGAGTTCCATATGCTTTAGTATGTGATAATGGGCCTGCTTTTGCTTCAATTAAATTGTCAAGTTGGGCTTTCGATCATGGGGTCATTTTAAAATTCTCCTCAAATTACTACCCCCAAGGGAATGGATTAGTAGAATCCACGAACAAGAACCTATTAAACATCATAAAAAAGCTGATAGATAAGAACCCAAGGGAATGGAACACTCTATTGAAATATGCCTTGTGGGTAGATAGAACCAGGAATAAAGCTGCATTAGGAAATTCACCTTTTCACTTAGTATATGGGGTGGATCCCATCCTCCCTATCAACTTAAAGATTCCTATCCTGTAGTTTGCACAAGAGTACCTAGGCATAGATAATAAACAGGAAGTTAGATTGCTACAACTAATGCACCTAGAAGAAAAAAGAAGTGTAGCAATTAACCAATCTGCTAAACATCAGGGTGTTGTCAAGCGCTAGTTTGACAAAAAGGCTAGAATCAAGGCTTTCAAGATCTCAGATCTGGTCTTGATGTGGGAGAAAGCACATGAAAGGAAGGGTGATCATGGTAAATTTGACAAACTTTGGATTGGCGCCTTTCAAATTTTTGGAATTCTAGGAGATAGCACCTATAGGCTCAAGTCCTTAACAGGTGAGGATGTTCCATTACCAGTTAATGGACAGTTCCTCAAACACTATTTTCAGGCCTAAGGATTGCATCATGACAGTCATGTGTATCATAGTGTACTTTCTTTGTATAGTTGTTTGTATATTGGCTTTGTTTTGCTTGTTTTGTTTTGGTTGCTTTGTTTCCTCAGCACGGATCTTTCTTTTGATTTAGAGTATGAAGGGGCAGATTAACAACCACTAAAAATAATGGAAAATTGAGATCATTAAGGTTAATTGTTTGAAATCTACGCATAACTTGTTGTGACTGTCATGAATGTAGAGAGTTGTTTAACTTGTGAAATTTTGTATTCAATAAGAATGGGTTGAGTATTCAAGGAATGTTTCTCACAATGACACACCTAAAATCTTTGGGTTTGTTGAACTTACCAGTGTAGATATTACGTGAAAAATCAAAGGTCACCCTTGCTACCATTACAATTCTCAGCTTAATTTCAGCAAGTGACCACTCCTTGCATCATGAAGTTACAAATGCAATATCTTATGAAGTCTCTATCAAAATACAAAAAAATATATATATAAATAAAATGGATTATACTAAAAATCTAGATTAAGCCATCTAAGTAACTCTACCAGGGCTATAGATGCTCGCTGGCAGTGGGGCTCTACTTAGGAGAATTGTAACGGTAACCTTGTTGGGGCTATGGACGCTCGCTGGCAGCAAGGCTCTATCCGGTTGGCTATGAGGGAATGTCCTCACCTACGTAGTCTAATATCAGTCACTGGTTTGTTCAACTGATCTTCAAGATGAGGCTTATTAACCACATGCACCCACTTAAACTGAAATGAAAATTCATGCACCTTATTGAATACATTGAGTCTCAAGTTGGATAATAATTTACAGAAAAGATAGTTGGAAGTTATGAATTTATGTCATTCAATTTTTTTTAATGGGTTGAATTTGATTGTTTTGTTTGGTTGCTAGTTGTTGTGATGTTCACAACATGCCCCATTTTACTCCTTAGCAAAATGAGGACCCCTGCTGTGGCTTTTTGCTTTTTGCTTGGGTGTGTCGTTTTGCTTAGTGGTAAAGGGAAAAAAGATTTAAAATTGCAAACTTTGATAGAAATGAAGAAAAAATGAATTTCAATATCAGTGCATAGTATGGTTGGATTCCTTGTCAAAAATGAGCTAGGGTTGCTTCTTGAACCATGTTAAAATTTGCCATATTTTGCAAGTTACGAGCATTTTGGTAAAATGTAGAAGGGAAGGGTTTGCTATTTGTAAATACAAGTCTCTTTGTATATCGGGTTGCATATACAAGGACCTTTGTATACAAGTTTGCTTGTATACAAAGACCTTTGTATATCGCTTTCCATATACAAAGTCGTTTGTATATGCAAAGGTCATTTATACTTGGTTGCATGAGTAGTTAGGTTCATATAAAAAATCATTTGTATGTCGTTTTTGCCTTGTATACGTTTGGTAGAGTTTATGCATACATACAAGATGGACCCGAGGTGGTTTTAGGTTGAAATGAATAAATGTTTAAATCTGTTGCATGTATCTCACATTTGTATGTTTGGCAGGTCGTAACATACAATGCATTTATACAAGGGCCAGAACCAAAAAGTTATTAAGCAATGTTAATTCATTGTATATTTTGGGCTTGTATATTTAAACATACATTTGATATATACATTTGCAATGTGCAGGCCATGGACCCGAAGGATTATGAAAAGGAGTTAAACTGTTGTATGTTTTTCACTTGTATGTTTCAACATAGAAACAAAATATACAAGTCAAGATACATGCAACGTTCATATGCATCAGGCGGACCCAAAGAGAAAATTAAAAGGGGTTAAGTCCTTGTATATTTCGTGCTTTGTATGTTTCGACATACAAAGCTGATATGCAATGACTTATACAAGTGGCGGACCCAAAAAGGTTATCAGAATTAGTTAAATCATTATATAACTCTGCAATGTATATTACGAAATATACATTGCGTTATATACAAACAATGGAACCCAAATGTTATAGATTAAAGTAAAATGCTTATATGTTCCCCGCAATGTATATTTCGTAACATACATTGCATTTTATACGTTGCCAACATGCAAGCCACGGATTTGAAAAGGCTATCAAATGAGGAGTAATCATTGTATTTTCCACCACTTGTATGTTTGTTTCGAATGCATATGGGTGCGAACATACAAGAGGAGAGAGAAATGCGGTCCCCACCGCTTGTATATCGGGCATTTGTATATTGCCGATATACAAGCGAAAGATACATTACTTTGCATACAGGCCGGAATCCAAAGGGAAATTGAAATTCGATTAATTCATTGTACATTTCCGGCTTGTATATCAAAGATGCATTGTTATACATACAAGCCAGATTCGAAATGGAAGTTAAAAATAGAAAGTTCTTTGTATGCATATGTGTTTGTATGTTGTGATATACAAACCGATATGCATTGCAGATATACAAGCCAGAATTCAAACAGTTTGAAATTTGATTGATCCGATGTATCACGTCCAGCTTGTATATGGGAAGATACAAAGATTTAAACAAGGAAAAAGGGGCGGGAAAGCGAAGCGATGGAAATTTTGAAGCTTTTTTTGGGCGCCCGATTGTATATTTTTGGTCAACTATGGTTGACCCGATTGGTTTTAATGTTGTATATGCATTTTTTATGCCCGTTTTCCATGGTTTTTGAGCCTGATGGTTGTGTTTATGCATTTGGAGCCTGATTTAATGTAGATGTTTATTTTTCCTGCTGATTTATTAAATGATGGTGCTAATTCCTGCTTGTTTATTACAGATTGTTGGAGTAGCTGGGAAGAAGTAGAGTTGCCGACACAGTAACGGCGTACAGGTGAACACAAAGGCGGGGTTTTAAATGACGATGACATCCCAGGCAGCGGGCCAGATCCTGTGAAGCCAAACACACCAGAAGGAGACGAAGCTTTCAATGTGGGGGATTTTGCAGATGGAAACATTATTGAAGGAGCGACGCCCTGCCTGGGTATGCTGCTTGAATTCTTGGTGGGATTCATTTCTCACTGTTGGATGCTGCATTTCGAGATGCTAACCGTTGATCTCCTAGGGTTTTTGGGTGCCAAATTGGGGAAAAACCAGAGATACATATATTGAGCCCCTGTACTGTACAGAAAAAGGAAGAGGAGGTCAATCATACAAAAAAAATCAGACCTGTAATAGTTTTAGGAGAGATCGGATTACTGAGAGTAGTGAGGACTGGATTGTTGAAATAATCAAGGTCCCTTCCTCAGATTGTTGTAAATGTACCTATTTTATGAACATACTGTATGGAGATGAAGTTTCAGACTATACCCTGATTGTAAACCTTAAGTAGTCTTCAAGTTGATTTCTGGATATGTATTGGTGAATACTGTGTTCTATAGAAGCGCTTTCATTTCATTGCATGTTGTTGTCAACTTTTCCTCTGAAGATTTACACTGAATCATGCAGATTTGTGGACTGTCCTGGTGAAGAATGATTTCAATTTTCTTCTCTCCATTGTTGTATGGGAACATGTATGTGGATCAATGATCTCAGTCAAGTAATTTTAGGAATCTCACTCTCTAACCCTTTTTCTCATTTTAATTTCATTGAAATCACTTTCATAACTGCACATCATGATAAATCAGAAGCAGAACAGAGAAATATGCTGACATCTCGTAGATAACTGAATATCATTAGCATGTTTTAAGCTAGATGCATGCACTGTTGAAAATATCATGCAGAGAATCACAAATAAGGGTAGAACTCATGCAAATATCAACTTAGACACATCATTTGGAGATATATGTTGTGTAGAGTAACCTCCCTATATAGCATTGTTGCAGGAACAGAATCTACTAGTCTACGTAAGGCCCCAAAATGGAAAACAACAATACACATCAACCACACAGTAACATCAGCAGATTATGAACTAATCGACGGGGACTTGGGATCATGAATTCTTGGAATTCATCGTATCTTTCAGGATAAACAAGGGTTGTTGTGTGACTTTTGTTTTGTGTGCTTGGTTGTGACTGACATCACAAACCAATCAACAGGTCTAGCAAGAATCATGTTATAAGATAGAGAGAATGGCATGACATGAATCAAGGTAGGCACCATCATAGGTCCAACTTGTATAGGTAAAGTTATAGTGTCCACGGATTGTCATCTAACATTGTCAAAACCATGGATACTTAATGATTCTAGTTTGATTACAAATGTATCAACCTTAACCTTATGTAATAAGTCAATACCAAAAACGTTAAGGGCTGATCCATTATCGATCATAACTCTCTTAACCAATGTTTTGTTTATTGTAATAAAGATGATCAAAGGATCATATTGATTTTGAACTTCGAGAGATCATAATTCATGTTGTTGAAACTAGATATCTATTTTTGTTGCATTCATACAATGTAATAAAGCAACAACATCATTTGTTTTATGAGCAGGAGGAACAATCACCTTTTGTAAAGCTTCTTGTAAAATTCCATGGTAAGTAGGTGAAGTTTGTATAAGTTCCCAAAGAGATATCTTTGCAAGAGTGGTGTGAAGCTGCTCTACAAGATCATAGTCTTTACCACCCATATACGTTAAATGAGGTGCTTAAGGAAGCATAGGTTGAGAGGTTGGTAAAGATATCAGAATACTTGATTGTTGTGTACTTTGGCTATTATTCCGAGTATTGTATACATGAACAACCACATTATTATTATTTTATTGTAAGTTTTGTTGCGCTATTTGTTTAGCATAATCATAAATGTGATTAGGAGTTTGAGAAGCAGATTGACAACCTTTAATAGTAAGCACAGGTTTAGAAGATGGTTGCATCACATTTGTACATAAAGTGACCACAATTTTTTGGTTTTTCAAGCTCTTCTTTAGATTTAGGAACATAAATCGCATTTACAAATCTTTGAAATAATGACGGCTTTGAGGCTGTAGTGGAATGTTCAATTGAGATAAAGTCCTCAAGGGCTTCATCTAACATATCAAAGTCATCACGACTAAACAACTCATCATAAGCATGAAAATCTTGTAAAAAGTAAGAAAACATAGTGACAGTCATGGTGTAGCAATTGTATTGATGGTATTGTTGGTGTAGCAGACCTTCTTTGGTGCAGTAGAGATTCTATGTTAGAATTTTAGACATTAGTGTATAAGAGCATGGTTAGAATGCTTCATGCTATGGGTGTTTATCTTTTCATGAAACTTGTCTTAGGAGTCAAAGTTGAGGTAAGTCACAAATCTTATTGAGGTGTCTCATTGTGGTGTTTCTACAAAATGATCAATGTCACAGACCTATTCTAATTTCTTTTATGATTTATAGTGCAACCAGTGGTATGAATTGATATGGTTTATATTGGGTATTCACATTTTTCTTAGTGATGATGTTGATTGCAAGTCATGCTTATGGATAATCATGGTGATGATCATGTTGGTTTGTTAAAGTTATCTTCATTAGATCAGATATGCTTTCTTGGAAAAATACTTTATGTTGAGATGATGAATGGATATTGAGTTGAAGTTGCTCAATGCTAAGTGAGTATTGCTATTTGGAATTCAACACAGGGGGAGTTAATTCATCCTTTGTCATCTAATGTCAAAAAGGGGGAGAGAGAGAAAATACATCATGTAGTTTTGCCATCAATGACAAAGGGGGAGATTGATGGAAGTTGATTGTCATTGATGTCAAAAATGTGTTGAGAGAGTGGTGGCCTTGTAGATCATGTTGTTCATCATGATGATGTTTGTTTAGGGCATAATAATACCTATTTTCCTAAACCCTAAAAACCCTAGCAATGTCTTTGTAGACCTAAGTATATTATCTTTCTTTCAAATCCTTTTTCAAAGCCTCTAAAAACCCTTCACTGCCCATCCTTTATTACATTCACTTTTTCTTATGTTTCAGTGTTGCCCTGCTATAGCAAGTTGAAGGGGTTTTTAGTTACAACTTGAAGGGTATCGATGTCATGGGGGACCGACCCCCTCTTCCTAGATAGACTGATGACATCGGTCATCTACTAAGTGCATAAATGCCAAAATCTTGATCGATGGATTATATTTAAAGTTTGATGGGTGCACAGATTATAATCAAAGGTCGATATTTAGAGTTGACTCCTCACTTCACTTAAATCTATTTTGACGGTCTCCAGAATGTCTTTTTTTATGATTGCATAGAATAAGGCCTTTTTAAAGCTATTTTTAGCATGTTTGAAGGCAGATTCACTTGGAGTTTTAAAAGCTCTGATTTTTAGGAGATTCTTTCTATTTTTATGCTTCCCACTCGTGCATTGAAGATAAAGGAGGAGTTTATTTTTTTTAAAGAGGGCAAATTTCTTTATGGAGATATTATTCTTTTTGAATGGTGATTAAGGACTTTTTGTTTTCCTTTCTTATCTTCATGCAGAAGGTTTTTTAGAAGGGGATCCGAAGATGAAAATGATATTATTTCCTGTCAAGGCAATCTGTTTTAAAAATGTTATTGAAGACTTTTATTTATAGGTGGTGGAGGCTATTTTAGATTTTTATTGTTTGAAAAGAGAAAATGGATATGCAAAAAGAAGAGGAATATGAAAAGTCTTTCCTATTGCTTGTGAATGGATTTTTTTTAAAATCATTTATGTAGAGAAAATGAAAATGCAGAGTGGCTCTGAAGATGGAAGATTAAGGGTTTAATGTTCTAATATATATGCAGGTTGTGAAAATGAGGGTATGTTGTGGTTTTAAATGGCTCAAATTGAAATGGGACTTTCAGTGTATGAGAGGGGTTGAAATATACATTTGGCACAGGTTTCAAGAGTAATTTCTCAGTGTAAATAGAGATGTAAAATATATTCTTTTATATGAAGAAAAAGAGGTTATAGGAAGGTAGATTGTTTGACAATGTGATCCATGTCAAGGAGACAAGAATTTTGATGATAAGTGTCTTGTAGGTTTAGAGACTTCAACATAGAGGATAAAGGAGTCCTGATTTTATATTTGAGAAGGTTGTATTTGAAGTATGTATTGGTTGTAGACAAAAGGAGATATAAGGTTGTGAAGTGTAATGTGTTGTAGAGAATCAGGATAACCCCCTAAATTATTTCATTTCTCTCTTATGTTGAAATTGTAGCCAGTGAGGTTTGCATGGTCAGTGAGGCCTGTTTGTTGCTAGTGAGGCATGTATGTCAGTGAGATAATTGTTGTAATCAGTGAGATTCTATTAAGCTAGTGAGACAAATTTTTAGTGTGGGTTTTATTCCTAGGAGGGTTTTCCACTCATCAAAAACATGTGTTATGGTTTATGTTATTTGCCTCTATATATGTGTGTCTTAATGTTTTACTCATAAGGTCATGTTCACACTATTCATCATCATACTTGTGTATATGTGTTTGATAGATTATTGAAGTCTCTCTCATGCTCTGTCCTATAAATTAAAAGGTGCAAAAGATGTTAAAAAAATTATAGACCACTGATTCACCCCCCTCTCAGTGGTCTTGTACTCCAACACTAGGTCCATTTTTTGATTACTCGCTAAAGGGACATTAGGTCTGCATTAGTATAATATGTTTTTCATCATCCGCCCACTAGATAGAAACACTAGAGGAAGGGAAATAAGAAATCAAGAGAGGAGAAACAAGTGCCTTAGGGACAATCATGTAGGAGGGTGCCCCCAAGTCACCAACCTCAACGCTATGTCTATAAGACACAACACACATCAATGAAAATAGAGGAGAAGCAACATAGAAGAATGATGATACAAATAGAAGAAGGGTCACAATAGAGGTGGTCTCCTAGTATCCTTGACCTTACGAGAGTATCAAGGGTCATCCTAGGAGGCCTAGACAACATATAACACATCACGGGGGAAACACATCATGGAGGTAAAGGGTTAGAAATACGTACCTATAGGGACAACCAAATTAAGGGTTATCATCGATAAAATCATCCTCTTCCCAATCTTGGATGCTAGAGGAAAGAGGTGTATAAGGTACCATAGCCCAACTTTTGTTCTTTTCTTCTAATTCTTCAATGTTGAGGTCTTCTATGTTTATTTCAATGTTAGGTTGAATGTTTTCTTGTTGAGTGGCAAGTCAGTTGGAAAAATATTGTCTTCACCTCCTCCTTTCTTTTGGTTGTCTATTCCTTCTTGTTTTAGCACTTATTCTTCAAAGGCATCATCATGTTTTTCTTTAGGGTTTCGCACATTAGAGGAGGAAGCACCATGTTCAAATTTCATTGGTCTCGGTGGAATATTTTCTTATTGATGAAAACCTCCTGATCCTTTTAAGGATGACAGGGGAGGCACGTCAGTATATATACCATCTCTCCATGGATGACATGAGTTATGAAACTTTTCCTTATCCACATTTATCATGCCAATTATCTCATCATATCTAGAGTAGTCTTGTGTTCATTTTCCTTTTGTTCTATGGAGATCCTCAAACACATGTTTTCATCCCTCATTGTTTGTAAAGGAGTCTTGGCCACTCAAGCTAGTTGTTTTGCTTTGTATCATCTGTAATTTAGGAAAGATTGGTATCTTTGTGGCTTAGGTTCTATTTCAAGTTGTGGCCAAAAGTAATCAAGGGTGAAATTCTTGCTCTTTGCTAGAGGTTGGTATGTATTATGATGGACAGTACAGATCTCTCCATGCAAAGGGAATTTTAGGCATTTATGAATAGTTGAAGGGATGACATTCATAGCCTTAAGCCATGGGTGTCATAGTTTTACATGAAAGAGGTTGGATAAGGGAATAACATCAAATAACTAATCCACAACTTTGTCATAAACTGAGACTAACAGTTTTACCAATCCAAATGTTTTCATCAAAGATCTATTGTGTTTTAATTCTTAAATCTGATGGATCATAATAGTTTTGTGCTAAATCATGTCTAAGAAGGAACTCTTTTGTAACCACATTTTTCATGCAATTAGGGTCAATGAGTGTTCCATGCATAGGTATTTCCATTATTTTCACTTTAATGTAAAGAGGCCCTTTAGTATCTACCATTTCTTTGTCATGAGGTGTAAATGTTATTTCAAGTTTAGGGGCTTGTCTTTTCAAATGAGGCCTAGGAGGAAGCCTAGAATTATTGTTGTATTGGTAAGCCATGTGTATGTTTTCAAATAAATGCTAAATCAGATTTCAAAAGGTTTTCAAAACTTATGCAAGAGCAAAAGTATGTATGAAAATAACCTAAAATGCTTGATTTTTTAAAGTTTGTCAATGTAAAACACTAGGAGAAAAGGTGTTGTGAAAATTTTCAAGGGGGATAGTGAATAATATGCCTAATAAAAGTCCAATGATATACCAATATCTTTCACAACACACTTTTAATGCAAACCTAGAGTGATGGCAAATCAAACCTAGTGTAAATGTGCTAAAATATGCAATTTTTCAACAAATTTCCATGCAAAGGCCTAGTAAAATGGACATTGTAAGGAAATTAAGGAGGAGAAGTAGATAATAACCCTAGTAATAGCCAATTAATGTAGAAAAATCCATTATAACATGCTTGTAGTGCAAATCTAGAGAGACAATAAGGCCAAATCTAGTGAAAATGCAAGGTTTTAAAACCCTAGACAAGAAATTTTGCAAGAAGACCACTATGATGCAACACTAATATTAGAAATAAGTCCTAATGAGTGTTTGAAAAAGGGTAGTAAAATTTGAAACAAAATTTTAACTACAAACCCTAGTTAATGCAAGACTAGGTTTTTATGAAAAATGCACAATTTCAAGCAATTTTTGCCAAATTAATAAAAAAAATACAGTGCAAATGTATTCTAAATGATGAATTTATGTAATTTAAATCAGATATAATAAAAATTATAGAAATTTAATGAAATTGAATGCCAAATTAATTCAAATTATGCTAAAATTCAAGCCTAAAATGCTAATTTTTTCAAATTTTTCAAATCTTTCAATTTTTTGTAATTTTTTGAATGTAATAAGATGAATGAATGAAAATCTATCAAAAAACTCAGAAAGGTGCCAAAACCTTCAAAAACATCGGTCCACCAAAATCTTTGGCAGGTTAAAAAGAGGGGTGAGATATGAGATGTGTGGTTGGGATTTTAATGGTTTATGCAAAATCTTCCTTTCACTACAAACATTCCAAGGGAATATCAACCAAGTTGAATCTCCACTAAGCAAGAGAAATCACCTATCTGATTGCGCTGCCACTTGGGAAGCTGTGGATTCTTGGATGTGTCAAATAATATCTCTATCTAATGCTCAATTATACTTAGAAACCCTAAATATGCAAATCAGTAAGAAAATTATCAAATTACAACAAATCCTTTCAAATTGAGATAAGGGACAAAGATTTTTAACTCACTGTTTTTCAAAGTTCAAAAGGCAGAGAAGTCAGGGACATGGGGACTAGCGCCCAAGTCCAAGGTACCTGTTTCTTTATGGAATCTTGATCTCCTTCTGACACTGATGTGCACTGCAACTTCCATTTCTGAGAATTCAATTGCGGAGGACATGGGGAATAACTCCCTAGTCTAGGAAAAGCTCTAGTGTCCTGCTTCTTTTCAAATTCTAAATCCTTAATGTCTGTCACTCCTTTCTACAACTCCACTCCGCAAAACTTGACACTTCTAACCTGTAATGATAAGGAGTGTGGGAGGGGCTTGTGGTGTTTAGAGGCTTGCCTCAGTCAAGCCTTGGAGAGACATTCAAGTCTTCTGAACATCATTGTTAGATAAGAGTGCATATCCTCCAAGGGATAGAGGCAAAAATCCAAATAATAAATGATTGAAAAAATAATAGATATCACTGTTGGAAGTATGGGTCTAACCGGTGTTGTCATTGATGTCAACATACTCATGTTGCATTAATGAGAAGGATTGGATGAGCTGTGTGCTGAGGATATTGAGAAAATTAGTCTCAATCAGGAACAGTGAAGAATAGTGATGACAATAAGGTAAAGTCCAAGATAGGTTGAGGATCAGAGGATGCAGTTTAAAGGGTTTGTAGATATAAGTCTTGAGATGCTCCAGTCAAGTTTTCAGAATGTCCACATGAAGATCTAAGAAGTTATGGCTGCTCAAGTAGAACTAGTTCCAGTAGGAGTTTAGAGGTGATAGAGTGACACAGATAGGTCTGGTGAGATCTGGTAATGCATTATCCCATTCTGCAAATTTAAGGGAGTGTTGAGGATGTTCGTGTGAAGTGTCAACTCAATTGGTTCATGGTTTGAAGGTCTAAAAGTACCTATTCCTTTGTGACATTAATGACAAACTGTGATCTTAAAGCTCTAGATGAAGGAGAGAAGAATTCCAGCAAGCAGATGAAGTGTGGATGTTCTTGGTGTTTCAGGAAAGGTTGTGGTGATCTTTGGATCGTGTCCAGTTCATGATTGGTGGTCCGCATTGAAGTTAGAGTGTGCATTTGAAGAATAACCACCGGATGATGGTGTTCTTCCTGAGACTGGCCGACCGGATGTATTACACATCTTGTGGATGTTCTTGTAGATGTTTGCTGACTTAGATGATTATTCCTAAGTTGATGCCTTGTATAAATAAGGGATTGTGAAGTCTTTCCAAAGGGTATCTTATGGAGATGAGGGTATCGTAGTGAAGAAGAGAGTGAAAGGAAGAGTAGAAGTTTTTGGGCCTAAATGGAACTGATCCAAGCATGGTAAAGATACTATTCACTAGTTCAAGTTTGTAATACTTGATACTTTGTAGACAGTGTGTCTCTTGTAGGCAGTAAGCCTCTTGTGAGCAGTGAGCCCTAATTGGCATGTACCATTTTGTTCTTTCAATTATTCTAATAGAGAATACAATCTTGGGTTAATCACCTCGTGGTTTTTCCCTTAACCAGGTTTTCCATGTCAAAATCTTGGTGTCTTATGTGTTGATGAGTTTCTACTTGCTGTTTAATTGCATTATGTTTCATGATTAATATACTGCTAATCACTAAGAAGATTTAAGTGAAATTGGAGAAAGTTTTGGACAACTGATTCACCCCCCCTCTCAGTTGTGTGCCCTAAGTCTAACAATTGGTATCAGAGCCAAGTTCCTCTAAAAGGAGTTTAACTGCTTGAGGAGATCCAGGATGTCGTCTTACAAGAAGGACAGCCCGAAGTTTGATGGAACAAATTTTAATCTATGGAAAGGTCACATGAAGTGTCACTTACAATGCATGGGTATGGCATACTAGACCATGGTTACAACACAGTATGTACCTCCACAAGGTGGTCCAAAAGTTGCAAATGAAATCACAGATGCTGAAAATAATCTACAGACTATAGAAGCTCTTCTAAGTGCATTATCTGATTCAGAGCTCTCAAATGTTATTGACCTACCAACTACTTTTGAGATTTGGAAAAAATTGGAACTTTTGCATGAAGGAGACTAGTATGTTAAATGTGCAAGGTTATAGAGTCTGAAAAGAAAATTGAAAACTTGAAGATGAGAGATGATGAAAATATTACTACTTTTATGCCAAGAGTAAATGAGCTTGTTTGTGGAATTAGAAATGCTGGTGGAGTCTTGGATGAAAATGAGATTGTTGGCAAAATTCTCAGATCCCTTCCTACTTCTTACAAAATCAAGGTTGCTGCCATTGATGAATTCAGAGCCCATACAACTGTCACAAGAGATCAATTGGCTGGCAAATTGGCTACATTTGAAATGACCAAGTTTGGAGATGATCCCCCCAAGACTGAATCTACATTCAAAGCCAGTGCCTCTGTAAAAGGTAAACAAAGGTTTGATCCAGGAGAGAACTCAAGAAGGAAACTGTCATGGTATGAAAAAACAAGAAAAGACCTCGAAGAAGAAGAAGTAGAAACTGCTCAACTTGAAGCCCTCATTGCAAAGAGACTGCCAAGAGGATCTGGTAAGTATGAAGGAAAATTGCCTTTTAAGTGTTTTAACTACAATAAGATTGGTCATTTTTCCTCAAAATGTCTAGAAAGATTTTCAAGGCAAAATGCTAACAGATCAAGGTTCCAAAAGAATTGTTACTATGTTCATGAAGAAGATAATAATGAAGGAGTAACAGATGATGAATCAGAGACAGGAAACAAATCTGGAAGTGAATGGATGTTTATTGCCATCAAGGAAGAAGAACCAATATCCTCTATATCTATCAATCATAAAATTATAGAAAGAGCTCTAGTTGCCCAAGTTGAAGAAAAGGATGATTGGGTCATTGACAGTGGTTGCTCTCACCATATGACAGGTGACAAAAATAAGTTCATAGATTTGGAAAGGTATGAAGGAGGAGTGGTGAAGTTTGGTGATAATTCTGCTAGTAGAATCAGAGGAAGAGGAACTATTTCTTTTGATGGAAGGAACAAAACTAGTGATGTTCTATATGTTGAAGGCTTGAAGCACAATCTTCTCAGTGTTGGACAGTTGGTGGACAAAGGCTATGATCTCCGATTCAAGAATGGAAAATGCAAGATCTTTGAAAGCTTAGGAATAGAGATTGCATCTGGTACCCAAACTAAAGGTAATATCTTCCACTTGGTTGGCACTGGTAAAAGTTGCTTATTTGTTCAAGTTGATTAGAGTTGGTTATGGCATAGGAGAATGTGTCATGTGAATTTTGATAATATCATCAAGATAAGCAATACTCAGGCTGTAAGATATCTTCCAAAATTGGTGAAACCTACTAATAGCTTGTGCAAAGAATGTTAGTTGGGTAAGCTGAGCAGAATCACATTCAAGAGTAAGGATCAATCTTCTACCGGATTATTGGACTTAGTTCATACTGATCTATGTGGTCTGACAAGAATCAAGAGTGTACAAGGTGATAGATATTTCATGCTATTAATTGATGACCATTCCCAGATGATGTGGATTACCTTTGTGAAAGAAAAATCAAAAGCTTTTGAGAAGTTCAAAATTTTCAAGGCTATGATAGAAAATGAAACCAGATTAAAATTGAAATGTCTGAGGTCTGATAGAGGTGGTGAATTCACATCTGGTGAGTTCATAGATTTTTGTGAGAAGCATGGTATAAAGAGACAGTTGTCTGCTCCTAGGACTTCACAGCAGAATGGAGTAGTGGAGAGAAAGAACTGGACCATCCAGGAAGCATCTAGGACAATGATGATGGAAGCAAACGTTCCTCAAATGTTTTGGAGAGAAGTTGTCAGCACTGCAGTCTATACTCTCAATCGAGTTCAAATCAGAAGCAATATCGGTAAGACTCCTTATGAACTTTGGTTTGGCATCACTACTACTGTGAGGTATTTCAGAGTGCTTGGTAGCAAATGTTACATTAAAAGAGATGAAAATCTAGCCAAGTTTGATGCTAGAAGTGATGAAGGAATTTTCTTGGGTTACTCCACTCAAAGCAAAGCATACCGGTGTTACAATAAGAGATTGAGAAAGATGATAGAAAGTACAAATGTGAAGGTTGATGAAGGAATTGAGAAACCTTCAAGGTTTTATGAATATGATGAAGATGATCAGAAGGGTGTTCTGATTCAAGGAGCCCAAACTCCTTCTGGTACTCAGAATCAAATAGATCTGATAATTCAGGGAGAAGAGATGAGTCATAACGAGCCTGATCAAGAATTAGAAATGCAGGAAACTCCCAAAGTTCCTAGGTATGTAAGACTAAACCACTCTAAAGATCAGATCATAGGTGATAAAAGCAAAGGAGTTCTAACAAGGCGAATTGCTCAATATTCAGACGAGTAGTGTTTGATTTCAAAAATTGAACCTAAGATAGTGAATGAAGCTTGCAATGATGAAAACTGGACTAAAGCAATGGAGGAAGAGCTGGTGCAAATAGAGAAAAATCACACTTGGGATCTTATTCCCAGACCTAGAAACAAGAATGTGATTGGAACCAAATGGATCTTCCGGAACAAACTAAATGAAGTTGGTGAAGTAATTAGAAATAAAGCCAGATTGGTCTGCAAAGGCTACTCTCAAATAGAAGGAATTGATTTTGAAGAAACTTTTACTCTGGTGGCAAGAATTGAAGCAGTCAGATTATTTCTTGCCTTTGCTGGCTTCAAGGATTTCAAGGTATATTAGATGGATGTCAAGTCTGCCTTTCTAAATGGTGACTTGGAAGAAGAAGTATATATAAAACAACTGGATGGATTTCATTTGTTCGATCATGGTGATATGGTTTGCAAGTTGAAGAAGGCACTGTATGGATTGAAGCAAGCCCCAAGAGCTTGGTATGAAAGATTGTATAAGCATCTTTTGAAGATTGGTTTCAACAAAGGTACTGCTGACAATAACTTATATTTCAAAATTGATCATGAAAACATCTTGATTGTTGAAGTATTTGTTGATGATATCATGTTTGGAGGAAGAGATAGTATGTGTAAAGCTTTTGCAAATCAAATGAAAAGTGAGTTTGAGATGTCTATGCTTGGTGAAATGAATTTCTTCTTAGGTCTGCAAATTACTCAAACAAAGAAATGAATCTTCATTTCTTAGACCAAATATGTGAAAGAATTGTTGAGGAAATTTGGGATGGAAGATTCAAAGCCAATGAATACTCCCATGGCAACCGAATGTAAGTTGAGCAAAGATGATGAATCTCTTAAGGCAGACCAGACAAAATACAGATCAATGATTGGAGGATTGTTGTATCTCACTCAAACTAGACCAGATATAATGTAGGCTGTTGGTCTTTTTGCTAGATTCTAGGCTGATCCCAAAGAATCTCATGTCATGGCAATCAAGAGGATTTTTAGATATCTAAAAGGGACAATTGAGTATGGTATGTGGTATCCCAGAGATCATGATTTCTCTCTTCATGCATATACAGATGCAGATTGGGTAGGAGATGTGGATGATCGGAAGAGTACCAGTGGTGGAGCATTCTTTTTGGGAAAAAGATTGGTTTCTTGGCTAAGTAAGAAACAAGAGGCAATATCTCTATCCACAACTAAAGCTGAATACATTACAGTAGCAGGTAGTTGTACTCAAGTTTTGTGGATGAAGTAGATGCTAAGAGATATCAAAGTAGAGTATGAGGAGCCTATCACAATCTTCTGTGATAATTCAAGTGCAATAAATATATCTAAGAATCTAGTGTTGCATTCTAAGACTAAGCATATATCTATCAAGTTTCGCTTTCTGAGAGAGAAAGTGAACAAGAATGAATTCAGACTAGAGTTTGTGCCTTCCAAGGATCAGATTGTAGATATCTTTACTAAACCTCTTCCTAGGGACTCTTTTGAGTATCTCAAGGAGAAGTTATGGGTTATTGCCCCTCTGGTGATGAACTAAGGTGCACTATTGTGCATCAGTCCGGTGGATATCACAGTCATATCTTGTGATCCAAGTTGATGATGGGGAGCTGCTACTCAAGGGGAGCAGCTAGTATGTTCTAAAGTGTTGGAGTTGCAAGTATGAGCCCTTTGCCATTGATGTCAAAGGGGGAGAGAAGACATGTGAAAAATAAGTGGTTGATGATCAAAGGGGGAGCAGTAAAAGGAGAAGAAGACATGTGAATGGTTGTTGCTGATAGGGGGAGTTGTGACAGTAAGGAGAAGTTCGTGTCTTGATGGTCTTTCACATCATATGTTGCCATCAATGACAAAGGGGGAAATTGTTGCAAGTATGGGTCTAACCAGTGTTGTCATTGATGTCAACATACTCATGTTGCATTAATGAGAAGGATTGGATGAGTTGTGTGCTGAGGATATTGAGAAAATTAGTCTCAATCAGGAATAGTGAAGAACAGTGATGACAATAAGGTAAAAGTCCAAGATAGGTTGAGGATCAGAGGATGCAGTTTAAAGTGTTTGTAGATATAAGTCTTGAGATGCTGCAATCAAGTTTTTAGAGGTCCACATGAAGATCTGAAGAAGTTATGGCTGCTCAAGTACAGCCAGTTCTGGTAGGAGTTCATAGATGACAGAGTGACACAGATAGGTCCGGTGAGATCCGGTAATGCATTATCCCATTCTGTGGATTTAAGGGAGTGTTGAGGACATTTGTGTGAAGTTTCAACTCAATTAGTTCATGGTTTGAAGGTCTGGAAGTACCTATTCCTTTGTGACAGTAATGACAGACTATGTTCTTAAAGCTCTGGATAAAGGAGAGAAGAATTCTAGCAAGCAGATGAAGTGTGGATGTTCTTGGTGTTTCAGGAAAGGTTGTGGTGATCTTTGGATCATGTCCAGTTCATGATTGGTGGTCTGTATTGAAGTTAGAGTGTGCATTTGAAGAATAACCACCAGATGATGGTGTTCTTCCTAAGACTGGCCGACCAGATGTATTACATGTCTTGTGGATGTTCTTGTAGATGTTTGCTGACTTAGATGATTATTCCTAAGTCGATGCCTTGTATAAATAAGGGATTGTGAAGTCTTTCCAAAGGGTATCTTGTGGAGATGAGGATGTGGTACTGAAGAAGAGAGTGAAAAGTAGAGCAAAAGTTTTTGGGCCTAAATGGAACTGATCCAAGCATGGTAAAGATGCTATTCTCCAGTTCAAGTTTGTAATACTTGTTACTTTGTAGACAGTGTGTCTTTTGTAGGCAGTGAGCCTCTTGTGAGCAGTGTGCTCAGGTAGTGAGCCCTAATTGGCATGTGCCATTTTGTTCTTTCTATTCTTCTAACAGAGAATACAATCTTGGGTTAATCACCCCATGGTTTTTCCCTTAACCAGGTTTTCCATGTCAAAATCTTGGTGTCTTATGTTTTGATGAGTTTTTGCTTGTTGTTTAATTGCATTATGTTTCATGATTAATATACTGCTAATCACTAAGAAGATTTAAGTGTGAAATTGGAGAAAGTTTTGGACAACTGATTCACCCCCCCTCTCAGTTGTGTGCCCTAAGTCTAACAATCACCTTGTAGTGAAGATCTCATGGAAGAAAGATGCTCTTCATGCCATGAGGAGATGGCTATCAAATCTACAAATACAAACACAATAACAAGACAAAGTACTACTCTGCAATACAATGAATGCCTTGAATCAATTTCACAAAAGCTTGTTAATCAAAAAAATACCATGTAGTTTGCAAATGAAACCTAATCATGCTTATATATGCAACTACAAAGATTCCTGCTAAGAATTTCATAATTCAAACTTCAGATGTCGGCATAGGACCCAAATAACAGTCACTAAATTGACATTTGAAATTAGGGCAGACCTAAAATAGGGCTAGACTAGGGCACTAGCGCCCAAGTCCACCCTGTCATTTTTGTTCAGTGATCATTAAAGTGCATCCCCCTAGGTCCTATTTGTCACAAGACCCAAGGGTTTTCTCATCGGGAGTTAGAAATAACATGCAAGATGCTCTAAATGCAATTACAGGACTCGAGAGCTAAACATTAACAGGGAAAATCCCCCAAGGGGACATTTTCTGATATAACACTACTTCAGCTAGCTTTGATTCTTCTTCATCAATTATCTGCACAACAAACACGTCTAAGGATGTAAGAAAATCAATGATGTGTTTGTCATCTTCAAAGACCTGAAAGTGAGTGATATTGTCTGGCACAGATGGGGTTGAGACTAGTTCAACAATTAATTTCTTTAGATCCAACATGGTAAGAGGTTCCAATGAACTGGCAGCTTGTGCTAAGACATCATTGACATGGTTTTGTTTCCTTGGGATTACCTAGATATTAAAACCATCAAAGCATTCCACCAGATCCCAAACTCTATTTTAATACTAGTTTAGCCTCTTATCATGACAAGAATACTGCCACCTAATTTGTTTGACCACTAACACTAAATAACCAAACACCTAAATTACCTTAACCTTTTTCTAGAGTGTCATTGACAATCCATGCACTAAGGACTCGTACTTTGCAACATTGTTGGTACAGGGAAACTACAGTCTATACGCAGCCAGATAGGAATCCCCTATAGGATTGATCAACTCAAAACCTACCCTAGAACCTTGCCTAGACCTTGAACCATCAAATCTTAATGTCCAAATTTGAGAACCCTCTGTCTCTTTTTGAGAACGGAGTTCCTATGGTATTGTCTTTTGGACAAGTCTAATTTTATTTTCATCTTGATCAGAGGTTAGGTTCAGATGTTTTTGGACTTGTATACTGCATGCTAACCTAAGGAATAGGTAAATTCAAAATGTGATGCCTCATGATTACGACACCAATTGGGTGAAAGGAAGCTAGGTGTGCCGAAATCGCTTCCTACGCTTATCTAATGAGGGGAGGAGAGTACAAATTCAATTTTATCCTTATTATTATAGAACTGTTAAACCACTAATAGAGATATTGCAGCAAACACATAAACAAGAAAGTGAGACAGAAGAAGAGAGACACAAGATATACGTGGGGAAAACCCTTATCGGGTGAAAAACTCCACACTCCAAAACTTGCACAATATATTATCAAAACTGAAATGGTTTACAATACATTTGCAATGCAAGCTCTCAGGAGTCTTTGACACTCATATCTGGAGATAAACTAACAACATAATAGTACCTGTCAAACTTGTAGTACATCTCCTCTCAAAAGCACCTGTTTATATAACAAATACAAGGCAAATATGGCTCCACACAGGGATGGGCATCCAACATGGCCTCATGGCCCAAAACCCATACCTATAGACACTTGTCCAACTCTATAGGATGCTCCTGACACTTTTCAAGTCACCCCGTCCCAAGGAGGTCACCTATTTCCAAAATGGGCTATGATAGATGCTCTTACGACTCTTACAACTAGCATAGAATTTGTCATAGCTATCATAACTTATAGCTGTAAGAGAATCTGTCATACACAGGCTATAAATAGCATATTCTCTTACAACATGTCATAGTCCACCTTGGGGGCCCAAAGATGCCTTTTTCAAAGATGCTCTTCAACACATGTCTTCACCTATCATAGAATCTCCTATTTCTGACTCTTACATGTCATTACTTCGTCATAGGAATCTGTCATGACCGTTACGGTCAATATTCCCTTACACAACATCCAAGATGCCGACACATGGTAAAATATTCCTACTACTAAGTGGGATGCCTATCTCCTCATGTGAGGACAAAACTACATGTGGTCATATTCCATGTAGGATGACACATCACTGTGCCAACTCCCACGATATGACAACATAGGATTTACATCCAATTAATATAATAGGCAATTAATGAATAAATACAATGTAAAAAATACAAGGAATTACCAAGGTTGAGACACCTTAATTCCCAACATTCTCCCACTTTTCAAACACCTTGTAAGAGCCAACAGAATCAACAGGATTTAACTACTATAGGCTGAGAGGCCCATAGACTCCGAACACCATCTGAACTTCTATGTGCCCACTGGTTTCGTCAATGCATTTGCAACATTCTTCAAAGTATCTACCTTCTCCAAATTTAACTTCCCATCCTCTACCATGTATCGTATGAAGTGAAATTGAATATCAATATGCTTTGTTTTGGCATGTAAAGTTGGATTCTTCGCAAGGTAAATCACACTCTGACTGTCACAACTGATCATAATTTGTCATGCATCAACACCAATATCTGAACACAATCTCTTAAGCCAAATGGCTTCCTTACAAGCATGAGTTGCAGCCATGTACTTAGCTTTTGTAGTGGATAAATCAACCACAAGTTGTCACTTACTCATCCAATTAATTGCACCACCAAAAATAGTGAACACATTGGCACTGGTGGATCTCCTATTGTCAATGTCACCTACCCAATCAAAATCCACAAATCAACGAATACAAACTAAATGTGGAGGTCTTGTGGCATTGCCATGATAGAAAATGGAATACTCTGAAGTACCCCTCAAATATCTGAACACTCACTTAACTGCATCCCAATGTACCCATCCAAGATTAGCCATAAATTGACTAAGGACACCCACTGCTTGGGCAATGTCTAGTCTTGTGTAGAACATAGCATACATCAAATTGCTAACAACACTAGCATAAGGTACTTTGTTCATATCCTCCACCTCACTAGGAGATTTTGGACAATCATTAACAGACAACTTTGTCCCCAAAGAAATAGGAACACATAATGGTCTACAATCTGCCATACTGAACCTGTCCAACACGGTCTTCACATACTTACTCTAGCTTAACCAAAGTTTTTTATTAGCTCTGTCTCTTCTAATTTCCATTCCTAGAATGTACTTGGCTACCCCAAGATTTTTCATCTCAAACTATGCTAACAACTAAGACTTTAAATCATAAATCATATTCTTACCATTCCCAATCAACAACATATCATCAACATACAATGCAATAATGAGAATGTGATCATTGTCAAATTTGTAATACACACAATGATCTGATTTCGATCTCAGATATCCAATCGATAACACAAAGGCATCAAACTTCAAGTACCACATCCTAGGAGACTGCTTCAAACCATAAAAAGACTTCTTTAACTTACAAACCAAATTTTCTTTACCTTTCTCTATGTAATGTTCTAGCTATGACATATAGATTTCTTCCTCCAAATCACCATGAAGGAAAGTTGTCTTCACATCCATCTGTTCTACCTCTAAGTTATAAGCAGCTGCAAGAGATAACAAGAATCGAATGGATGTCAGCTTTGCAATGGGAGAGAAAATTTCACCATAATCAATTCCCTCCACTTGTGAATACCCCTTTGCAACCAATCTAGCCTTGTACTTTTCAACACTGCCATCTACACCGAATCTCTTCTTGAACACCCATTTGCATCCAATGGGTTTCCGTCCATCAAGAAAAGGCACCAAGTCCCATGTTTTATTCTTTTCCAAAGAAGGCATCTCATCCTCCATGGCCTCCTTCCGGGAACCTACATCTTTCATGCCCATAGCTTCTTTCATAGTTCTAGGCTCATCAGTGTTAGTAAGTAAAGCAAAAGCACAACTAGAATCAAGTAATGAATTACCAAACCTATCATGTTGCTTTCTTGTTCATGTAGACCTCCTTAATGGCTGAGGTTGAGGTTCTACTTCTTCTGAGCTTTCAAAGCTGCTAGAGCTCTCCTCATCATCAGGTCTCACAGGGTCTATTTGTTTAGTCTTCTCAGGGGTAGAAGGAAATTGAACTACATCTTCCTTCTTTTCTATCTATTCTGGCTGTAGAACAATGGAAGAAGGTGTTACCTCTCTGAAGATAACACTTCTGCTATACAACACATTTTAGCCACAAGATCCCAAAGCTTGTATCCTTTCACACCGACACCATAGCCAATGACAATACATTTAATAGCCTTGTTCTCCAATTTAGACCGTTTCTCCCTAGGCACATGTGCATATGCCTCACAACCAAAAACATGAATATGTCTAATTGAAGGCTTCTTACTAGAACATAGCTCCATAGGTGTCTTACCAACAAGAGCTAATGTAGGAGATCTGTTTACTAGATAGAAAGCAATGGCAACAACTTCAGCCCAAAACTTTTGTTCGAGGCTTCCTGCACTAAGCATACTTCTAGCCTTCTCCATCAGGGTCCTGTTCATCCTCTCTACAACTCCATTTTGCTACGGGGTATATGGAGTTGTCTTATTCCTTTCAATCCCTTGCTCTTTATAGAACTTATTGAAATCTGCTGAACAAAACTCACCACCATTGTCAGTTCTCAAACACTTAATCTTTTTACTAGTTTGATTTTTAGCAAAGGCTTTAAACTCCTTAAACTGACTAAAGACTTCAATCTTGCTTCTGATAAAATAAACCCATGTCCTTCTACTGTAATCATCTATAAAAGATACAAAATATACAGATTTTGAAATCAAAGGAACATTAGCAGGACCAAACACATCAGAATGAATAAGATCCAATACACTAGAAGACTTGTGAGAACTAGAGTAAAACTAAACATAGTTTTTATTTCCATAAATGCAAGTTCACAAAATTCAAACTCAAGATTACAAACATTTGACCCCTTAATGAGGTTTTTATTTTTCAGGGTACGCAAACCCTTCTCACCAATGTGGTCATATCTCAAATGCCATAACATAGTCTTTTCAGTAGGAAGTTTAACTTCCAAAGCATGTCCACTACCATCAGAACTAGTTACAACAGATTTCTTTACTGCTCATTCAGATGGTGGGGATGAAATGACTGCAGCTATTTTCTTTGAGTCAGAAGAACTATTGCACTATGAAGTGCATGCCTCCAGCTGAAATAGAGTACCTCTCTGAGTACCCTTTGCAAGCACCATAGATCCTCTAGTCATCTTGAATCCATCCTTCTATAAGATAACTTGCACACCTGCATCATTCAATATACTTACAGAAAGCAGGGTCCATGCAAGGCCTAGAATGTACATAACTCCAGTGATCCTCTTCACTCATCCATCAGGGAATTAGATCAAGACTCTTCCATGACCAACAATCTTTAGATGAGAGTTGTCACCTAGGTACACTCTTCCACCATCAAACTCTTCATACTTCATGAACTAGTCTCGATGTGAGGTCATGTGGAATGATGCACCAAAATCAATCAACCACACATCATCAGATGCATGGGTGGCCAGGGCTGCGATGAAGGCATCACCATCATCTTGTGACTTGTTAGAATCTGAATTAGGAGCTTTCTTCTTCTTTTTCTTCTTCTCTTTGCATTGCTTTCAGGAATGCCTGGTTTTACCACAGTTCCAACAAAGAGCCTTGGACTTTTCAGGAGATTTAGATCTCCCACGAGATTTGGATCTGCTCTTATCACCTTTCTTGTCATTCTTCTTCCCTTTCACTTTGGGTCTTCCATGAACCACAAGAGCCTCTTTGGCTGCCTCAAAAGACTTTCTCTGCATCTCTTCAGATAACAGTGAAGATACCACATCTTCCATCTTGAAGGTGGTAGTGGTGCTTCCGATAGCCATGACAAGATAATCCCATGAATCTAGCAAAGAACAAAGTAGGGTCATACATCGATCCTCCTCCTCCATTTTCACACCCACAGATGTCAACTGTGCAACAATCATGTTAAAAGCATTCATGTGATCCACAATAGATCATCCATCTTCCATCTTCAGAGTGAACAACTTCTTTATCAAGAAAAGTTTGTTTACCAAGGACTTGGCCTGATAAACATCACCCAACTTCTTCCAAAGATCTTTCATGATCTTCTCCTCATGGACATTCAATAGGAAAGAGTCAGCTAAACATAGTCTTATGAGACCCTTAGCCTTCTGATCTTTGAGGTCCCAGTTAGCTTGTGACATTGTTGTAGGTTTCACACTGGATACAGTTTCCCATAGGTCACAATAAACAAGTAGGTCCTCCATCTTGAGTTTCCACAACTCAAAATTAGTGCCATTAAATTTCTCAACCTCTAACCTTCCAGATGTGGTTTCCATCTCCTTGCTGCAACAAGATACAAAATACTTTGCACAACACTCCCACTCAACCTAATAAGATTAGCTCAAAAAACCCTACCCAATAGCTAGAACCAAAACTGGCCAGGCTTTGATACCAACTAAAAGGAAGCTAGGTGTGTGGAAATCATTTCCTACACTAATCTAATGAGGGGAGGAGAGTGCAAATTCAATTTTATCCTTACTATTACAGTAATGTTAAACCAATAACAAATATATTGCAGTAAACAAATAAACAAGAAAGTGAGACAGAAGAAGAGACACACAAGATATACGTGGGGAAAACCCTTATCGGGTGAAAACCCCCACACTCTAAAACCTGCATAATGTATTATCAAAACTAAAATGGTTTACAATACACTTGCAATGCAATCTCTCAGGAGTCTTTGACACTCATATCTAGGGACAAACCGGTAGCATAACAATACCTGTCAAACCTGTAATACATCTCCTCTCAAAAGCACCTATTTATATAACAAATACAAGGCAAATATGGCTTCACATAGGGATGGGCATCCAACATGGCCTCATGGCCCAAAACCCATGCCTATGGACACTTGTCCAACTCTGTAGGATGCTCTTGACACTTGTCATGTCACCCCATCCCAAGGAGGTCACCTATTTCCAAAATGGGCTATGACAGATGCTCTTATGACTCTTACAACCGTCATAGAATCTGTTATAGCTATCATAACTTACAGCTGTAAGAGAATCTGTCATACACATGCTATAAATAGCATATTCTCTAACAACATTTCATAGTCCACCATGGGGTTCTCAAAGACACCTTTTTCAAAGATGTTCTTCAACACATGTCTACACCTATCATAGAATCTTCTATTTCTGACTCTTACATGGCATAACTTCATCATAGAAATTTGTCATGACTGTTATGGTTAATATTCCCTTACACAACATCCAAGATGCTGACACATTGAAAAATATTCCTGCCACTAAGTGGGATTCCTATCTCCTCATGTGAGGAAAAAATTACATCTGGTCATATGCCATGTAGGATGACACATCACCATGCCAACTCCCACAATATGACAACATAGAATTGCATCCAATTAATACAATAGGCAATTAATGAATAAATACAATGTAAAAACTACAATGAATTACCAAGGTTGAGACACCTTAATTCCCAACATTAGACAGGAGTAGTTCCTCCATTTGTATCTTTCTTCCAACTTCTAATTGTTAAGAGAAAATTGGAATAAACATGAATAATCAATATATCAATATCAATAATACCCAAAACTCAACGAAAAGGGAAATAATCAAGATCAAACAAACAAAGATAAAAAAACCTTTGCAAACCTCAATACTTCATAGCTTCCATCGGCTGCCTATCTCAATTGATCTTGCATGTATGAATAAGGCCCTTAGAGAGTGCACTTCCTTGCTATTCTAAGATTGTCAATGGAGAATGGCTATGATAGTGCTTTGTAATGAATATGAGATTTACAACAATGGTAGTGATATGGTAACAAGTTGATCACAAGCAAATGGAATGACTTGGGTGCCAAAGGCACCATGTAATTCCTTCAGAGTAATGATACTAAAAGCTTGGATGATTGAAATGGAGGAATTGGGTTCAATTTATAGATTTGAGAAAGAGAACATCAATAGTATAGAAAGAATGAGAAGATCAATGGTATAGAATGGTTGAGGAATGTGCACGAATAAGAAGAAGACATGTGTCTTGCTATATTTTGCATGAGCGGAATTAATAAAATAGAAGAATGAGTTAACTGAAGAGATAAATCAATTAAAAGAATAGATCAATTAATTAAGAGAATAGAACTAGAAGATGGGAATTGCATGAGGATGAGAACATATTTTAGCTTAATTAAATACTTAGAATATTCAATTGCATGTGCACAAGGATTGAATTATATTTAGAGATAACTCAATTTAGAAGAAATAGACAACTTAAATAAATATTTGATTTATTTAAATTTAGAGAAGATATTATTGGAAGAAACAATTAAATAATTGATATTATTTAATTTAGAACGAATTTGGAAGAACTAGTTAAATAATTGGCATTATTTAATTTGTTGGAGGAATTAGAAAAATTTAATTAAATAAATTGATTTTATTTAATTGTTGGGAAAATATGAATCAAATAAATAAATTTGTTTATTTATTTATTGATAGAGGAATTTGACTTAAATAAATATTAATAATATTTATTTGGATAGAGTCATGTCGTTTTAGGCATATACATTTTGCCCCTCTTTGATGCAATGTCGTTTATGACGTTGCTTCAAAGAATAAGAATTTTCTGATAATGATACATGCCTCAGTTTGCCCCTGGTATAGGTTATGACGATAGGATGCCCCCTCAGGAGATTGGATAGGAAGAAGGCAGAAGGGCATGAGATGGACAATCTCACGATGAAGAAGGGAAAACTAGGTTAGGGTTGAAGAAAACATGATGCGGTTCAGAGAAATAGGAAGAAACAGGCGCAAGAAGTAGTCATAGTCACCACACAACTAGCTAGGGTTGCATTTGCTATATATAGGAGCTGGGTCCACAAGACAAGTCATTTGCACACTTAGATTTAGTTCATTTGTCCTTGAGAGCTTAGGAGAGCATAGAAGCATAGAGCAGTCAGCATTGAGATGGATACTCCGGGTGAGGAACACCGCTTTGAGCGAGTTTGTCAGTTTGATCAGCCAGCTGAGCTAGGACCACCAGTATGTAGCTCGAAAAACTTCACCTAGGGTCATTTATGAGCACAATAAATGCTAGGGAAAAATAGGTAAAGTAAATGCGTAGGAAGGTAGTTCGGTGCATATGCCATGCAGAACTACTAATCTGATTTATTGCGATGCATTTAAGCTATGAAACTGCGTATGCATGAGTACTATGCATGGATGTTATAAGTCGGCACATGCATGAAGATCTTGTGCATGCATGATGTCTTCTGGCGCATGTAATTAGGCTATGCATATACAAGGTATAGCTGGACTTTTGCTATGGATCTACATAGTTAAGAAATGTTGTGGCACATGTGTTAGAAGTGGCGCATTTGTTGAGAACTTGTGCATTTACCTTTTGGTTCGGCTCATATGCATAGGATAGTCAGTTTACTTAACAAAAATTGATTCGATTGGCATCTTGCTCGATGCGTCAATCAATAAGCTATCTCCAAGATTGCAGGAATCTAGTTAAGAGATGTTGTATGTTGTTTTGATCAATTTGATATGCTAAGTTAGTTGATATGATTCTTTAGATATGTTAAGAAGGATACTTATAGCTTTAGGTTGACGCATTGCTTTGCATGCTTGCAGGAGGACATTCAAGATACACTTATGTCGAGGGAGCAGTTTCCCTTACCGATGTTGCAGTGCTATATGCTTACAGAAATAGATCGAGAGGCTCTCGGTGTTACGGACCTTGATTACATATGCCTGAGGTTTGTGCGAACCTCAGTTTATTGACTATACAAGTGGAGATATTCCATAGAGAGGATGGGACTTTTCACTTTCTGACTGGTGAGATGGCGGTCACTCTTGAGGATGTCTACAGGATTTTACACTTGCCGATACAGGGTGAGCTTGTAGAGTATGATCCTCAACGGGATGTAGGACTTATAGAGTGCAGATGGGTGTTTGATGACCCTAAGCTAGATTTTTAGGTTATCTCCTGGCAGGATATACATGATTATTATGAATACTTCCCTGGTATAGTGGCTGGATTGATCGGAGGAGTTGTATGCCCCGATAGGAGATCACATGGGTTCCCGATTGGATGGGGATGGATCATGGAGAGGATGATTAAAGAGGGCACCTGCTATGCATGGGATGTCTGTGTATTAGCGCACCTATACCACGATATGCATCAGGAGGTATACCATAGGGGTGCCAGTCTATCGGCGAGTGTTTCATTGTTGCAGTTTTGGCTATGGGAGCATATTGCTATCACGCAGCCGATATGCATCTTTTCTAGACAGAGGGGAGAGCCTTATAGCTATGGATATGCAGGAGTTATTTCCTAGCACAAGCTAGGAAAGATTGAGTACTGGAGGCATGCGTTGGATGGTGTAGATGTAGTTACTTGGCACCCATATCTAGATTGTGAGCCTTGGGATGACAAGGATAACAAGCTGCCATATTGCTTTCAGACTCAGTGGCTGATTGGTAGGACTCAGTTTATCTTAGAGAGATAGATTGTTAACAGAGTGCAGAGACAGTTTGGGAGGAGACAGGGTCAACCGTAGGGGCAAGTACTATTTGCATGGATGCACGCAAAGAGGTTTAGATGGGGTCCCGTGGCATCCTATGAGGAGGCATTGGTAGAGTTTCGGCAGACTCCTTATGTTACTTGGCCCATGAGGAGAGAGGTGGTAGATGTGGGGATGACTCTGGATTATGAGGAGTGGTTCGTAGTGCACCCTTTTCTGAGGTACTCAGGGCCTGAAGAGTTGGTTCCTCACATAGATGAGGAGGATTCAGATGATGAGGGTGGGCCTGGTAGGAGGAGGAGGAGATGGAGGAGAAGAGGAGGATGGGGAGATAGAGGAGATTGTGGAGACAGAGGAGGAGGAGGAGGAGGAGATGGGGGAGGAGGAGATGGAGACAGACTAAGATAGAGGAGGAGATCTAGGGAGGGATCTTCTCACAACCAGCAGGTAGTGTAGCCTCAGGTTGCATAGTAGGTTCAGATGCCACCACCATAGTAGGTGGCTCTATAGTAGGTTCCCCAACAATAGGTGTAGGGATAGGGACAGGTTCCTCAGGGTTCAGTGTAGCCAGATGCTTAGGAGTGGACTATCGCCATGTTGAGGGGACAGGTTAGATAGCTAAGGGCATAGCTCAGGATAGCTGAGTCTCGGTGGGAGTCAGATGTAGGACACGTGTCAGAAATCTCTAGAGAGCGAGACTCAGCCCTAGCAAGGGTGCAGGCTATCATAGTATAGAGAGACACGGTAGTGGCAGCCCTGGGCACAAACAGTACTAGCAGATTTTTAGTTAGACATGTGCAACAGGCACATGCACATCTTGCCTAGGTATAGGCATAGCTAGCATAGGTACAAGCACAACTGACATAGGTATAGTGTGAACTTGCCAGAGCATAGGCTCAGATGCAGTACTACTGGGGGCTGTATCATGGTGTCGTACCAGAAGAGCAGAGGGCACCTAGCTACATGAGCCAGTCTGTGGCCTCGCAGAGAGCAGGTGGTTCATGGAAAGAGCCTTTGTGATGGGCCCACAATAGTCTGGGGCTAGCAGAGGAGGGGATGGAGAGGGTAGTGCTGGGAGTAGTGGCCCACAGCAGTATGGCTAGCCTGTAGTTACATTTATACCATATTTTGACTTTTATGTATACACTTTTTGATGGCTCAGATATCCTAATATGTATATACTTGTATTATTTTTTGTACCGAGACATGTATCACTACTTATGCGATGTATTCATTTTATATGACTTGACTTAGAGATGGTCCTAGTAGACTTTGATATATTGTACATCTAGACATGTTTTATATGATATTTATATGATGATGCAGCTATTGATGATCTCTATATGTAGTTGTTTATACTATATGTTATGGATGCATTTCTATTTTATGATGGTACATATGTGATGCAGACTATGATTATGTCTATGTGATGTTTATCTAATGCAGACTTAGATGATTGTATGATGCTATGTTTTTGATATTATAAGGTGGAAAACGAGGGGCCGATCCCAAATTGCAAAACAGAACCCAAGAAGGGCAAAAAAGGCTCAGAAAATAAAAAGAGCCAAAACAACCACTGACAGCTTACATACGACCGATAGATAGTAAAAAGTTACTAATAGTAAAAAGACAACAAACAGAAAGAAAAGAAAGACTAGGAAGAGATGTCCTCTCCCTTTGAAAGAAACTCCAACATTGTGTCCAATTTTTTAACCCTGTCATTATTAGCTCCATGAATGAGAGCCTCTTGCTCCTAAAGAAGAGAGAGATTGTCCATAGTAGTCTTACATAACATGTTAGAAATGAAATTACAAAGAGAAGAGATCTTATTTTCTAGGAACTCCACCCATTCCTTTAGCTAAGATATATCATCAGCATCATTAATTTCCTCAGTATTGTCTTCTTCCCTACCATCTTGAGTAGTATTATTAGGATCAACAGGAACAAAAGTGGGAACAGAGTAGATATCTTTCCCAATGTCCTCATCAATATCAGTCATTTTCACCTGGGTAGTAATATCACCAACATCCACATAGTCACCAATGGGGATAGGATTATGAAACCCAACATTATCTTCAGTCTTGAGATCTTCCTCCTCATGGGTAGAGGCTTCCGAATTACTTTTAGAATAGTTAATTAACTTCAATTTGTAAGCCCATTTGCCAGCAATTCTACCAGATCGCCTAATGACAACAAATTTACCCTCCATTTTATCTTTTTTGAGGTTCCATAAGGGTCCCTCCCCACCTTGACTCTGCTCAATCTGGGTTCCAAAAACCCCAATATCATCCTTCAAAAAGTTAGCCTCCGTGTCCACATTTCAGAGACATCTTTTATCTTTCAATTTAAATCTGGAGGGAGGGTTTTGAACACTCTTGGTTGAAGACTTAGAAATACCATAGCAAAGATCACCAATAGGGAGTTGACTAGGAGTGGCAAGACTCGATTTCACAGAGGCAGGGGTATCCTAACCAGAGGGCTGAAGAGAAGGAGGAGACAGGGCTAAGTGAAACTGGTATAATTGATGAATGAGCCCTTGGTGTAAAGGAATAGGCTTTTCATCAGGTTTCTTTAACAAAGTCTTTTTAACATGTTGCACAGAGTGTTCATGAGAAGAAAGCAAGTAGAAAGGGAAACTAATTGTGGCATTCCTTCTAAAATGATTCAATAAAGGGAGATGGTAGTGATACAACCTGGTGAAATGACCCTCAAGGGTGAAATACTTCATCACCATATAACACATGTCAGCCCATGGTTTAGGAAGATGAGCTCTTTCAAAACCACCTTGGTAAGGCACCAACTCCTCTCCTTCACTAAGAAACAATTTCTGATTCTAAACATCCAAAACCCTAGACTTTTTTTGCATCTCCATTCCCTTTGGAGAGAGACCCGTAGCCATAGCAATGTCATTCTCAGAGACCACAAAGTTGACATTCCCAATTTGCACTTTGCAGTTATCCCAAGACTGAGCAAATTGAATAGACATATTTTCATCGTGTCCATTCAAACATTCAAGGAAAGGGGTAACTCCTCCTTCCTTATAGTAATGCTAGACCAAGGCATTCTCTTTAAATTCTCCATAGTTATTAGGTTTAGTTTGAATCCTGTTGCCACCCATGATAAAAGACCAGTGAAGCTGAATGAGCCTGGGAAAGGAGTAGATAGAATTGTATTCCAAGAAACTTCTATCAATACTATGAGAAAATCGAGAGACTTTGAACATAGTGCAATGAGTATAAATGGCAATAAAGAAGACAGGATCAAAATTAGGGCAATCATTAAAATGATAACCCGAGGTCCTAATATAATCTTTCCAAATTAATCAGCTATCTTTCACATGCATGCAAGACTATCTAGGCTCACTCCCATCATTATTAGAGTGTCTAATCAGCATGCCCTGAATTAAAGAATTGGCCATGTAGATAAGCCAGGTGAAATGATGAGTAATCATCATATAAGCATTTGTTCTTTTTGAATGATATCCCAAATCTGATGTGGGATATTCTGAAGTTGGCGCCAACATCGCCAGTTTTGAAATTGCTGACCTAAATTTTCCAGGCCGTTAGCAACATTTTTTCCCTCCCTCTAAATGTGAGAGAAATAAATGATAGGAATAGCCTAAGAAAGAGTTTGAATATCAAGCACTATATCCTTAAGTTGCCATCCACACTCTGAAACTTTAGAAACAACCTCAATAATAATTTTTAAATCACCTTGATCATGAAGCTAATGGATGCCAAGAGAAATGGCCAACTTAAGACCCCATAAAAGAGTAGAAACTTCAGTAAAATTATTAGTTTGGTTACAAATTCCTCCAACATAAGCAGTAATAAGAATTCCTTTGTCATTCCTTATAACTCCTCCAGCACTAGCCTTACCTTTAGACTTAGCAGCTCCATCAAAATTTAATTTGGACCAACCTTTATTAGGGGGAGTCCAAATAGTGTTAAGTCTTTTAATGCATTTAGAATCATCAAAAGCAGGAATTTGATTCCAAATCCCCTAGTTAGAAGCCACAAGGACTTCATGCTGAGTAAGAGGTTTATCAGCAATTTTGATGTTTGAATTTGACACATTTTCCAGGAGAGCCTTAGAAAAAGAATTGAAAATCTGTGAAGAATTTCTGATAGTTTCTCTAAAAATTCTATTATTTCCTTCTTTCCAAAGGAACCAAGCAATCAAAAGGAAGGGTTTGAGTCCATAATTCAACTAACCAAGGATGGGTTAGAGGAGGGATCCAATTAAGAATGAGATCTTTTATTTCTTTGTTGCAGACCCATTGTAACCCAAAATTCAGAAAGACTTTACTCCATATCTCGGTTGCAAATTCACAATGTAGGATAAGATGGGAGACTGATTCTTCCTCTTTTAAACACAAAACACATCTGTTAACCAGTTGTATACCACTTCGTTGAAGTTTGTCCTGTGTCAGAATTTTATTATGAACAGAAGTCCACCAGAAAAAGTTAACCTTAGGAAGGAGTTTACAATTCTAGACCTTCCTCTAGACATCATCTTTAGGTTCCTCGATCAGCAAATGGTAAGTAGATTTAGCTGAAAAAAACCCCTTCTTGTCAATGGACCAAAAAAATTGATCACTTCTAGAGAAAAGAGGAATCCTGGTATTTAGAAGAATTTGTTGTATTTTATTAGCCCTGAAGAGGAGATTTGGATTATTATTACAACATTCCAGAAGATTTTTCCAAATTCTAACACCATGATCTTGATGAATGTAGCGACTAACTTTGTTGCCAAAAAATTGTTTAGAAAGAACACTAATAGCTTCATTACCCATCTGTTTAGAAAGAGGCCCATCAGCAAACCAAGGATCTTCCCAAAAATTTATAAGCAATCCATCACCAAGTTTCCATTTAATATCCTTGTTAACAAGACTTTTGGCTTTTATAATTTTATTCCAAATAATAGAACCTTGAGGAAGGCCCTCCTGATTGAGGAAAGAGTATCTGTCAGTATCCCTTAAGTACTTGGCCTTTATAATAATACTCCAATTCGTATCTCTGTTTAAGAAGTTCCAAACAATCTTTGACAGCCAAGCCTTATTCATATTTTGAATTGTTCTAATATTAAGCCCACCATGAGACTTAGGTAGGCAGACCTTATCCCATTTAACCAAAGAAATTCTCTTTTTTTCTTTTGTTCCCATCCACAAGAAAGTTCTTTGAATTTGCTCCAGTTTATTAGCCAAATATCTAGGCATTTTAAATAGGGATAAAAAGTAGGTAGGAATGCCCTAAAGAGAGGCCCTTAGAAGCTACAATTTTCCCGCACTGCTTATGAGTTTTCCTTTCCATCCCAACAATTTCTTTTGAGTTCTCTCAAGGATATTATGCCAAAAACTTGAAGAAAATTCCTTAGTAGTCAAAGGGAGACAAAGATAGACTGAAGGAAGGTCAGCAACTACACAACCAAGAATATTAACATTTTTTCTTTAGAGATTCCCTGGGGTATTGAAAAAGAAAATATTGCTTTTTTGAAAATTAATATGCTGATAAGAAGCCATAGTATAATTATTCAGTAAAGATTTCCATCTAGAGGCTTCCAAGATAGAGGATATGCCAAAAAGAATGGTATCATCCACAAACTATTGGATAGACATAGGAGACAGAGAGGAAATAGGTTTAATCCCAGTTAAAACTTTAGAGTTGATCTTACTATGAACAGATTTACCAAGTGCTTCAACTATCATAATAAAAAGATAGGGGGACAAGGGATCTCCCTATCTTAACCCCCTAGAAGGAGAAAAGAAACCTCTTGGAATTCCATTAATAAGGACTTAGTATTTAGCAGTAGTAACAACTTCCTTGAAGAGAAGAGAAAATTTATCATTGAACCCAAGATTCTGAATGATTTTAAATAAAAATTGCCATGACACCCTATCATAAGATTTAGAGATATCAAGTTTGAAAACCATACCTAGGATATGATTCTTTTCCATTGAATGAATAGTTTCATGAGTAGTAATCACAACATCTAGTATCTGTCTCCCAGGAACAAAACCCTTTTGTGAGGGAGAAATAATTTTGTCAAGAAGAGGTTGGATTCTGACCACCAGAAGCTTGGTATAATTTTTGTAAATAGTATTACAAAGGCTGATAGGTCTGAAGTCAATGAGCATCTCTGGGTTGAGCTTCTTAGGAACAAAGGCAATGAAGGTATTGTTGAGTTGTTTCAAAAGTTTACTAGTTCTGAAAAAGTCTCTGACAGTAGCAGTGACATCATATCCAATAATGTCCCAGAACTCTTGAAAGAAAAAGGGGGGAAAGCCATCCAGCCTCGGAGCTTTTAAAGGCCCCATAGAAAAGACCATTGTACGAACCTCTTCCTCAAAAATAAGAGAAGGGATATTGTTTAGAAGCTGATTCACAACCTGTGAGTTATCAGTACTCGGTCCTTGTTCAAACAACAAATTGTGAAAGAAGCTAACAACATGATCTCCAATCTCCTCATTAGTAATCATATTACCATTCTCCAATCTTATTTGAGAAATAGAGTTAGATTTTATGTGCCTTAAAGCAGAGACATGAAAGAAGGCAGTATTACGGTCACCTTCTTTAAGCCATTGAACTCTAGAATTTTGCTTCCAAAATAACTCTTCTCTACTCATTAAATTCTTCCAATCTTTGATTAAGTCATTTTCCAATTGGAGGGAAATATCAGAAGTATCACCTTGAGCAATCCTATATTGAATATCTACCAGCTTATTGGATAGATCTTTTTCTAAGAAAAAATGTTACCAAAACTATATTTATTCCAACCATAAACTTCTCTCTTGACATGCATCAACTTTTTATAAAGTCTGAACATAGGAGTACCCACAACCTGAAGTTGCCACCATCCAGAAAGAAGATTCCTGAAATCATGATGTTTAGTCGACATAGCCTCAAATCTAAAAGGAAAAGGACCCTTTCTCTTTGATTAGCCCATTCCAAAATGACAAGATTATGATCAGAAATAGTTATAGGCAAAGCAACCAATTTAAGGGCGGCAATGTTTGGCCTTTTATTGGAGATAAGAAAATGATCAAGTTTCACTTGAATCATTTGGTCCCCTTTCCTCCTATTAGTCCAAGTAAAATTTTGGTTCATCAAATCAATATCAATAAGCTGATGCTATGTTATGTTGTTATCTAATGCAGACTTTAGATGTTATATGATGCTATGATATGCAAAATGTGTTATGTGATCTATATGATTTTGCAGTTTATGTGATGCTCTACATGTCTTTGCCTATGTTTTTGTTTTTTCCTATGGGTATTTATGCTATGTATGATGCAAATGGATATGGTTGATCTAATGCATTTATTATGTATGCAAATGATTTAATCATGTGAATGACTATCTCATGTGATATGATATGCAAACTATGATATGTTTTTATTATGTCCAAATGTACTCAATTGACACTGAGATGACACAATGATAGACAAAAGATTGATTAAAGATTGATTTGGTACAAAGACTCACAATCTTTCATTTGTATTGATACTCTGCATTTTTTGGATCCTTTATTGCATGGGATATGGATGCTTTTATGGATGTATAAAGGATGAGAATGGTGTTTTTTTATGACATCTTGATGGTGCAAGTATTATGAAGTGCTTATTTCATCATTGGGTGATTTTTTTGGTACTTTTTCCAAATGTTGTAAGTTAATACAAGCATCTAGGTATAATTCAACCGAGATGACCTGAGTACTACTTATATGGATTTTGATTTGGCAAGTTAATACAAGCATCGAGGTATAATTGAATCGAGATGACCTGAGTATTTCTTGCATATCAACAGACAAGGATTGCCCCCATTCATGTTAGACCTTTGATATCCTCAGTGATCTTTTGCCGATCATGTCATTAGACAAGGCATCACATTACTAAAGTTTAATCCACAAACAACAAACAAAGAAAATAAGCATGCCCCCATCATAGCATCTCTATCTTTTGGCATCCTTGAGTAGCATACAAAGATAGCATAACAAAAATCAAGATGCTTGTAACCTATCCTAATCACAACCATAAAATATTTTTGCATTTAGATGTGTTTTTCTTTCCATAATTTAGATAGAATCATTTTTAGTGCGTTAGGTACTTTCTTGCTTTACTTTGGATGGTTAAGGTGCTGCGTCAAAAACTTCTTCTTGAAAGTAGGTTTGGCTTCTGCTTGCTTGCCTTGCGAGAGGTTCCACAATCCTCATTAGTGAGACAAACCCTAAGGGACTGACCTAGTGCCTCGGGGGCTCATTGCTAAATGGCCTTGCCTATGCGACAATGCAGAGGCAACGTAGTTCAAGGTGAACCCTAATGGACCTAAGACCTAGGCGATAGAAAGTGGCATGGACTCAGATAGATAGAAGGACCAGATGTGGGATAGATGGGAAAGTGGAGCATCGGGGGTACATTGAAAAATGGCCTTGCCTACGTGATGACGTAGAGGCAATGTAGTTCATAGACTTGGACCATGTGGACACTAACGATAGACACTACACTAGGATAACACTATGGATAGGATACTGGATAAGACCTTGGTTAACAAGGTGACAAAAAGAGATAGAGTATTAAGCCATGATAGGTTATCGTTAGGTTTTTATTATGGAATAGATATAGATAGAATGGGACATGATTTGAAGGAAGATTGGACACAAGGTGATTGGTTTCCCAAAGATGGAGGAAGCAGTTTATCACAAGTAACACCTGTTTACTAGGTTTTCACCACTTGCCTTTATTTACATGAAAGCTAAAAGTACACATGACACCTGTTTGCCAGGTTTTCATCATGGTACCTATCTAAGGTGCCTGTTTGCCAAGTTTTCACCAAAGGACAATTTTTTTGTTGTTTTTCCCATTTTTTTATTTTTTGGTTTTTTTTTCAATTTTTCAATTTTTTTGTATTTTGTGCCCCCCTTACATTGGGGCTCTCTTAGGTGTAGAACCGGTGAAGATGCATACTGTTGATTGGGTCATTGAATAGCTCACAACTAATATGCCCTCGATCCATAAGCAATAACGATCACATAAGGCCCAAGCCAGTTGGGTTCAAACTTACCTTTCTTGTCCTGATCCTATTGATTGCGGGGATTTTCCTTAAGTACTAGGTCTCTAACCTTAAAGACTCTTGGATGGAATCTATGGTTGTAACTTTGTGACATCATTTGCTAATATGCCTCGAGATGATTGAAGGTATTTTGTCTCTTTTCCTCTAGCAGCTCTAGCTCTTGCAATCTAGAAACTCTATACTCTTCGTCAGTTATAAGACCTTTTAATGACACCCTTAGAGATGGTAACTCAACCTCGATGGGCAAAATGGCTTCTGATCCATAGACAAGGGTATAAGGGGTGGCACTTGTGGGAGTGCATCTACTAGTTTGATAGGCCCACAGAGCCAGATTGAGTTGGATGTGCCAATCACAGCCAACATCATTGACTATCTTCTTGAGGAGTTTCAAGATTGTTTTGTTGGATGCTTCTACTTGGCCATTGCCTTGAGGGTAATAGGGTATGGAGAAATGGTGTTGGATTCTGAATCTGTTACAAAGCTCTTGTACATCCTAGTTTTTGAAAGGTCTTCTGTTATCCGTGATAATGGATGAGGGAATTTCGTATCTACAGATGAGGTAATTGAGGATGAATGAGGAAATCTGTTTACCCATGATGGTGGTGAGGGGAATGACTTCAATCCACTTGGAAAAGTATTCAGTGGCAATTATTATGAACTTGTGGCCGTTGGATGAGGGCGGATGGATTTTGTCCACAAGGTCGAGTCCCCATTGACAAAAGGGCCAAGGTGTCATTAAAGGTCTCAGCTCTTGAGCTGGTGCATGTATCAGGTTTCTGTGTATTTGGTACTACTTGCACTTCTTCATAAATTGATATGAATCTGCTTCCATGTTTAGCCAATAGTATCCCAAATGCATGAGTTTCTTAGCTAAAGAAGGACCGCTAGATTGTGTTTCACAAATCCCTTCATGTACATCTCATAAGGCGGTTTGATATTCTTTTCTTTCTAAACAACATGGTAAAGTACCATCCAAACCATGTCAATATAGGGTATCAGCAATAATGGTATAACGAGAGGTTTGGCAGATGAAGGTTTGATGTTGGTTTGAAGACAAGTCAGGTGGGAGGGTGTTATCCTTGAGGTAAGTGTAAATCTTACCATACCAAGGTGAATCAAATCTGACTAATATGCATATGGAGTGTGTTTCAGGAAGATCATAAGCTAGTTGCTGAATTGACTCCACCAAGAACTCATATTGTGACTCATTCTCGGGGATCTCGAGGAGTGAGGCAATGGTTGCCATGGCATCTACCACTTTATTTTCAATGTGAGGTATTTTTTTAAAGGAGATGATCACAAAGTACTCTTTAAAGTCATCGACCATGTTCTTATATAGGATAAGCATCTCATCTTTGGTTTGATAGTCATCATTGACTTGATTGATCACTAGTTGAGAGTCACCATAGACATGCAGCTCTTTGATTTTCCATTTTGTTGCCATTTTGAGACCAATGACCAAGGCCTCATACTCTGCTATATTGTTTGTGCATGGGAATAACAAATGATAAGACTTAGGTATGGTATCACCGTGAGGAGTGACCAACAAGATTCCTACCCCCGATCCATGGTTTGTATAGGATCTAGCAAAGTAGAGCTTCCATGAGTGTGTTGTGATATTGAATAAGGATTCATCTAGAAACTTCAATGTCATCCGTGTGGTATCCTGCAATGGCACTTCTGCTAACTGATCAGCAATAATTTGTCCTTTGATAGCCTTTCTGTCTACATACTCAATGTCATATTCACTTAGGAGTATTACCCACTTGGCTAGGTGACCTGTTAGAGCTGCTTTGCTTAATAAGTATTTTAGTGGATCTATCTTTGTAATAAGCTTGACTAGATGTGCTAGCATGTAATGTCATAGTTTTTGAGAAGCTAAAACCACAGCAAGACATGACCTTTCTATTTGAGAGTATTGCAGTTCATAGCCCACCAATGTGCGACTGATGTAGTAAACAACTCTTTCTTTACCTTCGTAATCTTGTTGTGCTAGAAGGGCCCCAAGAGCCATGGGCGTAGCAGATATGTAAAGTAACAATGGTTTTCCTTATGTAGGAGGCATCAAGATAGGCGGGTTCATAAGATATTCCTTTAGTTTGCCAAATGCCTCTTCACATTTCTCATCCCACCTAAATGGAATGCTCTTATGTAGGGGATGACTGAAAGGTTGGCACTTGTCTGCTAGTTGTGATATGAACTGATGGATTGCTTGTAACTTTCCCTATAGAGACTGTAGTTGAGTAATATTCTTTGGCGGTGGCATTTCCATGATGGCTTTGACTTTGGCAGGATCCACTTCAATCCCATTTGCTAATACAATGAAGCCTAAGAGCTTGCCCAAGGTGACTCCAAACACATATTTTTTTGGGTTCAACTTGACTTTGAATTGTTCTAGTCTCTAAAAGACCTTCTCCAGCACATCTAGGTGTGATTCTCTTGTGAGTGACTTTGCAAGGATATCATCTACATAGTCCTCCATTGTGACGTGCATCATATCATGGAAGATAGTGGGCATAGCACATTGATATGTTGCCCCTGTGTTCTTTATCCCAAATGGCATGACATTCCAACATAAAGTGCCCCATGGACAAGTAAAAGTTGTCTTATGTTGGTCTTCTGGTGCTATCCTGATTTGATTGTATCTAGAAAAGCCATCCATGAGAGATAACATGGTATGCCCCGCTGTTAAGTCGACTATGATATCTATATTTGGCAACGGAAAGTCATCCTTATGGAAAGCTTTGTTTAGATTTTAGAAATCATTACATAATCTAACTTAGCCATCAGGTTTGGATACTAGCACTATGTTGGAAACCCACTTTGGATAGTCTATTGCTCTGATGAACCCTACATCCAGTAGTTTCTTGAGTTCTTCTTTCACTAGTAGTGCAATGTGTGGATGCATCTTTCTAAGCTTCTATTTGACTGGTTTCACCCCTAGATCTAGTGGAAGATGATGTAGAATCAAATCTGGATCTAATCCTGGCATATCTGCGTATGACCAAGCAAAATTGACTTGCTTTTTCTTGAAGAATGGTACAAACTTAGTCTTTTCTGGTGGTGTTAGGGCTAGGGCATATCAAAGCAATAAACACTAACAATTATATGTAGATTAAATAACCCAAATATACCCATGAGGAATAACACAAAAGAGATCAACATAGAAATTTAATGTGGTTCACCCAATATGGGCTACATCCACAGAAACTCAGCCATCTAATGATTTTATTATCCAGTGCAAAATAGATTATAATCTCACGAATACATCGATGTACCATACATCCTAGCCACTTATAACAAGCTTTTTGGAAGCTTCTAGAATTAGGGTTTTTTTTAATGTCATTTTTCTTTTGTTGGTTAACAAAAATTAATAACCAACTTTGATCGTGTAAAAAGAGGGCAAAAAAATTTCTCAGGGGTTGCACCCCCGAACCCCGGCGAGGATACATAACTTGTGTATAGTACTTGCATGATTAGTCACCACATACCAACAATCTCCCACTTGGAGATTGATCAAGCTCCACACCAAACAATCTCCCACTTAGAGACTGATCAAGCTCCACACCAAACAATCTCCCACTTGGAGACTGATCTTGGGCGACACCACTGTGCTTGCAGCTCCCACTGGATTATAGGCCTGGTTCGTTTCTTAAGTCCACCATTATCAGTCATGAAGGCCAACAAATACTAGTGAGGAAATTAGTTTCTCCCATGTAACTGCCTTTGTGAACATATCTATAGGATTTTTACTTGTGTGAATTTTCTCTAGCTTCAACTACCCATCCTCCAAAACTGACCGGATGAAGTGGTATCTGAGCTATATATGCTTAGTTTTTGAATGTAGATCTGAGTTCTTAGAAAGATGAATGGAACTCTAGCTATTAGTGTACAAAGGGCTATCTTCTTGTTGTTTCTCCAATTCCTTAAGAAAATGTTGTAACCAAATCATCTCCTTGCTAGCTTTTGTAGCAACAACATACTTAGCTTCAGTAGTTGAAAGTGCAACAACCTTTTGCAGCCTTGAAATCCAACTAACTATAGTACCTCCTACAGTAAAAACATACCCTGTAGTACTCCTCCTATCAATATCACCAGCTAGATTAGAGTCAACATATCCTTTTAGAGTAGAATTTGTTCCTCCAAAACATAGTTTCTTTGAAGTAGTACCTCTCAAATATCAGAGAACCCATTTTACAGCATTCCAATGTTCCATTCCCAGATTGCTCATATACCTGCTCGCAACTCCCACGACATGTGCAATACCTAGCCTTGTCCATACCATTGCATACATCAAGCTGCCAACTACTGATGCATATGGTATCTTAGACATTTTATCTTCCTCCTCTTGTGTCTTTGGACACATCTCCTTAGTCAACTTAAAATGACTAGGCAAAGGTGTACTAATTGCTTTTGCATTCTGCATGTTAAACCTTTTCAACACCTTCTCTACATACTCACTTTGGGACAAAAATAATTTTTTGTTTGTCCTATCCCGTGTGATCCTCATACCAACGATTTGTTTTGTTGCACCCAAATACTTCATAGTAAATGAATTTACTAATTTTTTCTTAAGTTCATTAATATGCTGCATGTTAGACCCAACAACAAGCATGTCATCAACACAAAGCAACAAGATAATATAGTTGCCATTACCCAATTTCTTGAAATAAACACAATAATCAGAATGACATCTTTTGTAACCTTGTTCAGCCATAAAACTATCAAATTTCAAATACCATTACTGATGTGCTTGCTTCAGGCCATACAAACTCTTCTTTAACCTACACATAAAATCCTCCTTACCCTTGACCTCATATCCCTGTGGTTGCTACATGTATATTTACTCTTCCAGATCCCCATGTAGAAAAGTTATTTTCACATCTAGCTATTCAAGATGTAAGTCTTCCGCAACCACAAGACTTAGAATTGTTCTAATAGAAGTCATCTTTACAACCAAAGAAAATATTTCATCAAAATCTATACCTTTTTTCTGTGCAAAACCTTTTACCATGAGTTTGGCCTTATATATTTTCTTGCCTCCATCTTCTTCCTTCAACCTGTAAACCCATTTATTTGGCAATGCTCTTTTACCTGTAGGCAATTAAACTAAGTCCCAAGTCTAATTCTGCAGCAAGGAATCCATTTCCTCTTTCATGCCTAGCTCCCACTGCTTTTTGGTATCTACCTGCATTACTTCTTCATAACCTTCAGGTTCACCATAATTAGTTAATAATTTAGAATATAATGATGGAGAAAATCTTTTAGGAGGTCTAGTTATCCTTGTAGAACATTTAACACTTGCAGGAGTTTGTGGGATAACTTGTTGTTGAGCATTAGGTACCACTGGTATTTTATTTTCTGGAATCTCATCCAGCACCACATATTCCTTTTTGGCCTGTTCATGCTTCTTTTCCTGCAGCTGATCCTTATACATGACCTTCTCATTGAATATAACATCTCTGCTCCTAATGATTTTATGATTTTCATAATCCCATAACCGATAACCAAATTCATCTACTCTATATCCAATGAAGGTACATTTTTTAGACTTAGCCTCAAGCTTGGTTCTATTTTCAATATCAACATGGACAAAAGCTTCACAACCAAAGGTTTTCAGAAATGAATAATTTACCTTTTTGCCCATCCATGCCTCCTCTGGAATGCCACCATCCAAAGGATTTGAAGGTCCCCTATTTATTAAATAAACAACAGTATGTACAACATCTGTCCAAAAGTGTAAGTGTAGTCCAACATGCAATCTCATTCTCCTTGCACGCTCCATAATGGTCTTATTCATCCTCTTAGACACACTATAATCTTGTGGGGTTCTAAGAACTATTTTCTACCTATGGATTCCATTATATGAACAATAATTCTCAAATTTTTTGCTGCAATACTCGCCTCCATTATTAGATCTAAGACACTTTAACTTTTTTCCTATCTCATTCTCAACCAAAGATTTTCACTTTTTAAAAGTTTTAAATACTTTTGATTTTTGTTTTAGGAAATACACCCATGTTTTCCTAGTTGCATCATCAATAAAAGTAACATAATAGAAAGAGCCTTCAAGAGAAGATACCTCAGTTGGTCCCCATACATCTGAATGCACAAGCTCTAATTTCTCACTCTTCTTCTCTTTCCCAACTTTGAGAAATTAGACTCTTTTCTGTTTTCAATAAACACAATTTTCGCAGAACTCCAAGTCAATCTTCTTCAGACCTGGTAGCAACTTTCTAGAGTGAAGAATCCTCATCCCTTTCTCACTCATGTGCCCAAGTCTATGGTGCCACAATTCTATTTCTATCCCTGCAGCAAGTGTTATAACTATCTCAGTAGCAACTATTTCTGTAGCAGCTAAGGTAGAATAAGTATTACCAGTACACAAATACAATGTGCCTACCTTTTCACCTTTAGCTACTACTAATGCACCTTTAGTGACCTTCCATATTTTTTCTGTAAAGTAACTATATAGCCTTCACTACCTAGTTATCCTGCAGAGATTAAATTCCTTCTCAAATTTGGAACATGTCTTACCTCCTATAGCAACCATTCATTTCCATTCTGTAACTTGATTTTTATTTTTCTTTTTCCAACAATCTGACAGGGTTCATCATCACCCAGATATACATGTCCAAAATCACCTTGAACATAATCTACAAAATATTTCCTATGGGGTGTGGCATGAAATGAAGCCCCTGAATCTATTACCCAGGAATCATTAACATTATCTAAACATAGAATTAAAGCATCCTATAATTTATTACTTGCAACATTAGCTTCCTTACTATCATCATGTTGTCCGTCTCCTTGTTTTCCCTTTCGAGACCAGCAATCCTTCTTCAAGTGTCCTAGCTTTCCACAGTGCCAACAATCCATTCTTCCTCTGGATTTAGATCGACCTTTCCTTGAATTTCCTTGTGACTTCCCACGATTTGTAGGGATTTTTCCTCTTTCTTTTGTTCTTCCCCTATTCTCTACAGTCAAAGCATTACTAGATGTTGAAGTCTCATCTATGCTTTTCCATTGCATTTCCTCGCTAAGGATAACACCAACAACATCATCAAATTTTAAAGTATTTGAACCAGAGACAGAGTTACTTACAACCATTACCAAGCTATTCCAGCTTTTTGGAAAAGAACATAAAACCAAGAGAGCCCTTACCTCTTCATCAAATTTCACTTTTACAGAAGTTAACTGACTGGTAATTGTATTAAACTCATTTGAATGATCAGACACAGATCCACCTTCAATCATTTTCAGATTAAACAAATGCTTCATGAGAAATACCTTATTAGAGGCTGAGGGTTTTCATACAATTTGGCCAAAGCTTTCATCAGTTCACTTGTTGTCTTTGCTTCTATTATATTGAATTCCATAGATGGTGCCAGGCACAACTAAATGGTTCCCAATTCCTTTCTATCTAGAAGTTCCCAATCCTCATTAGTCATTGCTACCAGTTTCTTGGCTACTCCTTCTAATGGCCTCCATAAATCCTTCTAATAGAGATAATCCTCCATCTTCATCTTCCATAATTGATAGTTTTGCCCATTGAATTTATCTACCTTCAATTTACCCTGGTCTGCCATTGCTCCCACTTAACCATGAGACTCCCACTCAACCGTGAGACCTTCCTGCAAATGATAATCAAACACAACCTGCTCTGATACCAGTTGTCAGGGTTAGGGCAGATCAAAGCAATAAACACTAACAATTATATGCAGATTAAATAACCCAAATATAACAATGAGGAATAACACAAAAGAGATCAACACAAAAATCTAACGTGGTTCACCCAATATGGGCTACGTCCACTCAGCCATCCAATGATTTTATTATCAAGTGCAAAATAGATTACAATCTCACAAATACATCGCTATACCATACATCCCAGCCACTTATAACAAGTTTTTCGGAAGCTTCTAGAATTAGGGTTTGTTTTTTAATGTCATTTTTCTTTTGTCGGTTAACAAAAATTAACAACCGACTTCAATCATGGAAAAAGAGGGAAAAAAATTTCTCAAGGGCTACGCCCCCAAACCCCCACTCGGGGCATGAAATGAAGCCCCTGAATCTATTACCTAGGAATCATTAGCATTATCTAAACACAAAATTAAAGCATCCTATAATTTATTACTTACAACATTAGCTTCCTTACTGTCATCATGTTGTCCGTCTCCTTGTTTTCCCTTTCAAGACCAGCAATCCTTCTTCAAGTCTCCTAGCTTTCCACTGTGCCAGCAATCCATTCTTCCTCTGGATTTAGATTTTCCTTTCCTCGACTTTCCTTGTGACTTCCCACGATTTGTAGGGCCTTTTCCTCTTTCCTTTGTTCTTCCCCTATTCTCTACAGTCAAAGCATTACCAGACGTTGAAGTCTCACCTATGCTTTTCTATCGCATTTCCTTTCTAAGAATACATAACTTGTGTACAGTAATTGCATGATCAATCGCCACATACCAACAAGCGGAGTTAGAGACTTAGCAAAGTGAATGATCTTAGGCTATTCCTCTGTTCCAATGTTGATAGGTTCTGTAGGTTCCACAACAATTTGGGACCTCTCCTAGTGCATGTTGTCAGAGAGAGTGTCAAGCCTTCCATCATTAGGTGCCATAGTTGGATTTTCACCATTGGATGCATTTTTTCTTTTTACTATTTTGGGATCTGATACTGCCGCGAAGCGATTTTCACCATCAGATCTAGTTTTTATTTTGATATTTTTACGACTGGAAGGCTTGGCACCCCCTCTTAAATAAGCCATGGTATTGAGCTCAATGGCAAAGACAGCTTTATGATCTCTTGTAGGTAGGTGGTCCCTAAGTTCCATGTAGTCAATGTAGGCATCATAGTTTTGGAACATGTTTAGTTGCAGGGTTCCTTGTAGATCCTAGTCGATAAGTTTAGGATGTACAAAGGGGAGGGAGTCAGAGGATAGATCTGATTTGTTGATAGTTTGAATGGATATGTGAGGGGTATTGGTAGGGATAGGGTCCAAGATGGTACTTTCCTCCAAGTTGTTTATTGAGATAGAACTTGAACCTTCTTCGAAAGTCGTATTCTCAGGAATTAGTAAATCACAATCTAATGGTCTATGCATTAGCATTTGTCCCTCATGGTAGGGGCTATAAGTTTGAATGGTGTCAACTTCCTTGTTGTCATAGGAGTGCTCTGTCAGCTCATCCCACTCATATTCATTGGAATCTGTGTCACTGTCCTCTTGAAGGTTATGGATCATTTCCACAAGACAAGCATTTGCTTTTGCTTTGCCCTTGTCTTTGTATCCTAGACCTTTTGTATTTCTTTCCAATGAGGATGAAGAAGGTTGAATGGGTTCTATTATTCCTTCTTTTCTTAGGCTGATGGGACCTTGTCCTTCATAACCCATTCTGTGTAAGATAGACTCACCTCGTCCATAGATTTTCGTTGGGAGCTTAGGTAGTTCTTGTTGTGTGTTCTCTTCTTTTTTTGTGTAGAGTCATTGTAAGACATCTCTTTCCTCTATTTCATCTAATAGGGTCCCCCATTTTAGAAAGGGAGTTGTAGGAGGTGCAGGAGGAGTAGAAGGCTTTGGAAAATGTTTGGGTCACCCAAAGGATCTAGGAGATAGAGGCATTTTGGCTAAGTTGAGTCTGTGCTCAATGGAGTATTCCCCTACTCATGTTTCTTTGATGGTAATTTTCTTCTCTTTGGGCTTAGATGAGGAAGCTTCAGAGGTAGAATCATGCTATGGGGTAGGGGACATAGATGCTCTATTGTTGGGTATGATGTAATTAGGCTTTGAGCGGACAGAGTTGTAATACTGAAAGGGGCCAGGATCACCCTGGATGGTGACTTGTTTGCCATTATGAGGGAATTTTATGCATTAGTGGTAGGTAGAAGGCACAACTTTCATGGCATGAATCCATGGTCTACCTAGGAGAATGTTATAGGCTAGCTCCCTATCTAGGACTTGGCAAACAACATCCTTTATCATAGGTCCCACTTGTATTGGTAACACCACTGTTCCTTTAGCAGTTCTTTCCTCTTCATCATAGGCTTTAATAGTGCTCTTTTTCCTTGGATGCACCACATTTTCAGAGAACCCCAATGTAAGGACTACCTTGAGTGTGCAAATATTTAAACCGGCTCCTCGATCAATGAGGACTCTTTGATACGGTGCTTATGTATTAAGGCGACTATATGCAAGGGTGTGTTATGAGGTTGAGACACTGAGAGGTCATCTTGTTTGATAAATGATATGGTACTAGAGGAGGTTAGATTTCCTACCATGGCTTGAAACTCCTCTTGGGCCAAGTTTGTGGGTATAGTTGTTTCCACTAGGGCTTTATCGAGAATCTCTTTATGGGAAGGAGATAGGCGTAACAACTCTAAGATAGAAATGTGGGTAGGATTTTTTTATGGTTGGTCTATGACACTATACTGATGGGAGTTGGACTAAGAAGATGACGACCTTGGAGGGAGGGTGTTTAACGTGACCTTACCACTGAGGGTGATGAAGCTGCAATCTATTTTGTTGGGTCCTGATTGTTGGTTGGGCGTGACCACATTGACTTGGGGGGTGTGCTCTGATATGAAATTAATAGTTTAGTCGAACGACATGCTCACATAGTTAGCATTATTATGCCTATTATTCTAATTTTGCCTCTTGTGGTTGTTATTGTTGTTGCCGTTGTTGTTGTTGTTGTACAGCCTATCATGGTTGAGAAGCAGATCCTTGTATGCCACATGCATCTTGTTAGAGGTATGTTGTTGAGAACCTACTTGATTTTGGTCAAGTATGTCTTGAATGACATGTTTGAGATGGATACAATTGTTGGTCGTATGTCCTCTTCCCCTATGATACTCACAGAAATTGGTGTCTTTCCAATAGTGAGGTTTTATTTGAGGTTCATAGTCGCTAGTTGGTGGAAGAGTGATCTCATTGTTGGCCAATAGCTTTCTTAATGCAGATTCTTGGGACTCTTCCAATGGTGTGAACTTTCACCTAGGGTTGGAGTTGAACCATGGCTTTGACTCTCGAGAGAATGTTTTGTTGGGCGTAGCATTTCTTGCCTCTCCTTTGAGAGTGAAGATTGGTTTCTGTTTGGGAACCGCCACTTTGGCATCACCTACTCTATCATTGATGACATTTTTATGTTGCAAGTATGAGGTAAACCAGTGTTGTCATTGATGTCAACATACTCATATTGCTTTGACAAGAAGGATTCAATGAGCAGTGTTGAGGATATTGAGAAAATTAGCCTCAGTCAGGAACAGTAAAGAACAGTGATAAGAAGAAGGCAAATGTACTGTATAGGATGCGAACCGGAGGATGCGGATTAAGGGGTTTGTAGATATGAGTCTTGAGATGATTCAGTTAAGATTTTAGAGGTCCGCATGAAGATCTGAAGGAGTTGTGGCTGTCAGTGTAGAACCGGTTCCAGCAAGTATTCAGAGGTGATAGAGGATCACAAAAAGGTCCGGTGAGGTTCGGAACTGTATAATCCTAATCTGCGGATTGGAAGGAGTCTTTGGGATGTCCTTGTGATGTGCCATCTCGAGTTGTGTATAATTTGGAGGTCTGGAAGTACCTCCTGCATTATGACAGTGGCGACAGACAGTGTTCTTGAAGTTCCAGATAAGGAGGATAAGAGATTTCAATAAGTAAAGGAAATGCGGACGTACCTGGTCATTCAGGCAGGCTTGTGAAGGTTCTTGGATCATGTTGAGGTTGTGTTGTTGGTCCGCATTGATAGTAGAGCCCGGAATTGAAGATATTCTTCCGGATGAAGTTCTTGCTCTGTTTAGCTGACCGGATGAGTTGTTCATCCTGCGAATGTTCTTGTGGTGGCCGACCGGATGTGTTATTCATCTTGCGGATACTCTTATGGTTGTTTGCCGACTTAGATGTTTGTTCCTAAGTCGATGTCTTGTATAAATAACGGTTTGTGAGTTCATTTCGAAGTGTGGATTGTGTGGATGAGTGTGGCATAGCGAAGAGAAGTGCGAAAGGTAGAGCAGAGGTTTTTGGGCTTAAATGGAACTGATCCAGACATGGTAGAGATGTCATTCTCCAGTTCAAGATTGTGATTCTTATCACTTTGTAGACAGTGTGTCTCCTTGTAGGCAGTGGGCCTCTTTGTGAGCAGTGTGCTCGGGCAGTGAGCCCTAATTGGCAAGTGCCATTCTTTTTCTTATTCTTCTAACAGACAATAATCCTTGGGTCAATCACCCCGTGGTTTTTCCCTTAACCAGGTTTTCCACGTCAAAATCTTGGTGTTCAATGTGTTGATGTTTATCTGCTCTTGTGTTTATGTATTATGCTTTCATGGATGATTAATTGATATGCTGTTAACTAACAATGAAGAATCAAGTGTTTGAAAGAACAAGAAGTTTTATACAACTGATTCACCCCCCCTCTCAGTTGTATGCCTTAAATCCAACAATTGTTATCAGAGCCAAGTTCCTCTGAAAGAAGCTTAACCGCTTGAGGAGATCTAGGATGTCGTCATACAAAAAGGATAGTCCGAAGTTCGATGGAACCAATTTTACTCTCTGGAAGGGTCGCATGAAATGTCACCTGGAATGTATGGGAAAAGCATACTTGGCCATGGTTTCAAAACCATATGTACCTCCACAAGGTGGTCCGACAACTCTGAATGAAATCACAGAAGCTGAAAACAATCTGCGGACCAAGGAAGCTCTTCTAAGCGCATTGAATGACTCAGATCTCTCAAATGTTATTGACCTACCAACTGCATATGAGATCCTGACTAAACTGGAACTTCTGTATGAAGGAGATGAGTTTGTCAAAAGTGCAAGGTTGCAAAGTCTGAAAGGGAAATTTGAAAGATTGAAGATGAGGGATGATGAAAACATCACTACTTTTATGCCAAGAGTGAATGAACTAGTGTGTGGAATTAGAAATGCTGGTGGAACTCTGGATGAAAATGAGATCGTTTGCAAAATCCTTAGATCCCTTCCTGCTACCTACAAAATCAAGGTTGCTGCAATTGATGAATTCAGAGCCCACACAACTGTCACAAGAGAACAACTGGCTGGCAAACTAGCTGCATTTGAAATGACCGAGTTTGGAGATGATCCTCCCAAGACTGAATCTACTTTCAAAGCCAGTACCTATGTGAAAGGCAAACAGAGATTTGATCCGGGAGAAAACTCATCAAGGAAGATGTCATGGTATGATCAAGCAAGAAGAGACATGGAAGAAGAAGAAGCAGAAACATCTCAACTTGAAGCCCTCATTGCAAAGAGACTGCCAAGAGGATCCGGTAAGTATGAAGGAAAACTACCCTTTAAGTGTTTCAACTGCAATAAGATTGGTCATTTTGCTTCAAGATGTCCGGAAAGATCTGCAAGGTCTAATACTAACAGACAAAGGTTTCAAAAGAACTGCTATTATGTTCATGAAGAAGATGACAATGAAGGAGTAATAGATGATGAATCCGAACTAGGAAGCAAATCCGAAAATGAATGGGTGTTTATTGCCATCAAGGAAGAAGATTCAATATCCTCTGAATCTGTCAATCACAAGGTTGTGGAAAGAGCTTTGGCTGCTCAAGTGGAAGAAAAGGATGATTGGATTATTGATAGTGGGTGTTCTCACCATATGACTGGTGATAAGAATAAGTTCTTAGATTTGGAAAGGTATGAAGGAGGAATGGTAAAGTTTGGTGACAATTCTACTGGCAGAATCAGAGGTAGGGGAACTATTTCCTTTGGTGGAAAGAGCAAAACAGGTAATGTACTATATGTTGAAGGATTGAAGCACAATCTTCTCAGTGTTGGTCAGTTAGTGGACAAAGGCTATGATCTCCAGTTCAAGAATAGAAAATGTAGAATCTTTACAAGCTCCAGAACTGAAATTGCATCCGGTGCTCAAACAAAAGGTAATATCTTTCATCTGGTTGGTTCAAACAAAAGTTGTCTATTTGCTCAAGTTGATCAGAGTTGGTTATGGCATAGAAGAATGTGTCATGTGAATTTTGATAACATTATCAAGATAAGCAATATTCAGGCTATAAGAGACCTTCCAAAATTGGTGAAACCTACAAATAAGTTGTGCAAAGAATGTCAGTTAGGTAAACAGAGCAGAGTCTCTTTCAAAAGCAAAGATCAGTCCTCTACCAGATTGTTGGAATTAGTACATACTGATCTCTGTGGTCCGACAAGAATCAAGAGTCTGCAAGGTGATAGATATTTCATGTTGTTAATTGATGACCATTCCCGGATGATGTGGGTTACCTTCCTAAAAGAGAAATCAGAAGCCCTTGAAAAGTTCAAAATCTTCAAAGCTATGGTAGAGAATCAAACCGGATTGAAACTTAAATGTCTAAGGTCTGATAGAGGTGGTGAATTTACATCTGGTGAGTTCATTGACTTTTGTGAGAAGCAAGGTATAAGGAGACAATTGTCTGCTCCTAGGACTCCATAGCAGAATGGAGTAGTTGAAAGAAAGAACCGGACCATCCAGGAAGCTGCCAGGACAATGATGTTGGAAGCAAATGTTCCTTAGATGTTCTGGAAAGAAGCTATCAGCACTGCAGTCTACACTCTAAATCGAGTTCAAATCAGAAACAATACCGGTAAGACCCCCCACGAACTCTGGTTTGGCATCACTCCTACTGTGAAATATTTCAGAGTATTTGGTAGCAAGTGTTATATCAAAAGAGATGAAGATCTAGGAAAGTTTGATGCTAGAAGTGATGAAGGAATTTTCTTGGGTTACTCCACTCAAAGCAAAGCATACCGGTGTTACAATAAGAGACTGAGGAAGATGATAGAAAGCACTAATGTGAAAGTTGATGAAGGAATTGAGAAGCCCTCAAGATTTTATGAATTTGATGAAGATGACCAAGACGGTGTTCAGATTCAAGGAACTCAATCCTCTCCGGTAAGACAGAGTCAGCCTGATCCGGTAAATCAGGAAGAAGAGATAGGTTTGAATGAGCCTGATCAAGAAGCAGCAGTGCAGGATACTCCCAAAATTCCTAGGTATGTAACACTAAACCACTCTCTAGATCAGATCATAATTGACAGAAGCAAAGGTGTGCAAACTAGAAGGAATGCTGCTCAAAATCAGGATGAATGTTGTCTGATTTCAAAGATTGAACCTAAAACAGTAAATGAAGCCTGCAATGATGAAAACTGGACTAAAGCAATGAAAGATGAATTAATGCAAATTAAGAAAAATCATACTTGGGATCTTGTTCCCAGACCTAGAGACAGGAATGTGATTGGAACCAAATGGGTCTTCTGGAACAAACTGAATGACGCTGGTGAAGTTATCAGAAACAAAGCCAGATTGGTCTGCAAAGGCTACTCTCAAATAGAAGGAATTGATTTTGAAGAGACCTTTGCTCCGGTGGCAAGAATTGAAGCAGTCAGATTATTTCTTGCATTTGCTGCCTTCAAAGACTTCAAGGTATATCAGATGGATGTCAAGTCTGCTTTCCTAAATGGTGATCTGGAAGAAGAAGTTTACATTGAACAACCGGATGGATTTCAATTGTCTGATAATGATGATATGGTCTGCAAGTTGAAGAAAGCATTGTATGGACTAAAGCAAGCCCCAAGAGCATGGTATGAAAGGTTGGATAAGCATCTTGTGCAGATTGGATTCAACAAAGGTACTACTGACAGTAACTTATATTTCAAAATTGTTCATGAAAACATTTTGATTGTTGAAGTGTTTGTGGATGATATCATTTTTGGAGGAAGAGATAGTATGTGCAAAACTTTTGCAAATCAGATGAAAAGTGAGTTTGAAATGTCCATGCTTGGTGAAATGAATTTCTTCTTGGGTCTGCAAATTACTCAAACAAAGAAAGGAATCTTCATCTCTCAGACCAAATATGTGAAAGAATTGTTGAGGAAATTTGGTATGGAAGATGCAAAGCCAATGAACACTCCCATGGCAACCGGATGTAAGTTGAGCAAAGATGATGACTCCCCAAAGGCAGATCAGACAAAGTATAGATCAATGATTGGTGGATTGTTGTATCTCATTCAGACTAGACCAGATATAATGCAGGCTGTTGGTCTTGTGGCAAGATTCCAAGCTGATCCTAGAGAATCTCATGTTATGGCAATCAAAAGAATTTTTAGGTACCTGAAAGGAACACTTGAGTATGGTCTATGGTACCCTAGAGATCCGGATTTCTCTCTTCATGCTTACATAGATGCAGATTGGGCAGGAGATGTGGATGACCGGAAGAGCACTAGTGGTGGAGCATTCTTTTTGGGGAAGAGATTGGTTTCTTGGATAAGCAAGAAACAAGATGCAATATCTCTGTCTACAACTGAAGCAGAATACATTGCAGCAGCAGGTAGTTGCACTCAAATCTTATGGATGAAGCAGATGCTAAGAGACATTAAAGTTGAATATGAGGAGCCTATCACAATTTTCTGTGATAATTCAAGTGCAATTAATATTTCTAAGAATCTGGTATTGCATTCTAAGACTAAGCACATATCTATCAAGTTTCACTTTTTGAGAGAACAAGTGAACAAGGAAGAAGTCAGATTGGAGTATGTTCCCTCAAAGGATCAGATTGCAGATATCTTTACTAAACCTCTTCCCAAGGACTCTTTTGAATATCTTCGGGAGAAGTTAGGGGTCATGGCCCCTCCGGTGATGAACTAAGATGCACTGATGTGCATCAGTCCGGTGGATATCACAGTCATATCTTGTGATCCGAATTGATGATGGGGAGCTGCTACTAAGGGGGAGCAGCTGGTATGATTCTGATGTGTTAAAATTGCAAGTATGAGCCCTTTGCCATTGATGTCAAAGGGGGAGAGAAGACATGTGAAAAACAAGTAGCTGATGATCAAAAGGGGAGCAGTAAATGAGGAGAAGACATGTTGCTGATAGGGGGAGAAGTGACAGAAAGGAGAAGTTTCTTGTCTTGATGGTTTTTCACATCATATGTTGCCATCAATGACAAAGGGGGAGATTGTTGCAAGTATGAGGTAAACCAGTGTTGTCATTGATGTCAACATACTCATATTGCTTTGACAAGAAGGATTCAATGAGCAGTGTGCTGAGGATATTGAGAAAATTAGCCTCAGTCAGGAACAGTAAAGAACAGTGATATGAAGAAGGCAAATGTACTGTATAGGATGCGAACCGGAGGATGCGGATTAAAGGGTTTGTAGATATGAGTCTTGAGATGCTTCAGTTAAGATTTCAGAGGTCCACATGAAGATCTGAAGGAGTTGTGGCTGTCGGTGTAGAACCGGTTCCGGCAAGTATTCAGAGGTGACAGAGGATCACAAAAAGGTCCAGTGAGGTCTGAAACTGTATAATCCTAATTTGCGGATTGGAAGGAGTCTTTGGGATGTCCTTGCGATGTGCCATCTCGAGTTGTGTATAATTTGGAGGTCTGGAAGTACCTCCTGCAATATGACAGTGGCGACAGACAGTGTTCTTGAAGTTCTGGATAAGGAGGATAAGAGATTTCAGTAAGTAAAGGAAATGCGGACGTACCTGGTCATTCAGGCAGGCTTGTGAAGGTTCTTGGATCATGTTGAGGTTGTGTTGTTGGTCCGCATTGATAGTAGAGCCCGAAATTGAAGATATTCTTCCGGATGAAGTTCTTGCTCTGTTTAGCCGACCGGATGAGTTGTTCATCCTGCGAATGTTCTTGTGGTGGCCGACCGGATGTGCTATTCATCTTGCGGATACTCTTATGGTTGTTTGCCGACTTAGATGTTTGTTCCTAAGTCGATGTCTTGTATAAATAACGGTTTGTGAGTTCATTTCGAAGTGTGGATTGTGTGGATGAGTGTGGCATAGCGAAGAGAAGTGCGAAAGGTAGAGCAGGGGTTTTTGGGCTTAAATGGAACTGATCTGGACATGGTAGAGATGTCATTCTCCAGTTCAAGATTGTGATTCTTATCACTTTGTAGATAGTGTGTCTCCTTGTAGGCAGTGGGCCTCTTTGTGAGCAGTGTACTCGGGCAGTGAGCCCTAATTGGCAAGTGCCATTCTTTTTCTTATTCTTCTAACAGAGAATAATCCTTGGGTTAATCACCCCGTGGTTTTTCCCTTAACCGGGTTTTCCACGTCAAAATCTTGGTGTTCAATGTGTTGATGTTTATCTGCTCTTGTGTTTATGTATTATGCTTTCATGGATGATTAATTGATATGCTGTTAACTAACAACGAAGAATCAAGTGTTTGAAAGAACAAGAAGTTTTATACAACTGATTCACCCCCCACCCCCTCTCAGTTGTATGCCTTAAATCCAACATTTTATTCTTTGTCCAAAATTTTGACTTGTCCATAGTGTAGGTAGAGATAGGGGTGTCCTTTAACAACTTTATTTGCCCCTTGGCGATCATAGCTTTCTCGATAAATAATCCCATCTCAATGACCTTCAAAAATGAGGTAGGGCATTGAATTTGGATTTGGTAGCTTAGATCAGAGTTAAGGTTGTGGACAAACATCTCTATCAATTGCTTCTCAGGCACGTCATATGAGCATTTGCTCATGAGTTGTCTCCACCTTTGTAAGAAGGAGGTGAAGGATTTGTCACTCTTTTGTTTTGTATTGCATAAGTCAAGCATGGAGACTTCATGTTCAATGTTATATGAGAAGTGTGTGATGAACTTGTTTACTAACTCATCAAAATTTTTGATACCCGATGGAAGTCACGAGAACCACTCCATGGCTTGACTACCTAGAGATCTAGGGAATAGTCTCATTAAGAAAGTTTCATTGTGAGCTACTTTCATGCACACGACATTAAATTCCCTAATGTGATCTCTTGGGTCTCCTTTCCCTTTATATTTGTCAAACTTAGGAACTTCAAACTGAAAGGGGAAGGGTACCATGTTCAAACTTTTGTCAAAGGGGTACGGTGCGATGTCTTCCAAGGAGTAAGTTTTAGTGTTCATTCCTGTTTTGAGATCCATCATTTGTTGTGTTAGGCCCTCAATTTGTTTCCTCATTTCTTCCATAGGTATGTTTAGGTCTACGACTTTCTTTCCTTTGTCCTCCCCAGTGTGGTTTTCATGAGTTTCCTCTATGGTCTCTTTCAGTTTGTTGAGATCGAAGTCATTGGGGAGTTTAAGTCCTAGATTTGCAAGATGAATAAAGTACTTGTGAGGGTCCTCGTGGAGCACTTTTTATAGAAAGCATTGAAATTTTTGATCTTGGAGGGTTCCTTGGTACTCTTCATGAGAGATTTCCTCATCACTATCATGAGGAGTGACAATGTGGTTGGATGATCCGGCCATTTTGAGTTGCTTTTTGTATTGAGATCTAGTTAAAACCATGCAAGGCGACGTGGGAAGCAGTGGGATGAAACTAGAGACTTTGGTAAGGTGTTGGTAGAGATTGTTGAGAAGAGGATACTTGTGACGAGATTTGAACAAGGGACTCTTTTGATCAATGATTCCAAGTAAGATGGCTGACACAAGATGATAGCCACAAGTAAGGGTACTCGATACCCGTTTACTATGTAGAGACTAGTCATTAACCAAGACCACTAGTGAAGTTATGTGACCTACTAGGGTTACTTGAATCTGAAATGATTTGAAAAAGAAGGTCTTGCGCTAACCTGATATAGAATACTTTGACCTTGCTTTAGGGAGACCTAGTAGAAGGTGGATGAGACGACCAACAAAAGAGAGGGTTTGACGCGAAATAGATGGGAAAGCGACTGCAAGGTAAAATTTGATCTTAGAATTTGGAATTAGGCTAAAATGGGTACCCAGAAAGGTAAACAATTTTTTTTCCAAATGCATGGAAACACTCACTGTCATGGATGCATAGAAACAGATGCGTAGCAGTAGAGGATATAAGTGTAGTGAGTCGATATAAATGCACAGTACTAGTAAAAAGTAGATGCACAATAACATGTGATAAAAGTGTAGTATGTTGATACAGATGCATAGCAGGTCAGTTTAAATGCGCAGCTTTGAAGGACGGATGCACATCTCTGGCTTTTCTAATTGTTTTGTAATTTTTGACACATTTTTTGATGTTTTTAGTTTTTTTTGGTTGCAAGTTGGTGTTCTTGATCTGATTTTCTTTAATTATGGCAAGAAGACACAACAAACACAAAGAATGTTTTCATGGTTTTTGATTTTGTTTTTGTAATTTTTTTGGACTTTTTTTTACTTGAAAAGAAAGTACAAATCCTAGGTTGGAAAAGGCAATATTTGTCGGATCCCCTAGCTATGCATATTCAAAGTAGATAGCTTCAGGATCTTGGTAGCACTGGCTCCTCTCCATGGCACACACTTCTCACACATACCAAGATTTGAGTTTCCCAAGGCTTGTACCCCCACCGAACCTTAGGATTGTCTCTGCTATCTCTACTAAGAACCACATGAATTGGGGTGGCTTCAAAGGTCCCACCTTTTGCACCAACAAATAGAAGGATTTTCGTCTACTAAAACAAGGATGACTAGTAAGTGCAACCATTTGAGTGGTTATATATGTGGCAGCACTACTCTCCGTTATGGAGTCTCCCAACCTACAAGGGTTGCACCTTGGAGGGTTTTGGGGGAGGTTGGTTGTCAGTATAACACAACTTCACTCGTTGTTTGAAGCTTTCTCTCCAAACACAATTTATTTATAGTGGCTTGGAATAGCTTGGCTTTAGCTTGTTACCACTTAAGGTCATTCCCCAAGGATAGATGGGTATCCAAGGGCAAGCCTCTCTAAAGGTAAAACACATTTGAAAATGATATGTCTAGCATTTTGGTCACCCAAGATAGGGGAGAGCATAGGCCTAGTGTCATTCCCAAAAACACGAAAGACAGTGGTTCTTTTCCCCTAGTTAAAATAAAAAAGACTAAATGAGCTATCTACTTGGGCACGTACAAAAATTTGTTAACTTTGAAGTGATAACAAGATAGCAATGGTTCAATTTTACCAAGATAGCAATGTGTCTAACTTTGAAAGATAGCAATATAGCAATGATTCAGCTTACCACCCTCCTAGTTAAGACTACGTGAGATTTGCATGAACATCAATTTACTTGTCTTTTAGAAATCAAAATGTGAGTTAATAGATGTAGCTATATGACTAAACTTGTGCCTAGCCTACAAAAAAATCCAAGAGTATTCCTACGAAAAAGTGTTAGTGTTAGCGAAAAACCACAAGAAAAATCCTAAAAATCACTGCCTAGATCAGATGCGCAACTTCAAAGACTAAATGCACAGAAACAAAGCTCATAAGCACAGGAGTACAAATGCACTGAGATAGAGGTCAAAAGCGCAGGAATACGAAATATATGCACAGAATTAGCAGATGTGTCGTATTAGAGGTTATATGTACCGAAACAGATCCTATATGCACCGAAAGATTGGATGCGCTGGAATAGACAACAGATGCATGTTAGGATGGGTCAAATGCATAGATTCCTCCTATGTACAACTTTCTAATACACAAAAACTTAGTTTTTGGGTTAAACTGGGGCTAGGCCCCATGGTGGGCACCAAAAATGTTAAGGGAAAATTGGAATAAACATGAATAATCAATATATAAATATCAATAATAGCCAAAACTCAACGAAAAGGAAAATAATCAAGATCAAACAAACAAAGATAAAAAACCTTTGCAAACCTCAATACTTCATAGCTTCCATTGGCTGCCTATCTCAATCAATCTTGCATGTATGAATAAGGCCCTCAAAGAGTGGACTTCCTTGCTATTCCAAGATTGTCAATGGAGAATGGCTATGATAGTGCTTTGTAATGAAGATGAACTTCACAACAATGGTAGTGATATGGTAACAAGTTGATCAAAAGAAAATAGAATGACTTGGGTGCCAAAGGCACGCTTTAATTCCTGTAGAGTAACGATACTAAAAGCTTGGATGATTGAAATGGAGGAATTGGGTTCAATTTATAGACTTGAGAAAGAGAAGATCAATGATATAGAAAGAATGAGAAGAATAATGGTATAGAACGGTTGAGGAATGTGCGCGAATAAGAAGAAGACATGTGTCTTGCTATATTTTGCATGATAGGAATTAATAAAATAGAAGAATGAGTTAACTAAAGAGATAAATCAATTAAAAGAATAGATCAATCAGTTAAGAGAATAGAACTAGAAGATGGGAACTGCATGAGGATGAGAAGATATTTTAGCTTAATTAAATATTTAGAATATTCAGTTGCATGTGCACAAGGATTGAATTATATTTAGAGATAACTCAATTTAGAAGAAATAGACAACTTAAATAAATATTTGATTTATTTAAATTTAGAGAAGATATTATTGGAAGAAACAATTAAATAATTGATATTATTTAATTTAGAATGAATTTGCGAACTAATTAAATAATTGGTATTATTTAATTTGTTGGAGGAATTAGAAGAATTTTAAGAATTCAATTAAATAAATTGATTTTATTTAATTGTTGGGAAAATATGAATCAAATAAATAAATTTGTTTATTTATTTATTGATAGAGGAATTTGACTTAAATAAATATTAAGAATATTTATTTGGACAAAGTCATATCATTTTTAGGCGTATACACTAATTGATCACAAAGAAACTTGGCTACGAAGCTCCTAAACCCCTCAAAAATCCTAGGTTCATCATCAGAGGAGGACCCTTGGTCTAATTGAACATAAGCCTCTATACTCTCCTAATACTTTGTCCAATGTGGGTTGGGGTACCTATTGTAGCTTAGCATAAGTATTTCTTCTACCTAACTCACTTGAGGAAGGTACACTCCCAAGTCTACTTCTGAATATAAGATTTTGTTGGTCTGGTTGTATTATGTGATCATGTGTTTCATCTTGGGTTCTCTCTCAATACGAATTTGGTTAGTGAGCCCTTTCCATGGCAGCCACATATGAGAGAAGTCAGTGGCCATTTATCTATTTAATGTTTTGGATCAATCTGTACTTAGCAACATGCCATATGTATCTGGAATATCAACTACTTGGATGTCTATATACTATTGCACTCTTGGATCTGATGCTAGCTATATGTGAATTTGGTTTATCTCTCTAATCACATTTACTTTTGTTTTGTCTATTTGAGTAACCTTTTTGGAGGATTTGGCAGGAGTTAAACCTAGTGCCTTACAAACTGACAGAGGCATCACATTGGTGGAGGCCCCTGAATCTACCAGATAATTATGAAGGTTTTTCCCAAATATCCTAAGAGTCAACAAGAAAGGAGGAGACTCCCTCTTCTCTTTGTACAAAGTCACCTTTTGTTCTGCATCTGTAACATGGACTCTGTCTTTTCCTTTATCAATGTTGTCCTTTGGTGGGATCTCCTTTGGGGAAGGGCTAGTTCTAACATTTGCTCCAATGTCCTAGAGGAAGGCTGTCCTAACCTCTAGGACTTTCATCAGCTCAAATACTGACAAACTAACCTTCATCTTTTTAAGCTCATCTACTACATACTATCCTAACTTAGCCATTTCAGATCTTTGGGAGGACTTGGCTGATTGACTTTGATTTACAGTCTAGGGTACCACCTTAGGGGGCTCGGGATTATTGGAAGCCTTTGGGTCAAGTGAGACTTGATAGTTATTTGGGGGTATGGAGGTAGTGAAGGGACCCTTTGGTTTGTTACTCCTGAGGTTGTATGGGGTTCTATTATACTGCTAGTAGGCATGTACTTCTTCAACCTCTTCTTCCTCTGGTTGATTTTCATCTTGGAAAGGGAAAATGTAACTATTTTGCACAAGGGTAGTGTCATACCTTTGAGTGGATACTAGTTCATACCCCGTGGGTGGAGTCTATTGGGCTTCTGCATTCTAGACCTCCCTCTAGAAAATATTGGATGCTATCTATAATTCATGATAGTATAACTCAGAGTGTGCATTCATGTTGTGGATCCTGCACCATGAAGATAATGCTACTTCTGCCAACATCACCTAGCCTGATGAATGATTTTCTATATTATGAATTTCCAATAGTGAGTAGACTCCACCATTGTTCAGTTGAGTATTCCATGTCCTATTAGTCCTTTGGTAATTCTAATTCTGGTACTGGCTTTGACCCTAATTTCTTTGTTGTAGATAAGCATTCTGGTTTCTTAGGTGTGTTACCTCATTTGTAAGTTTCTTCATTTACTCTGCCAACTCCCTGATTCATCTTTATCATTCTTGGATTTTGTAGCCTCAGCTGACTGAAGGAAAGGCATCTAAGCTGGTGGTAGTTTTGAGTTTGGAGCTCTAGGGTGAACAACTAAAGCTTGTGTTGTTGTAGGGACTGGAATTGGATTCATCACTAGGGTTTGGTTGGCTAGGGCCTAATTGATTAGAGGTATTTAGTTTGGCATGGCCGTGGGACCCATATGATTCAATGGCCCTGTTGTAGTCTACCCTAATTGTGTGTTCACTGTAGCAGCTTCAACATATGATTTAGCTAATGTGGTTAGATCTGGGTTAGCTCTTCTCACAAACATTGATGTTAGTTTGTCCAGTGTAGCGTAGTAAATGGGCAGGGCCGCTGGTTGAGCGAGGTCAAAGGGAGCCTGAAGATGGTTGTATACCTTATGAAATCGATTGTTGGAAGAACTTATTAGTTCTCCTTTGGCTCTACAAATTTCCACAAAGGACTTGTAAAGGTCTACAAGGGTGGTGGGCATCCTGAAGCAGTTCAAAAATACATTCTTTAAACTTAGCCATGAATTGATGGAAGTTGAAGGGAGGTTAGCAAACCAATAATAAGCTTCATCCTATAATAATTAGGGGAACAACTTGCAGACTACATCATCATGTTGTACCTAAAGCATGAGCACACTACTCTCAAAGATCTTGATGTGTTCATCAATGGTTTTGTCAGGGTCATTAGTGCAGAACTTTGAGCAGAACTTATCAGGGTTTTTGGGCATGTCATGGTAATTGTTGAAATTGAGGGGAAACTAGTTATTAGCAGCAAAAAAGGCCATGTTTGGGCAATTGAATTGAACTATAGCTAGGTTTATAGGGACAGATTGGGCCCTGGGAGTCCTAGGCACTCCTTGGTCTCTTCTAGTTTTCCTAAATTGGGTCAAGGATTGTTTGTCTAGTCCCCAGTGTTATTCTTTGAAATAGAAGGGTTTATAAAAGGTTTAAGTAGGTTCAGGCCCTCCTTCTAGCGCTAATTCTATTTATGGTGGTTTTAGCACATAGCAACGTAGGTGAAATACATGGTATCTCACCTCTCTTGAAAGGAATCCTTTCCTAGATAAGACTACCCCAAGGTTTATACAACTAGGTCTTAGCTTGCAGGAATAATTTCAGTGGAATGTTTCAGTTGTACCAACTAAGGGGACTTACATGCAATGATAGGGTTTGATAAAACTATGACAAGAAAGTGTGCAAAACCCTATGAAATTCTCAATAGATTTAGAATACGATTGCTGCTTAGCAACCTAAATCTATTAACTGTTTATAAAGAAAATGCAAAATGATAAGGGGTTTAGAGAGAAGGTGAAATCCTAAGTGACAATCACAATGAAGGAATTGTTGTTGATAAACAAATGCTTTCAATAAACCACTTTCTACTTTATCAGGCTGCAGATACCACAACTTTGCAGAAAATGATGCAATCACCATATGAATCTTAAGATTTTTAAATCACATTCATTCATTAAATACCCTAACAATGGCATAATTTAACTTATGAAATGTAACTAAATTGAATTCAATAGAAAGGCCCAGGTTAACTATGCATAGTAACTTACAATTAGCAAGCACTAATAGTATGGACCAAAGCATTCATCAGATATCTTCAACACTCACTCAACATTGAAATAGCGCATTTACTTAATCTCATATTTGAAGTGAACCATGAAAACCAAAATAGACAACACAATACACAAATTCCCAGTAACTTGCAAATCTTGCTGTATTAATCAGAATTGGCATAGTCTCAACAATTCACTATCAAGAGTCTATTATAGTGAGGAAAATGATGGCCCTTTTTATAGGCAAGGCACCATACCAAGTTTTTGATGGATGGTGGAGATTAACTCAACACCAATGGCCCAAATTTACATATCATTTAATGAAATACAACAGTTTGTTGGATTTTCGTGTTTACATTTGTCTTGATAGAAAAAGACAAAATACAACCTTAAAATACATTGAATTTGGATAAAATGACTACCCATTTGGCTGTATAAGAGGAAGAGCCAATTTACAGGATGAAATAAAGTCAAAATAAGGTCACATGACCCCTAAAATCTAGAGCTGACATGGAGTGATGGGATTTCAAAATTTAGCTGGAATATTCTCTTGATCCTCGTCATCTAGGTTGACTTTATTCTTTTCTACCTCTCTACTATTGTATGCTATAAGGACTGATAGTGCCAAATTTATGTCTGTTGGATTAGGATTCTTGATATAATCTATTCTAAATTTTGGCTGATCAACCTCCCATGAAAATTTGTAGTAAACTGCATCCCTTGATCTCCTGTTTCTTCTAAATTCTACAAATGTAGCTCTAAGATCACTAATCTTTTCCAATTTTCCAATCATATTAAGTGGGGACTCCCCATGAATAACCTGGTGCAATTTATCTTTACATTCTTGCATATTGACTAGGGCCATATCATTGAGATCAGAATTTGTACAGGCTCTTAATACATCATTCATTTTAAAGATCACTTCCATAATCTTGGCTCTTGCTATGTCAAAAGAATCTCTGGCCTTATCGAAAACTTCATTTCTCAATCCAATCAATTCTAACCATTGCTTAGGCTTATCCAATTTTTCCTGGGTTAGAATGTCTTCTGCTAACAAAACTTCATCAGGAAGATTAGCCTTGACTAGTACTCTAGGATGCATGTGGGAATAATAATCTTTATAAGCAGTACAATCATTATTGACTTCTTCCCATTTAGACTTCAATATACAAAAATCCTTATGTAATTCAGTTGCAAAAAGAATCACCTCATAGCCTTCTGCATAGACTTATGAAACCATTCATCTCTAGTTGTTGTAGTAGTCTTAATCTTATCAAAATTTGTTAGCTCCTCTTTGGAAAGAAGAGAGGGTGCTGCCTTAGGCTCTCCATTTGCATTCCTGGGCTTCATAGAAAACTTAATACAAGCCTAGAGTCTTCATTTTGGTGCCTTAGTTGTTGTTTGGTTAGCTCATCTTTATTAATCCTATCTAAAATGTTGGATATTGACCCTTTGAATTCATCAATTTCCTACTCCCTTGGCATAGGACCCAAGTTGAATGTTGTGATTGTGTAATCTTCTAGTCTCACATCCTCCTTATGTTCTTCATCTGGAGGGACTACCACCTCTATTATATGAGAACATGATACATCCTTGTAAATCTTATATTGGACTTTGGCTTTCTTCTATTTCTTTGGTTTCACTAATCTAGCCAAGAAAGTGTCCAAGTCTAATGACATTACTTCTACTTCAAGAGGTTTATTACTCAATCTTTGTTGTAACCAATCTGGTGCAGTAGAAAAATGTTTAGGAGAGTCAATATGCCTATCTCCTTTATTCAAAGTATCATCAACATTAATATTTTCTCCCCCTTGAGCCTAATCTATTCCTCTGTCATCTGATTCATTCTGATCTAGTGCTTGTTCCATCTATTCATCTTTAATTAGTGATTTAGGATTCTCCAATTGTTGCAAATTTTCTATCATAGCTTGTTGTGCAATTTCTAAAACTGAATCACTAACCTCCTTGTCAGGACTGTCCTCTATGTTTACAATATCTATAGAACTAGAGTCTGTAAGGAGGTTTTGTGTAGTGTCATCTTTACTCATACCCTCATGGGAATCCAATTCTACACATATTTTCTCGATGCTTGGCAATGAGGGAACTGGAAGAGGTGTAGGCATTGGTACTTTTGTGGGGTCATTGAATGGTTTGATCAAAGAATCATTAATGGCCATTAAAGAATCAGTTGTAGCAGGAGGTAAATACAACTTAGAAAGATTAGCAAATGATGCAAAGCCAGTAAAGGGAGAAGGAGGGGGTGATATCATAGAAGAAATGGAAAGTGGAGTGGAAAGACCAAGAGATAGCAAGGTGAATGGTGGTGGTGACAAGATGGTAGAAATGGGAGATAGGGATGAGGATGAAAAAGAAAGTGAAAATGGAGAGGAAGTGAGAGCAGGAAGAATTAAGGATGTGATGGTAGGGAAGGTGGATAGAGCAATGGATGAGATGGGAATTGTAGAAATGGATGGAAAGGATGATGTGAGGGGAGTGGGTGAAGATGAGATAGTAGCAGTTGCAATGGATGATGTAGGAGTGGAAGGAGCTGGCATTGGGATATTTGTAGAAATTGGTGAAATAGGGGCAGTTATGTGTACAATAGAGAGAATAGTAGATGCAGCAGTGGTTGACACTTTTGGCTTCTTTGCCTTTGAAATTTCTCCTTTTCCACTTGATATATCTTTTCTTTTTCTTTCCTTTATTCTTTTGGAAGGAGGAAGTTCTTTCTTCTATGGTTTAGGGGCATCTTTCTTGGCCTTTCCTTTCTCTACCAAGGGAATATTTTCCTCACTATCTACATTAGTTTCTTTGGTTGCTCCCTGTCATGTAGCATCTTTTATTTCTATAGGTTGATCTTCCTCATCATTGCTAACCTTTACTTTTTCTTTCTCTGCATAGGTTAGAGCTACTCAATTCTGACTAAAAATTACAACTTGAGCTTGTACCCATGCTCTACTGAACCTAATTGGATCTCTCATTATCATATCTAGAGAGCTCTCCTCTAAATTTGCCCAGAAGTCCTCCAAGTTCTCCTTGTGAAATAATCTCTTGCTCACATATCTTTCCATGACACCAAAGGGATCAAAGTGTCTTCTTCTATGATAGTAGTATAGATTTAGCAGTTGTAATTCTGCATCTAAATGCTTTGCTGCCCCTAGAGTGGTGAAAGAATAATTGCCCCTTCCTAGAAGTATGGGACACTTGATTGATGCTCTACGTAAGTGTTTCAAACTTTTTGCACAAGTGAGCAGCTACCTTGTGAGTTCTAGGAGTACCACCTTATCAGTTGGGTATCTTGGGAGCTTGTATGGTATCACTGTGAACCTTGTATCATTAAGTAAGTGAATTTTTGAAATTGAATGTACCATCTTCCAAATGTTTACACAATAGCCATAGCCTCAGGAGACATCCTTCTTGCCATGTCATTTTGTAAAATATGAGTAATATGCATATTGAATGCATTATTAACACGCTTATGGTGCACCAAGGATTGGGAAAATTCTATTTGAGTATAACATTCATAAACCTTGATTTAACCATCTCTATTGCCAACTTCTCCTAACTTAGATAAACTAGGATACACTATAGTTCTTGTCAAGGCATATATGATATATGAAGTCCATGTGAATGTTTCATCTGTCTGGAAGTTGACAAAGACCTCATGAATATTATTGCATAAAATCTAGGCCTAATGAATTTTCTTGCTTCCACATAGAATTTCTTCAATATATGCAAATATCCACCCCTCAAATGTAGAGGCAGTGGGCAGCCCCATGATCCTGCTTAAGAGTGTCACCAAATCTCCTACCTCCTCTTTGAAATCACTTCTATACAATGTATGAGGCAATTTTGACAAGGCTAACCTCTTATGCTTCATCCACCCTATTGGGACCTAAAATTTCCTACAATTTTTAGCAAAATTTTAGGTTCCCATGATGAAAAATTTGAGTACCACACTCAGAAATGCACCTAAGAAAACTGCCCCAGTGACATACTTTGGAGGGTCATAATTCAGAGCCTATTCAGTTTCATGCCAAATCACTTGACAAGCATGTTTATATACCATATGTTAGTGTTTATATTTGATTTTAGCCTCCCATGATTAGATTTGACCAGGTTTTCAAGCATCAAGTTGAAGGGTTCTGGAAAAGTTTGTTGTTTGCATAGTGTTAAATCTACCTAGGAGGTCAACTTTAGAAGCCAATATCTAGCAACTGGATGGTTTTTATGGAAAACTAATTGGTGTCCCAGATTTAACCGATGATAATATACTTCCATGTCCATTTTCAAGGCCCCACCACCTCATTTGATATTTTCTCAAGATCAAAAGCAAATTGAATTTTCACTGTTTTGAGGACTGCATTTCCAAAAACATTTTAGGGGGTCAACTTTGGTCATTAATATTTCATGAATGAAGTGGATTGGTGAAAAACCATTCTGTACACATGCTCATGGAGCCCAAATGAACTATTTCCCCAAGTGGTAGCTTCCCAAGAGGTGATTTGGTATTTTTTTGGGACAGTGAGTTGGCAAGCCCTAATTGGTTTTTTGACATAAACAGTTTCAAAAAAGGCTAAGCTACTTTGGCATTGAATATCTTGTACCTTAGGATCAGCTTTGCCAAACCATTTGTTGTAGTGAATTTTTGGTTCAATTGTCTACATACTTGTGCATTTTCATGGCTCTAGGAAATGGTTTGACTAGTTTTTGAGGGCGATTCTGGTAGCCACATGGCCTGTTTTGGGTCACTATGCTAGTTGCCAAAGAGTGGATTCTGATGAGTACCCAGTTCATTTTTTCACCTCAGAAACATGTTGAAGTAGTGTCAGGACAATTTAGACAACAAACTAGTTTCAAAATGAAATTTTTTTAGCCAAGCCCACTAGGGGACCCAACATGCTTCACATAGTTATGAAGTCATAAGGGTTTTAGTGCAGCACAAGGTGTTGAATGTGTGAGTTTTGCATTGACAAAGGAATAGAAATAATCACCAATGCACCTAGTGACTCACATGATGATTGCATTATTCTATCAAATTTGAAGAGGAAATTTATTTGCTCAAAATCCATATATTACATAAAGAGTATAACACATCTACTACTAAGGTTTGTTGTGTGAAGGTGAAGGTGTTGCAGCTCAAGTGCTTGATAAAGTTGGAGCTGACCCTAGAAATATTTGTACTCAAGTGATTTGGATGGTTGGTGAAAGTATAGAGTTGTTGGTACTGGAGTAGGAGGTGATGGCAACAGCAACAAGATGCCAACTCTTGAGGAATATAGAACAAATTTGACAAAATAAGCAGAGGGAGGCAAGATTGATCCAGTAGTTGGAAGGTAGCCACAAATTGAAAGAGTTACTCAAATATTTGGATGCTATGCAAAGAACAATCCTCACCTTATTGGTCATCCTGGAGTAGGAAAAACAACTATTGCTAAGGGACTTGTTCAATGAATAGCTTCTGGAGATGTTGTAGAAACAATTGAGGGTAAAAAGGTTATTACTTTAGACATGGGGCTACTTGTTGTAGGTACCAAGTATCATGGAAAGTTTGAAGAAAGATTGAAAAAAACATATGGATGAAATCAAACAAAGTGATGAGATCATACTCTTCATAGATGAAGTCCATACTTTAACTAGGACAGATGCAACAAAAGGGGCAATTGATGTGGCCAATATGCTAAAACTAGTTCCTGCACAAGGTGAACTACAATGCATTGGGGCAACCACCTTGGATGAATACAAAAAACACGTTGAAAAGGATCCTGCACTAGAGGGGAGATTCCAATTGGTACAAGTGCCAGAGCCAACTATGGATGAGACAATACAGATATTGGCAGGACTACACAAATGATATGAACTTCATGACAAGTTTCATTATTCTGATGAGTCTTTAGAGCGTGTTGCCAAGTTATCACATCAATACATCAGTGATCATTTCCTCCCTGACAAACTAATTGATCTAGTTGATAAGGCTGGATTTCATGTGTGCCTTCACCATTCATAGCTTCTTGAAGAAGTAAAAGAACTTAACAAAGAAGTGAGGCAGATCACAAAAGAGAAGGATGAAGCTATTTGAGGCCAAGATTTTGAAAAGCTTGGAGAGTTACGAGATCATGAGATGGAATTGAGCAACACTATAATATGGAAATGCGCAGCTCTAATTGAAAGCGTTGGTTTTGTGAGGCACAAGCATGTAACATGGCTTGTTCAAAGTTTCAAGGCTTCAGCATTCCATTCCAAATGATGGTGGCCTAGTATAATGAAATGCAGCCATAGCATGCACCCACCTAAGAGTATAGTACACCAAATATATCAAGGGTATGGCCTACAAAAAGGATCAAACTCTAGACAAGGCACTCAACCTGTGTCAGCTTAAACACTACCAAACAACATGTAGCCTTAGTCTCCATCGAAGCTCCAGCCAGTCAAAGGCAAAGAACATCAACATAGTCACATCCAAATCATGGTGCAAGGTTTTGTAGGGAATGAAGCCTACATGAATCAAAATGTAAGCTCATAAAAATTTCAAATGGAATGCAAGAAATCAAACCAGAAACCCTAGAACCAATGCAGCACTGCTAAGCAAAATTTTATCGGGTAGACTATAACATATCAGAGTGAGTGACTTCCAAGTTCCCCTGATGTACTAATGAGGTGGGTCCCAAAGGATTTTACATGCTAAGATTAAAAGGTATAAATTATACCAAATAAAGATATTAGGGAGAGTAAATAATATCGGTAGAACAAAATTATTTTTCTTTTCGAAATCCCGAGAACAACAAAGAACATACAAATGAAAGTTCATCATTGAGTAAAGTAAATTCGGCAAGAGCTAAGTTATGGTCTCCTCAATATGGTGATGACACTTCCCCACCAAAAATGTAAGAGGATATTAAATTATATCGAGAGGAGAATAATATATCAGAGTAAGCATTTTTTAGTCTCTCCGATGGAATGAAAACAGAAAGTGCGTGAAAGTGCAAAATAAAGCTATTTAATAATCACCATTACTTTGGGGCATATTATTTGTTTCCGCTGAAGAGTAAAACATTTTACCCTGATATAAATCATGGAGTGGGTGATTATTTAACCCGAAGGGTATTTTTGTGTGAAAGCGCACACAAGTAAAAGTGGATCATTTTTCACCAAGAGACTTTGAAATGTGAAAATTGCCAGCAAAGGATGATTATAATAATCATTAAAGTTATTCTCACGAGAGTGAAAAGATCAAGAAGATTAAAATAAAAATATTTTGATCTATTGAAGATAATTAATTAAATGAAGAGTTGCACCAGACGGGTATGTAAAGGGTCATAACCCTAGAAAATATAAAATATTAATGAGAGAAGAGGAATAAGCAAGAATCAATAATCAACAGTAGTAGGAGCAATCATTAGGGTTAGGTAGTAGATGAAATATACCAAAAATGAAGACTTCCAAGAATGAATTGTAAAATCTTTGAAGCAATTTAATGGAGAGGAATATTATAATCTGGTGTCCAAATATTTTGGTGTTCAATTATTTGTCAAAATTAATTCATACATGTTATTTGTGTTGTCTCCAGAATGGTTTTCCTTTGTTATTTAAATTAATATATCAAGGATATACTTAATTTATTAGGGCACATTTGTTGTTCTTGTGTGATTAATCTAACTGGCTCCTTCAAGGAAGGATTAAATTCTATCAATTGATCACAATAACCTAGGAATAGAAACAAAAAGTAAAAACATTCGAAAAGTAACCAAATAATTATAATATAATAACCTTTTAATCTCTCAAGGTATAAACTGACAATAACCAAATCAAGGTATAAACTGACAATAACCTTTTATAATAACCTTTTGATCACAATAAATTGACAACCTTGTGTTGCAAGTATGAGGTGAACCAGTGTTGTCATTGATGTCAACATACTCATATTGCATTGACAAGAAGGATTCGATGAGCAGTGTGCTGAGGATATTGAGAAAATTAGTCTTAGTCAGGAATAGTGAAGAACAGTGATGAGAAGAAGGCAAATGTATTGTATAGGATGCGAACCGGAGGATGCAAATTAAAGGGTTTGTAGATATGAGTCTTGAGATACTTCAGTTAAGATTTCAAAGGTCCGCACGAAGATCTGAAGGAGTTGTGGCTGTCAATGTGGAACCAGTTCCAACAAGTGTTTAGAGGTGACAGAGGATCACAGAAAGGTCCGGTGAGGTCTGGAATTGTATAATCCTAATCTGCGGATTGGAAGGAGTGTTTGGGATGTCCTTGTGATGTGTTATCTTGAGTTGTGTATGATTTGGAATTTTGGAAGTACCTTTTGCATTGTGACAGTGGCGACAGACTGTGTTCTTGAAGTTTCGAATGAGGAAGAGAAGAGATTCTAGTAAGTAGAGAAAGTGCGGATGTACCTAGTCACTCAGGCAGGCTTGTGAAGGTTCTTGGATCATGATGAGGTTGTGTTGTTGGTCCGCATTGATGGTAGAGCCCGGAATTGAAGATATTCTTCTGGATGAAGTTCTTGTTTCGACTAGCCAACCGGATGAGTTGTTCATCCTGTGAATATTCTTGTAATGGCCAACCGGATATGTTATTCATCTTGCGGATATTCTTATGGTTGATTGCTGACTTAGATGATTGTTCCTAAGTCGATGTCTTGTATAAATAAAGGCCTATGAGTTCATTTCGCAGTGTGGATTGTGTGAATGAGTGTGGTGTAGCGAAGAGAAGTGCGAAAGGTAGAGCAGGGGTTTTGGGCTTAAATGGAACTGATCCAGACATAGTAGAGATGTCATTCTCCAGTTCAAGATTGTGATTCTTATCACTTTGTAGACAGTGTGTCTCCTTGTAGGCAGTGGGCCTCTTTTTGAGCAGTGTGCTCGGGTAGTGAGCCCTAATTGGCAAGTGCCATTCTTTTTCTTATTCTTCTAACAGAGAATAATCCTTGGGTTAATCACCCCATGGTTTTTCCCTTAACCAGGTTTTCCACGTCAAAATCTTGGTGTTCAATGTGTTGATGTTTAGCTGCTCTTGTGTTTGTGCATTATGCTTTCATGGATGATTAATTGATATACTGTTAACTAACAAAGAAGAATCAAGTATTTAAAGTAGAGCAGGTGTTTATACAACTGATTCACCCCCCCCTCTCAGTTGTATGCCCTAGATCCAATAATTGGTATCAGAGCCAAGTTCCTCTGAAAGGAGCTTAACCGCTTGAGGAGATCCAGGATGTTGTCATACAAGAAGGATAGTCTAAAGTTTGACGGAACCAACTTCACCCTCTGGAAAGGTCGCATAAAATGTCACTTGGAATGTATGGGAAAAGCATACTTGGCCATGGTCTCAAAACCATATGTACCTCCACAAGGTGGTCTGACAACTTTGAATGAAATCATAGATGCTGAAAACAATCTGTAGACCAAGAAAGCTCTGCTAAGCGCATTGAACGACTCAGATCTCTCAAATGTTATCGACCTACCAACTGCATATGAGATCCTGACTAAATTAGAACTTCTGTATGAAGGAGATGAGTTTGTCAAAAGTGCAAGGTTGCAAAGTCTGAAAGGGAAATTTGAAAGATTGAAGATGAGAGATGATGAAAACATCACTACCTTTATGCCAAGAGTGAATGAGCTGGTATGTGGAATTAGAAATGCTGGTGGAACTCTGGATGAAAATGAGATTGTTTGCAAAATCCTCAGATCCCTTCCTACTACCTACAAAATCAAGGTTGCTGCCATTGATGAATTCAGAGCCCACACAACTATCACAAGAGAACAATTGGCTAGCAAACTAGCTGCATTTGAAATGACCGAGTTTGGAGATGGTCCTCCCAAGACTGAATCTAATTTCAAAGCCAGTGCCTATGTGAAAGGCAAACAGAGATTTGATCCGGGTGAAAACTCTTCAAGGAAGATGTCATGGTATGATCAAACAAGAAGAGACATGGAAGAAGAAGAAGTAGAAACAGCTCAACTTGAAGCCCTCATTGCAAAGAGACTGCCAAGAGGATCCAGTAAGTATGAAGGAAAACTACCCTTTAAGTGCTTCAACTGCAATAAGATTGGTCATTTTACTTCAAGATGTCCGGAAAGATCTGCAAGGACTAATACTAACAGACAAAGGTTTCAAAAGAACTGCTATTATGTTCATGAAGAAGATGACAATGAAGGAGTAACAGATGATGAATCAGAACTAGGAAGCAAATCTGGAAATGAATGGGTGTTTATTGCCATGAAGGAAGAAGATTCAATACTCTCTGAATCTGTCAATCACAAGGTTGTGGAAAAAGCTTTGGCTGCTCAAGTGGAAGAAAAGGATGATTGGGTTATTGACAGTGGATGTTCTCACCATATGACTGGTGACAAGGATAAGTTCTTGGATTTGGAAAGGTATGAAGGAGGAATGGTAAAATTTGGTGACAATTCTGCTGGCAGAATCAGAGGTAGGGGAACTATTTCCTTTGATGGAAAGAGCAAAACAAGTAATCTACTATATGTTGAAGGATTGAAGCACAATCTTCTCAGTGTTGGTTAGTTAGTAGACAAAGGCTATGATGTCCGGTTCAAGAATGGAAAATGCAGAATCTTTACAAGTTCCAGAACTGAAATTGCATCCGGTACTCAGACAAAAGGTAATATCTTTCATCTGGTTGGTTCAAATAAAAGTTGTCTGTTTGTTCAAATTGATCAGAGTTGGTTATGGCATAGAAAAATGTGTCATGTAAATTTTGATAACATCATCAAGATAAGCAATACTCAGGTTGTAAGAGATCTTCCAAAATTGATGAAACCTACAAATAGTTTGTGCAAAGAATGTCAGCTAGGTAAACAGAGCAGAGTCTCTTTCAAAAGCAAAGATCAGTTCTCTACCGGATTGTTGGAATTAGTACATACTAATTTCTATGGTCTGACAAGAATCAAGAGTCTACAAGGTGATAGATATTTCATGTTGCTAATTGATGACCATTCCCGGATGATGTGGGTTACCTTCCTAAAGGAGAAATCAGAAGCCCTTAAGAAGTTCAAAATCTTCAAAGCTATGGTAGAGAATCAAACCGGATTGAAACTGAAGTGTCTAAGGTCTGATAGAGGTGGTGAATTTACATCTGGTGAGTTCATTGACTTTTGTGAGAAGCAGGGTATAAGAAGACAGTTGTCTACTCCTAGAACTCCATAGCAGAATGGAGTAGTTGAGAGAAAGAATCGGACCATCCAGGAAGCTACCAGGACAATGATGTTGGAAGCAAATGTTCCTCAAATGTTTTGGAAAGAAGCTATCAGCACTGCAGTCTACACTCTCAATCGAGTTCAAATCAGAAACAACACCGGTAAGACCCCTTATGAACTCTGGTTTGGCATCACTCCTATTGTGAAATATTTCAGAGTATTTGGTAGCAAGTGTTATATTAAAAGAGATGAAGATCTAGGAAAGTTTGATGCTAGAAGTGATGAAGGAATTTTCTTGGGTTACTTCACTCAAAGCAAAGCATACCAATGTTACAATAAGAGATTGAGGAAGATGATAGAAAGCACTAATGTGAAAGTTGATGAAGGAATTGAGAAGCCCTCAAGGTTTTATGAGTTTGATGAGGATGACCAAGATGGTGTTCAAGTTCAAGGAGCTCAATCCTCTCCGGTAAGTCAGAGTCAGCCTGATCCGGTAAATCAGGAAGAAGAGATAGGTCTGAATGAGCCTGATCAAGAAGCAGTAGTACAGAATGCTCCAAAAATTCCAAGGTATGTAATACAGAACCACTCTGAAGATCAGATCATAGGTGACAGAAACAAAGGTGTGCAAACTAGAAGGAATGTTGCTCAAAATCAAGATGAATGTTGTCTGATTTCAAAGATTGAACCCAAAACAATAAATGAAGCTTGCAATGATGAAAACTGGACCAAAGCAATGGAAGATGAATTGATGCAAATTGAGAGAAATCATACTTGGGATCTTGTTCCCAGACCTAGAGACAGGAATGTGATTGGAACCAAATGGGTTTTCCGAAACAAACTGAATAAAGCTGGTGAAGTAATCAGAAACAAAGCTAGATTGGTCTACAAAGGCTACTCTCAAATAGAAGGAATTGATTTTGAAGAAACCTTTGCTCCGGTGGCAAGAATTGAAGCAGTCAGATTATTCCTTGCATTTGCTTCCTTTAAAGACTTTAAGGTATATCAGATGGATGTCAAATCTGCCTTCCTAAATGGTGATCTGGAAGAAGAAGTTTACATTGAACAACCGGATGGATTTCAATTGTCTGATAATGAAGATATGGTCTGCAAATTGAAGAAAGCATTGTATGGATTAAAGCAAGCCCCAAGAGCATGGTATGAAAGGTTGGATAAGCATCTTGTGTAGATTGGATTTAACAAAGGTACTGCTAACAGCAACTTATATTTCAAAATAGATCATGAAAACATTTTGGTTGTTGAAGTGTTTGTGGATGATATCATTTTTGGAGGAAGAGATAGTATGTGCAAAACTTTTGCAAATCAGATGAAAAGTGAGTTTGAAATGTCTATGCTTGGTGAAATGAATTTCTTCTTGGGTCTGCAAATTACTCAAACAAAGAAAGGGATCTTTATTTCTCAGACCAAATATGTGAAAGAATTGTTGAGGAAATTTGGTATGGAAGATTCAAAGCCAATGAACACTCCCATGGCAACCGGATGTAAGTTGAGCAAAGATGATGACTCCCCAAAGGCAGATCAGACAAAGTATAGATCAATGATTGGTGGATTGTTGTATCTCACTCAGACTAGACCAGATATAATGCAAGTTGTTGGTCTTGTGGCAAGATTCTAGGCTGATCCTAGAGAATCTCATGTTATGGCAATCAAAAAAAATTTTAGGTACTTGAAAGGAACAGTTGAGTATGGTCTATGGTACCCTAGAGATCTAGATTTCTCTCTTCATGCTTACACAGATGCAGATTGGGCAGGAGATGTGGATGACCAGAAGAGCACTAGTGGTGGAGCATTCTTTCTGGGGAAGAGATTAGTTTCTTAGCTAAGCAAGAAATAAGATGCAATCTCTCTGTCTACAACTGAAGCAGAATACATTGCAGCAGTAGGCAGTTGCACTCAAATCTTATGGATGAAGCAGATGCTAAGAGACATTAAAGTTGAATATGAGGAGCCTATCACAATTTTCTGTGATAATTCAATTGCAATTAATATTTCTAAGAGTCTGGTATTGCACTCTAAGACTAAGCACATATCTATCAAGTTCCACTTTTTGAGAGAACAAGTGAACAAGGAAGAAGTCAGGTTGGAGTATGTTCCCTCCAAGGATCACATTACAGATATCTTTACTAAACCTCTTCCCAAGGACTCTTTTGAATATCTCTGGGAGAAGTTAGGGGTCATGGCCCCTCCGGTAATGAACTAAGATGCACTGGTGTGCATCAGTCCGGTGGATATCACAGTCATATCTTTGATCCAGATTGATGATGGGGAGCTACTACTAAGGGGGAGTAGCTGGTATGATTCTGATGTGTTAGAATTACAAGTATGAGCCCTTTGCCATTGATGTCAAAGGGGGAGAGAAGACATGTGAAAAAAAAATAGCTAATGATCAAAGGGGGAACAGTAAATAAGGAGAAGACATGTTGCTGATAGGGGGAGCTGTGACAGAAAGGAGAAGTTTTTGTCTTGATGGTTTTTCACATCATATGTTGCCATCAATGACAAAGGGGGAGATTGTTGCAAGTATGAGGTGAACCAGTGTTGTCATTGATGTCAACATACTCATATTGCATTGACAAGAAGGATTCGATGAGCAGTGTGCTGAGGATATTGAGAAAATTAGTCTTAGTCAGGAACAGTGAAGAACAGTGATGAGAAGAAGGTAAATGTATTGTATAGGATACGAATCAGAGGATGCAGATTAAAGGGTTTGTAGATATGAGTCTTGAGATACTTTAGTTAAGATTTCAGAGGTCCGCATGAAGATCTGAAGGAGTTGTGGCTGTCAGTGTGGAACTGGTTCCGGCAAGTGTTCAGAGGTGACAGAGGATCACAGAAAGGTCCGGTGAGGTCCGAAATTGTATAATCCTAATCTGTGGATTGGAAGAAGTGTTTGGGATGTCCTTGTGATGTGTCATCTTGAGTTGTGTATGATTTGGAATTTCAGAAGTACCTTTTGTATTGTGACAGTGGCGACAGACTGTGTTCTTGAAGTTCCGGATGAGGAAGAGAAGAGATTCCAGTAAGTAGAGAAAGTGCGGATGTACCTGGTCACTCAAGTAGGCTTGTGAAGGTTCTTGGATCATGATGAGGTTGTGTTTTTGGTCCGCATTGATGGTAGAGCCCGGAATTGAAGATATTCTTCCGGATGAAGTTCTTGTTCCGACTAGCCGACCGGATGAGTTGTTCATCCTGTGAATGTTCTTGTAATGGCTGACCGGATATGTTATTCATCTTGCGGATATTCTTATGGTTGATTGCCGACTTAGATGATTATTCCTAAGTCGATGTCTTGTATAAATAAAGGCCTGTGAGTTCATTTCACAGTGTGGATTGTGTGAATGAGTGTGGTGTAGCGAAGAGAAGTGCGAAAGGCAGAGCAGGGGTTTTGGGCTTAAATGGAACTGATCTGGACATAGTAGAGATGTCATTCTCTAGTTCAAGATTGTGATTCTTATCACTTTGTAGACAGTGTGTCTCCTTGTAGGCAGTGGGCCTCTTTGTGAGCAGTGTGCTCGGGCAATGAGCCCTAATTGGCAAGTGCCATTCTTTTTCTTATTCTTCTAACAGAGAATAATCCTTGGGTTAATCACCCCGTGGTTTTTCCCTTAACCGGGTTTTCCACGTCAAAATCTTGGTGTTCAATGTGTTAATGTTTATCTACTCTTGTGTTTGTGCATTATGCTTTCATGGATGATTAATTGATATACTGTTAACTAACAAAGAAGAATCAAGTATTTAAAGTAGAGCAGGTTTTTATACAACTGATTCACCCCCCCTCTCAGTTGTATGCCCTAAATCCAACACCTTGCACATTTATACAAGCTATAAACATTCAAAAAGTGCCAAATAATTTGAGTTAAGCCAAGAAGGAGGACACATCTATCATACACATCTTGACTCCGTTGCCCATAATAGATAAAGCACTGGTCATTACAAAATAACATTTCAAAACCTTAATTCACATATTCAAAATTTTACACATTAGAAAAAATGGCACGCAACAAGGAGCTACTGGCGAGCAGCAAAGGGCACAAAGCAAAGGATGGAAGGCGGCAAGGTAAGAACGGCGAGAAACAAATAGCTAGGAGAACAAAGGCCTGTGACTAAAGGCATCTAGCAAGGAGCAGTCTAAATAAGCTACCGATCCGGACAAGGATGGACAAGTGGTGGAGCCAGTGCTGGAAAAATATAGTGCCTGCAAAAATGGTCATAATCCTTTTCATTTCTATAACGACTTCTACAAGAGCCGTATTCTGGTAGAACTCCTAGTTCCAATCAGCAAGGCCAAGGATGGGCATTTTTTTGGTGGGGTGGGAGAAAACATCTCTCTCACCCTGACCCTGTGCCTCTCTCAAAAGTCAGATCCTTTATCAACCTTTTTTCTTGGGGACACAAAGATCTCCTTGGCTCCTAATCCTATCGATCTTCACATCTCAGATGAATGCATCAATGATATATCTACTAAGATTAGCTCTAGAGCCATTATTTTTCGAAGCTTGGGGAAATGACCTCTTGTGGAAGATTTTTTAGCCTGGTACAAAGAAAGATGGTGCAATTTGGAGACTCCTTCAGTGGAGTTACTTGACCATGGCTTTTTCTTGGTGACCTTCCATTCTCTTGAAGATTCTAGGTATATCTTGGAGAATGGGCCATGGTTTTATGGAAAGACTGGATTGTTTATGGTGTCTTGGACTCCCTTTTTTGACCCAGCAAATGCAAAAATCACCAACATCCCAATTTGGATGTGGCTCTACAATCTTCCTCTAATCATGAAGGATTCTGGGCTCATTGAGAAGATGGTCAATCAAGTGTGGAAATTCGTCAAAACAAAAGAGGACCTAAGTTTCAAGTCAAGAAGATTTCATAGAATTTGTGCGATCATTGACATCTCTCAACCCTTAACTCATATGGTTAGGATAATATCTTCACAAGGATAGTAGCTGAAATACATAAACTATGAGGGCCTTCTTGAGCGATGCTTCAAGTGCAATGAATTAGGGCACAAAATCGATGGTTGTAATGTTAAAGCTTCTCCTGGTGCTCGTGCTCAGAATCTCAAAAAGTGGTTTCACAAAGTTGGCAAACCTGATGCTGACTTTGTATGGCACAATCATGGCATTTTCTTTTCTCCTCTGCCACAAACAACTGATGGGGTTGTTGGGTGTAGGGTAGATCAGTTGGAATTGCTTGATGGAAGGTCCTTTGATCTGGTGGCAGTCTCGTAGGAAAAGGCTTTGGCAGATATCTCAAAACCTATGGAACTTCCTGCTCTAGGCCCACATCGTGAAGATATCAGTGATATCAATCATCTTTCAGATTGGGACGACAATCACTCTGATGCTAAGGGTGCCCTCCCCTTTATGGAGAATCTAGATGATGTGATCCCTGACTTCTTTGACCGCAATGATGTGGTTCTCCCAATAAGGAAATCCTCCATTTCTCAAACATCGAGCAAGATTTCAAAGCCAAATATTCTCGGGAAGAAGAAAGATCAGAAAACTAAAGCAGAGAAATTAAGGATAGAAGGGTAAGATGCCATGGATGATAGAACTCAATGGACCATGGACGCTCTTCTTACTAGGAGTAGAAGGAAGGGCTCTGCCAAACGAGCTTGATCACCTTTTCTTTTAGTGTGGTTTCTCAGTGGTGGGCTATTTTTTGTCACTCAAGACTTCTTCCTGAGCTCATGGATTTCTTCAGTTCTCTATTGCCTTTGATGGCCTATCTGTGTCTTTCCTTTGTTTATCTGTCACCTCATTGACCTTGGTGCTCCCCTTTTTGGGTTTAAAGTGATCTCCGTTTTTAATCTATTATTTATTTATGGGTGTAGCTCCTTAGCTGATTTTGCATGGATAAAAAAAAATCTCACACATTAGTAGTAGGAATAACTCTTAGCCTTATATATGTCTTGCATCTACATGCCACTGTGAGTAGATCACTAAGGTCACACAAATCCACATTAGCTATCAAGGTACACCTGCCTAGGTCTGGCAGAGCCTAAAGAGAAGGGGTTTTTTATCATATAAACCCTATTTCATTAGCCAAAAGTATTAAGAGAGCTTGGTATCCTCTTAAGGTTTACAACCTACATTTTTGAGACCTAACAGAGAGCTTGGCATCCTCTTAAGGTTTACAACCTACGTTTTTGAGACCTAATAGAATTGGTGACTCTACTGGGGAGTAATTCAGAATCTTGGTTAAAGACCATCTCATTACAAAGTGAAGTTTTAAATTTAAACACAGATTGGTAACTCTGTTGGCAAGAAGGACCCAAAAAGATGAAATCATTCCTCTTTTGACAAGAGGTGGCAACTCTAAATAAAAATCCCAAAAAGGATGATTATTTGCATATTCAAGAAAGGGGACAAGGTTCCAGCATGAAAAATATCACATACCCCCCTTAGACGCACTCTTTAACCTAAGGATATATGAAGAAGAATCAAGATATGATTTGTTCAAAAGAATGGTGGATATCTATATGCAAATACCTTTTAATCTTAGGCCTAATGAATCCATATGCACTAAGTTGTTCATGATTGCATATGAGTCGAAGTTAATTTATTGGCCAGAATCATTAAAGCCAGTTACTCTAGACTAGGTGGGTGAATTAATTGGCATCATAGATAAAATCAAGTATGAAGATACCATCAATGCTAAGTCTAATAGTAGAATCATTGATGAATATGGAGAAGTTGATCAAACAACACAACCAATAGAGGAAACATGGGATAATATTTCAGATGTGAATAAAGATAAAATTATGGGAAACAAATTCTACACCTTGGATCAGGATTACAATATGGAAGACATTGCTTGAAACGTACATTAGTGATGAAGCAAGTGAAGAAAAAAGTTTGCTTGATAGTGAACAAATAATACATCTAGTCACAGCTGAGTACTAGAGTGACACAATTGATGAAGAAGAATTAGCACACCTGAAAATGGTTTTAAATTTTTTTCAAACCCATTGTATGATCAATTAACAGAAGAAGTATAAATGACATCTTGCCAAGGCATGCCAAAACATAAATTTCATGTATATTGAAATCCATTCTATGAAGGGGATGGAGCATTTTCAGGCAATCAAAAGGATGTATCAACTTGTGAAGCAAATGACTATAAAATCAATGCATCTAATTTTTCATTTCTTAACAATCATGAGTATTATAGTGATGATGAGAAAAGTAAAGAATATAGAAGCAATGTGGTGGATGAAGAAGCATGTTCACTCAGTGGTGAGCAAATTTCAAATTTATTGGCCATTGAATATCAGAGGTATACACACAAGAATGATGCTGAAATCCCATCCCCAACATACATTTTCTTTGACAGTGAAAGTACTTTATGTGACAATGATGAGGGAAATCTTGAAGTTGGTCAAGATCCTATGTCTAGTTCTATTCAAGAAAGGATATGTAAATTAGAATTAAAGACCTTTTGCTCACAAGAGAATGATAATGGTTTGCATATCATGGATGACGAATGTTCAGTAATGATTAATTCATATGTGCATAATGAGGACTGTACGTATTAGAAATTCATGTCACTACCAATTAGTGATATGGCAGAGATGGAAATTGTTTTAGATATGATTGTCTTAGAAGATGTTCATATGGAAAAATTTTCAGACCAATTTCAGAAACATTCAAAGGGTGAGTGTAGGATCATGATGGGCCAAACAATACCCCTAAGTGGCAATGTAAATGTGAAAAATAGACTTAAGTAACTTCATGTCAAAAATTGAATGAGTTATCTACACAATCTAGAAATAAGGTAGTAATAAAAGTTGTAATAAATTGAATGTAGTTTATGGGCTACTACTTTATTTTTGAAAATTTTAAAAATATTTTGGTGAAAATTGGATAGTTCAATGAAGCACTACTAAAATTTTTAGAAAAATGTAAAAAGTATGCGTCATTCTGGCCAACCTAAGTATGAGAAAAAGATAATATTTTTCCTCCATGATTTGGTTTATGTAAAGGACACGAGCGGATGTGACCCATATTTTTAATTTTTTTTAAGTAAATAAATAATTATTTATAATTTTTTTACTGTGAATTTTCTAAAATATTAAAAAATAATTTTCCAATCAACCTAACTTGGTAAAAAATATATGAAAATCAAAATTTTTAAATTTTAATGTATACCCAATAAATCCTAGAATGTGATGCATCTTTTGGATTTAAAAAAGGATTAATATGTTGAAAGTTATGGTTGTTTTTCAATATGTATATCTATTAGGAAATCACACATAACATATGTAGAAAATTAATAATAATTACATATTAAAATTATTATGAGGTGTATATTATATTTTTAGAATCTTAATAGCTTCCTCTATAAACCCTTTCATTTCATTAAATTTAGCTACAAAAAGTCTGTCAGCTTCAAGGATGAAATTGTGGAAAATTTCAGGATAACAATAAATGAGTCATTTTGCAAGTTTCTTTGGCATGTTTTGGGACTCCCACTTGCCTAAATATGAGGTAATCCCAAGGCATTTTTGGAGGGAATCCATATTTGAGATAGAAATATTAACAGCCTTTCCATCCAAATCTAAACATTAGTCTAAATGTTAGCACTTTTTCATCTAGCAAGTTTTTTCTCCATTTCCACTATTTGGCCCATCATGATCTCACACTCACCCCAAAATATGGAGTGAGCAACATGAAAGAGCATAATTGCTTTCTTTCCCATACACCTAGAAGTTGTTTTTCTAGTTTGCATCTATGGCCATATGCTAATTTCAAATTTTTTATGCAAACTTATAATGAAATTAGAACTAATGAGTGGTGGATTATAAATATTTTTAGTTTTCAGTTCACCTGGGAGATCATTTCATGATGCATGACAGTAATTAGAATGAGGATTTCATAAATTTCTTCAAGTGGAGTTTGATGAAATCAGATCAAAATAAGATATATGATAGAGGTAAGATCAGGCTTTTTCTTTTTCTGGTGGCCTTGAACCATCAGCTGTGGTGTGGTTCTTCAAACCATACTAGTTTAGGGGCAGAAGTAACATTTGGACTCTATTGCCCAATAGATAAGGCACTCGGTCTACTCCCCTAGAGATCTAGGATCTTGCTATGACCACAAGGGGCATACATCCCCAAGAAAGAGCCACTGTTGGGACCTAAAATTTCTTATATTTTTTGGCAAAATTTTATGTTCCCATGATGAAAATTTTGAGTACCACACTTAGAAATGCACCTGAAAAAACTGCCCCACTGACCTACTTTGGAGGGTCATAATTTGGAGCCTATTCAGTTTCATGCAAAATCACTTGACAAGCATGTTTATATACCATATTTTAGTGTGCATATCCAATTTCATCCTCCCATGATCATATTTGACTAGTTTTTCAAGCATCAAGTTGAAGGGTTCTCGAAAAGTTTGTTGTTTGCAGTGTTAAATCTGCCCAGGAGGTCAACTTTGGAATCCAATATCTAGCAACTGGATGATTTTTATGGCAAACTAATTGGTGTCCCAAATTTTCACTATGATAATCTACTTCAATGTCCATTTCCAAGGCCCCAGCACCTCATTTGCTATTTTTTCAAGATCAAAAGCAAATTGAATTTTCACTGTTTTGAGGATTGCATTTCTAGAAAAGTTTCAAGGGGTTAATTTTGGTCATTAATATTTTATGAATGAAGTGGATTGGTGAAAAACCCTTCTACACACATGCTCATGGAGCCCAAATGAACTATTTCCCTAAGTGATAGCTTCCCAGGAGGTGATTTGGTATTTTTTTGGGACAGTGAGTTAGCAAGCCCTAATTGGTTTTTTAACATATACAGTTTCAAAAAAGGCTGAGTGAGCTACATTGGTGTTGAATATCCTGTACCTTGGGATCAGATTTGCCAAACTATTTGTTGCAGTGAATTGTTGGTTCAAATGTCTACATGCTTGTGCATTTTCATGGCTCTAGGAAATGGTTTGACTAGTTTTTTAGGGCAATTCTAGAAGCCACATGGCTTATTTTGGGTCACTGTGCCAGTTGCCAAAAAGTGGATTCTAATGAGTACCTAGTTCATTTTTCACCTCAAAAACATGTTGAAGTAGTGTCAGGAGAATTTAGGACAACAAACTAGTTTCAAAACAAAAAAATTTCTAGCCAGGCCCACTGGGGGACCTGACATGCTTCACATAGTTATGAAGTCATAAGGGTTTCAGTGCGGCACAAGGTGTTGAATGTGTGAGTTTTGCATTGACAAAGGAATAGAAAATAATCACCAATGTACCTAGTGACTCACATGATGATTGCATGATTCTATCAAATTTGAAGAGGAAATTCATTTGCTCAAAATCCATATATTACATAAAGAGTATAACATGTCTACTACTAAGGGTTGTTGTGTGAATGTAAAGGTGTTGCAACTCGAGTGCTTGATAAACTTGGAGATGTCCCTAGAAATATTCATACTCAAGTAATTTAGATGATTGGTGAAAGTATAGAAGTTGTTGGTGCTGGAGTAGGAGGTAGTAGTAGCAGCAACAAGATGCCAACTCTTGAGGGATATAGAACTAATTTGACAAAACAAGCAGAGGGAGGCAAGCTTGATCCAGTAGTTGGAAGGTAGCCACAAATTGAAAGAGTTAATCAAATATTGGGATGCCACACGAAGAACAATCCTCGCCTTACTGGTGAGCCTAAAGTAGGAAAGATAACTATTGCTGATGGACTTGTTCAATGAATAGCTTCTGGAGATGTTCCAGAAACAATTGACTATAAAAAGGTTATTACTTTAGACATGGGGCTACTTGAACATTGTAGGTACCAAGTATCGTGGAAAGTTTGAAGAAAGATTAAAAAAACTTATAGATGAAATCAAATAGAGTGATGAGATCATACTCTTCATAGATGAAGTCCATACTTTAATTAGGCAAGGTGCAACAAAAGGGGCAATTGATGCGGCCAATATCCTGAAACAAGTTCATGCATGAGGTGAACTATAGTGCATTGGGGCAACCACCTTGGATGAATACAGAAAACACGTTGAAAAGGATCTTGTACTAGAGAGGAGATTCCAACTGATACAAGTACCAGAGCCAACTGTGGATAAGATAATACAGATATTGGCAAAACTACGTGAATGATATGAACTTCATTATAAGTTTCATTATTTTGATGAGTCTTTAGAGTGTGCTGCCAAGTTATCACATCAATACATCAGTAATTGTTTCCTCCCTGACAAAGCAATTGATCTAGTTGATGAGGCTGGCTTTCATGTGCACCTTCGCCATTCACAGCTTCCTGAAGAAGCAAAAGAACTTAACAAAGAAGTGAGGCAGATCACAAAAGAGAAGAATGAAGCTATTTGAGGCAAAGATTTTGAAAACGCTGGAGAGTTACGGGATCATGAGATGGAATTGAGTGACACTATAATATGGAAATTGTGTCGCTCTAATAGAAAGCATTGGTTTTGTGAGGCACAAGCACATAACATGGCCTATTCAATGTTTCAAGGCTCCAGCATTCCAAATGATGGTGGCCTAGTATAATGAAATACGGCCATAGCACACACCTACCTAAGAGTATAGTACACCAAATATATCAAGGGTATAGTCTACAAAAAGGATGGCCTCTAGACAAGGCACTCAACCTGTGTCAGCTTAAACTTTCAAAGCAACATGCAGCCTTTAGTCTCCATTGAAGCTCAAACCAGTCAAAGGCAAAGAACATCACCATAGTCATATTCAAATCATGGTGCAAGGTTTTGTAGGGAACAAAGCCTATGCAAATTAAACTGCAAGCTCATAGGAATTTCAAATGGAATGCAAGAAATCAATCCAGAAACCCTAGAACCGATGCAACACTGCAGAGCAAAATTTTATTAGGCAGACTATAACATATCGAAGTGAGTGACTTCAAAGTTCCCTCGATGTACCAATGAGGTGAGTGCCAAAGGCTTTTACATCTTCTACAAGTCTCTGGGTCCTTCTTATACATCTTCTTAGCCTCTTCCTTGTCCATTATAGAGAGCTTTGGGAATGGAGGAATGCCAAAGATTTCTGATAAAGAGAGGGCACTGAGGTCTACCAAAATCTGTCCACCCAAAGCTTGTATGGTCTTAGTGGCCTGATCATAATTGTTAGAACAAGGTACAATCAACTCTGGACATTGCACTAATGTTGGGAAGGTAGCAGCCTCTACTATTCCATTATCTCTAATCTTCCTCGCCAATGTAGTTGGGTTCGGGCCTAGGACTCTGATCTTGAATTCTTCTATGTCTATGTGGCCAAGGTCAGTATCTCCAATGTTCTGCCATGCTGAGCTGATCTTTATTATTGGTGGGATTCCCTTGAATTCGTACTTCATGTTGATTGTACAGGAAGACATCTAACCTACAGGACAAGACCTAATAAGTATATCTTGTAGCTTGCTCTCGTAGGAGTTCTAGATTTAGGTTTCTAGACAACTGGATGATTATAGTTTAGCCTAAGTCAAGACTTACCAAAGAAAACCACTATTCATGCCTAAAAACCTTTAAAATTTGTTTGAGAAGCTTAAGATATGCATGATATTCCATCTTCTAACATTTACTACACAACTACAAGAGATAAACAGTGAAAAATAGTCCAACGGCCTATTAGGGCGTCACTAGACATATGCAATAAATGTTAATTTAAAGTGCATAATTTCCTAAATTCAAACAAAACATGCAAATTATCAATGTCTTTATGCACCTCATTAAATCATTTGACAAAACATGCCCTTTTCCCTTAGAAAAATCTTCAAATTCGTTCATATACACAGTTGGTGGGGTTTTGCTCCCTCACTGGACCTAGTAGGATTTTGGGTTGTCACAGGACATATGCAGAGGACATGAGTTTTCGTGTAGCTTTCCTTTCATATCTCTAGTGGGGTTTTGGATGATCAGTGGACATGGCAGAGAAATCAGCTAACAGAGGATCAATAGAGCTTTAGTGGGTCGCAGGATGTATCTGGAGTGGGTTGAATCTAGCGCAAAGGGAGTTCAATGTCCTTGGCTAGGGTTTATAGCTTAATGCAATGAGCAGGGATTCATAAGGTCACGGGATATGTCCTATGAGGGATCTTTTAGCACAGATCTGCTATCTTTTACTTTTAGCGCAAACTTGGATTAATACTTTAGCGGGAGTATTGATTGGCACGAGATCGGCGAAGTTTTCATGTACTACCAGATATGTCTGATGAGAATGCATTTCCACGTCAATCCAATGACGAGGTCTTTTAGCACTTAGTTACAAGTATCTTAGTTTGTGGGAATTTGAGGGTTGATAGGACTTGGCAGAACTTTTTTTCACTCACTAGATATGTCTAGTGAGAGCGCATTTTCGCCTAAGTCAGGTGTTGGCAAGTTTTAGCGCAAAGTTTCAAATTTACTCCATTTTGTAAGAAATTGACTTAGGTTGTGTTTTATGGAATTTTTAGTGGTTATAGGATATGTCCAATGAAGTCATTTTTCCATGCAAAGAATGCCTAGGGTTTATCATAGTGAATTTTAAGTCTATTTTTCTATGTTTTGAATGTATTTCACTATGTGATTTCCATTCAGGATTTAAAACTAAAGATTTTGGTAGGATACTTGACTATGAAACATTTATACCCAAAAAAAGAAACCCTAAACCACCATATATACATTAAATATACACATGAATTCTCAACAAAACCCAAATCAAAACTGAAAGCCAATGATTTTTCTATGGAAAATCAAATAAAGTTTCAACTATGAAAGCTTAAATGGTTTAAACCCTCGATTTTGACACTTCAATGCAAAATAGGTTTAACGACATCAACCTATGAATTGAAGATCTGGAGGCAAGGAAGAATCAGACATGGTGAAAAATGAGCTCAAAAATTAGTCAAATTGCCACAAGCTTGCAAGAGATTATCTGGTTTTTGCAGGAGCATAAGACATCAAGGATTAAAAATGTAGAATGAGTCATTTACAAATGATTGGGTCATTTATACTATAGAATAATCACCATTAATGGTGGAGTACGGTGACAGATTGTCACGCACCAAATGGGGTTTTTTAACCTGACAGGATCTACGAACATTTTGAGGGTGACCAAACATATCTGGCACAGGCCACTTTTTACATAAATTCGGTCAAGTATACTTTTAGCACAATTACTCAATGTGCCTCTTGGTGGGGCTTTGAAATGTCATTGGACCGGCGATAAATTTGTTGATTACTAGACATATCTAGTGAGGTGTGTTTTTAGCACAAGTCCAGTGCATTCAGATTTTAGCACCAGTGTGTTTGTGGAGAGGTAGCATGAGTATCCGGTGTCACCGGATATTAGTGTAAAGTGCAGTGACACCTTATTTTAATGCAAAGGCCTTAAAGCCTTAGGATTTGGTGGTAAAGGGACTTGTCCTGACTTGATCAGATTCCTTTAGAAATTATAAGCATGTTTTCACTAGATGAATGAGAATTCGTCCCTCTTGTGGACATATTTGATTTTGCAATTTGAACATCACCTCAAGGGAACTCACTGAGACTAAGCCAAAGCTTCAATCGAAACTAGAAAAAAGGGGGTCTCCATTTGATAAAATGGGGCGTGTGTGCAAGGCACAAGAGGTTGTATTTCTTAGTCATAGTAATTGGTTGCATTTGACCTTGACCATGCTTTCCTATGCCACCTTTGCCTTTATAGCCCATGTTCTTAACAATTCTAAGACCATTGCCATACTTTTTGATAAGTAGTGCAACCAGTTCTTTCTCTTTGTAGATGCAATAAGAGATATCTTCAATGGTTTCTTCTTCTAACAAGTGCCCAGTGGTAAACTTTGTGAGAAGAGATGTCATTTTGAGTTTTTTGGTAGATTTAGTAATTGGAGGTTTGCCGTAGGATTTTGGTGAGAGAGGCATCCTCCCCACACAAAAAGATTTTGAGATATCATACTCACCAAATCCTATGTCTCTGATATGGACTTTGATTTATGGGAGGGGATTGGATGCATCTGTAGAGGCTTTATGTAAATTATTTGGAAAAAATATATAGTGGGGATATGGGGGCTTCAATATTTTTGGGTATTTGGTTCTTGTTGCTGTAACGCCCTTGCACGCCATGGTAAAATTCAAATGGATTAGGATCTCTTGGGATGGTCATTTCAATACCATTATATGGGAACTTTAGGGATTGATGGTATGTTGAAGGTACAACTTTCATGGCATGAATCCATGGGCATCCTAAGATGATATTGTATGGTAGCTCAATGTCTAAGACTTGGCTTTGGTTTCTAGCATAACATGGCCCACTTGAATAAGCAAATGTATCACACCATCTATCTTGCATTCAACATCATCGTATGCTTTGACAATAATAGATATATCTACATCTATGTGATCCTCAAAGTATCCTAACTATTTCAATAGTTTGAGGGAACAAATGTTAAGACTAGCACCACCATCGATAAGTATGTGTTTAATTTTATGTTGGTGGATGAGGACTTCGATGTGGAGTGCATCATTGCAACATTGTAGGGTGATGCAATGTTACCTATAATTGCTCGAAAATCTGCGAAAACTATATTTTTTGGAAAGGATGACTCTTGTAAGGCTTTTTCAAGCATTGCTTTATGAGCGGGGGATGACTTTACAAGGTCTAATATAGATATATGTGTGAGATTCTTCCCTAGATGATCAACAGGATTATAATAAGAAGTGACTATACGATTTGGTGTTGGCCCACAAAGGGTAACACGACCACGACGAGTTGTGACGACACATTCAAGATTCTTGCTCTTAATGGTAAGGGTATCTATATTTGACTTTCTTCAAAATGGCCTACAATGGATTCATAAGAAGAAGAAGCTTTGTTAATGCTCTTACCTTTATGGGTATTTTGACCTTTACCATGTTGAGGGAATGGATCCTTGTATACATTGAGGTCTTTGCTTAATGTATGTTGAGGAGGTTCGTCAAAGGTGACTTCACCTCTGTCTATGAGGTTTTGGATCAAGTGTTTCAATTTCATACAAGATGAGGTTCTGTGTCCTCTTGTTATATGGAACTCACAATATTCATTATCTTTGTACCATGTTGTTTCGAAAGTAGGTTCATCATATTGATATGCTTCAGGTAGCGTGATGAGTTCATTCTATATTAGTTTCTTGAGGACATATTTAATAGGTTCACCCAAAGGAGTGAACCAACATCTTGGAGGATAGTCTTGTTGTTGTTGTTGGTTTCGTTGTTGTTGTTGTTGTTCTCTAGGAGTAGATGGGGTTGCTTTTGATATATTGAGTGGTAGTTGGAGAGTTTGGACACGTTTGGAATCCACAATTCCATCATTAACAACGTTTTTGTTTTTGGACCAAAATTTAGGTTTGTCATTAGATTGTTGTTGAGGAGGGTTGTCTTTGGTCTCCTTAAATATTTTAACTACACCTTTTGCAATGAGGGCCTTTTCAATATTAGTTCCTTTGTAAATGATCTCATCAAATGAGGTAGCACTTTGGATTTGGAGATGAAACCCAAGGTCTAGATTAAGATTTTGTACAAATATGCTAACAAGTTGCATTTTAGGTATTTGAAATAGAAATTTGCTAGCCATATTTCTCCATCATTGTATGAAGGAGGTAAAGGTTTCACCATTTCCCTATTTATTGTTACATAAGTCCATCATGGAAATCTCATGTTCATAATTGTAAGAGAAATGGGTAGCAAATTTTTTTGCTAGTTCACTAAAAGTTTTAATACCCATGGGTAGGTGTAAGAACCATTTTATTGCTTGTCCTCCAAGACTACAAGGAAACAACCCATAAGTTATGTGTCATTATGAGCAACCTCGTGGCAAGTAATATAGAAGTCTCTAAGATGATCTTTAGGATCGCCTTTTCCTTTGTACTTGTCAATTTTAGGTATGTCAAAGTTAGGTGGAAAAGGGATCATTGATAAAGTTTGATCAAATGGATATAAACAAACCTCCTCCAATGAGAAGGTTTTCTTGATGTGACCAAATGAAAGATCATCTAGTTGTTTTTGCATACTAGCAAACTTAAGCTCAAAAGATGATGGGGATGTTGATAGAGCCAAATTTTGTTGAGTTTGGGGTGGTTATTGCTGCCCATAAGACGTATTGGAGTTCACTCCATGAGCATTAAGATTGTATGGCTCATACAAAGTTCGGGGGTTATTTTGGGTAGGATCAATGAAGAAAGTTGGAGGTTGTTGATTTTGTGGGGTTGCTAGATATGAATGTTAGTTTTGTGAATGCTGAGGGGTATTGGTGAAATAAGTTTGGGTTTGATGTTGCTATTGCGGAATGATGTATGTGTTTAAATTTTGAGGTGGTTGAGATAGATTGACATAATTAGTGTTGGGATTTAAAGAATGTTAGGGTGGATTGATATGAGTAGCATTTATGGTTGAAGAATGTCATGGTAGATTGCCATGAGTAGTGTTTATGGTTGAAGAATGTCGGGGTGGATTGACATGAGTAGTATTGATGTTTGAAGAGTGTTGGGGTGGAGTGACATGAGTAGTATTGATGTTTGGATAATGTTGTGGTGGTGTGATGTGGATATTGTTGAGAGTTTGGTTGGGTCATGGTTGGAGTGTTTGAACTTGTGACACTTGTGGAAGAGTGACATAAGCATCTATAGGTGTATAATTGGAAAGCAAAGATGACCATGATGGGGTAGCACATGCAAGATTAGATATGGTCGTATGAATTTGTGATGTGCCTGGAGGATTTTGGGGATTGGTCGGTATGGATGTGTCTAAGAAGGGGTTTGTTTGTTGAGATTGTTTTGCAATTTTGGCTTGTCTTGCTAGTTCAGCTTGACAGTGGAGATTTTCTTGTTGAGCTTTATAGATTTCCATCGGAATAAGGAGAGGTTCAATTGATGTTTCTCCCATGATGTTTTGATAAAGAGGATTTACATATTTTACTGTGAAAGGATTAGATACCTCCGCATGTGAAGATGATTCAGGAATTGGTGTAGATATGGTAGATATGGTTTGGATAGGGTTTACTTGTGGTCTACCCATAGCATTAACGACATCTTGATAGGGATCTTTCTCCTTAAGAGTAGATGTATCAAAGTAAAAAGGCAATTTGGCTCCTCTTTGAGCAAGCAAATGGAAGTAGTGATCTTGATTAGAGCTAATGAGTTTATCAATAGTTGCCATGGTTTTGGGATCTTGCATGATTTCATCTAGATCTTGAGACCCTTCTTCATGAGAGGATTGACCTCCTAGAAAGTTTTTCTCTTCTTGAGAGGGGTTTTGATCAATGACATACCCTGTCGGAAGGAGATCATGAGGATGTAGCCCTGTGGTGTACTGTCTAGTAGCTATCTCTTTGATATTTTCCTCTTGAGGATAGATTTGGATAGTGTTGTGAGGACTAGTTTGAGTGTTTGATGATGGATTGTTTGGGATATTTTGATGGTGTTATTTAGGGGTGTTTTCCTTTGCCTCCATGGCTTTACGATATTGTTGTCTAGTGGTGACCATAAGATGACTCAAACGCACTAAAATAGAGATTGGGGGATTGATTTTGGACTGATTTGATGGAGTTGAGATTACTTGTTGATGGATTTGATATGGGTCTTCTTGTGGAATATTATAGAAATAGATCAATAGCTAATTTGGATGAGTGATTACCTATCACAGAGGTAGACTAATGACCTCAAATGAAGGTGGATAGGGTTAATGGCATAACTAACTCAAGAGAAGTTTATTCTCTAAGCTAATAAAAGACCAATATAATGGATATTAATTCTTCTTACAAAGACCTAAGAGGTGTGATCACTCTCAAATCAAATGATGAACTAGGGGATTGATGTGATCTAGAATCTATGGTGGAGACCAAATTACACAGCTAGAAAAAGCATGAGTAAGGATTAAGGCCTGTTTAGTGAAAATGAAGTTGATAGATGGTAATCTCAAGAGGATATATGGTTCGAAAAGTCTAAATTTTGGCTATGATAATGGATGAAATGGTCTAGTGATTGATGAAATAAGTTTGAAAGTACTATAGGTTGCTATCTCAGAGGCTGATTTCATCAAGAATTGAAGTTTGTTGCATTCTGGGGTAAATGGATAATGGATAGTTTAACAAAAACCAAAGGCATTGGATTGTGGTTCAAAGGTACTTTACTTCTTCCCAGAGGCACTAGACTATGATTCAAAGGTGCTTTATTGTTTGCTAGAGGCACTGGACTGTGTTTCAAAGGCACTTTACTGCGGTGCAAAGGCGCTTCAGGACTGTACAAAGGTGTTGTTTTAGTGACAGTGATGTTTTCAAGGCCAATTTTGATGGTGAAATTTCTTGGGAAGAGAGAAAACACAGTAAACAAGATGGCTGATGATAATGATAAGTGTATGTTCAAGGCTCCTAAAAGCCCAAATTTCCATTGGTATAGCACAATTGAAGACAAAATCAAGCACTTTTTATTCCTAAGGACAAGCTTCACTTCGATAAATTCAACTCACAACTTGGATTCTCTGTCGACTCAAGTGTTATCACACCTAATGTGGGTGTGTACACTATTTCATCTTTGTGAGAGAGGATAGATAGGGACTTGTAGGACTAGAAGGATGACCCAATCACCCTTTCCTTGGAAAGCTACAAGTAGCTTATGCTAAGCCAGGAATTTCTATCTCATCTCAAGGGAGCCTTATGGTGAGTAATCTTGAGGGCATCATACCCTTGCACTGAAATTTATCACAATGTTTAGAGGTAGATCAGGTAGTCACTAGCTATGTGGTTTTTAGTTACTTTGGGGGACCAATGCCTTGTGAGCATCCAACAAGCTACTAAAAGCTTTTACCAACTTTACTAGGAATGCAATATACCCTACACAAATGCAAAATTTATTTCACAAGAGTGTTGTGTACAATTCCTTTGGAATTGGCACAGTATGGCAAAGGCTAATGTTGTTTAGGACTTAGATTTCGCCTTAACCAATTTGTATAGTGGTCCAAAGGGAAAAATTTGCTTAGGGTCATCCCTTTTGGATGAAATGCAATCCAAAAGCAGGCCCTTCTAAAGGATAAACTAAAAGTAAAAGATAGATGTGTCTAGTTTCTTTATCACCCAAGTTTTCACAAGGGGAGAGCATATACCTATCACCTTACAAGCATGTCACACACTTGTTCATTTATCCAATTAGAAAAATAAGTGCAACTAACTGATAACACAAGATTGCAAATGATAGATGTAGATTTCCTTTAAGAAATTTAGGTGTTTCTAAGACTTAGTGAAAAAGATTTGCAATCTACAACGTTCGTCCTACAAAGATGTGTTAGAAAACCCTATTTGCTCTATGAAGAGTGATAAGATGCTACAACAAGTTGATTATCTCCACAAAAACTAAATAGTTAGCGAAAAATAAATCAATGGACCAAAAGTGCTTCACTGTGGTTGAAAGGCACTTCAGAAATTACTAGAAGCACTTGATTGTGATGGAGATGGATGTTGTTTCCGACCAAAAGTGCTTAGATGTTGTGTAGATGTGCGTTGTTTCGACCAAAAGTGCTTGACTATCATGCAAAGGTGCTTTGTAATAACAGACTTGCAAAAAACAAGATTTTGTCAAAAAAGCTAGATCGAAGGATGATTTGAATAATTGAATAATGATCCAGGATGTTGATGAGTAATGAGATCTGTAGCCTGTAGACAATAACAAAACACAAAAAATGTGAAATGATAGGTTAACTCAAAAAAATAATACTCCTAAATAATCAGCTTAGGAAGTATATAAGATGATTGTAAGAAAAATAAATCAGCTTGTCCAAACAATGAATGATCAGTAAGATGTGAAAAGAACCCTATAAATTAGAAAAACAAATCAGAAATCCCTAACAACCAGAAGTGCTTCAAGACAATGCAAAAGCACTTTACTATCAACTGGATGTGCCTTATTGCGTGCCAAAGGCACTTCACTATCGCCTGAAGGCACTTTACTTCATATTAGAGGCGCTTCAATTCTGCTCAGATGCACTTTTCTATGTTTGTTTGTGCTTTTTCGTATTGTACTTCCAAAAAAATCAATTTTCTAGAAAAAAAAAGCAAAGGTTAGTGGGTCCCACCAGGTGTGCCATAATGTGTATAGGTAAAATTGAGATGGAATAATAAGATCAAACCAATGATAAACAACAATTTAGTCCTATAACCTTCAAAGAAATGATCTAGATAATAACCAAATAATCAATTAATAATAACAAAAACAATGAAAGCCTTCACCTAGATTGTATTGTTTCCTTGGTTCTTTGTGGATTGCGAAACCATGTTTGCAACAAGCGGATGTAGATAATAATTGTGTGCTCAAAGTGGTCAATGTGCTCAACAATGCAATGTATGTTCAATGCACTATATGGATGCCTGAGAATAAATGATCGAAGAGGATTTATGAAGAGGATGGAGGGGGTATATATAGGTTTCAATAAATATTGATCAATGATGGAGACAAATTAATGAAATCAATGATCAAGATAAATCAGAAGCTCATGATGAACATGCACACGACATGTGTCATGCTTTAAAGCTATTTTTATTAAATTAATTGCTTTCTAGCTAAAGATAGGATTTGATTTCATACATTAGAATGTTTTTTCTAATTTATGAGTTGATGAGATAAAAATAATAAAGATTAAAACCAATTAACTCAACTTTAGATTTGTTTTTTTAAAGTTCTAAAAATAGGACTGATTGTGCACATAGAAGAAAATGATATTTTTAGAATAATTGAAAGATAAAACAAATTAAATAAATAAATTTATTTAATTTATTGTGCATGATTGAAGAAAGGATAAGATTAAATATAGAGAATAAATTAAACAAATAAATTGGTTTAATTTATTTTGCATGATGGAAGAAGAGGTAAGATATAATTAAAGTATTAATTTTATTTATTTTTAGAAGATAAAGTCAACTTAAATAAATTTGAATAATTTATTTAAATTTAGAGGAATAATTGATTAATTAAATAATTAAAAATTATTTAATTATTGATAAGAGAAATTTGAGTGATGAATTAATTAAATAATTAATTTATTTAATTAATGGGATTTTAATAATTTGAAAGGATATTGATTTAATTAAATAATTAATATTATTTAATTTGGAGGAATTAAGAGGAAATTAATGGAATTAATCAAATAAATAACATTTATTCAATTAATGTTGGAATTAGGGAAAATAGAGGAAATAGATGAATTTGATGAAATTAATTAAATAATTAGATTATTCAATTAATGTTGGATGCAAGTGATTTAGGAAAAATTGATGTATGCAAGTGATGCGATGTGAAGGGTCATTTTTAGGTGTCAACATTTTGCCCAGGCTCTTTGATACAATGCAGTTTGCAGTGTTGTTTCAAAGAAAATAGTGATAAAAATATGATACGATCATGCCCCACTGTAGCTGGCATAAGATGCCCCTCGAGAGGAAAGATAGGGAAGCAATAGAAGGACTGGGTTGACTCTTGACTAGAAGAAAAGGATAGCGAAACAATAGAAACAAGCTTAGAAGGACTAGATTGGAGATATGGAGGCTAACATGATGATGAAAAATACCAGACTCGAGGAAAAACAAGATAAGGGGTGGGAAGAAGTAGGGTTGGGATACTATAAATAGGGCCCAATGGGTCCCTCACAACTCATTTGCACACCTAGAGTTCATAAAGATTAGAGCCATTTAGCTTCTTTGCTTAGTTTGAGAGCTCCCTGCTTAGAGAGGTTTAGAGACCTACATACATGTCAATTCCAGTTCAAAGACATCGTGGTGAGCATGTGCAGACCTATAGGAGACCAACGGGAGCTCTGGCAGTGGTAAGTAGTCGAAAACTTGCTTTTATTAGGGTTTTCTAGGTTTTTGGTCAAAAGCACCTTGATAGGAGTGAAGTGCATATGGCACAAGTTGAAACACCTTTGGTGTAATGACGTGCATATGTAGTGTGCTAATGCACCTTTGGCAATAGCGAAGCACCTTTGGCCACTAGGGTATATCAAAGTGCACCTGGCCATTGTAGTAGCATAAATAATCCATAGTGAAGGACATATGGTCAAAACTAACACATATTTGGTATGCTTTAGGTGCATTGGCTAGTAGTGAGGCACACTAGATTTAGGATTGAAGCGCATTTGCAAAAGAACAAAGCACATTTGGAGGATAGCAAGGCACACTTGGAACAAAAGAAGTGCACTTGGTTTATGTTTGATTTAGTGCATTTGAAAAACAACAAAGAGCATTTGGAGAACATCTAAGCGCAGTTAGTAAAAATGAAATACTTTTGGTTTGGCATGGATTTTGACCTAGTTTGACTTGGAAAAAAATAGGTTGAGGTAGGTTGACTAGGGTTGACCTATGGCTTGTACAATGTTTTACCTAGTTTTTGAATGTGTTTGACTTTGGATTAGACTTAGGATTAGAATTAAAATTAGACTTACAAATGGCAAATATTCAATGATTTCTAGACCAAAAATTGATTTTTCATATGTGAAACAACACATTGTTATTATTCTAACCCATTGTGGTTTTAGTAATATGCCATGATTTTTCAAAACACAGACCTGAATGTGGTTTCACATATGTTTACACATTACCATCATACAGACCAAATATGGCCTTGTAATAAGCCCTTTATTATCAAACATATACCTATTATGGTTTTTTATATTTACAAAAAATAAATTCCCAATATCCATACCATACGTTGAATCAAAATAAAGTTGGTTTAAATCCATTATAAAACTATTAAAATAGAGATAAATTCTTCTCTAGTTATTCCACAGTTGTTCACATAAAATGAAGGATTCAAAAACTCAACTAATGATTTGCTATTGCATGAAATTAAAACAATAAAACTTTTGTAAACTGATCTTTCAAAATACTGCAAACATACTCAAAAAGCTCATACACACTGTGGAGTTGCAGAGCGACCTTCATTTGTTATCCCTTTCCTCACTGTGTTTTTTTACCATCCCCTTCCTACTTTACACTGATTTTCCTTTGTTTCAGGGTAGTGAAAACCCCTTAAATCCCTCTCTGAAAGCCATGAATTTTAGTGGAGTAAATTCAACTCCACTTCCACATTAATGCCTTAACTGTAGTGAGTACACACTAAGGTGCAATTCATTTTATTAGCTTCATAGTGAGACCAATAAAGAACAATGCAAAATAGAAGATTGACACCTTAACTTTTAAACATCATTAAGACAATCTTGGTAAATGTAGAGTTAAAAACTCTACATTTTTGTTTCCTGTTGCAGCGCATCAGCATGTGTCACAGCGAGTTTCAGTTTTGCCTCTGCGAGTGTCTGTTTCCGCAACCGCAAGGGTTTCTTTTGCTAGTTCCTCAGAGTAGCGCAGAATGTGACAAGTGTCGTGCCTCATTTTCAAACTGCACTTCTGTTTCTATGTTATAGCTTTGAAGCGGATCGCACCACGTGGCAAAAGGTTTTTCAAATAGTGTCTAAGTAACTAGCCACGGAACATACCAATTGTCTATTTCTGCTTAAGTTTCAAGTTTCCTTAAGAGTTTCTGTGTGTACGTGGAAGGTGCCATGTGTCCCTTGTGATAACTGCGAAAGTCACCATGTGTCAGCCCCCGCGAGATTGTTTCTATGTTTCACAGTTTACAAAGGATAGTGGTGGGCCACAATTTTATTGTTCCAAATGAAGCAGACATCGCCACTTGTCGACCTGTGGAGACATAGTTACTAATGTTTCTAAGTGCTAGCGAAAGAGGCCACGTGTATTCTAAGTGAGCACGGAATGTGACAAGTGTCAATCTCCGCATATATGTTTTGTATCCTTTGATGCATAGCAATAAATAGTGGTGGGCCCTGCTGTGAAGCTAAGCTGGTGCGGGAAGTGACACGTATTTAAGGTTGGCCCGAAGATAAGCTGTCGCTACTAGGTTTCTAAGTGTTTCTTCATTGATGCGGACACTGACAAGTGTCAAGCTCCGCATAAGTTTCTAAAAGAGTTTCAAGAACGTGGAAGGTGCCACGTATAGAAGCTAAGTTGATGCGAAAGGTGCCATCTGTCCCTGTTTAAGCTACTGAGCGGTAAGAGTAAGATGGGTCCCATTTTTATAAGTTTCAAGTTGTAGTTGCTGTGGATTGTGACAGATGTCACAGGCAGGGCCCTCCCAATACAAAGACACAGTAAAGAATGAAAGTTGCGGAAAGTGCCACGTATCTTTTTGCCAATGCCGCGGATGCTGACAAGTGTCATTTTCTGGTGTCTCCTGAAGAATGAGACAGTTTTCAAGTGATGCACATGGACACTGCCATCTGTTTCAAGGGTTTTTATTTCAAATGCTGTGGATGCCACCAAGTGTCTTTTTCTGGTAGGAAGAGGAGCGCTGCATGTATCGTGACAGCCAATGAATTTACAGTTATTGTAACTATTTGCAGATCTGAAGTATATTTTCTGTCAGACACTTCTAGTTGAGTTCCAGTTCGGTTAGACCATTGGGATTTGATTGTGCGGGCAATCTTGAGCCAATCCTATCATATAAATATGTGATAGGAGGATCCAGATGGGGGATTCATGGATATAGGGATTTCTTGATATAGATTGTTATCAAAAATTTACGAGAAGTTTTGTAGACCTTTTTGCTATGACCAGTAATATCATTTGCCTTTGTTATGTTATTCTTGATTCAGAAGGTTAATGTAACTGTGCATGTATCTGTGCCTTTTATGTTGCTGAAAAATTAACGAGAAGACTGAGTTTTGTGCCTCGTTGATGTTTTCTGTGTCATTGCAAAATTGTCTAGTTATGATCCTTTGATGCTATTCATTTTATCTATTCATATTGATCATGTAGTATCTGCTCTTTAATGTGACTGAATCTTAAAGATAGTTTCATTGTGCTTGAATTTAGAGAGATACTTACTGCTCAGGCACATCGCCATAGATATATTTGCTTTAACTGTATCTTCATTTGTGTTAATTTCTACCCTTTTCCCCAAACCAATTTTAAGTTAGAGAAGAGCTAGCTTCTTTAAAATCTGGAGGTTGTTTCAGGTTGCAAGTCCCATATTCCTGAAATTTCCCATGTTGGTGTTAGAATCAACGCTATTTTAAACATCAACAATTTTTGGCACGCCCGGTGGGACCATTCTTGAAGTTTCTGTCAAGACTGTATGAACCAGAGAGCTACAAGAAGTTAGAGCTGTGGACCTGTAACAAGAGCTCAATCTGCTATGAACCCAAGTATTCTTTTACCACCAGTGGTAACTAATTCAAGAAGGGTCAATAAGTTTACAGCAACACCAAGAGCAAACATGGGAGCACCTATAGCCCCAAGGAATTATGCAAATTGGAACACTGGCAGTGCTTTGATTCTCCTAGTACCACCAACCACTTGGGATCCTATTCCAGCAAAAGCCCTGAAGGCTCTGCCCAAATTCAGTGGGGAAGATTTCAAGACACCTGAAGAGCATCTGCAGGATGTGTCTGATGTCTGTGCAATACATGTGATCACTCAGTAGAATGTGGCTATAAGATTGTTAGCAGCTTCTTTTAAGGGGAAGGCTCTGGACTGGTATAGATCTTTGACCCCAAATACAATATCTACATGGGATCAGCTTGGAGATGCTTTCTTTGCAAGATTTAAAGAAAAGGGTGATATGTCTTCTTTGTTGCAAGAATTGATTACTGTCAAAAGGGCACCACAAGAAGCAATGACTGATTTCAATTCAAGATTTCAAAAAACTTGGGAAAGAATTCCTGCTATAGCAAGACCCTTACTAGGTATAGCTATGGTGTTTTATCTTAAAGCCCTACATTTAGATATATCAATATTGATTCAGTCACTTGGAGGTCAGACACTACCAGAAGCCTATGACTATGTAGTCATAGCTAAAAATAATTTGATAGATGCTGGAAAGTTGCCCCTAAAGCCTCCCATGCCCATGTTTCTGGAGATTACCTTACCTTTGCCTCAAGAAGCCCCTAATCCCATAACCACACCTATGTCTATGTATACATTTCCCCAACAACCTGCTAAAGCAACTATCCCTGTCCAGTCATCTAAGATGGATGATGTCAAGAACATCTTAAGGACATTTTCTAATGAGATAATTAACCTAAAAAGATAGCAGAATCCTTATCCTAAACCCCAATATCAAGGTTACCAAGGGAATAGACCTCCCTTTCAGCCAAATCAGTATCAAGGTCCTCAAAGGCAGACTAACCCTCAGCCATCAAACCAATTAGTTACAGTTCCTACACCCTTGCGGACTGTTCCTCCTAATCCAAATAGGGAGATTGTCCCAAGGCAGAATAATTATGCAGATGGCACCAATGCCTAGTGTTTCCCTTGTAACAATGCTCATATGCCCAGAGACTGCCCCAAGGGTAATCTATAGCAAAAGATAGGAGAGCAAAGAAGAGTAGATGGACAATTTGCAAATACTTCTGACACTCAACCCTACTAGTCTCCTAGTATGTAAAATTCAGTCCTAGTGGCTCAGATGCAAGGAATTTCCTTATAGCAAGAAGAAGAAATAGCCCCTGAGCATGCTTTGTTTTCATGGAATAGCCTGAAGCCACAAATAATGAAATTTTGGGGATCCCTCCATTTCAAGGTCATCAAAACACAACTTCTAGACAAGAAATACCTCAGCTAGTGCAGAACCAAGCAGTTTCTGGACAAGTTCAGGAAAAAGCAAGGTACCCTTATTATCCAAGAACCCAAACACTAGGACCTGTGAATGTGGTGGATCAGCTGAAGAGGACCCCAGCACATGTGTCAATCTGGGACATGTTAGCTATTCCTGAGCAAAAGACACTGTTGCAAGAAGCTCTGCAGGGCCAAGCAACACCTAAACATACTGGTACCAAAGGAGGACCTGCTGATAAAGAAAAACTACAGCTCAAAGACACTCTTCCTCTATAGACAACAGCCCTTTTGAACAATGTACCAGAGGTAAGCAAATCCAAACCAGAGCCCTTCTATTTGACTTTGATAGTTGGGAAGAAACTGTTACATAATGCAATGATAGACTCTGGGGCTAGTACTACAGTAATGCCTAAACAAATAGCAGATGCTTTAAAGATAAGTATGAGTCACTTACTAGAGGAGTTATGCAGTTGGATGTGAAATCGGTGCAAACAATAGGGAACATTAAACAACTCCCATTGCAATTGTATACTTGACCTAATATAATTGTGAATCAAGATGTGGTAGTCATAGATATTCCTCCTATTTTTGGTTTATGTCTATCCAGAGATTTTACAGCCAAGATAGGAGGTTATATGTCACTTGATTGGTCTCACCTCATCCTAAGGACCAAATATGGGACAAAAATGAAAATACTATCTAAGTCATTATCTAAGGATCACATCACAAATGAACCAACCCCAAAATTAGAGGCAGCTCATGCTATGATGAATAAAGAAGAAAGAGTGTTTATTGAGGAGTTAGGAGATTAGACTGAATATGACCAACAAGAGGAAGAGAATAATTAGTTGTTGACTATGATGCAAAGTGACCCCTATGGAAATTATGACTCTACTGGTCAAGGCACTTATGTCATATTTGATGAAGACCATGAAATCCCAAATGTTTTAAAGGATGAAACTCCACAGGCTCAAGAATCTGAAAAGGATTCAGAAATCTAGACTCTAAATTTTGATGGTGCTAGAAGTAAGAATGGTACTGGAGCAGGAATTTTTCTTGCTGCTCCAAATGGTGAGAAAATTTTAAGAGCTATCCGTTTCCAATTTGCTTGTACTAATAATGATGTTGAGTATGAATCCTTAGTGCATGGGCTCATGTTAGACAAGAAAAAGGGAGTGAAGAATCTGATAGTCAAAGGAGATTTAGAACTAGTGGTGAAACAAATCAGAGAAAAGGTAGTAGCCAAAAATGTAAGGATGAGATCCTATAGACACAGAATTTGGGACTTAATAGATGATTTTGAAGCTTTCAATATTGAAGTAGTTCCTAGAACCCAAAATTCTGAAGCTGATAGGATGGCACAGATCGGCTCATAGTTTGACCCAGCAACTGATCTATTAGTCAACAATGAATCAGTCCAAGTTATAGTAAGGCCAACTATCCCAGACAATGATGAAAATTGGCAACTCTTTGAAAATGATTTTCAAGTAATCTCATTTTTGCAACAGTCAGGAGAATTTGCTGATCAGTTACACCCTAAGATTGAAGAAGCATATGGAGACCAAATTATTCAATTAAAGTCCAATAAACTTGCCAAAGGACTGATTACTTTAGAAAACCTATTTGATCCAAAAGATGTAAGCCTAGAGAAAAAGAGGTTTCAAGAAAATAAAGCAGATTATACTGAAATACAAGTGAGTGAAGGGAGAAAAGTAAAGATTGGAAATTCCACAACCCAACAGGAAAGGGAAAGACTAGTTGACTTGTGTGAAAGATATGACAGAGTAATAGCCTGGACCTATGAAGACCTTCATGGCTATAACAGAGACATCATTCAGCACACCATAGAACTGACTAAAGGATCTAAGCCAGTCAGACAGAAGTAGAGGCCAGTGAATCCAAGGATTGAACCTCTAATGGTGGATGAGTTGCAGAAACTCTTGGAATCTAAAATAATTTTTCCAATCAAACACTGAACCTAGGTATCCAATCTAGTGCCAGTCAAGAAAAAGAATGGTGACATAAGACTTTGTGTAGATTTTAGGGATCTAAATAAAGCATCCTTAAAGGATCATTATCCCCTGCCCTCTATGGAACAAATTTTACAGACTGTGGCTGGATCAGAGAGATTTTCCTTGCTAGATGGTTTCTCTGGATACAATCAGATTTGGTTGGCTGATGAAGACCAACACAAGACTTCATTTACCACTAAATGGGGAACATTTGCATATGCCAAAATGCCATTTGGCCTTTCAAATGCTGGAGCCACTTTTCAAAGAGAAATGGATGTAGCATTTGGGGAACTCATAAATAAAATCATTCTGATTTATCTTGATGATCTCACTATTTTTTCCAAGAATGTTGTTGATCATTTTGATCGTCTAGAATCTATTTTTAAGAAGTCTCAAGAGTTTGGAATATCCTTGAATCCCAAGAAGTGCATCTTTGTAGTACCTCAAGGCAAACTACTGGGACATATAGTGTCAAAAGATGGAGTCTCTATTGATACAGAAAGAGTCACTGCTATAATAAACTTGTCTCTGCCTATAAATAAGAAAGCAGTCCAGTCCTTCTTGGGAAAGATAAATTTTGTCAGTTGTTTCATATCAGACTTTGCAGGCCTAATAAGACCAATGACACTTCCGCTGAAGAAAGACCTGGTGTTCAAATGGACTACAGAAGGGAGATAGGCTTTTGAGGAAATTAAGAAAGCTATTTTTACAGCCCCAATACTGAGAAACCCAGACTTTTCTAAGTCTTTTATAATGTATGTCTATGGAGGAGAGTTCAGTGTTGCTGATGTCCTAACACAGAAAGATGATCAACAAGAAGGAGAACATCCAATAGCATTTTTCTCAAGGACTCTTAGAGAGTATGAAGCCAGATACAATTTTGTGGAAAAACAAGCATATGCTATGGTAAAAGCCCTTAAAAAATTTAGACACATGGTCACAGGAAATAAGATTCTGATACTAGAAGCTCATCCAAGTGTTATAGAATACATCATGGAAGGAGAGATCACTGAGAAAAGAGCAAATTGGATAACAAAGATTCTTGAATATGATGTGGAGGTCAGACCAACTAAACTTGTCAGAGGCAAAGGATTGTGCCAATACATGGCCCAAGATATGGAAAGAATGGTGACTGCAGAAGCAGAAAATGAGAATGTGTTGAGAATTCAGGAGATTGATCAGAATTCTTGGGTCACAAATAGGATTCAATTTATGAAACATGGGACTTTCCCAAGTGAACTCTTGCATGATAAGAGAAGGTATTATAGACAACAAGGGTCCTACTTCATATTAATTGACCATGTTCTTTTTAGAAGGAATACTAATGGCATACTTTTAAGATGCATAGAGAAAGATGAAGCCCAAAGAATACTACATGAGTTGCATCATGGAGCCTCAGGTGGACACTTTTCTGCAAGAACTACTACCATAAAGATAACTCAAGTAGGCTACTTTTGGCCCACTTTATTTGTAGATTGTTATCAGTTGTTTAAAGAGTGCCAGTCTTGTCAGTTCTATGTAGGAAAAAGAAGAAATGCAGCAATGCCCCTAAGCCCTATAATTATAGATGAACCTTTTGCCCAATGGGGTCTTGATTTCATTGGTATGATCAATCCAGTGTCAAGTATGGGGCACAAATGGATCCTTATAGCCACTGATTATTTTACCAGATGGAGTGAGGCAATGCCACTTAAAGAAGCCATAGAAAAAGTAATATTGGACTTTCTGGAAAGCATTACTGCTCGTTTTGGCCCTCCTCGCACCATCATATCAGATAATGCTAAGGCATTTTTGAGAACGAAGATATCAGAGTTTGCAATAAGGTATGAAATTTATTTGAAAACTTCTTCAAATTATTACCCTCAGGGTAATGGTCTTGCAGAATCTACTAACAAAAACCTGATTAGACTCATTAAGAGAATAGGGGTTGATCATCACAAAGAGTGGCATAAAGTGCTTAATATAGCACTGTGGGTTGAGAATTACACCTAAACAAGTGACAAAGATGGCCCCATATGAATTGGTCTATGGTAAGCCAGCTGTAATGCCACTAAGCCTAGAGATTCCTACTTTGTAGTTGTTAAAACAGATTGAGATTGAAGAAAATGGTCCCATGCAAGTCAGACTTGCTAAATTATTGGAGGTAGAAGAAAAAAGAGAGAAAGCACATGAAGCACTGATGAAACACCAGAAAATAATCAAAGACTGTTTTGACAAAAAGACTTCAAATCCTCATTTTGAAGTTGGCTCAATAGTGCTTAAATGGGACGAGAGATCTGCTAAGCTGGGTTGACACAGCAAATTTGAGTCATTATGGACTAGCCCCTACAAGATCCATTCTTGTAAGCAACAAAATTCATTTGAGTTTGAATCAATGGAGGGCAAACCTGAAGGGATTCTTGGGAATGGGATCTACCTGAAACATTTCAATTAAGCAGTGTCTCCTGTGTACTATAGTTAGTTAGTTTCCTTTTGTTTCTCCATTTTCCCGCTTTCTTTTCCTACTTTTTCTTTTAATAAGTGTTCGGTGAACACGTGGCAGCAATTCAAGTCACTTCTCTTTTTGGAACTCCCACATTTGCCAGGTTTCTCTCTAATCCCCAAATTTCTGAAGGTACCACTTTACATAGCCACTTTTATGACGTGTTTGATACTTTGTCCCATACAGATTTCATAAGATACACTAACAGTTTTTTGGCTTTAATGCCATTTACTCCACTTAATGTGTCTTCAATGCCCCAATATTTAGAGTTAAACCTTGAACCCTGCCTCTCATTTTGCTTTTGCGTCTGCTGAAGAAACCCTGTTGCCTGCAATTCCAATTCCTAGCGAACCTTGCTTGGAGAAGTACCCTTTTATGTTGCAAAGATTTTACCCTGGTTATTTCAAACTCACTAACTTCTCAGTACAGACACAGATATGTTGGAAGCACAATCTTATCAACAGGGGCTTGGTGTTTACGAGTCCATCGACAAACTTCTAAGCTGCAAATCATATACTTCAGCACCTGCACAACCCTTGAGAACCTATCCAAGGACGAGGGTCCCCGAGGTTGGATTTGTAGTAGACCCAGCAAAAGTAAGGGATTTCGCAGATGGTATATGTGACCCAGTTTTTCAAAAACCTACCAAAGCTCTTCATGAAGGGGCACTCCAAAGATGTCACCAAAAGGCGAAGGCTGGGCAATCAGAAACATTTGGTATGAAGATTTGGACCTTACAATTGGCACAATTTATTGTCCCAAGCATACATTCATGCCCCGACCTAATAGATATGTGCGCAGAACTGATTCATGCACCCTCGAACACCATACAAAAGGGTCCCTTTATGGTGCAAATAACACCTAAAGCTATTAGAGACATGTTGGCCCTATATCATGACAAAACGGCCACATTCCCTACCATTGCCAAAATGTAGAAAACTTGGGCAAATGTCAATAATCAGCTAAGGTTCCTCAATTCGGAGTTGCAGTTAGAGGAGGAGAACACATCGATGCCCATATTACCTATAGGAAGGGGACAATTTACTCAAGCCAACCAGGAAGCATTGTCTATGATGGCATTTATCTTTGGGATGAAAGAGGACATTACTGTCTATGACTGGCAAATTGCTATTTTGTTCAGATTAAAGACCGTGGACAAGTCTCAAGAGTATCGGCTTGATTTCTCAGAGCAAATCGCTTATTCAATGGTTGATCAGCTCATCCATTTCAGGTCTAACGGGGTTTTCAAGTATTCTGCTTATCTATTTCACCTTATGCTATATCAAAACCCTGGTATTTTTTCACAGTATATGCAGCTAAATATGTATGACCTAAATTTCGGTCATAATAGGACCATACCTGTGTCTGCATGGGCACATGTCTTATCTGAGACATCAGACCCATATGATTTTTGGGAACTTTTTGTTGCCCCTACTTTTTGCCACCTAAGCCCCGAGCCTGTAGAAACTAGGTTAATGCCAAGCATCAGAGGCCTCATGGCAAATTACCCTATTCCCTATGACTATTTCTTTGGGTCCCATCACACCATCATTAGGGTCCATGGTTTTAATGGAGAGCCAATGTTACTACCTATGATTTTGACTCCTAGGTTAGCTTTTCTAGAGGTCACCCGGCAAGTGTCTGTGGTTGACAATGACTATGGCACTAAGAAGAAGAAACAGAAAATGTATGATATCCCATGAGTAAGGAAAAACATGGCCCTGGAAGTCAGGGATGCTGAGCACTTGTTGCTAAGGAAACTAGCTGTCCTGGGCTTCTTTCTTATAGAAGATAAATGGAAATATGACCCAAGCAGTTTCATGACTTTATGGGTCAAGGACAACAAGGTCGGTGCTAAAATTGTGCATGAGGGTCATCCCTTTTGGGAAGACAGAAGAAACCCTAAAGAGGATACCCCTGATCTATATGTAGAATTGACGGATTTGCCTTTTGAGGGTCCCAGGCCATGGGAGACCTTTTATGTTAAGCATAGGGCTTTTGACCCTAAGTTAAGAATGACTTATGGATTGAAGAAAGCTTTATCAAAAGGCAAGGAATGGAAGCCAGACAAAATAGAGGCCTATTGGAAGTATAGGCAGGAAATTTTTGAGACAACTCACTCTTTTGGCAATGTTGATACTAATGGGAGATGGGAGGCAATCTGGGATGAGTGGCATCTGTCTCCAGCCTCTATTCCTGATACAAGCAAAATTCAAACACAGGGTGGAGAGTCAGAAGGGGAAGCAAAATCAACTCATTCAGTGCAAGCTACAGGACAAGCCTCATCTACACCTGCTGTAACTGTCTGGCCCCAATCTCTCAATGCCTTAGAGAAACAAAAGAGTGTGGTCTCATCACCACCTAGAGGGATTCCATCAGTTTCAGTGACTGGGGCTTCCAGTTTTGTATCATTGCCACCATCAGTAGTGGTCAATGTTGTAGAAAAGGAGACAGAGGAAACAAAGGAAAGGCCAAGGAAGCACAGAAAGCTACACTTGCAACCAGATTTAGATGAAGAGGCAGAGCCCTCACAACTGCAACCACAAGCCACATCTACAGCTCCTCAGGTAACTGTTTCTTCTCCTTTTTCTTCTCAGTCTTTTCCTTCTACCATAGGGGTGGCAATCCCAACTGGCCAAATATTATCCCCTGCCACCTCTGTTGTGCCTATATCTACACTTGCCCCACTGCCTAATCCTCAGGCCATGTCATCACAGGCCACGTCCTTGCCCCCTTTTTCTCCCTCTGTTTCAAAGAAAGTCCCTCCCCAGTTTCCTCCTAGCCAACATTTGGCTATCCCCTATGGCTTACCATAAGGACATCCTTTTGCTGGAGGTTATATTGCTTCTCCCCCTACCTTTCAAGCTCAAACTGATATTGCTAAAAAGGCCAGGGAGGCCAGGATGGATAAGAAAAGAAAGAAAGATAATAAAGCCTTGGCTATGCCACACATGAGGTCACTCTTTGACACAATTCAACAGCAACTGACTGTTACACATTTGTCACCTACTGTGGGTAAACCAAATGAGCAGATGCAACCACATGATTTTACAATGAATGTAGTGGCCATGATAGGGTTGAGTTGTTGAATGAAACTACTTCTACTATGGCAACTGATTATCTGAAAGTTTCAAGGAAGTTGCATAAGGTAGAAGCTGATTTAGCTCAAGAAAAGGCAAATTGTAGCAACCTTGCTACAGAGCTTAAATCCAAAAAAGATGAAATAGAGGATCTCAACAAATAGTTGCAAAATACTATTTCTTGTTAGATTCATCAGGCTACATAGGCCCAAAATGTTTCTTTGAAAGCAGAGCTAGCATAAGAAAAAGCTGCAGTAACTGTCCTGAGGTAAGAAAAGGTAGTACTAGAGAGGAAGTTTCAGGATAAATTGCAACAAGCCACACAATTTCAGCAGCAGTTGCTGAATGAGCAAAACAATGTTGCTGCAGTTCAGGCCCAACTCCAAGCTGAGCAACAAACAACAAAATAGTTGACACTTGAGTTTGCAAATAGGCCCAAGAATGTAGGAGTTTTGAACTTGGTCAGGGAGCTATATGTGTTAGTATGGAAAAGAATCTCTGAAGAGATTATCTAGCTCAGACCTTCTTTAACTTTCCTATTAAATGCACAGCAATTGTGTGAAAAGGTAGAGACTTCAGTTCAGGCCACTCTGTCCACGGTTTCCTTGAGAGTATATGATTCTCACCTATTGCTCAATAAACTATATGATACAACTGATGAAACATTGTCAGTAGCAGGGATTAGTGACAGAATGATTGCTGCCAAAGGGGTGAATGAAGTCCTCAGTTGCAATTCAGCTGCAATTAATTACCAAGAGCTCCTGGATGTTGTCAAGGAAGGAGTCAAAGATATGAAAAAGCATATAGAAGATCTGGTACAATTGGGCCTTCCCTCTCCTTTTCCTGATAGCAACACTGTATTAATAATTGATGAGATCAAACCTTTACTGTTAACCAGGCAAAATGATCAGTCAGTTTTCCAGGGTTTAACAGATTCTTCATCACTGCAAGAGGTGGAAGCTGTCTTGATTCCAATGGCTCAGCTTGAATTCCAATTGAAGGCTGTAGTTCATGTTTTGCAGAGGTTTTCACACAAGGATATCATTAACCTTGATTTAGCCTTTCAGGATCTACAGAACAAACAGGGACTTTCTGATTTCGAATGGTCTGTTTATCAGACAGCTTTGCAGAATCTTTGATCCTTGTTGTATTTTATATACATTCTTTTGCCCAAATTTTTGGATTCTTTTTGAGTAGGCTCAAAAGTCCTCAGGGTCGCCAAGAACTGTAGAGTTAAAAACTCTACATTTTTGTTTCCTATTGCAGCGCATCAGCATGTGTCACAGCGAGTTTTAGTTTTGCCTCTACGAGTGTCTATTTCTACAACCACAAGGGTTTCTTTTGCTAGTTCCTTAGAGTAGCGCGGAATGTGACAAGTGTCGTGCCTCATTTTCAAACTGCACTTCTATTTCTATGTTATAGCTTTGAAGCGGATCGCACCACGTGGCAAAAGGTTTTTCAAACAGTGTCTAAGTAACTAGCCGCAGAACATGCCAAGTGTCTATTTCCACTTAAGTTTCAATTTTCCTTAAGAGTTTCTATGTGTGCGCAGAAGGTGCCATGTGTCCCTTGTGATAACCACGGAAGCTGCCATGTGTCAGCCCCTACAGGATTGTTTCTATGTTTCATAGTTTACAAAGGATAGTGGTGGGCCACAATTTTATTGTTCCAAATGAAGCAAACGTCGCCACTTGTCGACCTATGGAGACATAGTTACTAATGTTTCTAAGTGCTAGCGGAAGAGGCCACGTGTATTCTAAGTGAGCGCGGAATGTGACAAGTGTCAATCTCCGCGTATATGTTTTGTATCCTTTGATGCATAGCAATAAATAGTGGTGGGCCCTGTTGTGAAGCTAAGTTGGTGCGGAAAGTGACATGTATTTAAGGTTGGCTTGAAGATAAGCTATTGCTACTAGGTTTCTAAGTGTTTCTTCATTGATGCGGACACTGACAAGTGTCAAGCTCTGTGTAAGTTTCTAAAAGAGTTTCAAGAGCATGGAAGGCGCCACGTACAGAAGCTAAGTTGATGCGGAAGGCGCCATCTGTCCCTGTTTAAGCTACTAAGCAGTAAGAGTAAGGTGGGTCCCATTTTTATAAGTTTCAAGTTGTAGTTGCTACAGATTGTGACAGATGTCATAGGTAGCGCCCTCCCAATACAAAGACACAGTAAAGAATGAAAGTTGCAGAAAGCGCCACGTATCTTTTTGCCAATGCCGCGGATGCTGACAAGTGTCATTTTTCGGTGTCTCCTGAAGAATGAGACAGTTTTCAGGCGATGCACACGGACGTTGCCATCTGTTTCAAGGGTTTTTGTTTCAAATGTTGTGGATGCCGCCAAGTGTCTTTTTCTGGTAGGAAGAGGAGCGCCGCATGTATTGTGACAGCCAATGAATTTACAGTTATTGTAACTGCTTGCGGATTCGAAGGATATTTTCTGTCAGACACTTCTAGTTGAGTTCCAGTTTGGTTAGACCATTGGGATTTGATCGTGCGGGCAATCTTGAGCTGATCCTATGATATAAATATTGGATAGGAAGATCCAGATGGGGGATTCATCGATATAGGGATTTCTTGATATAGATTGTTATCATAAATTTATGAGAAGTTTTGTAGACCTTTTTGCTGTGACCAGTAATATCATTTGCCTTTGTTATGTTATTCTTGATTCAGAAGGTTAATGTAATTGTGCATGTATCTGTGCCTTTTATGTTGCTGAAAAATTAATGAGAAGATTGAGTTCTGTGCCTCGTCGATGTTTTCTGTGTCATTGCAAAATTGTCTAGTTATGAGCCTTTGATGCTATTCATTTTATCTGTTCATATTGATCATGTAGTATCTGCTCTTTAATGTGACTGAATCTTAAAGATAGTTTCATTGTGCTTGAATTTAGAGAGATACTTACTACTCAGGTGCATCACCATAGATAGATTTGCTTTAACTGTATCTTTATTTGTGTTAATTTCTACCCTTTTCCCCAAACTAATTTTAAGTTAGAGAAGAGCCAGCTTCTTTAAAATCTAGAGGTTGTTTCAGGTTGCAAGTCCCGTATTCCTGAAATTTCCCATGTTGGTGTTAGAATCAGCGCAATTTTAAGCATCAATAGTAAACAAAGTACTATTATGATGACATGCAAAATATAATGCAATGGAATCAGTAAAGTTTAATTAGTTGCACTCTATGGGGACAATTAATTGAAGGGGGAATACATGATCAGTAAAGTTCTCATTTTTTATGTGATTTATCTTGTGACTTAAAAGCTACTCGTGGAATCATTTATCCCTTGTCTTGTAGGAATCCATGGAGAGCATATGTGAAAGAAATGAACATGGAAGGAGAATCTTCATTCTTTATGGATTGCAAATTCATCTATCTATTGTGTTTACTTTATGCATGTTTGAGAATGTTACATACTTATCTAGATGCATGATTTACACTTAGAGACTCACATCCACCTCAAAAGTGGGAACAAAAAGTAATGGTAAAAAATGCATCCTTGATGCATTTCACCATTTAGTTTTGCCTAGTTTGAGGCAATGCTTTAATACATTTATAACTACAAATGTCACAATTTTGTGTGCGTAATTGGGAATGTGTGTACCTAACCTTGCTTGCACCTAGTCCTATACTTATCATTTATCTCTATGCTTATGTGAATGCAATCCTAGTCCAATTGGCTTATTTGTCTAAATCTAACCATAATTGATCTAATTGTTATCCACAATCTAATCCTATCAAACATAGATCCATCCTAGTTGTCTAATCAAAGTTATGTTCATGGGTGCAAAATCATGCTCACAACCTCAATCTTGATTCTTTTAACTACCAAATCAAAACCAAACATCTATCTAGCTGGCCCCATCTTACACTTTGGTTTGAGGCTGACTATACACAAGCCTTTGCACTTTGATGTTATGTTTATGTATAAAACGACATTCATTTCATTCATTTAAAAAAGAGAAGGATCTCATATCCTATCATCAATGAGAATCCATCTATCATTCGAGAATTGAATGTCATCCATTAGTCCAAGGTTCTCTCACTACAAGCACATTCATGAACAATCATTCATGTTTACTCATCCTAGTGCATGTAGATCACCTAGCAATCATTCTAGAATTCATGTGCATATTTAAAGTGTGTTGTTTGTCAAAGTACTTTTAAATACTACCAACTCGACAAAAAAAACTTGAAAGATGCAACATCAGATTTACCAAACAAGTATACTTGTTTGGTTCATTTATATTTCACATTTAATTTTGTCACATACCTTAATCTATTTAACTTAGCTACATTAAAATTAATCTAGGTGACCGTCAAATTCAAGGATGGTGAAACCTTGCGAAGACTTGAGTCTCTAGTCTTTAAGTCGTCGATGACTCTAGTGGCATTGCCATCATTGCACAAAACCGTATCTGATGGAGCAGAAGTGATGTGCGTGAACCCTAGTGCGCTAAACCTGAGATGTGCAAAGACAAGATAACTCTTTGGTAATATTGTGATTAGGTGCCCAAAGCTTGGATTATAGGTGAGTAAAGGGGTGACTACAAAATGGAGATACGAAGAAATGAATCGGATCTGTGTTCGAAACCAGAGCGGTTCGTTATCAATGTTAATGATGATACCCACTTCTTCTCCACTGTGGATTGGTCTGCAAAGGATGCATTGACGATGGTTTCTGCCATGTCGCGTGTAGTTGATGGAGGCACTTGTCATCCCATTGAAAGCAAGAGACAGAGAGATCATCAGCAGACTTTGACAGCAATGACAACACCCATCTACTGCGTCAACACAAAAACTGGTGATCGCCTGTTTTCTATTGCATCTCCTTTAGTACAGAGTTTTGTTGCAGTATACATGTTACTCTTGATGTTCTTAGTACCATTGAAATCATGAAACATTGGCAACAATTCCTTAAATAAATACATAAAACTATTATCGATTTGTGAAAATTGGCAGATGAAAGTAAAAAGGGTTACTTTAGTCTCTTAGGGTGTTAAAAGTATTTGGTAGATAAGTAAAAGGGTTACTCTAGTCTATCAGGGTTTTAGAAGATGAGGAAAAAAATTTTATATGATAAATTGGAATTTTATTCTTGAAAATTGGACCTCGTATTTTTTAGTTCTCAAATTTTTAGGGAATATTTTGAGGTGCGGTTTGAAATTTCCTCCACCAACATACCAATTTGTTTTGCCACATGTCATGTATTTATCCCAAATCTATTATCTCAAATTTTAAGGTCATGACTATTCTAAACTATACAAATAAATTTGAATTGTTCCCACTGTAGAGAAGTCATTCACATATAGAACTAAGATAAGAATATCACCACTTGAGTTCTTGATATAAAGATTGAGATTTGGTTGACTTTTAACAAAAACCTTTTTGCTCTAGGTATGAGTTTAGTCTAGAATACTATGCTCTTAGTACTTGCTTAAGACCATACAACGTCTTCTTCAATTTGTAAATGTAATGTTCTTTAGAAGGTATTTTAAAGCCTTTGAGTTGTGTCATATAAACCTCTTCATCAATATAACCATTAAAAAAACACTTATGACATCCATATAATAAATTATCTAATTTTGTTGAGCTATCAAAGCTGATATTAGTTTGATGGTATCCATTTGTACTATAGGTGTAAATGTTTAAGTGTAATCAATACCTTCTTGTTGAGTGTACCCTTTAGCTACCAATCCAGTCTCTTGCTTATTAATGCTTCCATAAAATTTGTATTTAGTCTTGTACACCAACCTTACATTAGCAACTTCCATACCAGGAGGTAACTAGACCAAATCCCATGTACCATCCATTTCAATTATTTCTATCTCACTATTCATTGCATTAACCCACTCTTCATTTTCTTAGGCTTGTTCAAAGTTTTGTGGCTCTTTGTTTTCTATGATTTGGATCACCAAGGCATAGTTCACTTTTGTTTGTAATATTGTTGTTTTTTTTAGTCCAACATAAGAATTCATCGATGATTCTTTTCGCTCCCCCCCTTTGATATTTATGATATTTCCTTATTTCCTAGTGTTCCATGGGGACATGTTCCCTCCCCCCAAAAACCTTGCATTTCTAGGACAAGGATGTTTTAGGGACGTGGGGACTTGTGGGAAACATCCCCTCACTATCCCACCATTGCCACCCATGACTCGAGATGTTTCCAAGACATCCCTCTCAAAGAGGGGACATTTTTGGGATGTCCTCTTTATTTTTGCTCTTCTTGGAGACTTTGGGACATCCCTAAGATGCCCAAGGGACTCCCAAACATCTCCTAACCATCCCCAAGATTCCCAGACATCCCCCATGGAAACTAAGACAAAATGTTTTATTTTTTAAATTAGAATATTTTTGGATCTTATGCTAGTAAACCTAACCCTAATGGTCTATGGGCCCTACCCGCACCTTAAGTAGTCACAAAAGTGAAAAAAAATAAAAATTAGAGGTTAAAGGTTACAAGAGTGAGAGTATTAGGATAGGAAAAGTAACGACTTGGTATTGTAGAAAACATAGTGATAAAATTATGAAAATGACATGCCCCTCAACCCCACTAGGGGTGCTACCTTATGACCCCACTAGGGGCTCTAGTCCCATACCCCCACCCATCACCATCTTTCCACCATCCCACCACCATCCACAAACTTAGGCCCTTGGTCCCCTCATTCCTAAAACCTATCCCCCTATCCCCTTGTTAATAAACTTTGTGGAACATAGTTATTTCCTCACTTGAAGATTCAAGTTCTTCTTCTTCATCAACTACATTAATGACAATTTGGTTTTCCTTTGTTTCATTTTTTTAGTGTATCTATTTCTTCTTTAAATATCACATCTAAATGGTAATCACTTAATTCTTCCTTACTAAATCATAAAACATGTATGTTTTATTTTTCAATCCATACCCAAGGAAAATGCATTTTAGGCCTTTATCGTGAAACATAAACTTTTTTCTTTTGGTATGCATACATAAGCAACACATCAAAACACCCTCAAATGATCAACTTATGGATTAGTTCTAGACCATTCCTATTCAAGAGTCATTCCTTTAATTTCTTTTGTAGGACTCTCATTTAGAAGATATACTATTTTATATAGTAGTTTTATCTAAAACTCTTATCTAGATTTTTGTATTTCATCATACTCCTTGACATCTTGATAATGACCATATTTTTCCTTTTAGCAACTCCATTTTGTTTTGGATGTAGGAAGTAGTGAACTCTCGCTTGATTTCATGTTTTTTTCAATAATGTAGAAATCGATTTGATTTATATTCACCTCCATTATGTAACTTGATTAATTTGATGACACTCTATTTTTCAACCAACCTCTTAAATCCTACAAACTTCTTAAATACTTCTAAATTTGTAGCCAAGCAATATACCCTTGTTATTCTTGAGTAATCATCAATAGAGATTAGAAAATACTTTTACTTGTTCAAAGAAGATGTTTCCATGAGACAATACAAATCCACATGAATTACCTTAGAAGATTTTTTTTATCACTTCTTCATTTACCAATTGTAAATCTAGCTCTATGTTTTTTCCAACAATACACTCCTCACACAATTCTTTTGTATCTTCAATGAAAGATAGTTCTTCAACCATTCTTATTTTTTGGCTAAAAGTAAACTACTAAAAAGATGCCCATATCTTTAGTGTTAGATTGTAGTTTAATTAATTTCACTAGTTTTTAGTGCTTGGTTTCCTTGAATAAAATAGAGAGGAAACATCCTATTACCTATCATCTTTGTTCTTGAAACAACTAAATTCCTTTTTTAATTTATCTCTAGTTATGCACTTATCTCGATTAAAAGTCACTTGATAATTCTATTTTGTCCAAGAGATAGCAACTTCTTTTTAAGTGTTGGAGCTATTAGTGTTATATTGATATGCTTTAAACCTTATAATTTTTAGTTGTAATTGAAATAGCACCCTTGCCTTACATTCCATGAGACTAATTATCTCCCAATACCATTGTGTTGTTATGCTTTAGCTAAATTGATGAATGCATTCTTATTAGATGTCATATGAGAAGAACACTCAAAATCAATGTACCATACACTATTTTCACTTGCATTTGTATTGAAGTAGAAAATTAACATTTTTTTAATATCTTCAATAGTATTATGACCACTTTTTTTCCATTTCAACTGTTTATTGCAACATTCTAATTCATAGTGACCAAACTTATTACAATGAAAGCATTGAACATTCCTTGTGTAATTATTATCTCCCACATTATTTCTACGTCTTCATCTTCTTTTGAAGTTGCTACTTCTACCTCTAAAATATTACCTCTTCCTTTGAAGTTGTTAGATTCACCATTATATTCATTTTGATTGCTAAGAGTCATCTCTAAATTCAACTTTATTATGGTTCTCAGGAATTTATTTCTTTTACCTCCTAGGCATGCTTTAGAGAAAAATGTTTGTTCTAAGCTTTCTTCATAACTCTTCTTCATTTCTTTGGGAATTAACAAAATTTCACTTAGTTCATTTATTTTCATAGTTGTGAGATCTATAGAAACTTTAAGTATAGAAACAACATCATAAAACCTAGGAATAATGCTCCTTCAATGGAGTTGCTTGACCATGGCTTTTTCCTGGTCACCTTCCATTCTCCTGAAGATTGTAGTTATGTCTTGGAGAATGGGCCACAGTTTTATGGAAATACTAGATTGTTTATGATGTCTTGGACTCCCTTTTTTGACCCAGTAAATGCAAAAATTACCAACATCCCAATTTGGTTGTGGCTCTACAATCTTCCTCTAATCATGAAGGATTCTAGGCTCATTGAAAATATAGTCAATCAGGTGTGGAAATTCATCAAAACAAAAGAAGACCTGAGTTTCAGGTCAAGAAGATTTCACATAATTTATGCAATCATTGACATCTCTCAACCCTTAACTCATATGGTTAGGATAATCTCTTCATAAGGATCATGGCTACAATACATAAACTATGAGGGCCTTCTTGAGCGATGCTTCAGGTGCAACAAATTAGGGCACAAAATCATTGGTTGTAATGTTAAAGCTTCTCCTGTTGCTCATGCTCAGAATCTTAAAAAGTGGTTTCACAAAGTTGGCAAACCTAATGCTGACTTTGTATGGCGCAATCATGGCATTTTCTTTTCCTCTCCCCCACAAACCACTAATGGGATTGCTAGGTGTAGGGTAGATCATTTGGAATTGCTTGATGGAAGGACCTTCGATCCAGTGGCGGTCTTGCAGGAAAAGGCTTTGGTAGATATCTCAAAACCTATGGAACTTCCTGCTCTGGGCCCACATCATGAAGATATCATCGATATCAATCATCTTTCAGACTGGGACGATGATCACTTTGATGCTGAGAGCATCCTCCCCTTTATCGAGGATCTTGATGATGTGATCCCTGACTTCTTTGACCGCAATGATGTGGTTCTCCCAATAAGGAAATGCTCCATTTCTCAAACAGCGAGAAAGATTTCAAAGCCAAATATTCCTAGGAAGAAGAAAGGTTAGAAAAATGAAGCAGAGAAATTAAGGATAGAAGGGTGAGATGCCATGGATGACGGAACTCAATGGACCATGGACGCTCTTCTTACTAGGAGTAGAAGGAAGGGCTCTGCCAAACGGGCTTGATCGCCTTTTCTTTTAGTGTGGTTTCTCAGTGGTGGGCTATTTTTTGTCACTCAAGACTTCTTCTTGAGCTCATGGACTTCTTCAGTTCTCTATTGCCTTTGATGGCCTATCTATGTCTTTCCTTTGTTTATCTGTCACCTCATTGACCTTGGTGCTCCCCTTTTTGGGTTTGAAGCGATCTCCATTTTTAATCTGTTATTTATTTATTGGTGTAGCCCCTTAACTGCTTTTGCATGGATCAAAAAAAAATCTCACACATTAGTAGTAGGAATAACTCTCAACCTTATATATGTCTCACATCTACATGCCACTGTGAGTAGATCACTAGCTACAAGGTACACCTGCCTAGGTTTGGCAGAGCCTAAAGAGAAGGGAGTTTTTGATCATATCAACCCTATTTCATTAGACAAAAGCATTAAGAGATCTTGGCATCCTCTTAAGGTTTACAAACTACATTTTTGAGACCTAACAGAGAGCTTGGCATCGTCTTAAGGTTTACAACCTATGTTTTTGAGACCTAATAGAATTGCCGACTCTATTGGGGAGTAATTCAGAATCTTGGTTAAAGACCATCTCATTATAGAGTCAGTGAAGTTTTAAATTCAAACACAGATTGGTAACTCTGCTGGCAAGAAGCACCCAAAAAGATGAAATCATTCCTCTTTTGACAAGAGGTGGCAACTCTAAATAAAAATCCCAGAAAGGATGATTATTTGCATATTCAAGAAAGGGGACAAGGTTCCAGCATGAAAAATATCACATACTCCCCTTAGACGCACTCTTTAACCTAAGGAGATATGAAGAAGAATCCAGATATGATTTGTTCAAAAGAATGGTGGATATCTATATGCAAATACCTTTTAATCGTAGGCCTGATGAATCCATATGCATTAAGTTGTTCATGATTGCATATGAGCTGAAGTCAATTTATTGGCCAAAATCATTAAAGCTAGTTACTCTAGACCAAGTGGGTAAATTAATTAGCATCATAGATAAAATCAAGTACGAAGATACCATCAACACTAAGTCTAATAGTAGTATCATTGATGAATATGGAGAAGCTGATCAAACAACACAACCAATAGAAGAAACATGGGATAATATTTTAAATGTGAATAAAGATAAAATTATGGGAAACAAATTCTACACCTTGGATCGGGATTGCACTTTGGAAGACATTGTTGAGAAAACATTGCTTGAAAAGTACATCAATGATGAAGAAAGTGAAGAAAAAAGTCTGTTTGATAGTGAAAAAATAATACGTCCAGTCGCAGCCAAGTACCAAAGTGACACAATTGATGAAGAAGAAATTAGCACACCTGAAAATGGTTTTAAATTTTTTTCAAACCCCTTGTATGATCAATTAACAAAAGAAGAATAAATGACATCTTTCCAAGGCATGCCAAAACATGAATTTCATGTTTATTGAAATCCATTCTATGAAGGGGATGAAGCATTTTCACACAATCAAGAGGATGTATCAACTTGTGAAGCAAATGACTATAAAATCAATGCATCTGATTTTTCATTTCTTGACAATCATGAGTATTGTAGTGATGATGAGAAAAGTAAAGAATACAAAAGCAATGTGGTGGATGAAGAAGCATGTTCACTCAGTGGTGAGCAAATTTCAAATTTATTGGCCATTGAATATCAGAGGTATACACACAAGAATGATGCTGAAATCCCATCCCCAACATACATCTTCTTGGACAGTGAAAGTACTTTGTGTGACAATGATGAGGGAAATCTTGAAGATGGTCAAGATCCTATGTCTATTTCTATTCAAGAAAGGATATGTAAATCAGAATTGAAGACCTTTTGCTCACAAGAGAATGATAATGGCTTGCATATCATGGATGATAAATGTTCAGTATTGATTAATTCAGATGTGCATAATGAGGACTGTATGGATAGGAAATTCATGTCGCTACCAATTAGTGATATGGAAGAGATGGAAAGTGTTTTAGATATGATTGTCTTAGAAAATGTTCATATGGAAAAATTTTCAGACCAATGTCAGAAACATTCAAAGGGTGAGTGCAGGATCATGATGGGCCAAACAATACCCTTAAGTGGCAATGTAAATGTGAAAAACATACTTAAGTAACTTCATGTCGAAAATTGAATGAGTTATCTACACAATCTAGAAATAAGGTAGTAATAAAAAGTTGTAATAAATTGAATGTAGTTTATGGGCTACTACTTTATTTTTGAAAATTGTAAAAATATTTTGGTGAAAATTGGATAGTTTAATGAAGCACTACTAAATTTTTTAGAAAAATGTAAAAAGTATGCATCATTCTAGCCAACCTAAGTATGAGAAAAATATAATATTTTTCCTCCATGATTTGGATTTAAGTAAATAACACATGAGCAGATGTGACGCATATTTTTTTAAATTTTTTAAGTAAATAAATAATTATTTATGAATTTTTTATTGTGAATTTTCTAAAATATAAAAAAATACTTTTCCGGCCAACCTAACTTGGTAAAAAATATATGAAAATCAAATTTTTTAAATTTTAATGTATACCCAATAAATCCTAGAATGTGATGCATCTTTTGGATTTAAAAAAAGATTAATATGTTGAAAGTTATGGTTGTTTTTCAATATGTATATCTATCACGAAATCACACATAGCGTATGTAGAAAATTAATAATAATTACATATTAAAATTATTATGAGGTGTATATTATATTTTTAGAATCTCAATAGCTTCCTCTATAAACCATAAATTTATGAGGTGTATATTTGATTAAATTTAGCTACAAAAAGTTTGTCAGCTTCAAGGATGAAATTGTGGAAAATTTCAAGATAACAATAAATGAGTCATTTTGCAAGTTTCTTTGGCATGTTTTGGGACTCCCACTTGCCTAAATATGAGGTAATCCCAAGGCATTTTTGGAGGGAATCCATATTCGAGATAGAAATATTAATAGCCTTTCCATCCAAATCTAAATATTAGTTTAAATGTTAGCACTTTTTCATCCAGCAAGTTTTTTCTCCATTTCCACTATTTGGCCCATCATGATCTCATACTCACCCCAAAATATGGAGTGAGCAACATGAAAGAGCATAATTGCTTTCTTTCCCATACACCTAGAAGCTGTTTTTCTAGTTTGCATCTATGGCCATATGCTAATTTCATATTTTTTATGCAAACTTATAATAAAATCAGAACTAATGAGCTCCACTATGTGGTGGATTATAAATATTTTTAGTTTTCAGTTCACCTGGGAGATCATTTCATGATGCATGACAGTGACTAGAATGAGGATTTCATAAATTTCTTCAAGTGGAGTTTGATGAAATCAGATCAGAATAAGATATATGATAGAGGTAAGATCAGGCTTTTTCTTTTTCTGGTGGCCTTGAACCATCAGCTGTGGTGTGGCTCTTCAAACCATATCAATTCATGGGCAGAAGTAACATTTGGACTCTATTGCCCAATAGATAAGGCACTCGGTCTACTCCCCTAGAGATCTAGGATCCTGCTATGCCCACAAGGGGCATACATCCCCAAGAAAGAGCCACTGTTGGGACCTAAAATTTCCTACAATTTTTGGCAAAATTTTAGGTTCCCATGATAAAAATTTTGAGTACCACACGTAGAAATGCACCTGAAAAAACTGCCCTAGTGTCCTACTTTGGAGGGTCATAATTCAGAGCCTATTTAGTTTCATGCCAAATCACTTGACAAGCATGTTTATATACCATATTTTAGTGTGCATATCCAATTTCAGCCTCCCATGATCAGATTTGACTGGGTTTTCAAGCATCAAGTTGAAGGGTTCATGAAAAGTTTGTTGTTTGCAATGTTAAATCTACCCAGGAGGTTAACTTTGGAAGCCAATATCTAGCAACTGGATGATTTTTAGAGAAAACTAATTGGTGTCCCAAATTTTCACTATGATAATTACTTCCATGTCTATTTCCAAGGCCCCAACACCTCATTTGCTATTTTTTCAAGATCAAAAGTAAATTGAATTTTCATTATTTTAAGGATTGCATTTCTAGAAAAGTTTCAGGGGGTCAACTTTGGTCATTAATATTTCATGAATGAAGTGGATTGGTGAAAAACCCTTCTATACACATGCTCATGGAGCCCAAATGAACTATTTCCCCAAGTGGCAGCTTCCTAGAAGGTGATTTGGTATTTTTTTGGGATAGTGAGTTAGCAAGCCCTAATTTGACATATACAGTTTCAGAAAAGGTTGAGTGAGCTACTTTGGCATTGAATATCTTGTACCTTGGGATCAACTTTGCCAAACTATTTGTTACAGTGAATTGTTGGTTCAAATGTCTACATGCTTGTGCATTTTCATGGCTCGAAGAAAAGGTTTGACTAGTTTTTCAGGGCGATTCTAGAAACCACATGGCTTGTTTTGGGTCACTGTGCCAGTTGCCAGAAAGTGGCTTCTGATGAGTACCCAGTTCATTTTTTCACCTTAGAAACATGTTGAAGCAGTGTCAAGACAATTTAGGACAACAAACTAGTTTCAAAACAAAAAAAATTCTAGCCAGGCCCACTAGGGGACCTGACATGCTTCACATAGTTATGAAGTCATAAGGGTTTCAGTGCAACACAAGGTGTTGAACATGTGAGTTTTACATTGACAAAGGAATAGAAAATAATCGCCAGTGTACCTAGTGACTCACATGATGATTGCATAATTCTATCAAATTTGAAGAGGAAATTCATTTGCTCAAATCCATATATTACATAAAGAGTATAACATGTCTACTACTAAGGTTTGTTGTGTGAATGTAAAGGTGTTGCAACTCGAGTGCTTGATAAACTTGGAGATGACCCTAGGAATATTCATACTCAAGTAATTCAGATGGTTGGTGAAAGTACAGAAGTTGTTGGTGCTGGAGTAGGAGGTAGTGGCAGCAGCAACAAGATGCCAACTCTTAAGGAGTATAGAACCAATTTGACAAAACAAGCAGAGGCAGGCAAGCTTGATCCAGTAGTTGGAAGGTAGCCATAAATTGAAAGAATTAATCAAATATTGGGATGCCACATGAAGAACAATCCTCGCCTTACTTGTGAGCCTGGAGTAGGAAAGACAACTATTGCTGATGGACTTGTTCAATGAATAGCTTCTGGAGATGTTCCAGAAACAATTGATGGTAAAAAGGTTATTACTTTAGACATGGGGCTACTTGAACATTGTAGGTACCAAGTATCGTGGAAAGTTTGAAGAAAGATTGAAAAAACTTATGGATGAAATCAAACAGAGTGATGAGATCATACTCTTCATAGATGAAGTCCATACTTTAATTAGGGAAGGTGCAACAAAAGGGGCAATTGATGTGGCCAATATCCTAAAACTAGTTCATGCATGAGGTGAACTATAGTGCATTGGGGTAACCACCTTGGATGAATACAAAAAACATGTTGAAAAGGATCCTACACTAGAGAGGAGATTACAAATGATACAAGTGCTAGAGCCAACTGTGGATGAGACAATACAGATATTGGCAAAACTACATGAACAATATGAACTTTATCATAAGTTTCATTATTTTGACGAGTCTTTAGAGTGTGCTACCAAGTTATCACATCAATACATTAGTAATCATTTCATCCCTAACAAAGCAATTGATCTAGTTGATGAGGTTGGCTTTTGTGTGCACCTTCGCCATTCACAACTTCCTGAAGAAGCAAAAGAACTTAACAAAGAAGTGAGGCAGACCACAAAAGAGAAGAATGAAGTTGTTCAAGGCCAAGATTTCGAAAACATTGGAGAGTTACGAGATCGTGAGATGGAATTGAGAGACACTATAATATGGAAATGTGTAGCTCTAATAGAAAGCATTGGTTTTGTGAGGTACAAGCACATAACATGGCATGTTCAATGTTTCAAGGCTCCAGCATTCCAAATGATGGTGGCCTAGTATAATGAAATACAACCATAGCATGCACCTACCTGAGAGTATAGTACACCAAATATATCAAGGGTATAGTCTGCAAAAAGGATGGCCTCTAGACAAGGCACTCAACTTGTGTCAGCTTAAACACTGCCAAGTAACATGTAGCCTTTAGTCACCATCGAAGCTCAAACCAGTCAAACGAAAAGAACATCACCATAGTCATATTCAAATCATGGTGCAAGGGTTTGTAGGGAACAAAGCCTACACAAATTAAATTGCAAGCTCATAGAAATTTCAAATGGAATGCAAGAAATTGAACCAGAAACCCTAGAACTGATGCAACACTGCAAAGCAAAATTTTTTCAGGCAGACTATAACATATCGAATTGAGTGACTTCAAAGTTCCCTTGATGTACCGATGAGTTGAGTCCCAAAGGGTTTTACATCTTCTACAAGTCTCTGGGTCCTTCTTATACATCTTCTTAGCCTCTTCCTTGTCCATTATAGAGAGCTTTGGGAATGGAGGAATGCCAAAGATTTTTGCTAACAGGAGGGCACTAAGGTTTGCCAAAATCTGTCCACCCAAAGCTTGTATGGTCCTAGTGGCCTAATCATAATTGTTTGTACAAGGTACAATCAACTCTGGACATTGGACTAATGTTGGGAAGGCAACAACCTCTACTATTCCATTATCTCTAATCTTCCCTGCCAATGTAGTTGGGTTCGGACCTAGGACTCTGATCCTGAATTCTTCTATGTCTATGTGGCCAAGGTCAGTACCTCCAATGTTCTACCATGCTGAGGTGATCTTTATTATTGGTGGGATTCCCTTGAATTTGTACTTCATGTTGACTGCACAGGAAGACATCTAACCTACAGGGCAAGACCTAATAAGTATATCTCATAGCTTGCTATCGTAGGAGTTCTAGATTTAATTTTTCTAGATAGTTGGATGATTATAGTTCAGCCTAAGTCAAGAATTACCAAAGAAAACCACTGTTCATGCCTAAAAACCTTTAAAATTTGTTTGAGAAGCTTAAGATATACATGATGTTCCATCTTCTAACATTTACTACATAACTACAAGAGATAAATAGTGAAAAATAGTCCAGCGAGCTATTAGGGCCTCACTGGACATAAGCAATAAATGTTAATTTAAAGTGCATAATTTCCCGAATTCAAACAAAACATGCAAATTATCAATGTCTTTATGCAACTCATTAAATCATTTGACAAAACATGCCCTTTTCCTTTAGAAAAATCTTCAAATTCGTTCATATACACAGTTGGTGGGGTTTTGCTCCCTCACTCGACCTAGCAGGATTTTGGGTTATCACAGGACATATGCAGAGGACATGAGTTTTAGTGCAACTCTCCTTTCATATCTCTAGTGGGGTTTTGGATGGTCAGTGGACATGGCAAAGAAATCAGCTAACACAAGATCAGCAGAGCTTTAGTGGGTCGCAAGATGTATCTAGAGTGGGTTGAATCTAGCACAAAGGGAGTTGAATGTCCTTGGCTGGGGCTTATAGCTTGATGCAATGAGCACGGATTCATAAGGACACGGGATATGTCCTATGAGGGACCTTTTTAGCACAGATTTGGTGTCCTTTACTTTTAGCGCAAACTCAGATTAGTACTTTAGCGGGAGTATTGATTGGCACGGGATTGGTAGAGTTTTCATGTACTACCAGATATGTCCGATGAGAATGCATTTCTGTGCCAATCCAGTGATGAGGTCTTTTAGCACTTAGTTACAAGTATCTTAGTTTGTGGGATTTTGAGGGTTGACAGGACTTGGAAAAACTTTTGCCACTCACTAGATATGTCCAGTGAGAGCGCATTTTCGCGTAAGTCAGGTGTTGACGAGTTTTAGCGCAAAGTTTCAAATTTACTCCATTTTGCAAGAAATTGACTTAGGTTGTGTTTTGCAGAATTTTTAGTGGTTATATGATATGTCCAATGAAGTCATTTTTCCATGCAAAGAATGCCTAGGGTTTATCATAGTGAATTTTAAGCCAATTTTTCTATGTTTTGAATGTATTTCACTATGTGATTTCCATTTAGGATTTAAAACTAAAGATTTTGGTAGGATACTTGACTATGAAACATTTATACCCAAAAAAAGAAACCCTAAACCACCATATATACATTGAATATACACATGAATTCTAAACAAAACCCAAATCAAAACTGAAAGCCGATGATTTTTCTATGGAAAATCAAACAAAGTTTCAACTATGAAAGCTTAAACGGTTTAAACACTCGATTTTGACACTTCAACGCAAAACATGCTTGTGAATTGAAGATCTGGAGGCAAGGAAGAATTAGGCGTGGTGAAAAATGAGCTCAAAAATTAGTCAAATCACCACAAGCTTGCAAGAGATTATCTGGTTCTCATAGGAGCATAAGACATCAAGGATTAAAAATGCAGAATGAGTCATTTACAAATGATTGGGTCATTTATACTATAGAATAATCACTATTAATGGCAGAGTACGGTGATAGATTGTCACGCACCTAATGGGGTTTTTTCACCTAACAGGATCTATGGACATTTTGAGGGTGATTGGACATATCCGGCACATGCCACTTTTTGCATAAATTCGGTCAAGTATACTTTCAACACAATTACTCAACGTGCCTATTAGTGGGGCTTTGAAATATCACTAGACCGACGGAAAATTTGTTGATTACCAGACATATCTAGTGAGGTGTGTTTTTAGCACAAGTCCGGTGCATTCAGATTTTAGCACCAGTTTGTTTGTGGAGAGGTAGCATGAGTATCCGGTGTCACCGAATATTAGTGCAAAGTGCAGTGACACCTTATTTTAAAGCAAAGGCCTTAAAGCCTTAGGATTTGGTGGCAAAGGGACTTGTCCTGACTTGATCAGATTCCTTTGGAAATTATAAGCATGTTTCACCAGATGAATAAGAATTTGTCCCTCTTGTGGATATATTTGGTCCTGCAATTTGAACATCACCTCAAGGGAACTCACTGAGACTAAGCTAAAGCTTCAACCGAAACTAGAAAAAAAAGGGGTCTCCATTTGATAAAATGGGGTGTGTGTGCAAGGCACAAGAGGTTGTATTTCTTAGTCATAGTAATTGGTTGCATTTGACCTTGACCATGCTTTCCTAGGCCACCTTTGCCTTTATAGTCCATGTTTTTAACAATTCTAAGACCATTGCCATACTCTTTGACAGGTAGTGTGACTAGTTCTTTCTCTTTGTAGATCCAATAAGAGATATCTTCAATGGTTTCTTCTTGTAACAAGTGCCCATTGGTAAACTTTGTGAGAAGAGATGGTATTTTGAGTTTTTTGGTAGATTTAGTAATTGGAGGTTTGCCATAGGATTTTGGTGAGAGAGGCATCCTCCCCACACAACAAGATTTTGAGATATCATACTCACCAAATCCTATGTGTCTGATATGGACTTTGATTTATGGGAGGGGATTGGATGCATCTACAGAGGCTTTATGTAAATTATTTAGAAAAAATATATAGCGGGGATATGGGTGCTTCAATATTTTTGGGTATTTGGTTGTTGTTGCTATAACGCCCTTGCATGGCATGGCAAAATTCAAATGGATTAGGATCTCATGGGATGGTGATTTCAGTACCATTATATGGGAACTTTAGGGATTGATGGTATGTTGAAGGTACAACTTTCATGGCATGAATCCATGGGCATCCTAAGATGATATTGTATGGTAGCTCAATGTCTAAGACTTGGCATCTGGTTTCCAGCATAACATGGCCCACTTGAATAGGCAAATGTATCAAACCATCTGCCTTGCATCATCATCATATGCTTTGACAATAATAGATATATCTACATCTATGTGAACCTTAGAGTATCCTAACTGTTTCAACAGTTTGAGGGAACAAATGTTAAGACTAGCACAACCATCATTAAGTATGTGTTTAATTTTATGTTGGTGGATGAGGACTTCGATGTGGAGTACATCATTGCGACATGGATCATGAGATGGGAGGTCTTTTTCAGAAAAGACCACATTGTAGGGTGATGCAATGTTACCTATAATGGCTCAAAAATCTATGACAACTATATTTTTTGGAACGGATGACTCTTGTAAGGCTTTTTCAAGCATTGCTTTATAAGTGGGGGATGACTTTACAAGGTCTAATATAGATATATGTGCGAGATTCTTCCCTAGATGATCAACAAGATTATAATCAGAAGTGACTATAGGATTTGGTGTTGGCCCACGAAGGGTAACACGACCACGACGAGTTGTGATGGCACATTCGAGATTCTTTCTCTTAATGGTAAGGGTATCTATATTTAACTTTCTTGAAAATGGCCTACAATGGATTGATAAGAAGAAGAAGCTTTGTTAATGCTCTTACCTTTATGGGTATTTTGACCTTTACCATGTTGAGGGAATGGATCCTTGTATACATTGAGGTCTTTGTTTGATGTATGTTGAGGAGGTTCGTCAAAGGTGACTTCACCTCTATCTATGAGGTTTTGGATCAAGTGTTTCAGTTTCATACAAGATGAGGTTATGTGTCCTTTTGTTATATGGAACTCACAATATTCATTATCTTTGTACCATGTTGGTTTGAAAGTAGGTTCATCATATTGACGTGCTTTAGGTAGCATGATGAGTCCATTCTATATTAGTTTCTTGAGGACATATTCAATAGATTCACCCAAAGGAGTGAACCGACATCTTGGAGGATAGTCTTGTTGTTGTTGTTATGGTTGTTGTTGTTGTTCTCTAGGAGTAGATGGGGTTGCTTTTGATATATTGAGTGGTAGTTGGAGAGTTAGGACACATTTGGAATCCACAATTCCATCATTGACAACGTTTTTGTTTTTGGACCAAAATTTAGGTTTGTCATTAGATTGTTGTTGAGGAGGGTTGTCTTTGGTCTCCTTAAGGATTTTAACTACACCTTTTGCAATGAGGGCCTTTTCAATATTAGTTCCTTTGTAAATGATCTCATCAAATGAGGTAGCACTTTGGATTTGGAGATGAAACCCAAGGTTTGGATTAAGATTTTGTACAAATATGCTAACAAGTTGCTTTTTAGGTATTTGAAACATAAATTTGCCAACCATATTTTTCCATCATTGTACAAAGGAGGCAAAGGTTTCACCATTTCCCTATTTATTGTTACATAAGTCCGTCATGGAAATCTCATGTTCATAATTGTAAGAGAAATGGGTAGCAAATTTTTCTTCTAGTTCACTGATAGTTTTAATACCCATGGGCAGGTGTGAGAACCATTTTATTTCTTGTCCTCCAAGACTACGAGGAAACAACCCATAAGATATGTGTTGTTATGAGCAACCTCAAGGCAAGCAATATAGAACTCTCTAAGATGATCTTTAGGATCGCCTTTTCCTTTGTACTTGTCAATTTTAGGTATGTCAAAGTTAGGTGGAAAAGGGATCATTGATAATGTTTGATCAAATGGATATGAACAAACCTCCTCCAATGAGAAGGTTTTCTTGATGTGACCAAATGAAAGATCATCTAGTTGTTTTTGCATGCTAGCAAACTTAAGCTCAAAAGACGATGGGGATGTTGATAGAGCCAAATTTTGTTGAGTTTGGGGTGGTTGTTGCTTCCCATAAGATGTATTGGAATTCACTCCATGAGCATTAAGATTGTATGGGTCATACGAAGTTTGGGGGTTATTTTGGGTAGGATCAATGAAGAAAGTTGGAGGTTGTTGATTTTATGGGGGTACTAGATATGAATGTTGGTTTTGTGAATGTTGAGGGGTATTGGTGGAATAAGTTTGGGTTTGATGTTGCTATTGTGGAATGATGTATGTGTTTAGATTTTGAGGTGGTTGAGATAGATTGACATAAGTAGTGTTGAGATTTAAAGAATGTTGGGGTGGATTGATAAGAGTAGCATTTATGGTTGAAGAATGTTGTGGCAGACTGACATGAGTAGTGTTTATGGTTGAAGAATGTTGGGGTGGATTGACATGAGTAGTATTGATGTTTGAAGAGTGTTGGGGTGGAGTGACATGAGTAGTATTGATGTTTGGAGAATGTTGTGGTGGTGTGATGTGGATATTGTTGAGAGTTTGGTTGGGTGATGGTTGGAGTGCTTGAACTTGTGACACTTGTGGAAGAGTGACATAAGCATCTATAGGTGTATAATTGGAAAGCAAAGATGACTGTGATGGGGTAGCAAATGCAAGATTAGATATGGTCGTATGAATTTGTGATGTGCATGGAGGATTTTGGGGATTGGTAGGTATGGATGTGTCTAAGAAGGGGTTTGTTTGTTGAGATTGTTTTGCAATTTTGGCTTGTCTTGCTAGTTCATCTTGACGGTGGAGATTTTCTTGTTGAGATTTATAGATTTCCATGGGAATAAGGAGAGGTTCAATTGATGTTTCTCCCATGATGTTTTGATAAAGAGGATTTACATATTCTATTGTGAAAGGATTAGATACCTCCTCATGTGAAGATGATTCAGGAATTGGTGTAGATATGGTAGATATGGTTTGGACAGGGTTTACTTGTGCTCTACCCATAGCATTAACGACATCTTGAAAAGGATCTTTCTCTTTAAGAGTAGATGTATCAAAGTCAAAAGGCAATTTGGCTCCTCTTTGAGCAAGCAAATGGAAGTAGTGATCTTGATTAGAGCTAATGAGTTTATCAATAGTTGCCATGGTTTTGGGATCTTGCATGATTTCATCTAGATCTTGAGACCCTTCTTCTTGAGAGGATTGACCTCCTAGAAAGTTTTTCTCTTCTTGAGAGGGGTTTTGATCAATGGCATACCCTATTGGAAGGAGATCATGAGGATGTATCCCTGTGGTGTACTGTCTAGTAGCTATCTCTTTGATATTTTCCTCTTGAGGATAGATTTGGATGGTGTTGTGAGGACTAGTTTGAGTGTTTGATGATGGATTGTTTGGGATGTTTTGATGGTGTTGTTTAGGGATTTTTTCCTTTGCCTCCATGGCTTGACAATATTTTTGTCTAGTGGTGACCATAAGATGACTCAAATGCACTAAAACATAGATTGGGGGATTGATTTTGGACTGATTTGATGGAGTTGAGATTACTTGTTGACGGATTTGATATGGGGTTGCTTGTGGAAGATTATAGAACTAGATCAATAGATAATTTGGATGAGTGATTACCTATCACAGAGGTAGACTAATGACCTCAAATGGAGGTGGATAGGGTTAATAGCATAACTAACTCAAGAGAAGTTTATTCTCTAAGCTAATAAAAGACCAGTATAATGGATATTAATTCTTGTTCCAAAGACTTAAGAGGTGTGATCACTCTCAAATCAAATGATAAACTAGGGGATTGATGTGATCTAGAATCTATGGTGGAGACCAAATTACACAGCTAGAAAAAGTGTGAGTAAAGATTTAGGCCTATGTAGCGAAAATGGAGTTGATAGATGGTAATGTCAAGAGGATAAATGGTTTGAAAAGTCAAAATTTTGGCTATGATAATGGATGAAATGGTCTAGTGATTGATGAAATAAGTTTGAGAGTACTATAGGTTGCTAGCTCAGAGGTTGATTTCATAAAAAATTGAAGTTTGTTGCGTTCTGGGGTAAATGGATAATGGACAATTTAACAAAGACCAAAGGCATTGGACTATGGTTCAAAGGCACTTTACTTCTTGCCAGAGGCACTGGACTGTGATTCAAAGGTGCTTTACTACTCGCCAGAGGTGCTAGACTATGTTTCAAAGGCACTTTACTATGGTGCAAAGGTGCTTCAGGACTGTACAAAGGTGTTGTTTTAGTGATAGTGATGTTTTTAAGGCCAATTTTGATAGATTTTGGTGAAATTTCTTGGCAAGAGAACAAACACAGTAAACAAGATGGCTGATGATAACAATAAGTGTATGTTCAAGGCTCTGAAAAACCCAAATTTCCATTGGTATAGCACAATTGAAGACAAAATCAAGCACTTTTTATTCCTAAGGACAAGCTTCACTTTGATAAATTTAGTTCACAACTTGGATTCTCTGTTGACTCAAGTGTTATCACACCTAATGTGGGTGTGTACACCGTTTCATCTTTGCAAGAGAGGACAGATAGGGACCTGTAAGACTAGAAGGATGACCCAATCACCCTTTCCCCGGAAAGCTACAAGTAGCTTATGCTAAGCCAAGAATTTCTATCTCATCTCAAGGGAGCCTTATGGTGAGTAATATTGAGGGCATCGTACCCTTGCACTGAAATTTATCACAATGTTCAGAGGTAGATTAATAGTCACTAGCTATGTGGTTTTTAGTTACTTTGGGGGACCAATTCCTTGTGAGCATCCAACAAGCTACTAAAAGCTTTTACCAACTTTACTAGGAATGCAATATACCCTACACAAATGCAAAATTTCTTTCACAAGAGTGTTGCATACAATTCCTTTAGAATTGGCACCATATGGCCAAGGCTAATGTCAAGGTTAGGACTTGGATTTCACCTTAACCAATTTGTATAGTGGTCTAAAGGGAAAAATCTACTTAAGTTCATCCCTTTTGGATGAAATGAAATCCAAAAGTAGGCCCTTCTAAAGGATAAACTCAAAGTAAAAGATAGATGTGTCTAGTTTTTTTATCACCCAAGTTTTCACAAGGGAGAGCATATACCTATCACCTTACAAGCATGTCACACACATGTTCATTTATCCAATTAGAAAAATAAGTGCAACTAACCGATCACACAAGATTGCAAATGATAGATGTAGATTTCCTTTAGGAAATTTAGGTGTTTCTAAGACTTAGTGAAAAAGATTTGCAATTTGCAACATTCGTCAGGTACAAAGATGTGTTAGAAAACCCTATTTTCTCTGTGAAGAGTGATAAGATGCTGCAACAAGTTGATTAGCTCCACAAAAACCAAATAGTTAGTAAAAAATAAATCAATGGACCAAAAGTATTTCACTGTGGTTGAAAGGCACTTCAGAAATTACCAAAAGTGCTTGATTGTGATGGAGATGGATGTTGTTTTCGACCAAAAGTGCTTATATGTTGTGCAGATGCACATTGTTTCAACCAAAAGTGCTTGACTTTCATGCAAAGGTGCTTTGTAATAACAAACTAGCAAAAAACAAGATTCTGTCAAAAAAGCTAGATCAAAAGATGATTTGAATAATTGAATAATGATCTAGGATGTTGATGAGTAATGAGATCTGTAGCCTGTAGACAATAACGAACCACAAAAAATGTGTAATGATAAGTTAACTCAAAAAACAACAATACTCCTAAATAATCAGCTTAGGAAGTATATAAGATGATTGTAGGATAAATAAATCAGCTTGTCCAAACAATGAATGATTAGTAAGATGTGAAAAGAACCCTGTAAATTAGAAAAAACAAATGAGAAATCCCTAACAACCAGAAGTGCTTCAAGACAATGCAAACACACTTTACTGTCGATCGCATGTGCCTTTGATGTACCTTACTGCATGCCAAAGGCACTTCACTATTGCCTGAAGGTGCTTTACTTCAAACCAGAGGCACTTCAATTCTGCTCAGATGCACTTTTCTATGTTTATTTATGCTTTTTCGTACTGTACTTCCAAAAAAATCAATTTTCTAGAAAAAAAATCAAAGGTTAGTGGGTCCCACCAGGCGTGCCATGATGTGTATAGGTAAAATTGAGATGGAATAATAAGATCAAAACAATGATAAACAACAATTCAGTCCTATAACCTTCAAAGAAATGATCTAGTTAATAACCAAATAATCAATGAATAATAACAAAAACAATGAAAGCCTTCACCTAGATTGTATTGTTTCCTTGGTTCTTTGTGGATTGTTCAATTGATTGTGAAACCATGTTTGTAACAAGCGAATGTAGATAGTAATTGTGTGCTCAAAGTGGTCAATGTGCTCAATGATGCGATGTATGCTCAATGCACTATATGGATGCCTGAGAATAAATGATCGAAGAGGATTTATGAAGAGGATGGAGGGGGTATATATAGGTTTCAGTAAATATTGATCAATGATGGAGACAAATCAATGAAATCAATGATCAAGATAAATCAGAAGCTCATGATGAACGTGCATACGCCATGTGTCATGCTTTAAAGCTATTTTTATTAAATTAATTGCTTTCTAGCTAAAGATAGGATTTGATTTCATAAATTAGAATGCTTTTTCTAATTTATGAGTTGATGAGACAAAAATAATAAAGATTAAAACCAATTAACTCAACTTTAGATTTGCTTTTTTTAAGTTCTAAAAATAGGAGTGATTGTGCACATAGAAGAAAATGATATTTTTAGAAGAATTGAAAGATAAAACAAATTAAATAAATAAATAAATTTAATTCATTTTGCATGACTGAAGAAAGGATAAGATTAAATATAGAGAATAAATTAAACAATTAAATTGATTTAATTTATTTTGCATGATGGAAGAAGAGGTAAGATATAAATAAAGTATTAATTTTATTTATTATAGAAGATAAAGTTAACTTAAATAAATGTGAATAATTTATTTAAATTTAGAGGAATAATTGATTAATTAAATAATTAAAAATTATTTTATTAATGGGATTTTAATAATTTGAAAGGATATTGATTTAATTAAATAATGAATATTATTTAATTTGGAGGAATTAAGAGGAAATTAATGAAATTAATCAAATAAATAACATTTATTCAATTAATGTTGGAATTAGGGAAAATAGAGGAAGTAGTTGAATTTGATGAAATTAATTAAATAATTAGATTATTCAATTAATGTTGGATGCAAGTGATTTAGGAAAAAATGATGTATGCAAGTGATGCGATGCGAAGGGTCATTTTTAGGTGTTTACATTTTGCCTAGGCTCTTTGATACAATGCAGTTTGCAGTGTTGTTTTAAAGAAAATAGTGATAAAAATATGATACGATCATGCCCCACTGTAGCTGGCATAAGATGCCCCTCGAGAGGAAAGATAGGGGAGTGACAGAAGCACTAGGTTGACTCTCGACTAGAAGAAAAGGATAGCGAGACAGTAGAAACAAGCTTAGAAGGACTATAGACTCGAGGAAAAATGAGATAAGGGGTGGGAAGAAGTAGGGTTGGGATACTATAAATAGGGCCCAAGGGGTCCGTCACAACTCATTTGCACACCTAGAGTTCATAGAGATCAGAGCCATTTAGCTTCTTTGCTTAGTTTGAGAGCTCCCTACTTAGACAGGTTTAGAGACCTACAGACATGTCAATTCTAGTTCAAAGACATCATGGTGAGCGTGTGTGGACCTACAGGAGACTAGCGGGAGCTCTAGTAGTGGTAAGTAGTCGAAAACATTCTTTTTGATGCATTTAACATGTCTTTTATTAGGGTTTTCTAGGTTTTTAGCCAAAAGCGCCTTAATAGGAGTGATGTACATATGGTGCAAGTTGAAGCACCTTTGGTGTAACGATGTGCATATGCAGCGTGCTAATGCACCTTTGGCAATAGCGAAGCACCTTTGGCCACTAGGGCATATCGAAGTGCACTTGGCCATTATAGTAGTGTATATAATCCATACCGAAGCACATATGGTCAAAACTAACATGTATTTGATATGCTTTAGGTGCACTTGGCTAGCAGTGAGGCACACTAGGTTTAGGATTGAAGCGCATTTGCAAAACAACAAAGAACATTTTGGAGGATAGCAAGGTGCACTTGGAAAAAAATAATTGCACTTGGTTTAAGTTTGATTTAGCGCATTTACAAAACAACAAAGCACGTTTGGAGGATAGCTAAGCGCAGTTAGTAAAAATGAAATACTTTTGGTTTGGCATGGATTTTGACCTAGTTTGACTTGGAAAAAATAGGTTGAGGTAGGTTGACTAGGGTTGACCTATGGCTTGTACAATGCTTTACCTAGTTTTTGAATGCGTTTGACTTTGGATTAGACTTAGGATTAGAATTAAAATTATACTTACGAATGGCAAAGATTCAATGATTTCCAGACCAAAAATTAATTTTTCATATGTGAAACAAGACATTGTTATTATTCTGACCCATTGTGGTTTTAGTAATATGCCATGATTTTTCAAAACACAGACTTGAATGTGGTTTCACATATGTTTACACATTACCATCATACAAACCAAATATGGCCTTGTAATAAACCCTTTATTATCAAACACGTACCTATTATGGTTTTTTATATTTACAAAAAATAAATTCCCAATATCCATACCATATGTTGAACCAAAATAAAGTTGGTTTAAATCCATTATAAAACTATTAAAATAGAGATAAATTGTTCTCTATTTATTCCATAGTTGTTCACATAAAATGAAGGATTCAAAAACTCAACTAATGATTTGCTATTGCATGAAATTAAAACAATAAAACTTTTGTAAACTAATATTTCAAAATACTGCAAACATACTAGAAAAGCTCATACACACTGTGGAGTTGTAGGGTGACCTTCATTTGTTATCCCTTTCCTCACTATTTTTCTTTTACCATCCCCTTCCTACTTTACACCGATTTTCCTTTGTTTCAAGGTGGTGAAAACCTCTTAAATCCCTCTCTGAAAGCCATGAATTTTAGTGGAGTGAATTCAACTCCACTTCCACATTAATGCCTTAACTAAAGCAAGTACACACTAAGGTGCAATTCATTTTATTAGCTTCATAGCGAGACCAATAAAGAACAATGCAAAATAGAAGATTGACACCTTAACTTTTAAACAACATTAAGACAATCTTGGTAAACAAAGTACTATTATGATGACATGCAAGATATAATGCAATGGAATCAGTAAAGTTTAATTAGTTGCACTCTATGGGGACAATTAATTGAAGGGGGAATACATGATCAGTAAATTTCTCATTTTTTATGTGATTTATCTTGTGACTTAAAAGCTACTCATGGAATCATTTATCCCTTGTCTTGTAGGAATCCATGTAGAGCATATGTGAAAGAAATGAACATGGAAGGAGAATCTTCATTCTTTATGGATTGCAAATGCATCTATCTATTGTGTTTACTTTATGCATGTTTGAGAATGTTACATACTTATCTAGATGCATGATTTACACTTAGAGACTCACATCCACCTTAAAAGTGGGGACAAAAAGTAATGGTAAAAAATGCATCCTTGATGCATTTCTCCATTTAGTTTTGCCTAGTTTGAGGCAATGCTTTAATACATTTATAACTACAAATGTCACAATTTTGTGCGTAATTGGGAATGTGTGTACCTAACCTTGCTTGCACCTAGTCCTATACTTATCATTTATCTCTATGCTTATGTGAATGCAATCCTAGTCCAATTGGCTTATTTGTCTAAATCTAACCATAATTGATCTAATTGTTATCCGCAATCTAATCCTATCAAACATAGATCCATCCTAGTTGTCTAATCAAAGTTATGTTTATGGGTGCAAAATCATCCTCACAACCTCAATCCTAATTCTTTTAACTACAAAATCAAAACCAAACATCTATCTAGTTGGCCCCACCTTACACTTTGGTCTGAGGCTGACTATACACAAGCCTTTGCACTTTGATGTTATGTTTTTGTATAAAACGACATTCATTTCATTCATTTAAAAAAGAGAAGGATCTCACATCTTATCATCAATGAGAATCCATCTATCATTCGAGAATTGAATAGCATCCATTAGTCCAAGGTTCTCTCAATACAAGCACATTCAAGAACAATCATTCACGTTTACTCATCCTAATGCATGTAGATCACCTAGCAATCATTCTAGAATTCATGTGCATATTTGAAATGTGTTGTTTGTCAAAGTACTTTTAAATACTACCAACTCGACAAAAAAAACTTGAAAGATGCAACATCAGACTTACCAAACAAGTATACTTGTTTGGTTCATTTATATTTCACATTTAATTTTCTCACATACCTTAATCTATTTAACTTAGCTACATTAAAATTAATCTAGGTTACCGTCAAATTCAAGGATGGTGAAACCTTGCGAAGACTCGAGTCTCAAGTCTTTAAGTCGTCGAAGACTCTAGTGGCATTGCCATCATTGCACAAAACCGTATCTGATGGAGCAGAAGTGATGTGCGTGAACCCTAGTGCGCTAAACCTGAGATGTGCAAAGACAAGATAACTCTTTGGTAATATTGTGATTAGGTGCCCAAAGCTTGGATTATAGGTGAGTAAAGGGGCGACTACAAAATGGAGATACGAAGAAATGAATCGGATCTGTGTTCGAAACCAGAGCGGTTCGTTATCAATGTTAATGATGATACCCACTTCTTCTCCACTGTGGATTGGTCTGCAAAGGATGCATTGACGATGGTTTCTGCCATGTCGCGTGTAGTTGATGGAGGCACTTGTCATCCCATTGAAAGCAAGAGACAGAGAGATCATCAGCAGACTTTGACGGCAATGACAACACCCATCTACTGCGTCAACACAGAAACTGGTGATCGCCTGTTTTCTATTGCATCTCCTTTAGTACAGAGTTTTGTTGCAGTATACATGTTACTCTTGATGTTCTTAGTGCCATTGAAATCATGAAACATTGGCAACAATTCCTTAAATAAATACATAAAACTATTATCGATTTGTGAAAATTGGCAGATGAAAGTAAAAAGGGTTACTTTAGTCTCTTAGGGTGTTAAAAGTATTTGGTAGATAAGTAAAAGTGTTACTCTAGTCTATCAGGGTTTTAGGAGATGAGGAAAATTTTGTTATATGATAAATTGGAATTTTATTCTTGAAAATTGGACTTCCCATTTTTTAGTTCTCAAATTTTTAGGGAATATTTTTGGCGTGTGGTTTGAAATTTCCCCCACCAACATACGAATTTGTTTTCCCACATGTCATGTATTTATCCCAAATCTATTATCTCAAATTTTGAGGTCATGACTATTCTAAACTATACAAATAAATTTGAATTGTTCCCACTGTAGATAAGTCGTTCACATATAGAACTAAGATAAGAATATCACCATCTGAGTTCTTGATATAAAGATTGAGATCTGATTGACTTTTAACAAAAACCTTTTTGCTCTAGGTATGAGTTTATTCTAGAATACTATGCTCTTAGTGCTTTCTTAAGACCATACAATGTCTTCTTCAATTTGTAAAAGTAATCTTCTTTAGAAGGTATTTTAAAGCCTTTGAGTTGTGTCATATAAACCTCTTCATCAATATAACCATTAAAAAAACACTCATGACATCCATCTAATAAATTATCTAATTTTGTTGAGCTATCAAAGCTGATATTAGTTTGATGGTATCCATTTGTACTATAGGTGTAAATGTTTAAGTGTAATCAATACCTTCTCGTTGAGTGTACCCTTTAGCTACCAATCCAGTCTCTTGCTTATTAATGCTTCCATAAAATTTATATTTAGTCTTGTACACCAACCTTACACTAGCAACTTCCATACCAGGAGGTAACTAGACCAAATCCCATGTACCATCCATTTCAATTATTTCTATCTCACTATTCATTGCATTAACCCACTCTTCATTTTCTTAGGCTTGTTCAAAGTTTTGTGGCTCTTTGTTTTCTATGATTTGGATCTCCAAGGAATAGTTCACTTTTGTTTGTAATATTGTTGTTTTTTTTTTAGTCCAACATAAGAATTCATGGATGATTCTTTTCTCTCCCCCCCTTTGATATTTATGATATTTCCTTATTTCCTAGTGTTCCATGGGGACATGTTCCCTCCCCCCCAAAACCTTGCATTTCTAGGACAAGGATGTTTTAGGGACATGGGGACTTGTGGGAAACCTCCCCTCACTATCCCACCATTGCCATCCATGACTCGAGATGTTTCCAAGACATCCATCTCAAAGAGGGGACATTTTTGGGATGTCCTCTTTATTTTTGCTCTTCTTGGAGACTTTGGAACATCCCTAAGATGCCCAAGGGACTCCCAAACATCTCCTAACCATCCCCAAGACTCCCAGACATCCCCCATGGAAACTAAGACAAAACATTTTATTTTTTAAATTAGAAATTTTTTGGATCTTATGCTAGTAAACCTAACCCTAATGGTCTATGGGCCCTACCTGCACCTTAAGCAGTCACAAAAGTGAAAAAAATAAAATTTAGAGGTTAAAGGTTGCAAGAGTGAGAGTATTAGGATAAGAAAAGTAAAGACTTGGTATTGTAGAAAACATAGTAATAAAATTATGAAAATGACATGCCCCTCAACCCCACTAGGGGTGCTACCTTATGACCCCACTAGGGGCTTCAGTCCCATACCCCCACCCATCACCATCTTGCCACCATCCCACCACCATCCCCAAACTTAGGCCCTTGGTCCCCTCATTCCTGAAACCTATCCCCCCATCCCCCCATCCCCCCATCCCCTTGTTAATAAACTTTGTGGAACATAGTTATTTCCTCACTTGAAGATTCAAGTTCTTCTTCTTCATCAACTACATTAATCACAATTTGGTTTTCCTTTGTTACATTTTTTTAGTGTATCTATTTCTTCTTTAAATATCACATCTAAATGGTAATCACTTAATTCTTCCTTACTAAATCATAAAACATGTATGTTTTATTTTTCAATCCATACCCAAGGAAATTGCATTTTAGGCCTTTATCGTGAAACATAAACTTTTTTCTTTTGGTATGCATACATAAGCAACACATCAAAACACCCTCAAATGATCAACTTCTGGATTAGTTCTAGACCATTCTTATTCAAGAGTCATTCCTCTAATTTCTTTTGTAGGACTCTAATTTAGAAGCTATACTATTGTATATACTAGTTTTATCTAAAACTCTTATCTAGATTTTTGTATTTCATCATACTTGACATCTTGATAATGGCCCTATTTTTCCTTTCAGCAACTCTATTTTATTGTGGATGTAGGAAGTAGTGAACTCTCTCTTGATTTCATGTTTTTTTTCAATAATCTAGAAATTGATTTGATTTATATTCACCTCCATTATGTAACTTGATTAATTTGATGATACTCTATTTTCCAACCAACCTCTTAAATCCTACAAACTTCTTAAATACTTCTAATTTTGTAGCCAAGAAATATACCCTTGTTATTCTTGAGTAATCATCAATAAAGATTAGAAAATACTTTTACTTGTTCAAAATCATCTTTGTTCTTGCAAAAACTAGATTCCTTTTTAATTTATCTCTAGTTATACACTTATCTTGATTAAAAGTCACTTGATAATTCTATTTTGTTTAGAGAGATAGCAACTTCTTTTTAAGTGTTGGAACTATTAGTGTTATATTGATATGCTTTAAACCTTATCATTTTTAGTTGTAATTGTAATAGCACCCTTGCCTTACATTCCATGAGACTAATTATCTCCCAATACCATTGGGTTGTTATGCTTTAGCTAAATTGATGAATACATTCTTATTGGATGTCATATGCGAAGAACACTCAAAATCAATGTACCATACACTATTTTCACTTGCATTTGTATTGAAATAGAAAATTAACATTTTTTAATATCTTCAATAGTATTATGAACACTTTTTTTCCATTTCAACTGTTTATTGCAACATTCTAATTCATAGTGACCAAACTTATTACAATGAAAGCATTGAACATTCCTTTTGTAATTATTATCTCCCACATTATTTCTACGTCTTCCTCTTCTTTTGAAGTTGCTACTTCTACCTCTAAAATATTACCTCTTCCTTTGAAATTGTTAGATTCACCATTATATTCATTTTGATTGCTAAGAGTCATCTCTAAACTCAACTTTATTATGGTTCTTAGAAAATTTAATTCTTTTACCTCCTAGGCATGCATTAGAGAAAAATGTTTGTTCTAAGCTTTCTTCATAACTCTTCTTCATTTCTTTGGCAATTAACAAAATTTCACTTAGTTCATTTATTTTCATAGTTGTGAGATCGATAGAAACAACATCATAAAACCTAGGAATAATGCTCCTTAAAACTTTCTCTATGACATACTTTAAACCTTCATTTGACTACCCAAACCTTCCACTTTTGTCAAAATAATTAATAGATTCACTATTAATTATTTTTGTAACATATTAAAAAAAAATTCTCAATATTTGTAATTATGTAGTTTGTACATTTTAGCATGTAGTAATGAGTATTTCTCATGCTTGCTTATAATGAACATAGCCACTTATCTTAGGAAATATTGATTGATTAATTACACATTGAATAAAAAACAAAGCTTCATTAATTTTTTCCAGATTTGCTTTATCTTTTTATTTTTTTTGTAAATCATTTAATGCATTTACATATGCTAGTTCTACATATCTTATTTGTATAATTTCTTATAAATCTTTAGATCTTAGTGAAGTTTGCATCTTTGTGTACCAATAAGTAAAGTTATCCCCTTTGAAGATGAATTAGCATCCCAAACGTCACATTACCTACAATATTTGTTGTCACAAAAAATGGATACAATAATAAAAAAAATAAAACATAAAGCCTTTGAGAGATTTCTGCAATCAAACAGTCCACTAATCCCTTAAAATGGGACCTACACATAAAAATCTTTATATTATTATTTTTTTGTTGGAGAGTTTTATATCAAATCCATAGAATTGTTTAGCTATCTAAAATGAAAGCACCAGCCTTAGGCTGAAATCTCACTGGCTAATAGCCGAGGACTGAAGACCATCCCACTAAATTCACTTGAGGCACAATCCCGGTGTCCGGGTCTTGCACTCAGCAAGACTTTATCCCTGATATGCTAAGGGCCTTACACTCAGTAAGACTTTATCCCTGATATGCTCATTCAGAACCATTCAACTTCATGAGTAGACCAAAGACCCAATAACCTTGATATTATTTTATCGTGATGATAGCCTTTTTAATAAAACACCTACTCAAAAAATTTATAAACTCTTATACAATTTTATTACCTCTAAAGGTTCAACCTCCCCCAAAAGTGCTCTCAAATAAACCTTGGCTGTCATACAGCAATTTTATTACCTCTAAAGGTTCAACCTCCCCCAAAAATGCTCTCAAATAAACCTTGGCTGTCATACGGCAAGTGGATGCCTCTTCAGATTTTGAAGAATATATAGACTTCATTAAGAAAACACAATATTTCAAAACAACTCCCAGAAAAAAACAAAACCCAAAAAAAAAACAAAAACATACAACACAGATCTCCTTGATATTTGCAGGCAAATGTCCTCGCAAATCATAGTAGCAAACCCTTTTTTAATTTTTCTTTCCCACTAACAATGGTGGCTGCATTATCTTAAATAACAGCACTGCACAAGTTTCAAATGGATCCTTCAAACGCTTCTCCTCCAGTCACACCAATCGTTGATTTATAATATTCCTGCAGCCACATCCCAGATACAAACCAGCAATAGAAATAAAAATATTAATAATGTGAAAATCATACACAGCACAGATATTAAAAACCCCAATTTCCCACAATATAAACCAGCAATAGAAATAAAAATATAGTAATAATCTGAAAATCGTACACAGCACAAATATTCAAAGCCTCAATTTCTATATATTATAACAGTAAGAAGAATTATTATATAGAAAACTATACAATAAACCAAATGAAATAAACTACATAAAAATACTTGCAATCTGCACAATAGGCATTATTTTTAATGAACTCCATAGCACATCCAAACCTAAGCTTATCACCCGCTCACCACTTTTCTGTAGCAGTTGAGAATCAAATAATCAATAAACATTCTACTCACATAGTGACAAGGTCAGCCCCATAATCAATAAGATCAGGCAAAAAAATGAAAAAATAGATTACTAGGTAGAAAATGGGTCCTAAAGTCTCCCCTCTCGCAGATAAGTGACAATCTACAGGAGCTCTCAAAATTCCAACGATACCAAAAAAAACACTGGCAATTTTGTTAATCCGGCCGGAAATGAGAAAAGAGAACTCCTGAAAATTTTCACACAACATGCAAAAATGAGATAATTGACGAGCCAACAAATTTTATAGTGTAAAGATATCCTGTGCAGTTTAAGATTCCATGATTTTAGTAAATATGAGCATGATTGAGCGATTATTTTCCAATTATAATGCTTTACTTTGTGGTTGTTGAATGTCATGTGCAGACGCAAACAGTATTGAAAGAAACGAGAAAAGAAAAGATTGTGAGCACCGTGTCGTGAAGGAAACAAATTCGAGTCTGGAGCAGCAAGAAAGGAAGATTCGTTACAGAGGAGTAAGAGAGAGGCCATGGGGTAAATGGGCTGCAGAAATCAGAGACCCAAACAAGGCAATTAGGGTTTGGCTCGGCACTTTCTCCACTGCTGAAGACGCTGCCAAAGCCTACGACGATGCTGCCTTAAAATTCAGGGGAAGAAGAGCCAAATTGAACTTTCCAGAGAGGGCCTCCCTCTCCCACAATAATAAAAATAATAATGTCAGTGTGAACTCAAATCATAAAAATGTCTACATTGCTAGCACAAGCAGTGTCCGGACTCCAATGGCAACTTCAACTTTAAGAGATTCCTCTCTCACACCAACTTATGAAATGTCGTCACGTTTGCAAGGCGTCGCCGCTTATTTCTCACCATGTTTATCTCAGTTCGGTGATTTTTGTGGACATATGCAAGTCGTGCATCACAGTAGAAATGATAATGATGGTTATTTTCCTTATGATGCAAATCAGCGCTATTCTGGATTTACAAGGCGACAGCGACTCCACTCAGCTGCATTGGGTGAGCTGTGATTTCTAGATTTTGGATTTTGGACCCGCAAATTAGGGTTGATCGAGATTCATTGAATTTATCAATGTACCTTAGGAAACAGCCAGATTTAACACATGTTAGCTTTTCTTAAATATCATTTGGTTTGGCAACTTTTATACCTAAATTTTGAAGTGGCAAATTTAGAAATTTTCAACTACCTTTCATATTCACAATTTTTAGAATTGTTTTATTTAAATATCATCTAATCTGATAGTATTTAGATTTTGTGAAGCGGTAAGTTTTAGAACTTTAAAAGCATTAAGAAGTCTTAGTTTTGTTTAAATATTAGCACTTGCCCGGGCGAGTTTAGAAAATTTTCCGGCGTGAAAGTGAATTTTTTTTCACTGCGTGTGACCATTTTCCCACCACTATAATGCTCACATATAAAAGCCTATGGGCTAATTAGACATTTTAGTAATCTTTAGAATTTTCTTCTTGTCGCAAAAGACTCTAATCAATTACCTCTAATCAATTATTGTAGCAAGTTTGTAACAGTTCTTGTAGGTTGTTTTCTTGTAGCAGATTTAACTTACCCTTGTAGCAAATAGTAAGGTGCCAGTAGAAACTATAGATTAACTATTTGAGCAACTATTTTATTAATGCCTACACTTAAGTGTATTTTGGCCCGTGTGAAGTTAATAATTATTTATTTATCTTCTTAAAATCACTGTTACAAACTTAATTGAGTAGGATTGTAAACTTGCTTGTAGATAGGAAAACTTATTTTCAATTATATTAGATATTTATAAATGAAATATGGGTTTAAGAATATATCTCATTTTTATAGTCTTTCATGTGTATTTTGAATGAATAAATAAAGCTCTTTATTGTGAATATGTGCTTGAGAGTGTATTTCCTTTGAATGTGCAAAAAGGAAGTAGTATATGTACCTAAGCAAAAGTATGTGTTATTAATTTACTTTTAAAAGAAGGTAGTTTAGCCTTCGTATATTTTTAGGTTACTTTAACTATTTTAAGTGTTTGGGCCAAGCCATGTGTTCATTGAAATAGATGAAAGATTGTCTAGCAAAATTTATATGTGTGTGTATGCGTGTGTGTAGCAATCTGATGTCTAAATGCAAATCTAAATGATGACGTGCAAATATATCACAACAGGTGTGGCAGATATATATATATCTGCCACCCCTGTTGTGATATATTTGCACGTCATCATTTAGATTTGCATTTATATATCTGTCATATCTTGTTGTAATATATTTGCACATCATCATTTAGATTTGTATTTAGACATCAGGTTGCATCGAGTGTATATATCTGCCACCCTTGTTGTGATATATTTGCACGTCATCATTTAGATTTGCATTTATATATCTGTCATATCTTGTTGTAATATATTTGCACATCATCATTTAGATTTGTATTTAGACATCAGGTTGCATCGAGTGTTCCCTCCTACCAGTTGTTTCTAGATTGCGACACATTTTGTGCAGGGTTAGGTTTCCTTCATGGTATGAAGGGATCTAAGGAAGTGTAATTGCTTCATGGTTGGGTGGAAAAGCACCTGAGCCATGTTCATGTTTGTCGGCTTGCAGATGACAATGTGGGTTAGTGGCAACTAGAAATTTTGATTGATTTATTATACATTTTTGTATTGTACTTGATTATTGTACCTTGTTATTATTTGAGATGACTTATGGCATGAGAGTCAAGATGTATATTGTATATTCTTTTAAAGTTCTAACACCTAGTTAAGGTACGTGAACTGGTAAGATGTAATGACTTTATTGAATAACATATATGAGATATTATATCTTTTTACTTGATTTGATGTAATTAAGTAGATTATTTACTTTGGTAATTTATGTCATGGAATGCGTACTTTACATTTTCAGAGCAATTTCATTTTCCTAGAGTAATTGTTCCAAAAATCCAGAAAATCAAACAAAAACATCTCAGATCACATTGCATTAGTTAAATACATACTAGATTGCATACATATTTCAATTACTAGATTAGAAAAATCACTTTATTTCCTTAAATATCTAAAAGAGCACAAAATAATTGTTTTGCGCTCATATTTATTTTGCACTCATATAGGCTTTACATGCATCCAAAAATAAAAAACACAAAAAATATTAGCATCACAAGAAAGATACAAACCTTTGATTCCAACATTGGTCAAACGCTTGATTCCAACACAAGGTCAACTCAAAGTCAAACCCTAAGTCAAATAAAGGTTAACTCGAGCCAACTTTCTCTTAGTTTGGGCTCACGAATGTGCCTTGGGCTTAGAGGCAAGTGGGTGAGGGAAATCCCCGAAGAGTTTGAAGTAATTCACCATAGACTACAACACAATCAACAAACAATTTAGGAACAACAACATAGGTTGAGGTTATTCCAAACACAAGTAATCATCCAACAATTTGAAGAACAACTCCAACTTAATAGAAGCATCAATGAGAACAATCATCAACCTATGCAACGTTGGAATCTTCAGAATCCAAATAGGGGAACAGTGACTAGTGATGCTTCCAATCATATAGTTATTTCAATCACAACAGTCACAAAACATTAGATCATAATTAACACATAAGAAAGTCCCCAGGACTGACCAACCACTCTCTGTGAAGTCCGTCTCTCAAGTGAGCCAAACCACCCCGTGTCTCGCCTCCTCTCGACTGGCTACTTCCACAAGAGCGAGAGTGATGTGGAGGTTCACCCTATGGCAAGGAGAGGGGTCCGTGTTCTCACCAAAGATAACTCAACTATCCCTGTCTACCGAGTCATGTTTTTGAGTGTATAGATACTTCCCAGACTTGGCTACACACCATAATATTTTGTCATTGTTATCATTCAATAATAACCTTCTCTGCACCAGGACATTTAGTACCCTTTCCTTTGTTTGATTTGGTAACATATCAAATAGCTTCCATGTGTACTCCTTTTGTCCATCACTAGTTTTTGTATTGATGTAGTCTTTTACTCTCACCATGTGCATTGATTGTCATTTGCATTGCTTCAATGTCCTAGATGAGCTCATTCATTGATGGATAGCCATTCCATGAGTCCATCCAAAAGAGTGCACTTTCCCCATTGTTTATTCTTCGAGTTAAGTGTTCAATGATTATGTGATGAAACTTAATAATGAAATTCTAGATCTGTGATCCACTTGCAGGATTTGCAATTGTTAGGATGTGTTTGGGATCATCACCATCTAAGTAATTGGATCTAATGATTTACACCATAAAGTGTTCGGACACTGAGACATTTTCTACATGAGTTTGGTACCTAGAGTCACATTCTATTTGCGAACATCTTGAATAGTAGCCCCTCCATCCTTCTTGCTCTTCTTGACCTTATCCCACACCACCAACAGTATTCATTTTACATAATTTGATCCTTGCTAGAGAAATCATTGTTGGATGTTATTGAATTCTTTCGCCACTTTGGTGGTAAGTTTGATGCATGATAACATGTAAATTGGAATGGCAGCATTATGACTTTGATCATAGTTATCCGTCCTGCGAGTGTCAGCTAATGACCTCTCAAACTCTCCACTTTCTTCTTACATATTTCCATTGTATCATCCCACAGCTTCATCTGTATTGCACTATTAAAAAAATGTATTCCCAAGTATATACTTGGCAGTGTTCCAATGCTAAAGTTTAGAGCAGAGGTGATTCTCTGTTGTGTAGCCTTTCTAGTATTAAAGGAATATATTTCTAATTTGTTTTGGTTAATTACTTTTCCTGATGCAAATCCATATTCCTCGAGAGTTGCCTTTATGATTTCAGTTTCCTGTATCGAGGGGTCCACATACAAGATTGTATCATCTGCAAACATTTGGTGGGATATGGGGGGTATATTCAGGGTGATTGTGAGACTTTTCTATACTCTCCACATCACATTATGTGAGATTATTTTGCTTAATTCCTTTGCCATGATAAGTAGAAAAGTAGACAATGGGTCTCCTTGTTGAATGATTCTTGTACCTGTTGGATGTGAAGTCCGACTCTTCAATTCATATTCCCTATTTGTCTCTTCACCTTCTCTTGAAGAGAATTGTATATATATGAGGGAAAGATCATATGTATGATGCTGCAAATAATAAGAAGATTATTGCCCTGCTTTCCTGTGGATGTAGCCACATTGGCGAACCACGTTAAATATCTGTCTCTGTGTTCTACTTTGTGTGTTGTTTATTTATCTAATTTTTAACAATTGGTATCAGAGCAGTGAGATCCAGGGAGAGCAGGTTGGAAAGGGTTTACAAGGTTTGTTGCAAAGATTGCTAGGAGCATGAGAATCTGTGTTTCCCAAAATGGTCAAGAGGCGTGTGTAGGAGGTGTGTGTAGGAGGACATGCTACAGGGGTTTGGTTTGCAGGTTTTGCATATCATTGTGGATGTTCCTTGGTACTACACGTTTACATTTTCTATGTGATGCTGTTAGTAGACTTGGTATCCCTTGATCACTTGTGATGGTGCCTTATTTCTGGAATGTTAACGAAGCAACGCATTGTATGCGCTCATTCCAGGTTTGCATTCATTTGGACATTTCTCATGCAGTGGGAGCTCCTGGATGTACAATAGGCCATGGAAAGCAGACTTCAAGTGGGAGGTTGTTCAGATGTGAAGTTGCAGCATGAATCGAACTTCAAGTGGGAGATTGTTGGATGTGAAGTCCGACTCTTCAATTCATATTCCCTGTTTGTCTCTTCACCTTCTCTTGAAGAGAATTGTATATATATGAGGGAAAGATCATATGTATGATGCTGCAAATAATAAGAAGATTATTGCCCTGCTTTCCTATGGACGTAGCCACATTGGCGAACCACATTAAATATATGTCTCTGTGTTCTACTTTGTGTGTTGTTTATTTATCTAATTTTTAACAGTAGCTTCAAAAAAACCACAAGGAATACTAGTTATTATTACTAAATATCTTACCATTGAGATGCATCCAAAGATCCATTTTAAGCTATGAACATTAAATCTAAGTTTTCCCATGAGTTTGAGGAGGAACCGCGAGCAAACTCTGTCATAAGCTTTGCTTATATCTAGTTTTAAAATCATGCCTTTCATATTGAAACTCTTGAGAGAGTGCATTACCTCATGTGCAATGATAATTCCATCTATGATGTTGCGTCCAGCCACAAACCCACTTTACTCTTGAGAGATTATAGTTGGGAGGACAATCCTGACCTGATTTGTAATTACTTTGGAGATGATTTTATATGTATTGCATAAAGAAATGGGTCTAAACTTTGTAAAAGTAGTGCATGCTTGTTTCTTTAGAATTAATGCAATGTTTATGTTGTTGAATTCCTTGAGTACCTTACTTGATTTCCTTGCTTCTTCAACCATCAGCCAAATGTCTTTTTTATGAAGTCCTAGTATTCTTGGTAGAAGAGGACCAAAAAGCTATATGGTCCCAGGGGTTTATTTGGATGTAGGTGAAACACAACATTTTTAACCTCCTCCATTATGACCAGGCTGCAAAGGAGAGCGTTGTCCTCATCAATCAACATTGTAGGGATTGTAGGCATGAGTTTTCCACAGTCCATAGAAATGTGATAAGAATGCTTTTGGATTATACTGTGTGGATTGTAGGGATTATTTGCAAGAAGTTATTATGCAATGGTTCATGGGTGTTCTCTGTTGATAGAAGCATTTGAAAAAATCAAACACCTTCTTCCATGATTTTAAAATTCCACATGAGTGGTCGACCATCATGTGATTATATTTGCACTATCTTGCTAAGTCCTTGCCTTATCATGGTAGTATTATGGAAGAATTTGGTGTTGAGATCAGCTTTCGCTAACCAAGTTTCAGATGATTTCGATCTCTAGTAGCATTGCTCTCTTGCAAGGATTTCATTATATTATGTCAGCAGTTCCTTCTCCTTGAGGTATTCTTCATAGGTCAAGCTGTCCTTGAATACCTTCTCGTAACAATTTCCATTTCATGTTCAATCCTTTCCTTCTCTTGAAAGATTTTCTTGAAGACTATTTTATTCCATTCTTTCAGTTTGGCTTTAATGTACTGTAATTTTTTGTGGACTTTGAGCATTTGGGTGCCCAACAAGTTTTCAAGTTCGTTCCACCATGCACATGGTAATTCTTTTATATCCGGGTTTCTAAGCCACATCTTCTCAAATCTGAATTGTGTTCTTTGTGGCACATGTGCCTCCAAGATTTCTAATTCAATTGGGTAGTGATCTGAAATTGGGCAAGATCTTATCTTGGAGCTCGATAAAGTCAATTTGGATGACCCTGACACTGAGAGTAAGAACTTGTCAAGTCTCTCAGCAATGTTCATGAAACCTTCACAACGATTGGTCCATGTATATGTGTCATTGCCTGGAACAATGTCCATTAAATTGTTATGGTTTACAAAGTCATTAAAGTCTATTTGTGAGTGAGTTTGTCTTCGTACACTGCGCTGTTTGTCCTGAGAGTTGAGAATGGTGTTGAAATCACCCCCAATCACAGTGTCTGAGTTGGCGAAGTTGCCAAGATCAGCAGAAATCAGAGACCCAAACAAAGCAATTAGGGTTTGGCTCGGCACTTTCTCTACTGCAGAAGAGCAGCCAAAGCCTACGATGATACTGCTTTAAAATTCAGGGGAAGAAGGGCCAAATCGAACTTTCCAGAGGGGGCCTCCCTCTTCCTCTCACACCATAATAAAAATAATAATGTCAGTGTGAACTCAAATCATAAAAATGTCTACATTGCTAGCAGTTTCCAGACTCCAACGGCAACTTCAACTTTAACAGATTCGTCTCTCCCACCAACTTATGAAATGTCGTCACGTTTGCAACCCGTCGCCGCATATTTCTCACCATGTTCATCTGAATTCGGCGATTTTTGTGGGCATATGCAACTCGTGCATCACCGTAGAAATGATAATGATGGTTATTTTCCTTACGATGCAAATCAGCGCTATTCTAGACTTACAAGTTATTAGCGATGCCACTTGGCTGCATTGGGTGAGCTGTGATTTCTAGCTTTTGGGTTTTGGACCTGCAAATCTAGGTTTATGATGATTGAGATTCATTGAATTTATCAATGCAAATTAGAGGGGTTGTTCTGAGTCACTATTAAGGAAGGCCATTTATTATGATCGAGATTCATTGAATTTATCAATGCACGGTAGGAGACGGCCAGATTTAACACATGTTAACTTTACTTAAATATCATTTCGTTTGGCAACTTTTATACCTAAATTTTGAAGTGGCAAATTTAGAAAATTTCAACTTCCTTTCAGATTCACAATTTTTAGAATTCTTTTATTTAAATATTATCTAATCTGATAATATTTAGATTTTGTTAAGTGGTAAGTTTAAGAACTCTAAAGCATTCAGAATTCTTAGTTTTTGTTTAAATAATACACATTTTAGTAATCTTTAGAATTTTTAAGTATTATTTAGTTTTTAAAAAATTTTAAAGTATTTATAATTTAACTTAGTTTTATTTAATATTAACTTGGTTAATTTTTTAAAATTTTGAAGTGGTATAATTGTAATTTTGATTTAGGGTTTTTTATTTTTAAAATGATAGTTTTATTAATTTTTAAGTATCTCATGTACATAAAAAATGACAAATAATTTTACATTTTAAATAAAAATTGTATTTAACAATTGAATCTATTAATGCTAAAGCATAATTATATATGTTTCTAACAAGTATCAATTGCAATGAGTTAAATATTTGTGAATCTAACTATGACTCAAACTTAGCGCTATATTAGTAGCTCCTCTCGCACATAATTGACTCTCTTAGATTCATGAAGTAAGAAGAAGTATTTGTTAATTATTATTCATCTAGATAAACCCATATGTTGTAGGAGATTTGATATATCTCCTTGGTAAGAAAATAAAAAATATATTTCAAAGCATTTTTACTACGCAAAACAAAATAGAGCACATAATATGATAGCTACCATCTATTGACTCAAAAATAAATTAAAAAATACCAAATAACTAAAATTTCATTCCATGCAAAGATGTGTTTTCTTTCAAAGACTTATTATCAAATTTCAACTTCCTTTCAGATTCACAATTTTTAGAATTCTTTTATTTAAATATTATCTAATCTGATAATATTTAGATTTTGTTAAGTGGTAAGTTTAAGAACTTTAAAGCATTCAGAATTCTTAGTTTTTGTTTAAATAATACACATTTTAGTAATCTTTAGTATTATTTAGTTTTTAATTTTTTTTTAAAGTATTTATAATATAACTTAGTTTTATTTAATATTAACTTGGTTAATTTTTAAAATTTTGAAGTGGTATAATTGTAATTTTGATTTAGGATTTTTTATTTTTAAAATGATAGTTTTATTAATTTTTAAGTATCTCATGTACATAAAAAATGACATATAATTTTACATTTTAAATAAAAATTGTATTTAACAATTGAACCTATTAATGCTAAAGCATAATTATATATGTTTCTAACAAGTATCAATTGCAATGAGTTAAATATTTGTGAATCTAACTACGACTCAAACTTAGCACTATATTAGTAGCTCCTCTCGCACATAATTGACTCTCTTAGATTCATGAAGTAAGAAGAAGTATTTGTTAATTATTATTCATCTAGATAAACCCATATGTTGTAGGAGATTTGATATATCTCCTTGGTAAGAAAATAAAAAATATATTTCGAAGCATTTTTACTACGCAAAACAAAATAGAGCACATAATATGATAGCTACCATCTATTGACTCAAAAATAAATTAAAAAATACCAAATAACTAAAATTTCATTCCATGCAAAGATGTGTTTTCTTTCAAAAACTTATTATCGCACTACTGAATAGGGCCTAAGTTTGGTTGACCTTGCTTATCAAGCAAGTTTTGTATGATAGTTATTCATTTGAAGTTGCCCTTTAAACACTAACACATATATTATTATAAATAAAATTATCTATATTATTAAAAATATATGTTAGACTAATTCTATATAAATTTTGATGATATATCAAAAATCTCCCCTTTTATGTGATATAGTCTTCCTAAAATTCTAATTGAATTTTACAACAAAAATGCTTAAATATGATAATATAGCCATCAAATTTAGGCCCTATTACTATTACACATATTTCCCTCTTTGAATTGTAAATAACAAAGTAGAATATGTAACATGTTCAATTTAAAGTAAATTAAATAGTTAATTTAGAAAACTAAATGTTTTATATAACTATTTTAACACTAATTATTATAAGAAAATCAAATGATAAGTTGATCATCATTCAATTGGAAGTTAACTACTACATTTACACTCTCCAAAATTTTCATTAATTAAATATAATGTTTAACACAAAATTTTAGTTTACACGTATTTATAATTTCACCACAATTCACTCTAGAATTATAACTAAAGTGATTAAAATGATATAGAAACAAACATTATACTATAAATAGATTAGTTACATATGCATAGAACTAGAATGCCCTCCCACTAATTTTGATGGACACACTAATGGGTTTATTGATAACAACCTTCTTGAGAGACCCATCATCGTTGGTAAGAAAATCTTCATAGAACTATCAATGGTCACCACATGACCAGCCATAGTAGTAGTAGCTTAAAATTATATAATTTTAAGCTTCAAGGTTTTATCTCACATTTCTAGGGTGACATTTCAAGGTGGGTCCAACAAGGAGAAACTGATTTAATTATCTACTCAATAGACGTACCATTCCAATTCCTTTATTAATCGCATGCATTTAGGAATAAAAGAAGATGCTCCAAAATTTCCATTAATTAAATATAATGTTTAGTAGAAAATGTTAATTAACATGGATTTATAATTTCATCATAATTTGCTTTACTTATAACTAAAGAGTTTTGCATAGAACTAGAATTACCACCCATTGGCTTTGATGGCCACAATAATGGGTTGATTGGCAATAGCCTTCTTCAGCAACCCATCAACATTGGTAGGCACATCTTCATATTTATCAATAATTACTAAGTGGGATATTTCTTGTAGGAGTATTCCATCCAAAAATCAATACATAACTCCTCTAAAGTGAACTAATCTTAGAATCAGTACAAAACTCCACTAGAGTAAACCAATTTTAGAAAAAAAGTGTGCAACTATCATCATATGCCATATAAGTATAATCCTTATCAAATTCTATTCTTCCATTGCTTATGATAAATTTGAAAGCATAAACCATGAGTCTACCAATGCATCCTTCACTATCACAATTCTTGCTCGAACAATCAATTCAAATCCTTGCTCATAATTTGATTTATGCCCTCCATGACAATAATAGCTGAGATGTTGGAAATAAGCCACACCCAGACCAATGATGGAGTAGACACAAATGGGTTAGTAGCTTAGTTGATAGAGAACTCTAGTAGTAAATGGAAGGTCCCAGGTTTGAGTCCTAGTTGTCCTAAATGAGTTGTACAACTTAAAATTTGGTATTAGAGCTAGGCTAGGATGTCCAAGCACATGTAGTGTGGCATAAGGGGGGTGTTGGAAATAAGCCACACCTAAATTGACATTAAACTAGAAAAAAGGCCAGCAACTCGGTTGATAGAGAAAGCCAATAGTAAATGGAAGGTCTTAGGTTTGAGTCTTAACCAATCCATATAAAATGTAGCTAAACATGAGAAGGATCAAGAAACTAGCCATAACACTTAGCATCTATGCACTGATAGTTCTCGATCACCCTACAAACATAAAATAATACCATGAATATTTGGTGAACGATGGTAGGAGGTTGACTACGGGAGAAAATATTGTGAATGTCAAATACAAAAATTAGAAGATAACAACCACACTACTTAAGTTGATTGGATGTGTTGCTTGTGAATTCCAACCATCACTACCTCTTTATCTTCCCCTTCGCATGAATCTTAGTTTTCCTTGAAGAGGGCATTACTTATTCTCATTTCAATCACTTTGAATGTATGACTAAACATTGTATTCTCACTACTACAAGTAATAAGAGAGTTTGCCATGCTTTTCCTGTGGATGTAGCCATACTTTGGTGAACCACATAATTTCTTGTCTCGTTGTTCTATTTGAATCTATTTTATGTTTTTATTGCTGTTATGTTTTGATCTAGTTTTATAATTTGAACTTTATACTCAACAAGTGGTATCAAAGCTTGGACTTTTGAGAAGAGATGGAGGATGGAGATAAGTGGAGAATTGAAAAATTCTTGGGCCAAAACTTTGGGATATGGAAGCTGCAATAGCAAGCTCTCCTAATTCAAAAAGATCTCTCAATAGCACTTGAGGGAAATTCTAAGAAGCTATTTGTGATGTCTGACAAAGATTGGGATGTTTTGGACAAAAAGGCTATGGCAACTATTATCCTCTCTCTTTCTAGCAATGTCTTGTTCAATGTTGCAATGGAGAAGATAGTGAAAGGTTTAAGGGATAGATTGTCTAACATATATGAGAGGGCTTCCACTTCTAATAAAATCTTCTTGATGAAGAAATTGTTCAATTTGAATATGAAGGAAGGTAGCAATGTTTCAAATCATTTGAATGAATTTAATACTTTGATCAACCAAGTAATTTCTATTGATATTAATTTCAAAGATGAAATAAAAGCCATCTTGCTTTTGTGTTCACTTCCTGATAGTTGGGAAGGTGTTGTCATGGTAGTTAGTAATTTGGTATCAAGAAATAAGAAAGGAAATGTGTTGAAGTTTGATGATGTGACTATAATTCTTCTTAGTGAATATAAGAGAAGAAAACATCAAGGTACTTCATCTAAGGAGGCTTTGATTTTCATAAATAGGGGGAGATCCAAAGAATGAGGAATAAATAAAAATAGAAGATCTAAATCTTACAAGAGATCTAGATCAAGGGGAAAATATTCAAGTTACTAGTTTTGTGGTAGGGAAGGCCACATTAAAAAGAGTTTCTAGTCTTTCAAGAAGGCTAAAGGTCAATCAAAAGAACATGAGATAAATGCAGCATATGAGGATGATGCAAGTGAAACTATAGTTGATGTGGGTGTTGGATTTAGTGTTTCTTTTCACGCCACTTAGAGCTGAGAAGTTTTCAAAAACTATCAAGAAGGCAATTTGGTAAGGTCTATCTTGGTGATGATGAAACTTGTGACATTGTTGGTAAAGGAGATGTGTTATTGAAATTAAAAAATAAATAATTGGTTGTTGCATGATGTGAGACACGTTCCTAAATTCAAAAGAAATTTGATTTCTATGGGACAACTAGACGCTCAAGGTTGTAGCATCACTTTTGAGTCAAGTGCTTGGAAGGTGACCAAAGGAGCCTTGGTGATTGCAAGAAGTAATGTAAATTAGGCACTTTGTATGTGCTAGAGAGTCATGTTGAAGTGGGAGTTGTGATGGTGGTTGCAGACAACAGTATGGAGCTTTAGCGCAAGAGGCTCAATCATATGAGAGAGAAGGGTCTTGACATTTTGCACAAACATGATCGACTTCTAGGATTGAAATCTGTTGATCTGGAGTTGTGTGAGCATTGTATTTATGTAAAACAAAGGAGGATCAACTTCTCTACCAAGGAACATGACATGAAGACAAGACCATTGGAGCCAGTGCATTCAGACGTCTTTGGTCCTACGAAGGTAACTTCTATTGGTGGCTATAATTAATTTGTCACTTTCTTAAATGATTATACTAGGAAGGTTTGGGTTTACATGCTAAAGAGGAAATCTAAAGTATTTAGCATGTTAAAAAAATTTAAAGCACTAGTTGAAAATCATATCGGTCATAATATTAAGTGCCTCAAAACTGATAATGGTGGTGAGTTTTGCTCCTTGGTGTTTGATCAGTTTGGTGTAGATCATGGTGTTAAATGGATCAAGATTGTTCAATTCAACTTCCAAGAAAATTGTGCATCCGAGAGGTTGAATCAAACAATCTTGGAGAGAGCTCACAAAATGCTCTCTAATGCAGGTTTGGGCAAAGAGTTTTGGGTAGAGGTTGTTAATACAACTATGTATTTGATCAATCGAGGTCCATCATCCTAGCTAGATTTTGAGATTCTCAAGGAGAAGTGGTTGGGAAGGAGAATTTCTTACAATCACTTGTGGGTGTTTGAGTCTAAAGCCTTTGTTCACATCCCACAAGAAAGATGAACAAAGATGGAAATGAAGTCCAAAAAGTGTATTTTCGTTGGATATGGGGAAGATAAATATGGTTACAAGTTGTGGGATCTAGTCTCCAAACAGGTTACTCATACCAAAGATGTGATTTCACATGATTTGATGCCTTAAATTCACAAGGAAGTTCTCATTTGAATGTGCCAAGTTTGGCACAAGGTATAAGTTATAATATTAACTTTTAGCCACAAAGGATGGCGCAAGTCCCAACCCACACCTACCACCCAATATCATAAATTTTTTGTCGTATAAGAGTGTAGCCTCCTTCAATCTCATCACAGGAAATTCTAATGTCAATTTCTACACTTCCCACTTCAATTCCCATGCAACATACACCAATTTCAGCACAGGAAATTGTTTCAAACAAGCTGCCCTCCTCACACAGTATGCCACCTTTTTAACAAGGCAATCCCCTTTTGGATTTTCCAAGTTTGATCCTCGAAAATAACTCTATAGTGGCACCACATTTGACTATGCTTCCTATCATTAATTCATATCTGCCACCCATCTTTCTAAATCAACAGCTTAATTTAAATCATGAGTTTCCCTTGCTACATCCTCCTATGTCCCATAATGAATTTACTAGATATGTGGAATAGAAAAATCAAAATAATGAAGGGAAAGGAAATTCATAGGAACATAACGAGTGAAATTTGTAGCGACAAATTTCTCAGTTGAGAGATCCACTAGGGAGCACAAGCCTCTATCAAAGTATGATGATTTTGTTCAACATATGCTAATTTCTGATCAAGCTAAACTAACCACATTCAGAGAAGCCTATAATGACAAAGATAGTCAAAATAGGATGGATGCCATGAGAGAAGAAATGAGTTTGTTGATGATAAATCAAACATGGGACTTAGTCTCTCTTGCTCCAAATCGTACAATTTTTAAAAATAGGCATGTGTACAAGTTGAAGGAAGAAGATGGTGGCAAGAAATGGTACCAACCCAGATTAGTGGTCAAAGAATATGACCATGAGAAGGGTGTTGATTTCAATGAGATTTTTTACCTATTGTGAAAATGACTACAATCTAGGTAGTTTTGGGTCTAGCAGTTGTCTATGAACTTAAATTGGAGCAGCTTAATGTTAAGACTACATTTCTCCATGGTGACTTGGAAGAATAATTGCATATACAACAACTAGAAGGTTTTAGGAAACAAGGGGATGGAAATTTGGTTTGTAGATTGAAGAGAATCTTGTATGGTGTGAAACAAGCTCCATGAAAATGGTACCACAAGTTTGATTCCTTCATTGATAAGGAACATTTCACTAGGTGTGATGCTTCAATTCATGTATGTTTTACAAGGTTTTAGAGAATGGTGAGTTTGTTTTACTGTTATTATATGTTGATGACATGTTAGTGACCAGAACTAGTTTGAATATTCTTAGGAAGATGAAACATCAATTGGCTAACAAATTTTTTATGAAGGATTTGGTGGCTGTGAAGAAAATAGTTGGCATGACAATAATCAGAGATAGGCAAAAAAGAGAAATCAAATTGTCACAAAAAGTACATTGATAAGGTCTTGGACATATTTGACATGAAGAATACTAAGGTTGTAAGCACACCTCTCACTGATCATTTTTGGTTATCCTCCGATATGTACCCTAAGACACAAGAAGGAAAAGAGTTTATGGGAAGAGTGCCTTATTCATATGCTTTTGGGAGCCTCATGTACATGATAGTATACACAAGACCAAACATTGCTCATGCAGTGGGAGTATTTAGCAGGTACATGAGTAATACTAGTAAGATTCATTGGCAAGTAGTTAAGTGGATTATGAGATACCTCAAGGGCACTTCAATTTATGTTTTGAGGTTCAAAGGTAGAGATCCATAGTTGTAATATTTTGTTGACTCCGACATGGTTGTTGACTTGGACAAAAGATACTCTACCTGTAGATAAGTTTTCACTTTTGTAGGGTCAACGATTAGTTGGATTTATAGATTGTAACACGTAGTAGCTCAATCCACTACCAAAGTGGAATATATTTCAATGACCGAGGGAGCTAAGGAAATGTTGTGGTTGCAATGCTTATTGGGTGAATTGGGTTGTAAACAACAAGTTTTTAATTTGTTTAGTGACAGTAATAGTTCTATTTATTTGGTGAAGAATCCAACATTTCATTCTCACACTAAGCACATAAAGCTTCAGTACCATTTCATTTAGAGTGTTCTTGAAGAGTGAAAAGTCAAGTTGGAGAAGATTCACACTGATTTCAATCCTATAGATGCTCTCACAATACTTGTTTTACAAGAGAAGCTAGAGTTCTATAGAGCTTCTCTTGGTCTGGTTATCAAATGACCATGAGCTTGGAAAAGTAGGGGATAGCCTTGTACATTACAACATGGTTTGGACTTCAGTGGGAGATTATTGGTTGTGAAGTCCAACCATCACTACCTCTTTGTCTTCCCCTTATAATGACTCTTCATTTATACTGAAGAGAACATTACTTATTCTCATTTCAATCACTTTGATTGTATGACGAAACATTGTATTCTCACTACTGTAAGTAATAAGAAAATTTCCCCTACTTTTCCCATGGACATAGCTATACTTTGGTGAACCATATAGCTTCTTGTGTCATTGTTTTGTTTGTATCTATTTTATGTTTTTATTGCTGTTCTATTTTGATGTGGTTTTATAATCTGCACTTTATACTCAACAGGGTGGCAGACCACTCTACTTAAATATCATCCACTTTAATGGTCAAACAATCAATAACAATTTTACACCTCATTCACAACAAAAAGTGGTAAATATTTTTCCTATTTTTATTAGCCAAAATTGACCTTTGACTATTGAAGTGGATGATATTTAAGAATAGCCATGACGGGTACCCTCGAAGATGGAGATCTAAATTGGGCGCTAGGTAATCAACTTAAAAATGTGAATTTGTTAAACATTTCATGTGGCTTGTCTACACTTTCACATTTTGCATACATTTCTAGCAAGCCATTTGTAACTACATCTCACAAAATTTTGATATCGTTTACTTATTAGATTTGAGAGCTATTTGTTTACAAACTCCTTCATGTGGTCAAACAGTTTGTGGGCATCAACCAAACTTTCACACACGTAAATAAACTTATTATTAAAAGTTGGGTTTGTAGCAAATGCAAATCGCCTGCGAACGATTAAGGAATGGACTTTTTTCTCTTGTGAAATCATATTCTTGAGAATGCAGGACTGTAATAATCAAAATATTAGCATAAGCACATTAGAGAGGCACCAAAAATTAATTTGATGAATGATAATTATCTATTTTATGCAAATTCTACTCTAACCTTGCAGCCTTTGATAGGGACTATAGTTACAACACAACTCTTGTTTGATTTTTTATTGCATGTTCATACACAACCCTTTTTTTCTACAAAACAACCCATATATATATATATATATATATATATATATATATATATATATATATATATATATATATATATATATATATATAGAAAAAGGTGGTGAAGCACCCATAGATAATCTATTAAGTATAAAGGAGAGATACACAGAAGTCTGGGGGCATCAGTCCAATAAAACCAAAGAGTTTATATAAAGCATAATGCATAACATAAAAGATTATAGAGAACATAGCACCAAAAAATGGTTCTAAACAAACCAGATATAGCAAATGAAGGAGAAAATGAAAAAGAAAAACCCCGACGTCAACTCCACCAAACACTAGGCAAAAGGAACCTGCATCTCACACTTCATCAACAGCTAGAAGACACCACCAGAAGTAAAAAATAAAAACCCAAGCAAAAAGATAGCTAGAAGCATTACCAAAAACTATAGAATCTGCCCCTAAAACCCCAAAACAATCAAAACACATCCTGACATCTCCACCTCATGCTGTAGAACCTGCAGTAGGAAAATTCTGAACATCCAAAACAACAGTTGCTATAGGTTGAGTCTCCTCGTCAAGATCCTCCAGCGCATATCTAGGTATACGTGGCACCATGTCAGGGGCATGCAGCCTTAGAAACTTGATTGCAATGAAGACATCTTTAATCCTCTGAGCTTTCTTCTTAGAAACCAGAAAACTGTAGGAGCCCGGTTCATTGTCAATTTCATAGCTACTCAGGGATTTCAGACTAGATTGTAAGGCTCTATAAATAGCTTGCTATGATATGGAAGAGCACAGAGAAGAGAGATTGAAAAGACCACCAATAAGTGCCTCCCCCTGCTCCATGTTGTAAGATGCCATTATCGTTTCCCACCTATCAACTGTGTAAATATTATTATAAAATAGGCTAGAGGCTAACACATGCACATAGTCACCATCCAAGACTAGGTCCATTATATTAGAGAGGAGTTGTGACACAACATCAGAATAGTTGAGAATGCGGCCCTCATATCCCTTAATCTAGGCATGCCCGACAATATTCCGCACTTCAAACTACGTGAGAGTGTAGTCCCAATCCAAGAATGTCATCAGGTTAGAGGATTTAATGCCACCCCTATTTCCGGTTCCCAGTCGAAAGATGGAAAGAATAACCTCTAGTTCAGTCAAATGTTCACCATGAGAGTTTGTAACTAAAAAGATAGAAAGAGAACTTAAAAGCTTAAGAGAAATAGAGCAATGTTAGCAAAGAGGTAGGCATAAAAGTCTTATATTAACTTCTTCATCCTATATGAGAATAAATATCAAAGAAGTATATAATCTCAATGCCATCTAGAAAGGGGCTTGGCTAACATCATGAAATCATGAAAAGCAATGGGAAAGATCTGTCGAGATGAAAAAATTAATAGCCTGCAAGTGAAGTTGGAAACGTGTCCTGTTCAGAGGCCTCCTAAAATTAGTAAGTATCCAGCCATCATTTAAAAAAAGGGCCACCAAAAAAAGGTAATTACTACAAGTCACCTCAGCAGATGAGAGAGCATCTGAAAGAGAGGGTCCAGAAACCAAAGCTAACAACCCAGCCAATGAAAGCAACATATACTGGTTAAATGACTTTAAAGCTCAAGCATGCCAGCGAATGAGTTCTAAAACAATCATGTCAAATGCTGGCAATAAGGTTTAAAAACTCAAGCAAGCCAATGAATGAATTTTGAATTGGTCGTGTCAAATGAATGACCTCTGTGTCATGCAAATTCTTACAATATTAGTGGTTGTGCTAGGTCATCAGAGAAGAGTTTGGACAAAGTATTTGACTGTTCTCGACCTCCAGGTAGGAAAAAAACATCCACAATTTCTTGTTCAATAGCTATATTTTCTAAAAAGTCCGCCACCTTATTGCCTTCTCTTAGAGTGTGAGAAATCAAATAATTGTCAACCTTGTTGAGAAGAGATATGGCTTGTTGGAGAATATAATTGAGTTTCTAATTATCTGAACCTTTTGCTTATAAATCATTTACCACTATCAGGGAGTCACCCTCAATCCAAATATTTTTAATACACATCTCATTTACCAATTGCAAACCATGCACTAAGGCCCATGCTTCAGCTTCATTATTAGTTCCTTTGGGAAGCTTTGTCGATTTGGCTACTACCAAAGAACCATCCTCTTTCCTAATAAAACAACACGTGCTAGAAAGCCTTGGCTTACCACGGCATGCTCCATCAAAGTGTAGTTTGTAGAACAAAGTAGAAGGGGGAATCCATTTAATCTGATCTCTGTTTGAAGATGATTTTTTGATCCCTGAAAGGCCACCAACTCCTGATTTACTGATTAAAGGCCAATTTAGCATAATTGATACATCACATTTTGTCCAAATTGATTGTCTAGAATTCGAACGCCTGATATTGGACACCACCAAATCAGAAATTCCTACTTCTAACTTTTCACAAACATGTCTTGCAGAATTGGCTTCCTTTCTAAAAATGCAAAGATTCCTCTCCCACCATAGGTGCCAAATAATCATGGAGGGGCCTATATCCCACAAGAAAGCAAAAAATGAATTATCAAATTGAAGAGGCCAATTCCTAAACATGAGTTGCAGGGACTTCGGTAAGGGGCTAACCCAATTTAATTTGCTTAAGACCCAAAGCCAACATTCTCTACTAAAAAGACATAATAGTAGCAGATGATCCATTGACTCTTCAACTCTTCCATAGAAAATGCAAGGAAAGTTTGAGCCAAGACCTAGTCTCTTTATCCTCTCACCTATTAAGATTCTATTATGAGGCACACACCAAGTAAAAACTCTTGCCTTACGAAGTAAAGCATTGCCCCAGCACAAATTTGTTGGCCAATTTATATCAATCTTATTCAATAATGATTTGTAACCATCTTTGACCAAGTAATGGCCCAAATTTGACCCTGTCCTGATCAATTCTTCTTCATTATTAGAAAATATTACAACTCTTTTCTAGAGGAGTTGATTAAGATTCTCTTTCTATTCACTTGGGAAATTACATTCTCAAGTACTCTTCCATACTAAAGAGACTGAATCATTATTCCTCTTAACCTACCAGTAGTCTTTTGCTTTATTTCCCCAGCTTGACTAGAGAAAGAGTCTAGCTTCTATGAGATCTACCCTAGCTGCAAGCTTGGGCTCCCCCTAGGAGTCATTCCATAAATCTACCTTTTCCCCATTATGAATAATCCAGGTCAATTTCGGTTGCAGGATATCTCTACTTTTAATTATGAAATTCCAAATTGCTGAGCCCCTAGGTGGGTTTTTAACTATAAAAATTCTCTCATTCTCCTATGAGTCTAGATACATTGCCTTCATAAGCCTTTCCCATTCTGAATTAGGCTTTTTGTACATATTCCACACCAACTTTGCCCCTAAAGCTTGATTTTGAATGCCTGGATTAAGAATTCCTACCCCTCCTTCATCTTTGGACTTACACACTTTATCCCATGGCAGAAGATGAATTTTCTTCTCTTGGAAAATTCCTTGCCACAAGAACTGCTTACATGTCCTATCTATCTTAGAGTTAATTCTTTTGGGAATTTGAAAAATGGACATCATATATATTGGGACCGCAACTAAAACTGCTTTGATCATCACGATTCTACCTACGAGGGACAGCTTGTGGCCTTTCCAATTTGATAATTTCAAATTTAGATTTTCCAAAACTTTATTCCAAAGGTTGTTCTTATATCTTCCATTAAAAAGAGGAAGACCTAGATAGATTCCTAGTAATGCTTGTATGGAAAGACTGAAAATACTATGAATCTCATCCTAGAGATGCTAAGGTACATTCTAAAAATAAACCACTGACTTATCATAATTGACAAGTTGTCTAGAGATAAGGCAATACCTGTTGATTGTTTTCATGATGGTTTTAGCTTCTTGTGCTGAAGCATGCCTAAACAAGATGGTATCATCAGCAAAAAGAGCATGTGTGTAAGAATCTTGAACACCTTTAATCCATATGCCTTGCCATTCTGAAATATTTTTGGCTTCTCTAATTGCCCATGTAAGAGCCTCTGACATGATAATAAAGAGGTAGGGGGGTAAGGGATCACCTTGCCTCAATCCCCTTGAAGGCTCAAAAGTCTCTGATTCCTTTCCATTAATTAAAATTAAAACCTTGAAGCCTGAAATACAAGAGGAGATTCATTTGATGACTTCTTTTGAGAAGCCCATTTTTTGAAGTATGGAAACCAAAAAACTCCACTCCACTCTATCATATGCCTTGGACATATCCAATTTTATGATCATGGCTACCTCTTTGTCTTTATTGAGAGAATGAAGGATTTCATGAGTTAATATGGCACCCTCTAGAGTTTCTTTTCCTGGGACAAAACCTCCTTGTTCCTCTAAGATTACTTCAGGCAGAAAACTGGCTATACGTAATGCCAAAGCTTTTGAGATGACCTTATAAATTAAATTACAAAGAGAAATTGGCCTAAAATCTTCAAAGCATTGGGGAGATTTTGTTTTTGGAATGAGCATAAGACATGTGGATTTAAGTTCTCTAAGCACATTCATGTATTTTCTAGATTCTTCTACTGCCATAGAAACATCTCTGCTAACCGTGTCCCAACATTTTTGAAAGAAAATCCCTATCCATCAATTTGGCCCTGAGGCCTTCTCGCCTACCAAAGAGAAAACAACTGATTTAACTTCTTCAATGGAGAATTATTTCAACAATTCCATGTTGTGTTGTTCCTTTACCAATTTAGGGACAAAATTAAAGTAGTGATCTTCCTCTGAGACTTCTTCACTACTTTTGGAAATGAGTTTTCTGTAATAATCTCTTGCTGATGTTAAGATTTCTTCCAAGTCTATGCTAACACAATCAGCCTCCAGCTATATTGATTTGATAGAATTCGAAGCTTCACAAACTTTGGCTGATAGGTGGAAGAAAGAGGTATTCTTATCCCCTTCTTTAAGCCTTAATTCATTCAATCGTTGCCTCCAGAAAATTTCCTCTCTTTTAAGAACCTCTTCCATCTCACTTCTAAGGCTCTTCTCCAATTGATATGATGAAGCATCCATACCATTTCTAATGATTTTCTCTACTAGAGACCTCAGCTCCTTCTAAATTCTAAACTTTTCTATGAAGACATTTCTAAACTGAAGTTTGTTCCATTCCATAACCTTCTATCTAAGGAATTTTAGTTTATTTACTAATTGGAACATACGCGAACCCTTCACAAATGGAGCTTGTTTCCACCATTCTTGAATTTTTTGAATAAAAGATGGATCCCTAAGCCACATTGCCTAAAAACTAAATTTCTTCTTTCTCGGAAAGGAGTCTAATCCTATTCTTAGCCTGACTAGAAAATGATCTGAACCCACCATAAGCAAATTCTCTACTTCATAACTAATAGCTAGATTAAAACATTCTGGCATTAATAGAAATCTGTCCAATCTTTCAGTTATTTTATAAAAATCTTTTCTTCTATTAGTCCATGTGCATTTCCCATTTTTAGGAATACAATCTAGAAGGAGGTTTTTATTTACGAAGTCCTTAAAATCCTGTTGGGACCTGTGTGGATGTGATATACCTCCCATATTTTTTGAATCATCAAGAATTGAATTGAAATCTCCTCCCAATAGAATTCTCTTTCTTTTCAATAATCCTAACCAAAATGATAGATTTTCCCATACTTGTCTCTTTTTAACCAAGTCAATAGGAGCATACACATTGACTACCCAAAGATCTGAGGCTGAAAACAAAGAAGGAAACTTACCGATAAGAAATTGATCATTCTTCTCCAGTACCTCCAGCGGTTGGAGATGCTTTCTATAGCCAATTACTAATCCACCTGAAGAACCACAAGCAACCACTACATCAAATGCCCAACCTTTCCATCTTTTAAAGACTTGGTCATTCATTTCAATGGAAACCTTTGTTTCTTGAAGCAATATGATATCTAGTTTTTCCTCATCAATTTGAAATTTGATGAGGTTTCTCTTGTTAGGGGCATTAAGGCCCCTAACATTACACATGAGGATCCTCATGCTTTCTAAGGAGAGAAGTGAGCTCTCCTCTTGACTGGACTTTGTTGTGACTTGAAAATGGGGCTATTCACTTGACCTTTGTTCTTTCTAGACTGTTTCTGCCTGGAACTTTTCCTGATGGAAATAAGAGTACCCTTACTTAGAGGGCTGCTCATTTCTGTCTGAGAGATGCCTAGACTCATTTTATCTGCTTTATCAATATCTTCCTATAGAACTTCATTAGCTATTTCCTCAAACACATTATTTGCCACTTTTATCACCCCCTGATCAAGTAGATCCTTTAGAGTTTCATTATCTTGTAACAAATCCTTAGAGAAGTCTATAGAACTATTATTCTCTTCATCTTGATCATGACTCCTAAGCTCCTCCTAAGGGGTTCTAGGCATCCCAACCATCTTTCATGGTAGTGGATTATCGTCCCATTTTAACCAATCTTCTTCCTCCCTTGGAGGAGGTATTCTCTGTGAAGCTAAATCCCTAATAGCATCCATATTCAACTCTATCCTTCCTTCTGCTAGATGAGATGGTGATTGATGCTCTAGATTGATCAATGTTTCAAAATCTTCTTCCCCACATATATTTGAGTATATCCCCTCATTTTCAAAATCGAGATCCTTCTGAGCTAGAACCGAAGATGCGGGAGTTGGGGTAGAAAGCACAACTTGAATATCCAAAGAGCTATCCCTAGGGTTCTCATGATCCTTTTCAATATCTTTTTGCTTTAGAGGGGGTTCAACTTCCCCAGACTAGGCGGGGTTGATGTCCACACAATTTTCCTTTGATTCAGATGCTGTCCTTTTCTTTGTCTGTTAAGGAGGATACAATTCTTGTGTATCCTTTGACTCTTTTGAAAACAAGAACTCCTTCATCCTTTCCAAGTCTTCTAATTGGATTATGTCTTCTAAAATAATTTCTTGAAACCAGAGGCCATAGGGTGACTTCATTTTTAGCCTTTTGGGTAAAATTTCTTTTGCATCTGTGAGGATACGCAGCCTTACAGTTGCTGATAGAAAATTGTTAGACGGAACATCCACCTCTTGGAAAATCCCTAAAGAGTTGCCTAAACAACTAAGAACTTCCACATCTCTATATTCAAGAGGAAGATATGAAAGCTGTATCCAAAAGGGTACTAAAGGAATTTCTTCTCTTCCAACATGAAAGTTGGTTTGCATTCTTGACAGAATACTTTTGTTTGTCCAAACTTCCATAACTTCTTTGACAGGAGTTTATCCCTTTCTTCCCTTTCTAAAAATACAAAACAGAAGAAGCCATTTCCTAACTCATAGAAGTCCTCTACCTTTTCCCAAAGTTTTTGGTACCATTCCTTAAGCTCCTCAATTGAGAAGTGAGGAGATAAGACTTTACCTATGAGAGCAGTGTCTGAAAAAAAGGACATCTTGTCTACCACTTTTTGCTTCACCTGGTCAAGGAAAACCTCAAGGAATTCTTTACGTCTAGTAACTTCCTTGATTTTAGGAATCCAAACCTTTTTCTATTTTGGTTCTCGTCCCTCCTTAAACTCCTCTCTATACACTTTCATGTCCTTATCCTTTCTCCCTTCTGCACTACTCCCCGATTATTGCATCTTAGGTGGAAGCTTCTATTCTACGAGTACTGACTTCTTTGATGATACTCTAAAATATCTTTTTTCTAAGACTCAAGAAAGGCTTCTTGTTGAGATTTCAAGGGTCTCCTATGAGCCAAAAAAATCTTCTCTTGGAAAGAGCTTCCCCTCATAGCCAGCATTTTGAAAATCATCATGAAATCTAACCCTTTTTCTCAATGATGACTGTCTAAAATTGCCATTTAGCCCTTTTTTCTCAGTATGGAGTGAACCTAGTTTCCTTGAGCATGCAAACTAGGCATTCTCCCCACAAGATTCCCATAAGTCCTTTGATTCAAAAGAGCCATTATGTAATCCATCTGTAAGAAGCTCATTTATAATGATTAGAATATAAATCTGGTGAAGGCTATTTAGATCCACCAACCCAAGATTATTCGCATAGATCATTTTTACTTCATAACACTTCCCATGCATGCTTTTAGCTTGTAATCAACAGATATTTTTTAGTATTATTGATTTGAAACTTCAAACCATACTTTATGTGCTTTTCAATAAATAGTCATTATTTCATAATCAAGATTTAAAACAGAACTATTCTACACCTATGGCTCCTATCAGATATTGTTCATTGGATGATATTGGTGCATACAAATTTTGATGATTTTTTATCTCCAACTGCACAACATCCCTCTATCTTTAAGGTATACTTCAAAAGACACATTTTTATAAAGATAGGTTTGTATTTTCTATGGAGTGTTTTTTATATGTCATATCATTTTCTTCCTTCATAAAATTAATTACTAGTTGAATCCATACTTTTTAGATGCACTTATGACATATATGCATGAACTTAATGATGATTATATGAATTGTAATATTGATGAACCTAGCATATATTTATGGTATGAGCTATCTATTCATAAAATTATTATATCTAGTAATAATGTATCTTCGTTATGTTATGATAGTAATGAGTCTCTACATGCATTTGACTAAGATTAGTTATCTAATATTATACATGATGATGATCTTTATGATGATGTTGAATCTAAGAATATTTGTGCCTCATATATTCTTTCCTCACATAATTTCTTGTGTGTTGATAATGAAATAATATTTAATCATGTTGGATGTGTCAATCCTATATTGTCTTTACATAATAATATTATTAATCTTTCTAAAGAAGAATTCAAATATGATTATGATAGTTTTACAAATGTTTTGTTGTATGTGAAAACATTCTTTCTTGATTATTATAAGCACATAGATGATGATATCATTTTGATTAGTGAGTTTAGATTATATTTAAAGAGTAGAGCTTTGTTGGGGTTTGACAAATCTTGTATGCTTTACTCCTCCTTTACTCTCTAGAAAATTATTTAATTGAATATTTTTCTAAACCTAAAGATGATAGTAGGGATTTGGATGGGATCCCTTATGATGTATCTTTTGATCCAAATCCATCAATTAATATGGCTTATTTTACTTCTAGGATAGATTTTATAGGAAATAAACATTAAATGATAGCGTATGGCCAAAAGATTAATTTCCCTCCTTCTAACCTTCCTCCTAGCACACCTAATATTCCTCCTATACCACAAGATAAATCTAACACAAAGGAGTACATCATCAATCAACAAAAACAAAACACTCAAGATAAGATTTATTTGGGGTCTTAATTTGCACATCATGTTTTATAGAGAAACAATAAAGAAAGCTTTAGAAAAGGTACGTGTTGCATAAAATTCTAATCCATAGTTGATAGCATCTTTGATTAAATATTATTAGAATTAGCTATGGAGGTAGCTATCCCAAGATCAAGATGCCTAGGAGCTCATCACAAAAATATAATAAGATCAACATGGTAGCATAATAGTGATCTATAAAAATGATGAAATGTGCATATAAGAGAGTTGGGATTGTTCATATGAGAGAAAAATGTGTGTATATATAGGATACACCACCAATAGAAACAATTGTACAACTGATATCCAATATAATAGAAGATGCAGTCACATGTGTGCACAACATTTCCTCCAAACTAAAAAAGTACAAATACCCTAAGTAAACTTAACCAAATATAAAAATAATGCAGTCAAGATTAAAGGGTCCAATGCATTAAATAAAATTTATATAAAAAATGGGCCTCATAAGGATGACATCATCAAAATAATGAATAAAATATAATCATTTATTTTATTTCATTAAATTTTCCAAATTCTATGAATTAACTCACTAAAGTTAACTTACTCTACATATCTTCATTTCAATATCTTTCTAAAATTTTTTAGATCATTCTTTATATATATATATATTAAATTAAAGATGCTCTAGCTAGCTTTATTAATTTTTCTTTTTTAATATGCACCACTTTAATTTTTTTAAATATTAATATTAATATATATTATATGTACACAAATTATAAATATATTAGTTCATAAATATATAAAATCATAAATTTGAACTTAAACATAAATATATAAAACCATAAATTTGAACTTAACCATAAATATCTAAAACCATAAATTCGAATTTTAGAATTAGAAAGTGTAGCTTTTAGAATATAACTATAGGATTTTTCAAAAAGAAAAGAAATAAGGAAAAAAAAGAAAAATCAACTTAACTTTTTTAAAGAATTATAATAAAAATATAAAAAGTTATTCTAAAATATTTTAAAAGTTTCTTTATATGCCTTAAAAATTAAATTTAAATTACATTCAACTACATTCCTTAAATAAAACTTGAGTTTGAAGAGTTTGTTTTTAAATTAGCAAGTGTATCTTTAAAAAGATAACTTAAAAATAAAAGAATTTGCAAATAAAATCAAATCACAAAAAGAAATAATATAAACAAGTAAAGTGAACTTGAGTTTTTGAAAGAATTATGATAGAAATATATGTCCCCACTTAATTCATATGTTAAGTAATTTATATTTAAGTAATTTATATTATATAAAATATTTTTTATTTTTAAGAGTTTCTTAGGAGGCCCATTTTTTAATATAAATTTTACTTAATTTAAGGATTATCCAACCATGTAACTAGGTGAACAAATGCACAACAAAACTCAATGGAATAGAAAAATAATAGCAAGTTCTCTAGTCATTCATAATCACAAGGGAATTATAGTCTACCACAATGGGCTTCCAACATGCTAGGCCCCAATCATTTGATTATAAATACATAAGTTACAACATTTGAAAGATCTTGCAATACAACACCATGCCAAGATATCCATATGGTGATTGATACTCCTTATTGATGGTAATCCATCTAGCATATTGTTTGATATGATGTCCTTATATTCTTTAACCAGTTCTAAAACTTCTTCATGTGATATCTCTTCTACATCCATCTAAGAACTTTCTTCCATCCACCTGTCACGTCTCAAACTTTGATAGTTTCTGGAATTACTTTATGTGGAAGTAATTCATGAACAATTATGTGTGGTTAGATGAATATTTTGTTATTTTGAAAGATGAATGATTATTTTAATATGGAAAAGATGAAATGAAATGAACGTTATATTTATGTTATTAACTTTGATGCTTCAACTATGCTTCGGCTATTGGGTTACTAACCTATTAATGGGAAATTTGAGTTTATCATGAGTTGTAGGTTGTCAAAGACAAGGGTGTGGTTAAGGTAAAGGAGGTTAGCGTCCCGACAGGGTTAAGATGGAGGGATTTCTCTCACACACATTACTTAGAATCATGTAGATGCATTAGAATTGCATTATTTGATTTTGATATATACTTCTTATTTTATTGTGTGAAGTTAGATTATTTAATTAAATGTTTTTTATATTATGTGTTCATAGAACAACAAATTAAATGATTTAAGTATTTATCTTATTTTATTGTGTGAAGTTAGATTATTTAATTAAATGTTTTTTATATTATGTGTTCATAGAACAACAAATTAAATGATTTAAGTATTTATTTGATTTTTATTTGAAGAATGAATATATTATTATTATTTGTTTTATAAATAGTTGAGATAATCATGCTTATTATTTTAACATTATTATTGATAAATTAGAAAATAAAACAAAATTTTAGAACAAAACAAAAAGGAAAGAAAACAAGAAAATAATAAAACAATAGAAAATTAGAAAAGAAAACTTTATTTAGGAAATAAAGCAAAGCAAAATGGAGAAGAAAAATATAAAAGAGTAATAAAACTAATTCTCTCAACATAGAAAATCATTCACAACTTTCTTTCTCATCTCTGAATTTGAAAACAAAAACACAAGATTTATTGATACTGGAAAAGAGGGCTTTGGGCAAAAGGTTGAAGATCTGGAACAAAGGAAGCTTTTGGGAAACAGATGCTTTGAAGCATTCGATTGATTGGAGAGTGAAACTCTACGTTTTTATGCAAATCTATATTCTCAAATTGTGTGATTAATTTTGTGTGGACAAACCTCTGATTTTCTTTCTGAAATATATTTTTTTCTTTTGTATTTTATTATATTATAATATTGTGTATATTGTCTGTATGATTTTATGATGCTGAGTATATTGATGTGTGTATGATTTGATCAATGGAATATATATATATATATATATATATATATATATATATATATATATATATATATATATATATATATATACCGAAATGCATAAATGAAGAACTACCTGTATAATACAGAATTATAGTATTGAAATTATACTGTAATTTCTTTTGAATCATTTGTAAAGTACAAAATATAGCCAAATGGTTTTTGAATTACATAATAGCTAAACAAAGTTTAGAGCAACCATAGGCCAAGTTTAATATAAATGAGTGGTGCATAGAATAATACTACGGCACCCCATATGGTGCCGCAATCCCCATTGGGAACTGCGACCCCATATGGTGGCCACCGATCATAGTTTCTTAGTTATAATTTTCTTAGAATTTAACTTTTACAAAACTAAAACTTAAAACATGTAAATCATATGCCATTCGCTGGCTATATCCAATACTAAGTTTGTTGTGTGTAATCCTTAAATTGCTATTGCCGACAGTTGAATTCGCTATGGTTATATATATATATATATATATATATATATATATATATATATATATATATATATATATATAATATTTGTTTGGAGGACAACAAAAGATGTTTCATTTTATTTTGTGATACACAACTGTAAATTTATAATAGAGCTATCATATAAACTTATGGATTAAGAGTTTCTTGTATAAAGATAAATGTTATATTGAGACTATTTTTGTCAAAACTAGCATTATATCAAAACCATTGAATTGTGAAAGAAATGCACTATATTAAACTGATAGATTCATCACATCTAGAAATATCTTATCAGGAAAATTGATATAAAAACATGGGAAAAATGGTAAACTTAGTCAACAAGCAAACTAGAGAAATCAATTGAATGATGAAAACTGTAATTGTTTTACAAAATGGATATTTTTTTGATCATGGATAATTAATCTTAGAAAACTATTCATTGCATGTATTTTGAGTAATGTAATGTACTTTTGGGACAGGATGTCAAATGTGGGCTCCTGGAGATGATAGTTTTACTTTTTTTAAACTATCACTTTTTGTTATTACTTGGCGAAGTTACTATACCATTGAAATAGATGAATTATTAAAAGCCTAGAATTATGTTATATATGTTTCTGCCACATCCTTCTTGAAAGAGTTTATGTCATTAAAGGATAGGATGCATACAGGCAACAGGTACACATCGAGAGATTCCCTCTTGCTTACACCATTCTAGGTTGCTAGGCTCTTTGTGTAGGGTCAGTGTTTTCTTCGAGTTAGGAAGAAACCTAGGGAAGTCCAGTATTTCGTGGTTGGGTGGAAAAAGTGCCTTAACCACACTTTTGGTCTTGGCTTGCAGAAGATCGAAGGATCAAGGTAGTCGAGTTCAGAGATTCTTATGTTACATGGATATTTATTTCCTTGTACTCTTTGTATGGCTAGTATAGCCAAGTTGTAAATGTAGCTTTACATTCATTGATATATTATCTTACTTGTAACATTGAAATAGATGCTTTGTAACACCAGATTGGTGTATGTAAATGGAATTGTATCACTTTTTAGTGTATGTGAATTATACTTCTTTTAATGGAATCATGCTATTTTATAAAGTTATGGATATTTGGAGACTGTAAATGATTTAGTTTCCATTTTTGGAATAAGCATTGCTTTTTGGAATACTATTTTTAGTATGTAATTTTCCACACCTTACATTTGGTATCAGAGCGCTAGGTTCAACTCTTGGACCTACATCTAATTACAATTTAATGCAATGTTTCAGAGTAATCCAGATGGATGCTTGATTCACTTATTAGCGTGGAGGAGGATCCCACAGTGATCTAGATGACAGATTAGATAGGATCCTAGCCATGTTGAATCAGCAAGAGGCAAAGATGGATAGTCTAGAACAGGGAATTCGAATAGGTCAACCTGGGTTGAACATAGACAGAAATGAGGGTAATATAACTGAAACAAATGAAGAAACCCTGAGACTGAGAGAAACCCAAGTAAACAAGAGAAAGTAGTTGAAGAATTGGGTAAAGACCTCAAAAAGGTCACCCCACCAAAATTTGATGGCAAGACAATTGGGGACATGGCAGAAGCCTAGATAATTGAGATGGAGAAGTATTTCTCCATGAGGAATTTGTCTAATGAGACTAAGGCTATATGGGGATCATACCAACTCATCGGTGAGGTTGCCACTTGGTGGGATAACGAGAAGGATGAGAAGAGTCTGTTGCCTAGTGAGGTGACATGGGAGCAATTTTTGCAGATGTTCAAAAAAAGGTGGCTACCATAGCTATATTTTGATAAGAAAATGATTGAATTCTAGAATCTCACCCAGGGTGGAATATAGTAACTCCATATTTGAAGAAATTTTCCCACTTGCTCAAGTATGTGCCTCAGTATCAACAGGATGAGAGGTTTTAGATTTGCAAATTCATCATGGGGCTTAGGCCTCAAATTGGAGTTGATGTTGACATTCATAACCCTTCCACCATGGATGAGGTTTTTGAAAAAGAAATCAAGCAAGAACAGAAATTACAATAGGTAGCAACTTATAGGAAAAGTAGAGATGCCAAATATGTGTTGATGATGATGTTAGTCACATACAAACATAGAATAAAAGTTACACAACAACCTTTACTCATATTGAAATATACGATGAATTCAAAGAATTCATGATCCCAAGTCTCCGTTGATTAGTTCATAATCTACTGACATTACTCAGTGGTTGATGTGTGTTGCTATTAATCATTCAGGGGCCTTACATTTTCTAATTATTTCTGCAAAGTTCATCATTATTTCTCTAAATATCTTGTCCTTTATATCTGCTCTGCATAAATCTCCAACAATTCTACCTCTGTACTATGAATCCAGTCAAATAATGTGCCTACAGGTTGGTATTTGCATGATTTCTACCATTATTTGCAAGTCTTTGCATGATATTTTCAACACTATATGCATTTAACTCAAATATGCTAAGTATTTTTAGTTATCTATGAGATGTCAACATATTCCTCTATTCTGCTTATTATTTATCATGATTTATAGTTATGGAAGTGATTTCTATGAAATTAAAATGAGATAAAGGGTTTAAGAATGAGATTCCTAAAATTACTTGACTGAGATCACTGATCCACATACATGTTCCCATATAGAAATGAAGAGAAGAAAACTAGAATCATACTTCACTAGGACATTCCACAAATCCGCATGATCCAATGCAAATCTTCAAAGGAAAAGTTGACAACAACATGTAATAAAATGAAAGCGCTTCCAATTGAACATAGGATTCATAGCAGAAATCAACTTGAAGATTACGTAAAGTTTACAATCAGGATGTAATCTGAAGCTTCAACTCCATTCAGTATGCTTAAGAACAAATACATTTACAATGATCTGAAGAAAGAACCTTGACATTTCAACAATTCAATTTTTATTAGTCTCAGTAATCTGATCCCCTATCAGGTCTACATTAATTGGCCTTATTTTGCTAGATATTTTGTCTCTCTTGGTATCCCCATTGTTATGACAAATCATGGCCCCTTTATAGAACAAAGGCCAAAAAATAGTTACACTGATCTAATGATCAGGATCCTCTCAGAATAATCAATGGTCTAGATGAATAGCACATGCTTTGCTAGTTGGCAAATGTACAGCTAGCATAGAATATTCCAGCATCTTCGACTTGGTCCATCCTCCAGCTGGAAAATAGGGCCTTTGATAATATCCTCCTCAGCTCTGGGTCATGTTGCCTCTGTGTGCAACTCTGCAATTTCATCCACTTCAAACAGCTCCAAGATCCTACAATAAATAGACAAACATTAAGCATCAACTTCATTTAATAACTAGCAAGAAGATAAAAATTACATTAAAATAGGCTGAATGTGCAAACACAGGTATCAGGTCATGAATCCATGAAAATCGTACACCCAAAATGCATATACAACGTTAAAATAGTCAGGTCAACCATCGTTGACCGGCAACATACATTCCGTCCAAAACTACTTAAAAAAAACATCGCTTTGTTTCCCACCAATTTCTGCAAGCTTAAATCCTCATGTATATGTTCCTTGTACATATCGGGTTGTATATCATGCACATACAAGTGATAAAATGTACAAGGAGTTCTCTATTTTTTTAAATTGCCTTTTGAATTTGCGCTTGTATATTGGCATGCATCTATCACTTGTATCTCTGGATATACATTCGGGTATACCTACAATGAATTAATGCTAATTTAATCTTTTTTTGGTTCCGCTTTGTATAACATGCAATGTATCTTCTAATAGGCATCAAGTAAGGATACATTCATTTAGTAAAATTTCAATCTCCCTTGAAATCCGCAACTTGTATGTATAATGAAATGCATGTATCATAATGTACATAAAATATGGGATGTATACAATGGTTTAACGCTGATTTATAACATTTTAGTTCTGGGTATTGCATAAGGCATTACATCTTCCAATATACAAGCCACAACGCATACAAGTACTTTTCTTTGTTTAATAAACATTTTTGTTCTGGAGTATGCACATTAGTTCATATGAGGCATATTAACTAATATGACCCTCTTTGATGAATCAGGATATGATGGTGATGTCACCATCATGGACAAGCCTTTGTTGAAAAGTGGAAAAATGACGTCATGGCCATACCGAAGGAAATCGGGAGGCTTAAAAAATATGACCCGTCAAAACTAAAGTGACCCCTCCAAAAAGATTTGGATGACGTCACCATCAGGGTGATCTTGCTGTAGCATTGTGTTATAATGATGTCATAGTCATGTTAGGAAAGATCAGTCATATTAGCGAATATGACCCTGCTAGAGAATAGATGACCCTTGGATGTCAAGCCGATTGATGATGTCACCATCTTGTCAGGTCCTTTGTGGAATGGGGTAAGATGATGTCACTGTCATATTAACGCTAGGGTGATATTCCTCGAAGGGGGTGATCTTATGAAAATCGGGTGATATTATAATATCAGGGTGATATTTGTAATATCGGGTGATGTTGATCTTAGTAATATCGGGTGATCTTAGTAATATCGGGTGATATTACACAAGGTGACTAATGCTTACTAATATGACCCCCCCTCATCGAATATCAGGTTTGACCAGAACTTCGACCTATCATAACTTTCTTATTTTACCAAATTTCGGGGTGATGTAAAAGGCAAACCTGCCTAGAATTTTACACTCTTTCACATGGAAGGCTTCCTGAGGAAAGATTTACACTTTGGAATTTGGGTTTAGACTTGAAGATCACAAATATACCTGACATTGGGCATACACATACTGACTGATGCTACTGTTACCATTACCACCCAAAGCACAAAAGCAAGGGAACAAGCCAGCAAAGTTGGGTCCCTGTTTTGCTAAAGCAAAATGGGGCGTGTTGTGTAACTACACAACAACTTGCCACCAAAGAAAACAACACAATTCAAATAATTCAAGAGGTGAGGATAAGTTAAAAAATAATGTTCTAACTCCTATTAAGCATAAGCATCCTAATCCTTTCTAACTGGTATCATGTTCATCAACATAACAATTAATTGATAAGGGATCAAGTGTGTGCACATGATTCATATACTCATATTGAAAGTAAATTGAATAAACCAGTGACTAGTGTTAAGCTACATAGTTTGGTTCATCCCTCATAGCCAACCTAGATAGAGCCTTGCTGCCAGAAGGCGTCCATAGCCCTGGTAAGGTTATCGTTGCAATTCCCCTAAGTAGAGCCCCACTGCTAGTCAGGTGTCTATAGCCCCGGTAGAGTTACTTAGATAGCCTAATTTTCTCTTTAAGTATTCAATATAGTTCTCTCTTTTTTTTATTTGCATTTATAAGATGTTATCACGTTAACACATTTTGCAAGGTGTGGTCACTTGCTGCTTTAGGTTGGGAATTGCAATGGTAGAAAGGGCAACCTTTAGGTTTTTCACTTAACACCTACACTGATATGTTTAACAAACTCAAGGCTATTAGGTGTGTCATTGTGAGAATCCCCTTGACTCAAGAAAAAGTAATACTAATGAATATGGTACCACAGACCTGATCAAGAGTACCTATACTAACATGAGTTACAACCTATGTAAGAACTTATATCCAACTCCTGAATTCTAACAATTTCTACAGTGTTCTTAAGTAACAAGGTGCACTAGTTTTGTCCAACCAAAACAAAGGCTCAACAACGCAAAACAAAAGCAAACACAAAAAGCAAACTGTACAAACAACTAACTACAAAAAGGAACAACAGAAAACAAAACAAAAAAGCAAAGAGAGTAAACAAAAACAACTACTCTACCAAACTACACAAAAGAAGCTACAAGGCAAATAAAACCCAGGAAAAGACCCAAAGACACCTGTATTTGCATACCTCCTTAGATTGTGCAGGAGCATCAGGGCATTAGTTATGGTTCTAATCCTAGCAAATTTATCCTTGTATTCTGAAAAATACTCCTGTATTCTAAATTCATTGTATTTCACAAAATAACCTCTGATTATCAGCAACTGAGGAAACTCATCATGTTCATGACTAATCCATATGCATGTCATATCTCTTGAATTTCCATAATCAAAATAATAATCAACATCATTTACTGTGGAAAGGAGAAATACAACCTAGTGTATTTCTGGTTCTACAGTTGAACATGCCTATTTGTTGACAGTTGGTCTTCCATTCAACTCTACACTTTTATTGCTTGGATTAATATCTGGTCTTGATGCACTTTATCTTGAAGGATTTATGGCTCTTGATGGATTATTTCTTCATCCTTATCCATCTTTGTTCCTTCATTCTAGATGTTTAGTTTATCTTCAATTTCAACAAACACCTAAATGTTCTCTCCAATTTTCTGCACATCAGCATCTAAATGAGTATCTTTATCATCATAACCTGATATACAAAAATTTATCATTTCTAAATCATTTGACTATAAAGGTGAATTAACATTTGATGGATAGGAATACTCCCCTGTTTTATTTTCAAAATGATATTGGATTGGTGTCTGATCATGCACAACAACTCCAAAGCTTTCTGCATTTTCAACTTTCATGAATTGTTCATCAAATAACTCACATCTACCATCCAGTAGAGAATCTAGTTCCATTATCCTGCAACATTCTTGCATTTGATCATTCAATTTAAACAAGTTAGATAGTAAATTAGCATTTATTTTCTTTTCTACAACTCCCTGGGTTACTATCATAGGAACTTCATTAGTAATAATGTATTTAAATTCTTCCACTTGTCTACATTTCTTTTTACCATAGAATGACTCAAGGAAAGATGTTTCACTATCCTTATCAAAAGTACCTAGATTAGAATCAAAGACTCTATCCTGACAAGTGGTCTCTTCTCTACAATTTTCAAAAAAAATCATACCTGCACTCTGCCTCACCCTTACCTGTATTAGGAAGTTGAGAACTCCAATTCTTGCCATAAAATGATTCAAGGAAAGATGTTTCCTCATTTTTACCTTCTAGAACTGATTCAGCTAGTGTATTTTCTAAACAACTCTTGATTACAGGGGTTGCCTCTTCTTGCTATTCCAGAACTTGAATTTTCTCTAGCATGACCAAGCAAGTGTCACACTTCCTTTCTGAATGCTCTTCGTCATGTAACCTGCACCAACTTTCAATCAGGACAGCATCAGTGGATAAACCTAATATTTGACTACACTGTATATTTCTAGACAAATATAATTCAAAATCTTTAAAGTGATCCACTTCATTGTTTGGACAACTAATAATTTCTAGTGTTGTATATGCTTGTTGCTCCATAATTTCTTCATTTTCCTACCAAACTTCAGCCCTGAACACATCTATAAAAAATATTAGTCCTTTCAAATATAAATCCAACCTTGTGAGGAAAGTTAAATAATGAATTTCACTGTGCTCTATAGTCTGGTGTATCCTGTAACAATTGATAAACCAAAGTTAGACAAAATTTGAGGATAAATCTGCCCATTCAAAGCTTCCTAAAATAAAGGAATGTTAACTTGACAATTTCCTTCATAAGCATCCATTGAAATGAGATCCTACTTTCTATTTTTAGGATTTTGAATTTTTAATGAGATCTATCATATCTCAGAATAAAACTTGATAGTTCAGAAAATCAAATGAATCTTTGAAGCTTTAAGCTAGATCTTTGCAAAGATGCAACCAAAACCTCTCAGATAGAGATATTTACCGACATTCCACTCAAATGATGAAATATTTATGTAATATTTACAGAAATCCAAAAATTCCTTACTCAGGCCCTCCTTCTAGTGCCAATTTATGTTGTGTTAGGAGCAAGGAGCCTGCATAAAATGAAGGATGACTGAAGCAAAGTGTCTTATCCCATTCGGCCCTCCTTCTAGCGCCGATTTATGTTGATGATGATGTTAGTCATAGTTGTTGTGTAGTTACACAACATGCCCCATTTTACCTTAGCAAAATAGGGACCCAACTTTGCTGGCTTGTTCCCTTTCTTTTGTGCTCTAAGCAGTAATGGTAAAAGTAGCATCAGTCAGTATGTGTATACCCAATGTCAGGTATATTTGTGATCTTCATGTCTGAACCCAAATTCCAAAGTTTGAATCTTTCCTCAGGAAGCCTTTCATGTGAAAGAGTGTAAAATTCTAGGCAGGTTTGCCTTTTACATCACCCCAAAATTTGGCAAAATAAGAAAGTTATGATAGGTCAAAGTTCTAGTCAAACCTGATATTCGATGAGGGGGGGTCATACTAGTAAGCATCAGTCACCTTGTGTAAGATCACCCGATATTACTAAGATCACCCGATATTACAAATATCACCTGATCTTATAATATCACCTTGATATTATAATATCACCTGATCTTCATAAGATCACCCCCCTTTGAGGAATATCACCCTAGCACTAATCTGACAATGATGTCATCTTACCCCATTCCACAAAGGACCTGACAAGATAGTGACATCATTAATCGGCTTGACATCCAAGGGTCATCTACTCTCTAGTAGGGTCATATTCGCTAATATGAATGATCTTTCCTAACATGACGGTGATGTCATTATAACACAATGCTACAACAAGATCACCCTGATGGTGACGTCATCCAGATCTTTCTGGAGGGGTCACTTTAGTTTTGACAGGTCATATTTTTTAAGCCTCCTAATTTCCTTTGGTATGCCCATGACATCATTTTTCCACTTTTCAACAAAGGCCCGTCCATGATGGTGACATCACCATCATATCTTGATTCATCAAAGAGGGTCATATTAGTTAATATGCCTCATATGAACTAATGTGTATACTCCAGAACTGAAATGTTTATTAAACAAAGAAAAGTACTTGTATGCGTTGTGGCTTGTATATTGGAAGATGCAATGCCTTATGCAATACCCGGAACTGAAATGCTATAAATCAGCATTAAACCATTGTATACATCCCGCATTGTATGTACATTATGATACATGCATTTCATTATACATACAAGTTACAAATTTTAGGGGAGATTGAAATTTTGCTAAATGAATGTATCCTTACTTGATGCCTATTAGAAGATACATTACATGTTATACAAAGCGGAACCAAAAAAAGATTAAATTAGCGTTAATTTGTTGTATGTATACCTGAATGTATATCTAGAGATACAAGTGATAGATGCATGCTGATATACAAGCACGGATTCGAAAGGCAATTTAAAAAAATAGAGAATTCCTTGTACATTTTATCACTTGTATGTGCATGATATACAACCCGATATGTACAAGGAACATATACATGAGGATTTAAGCCTTCAGAAATGGGTGGGAAACAAAGCGATGTTTTTTTTGAAGTAGTTTTAGACCCGAATATATGTTGCCAGTCAACGATGGTTGACCTGACTATTTTAACGTTGTATATGCATTTTGGGCGCACAATTTTCATGGATTCATGACCCGATACCTGTGTTTGCACATTCAACCTATTTTAATGTAATTTTTATCTTCCTGCCGGTTATTAAATGAAGCTGATGCTTAATGTTTGTCTGTTTATTGCAGGATCTTGGAGCTGTTTGAAGTGGATGAAATTGCAGAGTTGCACATAGAGGCAACATGACCCAGAGCTGAGGAGGATATTGTTAAAGGCCTTGTTTGCTAGCTGAAGGATGGACCAGGTCAAAGATGTTGGAATATTATGTGCCAGCTATACATTTGCCAACTAGCAAAGCACGTGCTATTCATCTGGACCATTGATTATTCTGAGAGGATCTTGATCATTGGATCAGTGTAACTATTTTCTGGCCTTTGTTCTATAAAGGGGCCATGATTTGTCATAACAAGGGGGCTACCAAGAGAGACAAAATATCTAGAAAAATAAGGCCAATTAATGTAGACCTGATAGGGGATTGGATTACTAAGACTAATGAAGACTGAATTGTTGAAATGTCAAGGTTCTTTCTTTAGATCATTGTAAATGTATTTGTTCTTAAGCATACTGAATGGAGATGAAGCTTCAGATTACATCTTGATTGTAAACTTTACATAATATTTGAGTTGATTTCTGATATGTAATAGTGAATCCTATGTTCAATTGGAAGTGCTTTCGTTTTATTACATGTTGTTGTCAACTTTTCCTTTGAAGATTTGCACTAGATCATGTGGATTTGTGGAATGTCCTAGTGAAGTATGATTCTAGTTTTCTTCTCTTCATCGCTGTATGGGAACATGTATGTGGATTAGTGATCTCAGTCAAGTAATTTTAGTAATCTCATTCTTAAACCCTTTATCTCATTTTAATTTCATAGAAATCACTTCCATGACTACAAATCATGATAAATAATAAGTAGAACAGAGGAATATGCTGACATCTCGTAGATAACTGAAAATACTTAGCATATTTGAGTTAAATGCATATAGTGTTGAAAATATCATGCAAAGACTTGCAAATAATGGTAGAAATCATGCAAATACCAACCTGTAGGCACATTATTTGACTAGATTCATAGTGCAGAGGTAGAATTGTTGGAGATTTATGTAGAGCAGATATAAAGGATAGGATATTTGGAGAAATACTAATGAACTTTGCAGAAATAACTAGAAAATGTAACACCCCTGAATGATTAATAGCAACACACATCAACCACTGAGTAACGTCAGTAGATTATGAACTAATCAACAGAGACTTGGGATCATGAATTCTTTGAATTCATCGTATCATTCAAGATGAGTAAAGGTTGTTGTGTAACTTTTATTCTATGTTTGTATGTGACTAACATCATCATCAAATGTATGGTAACAAGAAATCTCAAGGAAACAACCAGAATAATCAGAATCAGAACAATTGGGGTAATAACAATAGGCAGATCAGGAATCTTAAGAGAGGGAATAATTCTCAAGATTGCAATGAAGGAAATTAGAACAACAACAAGAGGACAAATTATAACAATAATAACAACAATAATAGGAGAGATGCTTCAGATAGACCTAGAGCACGCCATAGTGGTTTCTACACATGGGAAGGTGAACATTATGCTAGTGTGTGTCCTCAAAGGGGGAATAATAAGAAAAATAGAAACCAGCATCACATCCATGCAGTGGTAGATAATCACCAAACTAATTTTTCAGGCTATGCCAATCTAGTTCTTGGGTAAGCTTTTTGGATGTGCTATTTCAATTTTAATTGATACCGGAGCCACTGAGTGTTTGTAGATCCAAGTGTTATTTCTAAATTGTTAGTTAAACCAAGATTTATGGCTAATTCATGGAAGATACAATATGGAAACCAGGTAGAGAAAACGGTAAAGCATTGTCTTGCATGTAGTGAACTTGAACTTCTTAGTTTTGAGACATAGGTCAACTTATATGTTGTACCCCTAGGATCATATGATGTAATTCTGGGAATAAACTAGATTACAGAGCATAAGCCTATTGTAGATTGTGAAGAGAAAATAGTGAAATGCTTAGATGATCAGGGTAACCGAGTTGAGATTCATCATTTAAGAAGACCCTTAGAACTCAGGCAAATTTCTGCCATGCAACTAAAAAAGGTCAACAAAAAAGGGTGCACTATTGATGTAGTAAAGGTCAGGGATCTTGATAACCCAAAGTTGTCAGCTAATGACCATCCCATTCTGAAGGAATTCCAAGATGTTTTTCCTGATGAATTGACTGAGTTGCCTTCAAAACAGGAATTTGATTTCTTGATTGAATTGTTACTATGAACTGAGCCTCTGTCAAAGGCATCATATAGAATGAACACTACTAAATTGTATGAGCTGAAGGCACAGTCGTAATAATTTCTTTACCAGGGTTTTATTAGACCAAGTGTGTCTCCATGGGGAGCACTTGTCATATTTGTGAAGAAGTGAAGAAGAAAGATGGTACCTTGAGGTTATGTGTTGATTATAGAATGCTAAACAAGGCCACCATCAAAAATAAATATATGCTCCCTAGAATGGATGAGTTGTTTGACTAGATGAAAGGAGAAAATGTATTCTCAAAAATTGATTTGAGATCGGGATACCACCAGCTAAGAATAAAAGATGAAGATATTTCAAAGACTACCTTCAGGACCTGATACAGACACTACAAGTTCATGGTGTTACCGTTTGTGCTAACTAATGCCCTGACAACTTTTATGAATTTGATGAACAATGTCTTTCGGTACTGCCTGAATGACTTTGTATTAGTTTTTCTAGATGATATTTTGATATACTCTAGATTAGAGGAAGAGCATGACAAGCATCTAAGGATTGTGTTAAATCATTTGCGAGATCATAAGCTTTATGGGAAGATGTCAAAATGTGCTTTCTACCAGACTAAGGTACATTATTTGAGCCATGTTATTTCAGTTAAGGGGATAGTGCTGGACCTAGATAAGATTAGGACAATCATGGAGTGGCCATTGCCATAGAATGTGTTAGAAGTCTGGAGCTTTATGGGTTTGCCAGCTATTATAGAAAATTCATGAAGGGGTTCTCAGCAATTGCAGCACCCATCACTACATTCCAGAGAAAGGGAAAGAAATTTGAATGGGTTGATAGATGTGAGTAGGCATTTCAGTTGTTGAAAGAGAAACTTACTTCTGCACCCATCTTGATTGTACTAGATCCAAATGGGCACTTCACAGTTATTATATATGATTTAGGGGAAGGTGTAGGAGCAGTTCTTATGTAGGAAGGTCAAGTAGTGGCTTACGAATCTCAGAAATTGAAGCAGCATGAATTAAATTATGCACCACATGATTTGGAGTTGGTTGCCATCGTGCACACACTTCAAATGTGGAGGCACTATCTTTTCGGGAAGCCTTTCAACATGAAGACAGATCATTTGGGATTACAGTACATATTTGATGCAGAGGCATCCACACTAAAACCTTGACATACAGCATGTATGTCCGCAACCCTTCATCATCATAATCATATTTCCCTTAACACTGTCAGCAAAGTCTGATCGATGATCGATGATATGCAATACCAACCGATCCTACTACATAAATAGGATTTCCTGCGAGTACTACCACTCGATTCCCAGCGGCTGGGAGCTTCCAAGTGGCTGGGAGGATCCAACCGAACATACAGCATAACAGCTGTCCTAACAACCTATCTAAAAATAGTAAAGTATGGTCAACATGACCTTATTACATGCATTGGTCTTATCAGACCTTCTTGGAAACATTAACAAGACTTAAACTAACTAACTGCCTCATGGAGGCCAGCTGTCAGGTAGGTGCTCCTGCACCATACTCCCCAACAGAAAAGAACTCATGTCCCATGAGTTTGGTTGTGGAAGTCCTCCACCTTTACACTTTGTCATGTCAGTGTTCTGACCTGTTCCAGCTTTGTCCTCTGCTATCTCTTGGCTGCTCCAAGACTTCTGAACTGTAACTTGCTTTCTTGCAAGTAAATCCTCATGCCTGTCAATGTAGGGCCTTCTCTCACATACCTTGTGTTTGTCAGGTTGTCTTACCAGAACCTCTGTCCGAACTGCCTCTTGAACTTCTGCAATGTTCAACTCTATCTTTCTTTCAACCTTTATAGGACAAACAATAGTCCCAACTATGACAACATCCTTGTCATTCCTCTCAACTGGTTGTTGTTTGCAAACCTGTTGCTGAACCTGCTGCTGACCTCTGTCAGTCAAAACTGAAGCTTTCTTCAACCTGTTGTCCTTAACAACTTCTGTCCCTGCAGTGTCCTCAACTGCCTTTATGCCTGCTTCTATAAGCATCTGCACAAACTCCTTCTTTCCCACTAAAATGATTTGGGCTGCCCCCTGTGCTGCAGCATTTTCCTACAATGGCATCAACATAATAGTCTTCCCATCTTTCTTGATGGTGTAGGTATTAGCATACCCATCATACAGTACCCTTCTATCAAATTGCCATGGTCTACCCAACAGTAGGTGACAACATTCCATGGGCAAAATGTCACACAAAACTCTATCATGATATGCTCCAATCTGAAAATCCACATATGCCTGTTCATAGACAAAAAGTGATTGACTATCACTCACCCAAGATGCCTTGTAAGGGTGATGGTGTGGAATCCTTTCCAAATTCAGTTTATCCACCATTTCCTGAGATACCATGTTATCTGTTGAACCAGTATCAATGACAACCTTACATACTTTACCTTTGCTCTTGCATGTGGTCTTGAAAAGAGCTCTTCTTTGCATCATATCCTTTGATGTCTGCAAACTAATTCTCCTAAGCATCAATGCTTCTCCCTCCTTAGGATACCCATAACCATCAGGAACTCTATCTGTTTGCTCTACTTTCTCCTCTTGCACAAGTTGTACTCTCTTGTCATTCGTTCTATCATTTCTGGATGATGAACCTTTGCTTTCTGGACATTTGAAAAATGGATGACCAAACTCACCACAGGTGTAACACTTTCCTGAAAATGTAGTAGAACCTCTACCACCTCCAAATCTGCCTCTATTACCTTTCCATCCACCTCTGAAATCAGACTGTCCCTGTCCTTTACCAG